>CM044398.1:58297500-59752500 GCA_024322285.1 Musa beccarii
CTATCAACTATTAGGAACATTCATCGAAGGACTCAAGCCAGAGATGAAAGGGGAGGTTACGGCACGGTAGCCCTGTACTATGACAACTACAGTTTCTTTCGCCCGAATACAAGAAGAATGGCTCAACCAAGATGCTCGAAGGATGAGAACCTCTCCTAGGCCTGCAGCATATAAACCTCCTTCTACTCCCAGCTATCCATCGCTGCCAAAAAAATGGACAAGAGAAGAACTACGTGACCGATCAGCAAAGAGTCTTTGTTGGCATTGCGACAAGCCGTGAAACCGCGATCATCACTACAAAAGGGGCTGCCTCCTACTAATTAAACCTCTTAAAGACATGGATGAGAAGGAGGTCCAGGAATATGAGGAAGAGGTCATGGATAAAGAACAATAGTTAGTTGATATTACGATGCATGCCCTTGCCGGTTATGCGAACTCGCAAATAATGAAAGTGGGAGGACTTCTGAAGCAACAATCGATCACCATTCTTATTGACACCAGGAGTACTAATAATTTTATGAATAGCAAGGTTGCTGTTTGGATGGCTTTACCTATCGAGAATTGTAGTAGGTTTGATGTTAAAGTCGCCGACGGATGAATTTTGAAGTGTGATCGTAGGTGCTCGCGAGTGAAACTATCACTACAGGACCAAGAGATAATTACAGATTTCTTCCTCCACCCTCTTGATAATTATGAGGCCATGCTCGGCATCGAATGGCTGATGACATTAGATGATATTTTCTGAAATTTTTTGAAATTAATTATGAAATTTTACAGTAAGGGGAAACAGGTGATACTGTGCGGGAAATGTGGGGGCGACATAACAATAATTTGCACACAACGAATGGAAAATTTTTTGCACAAAGCATGCAGTGGTATTTTGGTACAACTTAAGCAGCAATCTAAGAGAGAGCCAACCAAATTTGAAGATTCAAACATACTTCCCTTGCTTGTTGAATTTTCAGATATATTTGACGAACCATGCAGCCTACCTCCTACTCGTCGGTATGATTATCGTATACCGATTCTTCCAAGCAAACCTTTAGCAAATACTTGCTCATATCGGCATCCACATCTCTAGAAGAATGAAATAGAAAGGATTATAAAAGAGATGCCTAAAACAAGAGTTATTCAGCCAAGTTGCAGCCCCTAATCTTCACTAGTGCTCCTCGTACGAAAAAATGACGGAACATGACAAATGTGTGTTGATTATCGAGCTCTCAATGGCATGATCATCAAGGACAAGTACTATATTCCAATAGTAGATGAATTGCTTGATGAATTAAAGGGAGCACGAGTCTTCATAAAGCTGGACCTTCGATCCAGGGATCATCAAATATGAGTATGCGAAAAAGACATACCGAAAATCGCCTTTCGAACACACAACGGTCACTACGAATTTCTGGTAATACCCTTTGGTCTCACCAATGCTCTCTCCATCTTCTAGAGCCTTATGAAAGATATTTTTTAGAGTTATCTTTGTATGTTTGTGCTGATTTTCTTCGACGACATCCTTATTTACAACCCTTCTTTGGAAAGTCATTTTCAGCACTTATGACTTGTTTTGACGATTTTACGAGAATATGTTCTTTTTGTCAAAAAATCGAAGTACAACTTTCTTCAACAAAAGGTGGAATATCTTGGGCATATCATATTAGAGGAAGGTGTGGTAGTAGATCCCTCCAAAATTGAAGCAATGCAGAACTGGCCGACCCTGAGGAACATAAAATCGCTAAGCGACTTTCTCAGTTTAACAGGCTATTACCATAAGTTCGTAAAAAACTATAGAAAGATTAGTGCACCCCTTACTTCCTTACTGAAAAAAGATACTTTCCAGTGGTCGGACAAAGCCACCACCGCCTTTGACGAACTTAAAGTCATAATAACGACAACGCCCGTACTAGCATTACTTGACTTCGATAAGACTTTTATTATTGAAGCCGATGCCTCTGGAGTCAGAATTGGTGCTGCACTAATGCAAGATGGCCGCCCTCTCGCTTATACTAGTAAGGCATTATCTCCTTCCCATCTTAAGATAACTATTTACGATAAGAAGATGCTTACGATTGTGCATGTGGTGGCCAAATGGAGATCGTACTTGATCGGGCGATGCTTTTAAATCAAGATTGACTATAAAAGCTTAAAATATTTCTTGGAGCAAAAGATATCTTCCCCCAAGCAGCAAAAATGGGTAATAAAGCCTCTTGGATATGATTATGAAAAGGGGAAAGAGAATGTTGTTGTAGATGCGCTTTCACGGTTACCCGAGCAAGCTGAATTTTAGACCATTTCACTTCCGACCAATAACTTCCTTGAGGATAATATAGGGGAATGGTAAGATAATCCGAAGACCAGAGCATCTATGAGCCTTTCACCTTAGTTCTATGGACCCTACCAGATTTTGTTGTGCATCGGAGCTGTAGCATACAGATTAGACTTACCCGCCAGCTCCCGAATCCATCCAGTCTTTCATGTGTCATGTTTGAAGCCCAAGTTAGGACAAAACGAGACAGCCCAAAGTTATTTACCAAATATGACTACCCAAGGAGAGCTCCAGGCCCAACCGAGTGCCATTATTGATCGACGGATCGTGACTTGATGATGACGACCCACTACTGAGGTGCTAATACAATGGGTGGATCTACCAGTAGAAGATACCACTTGGGAGAACTATGATGACTTGAAGATCAAATTCTTAGAATTCATGGAACGTCAACCTCGAGGATAAGGCTGATTTGAAGAGGGCAGGTCTATTGGGACTCTAGCTAGGAGAGTCCTAATCTGTTGGGACTCTAGTTAGGAGAGTCCTAATATGTTGGGACTCTAGCTAAGAGAGTCCTAATTTAGTTTTATTGATAAGGGCATTCATATAAATCCTATCTAGTCGACCCCTATTAAAGAGGTGAAGAGGCCGGCTAGGTTAGGATTAGGTTGCTTCTTAGAGAAGGTGTCCTATTAGAAGTAAGAGTCATATTAGAGAAAGATTCCTATTAGAATTAGGAGTCCTACTAGAGAAGGAATCCTATTTAGAAGTAGGAGTTGGTTAGAAGTAGGAGTCTTGAGTAGGAGTCCTATTAGGAGTTGGGGTTTAGAAGCCCTATAAATAGCTATGCATTCACCCTCTTTTCATCATGAATAGATCATCTTTTTAGCAGTTTTTGAGCAGCAACTTGGAGGAAGGAACCCCTATAGAGTTTCAAGGAGGCCGAACTCCTAAAGAGATCAACCCCAAGCTTAGAATCCATAAGGGTTCTAACAATCACTCATAAAGGCATTAGCCGAGTGAAAGAGTCCAAAATCAACCTCTTGGTGCATTCTTATGAATTATTTTGGATGAAACCAAGTGAGTCCATCGGTGACATGTACACCCATTTCATGGATGTCATCAATGGACT
This sequence comes from Musa beccarii, assembly GCA_024322285.1. Lineage (NCBI taxonomy): Eukaryota > Viridiplantae > Streptophyta > Magnoliopsida > Zingiberales > Musaceae > Musa > Musa beccarii. Next base: position 58,300,896 of record CM044398.1, read on the forward strand.
CAAAGCATTTAGTAAAGGTTTTTCTAATTTTAAACTTATAATAAAAATTTTAAGATCTCTTCTAAAGAGTTGGGATCCAATAGTTACGATAATTCAAGAGGCCAAGGACCTTAAAAATTTTCCTCTCGAAGAACTCATTGGGTCTTTAATGACCTACGAAATGACATGTCATGCTCATGATGAGCTAGAGAACCTCCTTCCAAAGAACAGGAAGGATATGGCATTGAGAACACAAGAAGACCACTTGAAGGAATCTTCAAATGATGAGGACCTTGATGATGAACTTGCACTCTTAACTCGGAAATTCAAAAAATTTATAAGAAGAAATAAATTTAAAAATAATATTAAAAATAAACTTGAACAAAAAAAGGATCAAGTTATATGTTATGAATGCAAGAAACCGGGGCACTTCAAAAGTGAATGCTCCCAAGCCAAGAAGAAGCAACCAAAGAAGAAGAAAGCTCTAAAAGCGACATGTGATAACTCAAGTGGCTCCGAATATGAAGAAGCAAGTAACAAAGAGGAGACCAACTTCGCATTGATGGCTTTAGGAGATGATGTAAGTGAGTTATTTAATGAAGATTTATCTTTCGACCAACTTTCAATTGCTTTTCATGAATTATTTGATGAGTGTAGAGCTATTAGTAAGAAGTTTAATATATTAAAGAAGGAACATGCTCTCTTAGTCAATAAGCTTGATAGTCTTAAAATTGATACTCTCTCTTTACCCACATGCTCTAAGTGTGAACACTTAGAGGTAATAAAAAATGAGAACTTACTACTTAAAGAGACCCTAAATAAATTTAAGGTCGGTAGCAAGGGCTTGGATATGATCCTTACAAATAAGGGTTATGTCAGAAAAAGAAGTGGAATTGGATTCATGAATGGATCTCATCGAACTCCAACCACTTTTATTAAAGGACCCACACTACATGTATCATCTCATTTGAAATATAATTTTTATTGTAAATCAGGACATATTGCTTACAAATGTCCATATAAGAAACTCAGCTCATAAAGGTTAATATGGTTTCCTAAAGAAATCATAAATAATTCAATACAAAATGATAAAATGAGGAGATCAATTTTTGAGGCATCCAAAGTCAAATGAGTACCCAAAAATCCTTCATTGTAGGCATCCTAACCATCACAAGCTAGGAGCGGATGACAATACAATTCTTGATTGTTATCAAGCTCACTAGCTCGGATAATAAAAATACCCTTGAGTGTTATACTTGCATCAAGTTTCTTCAAAAATGATTTCGGTAAAAATATTTGTTACCTTACAATTTGAAATCCTTGTTTTGAAACGATGTGGTTTTAATGGATACTAGGTTTTTATTATTTTTCTTGAACATTAATATGGAAAGTCAAAGTCACTATAGTTGCATTCTCTACTCAAAATCTACAAATTGACTCATTTGAAGAATCTCGCATGTAATTTTAATGATGGATTTGGAGTTGATTCCTTAAGATGATTTCAAATTCTTGGAATCACAACTTTATTAAATTCATGACTTATTGTGCATAAATGGCTTAAAAGCACTCGATGACTCGATTCTCCTAATGCATGTATCATGCTCTCGTTTGATGATGTATATCGATAGTTTCAAGTGCAATATATTCTCCTTGAAATATCTTTCGGATATAATTTTAATGATGTATGTTTTGAATCATCTTTGACGATCTTTTACTTATTTCAAAATTATATATGATGAGTAATGCAATGAGTTGATAATTCATGATATAAAAATTGCTTCCCTTGACCTTTATATCTAAGACGTTTAATATGATGAAGACATCTTTTGGTTGAGCACTATTTTCTTCATGATTTTACAAATTGATCATTATCGGTTTTGATACGCAAGTCCTTGTAGCCTTCACAAATCACCTTTCATTTATCAGTTGAGATTTCCTATGTTTAAGTTATCATTCTCTCTCAATCCACTTGATGAGATAGTTTTCGATATCTCTTGATTACAACACTCTATAATAATTACATAAATGATTTGATGAGTCAACGCGTGATTAACGTAAGATTGGAAGTGATACAAAACATCATTCTATTTTAATCAAATACATGATGATCGAATTAGACATCTATAAGATAAATAAATAAATAAACAAAGCAAATTGATAAAATACAAGGTATTGCAGCCCTCCTAAAAATATCTAAGTCAGGGTGCCAGCGGTGGCATCGCCAGGACAGGCGATAGCACCACTTGAGCATTTTGTTCCCAAGCGGTGGCACCGCTCAGTTGGCGGTGGCACCGCTCGAGAGCCCCCTTTTATAAAGAGGACTTAGGGCTGGCAATAGAACCGCCCTCAACTCTTGAGACTTCTCCCAAAACCACTTCCCGTCCTCTCAAAACACAATCTTCACTCTCAAGAAGACCAAGAGAGGCTTACATCTTCTCGAATCTTAGATCAAGACCTCTATTTCTCAAGAAATCTCAACTAAGGTAATCTTTGGCACTCCCTCTTTGAATTCTAGATACATAACTGTCTCTTTATAATTTTCTTATTCTATCCTCATTTTTAGATAAATGGCTCATAGGAGATCATCTAGGGACAAAGGGAAAAAGAGGGCAGGAGATTCATTTGACCCATCTCTTTTTAGCTCTAATGAAATTACCTTTAAGTACCCTAGCTTTGAAGCAAGAACCGTTCATAAGGGAAAACATGTTGATTTAAGTGAACTAGGATACCTAGAGCCCATTAGGTGGTTTGTCGATTTGGATGTCTTATCTATTTTACAAATCAATGAACCAATTTATCTTAGATTAAATAGGTTATTTTACACTAATTTAAGCTTAGATGATGATGATAACATGTCAACCTACCTTTTAGGAAATCAAATTCCAATTACGGATAGCACAATATGTGACCTAATTGGAATCTCCGAAAAAGATAGGGGTTGTTACTTTAGAGGACAATGGGATTTGGATATAATCGAAGTAACCTACTCTGAGGCTTTAAGGACCGTTTTTGGAAATCCTAACCTAGCCATAGTCCCTAAAAGCTATGAGCATTTGTTATCATTCAATTCTAAAATTCTCCATCACATCATCATAAATATCATAATTCCTAAATAGTATCACCATGATGAAATTAATCAAATGGAGTTAGGTACCATGTACTGGATAATGATCGAGCAAAATAATTATTTTGGATACCTGATCTGATAAAATATGATGGAAATAGTATCTAAAGACTTAATGTTACCATATGAGGGGTTAATCACTAGAATGCTACTTGCATATAATATTAGAATACTACATGATGAAGAGGTAAAAAAAGTGGATAGATACAACACCATAAACAGAAATCTACTTAAGAGAATAAGGTGCACATTTAGGAATGGAATATAGACTAGGCAGCCTAGAAGGACTGATCCAACTCCCCTTTAATAGAAGAACCAGAAACATCAGTTTTTAGGGGTAATGATTCTCCTCCTCCTAGTCCCTTTGCTGCAGCACCATCAGAACTAGCTCCTGCTCCATCTTCTAAAGATCCGATCATGACAGAAATAAATCAAATCAAATCACAGCTAGTTGAAATTTTGAGTGAAGTACGATAGATGAATTGAAAGTTAGATCACTTGTATAGGCACTTTGGTATTCCACCTGAGGAATAGTTATTGTAATGGAACTTTTACATCTTGTTTTGTAAAACTCTATATTATTTTAGCACACCTTAAAATTTCATTTGTGTTTGTGCATGAAGATGTTGTATGATTCCTTTCGAAGATTTTTCAACTTCAATTTTCATTGTATCATCTTTGTTTTTCATGACATCTTTATAATATCATATTTTGAACGGAGCTCTCATTTTTATCCTTTAATTGTAATATTTTGATTCTCCTCCTTCTTCAGTTGATGAACCTTAAGTAATATCATCCCCTTCGATGATGTAGTGAAATTGGTTTTATACTCCCTCTACCTCTATTGGGATGATTAAATGGTATTTATGATTTTCATATCATTCAAAACTTGACATATGCATAGATTAATGTCAAATTTTGTATAAAGATTAAGCTCTTAAGTGTTTGTTATATTCTCTTCGGACCTTATTCTTAACTCGTGTGCTAATCTCTAAGTCTTGAGCTTTTGTTATTTATCTTCCACCTCATGAATTCTTATAAGAATATCGAGTTGAATTTTTTTTAATGAAACTTTTGATGTTGATGTGCTCCACTTCATAAATGCCAAGTTGAACTTTTTCACAAATTTTTTATCTCTCTCTCTCTCTCATGAATTTTTGATATGAGCTCTTGTTAATATATTTGACGAATGACTAAATGTTTGATAAATAGCTTCAATGATCTATCCTTCCACTTTACAATTTTACAAAATTGCATCTTGTACCTCTTTCATGTATGAATCTTTCATGACTTGATAAATGATAAAAGATCATTTTTCGGATTTCATAAAGATGAATAAGAATCATCAAATCACTTTTCGGGTTTATCCGTCTTAGATGACATACTTTACATGATATTCAACTTGATTTCTAAGCAAATTTAAGCCTCATTCTTATGTATCGTATATGTTTGATGACTACCTTTACAACTTTGATATGGTTGATTCATGATACCTTATGATGACTACCTTTTCCATTTTTTTGTAATCATAATTCACCTCCTTTTTGTTGATGACAAAGGGGGAGAAGAAAATGGCAAAATAAATTGATGACTTAATTCCTTGCATGCATCGAGAAGAATATGGCAAATAAATCCATGACTTGATAAATGACTTATATGTATCGTATCATATCACAATGACTTGATGGAATAATAAAAGTCTTATATGTTTTATATTGTAATATAATTGCTTTTGTCATGCTTTGTAATCGAAAATTGGTTACTATCTTTAAAAGCATCGCAATAAAATTTGTAGCATATCGTAATGTATCACATGCATTGCAAATGATTCATACATGCTTAACATATAAATTTTTAAAAGATTATTATCATATCATGTTTAAAATTTGGTATCCTTCATTCATATGATAAGATATCATCTCATTTGATGATGTATCAAAAAAATGATATCATGCCTTGTATTTATGCTTTTTATATTGATATTGTTTGATCCTTGTTATATTTCAAATTATAATTGGTATCATTTGTCGAAATGATAAATGTCTATCATCATTTGACTTAAAATTGAGTATCATACCTTGACATTATTTTTAAAATATGAAAAATAAAAAGTTTTATATTTATGAATGAAAGGTCATACTTGTTAAGCATGATGATAAGTTCAACGGATGAAACTTATCAATCTCGGCTTGAATTTAAGGAGATTAAATTCAAGTGTTTTCCTTCTCATAATATGACATATAAATAGGGGGAGTTAAGATTAACTCCATCATCAATTGATTATCTGTTGGGAAATCCGTCATGGGGGAGCAACATCACATGCGCAGCGGAAGAACAGAAAAATAAAACCCCAGATTTTCCATAGGAAGTTTCCGTCGTCGTGCGAAGATCGGTGCGTCAAAAACAAATCCACGAAAACTGCATGTGTTAAAGAAAGATACCTAGGGAGATCGTATATCCCTGAATTCCTGCATATTTGTGGGAGAGGATGAAGGAGGTCAAGCGTCCTCCTCTCTAGCGGTATCCACACAGCAGGGATTGCGATGATGCTCCTCTCTCTCTGGGGGGAGGAGAACAGAAGGTGGCTACCAAAAGAAACCCTCAGCCTATAGAGCTTTGGTCCCCTCCTATTTATAGAGGCCCCCCCCCTAAAAAACCATAATGGATCTTTTGCCCTATTGGGTATTGGATCTCTATCCAATTACCCAAGCCTCTTGGATTAGTGGGCCTCTACCCAATAATCTCGTATTAGCAATTATTGGATCTCATCTCAGGATCCAATAATTCAGGGGCTTAATGGATATCCAATAAGATAGGGGATTCAACGGATATCTCATATCTGAACCTCTACTCGTCGCAACACCTACCATATGTGTGTGACCCTCTAGGCCCAATATCGAGAACTGGCCGTGAGTCATACTTGTCAGAACTCCTTCTGACTTAGTGAATTATTATCTCTATAATAATTCACCAAACTCATCGACTGCGGACGTACCAGGCCACTACGCCGCGGCCCCCAGATGATACAGGGGAATCTAATCCTTTGGACCTATCTATCCTTAGTTACCATGTATCTATAATCTCTCATCCATCTAATATCCTAAAGACCCTATACCGGGCATGGTGCTGTCAGGCCCATACGGTCTCTCATCGAGTCTTGCTCTTATCGGATTCTCTCGGAGAACTCTTTCTCTCTCAATTCGAATGACCTTGGCCAAGGATTTGTTCGAGCAAGAACACATGAGATATTCCTCTCATGATATCGAGAGCGGATGATCCTCTATTGACACTCAATAGCCCTCGTAAGGTTGGCTACCACTCCCAATGACCGGTTGTACTAGATATGAAGCTTTCCAAACCTATAAGTCTGGTATCAAAGAGTGGAGTACTCATACAGGACATTCTTGGTGTCTCAAGTCTAAGGACCAGATACACTACTGGGACTACAGAATCGCTGTCTGACATGAGGTATCAATAACCATCCAGCATTCCGTAGGTGGATCAATCAGTGACCTCATTCTCCAATGAGCACCTGCACTGTACCCTTAGTGTTCCCACATAAGTAGCTATGAGACCAGCTACCTCCATCATATGAACGGGTATAAAGCACACCAGTCTATCCGGTTATCTCGATTCCTTCTCGAGTAACCTATGACCAGGATAATTTAGGGTCTGTGTTTAAAGGTGAATCGATCTCATTATCGTGTTCTCATCACGATCCGATTCCCATTGCACAGATCCAGGGACATCACAATATACATCTAGATAATGTGAGATAATGCCAATAATCATAAGCAAAGAGATTGACGCAGCATGTTACAGGTGCTATCACTCATGTGATTGGCTTGTAGGGCACCTATAACTAGCATTATTATCATAAAAAAGGAAAGATTGTTAAATCTCAGATTTTGATGACGAAGTCAATTGATAGGTTATTTGATCTAATCCATATTATTGAGATAAGTGTGTAGGATTAACTATGATAGCAATGAAGACATAAAGTGAATTGTTGGAGTCAAGTATGTTGAGAGTTCTAGTGTCCGCCGGAAGTCCGAAGGATCGTTGGAAGTGCTGTCGGAACTAGCCAAGACTGAATCGAGGATTTGCCGAAGGTTTTGGAAGTTCACTAGAAAGATCATTGGAGGTTCGTGGAGCTCACCGAGAAGGTTCGGAAGCTTGCCAAAGATTCATCAAACTCGCTATAAAGTCCACGAGCTTGCTGGGAGTCCACTAGAAGAAATCCAAGGGTGTGTCAGAAGTCCACCGGAAGTTTGTCAAAAGCTCGCCGAAAGAAAACTCGACATTGTCGATTTAAAATTTGCTTAAGAATATATTTTAATTTCATAGTTATCATGTAATTAGGGTTAAGATTAGGTGATAATCCTGATTAACCCTAGTAGGGGCCAATTGGGCCTTCTTTGGACTGAATTGGGTCAGATTCAGGACCCATTCAGCAGTGCTAGACCATGTCTAGCAGTGGCATCGCCAGACTGGAGTGGTGGCACCACCCTGAGAACTGATTCTCAGGTGGTCTAAGCAGTGGTACCACTTGACAAGTGGTGGTACCGCCAGTCCATAAAGTTCGAGGACCCTGTCAGGCGCCGATACCGCCAATAGAGCAGGGTTAATTGGCGGTGGTACCGCTAGTGCCAGGCGGTGGTACCGGTAGTACTTAAAAATCCGGATGTGACTCTTTTTTGCTCTAATTCTGAAGCCAATTGAGTCTATAAATACCCCTCTCTTCTAAGCTAGCTAAGTGTATTGAGAAGTGATAAAAACTGAGTCCAAGCTATAGCAAAATCATGTTCGATAGCTTGAGTGTTCACCTCCCATATTTTTACTTTGCCAAAATTCTGTAAGAGTGTGAACCACTTGTAAAAAGTTTATAAGAGGAGTGCTTGGTCCTTTCCTTTCAAGAAGATTTGATAATGGAAGTTGGAAACCTCATCGGAGGAGGTTTTGGAAGTAGACGTAGGTCATTTGACTGAACCACTATCCATTGCCACGTACTACTTTGAATGTGTGAGTTTTAATTATTGCATCTTGTTCTTTGCTTAGCTACAAATCTTTTGATCTTCTTCTCTCTACTCTCAATCGCATTGTCTTAAATCACTTTGTTGAAATTTCTATACGAATAACTCTTTCCAAAATCATTTCAAATTTACGGGTTTTATCCACTGCACTAATTCACCCCTCCCCCCTCTTAGTGCCACTTAGATCCTAACAAGTGCCATCTCGAATGACATCGGTCACCTGATAAGGACCTTCCCAGCTTGGGGGGCGCTTGCCGTGCGATCGGGCCAGATCGCTAACCTCAGTCCTTCGTAGGATCAAGTCGTTTAACCTGATCGGTCAGGTGTGTAGCTTTCGATTATAGAACTAGGCAATGACCATTTTGCAGGTGAGGGCTTTAAGGTCGGTGTTAGCCTGTCGTTCTTCCACTAAGTCAAGCCCGACTTATAGCCCTTCCCCCGACGCATCCTCCTTGTAATTTTCCACCCTGGACGTTGGGAAGACGATCTAAAGTGGTAGGACGGCCTTGGTGCCAAATGCGAGGCTGTAAGGGGATTCTCTTTTGGCAGCTTTTGGTGCAGTCCGGGAAGACCACAGAATGCTTAGGAGCTCCTCTATCCAAGCCCCCTGAGCCCTGGACACCCTCTTTTTAAGTCCCTCTAGGATAGCTCGGTTGGTTACTTCCGCCAAGCCGTTCGTCTGGGGGTGAGCCACCGAGCTGAATCTCAACTATATTCCATAGCCCGAACAAAATTCCTTGAATCTGTCATTGTTGAATTGAGTCCCGTTATCGGTGATGATGACCCTCGGGATACCGAAGCGAGTTAAGATGTCCTTCTAGACGAACCTCTCCACCTAGCGCTCGGTAATCGTTGCTAGTAGTTCGGCCTCTACCCATTTAGTGAAGTAGTCCACCTCGACGATCACATGCCTTCATTGTCCTGAGGTTGGCGGGAAAGGCCCAAGGAGATCCATTCCCCACTGCACAAAGGGTCATGCGTAATCGATGGGCGTAAGCGGGACTGCAAGTTGTCGGGGTGTCCTAGCATGCTTTTGGCACAGGACGCATCGTTGTACGTAGGCCTTCATGTCCCGATGCATGGTTGGCCAATAATACCCCTAGTGAAGAGTTTTAAAGGCCAAGGTTTGCCCGTCGATGTGCTCGTCGCAGATTCCCTCATGCACTTCAGCCAGGACTGCATGAGCCTCCTCAGGGTCCAAGCACCGCAAGAGTGGTTGGGTGAATGACCTTCGATAGAGTCACCTGTTCATCTCACAGTACCAGGCTTGTATGCGTTGTAGACGTCGGGCCGTGGCTTTGTCTAAGGGCAATATCCCATCTCTTTTGTACTATAGTATCTCTTGCATCCAGGTCGATCGCACATCAGCTGAGACCATTACTTCGGCTACGATTGTGCGAGATGGGAGCTCCTCGACCTCGAGGCCCGAGTCGATGTTGGATCCTGAGGTGAGTTTTGCTAGTGCGTCAACTCATCCATTTTGGTCCTATGGCACCCTAGACGGTATGAAACATGGGAACTTGGTGGTGAGCTTTTTTGCCTCGGTAAGATATTTTAACATGTTCGGGTCCCGAGCTTCGTAGCCTCCATTGATGTGCTCAACTACTAGTTATGAGTCAGTGTAGACTTCAATGTCCTCAATCTATAATTCGACAGCCAGCTTGAGCCCAGCCAAGAGTGCCTCGTACTCTGCTTCATTTTTGGTGGCCTTGAAATCGAAGCAGAGGGAGAACTTGAACAATTGCCCGTTGGGGCCTTCCAACACGAGTCTACGTCGGAGCTCCTAGAGTTGGCTGACCCATCCACGCATAAGCTCCACCTCCTTTCAGGATGCTCCGGTGCATCGTCCTTGGGCAAGGTTAGTTCCGAGATGAAGTCAGCGATGGCCTAAGCCTTGATGGCAGCACTTGGGGTGTATTGTATGTCAAATTCGCTAAGCTCAACCAACCACTTGAGCAGGCAACCTGAGATGTTGAACTTAGATAAAACTTATCGAAGTGGGTGATCGGTGATTACCTTAATCGGGTGAGCCTGAAAGTAGGGCCGCAGCTTTCGAGTCGTCGGAACGAGTGCTAGAGTCAGCTTCTCGATCGGCTGGTATCATTCCTCAGGTCCATTCAGTACGTGGCTGGTGTAATAGACCGATTGTTGAACCTTAGAGGTCTCCTTGATTAGGATGAAGCTAACCACCTATTTGGAAGTGGCCAGGTAGAGGCTGAACTATTCTCCCACAGGGATCACAGCAAGGTGAGGGAGACTGGCCAAGTGCTGCTTGACCGACATGAAAGCTTCTTCGTATTTCTTCATCCACTCGAAGTTTCTCGGGCTCTTTAGGGCTCGCAAGAAGGGGAGATATTTGTTGCCTAATCGGGATAGGAATCGAGATAAGGCAGTGAGCATTCCGGTCAGCCGCTGCATCTCTTTAATTGTCTGGGACGACTACATGTCGATGATGGCTCGGACCTTCTCTGGGTTTGCATCAATTTCCCTCCTATGGATGATGAAGCCGAGGAACTTTCCTGAGTTGATGCCAAAGGTGCACTTCATGGGGTTGAGGCGCATGCCAAACTTTCACAGAATAGTGAATGCCTCGACGAGATCTGCTAGGCGTGTCAGGGCTGTCTTGCTTTTGACGATCATGTCATCGACATATGTCTCCATGTTTCACCCGATCCGTTGGGCGAATATTTTGTTCACCATTCTCTGGTATGTGGCTCCAGCATTCTTTAATTCGAATGGCATAACCTGATAAAAGTATATTCCTTAGTCGGTGATAAAGGCTGTATGGTCCTCAGGTGCCATTTTGATCTGATTATAACCTGAGAAGGCGTCCATAAACGAAAGGAGTTCATGTCTGGAGGTTGCACCGACTAGCTGATCAATCATTGGGAGGGGATAACAGTCCTTCGGACATGCTCGGTTGAGGTCGGTGTAGTCAACACACATTCTCCAACTTCCATTAAGTTTTTTGATGAGGACTATATTCGACAGTCATCGAGGATACTTGGCCTCGGCTATAAAGCCTACTACCAAGAGGTGCTCTACTTTTCCGTGGACTGCTTGCTATCATTCGGGGGCCAACCTTCGTGCTTTTGTTTTACCGAACGGGCCTCGGGGGAGATATTCAAGTGATATTGTGTGACCCCGCAGTCGATCCTAGGCATATCCGTTGGCGACCAAGCAAAGATGTCGGTGTTGCTAGTCAAGAAGCTGATAAGTTATACCCGCTCTTACTTCAGGAGCTCTGATTTGACCCTCATAACTGGTCGGTCGATCTTTGTTCAATAGTATGTCCACAACATCCCGCGGGTCCTCCAATGGCCGCTCATATCTTGGCCTTTTAGGTAATGAGACCATCGTCAAGTAGCATTGCATGGACTCACAGGGGTTTCCCCTGGCTTTCCTGACTCTAGCTCGGGTCGGGAACTTCATCGTCCGATGGTAAGTGGAGACAACGACCTAGAATTTGTTGAGAGTTGGTTGGCCTAGGATTGCATTGTACGCCGAGGGGAGGTCCACCACCATGAAGGTTGTCATTATCGTCTTCGACCTTGGTTCTTCTCCCAGGGTTATAGGCAAGGCGATCATACCGAGCGGGGAGATTAAATCGCCTGTGAACTCGATGAGTGTCGAGTGCATCGATGCTAGGGCCTCCTTGAGCAGGCCGAGCTTCTGGAAAGCATCGAAGTAGAGAACATCGGTGGAGCTCCCCGTGTCTACTATTAGGTCTCAGATTTTAATGATGAAACTAATTGATTGTGTTTAGTTATTTAATTACATTTTGAGTGACGCAAGTCTACTATCGATCAGGATTAGATAGTTGACACAGGATGAATCAACGTTTGCATCAGAATATCACGTTAGTATATTGGACATCGAGCCGGAGGTCTGGTCGACAATCAGCAAAAGGCTTCAGACATCGAGCATCAGGCCAAGAAGAGTGATGTTGCGCCAAGGATATTGGGGTTGCAGAGGTCAACCGCCGATTGGGCAACAAGCCACAAGAGAGGGCGATGCACTGAAGAACTAGACGAAGCACCGACCAATGACATGCCAGGCAACAGGAGGTTGATTCATATAATAATTGTCTAGATCGAAGTAGAGTTAAGGTTTATGTGTGCAAGATTAACTACAACAACAATGAAGACATAAAGCGAAGCAAAGTGTAGGAGTCAAGTGCGATGAAATCGTTGGGAGTTCGAGAGTTCGACGGAAGTTCGAAGATTCATCAGAGTGCTATCGGAATTAGCCGAGAACGAGTAGGGAGCTTGTCGAAGGGATTTCGGAAGTTCGCTGGAAGGTTCATCGGAAGTTCGTGGAGCTCACCGAAAAAGATCAGAGCTTGCTGAAGAAGCTCATCGGAACTCACTAGCAATTCCATCGAGAAGTCCAGGAGCTTGTCAGGAGTCTGCAGAATGGTGTCAGAGGGTTTGTCGGAAGACCGTCGAAAGTTCACCGGAGAAGAAGTCTTGACTTTTCAGATTTTGTATTAGTTTAGGAAATGTCTTTAATTTAATAGTTAGCATATAATTAGGGTTAGGATTAGGTGTTAATCCTTTAACCCTGTTAGGGGCCAATTGGGCCCGTACCCGGACAAGTTTGGGCCAGATGAAAGGCCCAAACAGGGTTGTTGAACCCTGTCTAGCAGTGGCACCACCAGACTTAGGCAGTGATAACACCTGGGTTCAGTCTCCCAGACTAGGCGGTGGTATCACCCTAGGGTAGAGTGCTTGGGCAGTGGTACCACTGGCTGGGTGGTCGTACTGCCTAGTACACTGACCGTGGTAGTGTGTCAGGCGATGGTACCGCTAGATTGAATAGTGGTATCGCCCAGTGTCAGAGTCAAACTAGCGGTGGTATTGCTAGTGACAAGCAGTGGAATCGCCAGTACCCAGTAAACCCAGGATGGGAAGGTTTTTGGCTCCAAGTTTGAATCAGATTGGAGCATATAAAAACCCATCCCATCCCTGGGTTGAACACACAAGCACAGAGATTTTGAAAGGAAAAAACACTATAGAAATCCTTCTAAACATCCCTCCTCTAGTTCTCATTTGTATTTTATCGAAAGAGAGGAGTGTGAGTATTTGTAAGAGTTATCTCCTAAACCCGTCAAAAGGAGAGAGCTGTAAGGGACTCAGTCCTCACCCGTTGGAAGGAGGACAACTAGTAGAAAAGCCGATGGCCTCAAGAGGAGAGGAATCAGGAGTGGACGTACGTCGTATGACCGAACCACTATAAAAATCTTGGTTTACATTTACTGTTATTTTTTATATTTCAGCAAACCTTATTTACTTGCTACTCCACTTCCTCATCTCCTTATAAATCATTTTAAGTTTATACACAATCGAAACCGGATTTCATCGAAACAAAGTTTTCAATGAACTAAGTTTCCGAATTGATTTTCAAATCATCGAAATTTATCGTTATTTACCGCTGCACTAATTCACCCCCCCTCTTAGTGCAGCTCTAGATCCCAACAATTGGTATCAGAGCCTTGTTATTTCTCTTTCGGATTCACACCCATGAGAAATGACTCTTCACGGCTTTTAAGAGGGATTTTCGATTGTTTGTCCTCCGTTCTTCAACGGATTGAACTACACATATTAGAAAACTTGAATGAGAGTTTTTTTTATTTCTCTAGATTTAAACTTATGGAATGTCATTGAAAATGGCTTTTAACTTCCCTCTAAACCGTTGAATGAATGGTTGGATTTGGAGAGAAATTTTTTTTTATTAAATGCAAAGGCTATGAATGCCTTATTTTACGCTTTAGATAAAACTGAATTTAATCAAATTTCTGTGTATGAAATGACTTTTGATATTTGGCACATACTTGAAGTCACACACGAAGGAATGACTAGAGTCAAAGACTTGAAAATTAACATTTTGATGCATGATTTTGAGCTTTTTCGAATGAAACCAAGCGAGACTATCGACAACATGTATACCCGTTTCACGGATGTCGTCAATAGTTTGAAAAGTCTTAGTAAATATTTTTTGAGTTTTGATATCATTAATAAGATTTTAAGATTCTTTCTAAAGAGTTGGGATCTAAAAATAATGGCTATTCAAGAGTCTAAAGACTTAAATGTTTATTCACTTAAAGAATTAATCGGGTTTTTAATGACCTATGAAATGATACTTGAACTTGATAAATATAAGAATCACCTTCCAAAGAACATAAAGGATTTGACACTTCGAACAATAGAATGCCACTTGAGTGATGACTCAAGTGATAAGGACAATGCTGAGAACTTTAAACTTTTGACATTAAAATTTAAAAAGTTTATTAAACAAGAATTAAAGAACATAAATAAAAAGAACACCAACTCTTGCTATGAACGCAAGAAACCAGAATGCTCCAAAGACGAGTACACAAAAATGAAGAAGAGGAAAGCAAGCAAAGAGGATGAAGATGCAAACTGTGCTTTGACGAGCTTCGACTACAAGGTAAGCAACTTAACCAAAACTCTCTTGAATTATTTTGAAATTACATGATGTCTTTTCATGAGTGCTTAATTTAAATAGTAGGAAATAAAAAAATGTTATTTTCAAAAATTATATTATGCTTTTCTTTTTAGTATTTTTGAAAAGTAAAAAATTATGAATGATGATTGCTTAATTTATGATAATGCATAAATTGAATGTATGCTTTCCATATCGGATTTCGGTCTTAAACTTAATGCATATCTATGTATGTTATTCTTGAAAGTGTCTTAATGATAATTGCATCTCATGCTTGTACACCTAACAAGATAAAATCAATGAACAATTATCTTGATGATTTTATATTTTTTAAAAACTATGCATGATAAGCGAATCTTATATCTTGACTTTCATATAAAACAATATAATGAAAATGTTAAATGTTTGTAACATGCTAGATGATTTGAAGTAATACTAATATGTTATGGATTAATGTGTTTTCGGTCTTAACCGCTTTCATGATGATTTTTTTTTGGAATGACGTGTTATATTTTTGACATTGATGATTATGACAAAACTTGTGAATTGGATTTATATGATGATGCTTGCGGTTCTAAACATGATGTTTGACACTTTCATAAACATTTCTTGAACATGCTCAACTTAAAATGAAACACATATATATAATATATATATATATATATATATATATATATATATATATATATATATATATATATATATATATATATATGAGGGGAAAGTGTATGATCATGATGAATTCATGTTGATTTTAGTTTTAAACAAGATGCATTGTTTATAACACAAAAAATTCAATTATCATGATAATCACATATTTCATGATAATGCTTGCACACCAAATATGATTAAAAGATAGAAACAAGCATATTGATGATTTCGTTTTCAACATGATGCATGACTTTTATATGAAAATTTGAACATGCTTATATGAGATCAACCACATAGAATAAAACACAAAAATTGAAAATGTGCTATCATGATGTTCTATTATGTTTGGTCCTAATGCTTTTATGATGAAACTTACTTATCATTTTTTAAATATTGATACATATTCTCTATCCTATCGAGGTTAATGAATTAATCTCACCAATCTTGTGAATCTCATGAAAATAATCATGATGAATATTTTGAAAATAAATAAGTGTATCATACATTTGGTCTCAATGATTTCTCTTGAAACTTACTTTTCGGATCTTTACGATGATACATGAATTTAGTAGAAAAAAGACAAGAGCATGCTTATATGTAAACCATCTCCATTGCTCTTAATAAAATTTTTGAATGAAAGATTTTGATGCATTTGATCTTGATGACTTTAATGACAAAACTTGCATTTCGAATTTATACGATGATTACTTTCATTGAACATATCTTATGAAATCATCATTGATAATGATGAAATAAAAATATTAAAAGTTTGTTATCATGCTTAATGTGTTTCAATTTAATAATTTTTAAGATGAAATTTGTCTTTCCTTCTTGAATGTTGACACTTGTTTTATTAAAGATAAAGGCATGCTTATAAGAAGCAAATCACATGAATAAAAAATTATAAAAATGAAATACAATCCTCTATCTTATCGATTTTTCAATAAATCTATGCTTGTCATGAATGAATTTATTGAATGTGATTTTGAGGATGATTTTGGATTTGACAAATGCTTGATTCATATTTGTGACGTAAGATATATTTTACATTTGAATCATGATCAATACTTTAAACATGTTCTATCTCCCTTAATTCATTTTGATCTCCTATAACTCCTTTTTATTTACTATAGAGGAGAACCTTCTAAATGAATCATGAATTCCAATAAAATGATGCTTGAAATTATTTTTATGATTCATGACGAATTTAGATCTATCATGCATAAATCAAGTTTTTTCTTTTACTACCAAATGAATCATGACTTGATCTTTGATATTGATATTTCTTTATCATGATCCTTTGTTGTATAATTCTTTTGCTCTATTAAAAAGATTTGTCAAATGAATTATGTTCTTCTTGATTTTTCTTAATATCATGACACGACTTCTTTATATGGCTTGAAATTTTTAGCCATTGAGTCCTCCATTTCATTTTGACAATAACTAAGGGGGAGCTAGCTTGTTGGCTTGAATGTTAAATTCATATTCATAACTTAAATTTTGATGATAGAAACATTTATGTTGATATTTGTTTCTGATATCTCATTTGCCATTTTGATGAAAAAAAGAGATCAATTACAACATTGCATTCTCCCTTCTTTTTGATAATGATAAAGGGGGAGCAAAATTACTAACTTCGAGAAAGCTTGCTAGCTTGTGTATCATAAGAGAAAGTGACAAATATAGCTAGCTAGAACTTGTAAAAAGGCAAAACTTGCACTTCTCAAAATGAGAAGAAAGAAATTACAAAGTTGCCTTATTTTTTAAACTCACGAGCTTGCATGTTTAAAATGTTATAAATTTTATAAAAATTGCTAGCTCATTGCAAACAAAATATTGATAGCTTGCAAAGGGGAAACTTAGTTGCAAAAGAGAAGAATTGAAAGGGAACTAGCTTGCGTATCGCAAAGTATGCTAGCTTATCATTATTGCTTGCTTGCTATCATCAATTTCTCTCATATCATAATTTATTTATAACTCCCTTGAATTCGTGACTTGATATGTTGAAATTTCATGATGCAAATTTGTTATTTTTTCATGATCAAAGCATTCACGTAAAGGGAAAAGAATTGTACTCTTCCCTTCTCTTTGACAAAAACAAAGGGGGAGAAAGTTTTTGCTAGCTTGCACACCCAAATGAAAACTTTGCTAGCTCTAAAGAACTTTCTATCATGAACACTACCAAAAAATTGCTACCTTGCAATTTCATGAGAAGCTAAAAATTGCTATCTCAAAGGATGTAAATATTGTTATCTTACCTATCTCAAGAAGAGAAAATGCAAAACTTAGAAAATTTGCATTCCTACACTTGTCATACTTCTATGCTTATATGTTGTAATGAAAATTTACCTTGCATATTTAAAGTAATGAAATGTTTACACAAATTGCTTACATATCACAAAGGAAGCAAAGAAAGTGTAACTTGTATATCATAAGAAGTAAGTAAAACTTGTCATGCTTCCACTTAAAACTTACTATGATTGAATATTTTAAAGATGTGTATTAAATATCTAGATTGATAGCTAGTGTGTTGTAAAACTTGCATATCTTTTAAACTAGTTATGATACAACTTCTCTTTTTTGTTGATAACAAAGGGGGAGAAGTGGATTGATAAGTTCATACAATGTAATGTTGATTGAATATTTTATATATTTATATGATATTTTTGTTGATATGATTTTGATATATGTTGCTTGGATTTAGGATAATCCAAGTGTTCTATCAATGACATATTGATAGGGGGAGTTGTTGAATCTCAGATTTTGATGATGAAGTCAATTTATGAGTTATTTGTTCTAATCTATATTGTCAAGATAAGTGTGCATGATTAACTATGATGGGATGAAAATATAAAACGATTTACCAAAGTTAAGTTCATCGGGAGTTTGAGAGTTCACCGGAAGTCCGAAGGATCATCGGAAGTGTTGCCGGAACCAACCGAGATCGAATCAAGGACTTGTTGAAGGTTTCGGAAGTTCGCTGCAAAGATCGTCGGAGGTTTGTAGAGATTACCGAGAAGGTTTGGAAGCTTGCCAAAGACTTATTGAGCTCGCCACACAATCCGGGAGCATGCTGAGAGTCCGCCAGAAGAAATCCGAAGGAGTGACGGAAGTCCATCGAAATCTCGTCGGAAAGCTCACCGGAAGTAGACTTGAAGAATGTCGGTTTAAATCACTTAGAATTATGTTTTAAGTTTGTAGTAGGCACGTAATTAGGGTAAGGATTGGGAAATAATCATATTTAAACCTAGTAGGGGCCAACCAGGCTCTTATTGGGCTGATTTGGGCCTAAAATAGGGCCCATTCAGCAAAGCTGAGTGGGCCAAGCGGTGGAACCGCCCATGCTGGGCAGTGGAACCGCCTAGTGGCCGAGAGCTAGTCGGTGGCATTGCCCAGCCTGTGGCGGTAGCACCGCCTAGCACTCGAGCACATGGGCGATGGCACCGCTACCTTGGGCGGTGGAACAGCCCTGTACATTGTCAATTTGACAACTGACAGGCAATGACATCGCCACTGACAGGTGGTAGCACCACCAACATCGGGAAACCCAAACATAATTTAAATTTGGAGCTCAAATTTGAATCCTCTTGGGGTTTATAAATACCCCTCCTTTCTCGTAGAAAGATCACCCTTTTGAGAGTTAAAATTTGAGCAAAAGCTTTGGTAAAGTTTTATTTTCGATAGCTAGAGTTCACCTCCCTCTTTTCCTTTGAAAAATCTGTAAGAGTGTGAACTTCTTGTAAAAGAGTTATAAGAGGGGTATTTGGTCCTTCTCCTTCAAAAAGATTTGCTAGTGGAAGTTGGGAGCGTCATCGAAAAAGGCTTCGAAAGTGAATGTAGGTCACTTGACCGAACCACTATATATCATGGCGTTCTTGAATGTGTAAGTGTTTAAATTTCCGAATCATTTCTTTACTTAGCTATGAATCGTTCAGTTTTTCATCTCCTTTACTCAAGCAACTTCAACTAAGTCATCTTTCATCGAATCAAAATTTCCATACGAACTAGCTATTTACGAAATCGGTTTCAAACTTACGAGTTTTAATCCACTGCACTAATTCACCCCCCCTCTTAGTGCCTCTCTGATCCTAACAATTGGTATCAGAGCAAGGTTCACTCTTATATTTGGTTTAAACATAAGAGAGATAGTCTATTCCGGCATGCAAGAGGGTCATTCTATTCCATGTCCACCTATGTTCAATGGGTCGAATTACACGTATTGGAAGACTCGTATGAGGATCTTTCTTATTTCTATGGATTTTGAGCTTTAGAGCATTGTCAAAAATGGATTTAAAAAATCTTCTCTTCCGACGAGCGAATGGAATGAATTGGAGAAGAAGACTTTTGCTTTAAACGCAAAGGATATGAATGCCTTGTTTTGCGCTCTCGACAAAAATGAATTTAATCGCGTTTCGATTTGTGAATTAGCTTTTGATATTTGGTGTACTCTTGAGATCACTCATGAAGGCACTAGCCGAGTGAAAGAGTCCAAAATCAACATTCTTGTGCATTCTTATGAACTTTTCCGAATAAAATCAAGTGAGTCCATCGGAGACATGTACACCCGCTTCACGGATGTCATCAATGGACTCAAAGCTCTTGGTAAAGGTTTTTCTAATTTTAAACTTGTAACTAAAATTTTAAGATCCCTTCCAAAGAGTTGGGATCCAAAGGTTACGGCCATTCAAGAGATCAAGGATCTTAAAACTTTTCCTCTCGAAGAACTTATTGGGTCTCTAATGACCTACGAAATGACGTGTCATGCTCATGAAGAGCTCGAGAACCCTCTTCCAAAGAACAGGAAGGATATGACACTAAAAACTCAAGAAGACCACTTGAAAGGAACATCAAGTGATGAGGACAGTGATAATGACATTGCACTTTTAACTCGAAAATTTAAAAAATTTATAAGAAAGAATAAATTTAAAAATGATAAAAAATAAACTTGAACATAAAAAGGACTAAGTCATTTGCTATGAGTGCAAGAAGCCAGGACACTTCAAATATGAATGCCCCCAAGCCAAGAAGAAGTAATCAAAGAAGAAGAAAGCATTGAAGGCTACATGAGATGACTCTAGTGACTCCGAGGATGAAGAAGCAAGCAACAAAGAGGAGGCCAACTTTGCTCTGATGGCTTTGGGAGAAGCGGTAAGTAATTTACTTAATGAAGATTTATCTTTTGATGAGCTTTCGATTGCTTTCCATAAATTATTTGATGAATGTAGAACTATTACAAAAAGGTTCAATTTATTAAAAAAGGAACATGCTTTATTGCTAGATAAATTTAATAGTCTTGAGCATGATTCTCTCCCTGTACTCCCATGCTCTAAGTGTAATCACTTAGAAGCAATCGAAAAGGAGAACTTGCTACTCAAAGAGACCCTAAATAAGTTTAAGGTCGGTAGCAAGAGCTTAGATATGATCCTTGCAAACAAGGGTCATGTCGGGAATAGATATAGAATTGGATTCATGAGTGGATCTCACCAAACTCAAACCACCTTCATTAAAGAGCCAACATTACATGTATTCTCTCATTTGAAATGTAATTTTTGTTGCAAATCCAGACATGTTGTTTACAAATGTCCGTTTAAGAAAATTAGTCAACACAAATTGATATGGGTTCCTAAAAGAACCATAAATAATTTAATGCTAAATGACAAAGTTAGTAGATCAATATTTGAGGTACCTAAAATCAAATGGGTACCTAAAAACCATTTTCTTTTGTAGGCACATTCACCATCACAAGCTAGGAGCAAGAGATGGTATCTTGATAGTGGATACTCAAGGCATATGATCGGAGATCCATCTCAATTCTCTGTGCTCACTAGCAAAGAAGAAGGGTATGTCACCTTCGGAGACAACAACAAGAGTAAAATCATTGGGAAGGGAACCATAGGTAACAAATCAAGTTTTTAAATAGATGATGTGTTACTAGTTGATGGATTAAAACATAATCTTTTAAGTATTAGTCAATTATGTGATAAAGGTTATATTGTTAGATTTGAATCTAATGTTTGCATCGTAAAAAAATCAAACAATAACATATCCATGATTGCTTTAAAACAAAATAATTTCTACACCATCAATATTGATGAACTAAGTAATGAAATATGTTTTTCAGTTTTAAATGATGACGCTTGGCTTTGGCATAGGAGATTAGGCCATGCAAGCATGAAACTAATATCCAAGATTTCATCTAAAGAGTTAGTACGAGGGATTCCCAATATGAAGTTTGTCAAGGACAAAGTATGTGATGCGTGTCAACTAGGAAAACAAATAAAAACTAGTTTCAAATCAAAAAATCAAATTAGCACCACTAGATGATTGCAATTGATCCATTTGGACTTATTTAGATCAATTGATATTACAAGCCTAGGAGGTAGCAAATATGCCTTCGTAATTGTGGATGACTATAGTAGATATACTTGGACCTATTTCTTGGCTTACAAAAGTGATTGTTTCAAATATTTTTTTAAATTTTGTAAACTTACTTAAAACGAAAAAGGTTTCATGATTTCACAAATTCGGAGTGATCACGGTGGTGAATTTTAAAACTGTGACTTCCAAAATTTTTATGAAATAAATTGATATAACCATAACTTCTCTACTCCGAGGAATCCTCAACAAAATGGATTAGTGGAAAGAAAAAATAGAAATTTGTAAGAAATGACAAGAACCATGTTAAATGAATACAATTTATCCAAATATTTTTGGGTCGAAGCCGTGAACACGGCTTGCTATGTCATGAAAAGAGTTCTAGTAAGACCATCTCTATCTAAGACTCCATATGAATTATGAAAAAATGAAAAACCCAATGTTTCTTACTTTAAAGTTTTTGGTTGCAAATGCTTTATTTAAAATGAAAAGGATACTTTAGGAAAATTTGATGCTAAATCTGATGAAGGTATCTTTCTTAGTTACTCTTCTATTTCTAAAGCTTTTCGGGTTTTCAACAAAAGAACCTTAGTTATAGAAGAGTCTATTCATGTAGTTTTTAATGAATTTTCGAATTTAAGAAAAACGATTTTGATGATGATCTTGGTTTTGATGATTTAAATTTGAATGAACCCTCTCCTCAAAATGGCAACTTGGATGCATCTTCTTCCCAAATTTCCTTACCCAAGGAATGGAAGTATGTAGATGCCCATCCCAAAGAGTTAATTATAGGAGACACATCAAAAGGGGTTCAAACTCGTTCTTCTTTCAAAAAATTTTGTGCTCATGCTGCTTTTCTTTCTTAAATTAAACCCAAGTGCATTAACGATGTCTTGAAAGATGATTCTTGGGTTATCGCAATGCAAGAAGAATTGAATCAATTTGAAAGAAATGAGATATGGAAGCTTGTTCTTAGACCTAATGGCCATTTAGTTATTAGTACTAAATGGGTCTTTAGAAATAAGCAAGATGAATGTGGTATCGTGGTTAGAAACAAGGCTAGACTAGTGGCCAAAAATTTCAACCAAGAAGAAGGTATCAATTACGAAGAAACCTTCGCTCCTGTGGCAAGATTAGAAGCCATTAGGATGCTCCTTGCCTATGCTAGTAGTAATGATTTTAAATTATTTCAAATGGATGTCAAAAGTGCTTTCTTAAATGGTTTTATTTCTAAAGAAGTGTATGTTGAACAACCACCTGGATTTGAAAATTCTCTTATTCCCAATCATGTGTTTAAACTAACTAAGGCTTTCTATAGATTAAAACAAGCCCCTAAGGCTTGGTTTGAGAGGCTTAGTTCGTTCTTAATTTCAAATAATTTTACTAAAGGCAAGGTTGATACTACATTGTTTATTAAACATTTTAAAAATAATTTTCTTATTGTTCAAATTTATGTTGACGATATTATTTTTGGTTCTTCGGATGAATCACTATATGAATCATTTGCCAAATATATGAGTCATGAATTTGAAATGAGTCTAATGGGAGAATTAACCTTCTTTCTAGGATTGCAAATTAAACAACTTAGTAATGGTATATTTCTTAATCAATCCAAATATATATTAGAATTGTTAAAAAGATTTAATATGGATGGTTCAAAAGCAATAAATACTCCTATGAGTACTTCCACTAAGTTAGATTTAGATGAAAGTGGAGAAAATTTTGATCAAAAGATATATAGGGGAATGATAGGTAGCTTGCTCTATCTTACAACGACTAAACCGGATATCATATTTAGCGTAGGACTTTGTGCGAGATTTCAAGCTGATCCTAAGCTATCTCATCTTAAAACCGTTAAAAGAATTCTTAGATATCTTAAAAGTACTCCTAATCTAGGATTATGGTATCCAAAATCCAATAATCTTGATTTAATAGCTTATGTGGATGCAGATTTTGGTGGATGTAGAATAGATAGAAAAAACACATCCAGAACATGCCAATTTTTAGGACATGCACTTGTTTCTTGGACCTCCAAGAAACAAAATTCGGTTGCACTATCTACGGTAGAAGTCGAATACTTAGCTGCAAGTGCATGTTATGCACAAGTTGTTTGGATGAAAAATACATTAGAAGACTATGAAATTTATTTAAAGAACATTCCCATAAAATGTGATAACACAAGTGCTATTTGTCTAACTAAAAATCTAATTCAACACTCTAAAACTAAGCATATTGACATAAGACATCACTTTATACGAGATCATGTCAATAGTAATGATGTCACTCTTGAATTTATTAATACAAAACATCAATTAGCGGACATATTTACAAAACCCTTAAATGAAGAATAATTTGACTTTATTAGAAGGGAATTAGGCATGTTGAATTGTCCTCATGGATGAGCTGTATTGTATGTTTTTCGTAATTTCGACTTTCGTGGATTTTTCAAAATTTTCACTTTCGTGGATTTGCCTCCCTCATTTTGATTTTGTATTTCAAAGAGTGATCTAAGACATCATCCTATCTCAATTCAACACATTTAAACTTCTAAAAACTAAATTCAAAAAAAAAAATTTTTGGTGCTAATGGTGGCATCGCCAGAACCAGCTGTGGCACCGCTCGAACACCCCTATATGGCGGTGGCACCGCCCGAACACCCCTATATTTAAGGGGTGTGTTAGGGTCGGCGGTGGAACCGACCCCAACCTTTTTTTTAACTCCTCCTCTAAACCTCTCTAATCCTCTCCTCTCCTCATCTTCTTCCTCTAAAAAGCCTCATAAAGGGTTTTCTCTTGAATCAAGTTCCTCATCTCCTAAGAAAACTCAAAGAAGATAAAATTTATAATTTTCTTCTCATTTCTTGGTCTCTTTCTTATTATTTCTTGTTGATCCATCATCATGAATAGATATGGTTCCTAAGAGATCATCAAGAGACAAAGAGAAAAGGTTGGAAGGAGATTCCTATGACCCAATCCTCTTTAGATCTAATAAGGCAGCTCTAAGGTATCCCAATTTTGAATCTAAAGTCATACAAAAGGAAAAACATGTTGATCTAGGTGAACTAGGAAACCTAGAACCCATTAGATGGTTTGTCGATTTAGATGTCTTACCTATCTTGCAAATCGATGAACCGATCTACCCTAGGTTGGTTAAGTTATTTTACACAAACATGAGTGTTGAACATGATGGATTGACTACCTACCTTTTGAGAATCAAAATTCAAATTTTTTATTATACGATATGTGAGCTAATTGGAATTGAAGAAAAGAATAGAGGATGTTATTTCAAAGGCCAATGGGATATGGATACAATCGGAGCAACCCACTCCGAAGCTTTAGAGATGATTTTTGCAAATCCTAACCTATGCATTATTCCCAAAAGCTATGAGCACTTGTTACTCTTCAATTCAAAAATACTTCATCACATCATCATAAGCATTCTTCTTCCTATACAATTTCACCATGATGATATTAGTATGCTAGAATTAAGCATCATATATTGGATCATGACCCGACAAAACAATTGCTTTGGATACTTGATCAGACAACACATGATGGAAATTATCTCTAGAGACTTAATGTTATCGTATGGCAGGTTGATCACTAGATTAATAATTGCACATGATATTTGTGTATCACACGATGAGGAAATAATACAAGTCGACAGATATAATACTATAAATAGAAACCTCCTGAAGAGACTTAGATGCACCTTTAGAAATGATATATGGATTAGGCAATCTAGAAGGATTGATCTAGCTCCCCCACCAGTAGAGTGACATGAAACACCAATTATTAGGGGAAGTGAATCTCCTCTGCCTAGTCCCTATGGTCCAGCACCATCTGAGTCAGCTCCTGCTCCATCCACTGAAGATCCAATCATGCTAGCATTAAATCAAATTAAATCATAGCAAAATCAAATCAACTTACAGCAAGCTAAAATTTTGAAGGAAGTACGATAGATAAATCGGAAGATAGATTACTTGTATAGGCATTTTGGAATTCCCCCTGAAGAATAGTTGTTGCCTTTAACTCTTGTTTTGTAAACCTTATGACTACTATGGATAATTACTATGGATGATGTTGTTTGTTTCTAAGTATGATGTTTCTTTCATATCATCTACTCGGACTTTGAATGAATTTTTTTTCGTTCGATCGTAACATTTTGATGATGCTTTCATATTGTTGTAACATTTTGTATGATTTGATATCTTCCTTGAATGATTTCATACTCCCTCTACCTACTTTAAGAATGTTTTACTTCATGAATGCCAAGTTGATGATTAATTGAATTTTTGATATCTCCTACTCATAGCTTGATAAATGAAGTTTTTTTCTTTCGGAGTAATGCATGAATTCTTCACCTTTTTTTTGTTGATGACAAAGGGGAAGAAAAATGTGAAATTGATATGATGGAGTGAAAAATGAATTGCAACAACTTATATGGTTCATATCACAAAAAATGTAAATTTTCTTAAGATAAGCTATTCCTTCATTTGATATCATGCCTTGATATTCAACACTCTTTTGATCCTTGTCATATTTGAATGGTTATAGGTGTAATACCTTGACATTGTTTTTCATTAATAAAAATATAAAGTTTTCATATTTATGCTTAAGCTTGTTTATTAAGCTTGACATTAAATAAAATTTATCAGTTTTGGCTTGAATTCAAAAAATTGAATTCAAGTGTTTTTACTTTCTCATTGTTGAGAAATCCACAAGGGGGAGCGACATCACATGCGCAGTGGAAGAACAGAAAACAAAACCTCAGATTTCCCATAGAAAGTTTCTGTCATCGTGTGAAGATCGGTGCGTCAAAAAACAAATCTGTAAAACTGCATATGTAAAAGAAGATACCTAGGGAGATCGTATATCCCTGAATTCTTGTAGATCTGTGGCAGAGGATGAAGGAGGTCAAGCATCCTCCTCTCTAGCGGTATCCACATGATAGGGTTTACGACGATGCTCCTCTCTCACTGGGGAGAGGAGAACAGGAGGTGGCTACCAAAAGAAACCCTCAGCCTATAGAGCTTTGGTTTCCTCCTATTTATAGAGGCCCCCTGAAAACCCTAATGGATCTTTTGCCTTATTGGGTATTGGATCTTCATCCAATTACGCAAGCCTCTTGGATTAGTGGGTCTCTACCCAATAATCTCTTATTAGCAATTATTGGATCTCATCTCAGGATCTAATAATTCAGAGGCTTAATGGATATCCAATAAGATAGAGGGTTCAGCGAATATCTCATATCCGAACCTCTACTCGTCGCAACACCTACCATATGTGTGTGACTCTCTAGGCCTAATATCAAGCTGGCCGTGAGTCATACTTGTTAGAACTCCTTCTTACTTAGTGAATTATCATCTCTATAATAATTCACCAAACTCATCGATTGCGGACGTACCAGGCCACTACGCCGCAGCCCCCAGATGATACAGGGGAATCCAATTCTTTGAACCTATCTGTCCTCAGTTACCATGTATCTATAATCTCTCATCCATCTAGTATCCTAGAGACCCTATACCGGATATGGTGCTGTCAGGCCCATACGGTCTCTCCTCGAGTCTTGCTCTTATCGGATTCTTCCGAAGAATACTTTCTCTCTCAATCCGAATAACCTTGGCCAAGGATTTGTTCAAGCAAGAATACATGGGATATTCCTCTCATGATACCGAGAGTGGATAATCCTCTATTGACACTCAATAGCCCTCGTAAGGTTAGCTACCACTCCCAATGACCGGTTGTACTAGATCTGAAACTTTCCAAACCTATAAGTCCGGTATCAAAGAGTGGAGTACTCATATAGGACATCCTTAGTGTATGAAGTCTAAGGACCAGATATACTACTGAGACTACGGAATCGTTGTCTGACGTGAAGTATCAATAACCATCTAGCATTCCGTAGGTGGATCAATCAGTGAACTCATTCTCCAATGAGCACATGTACTGTACCCTTAGTGTCTCCACATGAGTAGTTATGAGACCAGCCAGCTCCATCATATGGACAGGTATACAACATACCAATCTATCCGGTTATTTTGATGTCCTTCTCGAGTAACCTATGACCAGGATAATTTAGGGTCTGTGTTTAAAGGTGAATCGGTCTCATTATCGTGATCTCATCACGATCCGATTTCTATTGCACAGATCCAAGGACATCACAATATATGCAACATGCAAGATAAAGTGATAAAATGCCTAATAATATGTAAAGAGAAAAAGTGCATATCAAGTCACAAGTGCCATCACTCATGTGATTGGCTTGCAGGGCACATATGACTAGCAATCTCCCACTTGACCTAAAGGCAATCACTAACATGTCTGATCCCATCAGACCTCTGTGATGCTTAAAGATAATCTAAGTCAATGGCTTTGTTAGTGGATCTGTAATGTTATCTTCGGATAAAACTCTTTCCATTGCTACATCTTTTTTAGTCATGATCTCTCTAATAAGTTAGAACCACCTCAGAACACTTCTGATGAGACCCGGGTTTCCTTATTTGAGTAATCGCCCCATAGTTGTCGCATTACAAGGAAATTATATCCTCGTTGCTCGGGATGACTCCTAAATCTGTGATGAACTTCTTCATCCAGACTCCCTCCTTTGCTGCCTCTATCATAGCAATGTATTTCACCTCTGTGATCGAGTCAGCAATAGTGTCTTGCTTGGAACTCTTCCAATATACTGCTCCTCCATTCAGTGTGAACATATACCCTGAATTAGACTTGCTATCATCAACATTGGACTGGAAGCTCGAGTCCGTGTAGCCCTCAACCTTGAGGCTACTACCTTCATATACCAGTAAAAGATCCTTAGTCCTTCTCAAGTACTTAAGGATATATTTTACTGCTTTTTAATGCTCCAAGCCTGGATCTGCCTGATATCTACTCGTGACACTCAGAGCATGCGCTATATTAGGCTTGGTACATAGCATAGCATACATGATAGATCCTATCACTATGTATATGGCATCATATCCATGTGTGCCATTTCTTCAGGAGTCTTTGGGGATATACTCCTAGAGAGTGATATTCCATGTCCCATTGGTATGAGACCTCTCTTGGAATTTTTCATGCCAAACCTTTTGACAATGGTGTCTATGTACCTAGACTGGGACAAGCCAAGCATCCTCTTAGATTTATCTCTATAGATCTATATCCCCAATATGCAAGATGCTTCCCCTAAGTCCTTCATGGAGAAGTGCCTAGATAACCAAGTCTTTACTATGGAGAGCATTCCTACATCATTCCCAATGATCAGGATGTCATCCACATATAATACCAAAAAGGTGATAGTGCTCCCACTTAATTTTCTGTACACACAAGGTTCATCTTCGTTCTTAACGAAGTCATAAGATCTAATCGCCTCATCAAATCTTATGTTCTAACTTTAGGAAGCTTGCTTCAATCCATAAATAGACCTAAGCAACCTGCACACCTTATCTAGGTTATCCTTGGACACGAATCCCTCAAGCTGTATCATATACACCTCCTCCTCGAGGTTACCATTGAGAAAAGCGGTTTTGACGTCCACCTGCCAGATCTCATTATCATAGTGTGCTGCAATAGCCAATAGAATTCGAATGGATTTTAGCATGGCTATAGGTGAGAAAGTTTCGTCATAGTCAACACCTTACCTTTGACGATACCCCTTAGCCACTAACCTTGCTTTATAGGTCTCTACCTTTCCATCTACTCTAATCTTCTTTTTGAAGATCCACTTGCAACTAATGGGTGCAATACCCTCGGGTACATCAACTAGGTTCCAAACCTTGTTGGAGTACATGGAATCCATTTCCGAATTCATGGCTTCTTGCCATTTCCCAGAGTCTATGCTTATAATAGCCTCCTCGTAGGTCTGAGGATCAATATCCTCAACATCCTCTCTTCTGATATGTCCCACATATCTCTTAGGAGGATGGGATACTCTATCGGACCTACGTAAAGTTGAAACTTGTGTACAAGGTATCTGAACAGACTCTGGCTGTGGAATGGTGCTTGAGCTAGGTTCTCCAACCTCACTTAACTCTATTATGCTCCCACTGTCTCCACCAAGAATGTGTTCCTTCTTAAGGAACATTGCTCTCTTGGCTACAAAGGCTTTTCGGTCCTCAGGGTGATAGAAATAATACCCACAAGTTTTTTTGGGGTATCCCACGAACTTGCACCGTTCCATCCTAGATTCCAACTTGTCAGGGTAGTGTCTTTTAACGTAGGCAGGGTAGCTCCAAATCTTAACAACTTTAAGATCGGGCTTCTTCCTATTCCATATCTCATATGGAGTAGACATCACTGATTTAGTTAGAATTCTGTTCAGAAGGTAAGCTGCAATTTCTAGGGCATATCCCTAGAATGAGATGGGTAGGTTGGTGAAACACATCATGGAATGCACCAGGTCTAACAGTGTGCGATTCCTACTTTCTGATATACCATTAAGTTGTGGTGCATAAGGTGTCCATTGGGATAATATCCCATAGTCTTTGAGGAACTGGGTGAACTCTATACTCAAGTACTCACCTCCTCGATCTGATCGAAGGGTTTTAATACTCTTTCTAGTCTGGTCCTCCACTTCATTTTTATATTATCTAAATTTCTTAAAAGCCTCAGACTTGTACTTCATCAAGTACATATGTCCGTATCTTGAGAAATCATCAGTGAAGGTAATAAAGTAGGAGTAACCACCTATGGCATGAGTCGACATAGGACCACATACATCACTATGTATGAGTTCCAGTAACTCAGTGGCTCTCTTTCTAATTCTACTAAATGGAGAGTTGGTCATCTTTCCCTGAAGGCAATGTTGGAAAATCCTTCAAGGGGAGCGATATCTCATGCGCAGCGGAAGAACAGAAAACAAAACCCCAGATTTCCCATAGAAAGTTCTGTCATCGTGCGAAGATTGGCACGTCAAAAACAAATCCGCAAAAAACTGCACGTGTAAAAGAAGATACCTAAGGAGATCGTAAATCCCTGAATTCCTGCAGATCTATGGGAGAGGATGAAGGAGGTCAAAACGTCCTCCTCTCTAGCGGTATCTACACAGTAGGGATTGCGATGGTGTACCTCTCTCTTTGGGGAGAGGAGCACAAGAGGTGGCTACCAAAAATCCTCAGCCTATAGAACTATGGTTCCCTCCTATTTATAGAGGCCCCCTGAAAACCCTAATGGATCTTTTTGCCCTATTGGGTATTAGATCTCCATCCAATCACCCAAGCCTCTTGGATTAGTGGGTTTCTACCCAATAATCTCTTATTAGCAATTATTGGATCTCATCTTAGGATCTAATAATTCAGGGGCTTAATGAATATCCAATAAGATGAGGGGTTCAACGGATATCTCATATCCGAACCTCTACTCGTCGCAACACCTACCATATGTGTGTGACCCTCTAGGCCCAATATCGAGCTGGCCATGAATAATACTTGTCAGAACTCCTTCTGACTTAGTGAATTAATATCTATATAATAATTCACCTAACTCATCGATTGTGGACGTACCAGGCCACTACGCCGTAGCCCCCAGACGATACAGGGGAATCCAATCCTTTAGACCTATCTATCCTCAGTTATCATGTATCTATAATCTCTCATCCATCTAATATCCTAGAGACCCTATACCCGGCATGGTGCTATCAGGCCCATATGGTCTCTCCTCGAGTCTTGCTCTTGTCGGATTCTCCTAGAGAATCATTTCTCTCTCAATCCGAATAACCTTGGCCAAGGATTTGTTCGAGCAAGAACACATAGGATATTCCTCTCATGATACCGAGAGCGAATGATCCTCTATTGACACTCAATAGCCCTCGTAAGGTTGGCTACCACTCCCAATAACCGACTGTACTAGATATGAAACTTTCCAAACCTATAAGTCCCATATCAAAGAGTGGAGTACTCATACAGGACATCCTTGGTGTCTCAAGTCTAAGGACCAGATACACTACTGGGACTATGGAATTGCTATCTGACGTGAGGTATCAATAACCATCCAGCATTCCGTAGGCAGAACAATCAGTGAACTCATTCTCCAATGAGCACCTGCACTATACCCTTAGTGTCCCCACACGAGTAGCTATGAGACTAGCTACCTCCATCATATGAACGGGTATACAGCATACTAGTCTATCCGGTTATCTCAATGTTCTTCTCGAGTAACCTATGACCAGGATAATTTAGGGTATGTGTTTAAAGGTGAATCAGTCTCATTATCATAATCTCATCATGATCCAATTCCCATTGCACAGATCCAAGGACATCACAATATACATCTAGATAATGTGAGATAATGCCAATAATCATAAGCAAAGAGATTGACACAGCGTGTTACAGGTGCAATCACTCATATGATTGGCTTGTAGGGCACCTATAACTAGCAATCTCCCACTTGACCTAAAGCCAATCACCAACATGTCTGATCCCCATCAGATCTCTGTAAATCTCAAAGACAATCTGAGTCAATGGCTTTGTCAATGGATCTGCAATGTTATCTTCGGATGGAACTCTTTCCACTACTACATCTCTTCGGGCCACGATCACTCTAATAAGTTGGAACCTCCTCAGAACACTTCTGATGAGACCCGGTTTCTCTTATTTGAGTAATCATCCCGTATTTATCGTAATATAAAAGAATAAGCTCCTCGCTGCTCGGGATGACTCATAGATCTGTGATGAACTTCTTCATCTAGACTCCCTCCTTTGCTGCCTCTGCCGCAGTAATGTATTCCGCCTATATGGTCGAGTCAGCAGTAGTGTCTTGCTTGGAACTCTTCCTGCATACTGCTCCTCCATTCAGGGTGAACACATACCCTGAATTAGACTTGCTATCATTGACATCAGACTAGAAGCTCGAGTCCATGTAGCCCTCAACCTTGAGGCTACTACCTCCATATACTAGTAAAAGATCCTTAGTCCTTCTAAAGTACTTAAGGTTACATTTTATTACTTTCCAGTGCTCCAAGCCTGGATCTACTTGATATCTGCTCGTGACACTCAGAGCATGCACTATATCAGGCCTGGTACGTAGCATAGCATACATGATAGATCATATCGCTGATGCATATAGTATCATATCCATGTGTGCCCTTTCATTAGGAGTTTGTGGGGATATACTTCTAGAAAGTGATATTCCATGTCTCATTGGTATTAGACCTCTTTTGGAAATTTTCATGCCAAACCTTTTGACAATGGTGTCTATGTACCTGGACTGGGACAAGCCAAGCATCCTCTTAGATCTATCTCTATAGATCTGTATCCCCAATATATAGGATGCTTCCCCTAAGTCCTTCATAGAGAAGTGCCTAGATAATCAAGTCTTTACTGTAGAGAGCATTCCTACATAATTCCCAATGATCAGGATGTCATCCACATATAATACCAAAAAGGTGATAGTGCTCCCACTTAATTTCCTATACACACAAGGCTCATCTTCATTCTTAACGAAGTTATAAGATCTGATCGCATCATCAAATCTTATGTTTCAACTTCGGAAAGCTTGCTTCAATCCATAAATGGACCTAAGCAATTTGCACACCTTATTTGGGTTATCCTTGGACACGAATCCCTCAGGCTATATCATATACACCTTCTTATCGAGGTTACCATTGAGGAATGCGGTTTTGACGTCCATCTGTCAGATCTCATAATCATAGTGTGCTGGAATAGCCAATAGAATTTGAATGGATTTTAGCATGGCTACAGGTGAGAAAGTTTCGTCATAGTCAACACCTTGCCTTTGACGATACCCCTTAGCTACTAGCCTTACTTTATAGGTCTCTACCTTTCCATCTACTCTAATCTTCTTTTTGAAGATCCACTTGCAACCAATGGGTACAATACCCTCGGGTGCATCAACTAAGTTCCAAACCTTGTTGGAGTATATGGAATCCATTTCTAAATTCATGGCTTCTTGCCATTTCCCAAAGTCTATGCTCATAATAGCCTCCTCGTAGGTCTGAGGATCAATATCCTCAACATCCTCTCTTCTGATATATCCCACATATCTCTCAGGAGGATGGGATACTCTATCGGACCTACGTAAAGTTGGAACTTGTGTGTTAGGTATCTGAACAGACTCTGGCTATGGAATGGTGCTTGAGCTAGGTTTTCCAACCTTGCTCAACTCTATCATGCTCCCACTGTCTCCACCAAGAATGTGTTCCTTCTCAAGGAATACTGTTCTCTTGGCTACAAAGACCTTTCGGTCCTCAGGGTGATATAAATAATACCCACAAGTTTCTTTGGGGTATCCCACGAACTTGCACCGTTCCATCCTAGATTCCAACTTGTTAGGGTTGTGTCTCTTAACGTGGGTAGGGCAGTCCCAAATCTTAACAACTTTAAGATCGGGCTTCTTCCCATTCCATATCTCATATGGAGTAGACATCACTGATTTAGTTGGAATTTTGTTCAGAAGGTAAGCTGCGGTCTCTAGGGCTTATCCCCAGAATGAGATGGGTAGGTCGGCGAGACACATCATGGAACGCACCACGTCTAACAATGTGCGATTCCTCCTTTCTGATACACCATTAAGCTGTGATGTATAAGGAGGTGTCCATTGGGATAATATCCCATAGTCTTTGAGGAACTGGGTGAACTCTGTACTCAAGTACTTACCTCATCGATCTGATCGAAGGGTTTTAATACTCTTTCTTGTTTGGTTCTCCACTTCTTGTTTCCTCTTAGACTCACATACACTCATGATATGTGGAGCTATATATAGCATAAATAAACCATTATGCATTGTCCCTCTCATGATGATCTCATCATCTAATATTATTGAACAACCATTATTCTTAAAAACTAATTTATATCCAATAACTGTCAAACATGAAATAGAAATAATATTTTTGATAATAGAAGGAACATAATAGCATGCATCTAATGCAATAATAGCTCCACCAGGCAGATGTAAGTTGACCTTGCTAATAGCCAATGCAGCAACCTTTGCTCCATTGCCTATCTTAAGGTCCATCTCGCCTCTATTCAATCTTCTAGGTCTTGCCAGAACCTACAATGAATTGCAAATATGATAAGCACTCCCGGTATCTAATACCTATGTGTTATCACAAGATTCTAACAAATGGAGACTAATCATGAATGTACCTGAAGCTTCTCCAAGCTTCTGTTTTGCCCTTTCTACAAGGTACTCTTTGCAGTTCCTCTTCTAGTGCCCATCTTTGCCGTAGTGGAAGCACTAGCCTTTGTCCTTTGTTGGGTCTTTCTTGGCAACCTTTGCCTTATCCGTTTTGCCCTTGCCCTTGCCCTTGCCCTTCTTAAGGATCTTCTCAGTCTTTCTTTTCTTTCTGGTCTCACCAGTGTAGAGAATCGGCTTCTCTTTCTTGAAGGTGCTCTCTTCTTCTCTCAACATATTGAGGAGCTCTGGGAGGGTCACCTCAAGTTTGTTCATATTAAAATTCATTATGAACTGAGAAAAGGAATCTGGTAAGGACTGAAGTATAAGATCCACACATAGGTTATCCTCTAAGACCTATGAGTTTTTCGATCCACTCAATCATCTTAAGGACATGGTTCTGAATCGGTGTCCCCTCAGTTATCCTAGCACGGAAAAACTCTTTGATATCTCATATCGCTGAGTTCTTCCTTGTTCCTCAAATAGTTTGCGGAGATATAGGAGTATGGAATTAGCATCCATATTTTCATGTTGTCTCTGTAACTCAGTAGTCATAGAAGCCAACATATAACACTGAGCAAGAGTGGAATCATCTAAGTACTTCACATAACGAGCGATCTCATCCTCGCTTGCCCCTTCGTCGGGCGTAGGGATCATTGTATCAAGGACATACGTGATTTTCTCCGCCATGAGAACAATTCTCAGATTGCAAAGCCAATCCGTATAATTTGGACCAGTGAGGCAGTTGGCATCAAGTATGCCACGTAAAGGATTTAAAAGCGAAATTTTTCTAAAATAAAAGATGTAGCAGAAGTAAATAACATGCAAACTTTGTAGAAATTTAAATAATTAAGATAAGGACTTCTATCTTAATGTATTCCCACTAATTTTTCGCGAGACACACAACACCCTCCGGTATGTGAATCGGAGACCCCCGGCGGATCTCTAGTGGGGATCAGGATCCAATCGGCGTCTTAACATAACCTCGAGGGACTCGACCAATCACGTTAAGCCCGTAAATGTAGGCAACTCTTGCCAATCACAACTCCTTGTGATTCCCGTCCTGTTCGGCCTCCGAACCACCATGGCCTCGAGGGACTCGACCAGCCATGATGTTTGGTTAAGTCATTAACATCGTTACCAGATGAGTCTGATTAGGTGATATACTCTCGAGGGACTTGACCAAGCATACCATGTCCTCAGTTCACCTCTGACATCTCTATGTCATAGATAAGATGGCGAGACGCGATATAGGTGAGCCTCGAGGAACTCGACCAACTCAACCTATACCGAGAATCGGCTCCTAGCTATAGCGATGGAAGGCCACGTGGGTCAATCTAATTGTCTCATGTTTACCAACTTAATATTATTAATGGAGAGGATTTTTGATTTAGTCTCCTAACATAATGTGTCACACATATACGTATTTAATATATATATCTACATCGCATGTAAATATATATATACATATCTAGTAGGTGTATAACTAATCACACATCACATGAGCAATCACACCAGATGATCATGGACCATATCCTAATGTGATCATGTATTTTGGTGTATTTCTATGCCATGTGATCGTCCATCTCGCTTCGTCGGATCCGTCAGTATCTCAACACATCTTTATGCGTTGGATTGTCTGTCTCGACCTCGTGAGTCACGCTATCACTGCGCCTCCTCATATAATTACAACATAATTATAGGCACACAGGCCCGATAATAAATGAGAAAAATAGAGGCTTGCAGACCCCAATAATAATAATCACATGTACATACATCACATCACAAGTCCATGATCATCTGTCCACATCATATATCACATGTATATATTATTTTATAGGACTACTAGATAAAAAATAATAGTTAATTAAACTATTTAATTTTCTAAAATCAGGAACATAAAGGGAATTTTTGAATTCCTAGGGGTATTTCGATAATTTGGCCAAAAGAGAATTTTGGTAATTCTGTCAAAAGGGACAAAATCTAGAATTTCTGAAATTTCGAAGGGCAAAATCATCTTTACCCAAAACTCTAATACCTTTCTCTTCTTGTTAGTGAAACAACTTTATGCCGTGGCCTCGGGGCCGTCGCGGCTAGGTTCGGGCTCGAATGCGGTAGAGGTCTCCGGGTTGCGTCCTTGGGGTTTGTGGCACCGACGAGGACTCCTCTGGCGATCACGTCTCGCTCTTATTCCTGCACAAAGATCGAGTCGAGAAGAACTCCGCTTGACCCCTCCGACGATCAAGTCAGTCAAGACTGTTTCTAGAGGGTGTTCGTTAGTTGAGAAGAAGGAAAAAAGACCTCCTTTTTATGCTCATCTGCCTGGGTTTATATGGACCAGGTTGCTGCTCTTTGATGTGCTTGTGGGTAGCACCTCTGATTGCGTCTGACAGCGTGCCAAGGACCTGGCCCCTACGGGATGGTGACATATCTCAGCGGGCGTGCGGCCTGCGAGGGGCAGGTGGTGTCATATCAGTCGGTCAACCTGGCTACAGTCAACTGCATGTGGGACAGGAGACATCATCCGGGTGCAAGCGGTGTGGGCTTACCTCACGTCCCATTTATTGCCCACATCATTCTCCCCCCCGAAGGAAGCCCTGCCTCGGTGCTCGTTCAGGGTTCCGAGGCTGGCTTCAAGCCGTGAGGATTGCCAGGTGGGCTTCTGATCTATGTGGGGAATGCTTTCCATGGGCTCATAGCGGATGTCTATCGGCTCGTCATCCAAGGGGAGGCGTGACTGGAGCATTTGACTCTGGGGGTTAGGTCGAGAAGGGGGCACCGTGAGGCTGCGGCCGAGGTACAGGCTCAGGCGGGCATGCCGCGTAGAGGCAAGCGTGCCGCCAGAGGCGGGCGTACCGCGCAGAGGTGTACGCAGTGGGCAGGCTATGGCCCAAGTACAGGGTCAGGTGGGCGTACCGCGCAGAGGTGGGCATACCGTGCAGAGGTGTACGCAGTGAGCAGGCTACGGCCGAAATACTGAGCTCAGCGGGCGCATCGCGCAGGGTGTACTACGCAATGGGCGGCTGCAACCGAGGTATGTGCTCAGCGGGCGCATTCACGCAGAGGCGGGCGTATCGCGCGCAGAGGTGTACACAATGGCGGCTGCGATCGTGTACTGAGCTCAAGCAGCATCCGTGCGGCAGAGGCGAAGAGCATCTGCGCAGAAGGTGTACGCACGGGCATGTCGCTGGCGAGTGCACTGCTCAGCGGGCGTACTACGCAGAGGCGGGCGTACCGCGCAGTGATGTATGCAGCGGGCAGGCTACGGCCGAGGTATAGGCTTAGGCGGGCGTACCGCGTAGAGGCGAGTGTACCGTGCAGAGGTGTACGCAGCGGGCAGGCTGCAGCCGAGGTACAGGCTCAAGAGGGCGTACCGTGCAGAGGTGTATGCAGCGAGAAGGCTGCGGTCGAGGTACTGAGCTCGATCAGGCGTCTGCGTGCAGAGGCGGGCGATCTTGCAGAGGTGTATGCTGTGGCAGGTGTCGGCCGAGGTACAGGCTTAGGTGGGCATACTGCACAGAGGCGGGCGTACCGCGCAGAGGTGTACGCAGCGGGTAGGCTGCGGCCGAGGTACAGGCTTAGGCGGGCGTACGCGCAGAGGTGGGTGTACCGCGCAGAGGTGTACGCAGCGGGCTTTTTGGCCGAGGCATGGCTCGGGCTTTCTGGCCGAGCGGCATGGCTCGGGCTTTTTGGCCGAGCGGCGTGGCTCGGGCTTTCTAGCCGAGGCAAGGCTCAGGCTTTTTGGCCGAGGCATGGCTTGGGCTTTCTGGCCGAGTGGCATGGCTCGGGCTTTCTTTTGGCCAAGCAACTGTTTGGTGCGGCAATAAACCAGCGATGAACCATGCAGATGGTCCAGCAATGAACCAGCAATGAACTATGTAGATGGTGCAGCAATGAACCAGTAATGAACCATGCAGATGGTGCAGCAATGAACCAGCAATGAACCATGCAGATGGTGCAGCAATGAACCAGTAATGGACCATGCAGATGGTTGGCTGCGGTGGTACTTGAGTGATCATGATCTCATATGTCACGCCCGTTGAGGGGTGGGAGATCCCTCAGTTACTGGCTTATGTGAGACCCTAAGGGCCAGTTTCTTGCGTCATTCGACCCTTCTGGAGATGGCGTCTGTAAAGGGTTCTTGGGAGCCGGGATCGAGACGATTGCAGGCTTCTGCTTGCTGCGCCTTCCTACGGCTGCCACGTTAGGCCTCATTTATGGCAGGGCGTCCCCTATGTTGAATCTCGGATTTTAATGATGAAACTAATTGAGTGTGATTTGTGGTCTAATTATGTTTTGAGTTATGCAGGTCTACTATCGATCAGGATTAGACAGTTGACGCTGGAGGAATTGACGTTGCGTCGGAGGTGAACACGTCAAGATATTGGATGTCGAGCCGGAGGTTCAGTCGACTATCGGCAGGAGGCTTCGTACGTCAGGCATCGGGCCAAGAAGTGCGGAGTTGCGCCATGGATATCGAGGTTGCGGAGGTCAACCGTCGATTGGGCAACAAGCCGCTAGAGAGGGCGATGTGCCGAAGGATCGGACGAAGCGCCGACCAATGATGTGCCGGGCAACTGAATGTCAATTCGCATTGTAATAACTGTCTAGATCGAAGTAGAGTGTTTGGTGTTTGTTTGTGCAGGAGTAACTACGAAAGGGA
Organism: Musa beccarii; assembly: GCA_024322285.1. Taxonomy (NCBI): domain Eukaryota; kingdom Viridiplantae; phylum Streptophyta; class Magnoliopsida; order Zingiberales; family Musaceae; genus Musa; species Musa beccarii. Next base: position 58,340,313 of record CM044398.1, read on the forward strand.
TGAAGGCGTAAAGCGAAACCAAGGGCCGAAGTCAAGTGCGATGGATCGTTGGGAGTTCGAGAGTTTGATGGAAGTCCGAAGATTCATTGGGAGTGCTGTCGGAACTAGCCGAGAACGAGTAGAGAGCTTGCCGAAGGGTTTTCGGAAGTTCGTCGGGAGGTTCGTCGGAAGTTCACGGAGCTTGCCAAGAAAGATCGGAGCTTGCCAAAGAAGCTCGGGGGAACTCGCCAAAATCATCGTGGAGTCCAAGAGCTTGCCGGGAGTCCGCAGGATGGTTTCCGAGGGATCGTCGGAAGACCGCCGGAAGTTCGCCGGAAGCTCGAGGGAAGAAGACTTGACTTGCGGACTTTGTAATAGCTTAGGAATGTCTTTAATTTCGTAGTTAGCACATTAATTTGGGTTAGGATTAGGGGTTAATCCTCTAACCCAAGTATGGGCCCATTGGGCCTTGTTCGGACCAGTTTGGGCCAAGTTTTCAGCCCAAACCAAATATAGATTTGTGCTTGGGCGGTGGAGCCCAGCAGCATGTGTGCATGCATGCATGCATGCTGCGCTACGTGCATGCTACTGTAGCCAGGCTACGCGCCCGGCTACTATAGCAGGCGGTAGCACCGCCCGGCTACTGTAGCGCGCCCGATTACTTAGCGCGCCCGATTACTATAGCAGCACCTGTTATCGTAGCAAAGCGGTAGCACCGCCGCTCAAGAAGGTAGCACCGCTCTTTGTGTCGATCGACCTGCAAAGTGTAGCACCGCTTGGCACCGGGAAACTCAAAAAAATTTAAATTTGGAGCCCAAATTTGAATCCTCTTGAGCTCTATAAATTCCTCTCTCTTGCAGGTTCAAAGGGTAGCAAGAAGAGTGAAAATCTTGAGGGAAAACTCTGCTCAAATAGTGTCAAAAACTTCCCTCTTACCCTTAAGTGTTTTCTTGTTCAAGAGAGGGTTGAGAGCTTTGTAAGGGTTATCTTCTAAGCCCGTCAAAAGAAGAGGTGTTGCAAGGGAGTTCTTCCTCGCCCATTGGAAGGAGGAAAGCTAGTGGAAAGCTGGTGTCCTCAAGCGAAGAGGAATCAGAAGTGGATGTAGGTCGGATGACCGAACCACTATAAAAATCTGGTTTGCATTTACGTTCTTGCTATTTACTTTGTTGCAAACCATTTTTACTTGCTGCCTTATTTACTCAACTTCCTTAACATCTTATTATGTATGCTTTGAAGTTAAAACACAATCTTTCCAGGTTCAAACAAAACGTTGCTTTCATCGTATGAAGTTTCCGAAGCTTGATTTAAATCGTTGAAAAATCTATCGTTTTATCCGCTGCACTAATTCACCCCCTCCCTCTTAGTGCCGCTCGATCCCTAACAATTGGTATCAGAGCCACATTCTTTCTCTTTCGGATTTACACCCGTGAGAAATGTTTCTAAATGGTTTTCAAGAGGGCTTTTCGATTTTTCGTCCACCGTTCTTTAACGGTTCGGACTATACATATTGGAAAACTCGAATGAGAGTTTTCATACTTTCAATGGATTTGGATTTGTGGAACATCATCGAAAATGGTTTTCAACCTTCCTCTAAACCGACGAACGAATGGTCGGTTTTGGAGAAAAGGTCGTTTTCTTTAAATGCAAAGGCTATGAATGCCTTATTTTGCGCTTTGAACAAGAACGAGTTCAATCGAATTTCTATGTGCGAAACGGCTTTTGACATTTGGCGAACTCTTGAAATCACGCATGAGGGAACTAGTAGAGTTAAAAACTCGAAAGTAAACCTCTTATTGCATAATTTTGAGCTCTTCCAAATGACACCAAGCGAATCTATCGACGACATGTACACCCGCTTCATGGATGTCGTCAATAGCTTGAATAGTCTTGGTAAAAAATTTTCGGATTTTGAACTCACTAACAAGATCTTAAGATCCCTTTCAAAATGGTGAGATCCTAAAATAACGGCGATTCAAGAATCAAAGGATCTAAATAATTATTCTATTGATGAACTCATTGGGTCTTTAAAGACCTATGAAATGGAACATAATGAATATGATGAACATGATGAACACATAAACCACCTTCTAAAGAACAAGAAGATTTTTGAACTCCGAACTATGAAATGCCACTTGAGTAATGACTCAAGTGATGAGGACAATGAAGACATTGAACACATAACAATGAATGTTAACAAGTTCATTAAACAAAAATTAAAAAACACAAATGAACTTGAACGGAGGAAGAGACCAATGAAGAAGAAGAAGACTCACCAAGAAGAATCAAGGAAAGAAGAAGCAAACTATGCTTTAATGGGCTTCGACAATGAGGTAAGTAACTTAACTTCCTTGAATTATTTTGAAATTACTTGATGATTTCCATGAATGCTTAACTTAGTTAGTAGGAATTTTTTTTAATGCTTTTCTTGTGTTTTTAGAAATTAAAAAAAATTAAAATTATATTATGCTTTTCTTTATAGTATTTTTGAAAAGTAAACATACGAATGATGCAAGATTTGTGATAATGCTTAGGATTAATCTATGCATGTGTATCTTGATGGTTTACATTGTCTCCAAATATGATTCTTGATGATTTTATATCATGCATGAGCTTTTGAAGTAATAAAGTGTCATATTGTGATGATGAAACATATTTTTCGAATTTATAAATAGATGCATGATTTTGGCAAAAATTTGAACATGGCCTTTTAACATAAAAATTAAAAGTGTGCTATCATTTTTACATATTTGGTCTTGACGATTTTATGACTAAGCTTGTGCTTTATTTTAATACATGTTTTCATAAAAATTTTGAATATGCTCACATCAAATTGCTTAAAATGAAAATATCATTTTTATTCTATTGAGATGAATGAATTCATGTTATGAGTCTTGTGAATCTCATGAAAATAAACATGATGAATATTTTAAAAAAATGTGCTTCATGTTTTCGGTCTTAATGATTTCTCTTAAAACTTGCTCTTTGGATCTATATGAAAAACATGAGTATACTCATATGAACGTCAAATCACTTGAAATGGAACACAAAAATGAGAAATTGCACTATCATGATGCTTTACGTGTAATGCTTTTGATCTTAATAGACTACATGACAACTTGTATTTCAAAGTAATACAATGATGATTTTCATATATATAATTGGACATACCTTATGTAATCATCATTGATAATGATAGTTGGTTGTCATGCTTAATGATTTTTTGATATCATGAGTATTTAAAGACATTATATCTTGATGACAAACTCATGTTTTGGTCTTAAATTTGATACTCATTTTAGAAACATGAGCATACTTGTATGAAACAAACAACTTAAAAAGAAGATATTTTTCCTATCTTATCGAGATTAATGATTTCATGATATTTTGTGAATCTCAATTTTGATGATTCGATTATGAGTTCCAAGTTAATAATTTGATTTGAATGAGCTTAAACTACATTGTGATCTTGAGTCTTTCTCCCATGTTGTTGAAAAAAAAATATATAAATTATTTTCTCTTAACTTATTGATACTCAATTTAAGAAAATATGTTTTGATGATTGAAACATTGTACATGCACAATTTGATTTTTCTCCTATGTTTCAATACACATGACTTGATAATTGAAATATTAATGCAAATGTTTGATATATCACTTGTCATGGTTTGAATATCGATGTACAAGAAATGTTGCTCTTCTTGATATCTTTTATGAATTTGAATAAGACTTGTTAAAGATTCTTGATTCATCTCTTAATCTCTTGGAATCATAACTTGACTTGTGTGAATCAAGATGCATGAAACAAATTGTTCTGTTTGCAATTTGCTATCCAATGAATCATGATTGATATTATTGCTATTTTACCTCCTATGATTCACGTTGTAAAATTTTATAAATCATGATGCAATAAAATTATTTATGCAACAATCAAGTGCTCATGTGATTCTTTGCTAATGAAAATACTTTAGTGAAATTATGATCTTGCAAATTATAACTTGAAGTTCTTTATAAATCAAGATCATTTGTATCTTGTCTTTTGATTTCTCGGAATTCAATACTTGAATTTTTATGAATTTGTGATCTTGATATCTTGATTCTTATGAAATGTGATCTTGATGAAAAATCTTATACGTGAATCAAGTTACTCTTTATGCTATATCTTTTCAAATGGATCATGAGCCTTGATGTCATATATTTCATAATCCTAGAAGTGATATGATTTCTTTGCCTTGTACAATGATTGAAAATTAATTTTCTTTATGATAAATTATGAATCATGACTTGATCTATGATTTTGATATACTTTTATATATCATGATTCTTGGTTATATGATATTTATCTTGAATTAAAAAATTGATAAATATGAATTTTGATCTTGCTAAAAAGAAAATTATGAATCATGAATGATATCTTTTGGTTGTGATCCTTGTTGAATTTATATATTGATATCCGTCATGACATGATTTCTTTGTATTGTTGTCTTATTTGCATCATGTAATGATTGAACAATTGATGTATATTTTTATTGATGCAAATTTATAATTGATATGAAAAATGGCTTGTATAATGATTGAAATTTTTAGCCATTTAGTCCTCCCTTCTTTTTGACAAAGACAAAGGGGGAGAAAAATTGCTACCTTGCAATTTCACAAGAAGAAGACGGATTGTTATTTCAAAGGATACAAATATTGCTATCTTGAAAGAAGCAAAATGCAAAACTTTAAAAATTTGGAATGTTACACTTGCCATGCCTTTATATTTGTATGAAAAGTTAGCATATATGTTTAAAGTGATCATACATAATTGCTAGCTCATTGCAAACAAAAGTTGATAACTTGCAAAGGTGAAACTTAGTTACAAAAGAGAAGAATTGAAAGGAAGCTAACTTGCGTGTCGCAAAGTATGTTAGCTTGCTTATCATTATTGATTGCTTGCTTATCATCTTTTTATCTCATATCTTGATTTTTGACTCCCTTGAATTCATGAGTTAATATGCTAAAAATTCATATTGTAAATTTGTTATTTTGTCATGATCAAAGTATTGGCTATTTGTACTCCACTTTTTGACAAAACAAAGGGGGAGAAGATTAATTGCTAGCTTGTGTATCGTAAAGAAAAAATTTTTCTAGCTAGAAACATGTAAAGGAAGCAAAGAAAGTGCAACTTGCACATCTCAACAGGCAAGTGAAAATTACCATCATTGCCCATCTTTAAAACTTGCTATGATTGAATGGTATAACTTAATGTTGTATTTCAAAATGTTGTATGATGTTGTAAAAATCTATATATCTTGCAAAGTGCAAGCTAGTTTGTTGTAAAAATCTGCATATCTTTTAAACTAGCTATAATGCTACTTCTCCTTTTTGTTGATGACATAGGGGGAGAAGTAGATTGATGACTTCATGCAATGTAATGATGATTGAATATTTTATATATTTGCATGATGGTTTGATTTATCCTCTTAATTGTGATGAATGTTGCTTGGATTTGGGATAATCCAAGTGTTCTATCAATGGCATATTGATAGGGGGAGTTTGTGTTAAACTCCGGGGAGTTGTGGTTAACTCCGTCAGTCATCAATTAGTTGTCATCATCAAAAAGGGGGAGATTGTTGAATCTCAGATTTTGATGATGAAACTAATTGAGTGTGATTTGTGGTCTAACTGCATTTTGAGTTATGCAAGTCTACTATCGATCAGGATTAGACAGTTGACGCTGGAGGAATTGACGTTGACGTCGGAGGAATTGACGTTGCGCCGGAGGCGGTAGCACCGCCTGGCACCGGGAAACTCAAAAAAATTTAAATTTGGAGCCCAAATTTGAATCCTCTTGAGCTCTATAAATTCCTCTCTCTTGCAGGTTCAAAGGGCAGCAAGAAGAGTGAAAATCTTGAAGGAAAACTCTGCTCAAATAGTGTCAAAAACTTCCCTCTTACTCTTAAGTGTTTTCTTGTTCAAGAGAGGGTTGAGAGCTTTGTAAGGGTTATCTTCTAAGCCTGTCAAAAGAAGAGGTGTTACAAGGGAGTTCTTCCTCGCCCATTGGAAGGAGGAAAGCTAGTGGAAAGCCGGTGTCCTCAGGCGAAGAGGAATCGGAAGTGGATGTAGGTCGGATGACTGAACCACTACAAAAATCTTGTTTGCATTTACGTTCTTGCTATTTACTTTATGCAAACCATTTTTACTTGCTGCCTTATTTACTCAACTTCCTTATCATCTTATTACGTATGCTTTAAAGTTAAAACGTAATCTTTCTGGGTTCAAACGAAACGTTGCTTTTATCGTACGAAGTTTCTGAAGCTTGTTTTAAATCGCTGAAAAATCTATCATTTTATCCGCTGCACTAATTCACCCCCCCCTCTTAGTGCCGCTCGATCCCTAACACCCTAGTCTTCCCGAAGTGACATGCCCTATGGGCTATCACGTCAGTGGGCTGTTGCCCACTCCGCGCAGGCGAAGAGTCGGGGTTTTTGGCAGGAGTTTGCCTATAAGTGATGTGCGGTTGCCTCACCGCACGCCCCTTATCTCTCGAGCTGATCCTTCCAGATTTCCTTGATTCCACTGCCCGGTCGTCTCCTCCGATTTCTACAACCGCTCCCGTTTGCGTCAGCCCTTCCATTTTTCTTCCGAAGGTCAGTACAAATGGCCTCTTCCTCTTCTCCGCCTGCTTCTGCTCCTTCTCCCGCTTCCTCTTCTTCTCTTGCTTCCTCCTCCACCTCCTCTGTTGGACGGAACCCTTCACTGCAGGGTCGCGGCTCACCTTCTGGCGAGAAGGCGGCGTGGGCCCTTGAGGCCCTACGGTCTCCTCATAACCTCGACTCCACCGTGAGCGAGTCATAGCTCTCTGACCTTCGGGGTCGCTTTGGCATCCCGGGGGACCATGTCCTTGTGGCCCCGGAGGCAGGACGGTAGGCGTACGATGCCATTCCCGGGGGCTTCGCACTATCTATGGATGCCCTGGAAGTGGGATTGTGTTTTCCCCTACACCCGATCATTATTTCCTGTATCTCTAGGCGGCGTATTTTGCCATCGCAAATGGTACCCAATTGCTGGCGAGGTTTAGTGGCATTCCTGGGGGAATGCCACTACGCCGGTATTATCCCGTCCCTAAATCTGTTCTTGTCTTACTTCCGCCTCTCCAGAGGACTGGAGGGGTATTATCTTTCCGCCCGTCCAGGCTTTAGGGTAGGTGGCACCCCTTCCAATAACAAGGGGTGGAAGGGGCGGTTCTTCTTCGTGAGTTACGTACGGGATTGGGGCTTTAGGCTCCAGTGGTCGACTCATGCCATTGACAACTCTACTCCAAGCCTGAGCGATGACGAGCTCAGGGACCTCCAGTAGCTGAAGGAGATTCTTCCTTCCTCCATAGTTAACCAGGACATTACGGAGTTGTAGTTCATCGAGGCGGGCCTTAGCCCGATGCCTCAGGGTGCGCCTGCAACGTGTAGTCTGGGGTTCCCTTTGTTTTGCGGGTACTAACCGATGTCCATTCGCAGGGATGGTGAACCTCAGATCAGTCCGTGGCGGACGGATTCCGTCAACCCCATCTGCGTGCGCGGCGGCCGAGCCAAAGACCAGCACTAGAGAGGCACCGGTGGAGGTCGAGGCGGACCGGCCGCAGAAGAAGATCAAAGTCCTCACCTCCAAGCGGCCTGCTGTGGCGGCAACACAGCTGGAGGAGGCTGGCTTGGGGTTGGAGGAGGCTGGCTTAGAGCCGGCGGAGCGGGCGGAGGCGGACCCCCAACGGGGCGAGGGCGAGCCTAGCCGGAAGGGCGAGGGCGAGCCTAGCCGGAAGGGCGTGGGAAAGGAGCCTCGGCTCCCCTCGGTCCATGAGCTGTGTCGGCTACCGGTCGGTGCAAAGGATGAGCCTTTTCAGGCTCAGGCAGTGGGAGATCGGCCAGTGGGGGCGGCGAACGACCCCCTGCTGGCCCGCTCGGAGAACCTATCCGTCAGGGATAGGGTGTGGGCTGACGGCGATGCTGCAGCCACGTTCCTCCGAGGAGGGCTTCACCCCGGGATGGCTGGGGAGCTATACACCCTGCCCTCTGAGACTCTCCTCAACAAGTCCACCAAGTCGGTGGTGTGGGTAAGTATTATGTCTTAGGCTTCTCACTGCCACTGGAGTGCGCCCGTTTTGACACTTCTTGTTTGCAGAGCCACCACTATGTTGTGGCGCTAATGGACCGGGTGCAGGATGCCGATCGGATCATCGGCGGGCTGGGCGATCGTAACGTCGAGCTGCGTCGACAACTTGAGGAGGCTCGCGCGGTGGTGGGTCCGGAGGCTATAGCAGCAGCAGAGAAGCGCGTGTCCGACTTGGACGCAGAGGTGACTCACCTCAGGGCCGAGCTTCAAGTGGCCAAAGAGCAGCATGACAGCCTCCAAGGACTCTTCCGGGTGGAGCGGACCGAGCTTCGCCTGCTGAAGGTCGAGGCACTCAAGTTGACCAAGCAATTGGAGGCAGTAGATGCCAAGGTGAAGTCCACTTCCGAGGCCCTAGCAGAGGAGGCCCGTTAGAGGCCGGAGAGGGATAGGCAGCTGCTCGAGGACTACAGGAAGTCCGAGGGCTTTCAACTCGGGCTGATCCGATCATGGCAGGTTACCTATGAATATGGGTACCGAATCACCCTGGCCCGCTTCCGGGCACGTCACCCCGACCTTGAGGTCACGGAGGACCTCTTTTCCTCTTTTCCTGAGGACTCGGGGGTGGAGATGCCCAAGGAGGTCCCCTTTGACGATAGCCCGGAACCTCCAGAGGGTCAGCTGCCATGAAATTTTTCCAAGGAGTTGGTCTGTAAGTCTGGGTCGTCTAGTCCTGTAACTTGACTCTAGTTTAATGAAAAATCATTTTGCCAAAAGGTTTCTTGTGTTGCTTTCCTCTGATTTTCTATACGAAAAACTTCTTAAGGTTCTGCATGTTCCACGTCCTCGACAAGGTACAACCATCCATCATCGCGAGCCAGTAAGTCCCTGCTCGGACGACTCCTATGATTCGATAAGGTCCTTCCCAGTTGGGAGTGAGTTTGTCGTGCGCTTGGGTCGGGTTGCTTACCTTGGCCCTGCGCAACACCAAGTCGCCGAGCTTGATGGGTCGAGGGCGTACCCTACGGTTGTAAATCCTGGCGACGGCTCTCTTGTAAGAAAGGGCCTTCAGGTGCGCGTCGGCTCGTTGCTCCTCGAGCAGATCCAGTCCTACTCGGAGCCCCTCGGCTGAGGTTCCCTCTTCATATCTCTCCATCCGAGGGGTTGGGATGACCACCTCGAGAGGCAAGATAGCCTCGGCGCCGAACGCGAGGCTGTAGAGGGATTCTCTAGTCGCGGTTTTGGGAGTGGTGCGTAGAGACCATAGGATGCTCGGGAGCTCGTCTACCTAAGCAGAGCGAGCTGCGAGGGTCCTTCTCCTGAGCCTGTCCAAGATGGATCGGTTGGTCACTTCTGCAAGACCGTTTGTCTGAGGGTGGGCCACCGAGCTGAACCTTAGCTGAATCTTGTAGCCCGCACAGAATTCCTTGAATCGGGCACTAGCGAACTGAGTCCCATTGTCGGTGATGATAGCCTTAGGCAGGCCGAACCGAGTCACGATGTTCCTCCATACGAACTTCTCCATCTGGCGTTCCATAATCGTCGCCAGCGGCTCAGCTTCGACCCACTTAGTGAAGTAATCTACACCGACGATGATCTATCTCCGCTGCCCAGAGGCCGGGGAAAATGGTCCAAGAAGATCCATCCCCCACTGCGCGAAAGGCCATGCGCAGTCCACAGGTGTGAGCGGGACTACAGGTTGCCGAGGCGTCCGAGCGTGCCTCTAGCATGCGTCGCATCGTTGAACATAGGCCCGGGCATCTCGGCACATAGTGGGCTAGTAGTAGCCTTGGCGGAGTATCGTTGATGCCAAGGTGCGACCGCCTATGTGTTCTCCACAAATCCCCTCGTGGACCTCGGCGAGAACTGACTATGCCTCGTCGGGATCCAAGCATAGTAAGAGGGGGCGCGAGAACGACCTCTTATAGAGCTGACCATTAACTTCATAGTACCATGCCTGGGTGCGGTGCAGACGCCGTGTCGTGGCTTCATCGTCGAGCAGTACACCGTGCCGCATAAATTGTAGCATCTCCTGCACCCAAGTCACCGGTGCATCGGCCATCGTTACCACGGCAACTGTGATTGTACGGAAGGGGAGTTCCTCGACGTATGGCTCATCCTCAGGGCCCGACTTCGAAGCCAGCTTGGCGAGTGCATCCGCCCATTCGTTCTGGCCCCTCAATATCCTAGATAACAAAAAACTGGAGAAGTTGGTGATCAGGCTCTTTACCTCCGCCAGGTACTTTGACATGGTGGGATCGTAGGCCTCGTATCCGCCGTTGAGGTGTTCGGCCACAAGCTGCGAGTCGGTGTGGACATGTAGGGCATCCACCTGCATCTCGGCGGCCAATCTGAGTCCCACCAGGAGAGCCTCATACTCTGCCTCGTTGTTCATGGCTTTGAAGCCAAAACAGAGGGAATGCTCGAACAGGTGCCCGTTAGGAGCTTGCAACACTAGCTCGGCCCCTGCGCCCTTTGAGCCTGATGCCCCATCCATGCTATCACGAACGATCGTCGCACACTCGCAGCAACTTCGTTCAACGTTCCGTTCATCGCTTGCCCATGCTTGTACATATCCTTGACAGCCTGTTTTGCCATGTTTTGGTGTGTTTTTCCTTGTAAAAATGTAGGAAATAGCAGCTACAGCACAGCAGAACGATCGCTCGCTGCATCTGCCTAGAAACCCAAAAATAGCTCCGTTTTCGTGTGCCACGGGCTGATTTCTGCAGCCCGCGGCCACGAAAATTTTGTCAGCCATCTCAGCACCCTGGAACCCCCCGGGTGGCACATGGCTGGATGGGGCTTCAGTATAGTGTCGGGCGTTGAACACTTTCACAAGTTTGCACGTCAACTTGACGGAAACTTGCCTTCGCGCCCGGCACTTGGGGAGTAGTTGTTTGCGGACTTGCAACTGCTCATTCACCCCTCTAAAGTCTTTGTTTTCCTCCTCTCTTTCTCTACTTTTTTGCACTCCAAGTGCTTGCTCAATTGCTAGTAAAGCTTCTCTCTTCGCGAGACGTCGGGACTTGTCCGCCGCTCATTCCAACAACTAATCAACTTCTCTTTTTACAGGTCCTACGGGACCTGCACGAGGTTGCAGCTCGTGACCGACCCTTTGGACGCCAGCGTATGTCGCAAGGGCGCCTCAAGACTTAGGCAATCCAAGCTAAGTCTGATCGAAGTGGGCGCAAAGGCGATTCTTGACTTAGGCAACTTCAGCTAAGTCGGTGGCTTGCCGTAAGGGTGCCTCATCACTTAGGCAATTCTTGCTAAGTGCGTGACATTGTGGTATCAGAGTAGGCAAGCAATTTGAGTAAGCAGCGAAGAAATTTCTCAATCTCGCCATGGCGAAATAGCATGGTGAATCGAGCAAGATGGGGCAAGCTGGAATGTTGCTCCAAGCAGCTACAGGAGGGCTGCATGTGCAAACTCGCTCTCACACTGCAAGAGCCGCTCATGAGGAGCGAGGCAGTGAGCATGAGGAGCGAGAAGTGGGCTGCTCGCCACGAGCGGAGGAGGCATAATCTGGAGCGCCAACCGGAAGAAAGAGCCATAGAGAAAGGGTCACAGCGGTGGAAACCTGCTTGGATGTTCTTGAAGCGAGCTTGGATGAACTCTACCAAGGCCAAAGTAGGCTTCTTAGCGTAGAGAGCTCGCAAGAAGAAGCTGAATCCCGGATCGATAAGGTTGAAGCTTTAGTCGACCGATTGACGGACACAAAGGACTCCATGCAACATTTGCAAGAAATGGTGACGGAACTCACTTCCAAAGTGGCAATGCTCACAAGGGCGTTGAATGCGGGGGGAAGCAACACCCGCATTGCGCCAACACAAAGCTTTAGGGCACCTGACCCACATTGTTATGGGGGTGCTAGAGATGCGAAGGAGCTCGAGAATTTCCTGTTTGATATGGAACAGTACTTTCGAGCTACGAGGCCAGACTCTGAGGACACCAAAGTTTCGATAGCGACTATGTATCTGAACGGTGATGCAAAGCTTTGGTGGAGAACCCGTTGGGAAGAGATTCAGCAAGGTCGGTGCCGAGTGGACACATGGGACGACTTGAAGCGTGAGTTGAGAACTCAATTCCTACCCGAGAACACCGAGTTCGTCGCAAGGAGGAAGTTGTGACAACTCCACCAAATGACTTCCATTCGAGACTATGTGAAGTAATTTTCTGCACTAATGTTGGACATTCAAGATATGTCTGAAAACGATAAGCTATTCAGCTTTCTTGATGGCCTGAAGCCATGGGCTCAATAGGAACTTCATCGACGGAATGTCACTGATTTGGTCAGAGCAATTGCAGCCGCAGAAAGGCTTACCGACTTTGCTTCTTCAGAGGACCCGAGGAAGAAGAAGCAGTCCATAGGAAATCAATAACCAAGGCACCCTCCTGGGAAGGAACCTAGGGGTGAACAAAGGAAGAAGAGTTTCCATAAGGGGCCGAACTCAAACGGCAGGGCCTTAAAACCTAGAAGATGTTTCTTGTGCGGAGGACCACATAGTGTATGGGAGTGCCCGCAAAAACAGGCACTTAATGCCTTGTTGGCTTCCATCAAACCCTCTAAGCCAAACAAGGGCAAGGCAGTTGCCCTCAGTTCGAGTAGCTCCGAGTCGGGCAGCGACGATGAGAAGTCACAAGGACCCCGAATGGGTGCGATGCATTTATTGAATGCATTGCGGGGTCAAGTGGGGGAGAACCTGAAGCCGAAGCAACAAAAAGCAGGAAGCAGTGAGCTGATGTACGTAATCATCAGACTCAATGGACAAACCACCCGAGCAATGGTGGACATGGGTGCTACTCACAACTTCATCGCCGACCGAGAAGCAAAGCGGCTTGGGTTAATCTTAGAGAAGAACCCAAGTCGGATGAAGGCGGATAACTTGGAGGCTAAGCGAATCTCTGGGCTAGCAAAGGGAGTCTCCATCAAGATCGGATCGTGGAGCGGGCGCACAAACATGATGGCGGTGCCATTGGATGACTTCCAAGTGATTCTTGGAATGGAGTTCATGCATGCAGCAAAGTTAGTGCCGATGCCGTTCTTAGACTTCATATGTCTAATGGGAGGTGGCAACCCCTGTGTGGTTTCTATCATTCGAAGAGGAACCCAGGATCCCCAGCAACTATCAGCGTTGCAACTGAAGAAGGGTGTACGCAAAGGAGAGTTAACCTTTGTGGCTGCGATGAAGCTAGAAACACTCGATGGGGAGGCCTGTAAAGAACCTACTATGGTGGCAAATGTCCTGAAGGAGTTCGAAGATGTTATGCCACCTGAGTTGCCGAAAACTCTACCACCACGTAGAGGTGTGGATCATCTTATTGAGCTGGAGCCAGGAGTGAAGCCTCTAGCGAGACCACCATACCGCATGCCCCCTCCTGAGTTGGCAGAGCTCAGAAAGTAGTTAGATGAACTGCTAAGCGGTGGTCTCATTCGTAGTTCCAAAGCACCATTCGGAGCTCTAGTTCTCTTCCAGAAGAAACAAGATGGGAGTCTCTGACTATGCATCGATTATCGAGCCCTTAACAAGGTGACTGTGAAGAACAAATATCACATCCCTCTCATTGCGGACTTGTTCAACCAACTGGGCAAAGCAAAGTATTTCTCGAAACTCGACCTTCGGTCGAGGTATTGGCAGGTGCGTATTGCTGAAGGTGATGAAGCGAAGACTACCTGTGTGACCAGGTATGGAGCGTTTGAGTTCTTGGTGATGCCTTTCGGCTTAACTAATGCCCCAGCCACATTCTGTATTCTTATGAACCAGCTATTCAAGGAGTATCTGGATAAGTTTGTGGTTGTCTACTTGGACGATATCATCGTCTACAGCCGAACACTTGAGGAGCATATTGAACACCTCCGAACAATCTTCAAAATTCTCAGAGAGACTTCTTTGTTCGTAAAAAGAGAGAAGTGCTACTTTGCTCAGAAAGAGATCTTATTCTTGGGGCATCGGATCGGTGACGGTTCCATTCAGATGGATAAAGCAAAGATGCAAGTAGTTGTGGACTGGCAAACTCGATCTTATTCTTGGGGTATCGGATCGGTGACGGTTCCATTCAGATGGATAAAGCAAAGGTGCAAGCAGTTGTGGACTGGCAAACTCCAAAGAAGGTGCCTGAACTGAGATCCTTCCTTGGGTTTGTGAACTACTATCGACGCTTCATACTGGGGTATTCGAAGTGCGCAACTCCACTAACAGAGTTGCTGAAGAAAGAGCAGCCTTGGAGATGGTCCGACAAATGTGAAGCGGCATTCCAAGACCTAAAGGCTGTCATTCTGGAAGAACCAGTGCTCAAATTGCCAGACTATGGGAAGCCCTTCGAAGTCCATACAGATGCTTCAGACTTCGTTATTGGGGGAGTACTTATGCAAGAAGGCCATCCGGTGGCTTATGAAAGCCGTAAGCTCAACGAGACTGAGCGGTGGTATCCTGTGCACGAGAAGGAGATGATAGCGGTGATCCACTGCTTACGAGTGTGGCGACACTACCTTCTCGGATCGTGATTTGTACTGAGGACAGACAACATCACTTTGAGTTACTTTCAGACTCAAAAGAAACTCTCCCCAAAGCAGGCACGATGGCAGGACTTTCTGGTGGAATTTGACATGGCAATTGAGTACAAACCCGGAAGAGCAAATGTCGTAGCTGATGCCTTGAGTCGAAAAGTGGAGGCCGTGAATGCTATGCAACTAGAGGGCAGAGGCCAAACAAGTCAGTTGCAATCCAACTTCCTTTCCCGAATCAAGGATGGACTGTACAGTGATCCCCAAGCAGTAACCTTGATGCAATTGATCCAAGAAGGTAAGGCACGACGATTTTGGGTCCAGGAGGGACTCATCTACACCAAAGGGAATAGAGTTTATGTTCCTCGGGTGGATAATCTGAGACATGATTTTTTGAAGGAGTGTCATGATTCCTTTGGGGTGACATCCGGTATTCATCGAACATTGGCTCTCATGGAGAGGGCCTTCTATTGGCCAAAGATGGGGACGGATGTGGAGGAATATGTTCGGACGTGCCTAACTTGTCAATAAGACAAAGTGGAGCAACGGAAATCGGTGGGACTTTTAGAGCCATTGCCTGTACCAGAAAGGCCGTGAGAGAGCATTTCTCTAGACTTCATATCTAGCTTGCCGGCAGTAGGGGGACTCGGATCGATACTTGTGGTGGTCGACCGATTTTCGAAGTATGCAACCTTCATTGCCGCACCCCTACACTGTTCAGCAGAGGAAGCGGCGAAGCTAATGATGAAGAATGTGGTGAAGTATTGGGGAGTCCCGCACAATATTATAAGTGATCGAGATGCTCGGTTTCTGGGACGATTCTGGACCGAGTTGTTCAAATTGTTGGGATCGAAGCTATACTTCTCCACAAGCCTCCACCCCCAGACGGATGGTCAAACTGAGAGAATAAACTCGCTCCTAGAGCAATATCTTCGGCACTACGTGAGTGCCAACCAACGAGATTGGGTGAAGTTGTTGGACATAGCCCAATTCTCCTACAACTTGCAGCGGAGCTCTGCATCCAACAAGAGCCCCTTTGAGATTGTCACTGGACAACAGCCGTCGACTCCTCACACTTTGGCCATTGGATATACAGGGAGTAGTCCGTCCGCGTATCACTTGGCAAAAGGATGGCATCGAAATGCAGATATTGCGTGGGCCTACTTGGAAAAGGCGGCCAGAAAGATGAAGAAGTGGGCAGACTTGGGAAGGTGACCCCAGGAATACAAAGTCGGCGATTTGGTGTTGATGAAGCTCCAACCAGCATCACTCCAATTCTTTAGAAACAAGGTGCATAAAGGATTGGTGCGCAAGTATGATGGCCCTTCCCATTATCGTGAGGGTGGGCAATGTTTCCTACAAGTTACAAAATCGCACGGCGTGGCTCAAGATTCATAATGTTTTCTATGCCAGCAACTTGAAAGCCTACCACTCCGATCCGCAAGATGCTTCTCGAGGCATTTCAACTCGTCAACCTCCCACCAGAGCTTCCTACGAGAAACGAGTTGAAACCATTTTAGCAGATCGCAGGACAAGGCTACCCAATGGAGCTGAACAGATTGAATACTTGGTGAAGTAACGGAAACTTCCCAAAACCGAAGCCAGTTGGGAGCCAGAAGATACCCTCCGATATGAAGAAGCAACTATCAAAGCCTACCAAAGAGTGTCAACGAGGGCGTCGACAGCTTAAGTGGGGGAGAATGTCACGAACGGTCGTCGCACACTTGCAGCAACTTCGTTCAACGTTCCGTTCGTCGCTTGCCCATGCTTGTACATATCCTTGGCAGCCTATTTTGCCATGTTTTAGTGTGTTTTTCCTTGTAAAAATATAGGAAATAGCAGCTACAGTGCAGCAGAACGATCGCTCGTTGCATCTGCCTAGAAACCCAAAAATAGCTCCGTTTTCGTGTGCCACGGGCTGATTTCTGCAGCCCGCGACCATGAAAATTTTGTCAGCCATCTCAGCACCCTGGAACCCCCCCAGGTGGCACATGGCTGGATGGGGCTTCAGTATAGTGTCGGGCGTTGAACACTTTCACAAGTTTGCACATCAACTTGACGGAAACTTGCCTTCGCGCCCGGCACTTGGGGAGTAGTTGTTTGCGGACTTGCAGCTGCTTATTCACCCCTCTAAAGTCCTTGTTTTCCTCTTCTTTTTCTCTACTTTCTTACATTCCAAGTGCTCGCTCAATTGCTTGTAAAGCTTCCCTCTTCGCGAGACGTCGGGACTTGTCCGCCGCTCGTTCCAACAACTAATCAACTTCTCTTTTACAGTCCTACGGGACCTGACGAGGTTGCAGCTCTGGTGACCCTTTCATGGACGTGTATGTCACAAGGGCGCCTCAAGACTCAGGCAATCCAAGCTAAGTCCGATCGAAGTGGGCGCAAAGGCGATTCTTGACTTAGGCAACTTCAGCTAAGTCGGTGGCTTGCCGCAAGGATGCCTCACCACTTAGGCAATTCTTGCTAAGTGCGTGACAATGCGCAGGACCCATCCTGCGTCGGCCGGCTCAGGGTCATCGCCTTTGGGTCGGACCATTTTTGAGATAAAGTCGGCCACTACTTGGGCTTTGATGGTGGTCCTCGGCACACACCGGATGTCAAACTCGTCGAGTTCCACCGCTCACTTGAGAAGGCGACCTGCCAAGTCGAACTTAGCCAAAATCTGTCGAAGTGGTTGGTCGGTGATTACCTCGATTGGGTGAGCCTAGAAGTAAGGGCGCAGCTTCCGAGCCATCAATACGAGGGCCAGTGCCAGCCTCTCGATCGGCGGGTATCGCTCCTCGGGGCCGCTCAAGATGTGGCTGGTGTAATAGACCGGCATCTATTCCTTTGCCATCTCCTTGATTAGAACTGAGCTTACCGCATGGGGGGAGCTGGCCAGGTAAACACTGAGCTTCTCCCTCAGGGAGACGGAAGCGAGGCGAGGAAGGTCGGATAGGTGCTGCTTCACGCAGTTGAAGGCCTCCTGACAATCCGCAGTCCATTCAAAATTTTTCGGGTTCTTCAGGGCTCGGAAGAAGGGGAGGCACTGATCACCCAACCGAGAGAGGAATCGAGATAAAGTGGCAAGCCTCCCATTCAGTCTTTGCAGCTCCTTAACCGTCCGCGGTGCCCGCATGTCGATGATCGCCTAAACCTTCTTTGGGTTGGCGTCGATTCCTCTTTCATGTATGATGAATCCAAGGAACTTGCCCGAGCCGACGCCAAATGCACACTTTGAGGGGTTAAGCCGCAAGCCATATTTTCGAAGCGTGGAGCTCCGCTAGATCGGCCAAATGCGTTGCGTAAACTTCATGTCATCAATGTAAACTTCCATGTTTCGTCCGATCTGCTGGGCGAACATCTTGTTTACGGTCCTCTGGTACGTGGCTCCGACATTCTTCAGCCCGAAGGGCATGACCCGGTAGAAGTATACTCCCTGATCGGTGAGGAAGGCCATGTGCTCCTGATCCTCGGGCGCCATCCTAATTTGGTTGTAGCCAGAGAAGGCATCCATGAATGACAGGTGAGCGTGACCTGAGGTGGCATCGACCAGCTGATCGATCCTCGGGAGGGGGTACCAATCCTTCGGGCACGCACGATTAAGATCGGTGTAGTCAATGCACATCCTCCAGTTCCTATTGGGTTTCTTCACGAGGACTACATTAGAGAGCCACTGTGGGTACTTGACTTCTTCTACGAAGCCTGCTGCTTGGAGGTGCTCCACCTCCCTTCGAACAGCCGACTATCGCTCGGGGGCAAGCCGTCGGGGCTTCTGCTTCACTGGGCGCACCTCGGGCAAGATGTTCAAATGGTGCTGGGCGACCCTGGGATCGACCCCTGGCATATCCGCTGGGGACCAAGTGAAGACGTCAGCGTTCTCTTGTAAGAAGTTGATGAGCTGTCTCCGCTCCTGCTCGGGGAGCTCCGACCCGACCTAGACCGTTTGGTCCGGGCGACTTTCACGCAAAGGCACACTAATGGTTGGCTCCATTGGCTCGGGATGCTGGGCCGGCTTCTTCATGTCCCGGGGGTCCTCCATGGGCGGGTCGGCCCTTGGCCGTTTGTGCAGCGAGATCGCTGTCAGGTAGCATCGCCGGGACTCAAGGGGACTTCCCCTGGCTTTGCCGACCCCAGTAAGGGTCGGGAACTTTACCGTCCGATGGTAGGTGAATACGACCACTCTAAATCTGTTGAGGGTCGATCGCCCGAGTATCACATTGTATGCAGTGGGTAGGTTGACAATTAGGAACACCGTCATCACCATCTTTGTCTTCGGCGGGTCTCCCAGAGTTAGGGGTAAGGTGACTAACCCCAACGGCGAAATTGCATCGCTAGTGAATCCAGTGAGGGCGGAGCGCATCGGCTCCAGGACGTCTCTGGTCAGGCCGAGCTTCTCAAAAGCATCCACATAGAGCACGTCGATCGAAATTCCCGTGGCGGTTATTACCAACGCGTCGTCGTGCTCAGATTACCCCTGCTCCTTGGCCGGGAATGTGACCTCAGGGCCAGGCCTTGTCTGGAGCTCCCGCCGGCAGTCGCTCGGGCGTACGCCTTCCGCCCGGCCATGCTATTTCCCCTGGTGGTGGGGCCACCAGTTATTACGTCAATCTGCCGCTCATTGGGGCCCTCGGGGCGTGGCGACAGATTCTCAGCCTGGCGGAGGTAGTGTCCCAGGTGCCCCCTACGAATGAGCTCCTCAATTTGCCGGTGTAGGTCGTGGCACTCTTCGGTGTCATGTCCGTGCTGTCGGTGAAAACGACAATATCTGGATTGATCCCGCAGTCTAGGGGGACCCCTCATCGAGGTGGCGCTTTGAGCAGCCCCTTCTCCTTTATCTGGAGGAATATCTCTATCTGGGAAGGACCCAACGTGGAGCGGGGGGACCTCGGGATCCATGGGTCAGGTCGGTGGCGGCGACACCGGGCGGGAGCAGGCCCGGGTCGTTGAACAGTCGCCAATAACATTCTGTGGTCGCGACGGGATCCTCCGCTCGGGAATCAATATGGGGGGAGCCTCCTGCCAGAGCTCCCACCAAGTGTGACTCCGCGAGCATGGGCTCGCTTGGGCTACCTAGCTAACCTCTCGACATCGGGCCCTCCTTCTAGCGCCAATCTGTTAGTGTAAACAACTTTATGCCGTGGCCTCGAGGCCATCGTGGCTGGGTTCGGGCTCGAATACGGTAGAGGTCTCCGGGTTGCATCCTTGGGGTCTGTGGCACCGATGAGGACTCCTCTAGTGATCACGTCTCGCTCTTGTTCCTGCACAAAGATCGGGTTGGGAAGAACTCTGCCCGACCCCTATGACGATCAAGTCATTCAAGACTATTTCTAGAGGGTGTTCGTTAGTTGAGAAGAAGGAAAAAAGACCTCCTTTTTATGCTCATTTGCCTGGGTTTATATGGACCAGGTTGCTGCTCTTTGATGTGCTTATGGTGTAGCACCTCTGATTGCGTCTGACAGCACGCCGAGGACCTGGCCCCTACGGGATGGTGACGTGTCTCGGCGATCGTGCGGCCTGCAAGGGGCAGGTGGTGTCATATCTATCGGTCAACCCTAGCTACAGTCGGTTACGTGCGGGACAGGAGACGTCATCCGGGTGCAAGCGGGGTGGGCATACGTCACGTCCCATTTATTGCCCACATCACTTCTGCAGAGTTACAACCGTCGCCACCCTACCGACGGTAGCATTACGGCCAGGCGCGCTGCCCCTGCTCGTGGGCACAGCGCCCGCAGGCGGTCTGTCCATAAGCGGTGCTGCCCCTTGCGGGTGTGCCCACATCTACGGGCAGATCGCCCGCAGGCGGGACTGCCCCTTACGGGCTGGCCGCGGGCGGCGTTGCCCCTTGCGTGTGGGGAGGGAAGCGGCACCGCCGCTGCCTCGGGGGCGCAGAGCCTGTCGCCGATGCTGGCCTGCAGGCATGAGCGCCCAGCGCTTGCGCCTCTGCGACGCTGGCTCGCGGGCGCCAGCGCCCAACACTGGGCATCGGTGCCTTCGCGATCTTGGCTCGCGGCACGCACTACCGCCGACGCCCTAGGGCATCGCTCGTTCCGGCTGCTCGTGGGTAACGCCGCAAGCACGCCGCTAACAGCCCACCGGCGCCCTTATGGGCTGGCCCGCAGGCCACCGGCGCCCTTATGGGCTGGCCCGCAGGCCGTCGGCGCAGCGTTGGCGTTGCCCTGCAGGCAGCCCGTCGGCTGCTGCCTATGCAGGTAACAGGGGTGCAAGCAGCCTTGCGATTGTTGCACGAGCAGGCAACAACAGTTGCTCCCTTTCTCACTATTCGTGCCAATGATTTTGACGTCAAAAGTAGATCTAAAACACAACACACGCAATTTAAGATCCGATCTTCGCACGAACAACCTAGCTTTGATACCACTATTGGGAAATCCTTCAAGGGGAGCGACATCTCATGCATAGTGGAAAAAAAGAAAACAAAACCCCAGATTTCCTGTAGAATGTTTCCATCATCGTGCGAAGATCGGTGCGTCAAAAACAAATCCGCAAAAACTACACGTGTAAAAGAAGATACCTAGGGAGATAGTATATCCCTGAATTCCTATAGATCTGTGGGAGAGGATGAAGGAGGTCAAGCGTCCTCCTCTCTAGCGGTATCTACACAGCAGGGATTACGATGGTGCACCTCTATCTCTGGGGAGAGGAGAACAAGAGGTGGCTACCATAAACCCTCAGCCTATAGAACTATGGTTCCCTCCTATTTATAGAGGCCCCCTGAAAACCCTAATGAATCTTTTTGCCCTATTGGGTATTGGATCTCCATCCAATCACCCAAGCCTCTTGGATTAGTGGGTTTATACCCAATAATCTCTTATTAGTAATTATTAGATCTCATCTTAGGATCCAATAATTCAGGGGCTTAATGGATATCCAATACGAAGAGGGGTTCAGCGGATATCTCATATCCGAACCTCTACTCGTCGCAACACCTATCATATGTGTGTGACCCTCTAGGTGTTAGGACTCTAGCTATGAGAGTCCTAATTTAGTTTCATTAATAAGGGCATTCATGTAAATCCTATCTAGCTGACCCTTATTAAAGAGGTGAAGAGGCCGGCTAGGTTAGGGTTAGGTCTTAGGAAAAGAGTCCTATTAGAAGTAGGAGTCCTATTAGGAAAAGAGTCCTATTAGAAGTAGAAGTCCTATTAGGTAAAAAGTCCTATTTGAATTAGGAATCCTACTAGAGAAGGAGTCCTAATTAGAAGTTGGTGAGAAGTAGGAGTCTTGAGTAAGAGTCCAATTAGGAGTTGGGGCTTAGAAGCCCTATAAATAGCAATGTATTCATCCTCTCTAATCAATAAATAGATCAATTCTTTAGCAGCCTTTGTGCAGCAACTTGGAGGAAGGAACCCCTATAGAGTTCCAAGGAGGTCGATCCCCTATAGAGATCAACCCCAAGCTTAGAATCCGCGGAGGGTTCTATCACTTGGTATCAGAGCGGCGTTCTTGGCGTCTCGCTGCCCTTCCACAGCCATCCACCAGCCCTCCACAATCGCGCAAAGCAATTCCCACAATTACTTAGAAGATCATCGCTGAATTCCGCCATCATCTCCACCATCATAGATCATCCTTTGATCTTCCCATGAATTACAATAGGTTCTGGTTATCTACCCTACTGCTGCTGCAATTTAGTTATCCTTATTCAAAAAATCCAAAAAAATTCGTTCCTATAATTGCTGTATAAACTTTTCGTCGCAAAGTTTTCATCTCTACAACGAAAGTCGCACTGCAGAATTTCAGCCACATAGCACTTCCTTTTTGATCTTGCTACTGCGTTTTTTCTATCCAAATCTCTATAGAATTTTTACGGCAGCTTTGAAACTTTCTAACAGTGGTTTTCCCTTTGGTTTTGTTGAAAAATTCTCAATAAAAACCACTTATCTTTTATGTCGAATTTGCTGCACTTTAGACGTAAAAATCTGCTATAATACCTCTCCGTGATTCTCAATTTTGCCAAACCTCTTGCTGTCGTTTCTTCCTATGAAATTTTTTACAGTATTATCTCTTTCTTATCAGTAGATCCCCTTTGAGTTTTACTTGAATCTCTTTTGAAAATTTCTGGAAAAATTACATCTTTACTGCTGGAATTTTTTCGGCGAAAAATCTGGTATTGCACCTTTGTCCTTTTTTCTTCTCTGTAACCTACCAAACCCTAGCCACCTTGCTGCCACAAACCAAGACGTCTTTAGGGCATCCCTCTAGCCTCAAGATGAAGCCATCATAACCTAGTTTCATAACCCTAACAGCATCAAAAACCACAGCCCAAAACAGTAAACCATTACAGCTGAACCCTTCAATCACCGATCTATTGTCCGAACCTTCCACCACCCCATGCCATTAACCCATCAACAGAAAAAAGACAAGGGCATCTCTGATCTACAGATATATGCTATAGCTTCCCAAGATCCAATTGATGCTAAATTTGAAGCATGGGAATCTCGGATTGAATCACGGCTTGAATCGCGCTTGGAAGACAAATTGCGCGCTTTGTTTGCAGAATTCAGAATTGGACAACCATCGAGTCCAACCAAACTGCAGCAAGGAGAGAATTTAGAAAGGACCCCAGAGAAGGAGGGACAGCCCTTAGACGTGCTTCAGCCATGCATGAGGGTGGACTTCCCACGATGGGAAGAAGGAGACCCAGCGGGGTGGATTTCGCGCGCAGAACGTTACTTTCGCTACTACCGAACGTCGGATAATGCTATGGTGGAGATTGCTATTATCCACCTTGAAGGAGATGCTATTCAATGGTACAATTGGCTGGAATATAATCATGGGGCTCTGACATGGAATCAATTTAAGAATGCACTATTGAACCATTTCAGACCTACGGAGTATGAAAATATCGACGGCCAACTCGCAAAGATTCGACAAACCTCTATGATTCAAGAGTACCAAACCAGGTTTGAGAAGCTATCTTACCTTGCTCGTGATTGGACTGACCGTCAATTGTTAGGAACATTTATCGAAGGACTCAAGCCGAGATAAAAGGGGAAGTTAAGGCACGACACATTGACCCTCGCACCGTGATGGCTGCGATTTCTTTTGCCCGAATACAAGAAGAACGACTCAACCAAGATTCTCAAAGGATGAGAACCACTCCTAGAACCTCAACATATAAATCCCCTTCTGCTTCCAACCATCCTTCACTGCCCAAAAAATTGACAAGAGAAGAACTATGTGATCAATCAGCAAAGGGTCTTTGTTGGCATTGCGACGAGCCATGGAACCGCGATCATCGCTGCAAAAGGGGCCGCCTCCTATTGATTGAACCTCTTGAAGACAGGGAGGAGGAGGTCTAGGAGCATGAGGAAGAGGTCACGGATGAAGAACAGCAGCCAATTGATATTATGATGCATGCCCTTGCCGGTTATGCAAACCCGCAAACAATGAAAGTGGGAGGATTTCTGAAGCAACAACCAATCACCGTTCTTATTGACACCGGGAGCACTAATAATTTTATGAACAGCAAGGTTGCTGTCCAGATGGCCTTACCTATTGAGAATTGCAGCAGGTTCGATGTTAAAGTCGCAGATGGACGAATTTTGAAGTGTGATCGTAAGTGCCCACAGGTGAAACTGTTGCTGCAGGACCAAGAGATAATTGCAGATTTTTTCCTCCTCTCTCTCGATGATTATGAGGCCGTGCTTGGCATCGAATGGTTGACGACATTAGGTGATGTTTCCTGGAATTTTTTGAAACTAATTATGAAATTTTACAGCAAGGGGAAACAGGTGATACTGTACGGGAAACGTGGGGGCGACGTAACAACAATTTGCACACAACGAATGGAGAAAGTTTTGCACAAAGCATGCAGCGGCTTTTTGGTACAACTTGAGCAGCAACCTAAGGGAGAGCCAACCAAATTTGAAGATCCAAACCTACTTCCCTTGCTTGCTAAATTTTCAGATATATTTGATGAACCACGCAGCCTACCTCCTAATCGCCGGCACGATCATCATATACCGATTCTTCCAGGGAAACCTCCAGCAAATACTCGACCATATCGGTATCCACATCTCCAAAAAGATGAAATAGAAAGGATTGTAAAAGAGATGCTTGAAATAGGAGTTATTTGGCCAAGTTGCAGCCCCTACTCTTCACCAGTGCTCCTCATACGAAAGAAAGATGGAACATGGTGAATGTGCGTTGATTACCGAGCTCTCAACGACATAACCGTCAAGGACAAGTATCCTATTCCAGTAGTAGATGAATTGCTTGATGAATTAAAAGGAGCACGAGTCTTCATAAAGTTGGACCTTCGATCCAGGTATCATCAAATACGAGTGTGTAAAGAAGACATACCGAAAACTACCTTTCGAACGCACAACGGTCACTATGAATTTCTGGTAATGCCCTTTGGTCTCACCAATGCTCCCTCCACCTTCCAGAGCCTTATGAATGATATTTTCCGGAGTTATCTTCGAAAGTTTGTGCTAGTTTTCTTTGATGATATCCTTATTTACAGCCCTTCTCTTGAAAGTCATATTCAGCACTTAAGACTTGTTTTGACAATTTTGCGAGAACATGTTCTTTTTGTCAAAAAAACAAAGTGTAGCTTTCTTCAACAAAAAGTGGAATATCTTGGGCATATCATATCAGAGGAAGGTGTGGCAGTAGACCCCTCCAAAATTGAAGCAATGCAGAACTAGCCAACCCCGAGGAACATAAAATAACTGCGCGACTTTCTTAGTTTAACAGGTTACTACCATAAGTTCGTGAAAGACTATGGAAAGATCAGTGCACCCCTTACTTCCTTGCTAAAAAAAGATGCTTTCCAGTGGTTGGACAAAGCCACCACCGCCTTCGACGAACTTAAAGTCGCAATGATAACAACACCAGTACTAGCATTACCCGACTTCGATAAGACTTTTATTATTGAAGCTGATGCCTCCGGAGCAGGAATTGGTGCTGTACTAATGTAAGATGGCCGACCCCTCACGTATACTAGTAAGGCATTATCTCCTTCCCACCTCAAGATGACTATTTACGACAAGGAGATGCTCGCGATTGTGCATGCGGTGTCCAAATGGAGACCATACTTAATTGGGCGACGCTTTCACATCAAGACCGACCATAAAAGCCTAAAATATTTCTTGGAGCAAAAGATATCTTCCCCTGAGTAGCAAAAATGGGTAACAAAGCTTCTTGGATATGATTATGAAATAACTTACAAAAAAGGGAAAGATAATGTTGTTGCATATGCGCTTTCACGGCTACCCGAGCAAGTTGAATTTTCGGCTGTTTCACTTCCGACCAGCAACTTCCTTGAGGATATTAGGAGGGAATGGCAAGATAATCTAGAAACAAGTAAAATCATAAAAAAATTAAAGGAAGCACCAAGCTCTATGGCTCATTACAATTGGGACTCAAAGGACTTGCGATATAAAGGACGCATTGTGCTTGTGCCAAATTCTACTTGCATAAAGACCATCCTTCAAGAGATGCATTCTACACCTACGGCCGGGCACTCCGGGTTCCTTAGAACCTATAAAAGAATTAAGCAAAATTTTTATTAGATAGGGATGAAAAATATTATTGCTGAATTTGTAGCACAATGTGATATATGTCAACGACACAAAGGTGAGACAGTGGCAAGTCCCGGAAAGTTACAACCTCTACCCATCCCAGAATCAATATGGACTAATATATCAATGGATTTCATCGAAGGGCTTCCCTCATCATAAGGAAAAGGTACAATTTTTGTCGTGGTTGATCGCCTTACAAAGTATGCTCACTTTTGTGCCATCCGTAATCCCTACACTGCTTCTAGTATTGCTCGAATCTTTATGGAGAATATTGTAAAATTACATGGGATGCCGAGATCTATTATAAGTGATCGTGATAGGGTCTTCACGAGCAAATTTTGGACAGAGTTATTCCAGATGCAAGGCACTAAATTAAAGATGAGTACGGCATATCACCCACAAACCGACGGCCAAACTGAAGTGGTGAACAGGTGTTTGGAGACATACCTTAGATGCTTCACCAGTGACCGACCAAAAGAATGGACAAAGTGGCTTCCCTGGGCCGAGTGGTGGTATAATACAACTTATCATTCCTCCACAAAATGTACTCCCTATGAGGCCATGTATGGCCGACCCCCCCTGTAATTCCAAAATATGTGTTGGGCACCTCTAAAGTAGAACAAGTAGACAGGGAACTACAAGATAGAGACAAAATACTGAAGTTGCTAAAAGATAATCTCACTACAGCACAAGCAAGGATAAAACAGCAATATGATCAACACAAAGGTGAAAGAGAATTTTCAGTAGGAGATTAGGTCTTCCTACGGCTCCAGCCATACAAGCAAACATCAATCCTAACTAGAGCGTCTATGAAGCTTTCACCTCGGTTCTATGGACCCTACCAGATTTTGGAGCGCATCGGAGCAAAGAGCATACAGATTGGACTTACCCGCCTTGCCTCCCGAATCCATCCAGTCTTCCATGTATCATGTTTGAAGCTCAAGTTGGGACAACACGAGGCGACCCAAAGCCATCTACCAAATATAACTACCCAAGGAGAGCTCCGGACCCAACCAAGTGCCATTATTGATCACTCATTTATCCGGGGATCGACGAATCATGACTCGACGACGACGACCTGCTACTGAAGTGTTAATACAGTGGGCAAACCTACCAGCAGAAGATGCCACTTGGGAGAACTACGACGACTTGAAGATCAAATTCCCAGAATTCATGGAACGTCAGCCTCGAGGACAAGGCTGATTTGAAGAGGGCGGGTCTGTTAGGACTCTAGCTATGAGAGTCCTAATTTAGTTTCATTGATAAGGGCATTCATGTAAATCCTATCTAGCCGACTCTTATTAAAGAGGTGAAGAGGCCGGCTAGGTTAGGGTTAGGTCTTAGGAAAAGAGTCCTATTAGAAGTAGGAGTCCTATTAGGAAAAGAGTCCTATTAGAAGTAGGAATCCTATTAGGAAAAGAGTCCTATTAGAAGTAGGAGTCCTATTAGGAAAAGAGTCCTATTAGAAGTAGAAGTCCTATTAGGTAAAAAGTCCTATTTGAATTAGGAATCCTACTAGAGAAGGAGTCCTAATTAGAAGTTGGTGAGAAGTATGAGTCTTGAGTAAGAGTCCAATTAGGAGTTGGGGCTTAGAAGCCCTATAAATAGCAATGTATTCATCCTCTCTAATCAATGAATAGATCAATTCTTTAGCAGCCTTTGTGCAGCAACTTGGAGGAAGGAACCCCTATAGAGTTCCAAGGAGGTCGATCCCCTATAGAGATCAACCCCAAGCTTAGAATCCGCGGAGGGTTCTATCACTAGGCCCAATATCAAGCTGGCCGTGAATACTTGTCAGAACTCCTTCTGACTTAGTGAATTATTTTCTATATAATAATTCACCTAACTCATCGATTGCGGATGTACCAGCCACTACGCCGCAGTCCCTAGACGATACAGTGGAATCCAATCCTTTGGACCTATCTATCCTCAGTTACCATGTATATATAATCTCTTATCCATCTAATATCTCATAGACCCTATACCGAGCATGGTGCTGTCAGGCCCATACGATCTCTCCTCGAGTCTTGCTCTTGTCGGATTCTCCCGGAGAACCCTTTCTCTCTCAATCCGAATAACCTTGGCCAAGGATTTGTTCGAGCAAGAACACATAGGATATTCCTCTCATGATACCGAGAGCAGATGATCATCTATTGACACTCAATAGCCCTCGTAAGGTTGGCTACCACTCCCAATGACCGGCTACACTAGATATAGAACTTTCCAAACCTATAAGTCCGGTATCAAAGAGTAGAGTACTCATATAGGACATCCTAGGTGTCTCAAGTCTAACGACTAGATACACTACTGGGACTACGGAATCGCTGTCTGACGTGAGGTATTAATAACCATCCAGCATTCCGTAGGCGGATCAATCAGTGAACTCATTCTCCAATGAGCACCTGCTGTACCCTTAGTGTCCCCACACGAGTAGCTATGAGACCAGCTACCTCCATCATATGAATGGGTATACAGCACACCAGTCTATCCGGTTATCTCGATGTCCTTCTCGAGTAACCTATGACCAGATAATTTAGGGTGAAGCTTGTCAAGAAAGATCGAAGCTTATTGAAGATGCTCTTCGGAACTCGCTAGTGATTCCATCGAGAAGTCCAGGAGCTTGCCAAGAGTCCGCAGAATGGTGTTCGAGGGTTTATCGGAAGACCACCGGAAGTTCACTGGAAGCTCACCGAAGAAGAAGTCTTGACTTTCCAGATTTTGTATTAGCTTAGGAAATATCTTTAATTTTATAATTAGCACATAATTAGGGTTAGGATTAGGTGTTAATCCTTTATCCATGTTAGGGACCAACTAGGCCCTTACTTGGTCAGGTTTGGGCCGGATGAAAGGCCCAAACAGGGTTGTTGAACCCTGTCTAGTGGTGGTACCACCAGACTAGGGCGATGGTACCACTTGGGTTCAGTCTCCTAGACTGGGCGATGGTACCGCCTAGTACACTAACTGTGGCAATGTGTCAAGATGTGGTATCGCCAGACTAAGCGGTGGTACCACCCAATGTCAGAGTCAGACTAGTGGTGGTACCGCTAGTGGTAGGTGGTGGTACCGCCAGTACCTGGTAAATATGAGATGGGAAGATTTTTAGCTCCAAGTTTGAATCAGATTGGAGCCTATAAAAACCCCTCCTATCTCTGGGTTGAACACACAAGCACAAAGATTTTGAAAGGAATAAAATATTGTAGAAATCCTTCTAAACATCCCTCCTCTAGTTCTCATTTATATTCTACCGAAAGATAAGAGTGTGAGTGCTTGTAAGGGTTACCTCCTAAGCCCGTCAAAAGGATAGAGTTGTAAGAGACTCAATCCTCGCCCGTTGGAAGGAGGACAATTAGTGGAAAAGCCGATGGCCTCAAGAGGAGAGGAATCGAGAGTAGATGTAGGTCGTATGACCGAACCACTATAAAAATCCTGGTTTACATTTACTGTTATTCTTTATATTTCAGCAAACCTTATTAACTTGCTACTCCACTTCCTCATCTCCTTCTTACAAATCATTTTAAGTTTATACACAATCAAAACCAGATTTCATTGAAATAAAGTTTTCAACGTATGAAGTTTCCGAAAACATCTTCAAATCATCGAAATTTATCGTTATTTACCTTTGTACTAATTCACCCCCTCTTGGTGCTACTTTAGATCCCAACATCTACCATGATCCTTTTTACATGGGCATTAGTGATCTTGGTTGTGATCACCAACGTGTTGTCATGCTCGGAGTGTCCCATCTCTTCGGTCGGGAATATAATTTCCAAGTCGCATTACTGCTTCGGTAACCTGTTCATAGCTGCTCAGGCGTAGGCCTTTCGTCCCGACATACTGTCTCCTCTCGAGGCTAGCCTGCCTATGATGACATCGATTTGCCGCTCGATGGGGCTTGCGGGGCATGGTGAGGGATCTTGGTTCCCTTTCAAGTAGTGGCTGAGATGCCCTCGGAGGATTAGTTCTTCAATCTGATGCTTCAAGTTGGGGCACTCCTCGGTGTTGTGGCCGTACTCCCAATGAAACCGACAATACTTCATCTGATCTTAGAGCTCCTGGGGACTCTTCATCAGGTTGGGAGCTTTCAGGAGACCTCTTTCTTTAATCTGGAGGAATATCTCCATTTTGGAAGCACTTATTGTCGGAAAGGGGGACCTCGGGGGTGGCACGTCAGGTTGGTCCATCCCCCTCCTCGGGGTGGTTGAGGTCTACCCCCGGGAGGGCTCTGCCCTGGCTCTCTTGTGCTCCTCCCACTTCCCAGCTATCAAGAACTCCATAGTGACGTATCGGTTTACACGTTGGAGCATTTCTGGGACTGCCACAGGTGGCCGCTCAACGAGTGACCAGAAGAACCTAGAGGGTCGTAACCCTATCATGAAGGCCCACATTATTAGAGAGGGGTAAGCATTGGGAAGCCTCCGGATTTCTATAGCAAAACGTGTCACAAAATGAGAAAGAGGCTTGTCCTCCTTTTGATTAAGACCGAGGAGTAGGGCAACAGATGGCTTCGGCCGAGCGTAGGCCAGAAAATTGAGCTTGAAATCTTTGGCAAGTTAGTCAAAGGATGCGATCGAGCTGGCTCTCAGCCGGCTGTACCACGCCTGAGCTGGCCCCCTGAGAGTGGTGGGGAATGCCCTACACATGAGGGCGTTGGAAGTTCCGTACAACACCATTTGGGCCTGGAAGGTAGCCACATGTTCAGTCGGGTCGAAGCCGCCATCATATGTGTCGAGCAAAGGGAGGCGGAAGCTCGGTGGGACAGACTTATCTTGTATCTCGGGGGCAAAAGGGGACCCACGATGGGCGTCTTCCCCGAGTTCTTCCTTAGACTTGTAGATCTCCCTTTGTACTTCGTCGAGCCACTGGTTGATAGAGCGTAATTGGGTTCGGAGGTAGTTCGACGAGTTGGACGACAGCGTGTTGGGCTCTTACTCCATCCTCGGGTTCCCCAATGCATCTTCTGGGAGCGGGACTATGTCTGCCTCAGGTGGAATCGACAGTGCCCTCGGGATTGGAGCACATGGCGGGTTGGGGCCGGTGGCTTCGATCGTTGCAGGGGTGAGAACGTTGATTACTGTGCAAGTTGAGGGATAAGTGGCACGATGGCCTGCATCATTCTAGCCAAAGTTTAGACCTGGTGGGCAAGGCCATAGAACACCTCGTGTGAAACAGGTAGCTGGCCGACTGGGGCGATCCTGGGCGGTGACAGCCCCAAGTCAGTGAACAACCACTAGTAACAACCCGAAATCATGGCAGGGTCTTCGGTCTAGAGCCCGTAGGAAAGTGGAGGATGTTTCCTGGGCTCGCAAGTCGGGTGAGGTCCTTTTATCGAGCGTTCACCCAGGTTTGTCTGCTGATCTTGTGACATCCGACCCTCCTTCTAGCACCAATCTGTTAGTGTACCTTACGCCGTGGCCAATGAGTCAGCACGGCTTGGTCTAGGTTCGGATGTTTCGAGATCGCCTCGATCGATGCTCGGGAGGGAAGTCCATGTTTAGGGTTGATGCCACTCACCGTTTGGTTCACCGCGCGTGCTCCGATTCCTGCACATAGGTCGGGTCAGGATTTTATGACCCGACCCCTCCGATGCTTAAATTAGTTTTGTCGTGAGAAGGAAATGACTATTCAGAAAAGAAGTCCCCCAAAGTGGTGCCTATCTAGGGTTTTTATACCGAAGGGGATGTTGGTTCTCGATGTGTCGTCGAGTACCGTCCCAAGTTTTCGGGTGATGCTGTGGAGGCGTCGTCCCGGGCTTTCTAGGACAATACTATGCCTCGGATGGCGCTCGTACTCGTACGGACACGTGCTCGGTGGAGCTGTCGAGGCGTCGTCCCGAGCTTTCCGGGGCGGTGCTGTGCTGGCCCACGGTCGATGCTTATTCTGGTACGACTTAGGGTTGCTGAGCTATGCTAATGTTGCCTGCCACCTTGGCCTTCATGCCGACATGACGGTGGGGCGCCACCCATGGGAGGGTAGTGTCGGTACGCACCTCATCAGACATATATATATATATATATATATATATATATATATATATATTACAATTAAATACCATAAGTATAAATTACATATATATATATATTACAATTAAATACGAAAAGGATAAATTATACGCAAAAACAAACGAAACTAATTCAACACGAGTGGGGCATCGTCCACATCATTTCATCGCCCGCTCCGCCGTGACGCTTCCGCCATCCTCCTCCGCAGTCACTTCGCTCCACCGCGGCTGCGTCGGCTCCACTCTCCACGAAGCACGCCCTGTCCGCATCGCACGCCGGAGATCGCCCCCCCAGCGGCGGTGGAATGGTTCTTGGGGCCGGGAAGGATCAGGACGAGGTCGAAGATGAGGGAGGCGACGGCCTTCGCCGCTCCACTCTGCGGCGCTCGACCGACCGCCTCTCGTATCCGTTGCGCTTCGCAAGTAATCGCCTCTCTCTCTCTCTCTCTCTCTCTCTCTCTCTCTCTCTCTCTCTCTCTCTTCTCTTGATTCCTTCTTGCTCCCTCTCCGTGTCTCAGTCCTTTCCTATTTCTGGATTCCTTCTTCGTTATTCGTTATTATGTTGTCTCCGTGTCGTTTTTGATCTGTTTGATCAAAGAAATGATAAATTCCTTAGGAATTAATTGTTAATTGCTTGATTATGCTGCAAATTTGAAACTCTTTCGTCACTTAATGCTTAAAAAACCGCTGGTGAGCTAAATCCCGTAATTGTTACTCATAGCAGTTATTGGTACTGTCCTTTCTTGATCCTGGCAGTATGTGATGTGATTCATTGGAACGTGGGTATCGTTTGAGGACATACGGAACAAACAGCTGTCAAATCTTGGTAGTATAGTGTTGGAAGTTGGAAGGATAGTGTTGGAAGTTGTTTGGAATGCAGCAGCACAGGGTAACGCGAATCTGAGTCTGGTTTGGATTCTTGAGTTGACAAGTATGATTCACTGGCAAAAACATGTCGTTCTTGTTACATCCTTCAGCTTTCTTGTGCTCAAAGTCTTTGCAGATTCTTCATTAAGAATGAGACATAGTAAGAGTAGCTTTCTGCAGATGATTTTTTTGGGTTAGGATCTGGCCCAATTAGCATATCCAACAGATGTTGTCATTTTATTATCGTCCTATGCATTTTTAACTAGTAGCATAATCCATATAATTGTGGAAAAGAGATTCAATTTTCAGTTTTATGATGAACTTATTCTAAATCTGTTTAATTGCACACAGTTGGATGTTGGGAAAGACATTGAAGCTGGTAGTTTCGTTCTAGGACATTTACTATTACACTGCTATCTTTTATCATTAAAAATTCAAACAAATTGGTCTTTATAGCTTTGTGATACAATAGTTATTTGAAAAATTGTTCTCTGATCTGCTTTCTTCTAAAACTTACATGTCCTGGTAGATGCTGAACAAGGTCATCAAATATTGTCTTCTTGATTTTATTTTTCAAGCTGTGGATGTTTCATCAACTTAGTTAGTTAATGAAATTGACTCATTCAAACTGGTGATGTTATAGTTACAAAAACACCAATCAGTCTGTTATTAATTTTTATAACCACATTGTGCATTAATGGCATTGTTAAACTAAGTCAAGAGACCATCAGAAAAGTTGCAACAATTTTTCTTGCCTCCTCATGTCGTAGTCACATTTCTCTCTTTATTTAATTCTCATTTATCATGGATTTAAATGAATGAGAGGTAACTAGACTGATGAGAAAAGAGATCTATGAACTTTGATTGGCTCAAAACTGACAGGGAGCATAACAAAAATGATTTCTTGGCAAATGGTATTCAAACAAAGCATTGACTTGATAGTATTGAAGGCTGTGAATACATGAACAAGCTGTCTATATCATGAAGGCTGATGACATTAGAATAAGGATGAAAAGTGGAGAAAGTTGTTATGCAGGCATGATATGAAGAGCCTTTTCTTTGGGGATGAACAGCTATATTATGTTTTTCTAATGTGAATTTAATTATGTCAGAACTAGCCTATGAAATCAATAGAATTCCTAACTGGATAGCTGTTTCTGCTGCATATATCAGTTACTGTATCCTTATTTACCGCAATCAAGTTGGGCTGATACATTATGCCTTGTTTGCAACTATCGATGAATTTAGTAACTTATTTTCAACCCCATCCTTATATTTCTAAAAGTGATGCTAATTTCTTACACTTATTTTGATTGTTCCTTTTCAGTTTTCTTTTCTGGAGATCCTTCTGTCTGTTGTTGTTTACTGTAACAAGTAATGAAAATTTTTAATTCGATAACAACCTTATGCAGAATTTTCATGCAACCCTCAGCCAGAGACAGATTTGTTTTGATTCATAAATGTCAGGAGAGTGACTTCTGTCCCATTTGTCATCAGTTCAATGTTGAAGAAGGTAAAGTCTGATTTGAGTAATGGTGACTGTGGTACAACTGAACCTGATATTCTGTTGGAGATATTATTTGAAAAGATGCAGAAATTAGAAATGATGAGTAGAGATTCTCAGCTTGCTGAGGATGCTGAACAAGGTCTGAACCTTGAAATATTGGAGACTGATGTTGAAGTTGCATTTTCAACTTTAAGGAAGAAAGAAGAAGACCTCAAGAATGTCGAGCTGTCACGAACAAAATTATAAATGGGGTGTTCGATGTAATGCTTATGTATGTCTATGTTTTTTGGTTTTGTTCATGCTTTGCACAGCATGTAGAGGGCTAGTCGAAGCCTTAACAACCCTTAGTTGGGTTTGGTGGTTGTTTTATGCTTGTAAATAAAAGCTATATCATGTGGACACTTGTGAGGGATTTCGGTCTGTAGTGGATCATTTTGGACCCTTTGTTGTGCGATCGTTCTAAGCTTGTAAAGTCCATGGTTGTAATTTACATTGTCTATAAAGTGTTTGCTAAAATGGTTGCTTGTGGATCCCGAGTGAAGCATTTTCTCTAACCTGTTTTATCTTTTGTAGGTCCTAAGGACCATAGGAAGTTTTGGGGAAGCTGATCTTTGCGGACGAACACATAAGGGTGCTGTATGACTTAGGCAAAACCAGCTAAATCCATGACGGATGGTATCAGAGTGGGACAAGCACACATAGAAACACTTAGCATGCAAATATGAGTGATCTAGCGGGGCTGTGTAAAGGACAGCTAACACACGCGATCATTTGGGGGAAACAGACGTGGAGATTTAAGGAAAGGAGTCGCTCAAAGGAACGAGCATCCAAGAATGACATTCGGAGGAATGACTAACCATTTGCACAAGAGGCACCACGAGGAAAAGTAAGCTAAGAAGAATGCATAGCGCATAAAGGTTGGGATGGTTGAGTTTGAGCTATGGCTCGACATTGACAACCAAATTTGACAGTGCTCAAGGCAAGCAGGACACTTGGTAAAGGATAAGACCGTGCAAGGTAGGATGGGTTGCACCATTTCACAGGTTAACTCTTCGTTGAGTTCGATCTTCATATCAGCTCCAAGTGTGCCTTCATTTGGTGTTGCCTTGGGTTACTCCCTCACTTGATCTCACTATGCATCCACCAATACATTACCTCCTATGAGATCATGCAATGAGAATCATCACCGCTCACTCAATTCATTGAGCTTTGTGGAGTTATTATCTCGAGGTACTCCTCAACATATGCAATCCGTTGCATATGATTTTCTCTCTAGAGAACCAGGACTTATCCTTAATGGATATCTATCCCAATGGAGCAACTTTTCTCTGTGCATCCTTCCTTCTTGAAGTTTCGAAGACTACCATCCTCTTGGACTACTCCATCTTGTTAAACAAATTATGTATTATTCTCTCCCTGCAAATGTACTTGCTAGATTGCAACTCCATGCCAATACAACCCCTACTACACCCTTAAAGGCCTAGCAACATGCTGAACTTACTGCACCCTTCAGCCTCCTTATGGACATATTCTTCCCATGCTGAAGAGAAAATTTTAATACTCCATGACGCCGAGTTTCGGTCGCCTTGGGATGGCCACGGACAATCCATCATCCACATACAAGCCCTTGCATGAGTACCGAATTTTTTGAGTTAGCAATTCCCCTTACCTCTATGAGTTTTGCATAACAATATTTGCATAGCGAATATTGTTACCAAGGAAGCTAAGGAGAATAGAATCAGCGCAAGCCTTGCAATATGATGGCGAAGGCCATGCATGGGAGTTACAATCTGTCTTTCCATCGACCATGGGGAACTGCTTAGAAAACACAAAGGTGTTAAAGCAGGTGGTTGAAAAGGGGGCGAGGAAGTGACAATGAGTCCAAAGGGACCTGGCTACCCAAAACTAAGCATCGGTTAGAATGAAAGTGGACTCAGAGGAGCGTCATAGTGCTGTAGAGGCAGATCTACCAATCGTGAAGAAAGGGACGCAAAGCAAGACAACTTATTGTAGTGCTATGGGCATGACAGCTTCATGGTACCGTAGAGGTGGGATTCCGTAGAGTCATCGATCTCTTGCTCTTATAGAGGGAGAGTGCTTGGTCATGAAAAGGGCCGAGGAGGTGGAGAATGCAAAGACAAATTCCAAGTACTGAGACAAGGCCTAAGGGCAAAGGCTAGGGAACTTTGTAAGACTGGTGTCAACGAGCTTCTCATCAAGATAGCTGAAAGTGAAGGACTTCGAGTTGATGCAAGAGTGCTTAACCAAGGAACGAAGCAGGCAGTACGTGATGTTGTACCTTTGGTACTAAGAGGAGTAGGTGGCAATAATAATGGGGAAGACAGTACAATCCCAAAGGCAACCAAAACTATTAGAGATTTACTCTAAGTTGGAGTGAAAACTTCTTGCATTCTAAAAGTTCGATAGCATTGAGAAGGTGAATCACAGTAGCTAACTCAACGCAAGGAGTGTAAACATTTCAAGTGCTTTGGAAGTGTGAGCTAAGAGTAGACGAAGGTAAACCAGCTTGATGCACGGAGTACAACCCTCGAGGAGGCCGACAAAGTCAAGTAAGCTTTTCTTCTAAACTCTTAAGAGAATGGGTGAAACCGAGTACTCTAGTTCTCTTATTTATCTAGTAAAGGAGCTCTGCATAGGTTCAAAGACCCTTTGAAGGAACCTAATAAAAGATAACAGTTGTCAAATCCTCACCAATGGTGATCAGTGATACTGAGAGTAGATTGTCTACTCCTAATAGAATGTCAATTGAAAGTGGAAGTAACGTGAACCTACTTCGAAGTGACAACTAAGTGGAAGAAGAATCGATGGGCAATGTTGTGGAGGAAGGACCCCAAAACTTTAAAGTCTACGAATGATGCTCATTAAAGCTCCAACAAGCATCCACCTAACTCAAGCAACATGAGATGTTTGAGAGATTGGTATATACCAAGGATGATCTTTTCCTTCATTTGAAGAATTGGCAGGAACCAATAGGGATCAGCATAACTCAATCGACCCCACACTAGAGTTAAAGTCATTGGTGAGTTGAAGTAACATTGCAGATCAAAGTTTGATTAATCAATAACAACAACAGAGAGTAGTTGGGAGCCAAGGGACGCATTGCAGCAAGAGCAGAAGCTTCAGTATTGGCAAAGGCTTCGACGAGGACATCAAAGGAATAAGTGAGGGAGAATGTTATAGACAAAATTATAAACAAGGTGTTCGACGTAATACTTATGCATATCTGTATCTTTTGGTTTTGTTCATGCTTTGCACAATATATAGAGGGCTGGTCGAAAGCTTATGTCTCGCCCCACCACAACCACCCACCCCCCCCCTCGAATTATCGTATTCATGAGGTGTGACCCTGTCTTAAAATCCATAATATAAAAATTCATCATAATCCAATCCTAGGATCCACATCAACATTTGAGGACACTAACAATCATTTGAGTCGTAAATCACATCCAAAATCCATAATTCATATAACTTGTGTAGTTTATAATTCATATACTACATCAGCATATTGATTCATAAATTCCAAAGCTAACTCAATTAAACAATATCCACATCATAAATCCACAAGTTTTGCAATCCAAACAATCTCAAAACCAACATTTACTATAAGTTCATATCATTATACAATTTAAACTTAACATTTCAAATCCTAACATGGGAGGTCCTTTAACTTTTATAAAACATATAAGTTCAGATTTACCATCAACATTTCACTAAACACAAAATGTACTTATACAACAAAAATATATCAACCACTAAAGATCAGCCCAAAATCTTCTAGTTTTCCCTTAGCTCAATTTAAACATCCCAGATATTGATAAGCTAACCTGAAAATATTATATAACAATAGGGTGAGCATAACAAAGTTCAGCAAGTGACTAACATATCCATTGGGGAAGGAGAATAGTTTTTAATAAACTTGATATCAAAATGCAAAGCTA
Source organism: Musa beccarii (assembly GCA_024322285.1). Classification (NCBI taxonomy): domain Eukaryota; kingdom Viridiplantae; phylum Streptophyta; class Magnoliopsida; order Zingiberales; family Musaceae; genus Musa; species Musa beccarii. Next base: position 58,378,735 of record CM044398.1, read on the forward strand.
GATACAAGAAAATGTATATATCATCGTATCAGATACTGAATCACAAATGTCCTCTTATTCAAACTTATTTAGTTCATAACAAATGGAGTAAAGAGTAATTAGAGCATATCAGATAATGAAAATAGTATTTCAGAGTATATCAAATGACATATAGGACATTACGGAGTATATCAATGGTGCATAGGATATTTCGGAGCATATCAATGACGTATGAATGGTTTCGGAGCATATCAAAGGTAAATAAAATATTTTGGAATATATCAAAGACGTATGAAATGTTTTGAAGAATATCAAGAGCAAATGAACCATTTCAGAACATACTAATAATGTATGAATGGTTTTGGAGCATACCAAAAGTAAAAGAAACATTTCGGAACATATCAATGATGTATGAATAGTTTCAGAGCATATCAAGAGCAAATGAAATATTTTGAAACATATCAAATGACATATGAGATCTCTCAGAGCATATCAGAATAACAAATAAGTAACATAAGCTCAAATGCCATACCTGACATACACTCATTTCATTCTCATCCAAAGCGCACATATAAACACATAAGCAATACTTTGGATATCATATCAGAAACGCAAAGGGTGCAGTGGGATCTCAAACAAAATCTCCCACGTTTGGGAGCGTCATACATCCATGTCTGGATGAAGTCAGAGGGGACCGGCAAAGCATCGCGAGCTCTAAGCATATACCTTTTACCATTTCTAGCAAAGGTCCCAATAATCCCTTTACCAGTTTTGGCAAAAGTCCAAATAATCCCATAGACACCATAGTATAAAAGGATAGTGTGAACAATAAAACTGGTATATATCAGATATATAGCACATGTGGAACAATAAAACGTACATGCGCCTTTACGAAAAAATATGATGCAAATATATTCTCTCACAAATGTATTCGAATTTGAAAGGGGATAAAAATAGTAGTATACAAAGATTTGAAATAATAATATAAAGCTCAATCAAAGAAAGGATTTAAGCTGAAATTAATTCCCAAAAGGATGAAATAAGAATAGAGAATATCGACAAAAGCTTGAGTCAAACAAAATTTGAAAGACATATTGCACGAATTATTTGGCCAGTCAGTTATATTTCAAATTACTCAAAATTAGTTTTAAAAGAAAGATCTCCAAGTCTAATTTCTAATGAATTAAATTCTGTACAAATCAGAGTATTCAATAGAAAGTTATAACAATTTTAGCAACTAAAGGTCAGAATTAATAGTATCTGTTTTACAGAATTTGTAGGGTCGACTAAAACAAATGTTTCAGCTAGCATCTCTACTCCAAATCTTTCAAACCAGATATGCACAGAAAGTTTTATGAATCTAGTTTCTAATAAATGAAGGTTTACAATAATTGGATTTGTTCATAGTGAGTTACAAGAAATAGAATACCCAAGGATTAGAACTTATAATCACTATTTTACAGATTCTATGGGGTCAATTCAAATAAAGGTTTGGATAGGCATTTGTACTCCAAATTCATCAATGTCAGTCTCAAAAGGAAGATATATAAGTCTAATTTCGGATGGATTTAATTTTATTTAAATCAGAGTTCATTACAGAAAATTATAAGTATAAATAAAGCAATAAGGTTAGAATCTGGGAAAAATTTCAGATTTATTGTTTGTTGCATAAACTGCAGAAATATCATATATGAAGCTTCAATCTTCTAAAATTTTCAGGATTAAGATAAAAACAAAGATCAAACTTACTGTAGAATGGGGTTAGAACACTTGCCTTTGATCAATTTTGATCCCGATAAAATGTTTTGAGCCAAAAGATCTTAATCCCCAATTTTTCTTCTCTTCTTCTTCTTTTCTTCTTCTTCTTTCTCTCTTTCTATCTTCTCTATGCAGGCTGCCTTCTCAGGTTCCTTAGGAACGAAGGCAGAGAGGCTTAGGCGGTGGGATTTGTTATTTTATATATTTTATAGTTTAGTCCTTGTATTATTTATTTTTACGATTAGGTCCTCAAATTTTATAAATAGGTCCTCAGAATTTTACAAACAGATCCTCACATCTTATAAATAGGTTTTCAGTTTCATTTGGGCTTATCTATAAAATTTAAAATGGATAGTAACTTTTCTATTAAACTCTTATACGAAAATTTAGAAACGAGAAATGTGAGGGATGTTACAACTTAACAGTCCTATTTTAGTTAGGTTTGGTAGTTGTTTTAGGCTTGTAAATAAAGGTTGTGTCATGTAGATACTTGTGGGGGAGTTTGGTCTGTAGTAAATCATTTTGGACTCTTTGTTGTGTAACTGTTCCGAGTTTGTAAAGTTAATGGTTATAATTTACATTATCTATAGAGTGAAGTGCTTTCTCTAGCCCGTTTTCTCTTTTGTAGATCCTAAGGGATCATAGGAGGTTTCAGGGAAGCTGACTTTTATAGACGGACATGTAAAGGTGTTGCACGACTTAGGTAAAACCAGCTAGGTCCATGATAAAACGGAGAGTGTTGCAAAAGTTGGATCAGACAAAACAAGACTTGGAGTGGTGGGAAAAAGAGATTGCTGCTACATTTGTGAAGCAAAAACAAACGGAGGAAGAACTAAATAAAGCTCATGATGATCTCATTTTTCAGTTCAGGCAGATTGAAGAACTGAAGATTGTTGTTGAAGCGCAAGGCAATGAAATCACTAGATCACAGGCTTTACTTTTCCAAAAGGGACATGAACTGGGTGAACTCCAAAAAGGGGTAATAAAAAAGGATGAAGAAGCCAGGCTACTGAGATCGGAACTTGAGTTTAGAGATCAGATCATATGGGAGGCCAATTCACTAATTAAAGATCAAGAGACAAAGATTAAAGATTATCAGAAAGAGGTTGAGGAAAAAGAACAAGATTTATCTAATTCACTTGAATTGAGAAAAGCTGAAGAAGAGAGGCTAGAAGTAATGGAGGCTGAGCTTGAAAAGAAGACTTTAGAACGGTCATTAGCAATGGATGAGTTAAGGAAACGGACGGATGCTGCATCAAAGGACATAAGTGATATGAAAGAGGCTTCAGGAGACTTCATGAGAGTAAAATCACTTCTTGCCGCAGTAAGGTCTGAACTGGTCCCTTCACAGGAATCTCTTTCTTCATCTCGAAAAGAGATGACAGATGAAACACTTCAGTTTGAAAAACAAGCGGCAGAACTCAGTGAACAAAAACTTTTACTGGAATCGTACTCTTGAGAAATTGAAAATTGCTCAGTGTGAGGAACTTGAAACACACTTATCAGTTGGTAAGAAAGCGACAGAACATTTAGAAGAGAGATTAATTAGAGACAGAAAGAACAGGAGTATAGTGACACTCGAAACTTCTTCAGGTAAAGGAGTCTGAACTTGTAGAAGCCAGACTTCAAATTCAGCACATAAAATCTGCGATGGCCTCTCTTCAGCTTATTTTGCAAGAAAAAGATGCTGAGCTCATTGATTCTCGGAGAAATTTGGTGGAGGTTAACCATGACATATTGGAGCTACAAAGACTAACAAACAGCAAAGAGAAGGAGCTTATCCAAACTACCATAAAGCTGCAGGAGAAGGAAGAACATATCCAGACAATGAAGCATGAGTTGGATGATGCAAAATTTAAGTTTTCAGAAGCTACATCCATTATAGAAGGAATAGTTCAATTGACTAACGATCTTGTTGGTTCTGTCAAAAATGGAAAATTGGGCATTGCTGTCTTGCCAGTTGGTGAAAGTCTGATGCATGATGTTGAGCACAACACTAGTTTCAGGAATCAGAGTCTGGAAACTGAGCTTGAGGTAGTGAAGGAATCTCTGATAAAAAAGGAGATAGAACTTCTTGCTTCTCAGAGAGCTCTGGTTGTCAAGGAAGAAAAGTTTACAGAAGTTCTCAGGAAGCTGGAAATAAGGGAAAAGGAAATGGAGAACATGAAAAAGTTAATGGAAGATGCCAGTGGCCTGGTGGAACGCTATTGCCTTGCCCAGGAGACAAATGGGGATCCGAGTCTAGGGGCATTGCCAATTGAAGAGCTTCAGCTCAAGGCAGTCATGTTAGAAGCTGAAGCCACAACATCTGCTCTGCAAAAGTTTGCAGATATGACCCATGAGCTCATGAAAGAAACAGAGCAAATGTTCGACAACTCTGCTATGAGTTCCAACAGGAGAATAGAGGATCTCAACGAGGCTAAGAAAGTTGTCAGCCTTTTTGCTTTGACAGAGAAACTAGTCACGGTGGCTGGAATGTCTGATGCAGAGCTGCAGCAGTGATCCAACTACTATTCTATGAACATCTCAATTAATTGTTATCTGCTTCACGAATGCGACCTTTTGAAAACTTTCTGATCTTTCCAGCAGTTTTGTACTTCAAGTGATATTTTTTTTGTTACACTTGATGTATCATTATTTCAAAATGAACTAACATCAAGAATTTCTTAGGCATATACATATGAAAATGCAGGTCCTAGATAAAAGAAGATCATTCTCAAAGGAAGATAACCTGGGTGTGTAGTTGAGGGTATGAAAATGACTTTGTTTTTGTTGGGAAAAATTTTTTATAGCGTAATAATTCTTTTCTCGTATCAAAATAGGTTTCTTATCAAAATTTCAACTTGATATCAAAATCAAATATTAATTAGAATAGCATAAACAGTAGAACAATAAATTAATCATAAAATGAGATATCAAATTTTTATGTAAAAAATCCAATATGAGAAAAATCATGAAACCGTAGTCCACTTCAAATTTTCACTATCACTAATAATGATAACAGGTTTATAATAAATCTTCTCCATAATAATAAGAGGATCATAATAACATCAAGACTACATATCTTGGTTTAACAATAGCATATCATCATTACATTGATGGATCTCATCAAAGGAAAGGTTTAGATCTTACCAAATGAGTATAGCAGAAAAACACTTCAAAGAGAACAAACTATCGATTGACACCGTTAGGATTGTAGAGATTGTTGTAAGGATTCTGCATATCAAATTTGGGCTAAAACCGACGAAGTTTAGCTGCTTGATTGTCTAACAAATACTTCAAAATCTTAACTTTCTCTTTGCGTCGTCACAATTCGTTGCACACATACGTTCGTTACCTTCACTGCGCGCACCTCTTTGCTTCATGTACATCTCCTTTTTTTTATTTTTTTTAATAACTGATTTGGGCTCAATGGCTCTATTGTCTAATCGAAGCCCACATATAGGTTGGACCCAATAATTCTCTTCTTTTAGTCCCAACAGTGTATCTGGTCTTTAGACTTGGACACCAAGGATGTCCTGTATGAGTACTCCACTCTTTAATACCGGACTTATAGGTTTGGAAAGTTCCAGATCTAGTACAACTGATTATTGAGAGTGGTAGCCAACCTTACGAGGGCTATTGAGTGTCAATAAAGGATTATCCGCTCTCGGTATCATGAGAGGAATATCTTATGTATTCTTACTCGAACAAATCCTTGGCCAAGGTTATTCAGATTGAGAGAGAAAGAGTTCTATGAAAGAATCCGACAAGAGCAAGACTCGAGGAGAGACCGTATGGGCCTAACAGTACTATACCCGGTATATGGTCTTTGGGATATTAGATGGATGAGGGACTATAGATACATAGTAACTGAGGACAGATAGGTCCAAAGGATTGGATTTTCCTGTATCGTCTGGGGACTGCGGCATAGTGGCCTAGTACGTGTTAGGGATCGAGCGGCACTAAGAGAGGGGGGGGGGGGGTGGGTGAATTAGTGCAGCAGTAAGGAACGATAAATTTTCAACGATTTGAACAAGTTTCGGAAACTTCATACGGTAAAAACTTCGTTTCGTATTATGAAAGCCATATCGGTGGAATCATATAAGAAAAGCTCTAACTTAAAGATGTTTGCAGAGATGATAAGTAGAGTATCAAATTAAGTGGAAAGGGTTTTACAGCAAAGTAAATAGCAAGAACGTAAATGCAAATCAGATTTTTATAGTGGTTCGGTCATCCAACCTACACTCACTCCCGATTCCTCTTGCTTAAGGCCACCAGCTTTCCACTAGCTATCCTTCTTCTAACAGGCGAGGATGAACTCTCTCACAGCACCTCTCCTTTTGACGGGCTTAGGAGATAACCCTTACAAGCACTCTTACCCCTCTCTTGGACTAGAACACTCTTAAGACTTAGAGGGAAGATTTGACACACTTTCAAGAGAGATTTTCCATTCTTTTTTTTCAGTTCTAGACACCCTCTAAACTCTAAATGAGTGGGGCATTTATAGGCCTCAAAGTGATTCAAATTTGGAGCCCAAACTTGGAGCCAAAATTTGAACCATTTTGAATTTCCCGGTGCTGGCAGTACTGGGCGGTGCCACCGCCCATCCAGTAGTGCCATCGCTGGTGCCCGTGGGTGCTGGGTGGTGCCACCACCCCAGCCAAGCAGTGCCATCGCCTAGCTCTCGGCCACTGGGCGGTGCCACCGCCCAAGTTATTTCAGCACAATGGTTTCGGCCAAAAACTCGACCGAAATCGGTCTAAATGAAGTCTGAATTGGCCCAAATTTGGTTTATAGGATTAACACCTAATCCTAAATCAAATTATGTACTAACTATAAATTTTAAAGATATTTTTTAAGCTATTACAAAGTCCATAAGACAAGACTTCTTTCGGTAAGCTTTCGGTGAACTTCCGGTGGTCTTCTGACGAACCCTCGAAAACCATTCTGCGGACTCTCGGCAAGCTCCCGAACTTCACGATGATCTTGGTGAGTTCCAACGAGCTTCATTGGCAAGCTCCGATCTTTCTTGGCAAGCTCCATGAACTTCCGATGAACCTTCCAGCGAACTTCCGAAAACCCTTCGGCAAGCTCCCTACTCATTCTCGGTCGGTTCCGGCAACACTCCCAACGAATCTTCGGACTTCCGTCGAACTCTTGAACTCCCAACGATCCATCACACTTATCTTCTAGCATTTTTTTTCATTTTACGTCTTCATCACTATCGTAGTTAATCCTGCACACACACAAACAAATATTCTACTTCGATCTAGACAGTTATTACAACGCGAATTGACACTCAGTTGCCCGGCACGTCATTGGTCTGCGCTTCGTCCGATTCTTCGGCACATCGTCCTCTCTTGCAATATGTTGTCCAATTGGCGGTTGACCTCCGCAACCCCAATATCCTTGGCGCAACACACTCTTCTAGGCCCAATGCCCAACGCACGAAGCCTTTTGTCGATTATCGACCGAACCTCCGGCTCGACATCCAATATCCTGACGTGATCACCTCCGGTCCAACGTCAATTCCTCCAGCGTCAACTGTCTAATCCTGATCGATAGTAGACCTACGTAACTCAAAACACAGTTAGACCACAAATCACAATCAATTAGTTTCATCATCAAAATCTGAGATTCAACAATCTCCCCCTTTTTGATGATGACATCTAATTGATGATTAACGGAGTTAACCATAACTCCCCAGAGTTTAACACAAACTCCCCCTATCAATATGCCATTGATAGAAATCTTGGATTATCCCAAATCCAAGCAACATTCATCACAATTAAGAAAATCATCAAACCATCATGCAAATATATAAAATATTCAATCAATGCATGAAGTCATCAATCTACTTCTCCCCCTATGTCATCAACAAAAAGGAAAAGTTGCATCATAGCTATTTTAAAAAATATACAAATTTTATAACATACTAGCTATCAATCTAGATATACATCATACAACATATAAGCATAGCTTTGCAATACAACATCCAATCATACCATTCAATAATAGCAAGTTTTTTAAGGATGGGCAATGATGGTAATTTTTTTTACTTGCTTCTTGAGATGTGCAAGTTGCACTTTCTTTGCTTCCTTTGCATGTTCTAGCTAGCAAAATTTTTCTTTGTGATACATAAGCTAGCAATAAATCTTCTCCCCCTTTGTTTTTGTCAAAAAAGTGGAGTACAAATAGTTAATGCTTTGATCATGACAAAATAACAAATTTACAACATGAATTTTCAGCATATTAAGTCATGAATTCAAGGGAGTCAAAAATCATGATATGAGAGAAAAAGATGATAAGCAAATAATCAATAATGATAAGCAAGCTAACATACTTTACGACACGCAAGTTAGCTTCCTTTCAATTCTTCTCTTTTGTAACTAAGTTTTATCTTTGCAAGCTATCAACTTTTTGTTTGCAATGAGCTAGCAATTAGTATAATCACTTTAAACATATACGCTAACTTTTCATTAAAACATACAAACATAAAGGCATGGCAAGTGTAACATTCCAAATTTTTGAAGTTTTACATTTTTGCTTCTTTTTTGAGATAGTAATTTTCTTCCTCTTGAATGAGCTAGCAATTTTTTATTTGGGTGTGCAACCTAGCAATAAATCTTCTTCCCTTTATCAATGTTAAAAAGAAAGGGAGGATCAAATATGATGATATAAACATTTCACATAATTTTGCATAAAAAAGTTTACATCAATCTAATGGATCAAGTCATGATTCGTGATTCATCATAAAAGATATCAAGAAGAACACAATTTCTTTTACTTCAATATTCAAATCATGACAAGTGATACATATCAAAATTCTACATGAATATTTCAATCATCAAGTCATTAATATGAATTTAATAAGCTAGCTCCCCCTTTGTTTTTGTTAAAATGAAGTGGAAAACTCAATGGCTAAAAATTCCAATTTCATCCACTTTTCATATCAATATAAATTTGCATCAAAATATACATTAGTTATCATGTCATGAAAGATATCAATATGAAAATTCAACAAGGATCAAAACCAAAAGATATCATTCATGATTCATAACTTTCTTTTTAGCAAGTTCAAAATTCACATTTATCAATTTTCAATTCAAGATAAATGTCATACAACCAAGAATCATGATATATAAAAGCATATCGATATTAAGGATCAAATCATGATTCATTGATTCATCATAAGGTAAATTTCTTTTATATTAATTCTTCAATTGCCACATAAGGCATACAAGTCAAAGAATTCTTGTTATTTTAATATCATGCAAGATATGATGTCAAGGCTCATGATTCATTTGAAAAGTTCATAGAAATTCTCATCAAGATTACATTTCATGAGAAATTTCAAGTATCAAATATCAAGTACACGAATTCATTCAAGTATCAATTATCGAGATATTAAGACTTGGATTATTCCTCTTTAGTTAATGGTAAAAGGAAGCAATCATAGAGGAAAATATTTTGATTCGCAAAGATATCTCAAGTCAAGAATTTAAGAGAGAGTTCATGATTTACTTGAAAATATCTCATTCAAAATAATTTAACAACTTGAACCCCATAATCAAATCAAAATCATTTTTGAGATTCAAAATGCTAGCAATTTGCATTAATTATGACAAGTGATACATCAATAGTCTACATCAATATTTCAATCATCAAGTCATGAAGCATACAAAGTAGTATTGAAACATGAGAGAAATGTTCAAATTACACATGTAATGTTTAAACATTCAAAACATATTTTCTCAAGTTGAGTATCAATAAATCAAGAGAAAATAACTTATGATTCATTTGGATTTCTCTTTAATAACATGGGAGATTCATAGTATAAAGTAAGAGGTCTTGAAAAACTCAAGTTATCAAAATCTCGATATAAATAAAACTCATTCTAGTTCAATTTATCAACTCATAATCAATTCATCGAAATCACTTTTATAATTTATGAGATTCTTAAGATATTATGAAATCATTAATCTCGATAAGATGAGAAAAGCATTAAGTGATTCTTTTAACACATTATCAAAATCTTGTTCATAATTTAAGTGATTCACAAAATATCATAAATGAATTTATTACTTGTCTTACATGGAAAATCAAAAACTTTAGATAAAGAGAGATGTTCAAGAAATATGCATTTCTCTTTTAGTGATTTTCATTTATTTTATATAAGCATGCCTTTATCTTTTTATACCAAATCAAAATAAGTATTTAAAAAACAAAAGGCAAACTTCATTATAAAAATTGTCAAGACAAAAATATAACACATTATTTCAAGATATGATATTCAATTTTTCATGATAATGTGTTTCACTTTAAGTTGTTTGTTTCATATAAGTGCACTCATATTTCAAAAGATAAGTATCAAATTTAAGACCAAAACATGAGTTTGTCATCAAGATATAATATCACAAGGTCATTAAGCATGATAATAAACTTTTAATATTTTTATTTCAATGATGATTTCATAATGTATGTTCAAACATTTATATGGAACCCATCATTGTATAAATTCAAAATACAAGTTTGTCATTAAACCCATTAAGATCAAATGCTTCAAAATCTATCATTCAAAAATTTTAATAAGAGCAACATAAATTGATTACATGTGAGCATGATCAACTTTTCAAAGCAAGATGTAAGTTTCGTCATAAAGACCGTTAAGACCAAACACATCAAAAATAAAACATCATGATTAAAATATTTTCAACTTTCATGTTTTATTTTATGTGGTTGATCTTATATATATGCATGTTCAAATTTTTATGTAAAAACGAAATCATCAATATGCTTGCTTCTATCTTTTAATCATATTTGGTGTGCAAGCATTATCTTGAAACATGCTATTAATTTTTTGTGTCAAAAATCATGCATCTTGTTTGAAATCAAAAGGAATGTAAAATCATCAAGATTTATGAATTTATCATGATCATACGTATGGAGTATTTTCATTTATCAAGTAAGATTTCACATAAGCATGCCCAAAAACTTTTTGCATGAAAGATATGTATCAAGTTTAAAGCCAAAAAGTGATACGAAAATTATCAAGATTCATGGATTCATTATGAATATATTATTTCAAAATATGAGATTTCAAGTCATCAAGTATGATACCATCATTAAGCATGTTTTCATAATGCATCATCAAAATCATTTTAATTCTTTCTTTCATTTGTTATAACAAGATGATCAATGCTCAAACTTTTGCTAAAATCATACATCATTTTAAAAATTTGAAAAATAATTTTTATCATGAAAATCATCAAGTCCAAATATAATACAAGGCAACATCAAAACCACATTTCTTTCATTTGGAAAATTTGTTGGTTGGGTCTTTATAATTGATTTCATGAAGACATGTATCAATAAAAATTTCATCATAAAAAGGGTTAAAACCCATTAAGCCAAGATGGAAGTTTTCAAATTATAATCAAGATACATACATCTATCATCAAAAGATTTTTAAGAAATTCATACATAGATATGTATCATGTTTAAGATTGAAAACCGATATGGAAAGTATACATGAAATTTCATCATCTCAAAATGTCATCTTAATTTGTCATGAAAACAATTAGACCAAAAATATGTTAATCCACAACATAGAGTCAAATCAACATTACTTCAAAAACTAATACATGTTACAAAATCATCAAGCATCATGTTTAGAAATGAAAAGCAATATAAAACATCAAGATACACATGCATGGATTAATCCTAAGCATTATCACAAATCATGCATCATTCATATTTTTAATTTTTAAAAAATTACTAGAAAGGAAAAAGCATAAAAAAAACCTACCAACTATTTCAAGCAACTCATGAAAGGATCATGTAATTTCAAAGTAATTCAAGGGAGTTAAGTTGCTTACCTTGTTGTCAAAAACCGTCAAAACGTAGTTCATTTCTTCTTTACTTGATTCTTCTTGGTGATCCTTCTTCTTCTTCTTTGGTGGCCTCTTCCTCCATTCAAGTTCATTATTAATTTTAGATTTTTGTTTCATGAACTTATTAAGATTTAGTGTTGGAAGTTCAAAGTTCTCAATAGTGTCCTCATCACTTGAGTCATCATTCAAGTGGTATTTCAAAGTTCGGAGTTCCAAAACCTTCTTGTTCTTTAGAAGGTGGTTCAAATGTATATCACGTTCATTGTGTTCCAAGAATGCCATTTCATAGGTCATTAAAGACCCAATGAGTTCTTCAAGAGCCAAGTCATTTAAATTTTTAGCTTCTTGTATAGCGGTTACTTTAGGATCCCACCTTTTTGGAAGGGATCTTAAGATCTTGTTTACGAGTTCAAAATCTAAAAAACTTTTACTAAGACTTTTCAAGCTATTGACGACATCCGTGAAGCGGGAGAACATGTCATTGATAGTCTCACTTGGTGCCATTTGGAAAACCTCAAAATCGTGCATCAAAATATTAACTTTTGAGTCTTTGACTCTATTCGTTCCTTCGTGCGTGATTTTAAGAGTTCACCAAATGTCAAAAGCTATTTCGCACGTAGAAATCTAATTAAATACAATTTTATCTAAGGAACAATATAAGGCATTCATAGCCTTTGCATTCAAAGAAAATGATCTTTTCTCCAAATCCAACCATTCGTTCATCGGTTTAGAGGAAAGTTGAAATTTATTTTCAATGACGTTCCATAAATCCAAATCTATAGAAAGTAAAAAAATTCTCATTTGAGTTTTTTAATATGTGTAGTCCGAACCGTTAAAGAACGGTGGACGAAAAACTGAAAAGCCCTCTTGAAAGCCATTTAGAGTCATTTCTCACGGGTGTAAATCTGAATGAGAAATAACGTGGCTTTGATACCAATTGTTAGGGATCGAGCAGCACTAAGAGGGGGGGGGAATTAGTGTAGCGGTAAGGAACGATAAATTTTCAATGATTTGAACAAGTTTCGGAAACTTCGTATGGTAAAAACTTCATTCCGTATTATGAAAGCTATATCGGTGGAATCATATAAGAAAAGCTCTAACTTAAAGATGTTTGCAGAGATGAGAAGTAGAGCATCAAATTAAGTGGAAAGGGTTTGTAGCAAAGTAAATAGCAAGAACATAAATGCAAACTAGATTTTTATAGTGGTTCAGTCATCCGACCTACATCCACTCCCGATTCCTCTTGCTTGAGGCCACCGGCTTTCCACTAGCTATCCTCCTTCTAACGGGCGAGGATGAACTCCCTCACAGCACCTCTCCTTTTGACGGGCTTAGGAGATAACCCTTACAAGCACTCTTACCCCTCTCTTGGACTAGAATACTCTTAAGACTTAGAGGAAAAATTTGACACACTTTCAAGAGAGTTTTTCCCTTTTTTTTAGTTCTAGACACCCTCTAAACTCTAAATGAGTAGGGTATTTATAGGTCTTAAAGTGATTCAAATTTAGAGCCCAAACTTGGAGCCAAAATTTGAACCATTTTGAATTTCCCGGTGTTGGTAGTACTGGGCAGTGCCATCGCCCATCCAGCGGTGCCACCGCTGGTGCCCGCGGGTGTTGGGCGGTGCCATCGCCCCAGCCAGGCGGTGCTACCACCTGGCTCTCAACCACTGGGTGGTGCCACCGCTTAGCTTGGGCGGTACCACCGCCCAAGTCATTTCAACACAGTGGTTTCGGTCGAAAACTCGACTGAAACCGGTCCAAATGAAGTTCGAATTGGCCCAAATTTGGTTTATAGGATTAACACCTAATCTTTAATCAAATTATATGATAACTATAAATTTTAAAGACATTTTTTAAGCTATTACAAAGTCCATAAGACAAGACTTCTTTCGGTGAGCTTTCGGTGAACTTCTAGCGGTCTTCTGATGAATCCTGGAAAACCATTCTGTGGACTCCCGGCAAGCTCCCGGACTTTACGATGATCTTGGCGATTTCCAATGAGCTTCATTGGCAAGCTCTGATCTTTCTTGGCAAGCTCCGTGAACTTCCGATGAACCTTCTAGCGAACTTCTGAAAACCCTTCGGCAAGCTCCCTACTTATTCTCAACCGGTTCCGGCAACACTCCCAACGAATCTTCGGACTTCCGTCGAACTCTCGAACTCCCAATGATCCATCACACTTGTCTTCCGGTACTTTGTTTCACTTTACATCTTCATTGCTATCGTAGTTAATCCTGCACAAACATACATTCTACTTCAATCTAGACAGTTATTACAACGCGAATTGACACTCAGTTGCCCAGCACGTCATTGGTCTGTGCTTCGTCCAATTCTTCGACATATCGTCCTCTCTTGTGATCCATTTCTCAATCAACAGTTGACCTCTACAACCCCGATATCCTTGGTGTAATATGCTCTTCTAGGCCCGATGCCCGACGTATGAAGCCTTTTGCCGATTATCGACCGAACCTCCGGCTCGACATCCAATATCCTGACGTGATCACCTCTGGCACAACGTCAATTCCTCCAGCATCAATTGTCTAATCCTGATCAATAGTAGACCTACGTAACTCAAAACGCAATTAGACCATAAATCACAATCAATTAGTTTCATCATCAAAATTCGAGATTCAACAGTACATCTGTAGTCGATGAGTTGGGTGAATTATTATAGAGATAATAATTTACTAAGTCATAAGAAATTCTAACAAGTATGACTCACGGCCAGCTCGATGTTGGGCCTAGAGGCTCACACACATATGGTAGGTGTTACGACGAGTAGAGGTTCGGATATGAGATATCCGCTAGAGCCCCTATCTTATTGGATATCCATTAAGCCCATGAATTATTGGACCCTAAGATAAGATCCAATAATTGCTAATAAGAGATTATTGGGTAGAGACCCACTAATCTAAGAGACTTGGGTAATTGGATGGAGATCTAATACCCAATAGGGTAAGATCCATTAGGGTTTACAAGGGGCCTCTATAAATAGGAGGGAACCAAAGCTCTATAGGTTGAGGGTTTCTTTTGGTAGCCACTTTTTGTTCTCCTCTCCCCATAGAAGAGCATCGTCATAGTCCCTACCGTGTGGATACCACTAGAGAGGAGGATGCTTGACCTCCTTCATCCTTCCTATAGATCTGCAGGGATTCAGGGATATACAATCTCCCTAGGTATTTTCTTTTACACATGCAGTTTTTGCGGATTTGTTTTGACGCACCGATCTTCGCACAATGACGGAACCTTTCTATAAAAAATTTGGGGTATTTTGTTTTTGTTCTTCCACTGCGTATGAGATGTCGCTCCCGAGAAGGATTTTCCAATAGTGGTATCAGAGCCAGGTTGTTCCGCTACACATGAGGCCGGCGCATTCGCCGCGAAGTGGCCGCCGCCACCCTGCCGGCGGCCACATCACAGCAAAGCAGTGAGAAGGGTTAGGGATTTGGGCAAAAGATAGTTTTGCCCCCGAGAATTTATGAAATTCCAATCTTATCCCCTGTAGCCGAATGACCAAAATACCCTTGGGAATTTAGAAAATTTTCTCTGTCCCTGATTTCAAAAAAATATATATGTTAATTAAATAGTTTAATTAACTATTATTTTTATCTAGTAGTCCTATAAAATAGCATATACATATGATACATGATGTGGACAGATGATCATGGACTTGTGATGTGATGTGTGTATATGTGATTATTATTATTGGGGCTTGCGAGCCTCTATTTTTCTCATTTATTGTCAGGCCTGCGTGCTTGTAATTATGTTGTAATTACATGAGGAGGCATAGCGGTAGCAAGACCCACGAGGTCGAGACGGACGATCTGACGTATAAAGATGTGTTAAGATACCAACGGATCAACGAAGCGAGAAGGATGATCATAGGGCATGGAGATGCACCTAAGCACACATAGATCTTGATGTGAGTGATTGGGCCCACTGGCTTGGGCCTGATCACATTAGGATGTGGTCCATGATCATCTGGTGTGATTGCTCATGTGATGTGTGATTGGTTATACACCTACTAGATATATATATACATATATATATATATTTACATGCGATGTAGATATATATATATATATTAAATATGTATGTGTGTGACACATTATGTTAGGAGACCAAATCAAAAATCCTCTCTATTAATAATATTAAGTCGATAAACGTGAGGCAATTAGATTGACCCACGTGACCTTCCATCGTTATAGGTAGGAACCGATTCCTAGTGTATGTTGAGTTAGTCGAGTCCCTCGAGACTTACTTATATCGCGTTTTGCTATCTTATCTACGACATAGAGATGTCACCGATGACCTGAGGACATGGTATGCTTAGTCGAGTCCCTCGAGAGTATATCACCGAATCAGACTCATCTTGTAACGATGGTGATGACTTAATCGAACATCATGCTTGGTTAAGTCCCTCGAGGCTATGGTGGTTCAGAGGCCAAATAGGACAGGAATCACAAGAAGTTGTGTTTGGCAAGAGTTGTCTACCTTTACGGGCTTAACATGATTAGTTGAGTCCATCGAGGTTATGTTAAGTCGCCGATTGGATCCCGATCCCTACTAGAGATCCGTCGGAGGTCTTCGATTCACATACCGGAGGGTGTTGTGTGTCTCGTAAAAAATTAGTGGGAATATATTAAGATAAAAGTCCTTATCTTAACTATTTAATTTTTACAAAGTCTGCATGTTATTTATTTCTGCTGCATCTTTAATTTTAGAAAAATGTCACTTTCAAATCTTTTACGTAGCATACTTGATGCCAATCGCCTCACTGGTCCAAATTATACGGATTGGCTTCGCAATCTGAGAATCATTCTCATGAGGGAGAAAATTGCGTATATCCTTAATACAGTGATCCCTACACCTGACGAAGGGGCAAGCAAGGATGAGATCACTTGTTATGTGAAGTACATAGATGATTCTGCTCTTGCTCAGTATTATATGTTGGCCTCTATGACTACTGAGTTACAGAAACAGCATGAAAATATGGATGCTAATTCTATATTCCTGCATCTCCACAAACTATTTAAGGAACAGGGAAGAACTCAGTGATATGAGATATCAAAGAGTCTTTTCCGTGATCTGATGACTGACGAGACACCGGTTCAGAACCATGTCCTTAAGATGATTGAGTGGATCGAGAAACTCATAGGTCTAGGAATGGTCCTAGAGAATAACTTGTGTGTGGATCTTATACTTCAGTCCCTATCAGATTCCTTTTCTCAGTTCATAATGAATTTTAATATGAACAAACTTGAGGTGACCCTGCTAGAGCTCCTCAATATATTAAGAGAAGTAGAGAGCACCATCAAGAAAGAGAAATCGATTCTCTGTGCTGATGAGACCAGAAAGAAAAGAAAGGATGAGAAGACCATTAAGAAGGGCAAGGGCAAAATGGGTAAGGCAAAAATTGCCAAGAAAGACCTAACAAAGGACAAAGGCCAGTGCTTCCACTACGATAAAGATGTGCATTAGAAGAGGAACTGCAAAGAGTACCTTACAAAGAGGACGAAACAGAAGCTTGGAGAAGCTTCAGGTACATTCATGATCAGTCTCCATTTGTTAGAATCTTATGATTGTTGAATCTTGGATTTTGATGATGAAGTCAATTGGTGAATTATTTGTTCTAATCCATATTATTGAGATAAGTGTGCAGGATTAACTACGATAGCATGAAAATATAAAACGATTTACAGAGGCCAAGTTTGCTGGGAGTTCGAGAGTTCATCGAAAGTCCGATGGATCGTCGGAAGTGCTATCAGAACTAACCGAGATAGAATCAGGGACTTACTGAAGGTTTCGGAAGTTCACCAAAAAGATCGTCGGAGGTTCGCAGAGATCATCGAGAAGAAATCCGAGAGAGTGTCGGAAGTCCACCGGAAATTCGCCGGAAAGCTCGTCAGAAGAAGACTTGAAGAATGTCGGTATAAATTACTTAGAATTATGTTTCAATTTTGTAGTTAGCACGTAATTAGGGTAAGGAGTAAGAAATAATCCTATTTAACCCTAGTAGGGGCAACTGGGCCCTTATTGGGCTGATTTAGGTCGAAAATAAGGCCCATTCAGCTTTGTTGATAAGCCTGGCGGTGGCACCGCCCAGGGACTGAAATCCCAGGCGATCGCACTGTTGCCTTGGGCGATGGCACCACCCAGTACACTGTCAGTCAGAGCTTGACAGGTGATGGCACTGCCACTAACAGGCGGTGCCACCGCCATTGACAAACGGTGGCACCGCCAGCACCAGGAAACCCAAAATGATTCAAATTTGGAGCCCAAATTTGAATCCTCTTGGGGTCTATAAATACCCCTCTTTTCTTAGCTGAGTAGGTAACCTTTTGAGAGTTAGAAATTGATAAAAGCTATAGCAAAGCCTTGTTTTCGATAGCTTAAGTGTTCACCTCCCTCTTTCTCTTTGTAAAAATCTATAAGAGTGTGAACCACTTGTAAAAAGATTATAAAAGGGGTATTTAGTCCTTCCCCTTCAACGTGACTTGCTAGTGGAAGTTGGGAGCCTTATCGAAGAAGGCTTCGAAAGTGGATGTAGGTCATTTGACCGAACCACTATACATCGTGGTGTTTCTTGAATTGTGTGAGTGTTTAAATTTCTGAATCATTTCTCTACTTAGCTGTAAATCGTTCGGTCTTCATCTCCCTACTCTTGATTGCCTTTACTCGAGCTATTTTAACTAAGTCATCTTTCATCGAATCAAAATCTCTATATGAACTAACTATTTACGAAATCGATTTCAAACTTACTAATTTTAATCCGCTGCACTAATTCATCCCCCCCCTCTTAGTGCCACTCTGATCCTAACAATTGGTATCAGAGCGAGGTTCACTCTCATATTTGGTTTAAAACCCAAGTGAGATGGCTGATTCCGACATGCAAGAGGGTCACTCCATTACACGTCCACCTATGTTTAATGGGTCAGATTACACGTATTGGAAGACTCGTATGAGGATCTTTCTTATTTTCATGGATTTTGAGCTTTGGAGCATCATCGAAAATGGATTTCAAAAATCTTCTCTTCCGATGAGCGAATGGAATGAATCAGAGAAGAGTCCAAAATCAGTGAAAGAGTCTAAAATCAATATTCTTGTGCATTCCTACAAACTTTTCCGAATGAAGCCAAGTGAGTCCATCGGAAACATGTACACCTACTTCACGGATGTCATCAATGGACTCAAAGCTCTTGGTAAAGGTTTTTCTAATTTTGAACTTGTAACTAAAATTTTAAGATCCTTTCCAAAGAGTTGAGATCCAAAAGTTACGGCTATTCAAGAGGCCAAGGATCTTAAAATATTTCCTCTCGAAGAACTTATTGGGTCTCTAATGACCTATGAAATGATGTGCCATGCTCATGAAGAACTCGAGAACCCCCTTCAAAAGAACAGAAAGGATGTGACACTAAGAACACAAAAAGACCACTTGAAATGTACATCAAGTGATGAGGATAGTGACGATGACATTGCACTTTTAACTCGAAAATTTAAAAAATTTATAAGAAAGAATAAATTTAAAAATGACACTAAAAATAAACTTGAACATAAAAAGGACTAAGTCATATGCTACGAATGCAAGAAGCCGGGGCACTTCAAAAATGAATACCCCCAAGCCAAAAAGAAGTAACCGAAGAAGAAGAAAGCTTTGAAGGCAACATGAGACGACTCAAGTGATTCTGAGAATGAAGAAGCAAGCAACAAAAAGGATGCCAACTTTGCGCTAATGGCTTTAGGAGAAGAGGTATGTGATTTAATTAATGAAGATTTATCTTTCGATGAACTTTCTATTGCTTTTCACAAATTATTTGATGAGTATAGAACTATTAGTAAGAAGTTCAATCTATTAAAGAAAGAGCATGCTTTATTACAAAATAAGCTTGATAGTCTTCAAACTCCTTCTTCACCCCCATGCTCTAAGTGTGAATACTTAGAAGCAATAAAGAGTAAGAATTTTCTACTTAAAGAGACCCTAAACAAATTTAAGGTCGGTAGCAAGGGCTTGAACATGATCCTTGCAAACTAGGGTCATGTCGCAAATAGAAATGGATTGGATTTGTGAGTGGATCTCATCAAAATTCTACCACCTTCATTAAAGGACCCACATTGCATGTATCACCCCATTTGAAATGTAATTTTTGCTATAAAACTAGACATCTTGTTTACAAATGTCCGTTTAAGAAAATTAGTCCATATAAATTGATATAGGTTCCTAAAGGAACCATAAATAATTCAATGTTAAATTACAAAGTTAGTAGATCAATTTTTGGGGCACCTAAAATCAAATAGGTACCTAAAAACTATCCTCTTTTGTAGACAAACTCACAAGCTAGGAGCAAGAGATGGTATCTTGATAGTAGATGCTCAAGGCACATGACCGAAGATCCATCTTATTTCTCTATGCTCACTAGCAAAGAAGAAGGATATGTCACCTTCGGAGATAACAACAAGGGTAAAATCAATGGCAAGGGAACCATAGGTAACAAATCAAGTTTTTCAATTGATGATGTGTTACTAGTTGATGGATTAAAACATAATCTTTTAAGCATTAGTCAATTATGCGATAAAGATTATGTCGTTAGATTTGAATCTAATGTTTGCATCATTGAAAAACCAAACAATAATATATCCATGATTGCGTTAAAACAGAATAATGTCTATACCATTAACCTTGATGAACTTAGTAATGAAATATGTTTTTTTATTTTAAATAATGATGCTTGGCTTTGACATAGAAGATTAAGTCATACAAGTATGAAACTAATATCTAAGATTTCATCTAGAGAGTTAGTATGAGAGATTCCCAATATGAAATTTGTCAAGGACAAAGTGGGTGATGCTTGTCAACTAAAAAAATAAATAAAAACTAGTTTCAAACAAAAAAATCAAATTAGCACCACTAGACCATTGTAATCGATCCATTTGGACTTATTTGGACTAATTGACATAGCAAGCCTAGGAAGTAGCAAATATGCTTTCGTAATTATAGATGACTATAGTAGATACACTTGGACCTATTTCTTGGCTCACAAAAGTGATTGTTTCAAATGTTTTTCTAAATTTTGTAAACTTACTCAAAACGAAAAAGGTTTCATGATTTCATCAATTCGGAGTGATCACGGTGGTGAATTTCAAAATTGTGACTTCCAAAATTTTTGTGAAATAAATGGATATAACCACAACTTCTCTACTCTGAGGAATCCTCAACAAAATGGAGTAGTGGAAAGAAAAAAATAGAAATTTATAAGAAATGGCAAGAACCATGTTAAATGAATATAGTTTACCCAACTATTTTTGGGCCGAAGCCGTGAACACGGCTTGCTTTGTCATGAATAGGGTTCTAGTAAGACCATCTCTATCTAAGACTCTGTATGAATTGTGGAATAATAAAAAATCTAATGTTTCTTACTTTAAAGTTTTCGGTTGTAAATGTTTTATCTTGAATGAAAAGGATGCCATAGGAAAATTCAATGCTAAATCTGATGAAGGCATCTTTCTTGGTTACTCTTCTGTTTCTAAAGCTTTTCAGGTTTTTAACAAAAGAACCTTAGTTATAGAAGAGTGTATTCATGTAGTTTTTAATGAATTTTTCGAATTTAAGAAAAATGATTTTGATGATAATCTTGGTTTTGATGATTTAAATTTGAATGAACCCTCTCCTCAAATTGGTAACTTGGATGCATCTTCTTCCCAAATTTCCTTACCTAAGAAATGGAAGTATGTAGATGCCCATCCTAAGGAGCTAATTATAGGAGACACATCAAAAGGGGTTCAAACTCGTTCTTCTTTTAAAAATTTTTGTGCCCATGCCACTTTTCTTTCTCAAATTGAACCTAAGTGCATTGATGATACATTAAAAGATGATTCTTGGGTTATCGCAATACAAAAAGAATTGAATAAATTTGAGAGGAATGAGGTATGAAAGCTTATTCCTAGACCTAGTGACCATTTAGTTGTTGGTACTAAATGGGTCTTTAGAAACAAGCAAGATGAATGCGGTATCGTGGTTAGAAACAAGGATAGACTAGTGGCCAAAGGTTTTAACCAAGAAGAAGGTATCGATTATGAAGAGACCTTTGCTCCTGTGGTAAGATTAGAAGCCATTAGGATGCTCCTTGCTTATGCTAGTAGTAATGATTTTAAATTATTTCAAATGGATGTCAAAAGTGCCTTCTTGAATGGCTTTATTTATGAAGAAGTGTATATTGAACAACCTCCCAAATTTGAAAATTCTCTTCTTCCTAATCATGTGTTTAAATTAACTAAGACTCACTATGGATTAAAACAAACTCCTAGAGCTTGGTTTGAAAGGCTTAGTTCCTTTCTTATTTCAAATAATTTTACAAAAGGCAAAGTTGATACTATATTGTTTATCAAATATTTTGAAAATAATTTTCTTATTGTTCAAATTTATGTTGACGATATTATTTTTGGTTCTTCAGATGAATCACTATGTGAATCATTTGTCAAGTGTATTTGTCATCAATTTAAAATGAGCCTAATGAGAGAATTAACCTTCTTTTTAGGATTACAAATTAAACAACATAGTAATGGTATATTTCTTAATCAATCTGAATATACATTAGAATTGTTAAAATAATTTAATATGGATGGCTCAAAAGCTATAAACACTCCTATAAGTACTTTCACTAAGTTAGATTTGGATGAAAATGAAGAAAATTTTGATCAAAAGACATATAAGGGAATAATAGGCAGCTTACTTTACCTTACCGTGACTAGACCAAATATCATATTTAGTATAAGACTTTATTCAAGATTTCAAGCTGATCCTAAGCTGTCTCATCTTAAAGCCATTAAAAGAATCTTTAGATATCGTAAAGGTACTTCTAATCTAGGATTATAGTATCCAAAATCCGATAACCTTGATTTAATAGCCTATGCGAATATCGATTTTGGCGGATGTAGAATAGATAAAAAAAGCACATCCGGAACATGTCAATTATTAGGGCATGCACTCGTTTCTTGGTCTTCCAAGAAACAAAACTCAGTTACACTATCTACGACCGAGGCCGAATACATAGCTGCAAGTGCATATTGTGCACAGGTTATTTGGATGAAAAATACATTAGAAGATTATGAAATTTATTTAAAGAATATTCCCATAAAATATGATAATACAAGTGCTATTTGTCTAACCAAAAATCCTATTCAACACTCTAGAACTAAGCATATTGACATTAGGCATCACTTTATACGAGATCAAGTCAATAATAATGATGTCATTCTAGAATTTATTGATACAAAATATCAATTAGCAGATATTTTTACAAAACCCTTAAATGAAGAACAATTTGACTTTATTAGAAGGGAATTAGGCATGTTAAATTGTCCTCGTGAATGAGCTTTATTGTATGTCTTTTTCGAAAAAAATTTCATCATCTTTTTGGTTTTCGTGGATTTGACTTCTTTCTTTTCGATTTTGTATGATATCTTAAAAAGTGATCCAAGACACCATCCTATTTTAAATCAAATACATTAAAACTTCTGAAAACAAAAAAAAAAGTTTATTTTGGTGTGTCAGCGGTGGCATCGCCAAAACTAACGGTAGCACCGCTTGGGCGCTCAGTCCCCAAGTGGTGGCATCGCTTCATTGGCGGTGGCATCGCTCGGTTGGCGGTGGCACCGCTCGAGAACCCCCTTATATAAAGGAGGGGTTAGGGTCGGCGGTGGAACCGACCCCAACCCGAGGCCAATGTCCCAAGCCCTCTTCCCATCCCCTCTAAAACCTCTCCGAACTTCATTTTCTTCCTTTAGAATCCTAAGAGAGGGTTCCTTCTTGGATCAAGATCTCTACCTCCCAAGGAATCTCAAATAAGGTAACATCTAAAATTTTCTCTTCTTTTCTCATTACTTGGCCTATTCTTTAATGTTCCTTCTTGATCCATATCATGACTAGATATGGCTCCTAAGAGATTATCAAGGGCCAAAGGGAAAAGGTTGGAAGGAGATTACTATGATTTATCCCTCTTTAGATCTAATGAAGTAGCCCTTAGGTACCCTAATTTCGAAGCAAGAACCATACATAAGGGAAAACATGTTGATCTAGGTGAACTAGGAAACCTAGAACCCATTAAATGGTTTGCCGATTTAGATATCTTGCCTATCTTACAAATCGATGAATCAATCTACCATAGGTTGGTTAAGTTGTTTTACACAACTTAAGTGTGGATAATGATGACTTGACTACCTACCTTTTAGGAACCCAAATTCGAATTTTTGATAGTACGATATGTGAGCTAATTGGAATTGCATAAAAGGACAGGGGTTGTTATTTCAGAGACCAGTGGAATATGGATACAATCGGATTTACTATTTTTGTAAATCCTAACCTAGGCATAGTTCCCAAAAGCAATGAGCACTTGTTACCTTTTAATTCTAAAATTCTTCATCACATCATCATAAGCATCCTTATTCCTAAATAATATCACCATGATGAGATTAGTCTGCTAGAGTTAAGTACCATGTATTGGATTATGACTGGTCAAAATAACTATTTTGGATACTTGATCCGGCAACATATGATAGAAATTATATCTAGAGACTTAATGTTATCATATGGGGGGTTAATCACTAGATTAATACTTGCACATAATATTTGTGTATTATCCGATGAAGAAATAATACAAGTCGACATATATAACACTATTAACAGAAACCTACTCAAGAGACTTAAGTACACATTTAATAATAGTATATGGATTAGGCAACCTAGAAGGACTGATCCAGTTCCCCCACTAGTAGAATAATCTGAAACACCTATTTTTAAGGGAAATGAATCTCCTCCTTTAGTCCGTTTGGTGCAGCACCATCAGAACTAGCCCCTACTTAATCTTCTGAAGATCCAATTATGATAGAAATAACTCAAATCAAATCTCAGCAAGATCAAATCAAATTACAGTAAGCTGAAATTTTGAAGGAAGTGCGACAGATGAACCGGAAGATAGATCACCTGTATAAGCATTTTGGAATTCTTCCTGAGGAATAGTTGTTGTCTTTGACTCTTGTTTTGTAAACCTTTATGACTACTATTGACATATTTTTGAAATACTCCTAAGTATGATATTGTATCATCTACTTGGATTTTGAATGACATCTCTTAAATTTTTTTTATCCTTTGATCGTAACATTTTGATGATGCTTTTATGTTGTTATAATATTTTAAATGATTTGATGTCTTCCTCGAATGGTCAATCTTAATTGATTTCATGCTCCCTCCACCTACTTTAAGCATGTTTCATTTCATAAAGTCATGAATGCCAAGTTGATGCTTGATAAAATTTTGATATCTCCTTCTCACAAATTGATCAATTTTCCTTTATGAATCCGTCATAGCTTGATAAATGAAAATTGATTTTTCAAATTTCATATCCATGTATGAATCCTTCACCTCCTTTTTGTTGATGACAAAGGAGGAGAAAAATGTGAAATTGATGACAAATGACTTATATGTTGTAATATGATGGAATGAAAAATGACTTAATGTATCATATCGCATCGCAATAACTTATATGGTTCATATTACAATTACTTTTGCCATGCTTTGAAATCAAAAATAAATTGCTATGCTTAATAGCATTTGCAATATATCACAATATATCTCAAATGCTTAAAATGTAAATTTTTGAGAGATCAATATTGGGTTCTTGTTATGATAAGCTATTATTTCATTTGATATCATTTTGAGCACTTTATTGATATCATTTGATCCTTGTCATATTTCAATTAATAGTTGATATCTCTTGTCGTAATGATGAATGTCTATAGGTGTCATTACTTGACATTGTTTTCATTGAGAAAAAAATATGAAGTTTTGTATTAGAGCATGCTTGTTAAGCATAATGATAAGTTCAACGGTTGGAACTTATTGATTTCGGCTTGAATATAAAGGATTGAATTCAAGTGTTTTTACCTTCTCATAATATGGCATATAGATAGAGGGAGTTAAGATTAACTCCATCATCAATTGATTGTCATCATCAAAAAGGGAGGGATTGTTGAATCTCGGATTTTGATGATGAAGTCAATTGGTGAATTATTTGTTCTAATCCATATTATCAAGATAAGTGTGTAGGATTAACTACGATAGCATGAAAACATAAAGCGATTTATCGAGGCCAAGTTCGCTGGGAGTTCGAGAGTTCACCGGAAGTCCGAAGGATCGTTGGAAGTGCTGTCAGAACAAACCGAGATAGAATCAGGGACTTACTGAATGTTTCGAAAGTTTGCCGAAAAGATCGTCAGAGTTTCGCGGTGTTGAATCTCAGATTTTGATGATGAAACTAATTGATTATGATTTATTGTTTAACTATGTTTTGAGTTACGCAAGTCTACTATCGATCAGGATTAGACAGTTAACGCTGGAGGAATTTACGTTATGTCAGAGGTGATCACGTGAGGATATTGGATGTCGAGCCAGAGGTTCGATCAACAATCGGCAAAAGGCTTCGTACGTCGGGCATCGGGCCAAGAAGAGCGTGTTGCGCCAAGGATATCAGAGTTGTGGAGGTCAACCACCGATTGGGCAACGGATTACAATAGAGGATGATGTGCCGAAGGATCAGACAAAGCACCGACCAATGATGTGCCGGGCAACTGAATGTCAATTCGCATTATAATAACTATCTAGATCGAAGTAAAGTGTTTGTTTGTTTGTGTGCAGGATTAACTACGATAGCGATGAAGACATAAAGTGAAATAAAGTGCCAGAAGATAAGTGTGATGGATCGTTGGGAGTTCGAGAGTTCGATGAAAGTCCAAAGATTCGTTGGGAGTGTTGCCGGAACCGGCCGAGAACGAATAGGGAGCTTGCCGAAGGGTTTTCGGAAGTTCGCCAGAAGGTTGTCGAAAGTTCACGGAGCTTGCCAAGAAAGATCGGAGCTTGCCAAAGAATCTCGGTAGAACTTGCCAAGATCATTGTGAAGTCCGCGGAATGGTTTCCGAGGGTTCGTCAGAAGACCATCGGAAGTTTGCCGGAAGCTCGCCGGAAGAAGTCTTTAACTTTTCAAACTTTGTAATAGCTTATAAAATATCTTTAAATTTGTAGTTAGCATGTAATTTGGTTTAGGATTAAGTGTTAATCCTATAAACCAAGTTAGGGCCCATTTGGGGCTGTTTTGGACCAGTTTGGGCCGAGTTTTTGGCCCAAACCAGTGGGCTGAAACATGCTGGGCGGTGGCACCGCCCAGCATCCGAGTGCTGGGCAGTGGTACCGCTAGCCTGGGGCGGTAGTACCGCCCAGCGCATCTGTGCAGCGACGGTAGTACCACCTGCCTTGGGCGGTGGTACCGCTTGTGCACTATCAGTCTAACGACTGACAGGCGGTGGCACCGCCTCTGACAAGCGGTAGCACCGTCGACACTGGGAAACTCAAAGAGAATTCAAATTTTGAGCTTAAATTTGAATCCTCTTGGAATCTATAAATACCCCCCCTTTCTCAATTGAAAGGGGAACTCTTAGAGAGTTAGAAATTGAGCAAAAGGCTTGGGAAAGTCTAGTTTTCAATAGCTTGTGTTCACCTCCTTCTTTCTCTTTGAAAAATCCGTAAAAGTGTGAACTTCTTATAAAAGGGTTGTAAGTGGGGTGTTTGGTCCTTCCCCTTCAAAAGGATTTGCTAGTGAAAGTTGGGAGCCTCATCGGAGAAGGCTTCGGAAGTGGATGTAGGTCGGATGACCGAACCACTATAAATCGGTTTGCATTTACTTTCTCACAACTTACTTTGCTGCAAACCTTCTTCATTTGCTGCCTTATTTACTTAACTTCATCTTCATCTTCTTACGTATGCTTTAAAGTTAAAACGTAATCTTTCTGGTTTCAAACGAAATGTTGCATTCATTCGTACGAAGTTTTCGAACTTATTTTAATCGTTGAAAAATCCATTGTTCTTTACCGCTACACTAATTCACCCCCCCTCCCTCTTAGTGTCGCTCGATCCCAAACAATTAGTATCAGAGCCACGTTATTTTTTATTCGGATTTACACCCATAAGAAATGGCTCTTCATGACTTTCAAGAGGGCTTTTCGATTTTTTGTCCACCGTTCTTTAACGGTTCGGACTACACATATTAGAAAACTCAAATGAGAGTTTTCTTGATTTTTCTCGATTTAAACTTATGGAACATCATTGAAAATGGATTTTAACTTTCCTCTAAACCGACGAACGAATGGTCGGATTTGGAGAAAAGATTGTTTTCTTTAAATGCAAAGGCTATGAATGCCTTATTTTGTACTTAAGATAAAAATGAGTTCAATCGGATTTCTATATGCGAAACGGCTTTTGACATTTGGCGAACTCTTGAAATCACGCACGATGGAACGAGTAGAGTCAAAGACTCGAAAGTTAATATTTTGATGTACGATTTTGAGGTTTTCCAAATGGCACCAAGTGAGACTATCGATGACATGTTCTCCCATTTCTCATCAATAGTCTAAAAGCTCTTGGTAAATGTTTTTCGAATTTTGAACTCGTAAGCAAGATTTTAAGATCCCTTCCAAAAAAGGTGGGATCCTAAAGTAACCGCAATACAAGAGGCTAAATATTTAAATAATTTACCTTTTAAAGAACTAATTGGCTCACTAATAACATATGGAATGAGCCTCCTAGAACATTTTAAACTTGATGAACACTTGAACCACCTTCTAAAGAATAGGATGGATTTGGAACTCCGAACTATGAAATGCCAATTGAGTGATGACTCAAGTGATGAGGATAATGAGAACTTTGAACACTAAATCTTAATAAGTTTAATAAATAAAAATCTAAAATAGACAATGAACTTGAACGGAGGAAGAAGCCAAAGAAGAAGAAGGCTTGCAAAGAAGAATCAAGTAAAGAAGAGGCGAAATGGGCTTTGACGGTTTTTGACAATGAGGTAAGAAACTCACCCAAGTTGCTTTTACCTTATTTTGAAATTACATGATGCTTTCCATGAATGCTTAACTTAGTTAGTAGGATTTTTTTTTTCATGCTTTTCTTGTGTTTTTGGAAATTAAAAAAAATTATTTTAAAATTATACTATGCTTTTCTTTCTAGTACTTTTGAAAAGTAAAATTTTTGAATGGTGTATGCAACATTATGAATGATGATTGTATGATTTGTGATAATGTTTGTACACCTAATAGGATCAACCTATGCATGTGTATCTTGATGGTTTACATTGTCTATAAACATGATGCTTGATGATTTTATATCATGCATGAGTTTTTGAAGTGATGTTGATTAGAAAACTTCTATCTTGGATTAATGGGTCTTAACCCTTTTTATGATGAAATTTTTAGATGATACATGTCTTCATGAAATCAATTATAAAGACCTAACCCATAAATTTTCAGAATGAAAGAAATGTGGTTTTAATGTTGCCTTGTATTACATTTGGACTTGATGGTTTTCATGATGAAATTATTTTTTAGATTTTTAAAATGATGTATGATTTTAGTAAAAATTTGAGCATTGATCATCTTGTTATTACAAATAAAAGAAAGAATTAAAATGATTTTGATAATGCATTATGAAAACATGCTTAATGATTGTATCATACTTGATGACTTGAAATCTCATATTTTGAAATAATATATTCATAATGAATTCATGAATCTCGATGATTTTATATTGATTTTGATTTAAAACAAGATGTATGATTTTTGATACAAAAAATTAATAGCATAATGCTTGCACACCAAATATGATCAAAAGATAGAAGCAAGCATATTGATGATTTCGTTTTTACATGGAAATTTTGAACATACTTATATAAGATCAACCACATAAAATTAAAACACAAAAGTTAAAAATATTTTAATCATGATGTTTTAGTTATGATGTGTTTGGTCTTAATGGTTTTTATAATGAAACTTACGTCTTGCTTTGAAAATGTTAATACATGCTCACATGTAATCAATTTGTTGCTCTTATTAAAATTTTCGAATGAAAGACTTTGATGCATTTAATCTTGATGGGTTTAATGACAAACTTGTATTTTGAATTTATACAATGATGGCTTCCGTATAAATATTTGAACATACATTATGAAATCATCATTGAAATAAAAATATTAAAAGTTTGTTATCATGCTTAATGATTTTGTGATATCATATCTTGATGACAAACTTATGTTTTGGTCTTAAATTTGATACTCATCTTTTGAAACATGAGCACACTTGTTTGAAACAAAATGAAACACATTATCATGATAAATTGAATCTCATAATGTGTTATATTGTTGTCTTGACAATTTTTATAGAAGTTTGTCTTTCGGTTTTGAATATTTTGATTTGGCATATAAAGGCACAAGACATACTTATATGATGAAGCATAAAGAAATTATATTTACTATCTTATCGAGATTAATGATTTCATGATATCTTAAGAATCTCGTAAATTATAGAAGTGATTTCGATGAATTGATTATGATTTGATAATTTGAACTTTTCTCTCATGTTTCAATACTACTTTGTATGCTTAATGACTTGTTGATTGAAATATTGATGTAGACTTTTGATGTATCACTTGTCATGATTAATGCAAATTGCTAGCATTTTGAATCTCGAAAATGATTACTTCTTTTTATCATTTACCAAAGAGAAGAACAATTCAAGTTTATATCATTTGTGAATCTCATAAACTATGTTAATGATTTTGATGATTTGAACTTGAATGAGCTTTATCACAATCCAAGTCTTGATAACTTAATACTTGATACTTGGAATTCTTATGCATGAATCAAGTTGCTCTTTGTGCTATATCTTTTTAAATGAATCATGATCCTTATTATCATATATTTCATAATATATAAATGACAAGAATTCTTTGGCTTGTATGTCTTATGTGGCAATTAAAAAATTGATGATTGAAAAGAAATTTGCCTTATGATGAATCAATGAATCATGACTTGATCTATGAGAATGATATGTTTTTATATATCATGATTCTTGGTTGTATACCCTTTATCATGAATTGATATTTGTCGTGTAAGCCCTATATTATTCAAAATTGATGTAAAAGAATTGTGCTTAATGATTGAATCATTAATTTATTCTTTTATCATGGCTTGAAAATGAATGAAAGAAAATATGTTAGCACTTGTAATCATGATTTGATCCTTGATATTGATATGTTTTAATATATCATGATTCTTGGTTGTATGACATTTATCTTGAATTAAAAATTGATAAATATGAATTTTGATCTTGCTAAAAAGAAAGTTACAAATCATGAATGATATCTTTTGGTTTTGATCCTTGTTAAATTTATATATTGATATCCTTCATGACATGATTTCTTTGCATTGTTGTCTTATTTGCATCATGTGATGATTGAACAATTGATGTATATTTTTATTGATGTAAATTTATAATTGATATGAAAAATGGCTTGTATAATGATTGAAATTTTTAGCCATTTAGTCCTCCCTTCTTTTTGACAAAGACAAAGGGGAAGAAAAATTGCTACCTTGCAATTTCACAAGAAGTTAAGGATTGCTATCTCAATTGATGCAAATATTGCTATCTTGACTATCTCAAAAGAAGCAAAATGCAAAACTTCAAAATTTTGAAATGTTACACTTGTCATGCCTTTATGTTTGTATGTTTTAATGAAAAGTTAGCATATATGTTTAAAGTGATTATATAAAATTGCTAGCTTATTGCAAACAAAAAGTTGATAGTATGCAAAGGTGAAACTTAGTTACAAAAGAGAAGAATTAAAAGGATGGTAACTTGCGTGTCGCAAAGTATGTTAGCTTGCTTATCATTATTGATTACTTGATTATCATATTTTTCTCTCATATCATGATTTTTGACTCCCTTAATTCATGACTCCCTTGAATTTTGCTAGCTAGAATATGCAAAGGAAGCAAAGAAAGTGCAACTTGCACATCTCAAGAAGCAAGTAAAAAAAATTACCATCATTGCCCATCCTTAAAAACTTGCTATGATTGAATGGTATAATTGGATGTTGTGTTGCAAAGCTATACTTGAGTTATGATGTGATTGATAGCTAGTATGATTGTATCCTTGAAAACTAGCTATGATGTTACTTCTCCTTTTTGTTGATGACATAGAGGGAGAAGTAGATTGATGACTTCATGCATTGATTGAATATTTTATATATTTACATGATGGTTTGATGTATTCTCTTAACATTGTGATGAATTTTGCTTGGATTTAGGATAATCCAATGTTTTTATCAATGGTATATTGATAGCGAGAGTTTGGTTAAACTTCGGAGAGTTATGGTTAACTCCGTTAGTCATCAATTAGTTGTCATCATCAAAAAGGGGAAGATTGTTGAATCTCAGATTTTGATGATGAAACTAATTGATTGTGATTTATTGTTTAACTATGTTTTAAGTTACGCAGGTCTACTATCGATCAAGATTAGACAGTTGACGCTGGAGGAATTGATGTTGTGCTGGAGGTGATCACGTCAGGATATTGGATGTCGAGCCGGAGGTTCGGTCGACAATCGACAACAGGTTTTATACGTCAAGCATCGGGCCAAGAAGAGCATGTTGCACCAAGGATATCGGGGTTACGGAGGTCAACCACCAATTGGGCAACGGATCGCAAGAGAGGACGATGTGCTGAAGGATCGGACAAAGTGCCGACCAATGACGTGCCAGGCAACTGAATGTCAATTCGCGTTGTAATAACTGTCTAGATCGAAGTAGAGTGTTTGTTTGTGTGCAGGATTAACTACGATAGCGATGAAGACGTAAAGTGAAACAAAGTGCTTGAAGATAAGTGTGATGGATCGTTGGGAGTTCGAGAGTTCGACGGAAGTCCAAAGATTCGTTGGGAGTGTTGCCGGAACCGGTCGAGAACGAGTAGGGAGCTTGCCGAAGGGTTTTCGGAAGTTCACCGGAAGGTTCGTCAGAAGTTCGCGGAGCTTGCCAAGAAAGATCGGAGCTTGCTAAAGAAGCTCGGTGGAACTCACCAAGATCATTGTGAAGTTCAGGAGCTTGTTGGGAGTCCGCGGAATGGTTTTCGAGGGTTCATCGGAAGACAGTCGGATGTTTGCCAAAAGCTCGCCGGAAGAAGTCTTTGACTTGTTGGACTTTGTAATAGCTTAGAAAATATCTTTAAATTCATAGTTAGTATGTAATTTGGTTTAGGATTAGGTGTTAATCCTATAAACCAAGTTAGGACCTATTTGGGGCTGTTTTGGACCAGTTTGGGTCGAGTTTTCGGCCCAAACCAGTGGCTGAAACATGCTGGGCGGTGGCACTGCCCAACAACTGAGCGCTGGGCGGTGGTACCACCTAACCTGGGGTGGTAGTACCGCACAGTGCATCTGTGCAACGGTGGTAGTACCGCCTGCCTTGGGCAGTGGTACCGCCTGTGCACTGTCAGTCTGACGATTGATAGGCGGTAGCACCATCGGCACCGGGAAACTCAAAGAGAATTCAAATTTGGAGCTCAAATTTGAATCCTCTTTGAATCTATAAATAGCCCCCCTTTCTCTGCTAAAAGGGGAACCCTTAGAGAGTTAGAAATTGAGCAAAAGGCTTGGAAAAGTCTAGTTTTCAATAGCTTGTGTTCACCTCCTTCTTTCTCTTTGAAAAATCTATAAGAGTGTGAACTTCTTATAAAAGGGTTGTAAGTGGGGTGTTTGGTCCTTCCCCTTCAAAAGGATTTGCTAGTGGAAGTTGGGATCCTCATCGGAGAAGGCTTTGGAAGTGGATGTAGGCCGGATGACCGAACTACTATAAATCGATTTGCATTTACTTTCTCGCAACTTACTTTGCTGCAAACCATCTTCATTTGCTGCCTTATTTACTCAACTTCATCTTCATCTTCTTACGTATACTTTAAAGTTAAAACGCAATCTTTCTGGGTTCAAACGAAACGTTGCATTCATTCATACGAAGTTTCCGAACTTGTTTTAATCGCTGAAAAATCTATCAATCTTTACCGCTACACTAATTCACCCACCCGCCCCCGCCCCCCCTCTTAGTGTCGCTCGATCCCTAACATGCGGAGATCACCAAGAAGGTTTGGAAGCTTGCCAATGACTCGTCGAACTCGCCACAGAATTCGGGAGCCTGCTAGGAGTCCATCGAAAGAAATCTGAGGGAGTGTCGGAAGTCCACCGAAAATTCGTCGGAAAGCTCGCCGGAAGAAGACTTGAAGAATGTCGATTTAAATTGCTTAGAATTATGTTTCAATTTTGTAGTTAGCATGTAATTAGGGTAAGGATTAGGAAATAATCATGTTTAACCCTGGTAAGGGCTAATTGGGCTGATTTGGGCTGAAAATAAGGCCCATTCAGCTTTGCTGAAAAGCTTGGCGGTGGCATCGCCAGACCCAGGAGGTGGCACCGCCCAGGGATCGAAATCCCAGGTAGTGGCACCGCTGCCTCAAGCGGTGGCCGCCAAGATACATTGTCGATCGAGCCTGATTGGGGTGGCACTTCACGACAAAGCGGTGGCACCACCATCGATGTGGTGGCACCGCCAGCACCGAGAAACCCAAAATAATTTAAATTTGGAGCCTAAATTTAAATTCTCTTGGGGTCTATAAATACCCCTCTTTTCTCAGTTGAGCGGGCAATCTTTTGAGAGTTAAAAATTGAGTAAAAGCTATAGCAAAGCCTTGTTTTCAATAGCTTAAGTGTTCACCTCCCTCTTTCTCTTTGCAAAAATTGTAAGAGTATGAACCACTTGTAAAAAGGCTGTAAGAGGGGTATTTGGTCATTTCCCTTAAACTGACTTACTAGTGGAAGTTGGGAGCCTCATCGAAGAAGGCTTCGAAAGTGAATGTAGGTCATTTGACCGAACCACTATACATCGTAGTGTTTCTTGAATGTGTGAGTATTTAAATTTCTGAATCATTTCTCTACTTAGCTGCAAATCATTCGGTCTTCATCTCCCTACTCTTGACTATCTTTACTCGAGCTATTTTAACTAAGTCATCTTTCATCGAATCAAAATCTCTATACGAACTAACTTTTACGAAATCGATTTCAAACTTACTAGTTTTAATCCGTTGCACTAATTCACCCCCCCCCTTCTTAGTGCCACTCCGATCCTAACAAAGATTGGAGTAGATGGAAAGGTAGAGACCTATAAAGCAAGGCTAGTGGCTAAGGGGTATCGTTAGAGGCAAGGTGTTGACTATGATGAAACTTTCTCACCTGTAGCTATGCTAAAATTCATTCGAATTCTATTGGATATTGCAGCACACTATGATTATGAGATCTGGCAGATGGACGTCAAAACCACATTCCTCAATAGCAACCTCGAGGATGAGGTGTATATGATACAACCTAAGTGATTCGTGTCTAGGGATAACCCAGATAAGTTGTGCAGGTTGCTTAGGTCCGTTTATGGACTGAAGCAAGCTTCCTGAAGTTGGAATATAAGATTTGATGATGCGATTAGATCTTATGACTTTGTTTAGAACGAAGATGAGCCTTGTGTGTATAGGAAGGTAAGTAGGAGCATTATCACCATTTTGGTATTATATGTGGATGATATCCTGATCATTGGGAATGATGTAGGAATGCTCTCCACAATAAAGACTTGGATATCTAGGCACTTATCCATGAAGGACTTAGGGGAAGCATCCTACATATCGGGGATATAGATCTATAAAGATAGATCTAAGAGGATGCTTGGCTTGTCCCAGTCCAGGTACATAGACACCATTATAAAAAGGTTTAGCATAGAAAATTCCAAGAGAGGTCTCATACCAATGAGATATAGAATATCACTTTCCAGAAGTATGTCCTCAAAGACTCCTGAAGAAAGGGCACACATGAATATGATACTATATGCTTCAGCGATAGGATCTATCATGTATGCTATGCTATGTACCAGACTTGATATAGCGTATGCTCTAAGTGTCACGAGCAGATATCAAGTAGATCCAGGCTTGGAGCACTGGAAAAGCAGTAAAATGTATCCTTAAGTACTTGAGAAGGACTAAATATCTTTTACTAATATATAGAGGCAATAGCCTCAAGGTTGAGGGCTACACGGACTCGAGCTTCTAGTCCGATGTCGATGATAGCAAGTCTAATTTAGGGTATGTGTTTTCCCTGAATGGAGGAGCAGTATACTGGAAGAATTCCAAGCAAGACACTACTGCTGACTCAACCACAAAGGTGGAATACATTACTGCGGTAGAGGCAGCAAAGGAGGGAGTCTAGATGAAGAAGTTCATCATACACTTGGGAGTTATGTCGAGCAACGAGGATATGATTCCCTTATATTACGACAAATATGGGGCGATTACTCAAATAAGGGAACCCGAGTCTTATTAGAAGTGTTCTGAGAAGGTTCTAGCTTATTAGAGAGATCATGGTCCAAAGATATGTAGTAGTGGAAAGAGTTCCATCCGAAGATAACATTGCAGATCCACTAACAAAGCCATTGACTCAAATTATCTTTGAGCATCACAAAGGTTTGATGGAGATCAGACATGTTGGTGATTGGCTTT
Source organism: Musa beccarii (assembly GCA_024322285.1). Taxonomy (NCBI): domain Eukaryota; kingdom Viridiplantae; phylum Streptophyta; class Magnoliopsida; order Zingiberales; family Musaceae; genus Musa; species Musa beccarii. Next base: position 58,414,811 of record CM044398.1, read on the forward strand.
AGGTTAAGTGGGAGATTGCTAGTCATATGTGCCCTGCAAGCCAATCACATGAGTGATAACACTTGTGACTTGATATGCACTCTTTCTCTTTACTTATTATTAGGCATTTTATCACTTTATTTTATGTGTTGCATATATTGTAATATCTTTGGATCTGTGCAATGGGAATCGGATTGTGATGAGATCACGATAATGAGACTGATTCACCTTTAAACATGAACCCTAAATTATCATGGTCATAGGTTATACAAGAAGGACATCGAGATAACCGGATAGACTGGTATGTTGTATACCCGTCTATAAGATGGAAGTGGCTAGCGTCATAGCTACTCGTGTGGGGACACTAAGGGTACAGTGCAGGTGCTCATTGGAGAATGAGTTCATCGATTGATCCGCCTACGGAATGTTAGATGGTTATTGATACCTCATGTCAAACAACGATTCTGTAGTCCCAATAATGTATCTGGTCCTTAGACTTGAGATACCAAGGATGTCCTGTATGAGCACTCCACTCTTTGATACCGGACTTATAGGTTTGGAAAGTTCTAGATTTAGCACAGCCGGTTATTGGGAGTGGTAGCCAACCTTACGAGGGCTATTGAGTGTCAATAGAAGATCATCCGCTCTTGATATCATGAGAGGAATATCTCATGTATTCTTGCTCGAATAAATCCTTGGCCAAGGTTATTCGGATTGAGAGAGAAAGAGTTCTCCAGGAGAATTCGACAAGAGCAAGAATCGAGAAGAGACTGTATGGGCCTAACAACACCATGCCCGGTATAGGGTCTCTGGGATATTAGATGGATGAGGGACTATAGATACATGGTAATTGAGGACAGAGAGGTCTAAAGGATTAGATTCCTCTGTATCATCTGGGGGCTATAGCGTAATTGTCCTCGTGAACACAGCTTGCTATGTCATGAATAGGGTTCTAGCAAGACCATCTCTATCTAAGACTTCGTATGAATTATGGAATAATAAAAAATCTAATGTTTCTTACTTTAAAGTTTTCGGTTGCAAATGCTTTATCTTGAATGAAAAGGATGCTATAGGAAAATTCGATGCTAAATCCGATGAAGGCATCTTTCTTGGTTACTCTTCTGTTTCTAAAGCTTTTCGGGTTTTTAACAAAAGAACCTTAGTTATAGAAGAGTGTATTCATGTAGTTTTTAATGAATTTTTTAAATTTAAGAAAAACGATTTTGATGATGATCTTGGTTTTGATGATTTAAATTTGAATGAACCCTCTCCTCAAAATGGTAACTTGGATGCATCTTCTTCTCAAATTTCCTAACCTAAGAAATGAAAATATGTAGATGTCAATCCTAAGGAGCTAATTATAGGAGACACATCAAAAGGGGTTCAAACTCATTCTTCTTTTAAAAACTTTTGTGCCTATGCCGCTTTTCTTTCTTAAATTGAACCTAAGTGCATTGATGATGCATTGAAAGATGATTCTTGGGTTATCGCAATGCAAAAAGAATTGAATCAATTTAAGAGGAATGAGGTATGAAAGCTTATTCCTAGACCTAGTGACCATTTAGTTGTTGGTACTAAATGGGTCTTTAGAAACAAGCAAGATGAAAGCGGTATCGTGGTTAGAAACAAGGATAGACTAGTGGCCAAAGGTTTCAACCAAGAAGAAGGTATCGATTATGAAGAGACCTTCACTCCTATGGTAAGATTAGAAGCCATTAGGATGCTCCTTGCCTATGCTAGTAGTAATGATTTTAAATTATTTCAAATGGATGTCAAAAGTGCCTTCTTGAATGGCTTTATTTCTGAAGAAGTGTATATTGAACAACCTCCCAAATTTGAAAATTCTCTTCTTCTTAATCATATGTTTAAATTAGCTAAGACTCTCTATGGATTAAAACAAGCTCCTAAAGCTTGGTTTGAAAGGCTTAGTTCCTTTCTTATTTCAAATAATTTTACAAAAGGCAAAGTTGATACTATATTGTTTATCAAACATTTTGAAAATAATTTTCTTATTGTTCAAATTTATGTTGACGATATTATTTTTGGTTCTTCAGATGAATCACTATGTGAATCATTTTTCAAGTGTATTTATCATCAATTTGAAATGAGCCTAATGGGAGAATTAACCTTCTTTTTAGGATTACAAATTAAACAACTTAGTAATGGTATATTTCTTAATCAATCTAAATATACATTAGAATTATTAAAATGATTTAACATGGATGGTTTAAAAGCTATAAACACTCCTATAAGTACTTTCACTAAGTTAGATTTGGATGAAAATGGAGAAAATTTTGATCAAAAGACATATAAGGGAATGATAGGTAGCTTACTTTACCTTACCGCGACTAGACCAGATATCATATTTAGTGTAGGACTTTGTGCAAGATTTCAAGCTGATCTTAAGCTGTCTCATCTTAAAGCCGTTAAAAGAATCCTTAGATATCTTAAAAGTACTCTAATCTAGGATAACCTTGATTTAATAACCTATGCAGATATCGATTTTGGTGGATGTAGAATAGATAGAAAAAGCACATCCAGAACATGTCAATTATTAGGGCATGCACTCATTTCTTGGTCTTCCAAGAAACAAAACTCAATTACACTATCTACGACCGAGGCCGAATACATAACTGCAAATACATATTGTGCATAGGTTATTTAGATGAAAAATACATTAGAAGATTATGGAATTTATTTAAAGAATATTCCCATAAAATGTGATAATACAAGTGCTATTTGTCTAACAAAAAATCCTGTTCAGTATTTTAGAACTAAGCATATTGACATTAGGCATCACTTTATACGAGATCAAGTCAATAATAATGATGTCATTCTAGAATTTATTGATACAAAACATCAATTAGCAGATATTTTCATAAAACCCTTAAATGAAGAATAATTTGACTTTATTAGAAGGGAATTAGGCATGTTAAATTGTCCTCGTGAATGAGCTTTATTGTATGTCTTTTTCAAAAAAAATTTCATTATCTTTTTGGTTTTCGTGGATTTGACTTCTTTCTTATCGATTTTGTATGATATCTTAAAAAGTGATCCAAGACACCATCCTATTTTAAATCAAACACATTAAAACTTCTGAAAATAAAAAAAATTTTATTTTGGTTTGTCAGCGGTGGCACCGCCAGAACTGACGGTAGCACCGCCTGGGCGCTCAATCCCTAAGTGGTGGCACCGCACCTTGGGGTTAGGGTCGGCAGTGGAACCACCCCCAACCCGAGGCCAACGTCCCAAGTCCTCTTCCCATCCCCTCTAAAACCTCTTCGAACTTCATTTTCTTCCTTTAGAAGCCTAAGAGAGGGTTCCTTCTTGGATCAAGATCTCTACCTCCCAAGGAATCTCAAATAAGGTAACATCTGAAATTTTCTCTTCTTTTCTCATTACTTGGCCTATTCTTTAATGTTCCTTCTTGATCCATATCATGACTAGATATGGCTCCTAAGAGATTATCAAGGGCCAAAGAGAAAAGGTTGGAAGGAGATTACTATTATTTATCCCTCTTTAGATCTAATGAAGTAGCCCTTAGGTACCCTAATTTCGAAGCAAGAACCATACATAAGGGAAAATATGTTGATCTAGGTGAACTAGGAAACCTAGAACCCATTAAATGGTTTGCCGATTTAGATGTCTTGCCTATCTTACAAATCGATGAATCAATCTACCATAAGATGATTAAGTTGTTTTACACAAACTTAAGTGTGGATAATGATGGCTTGACTACCTACCTTTTAGGAACCCAAATTCGAATTTTTGATAGTACGATATGTGAGTTAATTAGAATTGCAGAAAAGGATAGAGGTTGTTATTTCAGAGACCAGTGGAATATGGATACAATCGAAGCAACCTACTCTGAGGCTTTAGAGACTATTTTTGCAAATCCTAACCTAGGCATAGTTCCCAAAAGCTATGAGCACTCGTTACCATTTAATTTTAAAATTCTTCATCACATCATCATAAGCATCCTTATTCCTAAACAATATCACCATGATGAGATTAGTCTGCTAGAGTTAAGTACCATATATTGGATTATGACAGGTCAAAATAACTATTTTTGATATTTGATCCGGCAACATATGATGAAAATTATATCTATAGACTTAATGTTATCATATGGGGGGTTAATCACTAGATTGATACTTGCACATAATATTTGTGTATTACCCGATGAAGAAATAATACAAGTCGGCAGATATAACACTATTAACAGAAACCTACTCAAGAGACTTAGGTACACATTTAATAATAGTATATAGATTAGGCAACCTAGAAGGACTGATCCAGTTCTCCCACCAGTAGAATAATCTAAAACACCTGTTTTAAAGGGAAATGAATCTCCTCCTTTAGTCCCTTTGGTGCAGCACCATCAGAACCAGCCTCTGCTCAATCTTCTGAAGATCCAATTATGATAGAAATAACTCAAATTAAATCTCAGCAAGATCAAATCAAATTACAGCAAGTTGAAATTTTGAAGGAAGTGCGACAGATGAACCGGAAGATAGATTACTTGTATAAGTATTTTGGAATTCCTCCTAAGGAATAGATGTTGTCTTTGACTCTTGTTTTGTAAACCTTTATGACTACTACTGATATATTTTTGAAATACTCCTAAGTATGATATTGTATCATCTACTCGGATTTTGAATGACATCTCTTAAATTTTTTTATCCTTTGATCGTAACATTTTGATGATGCTTTTATGTTGTTATAATATTTTGAATGATTTGATGTCTTCTTCGAATGATCAATCTTAATTGATTTCATGCCCCCTCCACCTACTTTAAGTATGTTTCATTTCATAAAGTCATAAATGCCAAGTTGATGCTTGATAAAATTTTGATATCTCCTTCTCACAAATTGATCATTTTTCCTTTATGAATCCGTCATAGCTTGATAAATGAAGATTGATTTTTCAAATTTCATATCCATGTATGAATCCTTCACCTCCTTTTTGTTGATGACAAAGGGGGAGAAAAATGTGAAATTGATGACAAATGACTTATATGTTGTAATATGATGGAATGAAAATTGACTTAATGTATCGTATCGCATTACAATAACTTATATGGTTCATATTACAATTGCTTTTGCCATGCTTTGAAATCAAAAATAAATTGCTATAGTTAAGAGCATTTGCAATGTATCACAATATATCTCTAATGTTTAAAATGTAAATTTTTAAGAGATCAATATTGGGTTCTTGTTATGATAAACTATTATTTCATTTGATATCATTTTGAGCATTTTATTGATATCATTTGATCCTTATCATATTTCAATTAATAGTTGATATCTCTTATCATAATGATGAATGTCTATAGGTGTCATACCTTGACATTGTTTTCATTGAGAAAAAAATATAAAGTTTTGTATTAGAGCATGCTTGTTAAGCATAATGATAAGTTCAACGTTTGGAACTTATTGATTTCGGCTTGAATTTAAAGGATTGAATTCAAGTGTTTTTACCTTCTCATAATATAGCATATAGATAGAGGGAGTTAAGATTAACTCCATCATCAATTGATTGTCATCATCAAAAAGGGAGGGATTGTTGAATCTCAAATTTTGATGATGAAGTCAATTGGTGAATTATTTGTTCTAATCCATATTATCAAGATAAGTGTGCAGGATTAACTACGATAGCATGAAAACATAAAGTGATTTATCGAGGCCAAGTTCGCTGGGAGTTCGAGAGTTCACCGGAAGTCCGAAGGATCATCGGAAGTACTGCCGGAACCAACTGAGATAGAATCAAGGACTTACCGAAGGTTTCGAAAGTTTGCCGAAAAGATCATCGGAGGTTTACGATGTTGAATCTCGGATTTTGATGATGAAACTAATTGACTATGATTTATTGTTTAACTATATTTTGAGTTACACAGGTCTACTATCGATCAAGATTAGACATTTGACGCTGGAGGAATTGAAGTTATGCCGGAGGTGATCACGTGAGGATATTGGATGTCGAGCTGGAGGTTCGGTCGACAATCGGCTAAAGGCTTCGTACGTCGGGCATCGAGCCAAGAAGAGCATATTGCGCCAAGGATATCAGGGTTGCGGAGGTCAACCACCGATTGAGCAACGGATCGCAAGAGAAGATGATGTGCCGAAGGATCAGACAAAGCACCGACCAATGACGTGTCGGGCAACTGAATGTTAATTCATATTATAATAAGTGTCTAGATCGAAGTAGAGTGTTTGTTTGTTCGTGTGCAGGATTAACTACGATAGCGATGAAGACGTTAAGTGAAACAAAGTGCCAGAAGACAAGTGTGATGGATCGTTGGGAGTTCGAGAGTTCGATGGAAGTCTAAAGATTCGTTGGGAGTGTTGCCGGAACCGACCGAGAACGAGTAGGGAGCTTACCGAAGGGTTTTCGAAAGTTCGCTGGAAGGTTCGTCGGAAGTTCACGGAGCTTGCCAAGAAAGATCGGAGCTTGCCAAAGAAGCTCGGTGGAACTCGCCAAAATCATTGTGAAGTCCGCGGAATGGTTTCCGAGGGTTCGTCGGAAGTTTACCGAAAGCTCACTAGAGGAAGTCTTTGACTTGTCGAACTTTGTAATAGCTTAGAAACATCTTTAAATTTATAGTTAGCATGTAATTTGGTTTAGGATTATGTGTTAATCCTATAAACCTAGTTAGGGTCCATTTGGGGCTGTTTTGGACCGATTTGGGTCGAGTTTTCGGCCCAAATCAGTGGGCTGAAACATGCTAGGCGGTGGTACCGCCCAACCTAGGGCGGCAGTACCACCCAGCGTATATGTGCAGCGATGGTAGTACCGCCTGCCTTGGGCGGTGGTACCGCTTGTGCACTGTCAGTCTGACGACTAATAGGTGGTGGCACCGCCTTTGACAGGTGGTAGCACCGCTGACATCGGGAAACTCAAAGAGAATTTAAATTTGGAGCTTAAATTTGAATCTTCTTTGAATCTATAAATATCCCCCCTTTCTCAGCTGAAAGGGGAACCCTTAGAGAGTTTGAAATTGAGCAAAAGGCTTGGGAAAGTCTAGTTTTCAATAGCTTGTGTTCACCTCCTTCTTTCTCTTTGAAAAATCTGTAAGAGTGTGAACTTCTTATAAAAGGGTTGTAAGTGGGGTGTTTGGTCCTTCCCCTTCAGAAGGATTTGCTAGTGGAATTTGGGAGCTTCATCGGAGAAGGCTTCGGAAGTGGATGTTGGCCGGATGACCGAACCACTTAAATCGGTTTGCATATACTTTCTCGCAACTTACTTTGCTACAAACCATCTTCATTTGTTGCCTTATTTACTCAACTTCATCTTCATCTTCTTACGTATGCTTTAAAGTTAAAACACAATCTTTTTGGGTTCAAACGAAATATTGCATTCATTCGTACGAAGTTTCCGAACTTGTTTTAATCGCTGAAAAATCTATCGTTCTTTACCGCTGCACTAATTCAACCCCCTCTTAGTATCACTTGATCCCTAACAATTGGTATCAGAGCCACGTTATTTCTTATTCGGATTTACACCCATAAGAAATGGCTCTTCATGGCTTTCAAGAGGGCTTTTCAGTTTTTTGTCCACCGTTCTTTAACGGTTCGGACTACACATATTAGAAAACTCAAATGAGAGTTTTCTTGATTTCTCTCGATTTAAACTTATGGAACATCGTTGAAAATGGATTTTAACTATCCTCAAAACCGATGAATGAATGGACATATTTGGAGAAAAGATCGTTTTCTTTAAATGCAAAGGTTATGAATGCCTTATTTTGTACTTTAGATAAAAATGAGTTCAACCGGATTTTTACATGCAAAACGGCTTTTGACATTTGGCGAACTCTTGAAATCACACACGAAGGAATGAGTAGAGTCAAAGACTCGAAAGTTAATATTTTGATGCACGATTTTGAGGTTTTCCAAATGGCACCAAGTGAGACTATCGATGACATGTTCTCCTATTTCTTGGATGTCATCAATAGTCTAAAAGCTCTTGGTAAATATTTTTCAAATTTTGAACTCGAAAGCAAGATTTTAAGATCCCTTCCAAAAAGGTGAGATCCAAAAATAACTACAATACAAGAGGCTAAATATTTAAATAATTTACCTATTGAAGAACTAATTGGCTTACTAATAACATATGAAATGAGCCTCCTAGAATATTTTGAACTTGATGAACACTTGAACTACCTTCCAAAGAATAGGAAGGATTTGGAACTCTGAACTATGAAATGTCACTTGAGTGATGACTCAAGTAATGAGGACAATGAGAACTTTGAACTTCGAACACTAAATCTTAATAAGTTCATTAAATAAAAATCTAAAATAGACAATGAACTTGAATAGAGGAAGAGGCCAAATAAGAAGAAGAAGGCTTGTAAAGAAGAATCAAGTAAAGAAGAGGCGTAATGGGCTTTGACGGTTTTCGACAATGAGGTAAGAAACTCACCCAAGTTGCTTTTACCTTATTTTGAAATTACATTATGCTTTCCATGAATACTTAACTTAGTTAGTAGGATTTTTTTTCATGCTTTTTTTATGTTTTTAGAAATTAAAAAAAATTGTTTTAAAATTATAGTATGTTTTTATTTCTAGTACTTTTGAAAAGTAAAATTTTTGAATGGTGTATGCAATATTATGAATGATGATTATATGATTTGTGATAATGTTTGTACACCTAATCGGATCAACCTATGCATGTGTTATCTTGATGGTTTACATTGTCTCTAAATATGATGCTTGATGATTTTATATCATGCATGAGTTTTTGAAGTGATATTGATTTGAAAACTTTTATCTTGGATTAATGGGTCTTAACCCTTTTTATGATGAAATTTTTAGATGATACATATCTTCATGAAATCAATTATAAAGACCTAACCCATAAATTTTCAAAATGAAAGAAATGTGGTTTTAATGTTGCCTTGTATTACATTTGGACTTGATGGTTTTCATGATAAAATTATTTTTCAGATTTTTAAAATGATGTATGATTTTAGTAAAAATTTGAGCATTGATCATCTTGTTATTATAAATAAAAGAAAGAATAAAATAATTTTGATAATGCATTATGAAAACATGCTTAATGATTGTATTATACTTGATGACTTGAAATCTCATATTTTGAAATAATATATTCATAATGAATTTATGAATCTTGATGATTTTATATTGCTTTTGATTTAAAACAAGATGTATAATTTTTTATACAAAAAATTAATAGCATAATGCTTGCATACCAAATATGATCAAAAGATAGAAGCAAGCATATTGATGATTTCGTTTTTACATGAAAATTTTGAACATGCTTATATAAGATCAACCACATAAAATTAAAACACAAAAGTTAAAAATATTTTAATCACAATGTTTTAGTTATGATGTGTTTGGTCTTAACAGTTTTTATAACGAAACTTACGTCTTGCTTTGAAAATGTTGATACATGCTCACATGTAATCAATTTATGTTACTCTTATTAAAATTTTCGAATGAAAGACTTTGACGCATATAATCTTGATGGGTTTAATGATAAAATTATATTTTGAATTTATACAATAATGGCTTCTGTATAAATATTTGAACATACATTATGAAATCATCATTGAAATGAAAATATTAAAAGTTTGTTATCATGCTTAATGAATTTGTGATATCATATCTTGATGACAAACTTATGTTTTAGTCTTAAATTTGATACTCATCTTTTGAAACATGAGCACACTTGTTTGAAACAAAATGAAACACATTATCATGATAAATTGAATCTCATAATGTGTTATATTGTTGTCTTGACAATTTTTATAATAAAGTTTATCTTTCGGTTTTGAATATTTTGATTTGGCATATAAAAGCAAAAGACATACTTATATGATGAAACATAAAGAAATTATATTTACTATCTTATCAAGATTAATGATTTTATGATATCTTAAGAATCTCGTAAATTATAGAAGTGATTTCGATGAATTGATTATGATTTGATAATTTGAACTTTTCTCTCATGTTTCAATACTACTTTGTATGCTTAATGACTTGTTGATTGAAATATTGATGTAAACTTTTGATGTATCACTTGTCATGATTAATGCAAATTACTAACATTTTGAATCTCGAAAATGATTGCTTCTTTTTATCATTTACCAAAGAGAAGAACAATTCAAGTTTATATCATTTGTGAATCTCATAAACTATGTTAATGATTTTGATGATTTGAACTTGAATGAGTTTTATCACAATCCAAGTCTTGATATCTTAATACTTGATACTTGGAATTCTTATGCATGAATCAAGTTGATCTTTGTGCTATATCTTTTTAAATTAATCATGAGCGTTATTATCATATATTTCATAATATATAAATGACAAGAATTCTTTGGCTTGTATGTCTTATGTGGCAATTGAAAAATTGATGATTGAAAAGAAATTTGCCTTATGATGAATCAATGAATCATGACTTGATCTATGAGAATGATATATTTTTATACATTATGATTCTTGGTTGTATACCCTTTATCATGAATTGATATTTGCCGTGTAAGTCCTATATGATTCAAAATTGATGTAAAAGAATTGTACTTAATGATTGAATCATTAATTTATTCTTTTATCATGGCTTGAAAATGAATGAAAGAAAATATGTTAGCACTTGTAATCATGATTTGATCCTTGATATTGATATGTTTTTATATATTATGATTCTTGGTTGTATGACATTTATCTTGAATTAAAAATTAATAAATATGAATTTTGATCTTGCTAAAAAGAAAGTTATGAATCATGAATGAGATATCTTTTGGTTTTGATCCTTGTTAAATTTACATATTGATATCCTTCATGACATGATTTCTTTGCATTATTGTCTTATTTGCATCATGTGATAATTGAACAATTAATGTATATTTTTATTGATGTAAATTTATAATTGATATGAAAAATGGCTTGTATAAGGATTGCTATCTCAATGGATGCAAATATTGCTATCTTGACTATCTCAAAAGAAGCAAAATGTAAAACTTCAAAATTTTGAAATGTTACACTTGTCATGTCTTTATGTTTGTATGTTTTAATGAAAAGTTAGCATATATGTTTAAAGTGATTATATAAAATTGCTAGCTCATTACAAACAAAAAGTTGATAGCATGCAAAGGTGAAACTTAGTTACAAAAGAGAAGAATTAAAAGGAAGGTAACTTGCGTGTCGCAAAGTATGTTAGCTTACTTATCATTATTGATTGCTTGCTTATCATCTTTTTCTCTCATATCATGATTTTTGACTCCCTTGAATTCATGACTTAATATACTGAAAATTCATATTATAAATTTGTTATGATCAAAGCATTGACTAGTTGTACTACACTTTTTTGACAAAAACAAAAGGGGAGAAGATTTATTGCTAGCTTATGTATCACAAAGAAAAATTTTGCTAGCTAGAATATGCAAAGGAAGCAAAGACAGTACAACTTGCATATCTCAAGAAGTAAGTAAAAAAAATTATCATCATTGCTCATCCTTAAAAATTTACTATGATTGAATGGTATGATTGGATGTTGTATTGCAAAGTTATGCTTGAGTTATAATGTGATTGATAGCTAGTATGATTGTAATATTTGTATATCCTTGAAAACTAGTTATGATGTTACTTCTCCTTTTTGTTGATGACATAAGGGGAGAAGTAGATTGATGACTTCATGCATTGATTGAATATTTTATATATTTGCATGATGATTTGATGTATTCTCTTAACATTGTGATAAATTTTTCTTGGATTTAGGATAATCCAAGGTTTCTATCAATGGTATATTGATAGGGAGAGTTTGGCTAAACTCCGGGGGGTTATGATTAACTCCGTTAGTCATCAATTAGTTGTCATTATCAAAAAGGGGGAGATTGTTGAATCTCGGATTTTGATGATGAAACTAATTGATTATGATTTATTATTTAACTACGTTTTGAGTTACGCAGGTCTACTATCAATCAAGATTAGACAGTTGACGCTGGAGGAATTGACGTTGTGTCGGAGGTGATCACGTCAGGATATTGGATGCCGAGCCGGAGGTTCGATCGACAATCGGCAAAAGGCTTCGTACGTCAAGCATCAGGCCAAAAAAAGCGTGTTGCACCAAGGATATCGAGGTTGCAGAGGTCAACCACCGATTGGGCAACGGATCACAAGAGAGGACGATGTGTCGAAGGATCGAACAAAGCGCCGACCAATGACGTGCCAGGCAACTAAATGTCAATTCATGTTGTAATAACTATCTAGATCGAAGTAAAGTGTTTGTTTGTTTGTGTGCAGGATTAACTACGATAGCGATGAAGATGTAAAGTGAAACAAAGTGCTGGAAGACAAGTGTAATGGATCGTTGGGAGTTCGAGAGTTCGACAGAAGTTCGAAGATTCGTTGGGAGTGTTGCCGAAGGGCCGAGTCGAAGCAGTAGGAGCTTGCCGAAGGGTTTTCGAAAGTTCGCCGGAAGGTTCGTCGGAAGTTCATGGAGCTTGCCAAGAAAAATTGGAGCTTGCCAAAGAAGCTCGGTGGAATTCGCCAAGATCATTGTGAAGTCTGGGAGCTTGCCGGGAGTCCGCGGAATGGTTTCCGAGGGTTCGTCGGAAGACCGTCGGAAGTTTGCCGGAAGCTCTCCAGAAGAAGTCTTTGACTTGTCAGACTTTGTAATAGCTTAGAAAATGTCTTTAAATTCACAGTTAGCATGTAATTTGGTTTAAGATTAGGTGTTAATACTATAAACCAAGTTAGGGCCCATTTGGGGCTGTTTTGGATCGATTTGGGTCGAGTTTTCGGCCCAAACCAATGGGCTGAAACATGCTAGGCGGTGGTACCACCCAGCCTGGGGCGGTAGTACCGCTTGACTGAAGCGATAGCACTTCTTGTGATGCATCGGTGCAGCGATGGTAGTACCGCCACCTTGGGCGGTGGTACCGCCTGTGCATTGTAAGTTTGACGATTGACAAACGGTAGCACCGTCGGCACCGGGAAACTCAAAGAGAATTCAAATTTGAATCCTCTTTGAATCTATAAATACCCCCCCTTCTCAGCTGAAAGGGAATCCTTAGAGAGTTAGAAATTGAGCAAAAGGCTTGGGAAAGTCTAGTTTTCAATAGCTTGTGTTCACCACCTTCTTTCTCTTTAAAAAATCTATAAGAGTGTAAACTTCTTGTAAAAGGGTTGTAAGTGGGGTGTTTGGTCCTTCCCCTTCAAAAGGATTTGCTAGTGGAAGTTGGGAGCCTCATCGGAGAAGGCTTCGGAAGTGGATGTAGGCCGGATGACCGAACCACTATAAATCGGTTTGCATTTACTTTCTCGCAATTTACTTTACTGCAAACCATCTTCATTTGCTGCCTTATTTACTCAACTTCATCTTCATCTTCTTATGTATGCTTTAAAGTTAAAATGCAATCTTTTCGGGTTCAAACAAAATGTTCCATTCATTCGTACGAAGTTTTCGAACTTGTTTTAATCGTTGAAAAATCTATCGTTCTTTACCGCTGCACTAATTCACCCACCCACCCCCCTCTTAGTGTCGCGCGATCCCTAACACGCGGAGATCACCAAGAAGGTTTAGAAGCTTGCCAATGACTCGTCGAACTCGCCACAGAATTCGGGAGCCTGCCAGGAGTCCGTCGAAAGAAATCCGAGGGAGTGTCGAAAGTCCATCGGAAATTCATCGGAAAGCTCGCCGGAAGAAGACTTGAAGAATGTCAGTTTAAATTACTTAGAATTATATTTCAATTTTGTAGTTAGCATGTAATTAGGGTAAGGATTAGGAAATAATCATGTTTAACCCTGGTAGGGGCCAATTGGGCTGATTTGGGTTGAAAATAAGGCCCATTCAGCTTTGCTGAAAAGCCTGGCGGTGGCACCGCAAGACCCAGGAGGTGGCACCACCCAGGGATCGAAATCCCAGGTGGTGGCACCGCTGCCTCGGGTGGTGGCACTGCCCAGTACATTGTCAGTCAGAGCCTGATAAGGAGTGGCACCACCACTGACAGGCGGTGGCACCGCTAGCATCGGGAAACCCAAAATAATTTAAATTTGGAGCCTAAAATTGAATTCTCTTGGGGTCTATAAATACCCCTCTTTTCTCAGTTGAGTGGGCAACCTTTTGAGAGTTAAAAATTAAGTAAAAGCTATAGCAAAGCCTTGTTTTCAATAGCTTAAGTGTTCACCTCCCTCTTTTTTTTTTGCAAAAATTGTAAGAGTCTGAACCACTTGTAAAAAGGCTATAAGAGGGTTATTTGGTCCTTTCCCTTTAACGTGACTTACTAGTGGAAGTTGGGAGCCTCATCGAAGAAGGCTTCGAAAGTGAATGTAGGTCATTTGACCAAACCACTATACATCGTGGTGTTTCTTGAATGTGTGAGTGTTTAAATTTTGGAATCATTTCTCTACTTAGCTGTAAATCATTCGATCTTCATCTCCCTACTCTTGACTATCTTTACTCGAGCTATTTTAACTAAGTCATCTTTCATCGAATCGAAATCTCTATACGAACTAACTTTTACGAAATCGATTTCAAACTTACTAGTTTTAATCCGTTGCACTAATTCCTCCCCCCCCCCTTCTTAGTGCCACTCCGATCCTAACAAAGATTGGAGTAGATAGAAAGGTAGAGACCTATAAAGCAAGGCTAGTGGCTAAGGGGTATCGTTAGAGACAAGGTGTTGACTATGACGAAATTTTCTCACCTGTAGCTATGCTAAAATCTATTCGAATTCTATTGGCTATTGCAGCACACTATGATTATGAGATCTAGCAGATGGATGTCAAAACCGCATTCCTCAATGGCAACCTCGAGGAGGAGGTATATGTGATACAACCTGAGTGATTCGTGTCCAGGGATAACCTAGATAAGTTGTGCAGGTTGCTTAGGTCCATTTATGGACTGAAGCAAGCTTCCCGAAGTTGGAATATAAGATTTGATGAGGCGATCAGATCTTATGACTTCGTTTAGAACAAAAATGAGTCTTGTGTATACAGGAAGGTAAGTAGGAGCACTATCACCTTTTTGGTATTATATGTGGATGATATCTTGATCATTGGGAGTGATGTAGGAATACTCTCCACAGTAAAGACTTGGTTATCTAGGCACTTCTCCACGAAGGACTTAGGGGAAGCAGCCTACATATCGAGGATACGGATCTACAGAGATAGATCTAAGAGGATGCTTGGCTTGTCCCACTCCTGGTACAAAGACACCATTATGAAAAGGTTTAGCTGGGAAAATTCCAAGAGAGGTCTCATACCAATGAGACATGGAATATCACTTTCTAGGAGTTTGTCCCCAAAGACTCCTGAAGAAAGGGCACACATGTATATGATATCATATGCTTCAGCGATAGGATCTATCATGTATACTATGCTATGTACCAGGCCTGATATAGTGTATGCTCTGAGTGTCACGAGCAGATATCAAGTAGATCCAGGCTTGGAGCACTGGAAAAGCAGTAAAATGTATCCTTGAGTACTTAAGAATGACTAAAGATCTTTTACTAGTATATGGAGGCAGTAGCCTCAGGGTTGAGGGCTACACGGACTCGAGCTTCTAGTCCGATGTCGATGATAGTAAGTCTAATTTAGGGTATGTGTTTACGTTGAATGGAGGAGCAGTATGCTGGAAGAGTTCCAAGTAAGACACTACTGCTGACTCGACCACAAAGGCAGAATACATTGCTGTGGTAGAGGCAGCAAAGGAGGGAGTCTAGATAAAGAAGTTCATTACAGACTTGGGAGTCATGTCGAGCAATGAGGATATTTTTCCCTTATATTACGACAAATACAGGATGATTACTTAAATAAGGGAACTCGGCACTCATCAGAAGTGTTCTGAGGAGGTTCTATCTTATTAGAGAGATCATGGCCCGAAGATATGTAGTAGTGGAAAGAGTTCCATCCGAAGATAACATTGTAGATCTACTAACAAAGCCATTGACTCAAATTATCTTTGAGCATCACAGAGGTCTGATGGGGATCAGACATGTTGGTGATTGGCTTTAGGTTAAGAGAGAGATTGCTAGTCATATATGCCCTACAAGCCAATCACATGAGTGATAACACTTGTGACTTGATATGCACTCTTTTTCTTTGCTTATTATTAGGCATTTTATCACTTTATCTTATGTGTTACATATATTGTGATATCTTTGGATCTGTGCAATGGGAATCGGATTATGATGAGATCACGATAATGAGACTGATTCACCTTTAAACACAGACCCTAAATTATCATGGTCATAGGTTATACAAGAAGGACATCGAGATAACCGGATAGATTGGTGTGCTGTATATCCGTCCATATGATGGAGGTGGTTGGTCTCATAGCTACTCGTTTGGGGACACTAAGGGTATAGTGCAGGTGCTCATTAGGGAATGAGTTCACCGATTGATCCGTCTATGGAATGTTGGATAGTTATTTATACCTCATGTTAAACAACGATTTTGTAGTCCCAATAGTGTATCTGGTCCTTAGACTTGAGACACCAAGGATGTCCTGTATGAGTACTCCACTCTTTGATACCGGACTTATAGGTTTGGAAAGTTCTAGATCTAGTACAGTTGGTTATTTGGAGTGGTAGCCAACCTTATGAGGGCTATTGAGTGTCAATAGAAGACCATCCGCTCTCGATATCATGAGAGGAATATCTCATGTATTCTTGCTCGAATAAATCCTTGGCTAAGGTTATTCGGATTGAGAGAGAAAGAGTTCTCCGGGAGAATTCGACAAGAGCAAGACTCGAGAAGAGACCATATGGGCCTGACAACACCATGCCCGGTATAGGGTCTCTGGGATATTAGATGGATGAGGGACTATATATACATGGTAAATAAGGACAGAGAGGTCCAAAGGATTAGATTCCTCTGTATCGTCTCGTCTGGGGCTATGGCATAATTGTCCTCATGAACACGGCTTGCTATGTCATGAATAGGGTTCTAGCAAGACCATCTCTATCTAAGACTCTGTATGAATTATGAAATAATAAAAAATCTAATATTTCTTACTTTAAAGATTTCGGTTGTAAATGCTTTATCTTGAATGAAAAGGATGCCACTGGAAAATTCGATACTAAATCCGATGAAGACATCTTTCTTGGTTACTCTTCCGTTTCTAAAGCTTTTTGGGTTTTTAACAAAAGAACCTTAGTTATAGAAGATTATATTTATGTAGTTTTTAATGAATTTTTTAAATTTAAGAAAAATGATTTTGATGATGATCTTGGTTTTGATGATGATCTTGGTTTTGATGATTTAAATTTGAATAAACCCTCTCCTCAAATTGGTAACTTGGATGCATCTTCTTCCCAAATTTCTTTACCTAAGAAATGAAAGTATGCAGATGCCCATCCTAAGGAGCTAATTATAGGAGACACATCAAAAGGGGTTCAAACTCATTCTTCTTTTAAAAATTTTTGTGCCTATGCCGCTTTTTTTTCTCAAATTGAACCTAAGTGCATTGATGATGCATTGAAAGATGATTCTTGGGTTATCGTAATGCAAAAAGAATTGAATCAATTTGAGAGGAATGAGATATGAAAGCTTATTCCTAGACCTAGTGACCATTTAGTTGTTGGTACTAAATGGGTCTTTAGAAACAAGCAAGATGAATGTGGTATCGTGGTTAGAAACAAGAATAGACTAGTGGCCAAAGGTTTCAACCAAGAAGAAGGTGTCGATTATGAAGAGACCTTCGCTCATGTGGTAAGATTAGAAGCCATTAGGATGCTCCTTGCCTATGCTAGTAGTAATGATTTTAAATTATTTCAAATGGATGTCAAAAGTGACTTCTTGAATGGCTTTATTTCTAAAGAAGTGTACATTGAACAACCTCCCGAATTTAAAAATTCTCTTCTTCCTAGTCATGTGTTTAAATTAACTAAGACTCTCTATAGATTAAAATAAGCTCCTAGAGCTTGGTTTGAAAGGCTTAGTTCCTTTCTTATTTCAAATAATTTTACAAAAGGCAAAGTTGATACTATATTATTTATCAAATATTTTGAAAATAATTTTCTTAATGTTTAAATTTATGTTGATGATATTATTTTTGGTTCTTTAGATGAATCACTATGTGAATCATTTGCCAAGTGTATTTGTCATGAATTTGAAATGAGCCTAATGGGAGAATTAACCTTCTTTTTAGGATTACAAATTAAACAACTTAGTAATGAGATATTTCTTAATCAATCTAAATATATATTAGAATTGTTAAAACGATTTAACATGGATGGTTCAAAAGCTATAAACACTCCTATAAGTACTTTCACTAAGTTAGATTTGGATGAAAATAGAGAAAATTTTGATCAAAAGACATATAAGGGAATGATAGGCAGCTTACTTTACCTTACCGCGACTAGACCAGATATCATATTTAGTGTAGGACTTTGTGCAAGATTTCAAGTTGATCCTAAGCTGTCTCATCTTAAAGCCGTTAAAAGAATCCTTAGTATCTTAAAGGTACTCCTAATCTAAGATTATGCTATCCAAAATCCGATAACCTTGATTTATTAGCCTATGCGGATATCGATTTTGGCGGATGTAGAATAGATAGAAAAAATATATCCGGAACATGTCAATTATTAAGGCTTGCACTCGTTTCTTGGTCTTCCAAGAAATAAAACTCAGTTGCACTATCTACGACCGAGGTCGAATACATAGCTGCAAGTGCATATTGTGCACAGGTTATTTGGATGAAAAATATATTAGAAGATTATGAAATTTATTTAAAGAATATTCCCATAAAATGTGATAATACAAGTGCTATTTGTCTAACCAAAAATCCTATTTTATTGATACACAACATCAATTAGTAGATATTTTCAGAAAACCCTTAAATGAAGAACAATTTGACTTTATTAGAAGGGAATTAGGCATGTTAAATTGTCCTCGTGAATGAGCTTTATTATTGTATGTCTTTTTTGAAAAAAAATTTATCATCTTTTTGGTTTTCGTGGATTTGACTTCTTTCTTTTCGATTTTGTATGATATCTTAAAAAGTGATCCAAGACACCATCCTATTTTAAATCAAACATTTTAAAACTTCTAAAAACAAAAAAAAGTTTATTTTGGTGAGTCAGCGATGGCACCGCCAGAATTGACGGTAGCACCGCCTGAGCACTTAGTCCCCAAGTGGTGGCAACGCTCTATTGGCGGTGGCATCATTCAGTTTGCGGTGGCACCGCTCGAGAACCCCCTTATATAAAGGAGGGGTTAGGGTCGGTGGTGGAACCGCCCCCAACCCGAGGCCAACATCCCAAGCCCTCTTCCCATCCCCTCTAAAACTTCTCTGAACTTCATTTTCTTCCTTTAGAAGCCTAAGAGAGGGTTCCTTCTTGGATCAAGATCTCTACCTCCCAAGGAATCTCAAATAAGATAACATCTGAAATTTTCTTTTCTTTTCTCATTACTTGGCCTATTCCTTAATGTTCCTTCTTGATCCATATCATAACTAGATATGGCTCCTAAGAGATTATCAAGGGCCAAAGGAAAAAGGTTGGAAGGAGATTACTATGATTTATCCCTCTTTAGATCTAATGAAGTAGCCCTTAGGTACCCTAATTTCGAAGCAAGAACCAAACATAAGGGAAAACATGTTGATCTAGGTGAACTAGGAAACCTAGAACCCATTAAATGGTTTACCGATTTAGATGTCTTGCCTATCTTACAAATCGATGAATCAATCTACCATAGGTCGGTTAAGTTATTTTACACAAACTTAAGTGTGGATAATGATGGCTTGACTACCTACCTTTTAGGAACCTAAATTCGAATTTTTGATAGTACGATACGTGAGCTAATTAGAATTGCAGAAAAGGATTGGGGTTGTTTTTTTAGAGACAAGTGGAATATGGATACAATCGGAGCAACCTATTTTGAGGCTTTAGAGACTATTTTTGCAAATCCTAACCCAGGCATAGTTCCCAAAAGCTGCGAGCACTTGTTACCTTTTAATTCTAAAATTCTTCATCACATCATCATAAGCATCCTTATTCCTAAACAATATCACCATGATGAGATTAGTCTGCTAGAGTTAAGTATCATGTATTGGATTATGACTGGTCAAAATAACTATTTTGGATACTTTATCTGGCAACATATGATAAAAATTATATCTAGAGACTTAATGTTATCATACGGGGGGTTAATCACTAGATTGATACTTGCACATAATATTTGTGTATTACTCGATGAAGAAATAATACAAGTCGACAAATATAACACTATTAACAGAAACCTACTCAAGAGACTTAGGTACACATTTAATAATGGTATATAGATTAGGCAACCTAGAAGGACTGATCCAGTTCTCCCACCAGTAGAATAATCTTAAACACCTGTTTTTAGGGGAAATGAATCTCCTCCTTTAGTCCCTTTGGTGCAGCACCATCAGAACTAGCCTCTGCTCAATCTTCTGAAGATCCAATTATGATAGAAATAACTCAAATCAAATCTCAGCAAGATCAAATCATATTACAACAAACTGAAATTTTGAAGGAAGTGCAATAGATGAACCGGAAGATAGATCACATGTATAAGCATTTTGGAATTCCTCCTTAGGAATAGTTGTAATCTTCGACTCTTGTTATGTAAACCTTTATGACTACTATTGGCATATTTTTGAAATACTCCTAAGTATGATATTGTATCATCTACTCGGATTTTGAATGACATCTCTTAAATTTTTTTTATCCTTTGATTGTAATATTTTGATGATGCTTTTATGTTGTTATAATATTTTGAATGATTTGATATCTTCCTCGAATGATCAATCTTAATTTATTTCATGCTCCCTCCACCTACTTTAAGCATGTTTCATTTCATAAAGTCATAAATGCCAAGTTGATGCTTGATAAAATTTTGTTATCTCCTTCTCACAAATTGATCATTTTTCCTTCATGAATCCGTCATAGCTTGATAAATGAAGATTAATTTTTCAAATTTCATATCCATGTATGAATCCTTCACCTCCTTTTTGTTGATGGCAAAGGGGGAGAAAAATATGAAATTGATGACAAATGACTTATATGTTGTAATATGATGGAATGAAAAATGACTTAATGTATCGTATCGCATCGCAATAACTTAAATGGTTCATATTGCAATTGCTTTTGCCATACTTTGAAATCAAAAATAAATTGCTATGTTTAAGAGCATTTGCAATGTATCACAATATATCTCAAATGGTTAAAATGTAAATTTTTGAGAGATCAATATTGGGTTCTTGTTATGATAAGCTATTATTTCATTTGATATCATTTTGAGCACTTTATTGATATCATTTGATCCTTGTCATATTTTAATTAATAGTTGATATCTCTTATCGTAATGATGAATGTCTATAGGTGTCATACCTTGACATTGTTTTTATTGAGAAAAATTATGAAATTTTGTATTAGAGCATGCTTGTTAAGCATAATGATAAGTTCAACGGTTGGAACTTATTGATTTCGGCTTGAATTCAAAGGATTGAATTCAAGTGTTTTTACCTTCTCATAATATGGCATATAGATAGAGGGAGTTAAGATTAACTCCATCATCAATTGATTGTCATCATCAAAAAGGAAGGGATTGTTGAATCTCAGATTTTGATGATGAAGTCAATTGGTGAATTATTTGTTTTAATCCATATTATCGAGATAAGTGTGCAGGATTAACTACGATAGCATGAAAACATAAAGCGATTTATCGAGGCCAAGTTTGCTGGGAGTTCGAGAGTTCATCGGAAGTTCGAAGGATCGTCGGAAGTGCTGCCGGAACCAACCGAGATAGAATCAGGGACTTACCGAAGGTTTCGGAAGTTTGTCGAAAAGATCGTCGGAGGTTCGCAATGTTGAATCTCGGATTTTGATGATGAAACTAATTGATTGTGATTTATTGTTTAACTACGTTTTGAGTTACGCAGGTCTACTATCGATCAGGATTAGACAATTGACGCTGGAGGAATTAAGGTTATGTCGGAGGTGATCACGTGAGGATATTGGATGTATAACCGGAGGTTCGGTCAACAATCGACAAAAGGCTTCATATGTCGGGCATCAAGCCAAGAAGAGCGTGTTGCGCCAAGGATATCAGGGTTACGGAGGTCAACCACCGATTGGGCAATGGATCGCAAGAGAGGACGATGTGCCGAAGGATCGGACAAAGCACCGACCAATGACATGCCAGGCAACTGAATGTCAATTCGCATTATAATAACTGTCTAGATCGAAGTAGAGTGTTTGTTTATTTGTGTGCAGGATTATCTACGATAGCGATGAAGACGTAAAGTGAAACAAAGTGTCAGAAGATAAGTATGATGGATCATTGGGAGTTCGAGAGTTCGACGGAAGTCCAAAGATTCGTTGGGAGTGTTACCAGAACCGACCAAGAACGAGTAGGGAGCTTGCCGAAGGGTTTTCGGAAGTTCACCGGAAGGTTCGTCGGAAGTTCGCGGAGCTTGCCAAGAAAGATCGGAGCTTGCCAAAGAAGCTCAGTGGAACTCGCCAAGATCATTGTGAAGTCCGAGAGCTTGCCGGGAGTCCGCGGAATAGTTTTCGAGGGTTCGTCGGAAGACCGTCGAAAGTTTACCGGAAGCTCGCCGAACGAAGTCTTTGACTTGTCAGACTTTGTAATAGCTTATAAAATATCTTTAAATTCATAGTTAGCTTATAATTTAGTTTAGGATTAGGTGTTAATCCTATAAACCAAGTTAGGGCCCATTTGGGGCTGTTTTGGACCAGTTTGGGCCGAGTTTTCGGCCCAAACGAGTGGGCTGAAACATGCTGGGCAGTGGTATCGCCCAACCTAGGGCGGTAGTACCACGCAGTGCATCTGTGCAGCGGTGGTAGTACCGCCTGTGCACTGTCAATCTGAGGACTGACAGGCGGTAGCACCGTCGGCAATGGGAAACTCAAAGAGAATTCAAATTTGGAGCTCAAATTTGAATCCTCTTTGAATCTATAAATACCCCCTTTCTAAGCTGAAAGGGGAACCCTTAGAGAGTTAGAAATTGAGCAAAAGGCTTGGGAAAGTATAGTTTTCAATAGCTTGTATTCACCTTCTTCTTTCTCTTTGAAAAATCTCTAAGAGTGTGAACTTCTTGTATAAGGGTTGTAAGTGGGGTGTTTGGTCCTTCTCCTTCAAAAGGATTTGCTAGTGGAAGTTGGGAGCCTTATCGGAGAAGGCTTCGAAAGTGGATGTAGGCTGGATAACTGAACCACTATAAATCGGTTTGCATTTACTTTCTCGCAACTTACTTGGCTGTAAACCATCTTTATTTGCTGCCTTATTTACTCAACTTCATCTTCATCTTCTTACGTATGCTTTAAAGTTAAAATATAATCTTTCCGGGTTCAAACGAAATGTTGCATTCATTCATACGAAGTTTCCGAACTTGTTTTAATCGCTAAAAAATCTATCATTCTTTACCGCTGCACTAATTCACCCACCCCCCCTCTTAGTGTCGCTCGATCCCTAACACACGGAGATCACCAAGAAGGTTCGAAAGCTTGCTAATGACTCGTCAAACTCGCCATAGAATTCGGGAGCCTACCAGGAGTCTATCGAAAAAAATCCGAGGGAGTGCAGAAGTCCACCGAAAATTCATCGGAAAGCTCGCTGGAAGAAGACTTGAAAAATATCAATTTAAATTACTTAGAATTATGTTTCAATTTTGTAGTTAGCATGTAATTAGGGTAAGGATTAGGAAATAATCATGTTTAACCTTGGTAGAGGCCAATTGGGCTGAAAATAAGGCCCATTCAGCTTTGCTGAAAAGCCTGGCGGTGGCATCGCCAAACCCCAGGAGGTGGCACCGCCCAGGGACCGAAATCCCAGGTGGTGGCACCGCTGCCTCGGGCGGTGGCACTGCTCAGTACATTGTCAGTCAGAGCCTGACAAGGGGTGGCACCACCACTGACAAGCGATGGCACTACCAGCACCGAGAAACCCAAAATGATTTAAATTTAGAGCCAAAATTTGAATTCTCTTAGGGTCTATAAATACCTCTCTTTTCTCAGTTGAGTGGGCAATCTTTTGAGAGTTAAAAATTGAGTAAAAGCTATAGCAAATCCTTATTTTCAATTACAAAAATTGTAAGAGTGTGAACCACTTATAAAAAGGCTGTAAGAGGGGTATTTGGTCCTTCCCCTTCAACATGACTTACTAGTGGAAGTTGGGAGCCTCATCGAAGAAGGCTTCGAAAGTGGATGTAGGTCATTTGACCGAACCACTATACATCATGGTATTTCTTGAATGTGTGTGTTTAAATTTCTGAATCATTTCTCTACTTAGCTGTAAATCATTCGGTCTTCATCTCTCTACTCTTGACTACCTTTACTCGAGCTATTTTAACTAAGTCATCTTTTGTCGAATCGAAATCTCTATACGAACTAATTTTTACAAAATCGATTTCAAACTTACTAGTTTTAATCCGTTGCGCTAATTCCCCCCCACCCCCTTCTTAGTGCCACTCCGATCCTAACAAAGATTGGAGTAGATGGAAAGGTAGAGACCTATAAAGCAAGGCTAGTAGCTAAGTAGTATCGTCAGAGGCAAGGTGTTGACTATGACGAAACTTTCTCACCTGTAGCTATGCTAAAATCTATTCGAATTCTATTGGCTATTGCAGCACACTATGATTATGAGATCTGGCAGATGGATGTCAAAACCGTATTCCTCAATGGCAACCTCGAGGAGGAGGTATATGTAATACAACCTGAGTGATTCGTGTCTAGGGATAACCCATATAAGTTGTGTAGGTTGCTTAGGTTCGTTTATGGATTGAAGTAAGCTTCCCGAAGTTGGAATATAAGATTTGATGAGGCGTTTAGATCTTATGACTTCGTTTAGAACGAAGATAAGCCTTGTGTGTACAGGAAGGTAAGTAGGAGCACTATCACCTTTTTGGTATTATATGTGGATGATATCCTGATCATTGGGAATGATGTAGGAATGCTTTCCACAGTAAAAACTTGGTTATCTAGGCATTTCTCCATGAAGGACTTAAGGGAAGCATCCTACATATCGGGGATACAGATCTATAGAGATAGATCTAAGAGGATGCTTGGCTTGTCTCAGTCCAGGTACATAGACACCATTATGAAAAGGTTTAGCATGAAAAATTCTAAGAGAGGTCTCATACCAATGAGACATGGAATATCACTTTTTAGGAGTATGTCCCCAAAGACTCCTGAAGAAAGGGCACACATGGATATGATACCATATGCTTCAGCGATAGGATCTATCATGTATACTATGCTATGTACCAGGCCTGATATAGCGTATGCTCTGAGTGTCACGAGCAGATATCAAGTAGATCCAGGCTTGGAGCACTGGAAAAGCAGTAAAATATATCCTTAAGTACTTAAGAATGACTAAAGATCTTTTACTAGCATATGGAGGCAGTAGCCTCAGGGTTGAGGGCTACACGGACTCGAGCTTCTAGTCCGATGTCGATGATAGTAAGTCTAATTTAGGGTATGTGTTTACCTTGAATGGAGGAGCAGTATGCTGGAAGAGTTCCAAGTAAGACACTACTACTGACTCGACCACAAAGGCAGAATACATTGCTGCAGTAGAGGCAGCAAAGGAGGGAGTCTAGATAAAGAAGTTCATCACAGACTTAGGAGTCATGTCGAGCAATGAGGATATTTTTCCCTTATATTACGACAAATACAGGACGATTACTCAAATAAGGGAACTCGGCTCTCATCAGAAGTGTTCTGAGGAGGTTCTAGCTTATTAGAGAGATCATGGCCCGAAGATATGTAGTAGTGGAAAGAGTTCCATCCGAAGATAACATTGTAGATCTACTAACAAAGCCATTGACTCAAATTATCTTTGAGCATCACAGAGGTCTGATGGGGATCAGACATGTTGGTGATTGGCTTTAGGTTAAGTGAGAGATTGCAAGTCATATATGCCCTGCAAGCCAATCACATGAGTGATAACACTTGTGACTTGATATGCACTCTTTCTCTTTGCTTATTATTAGGCATTTTATCACTTTATCTTATGTGTTACATATATTGTGATATCTTTGGATCTGTGCAATGGGAATCGGATTATGATGAGATCACGATAATGAGACTGATTCACCTTTAAACACAGACCCTAAATTATCATGGTCATAGGTTATACAAGAAGGATATCGAGATAACCGGATAGATTGGTGTGCTGTATACCCGTCCATATGATGGAGGTGGCTGGTCTCATAGCTACTCGTGTGGGGACATTAAGGGTACAGTGCAGGTGCTCATTAGGGAATGAGTTCACCGATTGATCCGCTTATGGAATGCTTGATGGTTATTTATACCTCATATCAAACAACGATTCTGTAGTCCCAATAATGTATCTGGTCCTTGGACTTGAGACACCAAGGATGTCCTGTATAAGCACTCCACTCTTTGATACCGGACTTATAGGTTTGGAAAGTTCTAGATTTAGCACAGCCGGTTATTGGGAGTGGTAGCCAACCTTACGAGGGCTATTGAGTGTCAATAGAAGATCATCCGCTCTCGATATCATGAGAGAAATATCTCATGTATTCTTGCTCGAATAAATCCTTGGCCAAGATTATTCGGATTGAGAGAGAAAGAGTTCTCCGGGAGAATTCGACAAGAGCAAGAATCGAGAAGAGACCATATGGGCCTGACAACACCATGCTCGGTATAGGGTCTCTGGGATATTAGATGGATAAGGGACTATAGATACATGGTAACTGAGGATAGAGAGGTCCAAAGGATTGGATTCCCCTGTATAGTTTGGGGGCTATGTCATAATGGCCTAGTACGTCCGCAATCGATGAGTTGGGTGAATTATTATAGAGATAATAATTCACTAAGTCAGAAGAAGTTCTAACTAGTATGACTCATGGCCAACTCGATATTGGGCCTAGAGGGTCATACACATATGGTAGGTGTTGCAACGAGTAGAGGTTCGGATATGAGATATCCGTTGGAGCCCCTATCTTTTTGGATATCCATTAAGCCCCTGAATTATTGGATCATAAGATGAGATCAAATAATTACTAATAAGAGATTACTGGGTAGAGACCCACTAATCTAAGAGACTTGGGTAATTGGATGGAGATCTAATACCCAATAGGGCAAGATCCATTAGGGTAAATAGGGAGCCTCTATAAATAGGAGAGAACCAAAGCTCTATAGGCTGAGGGTTTCTTTTGATAGCCACCTTCTATTCTCCTCTCCCTAGAGAGGAGCATCATTGCAGTCCCTACCGTGTAGATATCGCTAGAGAGGAGGATGCTTGACCTCCTTCATTCTTCCTACAAATCTGTAGGGATTCAGGGATATACGATATCCCTAGGTATTTTCTTTTAGACATGTAGTTTTTACAGATTTGTTTTGATACACCGATCTTCGCACGATGATGGAACCTTTCTATAAAAAATCTGGGGTGTTTTGTTTTTGTTCTTTCGCTACGCATGAGATGTCGCTCCTTAGAAGGATTTCCCAATACTACATGCTTCAAGTTTTTTCCTTAGGCAAAGACTTTGTCAACATATCTAATCCATTCTCATTGGTATACACCTTTTCCAACTATAATTCTTTCATTTCAAGTGCATCTTAAAATCCAGTGATATCTTACATCAATATGCTTGGATCTAGAATGGTATGTTAAATTCTTGGAGAGGTGTATGACAGTCTAACTATTATAGTAAATAGTATATCCTTCCTATTTCAAGCTCAATTCCTATAGAAACTTTTTCATCCACAAAGCTTCCTTGCAGGTTTCAATAATTGCTATGTATTCTACTTTTGTGATTGATAGAGTAATACAATTCTGTAACTTAGACTGTCAAGAGACTGCTCCCCTGCAAATGTCATCAAGAACCCTAAAGTGGACTTCTTAGAATCAGTATCACTTATCATATTTGTATCTATGTACCCTTCTAATACAGGTTCACCACTGCCAAAACATAAATACAACTTGGAAGTATCTCTTAGATATCTTAATATCTATTTTACTGCTATCCAATGTTTTTTTTCAAGATTAGAGAAAAATCGACTAATAACTCCAACTGCATGAGCTATATCTGGCCTAATACAAACTATAATATACATCAAACTGCCTACTGTATATGAGTAAGGCATTCTAGATATTTCTTCTTTTTCTTTCTTACTTGTCGGACATTGTTTCAAACTAAACTTAAAATGACCTACAAGTGGAGAACAAGCTGCTTTGGCTTTACTCATGTTGAATCTTTTAAGAATCTTTTCAATGTAGATCTCTTGAGATAGTCAAATCATTCCTTTCTTCCTATCATAAAGAATCTTCATGCCAAGTATTTGTTTCGCTGATCCCAAGTCTTTCATGGTAAAAGACTTAGTTCTTTTTTAAGCTTTTCAATTTTACTAGCATCATGGCTAACAATCAACATATCATCAATATATAGCAGGAGAATAATGAAATTATCATCTGAAAACTTCTTTGTAAATACACAACAATCAAATGTGATTCTATTATACCCTTGGCTCATCATAAAGGAATCAAACTTTTTATACCACTATCTGAGTACTTGTTTGAGACCATATAAGTTTTTTCTTAGCTTGTACACTAGATTTTCTTTTTCCTTGATTTTGAAATCTTCTAGTTACTCCATGTAAATTTCTTCTTCTAGGCCATCATGAAAAAATGTAGTTTTCATATTATGTTGCTCAACTTCTAAATTCAAACGGGTAACTAAACCAAGAATAACTCAAATAGATGACATTTTCATCATAGGAAAAAATATTTCTTTAAAGTTAATACCTTTCTTCTGACTAAATCTTTTCACAACTAGTCATGCCTTGTATCTTTGTTTTAAGCTATTATTTTTAGTCTTCAATTTATAAACTCATTTATTCTTAAGAGCTTTCTTCTCTTTATGTAACTTTACCAAATCATAGGTGTGGTTCTCAAGTAAGGATCTCATCTCTTCTTGCATAGCTTTAACCCACTCATTCTTATGCTCATGTAGAATAGCTTCTTAGTAAGTTTCTAGCTCTTTCCCGTTAGTAAACATAACATACTTATGTAGAGGATATCTTGTAGATGATTATCGCTTTCTTGTAGATCTTCTTAATAAAATCTCAACTAATGGTGGAGGTGCTTACTCAGTTGGTTCAATATAATCAATTGTAGGAGCATCATCACTAACATTCTCATAATAATCTTTTTGTTCATCTCCCCCATGATCATCATGTATTACAGGTGAAAGAACTGGACTTAAACTCCAAGGAATATAAACAAAGGTTTTTGGCTTCTCAACATTATCACCATTATCAAATAGTTGGTCTTCCAGAAACACAACATCTCTACTTCTAATAATCTCCTTATTCATTGGATTCTATAATCTGTAACCAAACTCTCATGACCATAACTCAAGAAAATGTATGTCTTTGCTTTATTATCAAGCTTGGACCTCTTATCTTTGGGAATATGAACAAATACTTTACATCTAAAGATTCTTAAATGATTATAAGATATATTTTTCCCTTTCCATACTCTCTCTAGAACATTACCTTTCAGAGAAACTGATGGAGAAAGATTTATCAGGTCAACTATAGTTCTTAGAGCCTCCCCCAAAATGACTTAAGTAACTTAGTATGGGAAAGCATACACCTAATCTTTTCTTCAATGGTTCTATTCATCCTTTCTGCCACACCGTTTTGTTGAGAAGTTTTAAGAACTATTTTCTTAAGCCTGATACCATGAAACTTGCAATAATTTTCAAAAGGACCTCTGTATTCATCACCATTATCTGCTTGAACACACTTTAGCTTTCTACTAGTTTCTCTTTCAACACTGACACGAAATTCTTTGAAGACATCAAGTAATTAGTCTTTAGATTTCAAAACAAAAGCCCAAACTTTTCTAGAATGATTATCAATAAAAATAACAAAATAAAGAGCACCTCTAAGAGTTTTAGTTTATATAGTACAGACATTAGTGTGAACTAAATTAATAATATTTGATTTTTTAGATAGCGGATAAGTATGAAATATAACTTTGTGTTTTTCTAGCTAAGCAATGATTACAAGATTTAAGAGATGTATATTGCAACTCTGGTATTAACTACTTTCTAGCAAGAGTTTGAAATCTCTTCTCACTGATATGACTAAGCCTCTTATGCCAAAGATCTATGTTTTTACTTTTTTGAATTACATTAATCTTTCCTTTATATAACTTAGCTTTCATGATATAGAAAAAGTTTAGCTTCTTTCCTCTCGCCACAACTAAAGAACCTTTAGTGAACTTTCATTTGCTTTCACCAAAATAATATGTAAATCCCTCATCATCAAGTCTACCTGTAGATATCAAGTTCAGATGAATATCTGAAACATGTTTAACATCTTTTAGTATCAATTTACTCTCAGTACTAGTCTCCAAGCAAATATATCCAATACCCACAATTTTAGATGTATCATTGTTTCCCATTCTAACAATGCCAAAATCACCAACAATATAAAATCTAAGAAATCACCATGAGAAGTAACATTGAATGAAGCACCAAAGTGAATTACCTAGTTACTGTTATGAGCTACAAGACTGATACGTTCATCATCACAAACAATAATGATATCACCTTCAACAGTAACTGTATTGGCTCTTTCTCATTTTTCTTCTTTTCATTCTGTTCTCATTTTTAAAATCTATACTCTTTCTTTATATGACCTAGTCTATTGTAGTGAAAATACTTGATATCTCTTCTAGACTTGGATCTTCCTCTGTAACCATATGGATTTTTATTATGACTTCTTCCACATCTTTTCTATTTTTCAGTAACAAGTGTACTAGAAGAAAATTCTCTTTATTCTTTCCTTTTGAAGTAAACTATATTTAACCATGTCTATGGTTAGAGTCTCCTTTGGTATGGAGTTTGTAACTACAAACTATTACTATATATGTTTTATAACTTTCTGGTAAAGAGTTGAGAAATAACAATCCATGTTCATCATCTATATTTATTTTCGTAGTAATCAGTTTGTTTGCAAGACTCTGAAATAAACTTATATACTCAATAATGTTACCAATGTCTTTATATTTTAAATTAACAAATTTTCTGATTCAATAATAGCATTTCATCATCATATGAATGAATCTCATCAAAGAAAATATTTAGATCTCATCAAGTGAGTATAGTAGAAAAATATCTCAAAGAGGATAAACTATAGATCAGCACCATTAAAATTTTAGAAATTACTACAAGAATTTTACACATCAAATTTTGGATCAAAACCGATGAAATTTAGCCGCTTGATCGTCTAACAAATGCCTCATAATCTTGACTTTTTTTCTCTGAACCTTTTATCTGTGCCTGTCTGCTGCACGCACACTACCCTCACTACATGTGATTGGCGTATGTCTTTTTTCTTATTTTTTAATAATAGATTTGGGCTCATTTTCCAGTCCAAGCCCACATATGGGCTGGACCCAACAGTTTTGCCGTGCTCCAAAGATTGCAGCTGGTTACTGAGCTTTGCAAAAATAACTAATGATATCATAGTCTAACCATTTTTCGAAGACATTGATCGAAGCATTGTGTCGTGGTGCAGTCCGGGAATTTTCAGATATTATTTGATTGAGCATTTTTTTTTTTCAATTTTTGCTGTTGTCTCTCCACTTCTTCTTTCGGTTTCTCGGTGAAGTTCTATTTTCATGGTGCAGTTCTATTTTCTAAAAGACTCTTTGCAGATTGTGCAGTTGTATTTTCTAAAAGACTGTTTGCAGATTGCTCGCTTGCAATGTGACCTTCCACCATTGCATGGATGGGGTGAATTACAAGCTTGATGACAAAGGATTCCTCTCAACCATCCACATAAACCCTCAATGCGGCAGATGCAGATTAGGAACCGATCACTTTCCTCCATTGCCACATTTTTCGCTTGGTTTTACTGATATTTTCTATTCTATCAACTGGAGAATCAATCTCTAGGATGTGTGCAAGAGAGGCAATAACCTCGACTTCGCCTCCTCTTCAATAGCAGATGCGTGAAGAAACTTGAAGCTGGCAGGAAGTACAAACAAGTTCGGGTGAACGTTCACCCTATTGAGCAAAGTTTTCCGGCACAAGCGAAGTCAAATGAGTGAGACATGCAACTGAGATTTTAAGTTGTAAGCTTCCACGAAATGGATAACAAGAGCTTGTGAGACAACCCTTCGCCATCAGCTAAGAATCAAAGTTGCCTGATGCCACTCGAATGTTATCCACACATGATGTGTTCTACACTGTAGCCATCTTCTTCAGTTCGATGGACCATATGGATTCGTCAAATGAACTTTCTTGTGATCTTTTCTTTCCTCTATGCAATATCATCCGAAATATGTATTTCCAGAGCACACATCTGTGTTTGATGAAAAAAAGTCATCTACAACTATCTCATAGTACAAAAAGATGATACTTTTGTTGAGGAACTAAGCTGTTATCGGCAATCTCTTGAAGCAAGATCAGTTCAACCAATCACAACCATGAATACCAATGGAAATTGAACCTCAAATTTTTTTTTTTCTGTTTTCCTAAAAAGAATATGGCACATCAAAATCAGTAACCCAGCTACATTCAATTGTCATTATTCTTGATTTATGTTTGTGTGTGTATATATATATATATATATATATATATATATGTATTATATACATACATATATATGTATACATATGTATATACATATATTATATATATATATAGATATAGATACGTACATATATATATATATGTGTATATATATATATATACACATATATATATGTATATAGTGTATGTATATATATATATATACATATATATATACATACACTATATACATATATATATGTGTATATATATATATACACATATATATTGGTGTGAACTTTAATTAAGCTAGCTTCATTAATATAAAGCAACAAAATAATTTTTTAGTCTATAAAATATTAAGAACATAAGTAGCATGTCATGCCACTCATCACAAAAAAAAAAAATCATTAACATTTGAATTCTTTAGCTACTGTAAGAATCAAGAGCACAAGTGATGGATTGTGAATTCATCAAAACAAGAACATAATAAGATAGAATAATGTTTTGATTCTTTAACATCCAAATGGGATCTCAATTATTTATTTTCTTAATTATCCTTGTCAAATTCAGTAGCGTGACAGAGAAGATCAAGTAATAGCAGTCTTCATAAATTATTTCTTTACATAAATAAAATGAATATTTATAGAGGGCCAGAATAATTTGTAGAACAAGCCGAAGCGAGAGGGGTGGGCACGTATCATCCCCTCGAAAAACATCCCCTAAAAATAGCAGTAAAATTTCTCATACTCATCAATTCTTACTCTTCTCTCCACCTGACTTGTGATCACAAGTGCGACCGACGGGTCTGCCTTTTCTTCCATTTATGTGCGTGGTGGACTTTTGTTCGAGTGACTCAACGAGCCGGAAAGTTTGCGTTCGCGGAATTATGGTTCCCTTGGCATAAGAAGTACCAACAAAGGGTACGATCCAGAACATTTCATGTTTCCAGCAACTTCTTCCACTTGAATCAGATACCGTTCATCATCGTTATTTTCTTGCAAGAAATTCCGATAACGTCTGGGACCCACGAAAGCTGATGGTTTCTAGTAGAATTTGAAGCGATGGAATCACGCGGATCGATTGAATAAGATCCAACATACACGCACACCCCACCGCCGCTTATAAAGCCTGGAATCACATTCCCCCTTCGGCATCGCTTCTCCTCTGTTTCTTCTCTCCAATTCCTCCATTTGTTCCACGATCGGATCGAGTATTAGCTATTTCTTTTCTGGAAAGGATTTGTTTTCTGCTTCTTTGTAGGTTCTTTGATCGATCCATCGACATGATCCTGTAGGAGTTTGGATATCGTCAGGTAAGCGAATTGGTTCCAGTAAATTCTTGTGCTGTCAGGGTGTTTGATGTCATCTGTTGGCTTTTGCCCCACTATAATTTCCGGTTCTTCGTGTGCATCTGATTGTGGAGTTAGCTTCGGTTGTGGATTTCTTGTTATATACCAGTTTAATTTATGGAGCAATTGTTCATCGACTTAAATTTTGATTCCTATTCGATCTTTTAATTCTTGATGACTCTTCGTCTTCTCTTGGCTAATTAGCTGTGGTTGAGCGTTGCGGTGATGTGAAGTTACCACAGATAGCAGGGCTTTATAGTGTGCTGTAAGTAGATCTTTTTGAGATTGTTGAACATTTTTGGGCTTCGCTCATAGTTAAGGCAATAGTAAGGGTGACGAGACTTAGGAATGTTTCAAAGCTTGTTTTTTGTTGGGTTTTAATCGTTATGATATTGGTAGAAAGGTTGATCTCGGGCCATTATGCATGGTTTGTCCTAGATTCACTGGTTCTCACATGGGCCATACGGATGAAAAGTTAGTATATTTTAATTCGACAGATGTTATTTATGTCAAATGGTACCAAGGAATGTGTGCTTTCAAACAGGAATTGTGTAGAATTTTGATGATGCTACTAGGTTAACTAGACTTTAAAGGTAAGTAATATTGACAAGAGAGGTGGCTCTTTGGTTATTGTTGTGGTTGGACTTGGGTTGTAGAATCCCACTTTATTGTGTGACAATATCCAGTAATAGAAGAATTTGCAATGCGATACAATGTAAAGAAAAAAATCCCTTAGAGAAGAAGAAGAATCATCAATAATTAACAGATATTCTTGCTATTACCAGTTCAGACGAAGGGTCATCTGAACTGCTTTCCCAAAGATATTTTGTGACTGCCTAATTTGGCTTTTTATTTCCTGTTTGTACTTCCCATTGAAGCACATATGCTCTTTAGTTGTTCTTTCTTACATGCTTTAGAATTTTAAATATGTATGCCATGTAATGTAAATGATGGTGTCACTGTCAGCAACAGTTCAGATGATAGATTTTGGTATTTCTAGTGTCACTACTTTGGTTGTTCATGAAAATTATTGTTTGGATAGATTTATTGCTCAATGTGTTACCTTTTGATTTCTATTTTAGTGTGTGCTATAAATGACTCATGTGATCAAGTGAAAAATAAATATTCTGCTTCATTAGTGTAAACAATGGCTGGACAAGTTGCTGCCTCACAACCCACTGAATCATTTGAATACATGCTGCTTGAGGGAGATCCATATCATTTAAGGCCTGTTGTATCTACAACAACTCAGAATATCCCATGGATCGAGCCCAATGTGCTGAAGTTGAAGCATAGGATAGGGCGAGGTCCTTTTGGCGATGTATGTATTGCAACTCATCACCAAAGTACCGATGATTATGATCACTATCATGAAGTTGCTATCAAAATGTTATATCCCATTAAGGATGACCAGATTCAGACTTGTTTGTCCAAGTTCGATGAAGTATTCTCCAAGTGCCAAGGGCTAGACAACGTTTGTCTTCTTGACGGTGTTTCACTTCAAAATGGAAGAGTAAGTTAACGGTCTGATTTTAGCAAATCTACATATTGGAGCATTGCAAAAGGGTACTTTAGTATTTATAAATTTACCATGAATGCACTGGAAATGTGTATAAAATGATTTTACAGGTCTGCATTGCTATGAAATATTATGAGGGATCAATTGGTGATAAGATGGCTCGTCAAAAAGGTGGTAAACTTTCACTATCTGACGTCTTAAGGTGACTTCCTAGATGCTGATGCTGCTTTCTTATGTGAGTTGAGTATGGTAAGCTCTTGTCATTTACTCACAATCGCTTATCTGCAGGTATAGTGCTGATTTGGCTCAGGGAGTGTTGGAACTCCACAGGAGAGGGTTTCTTCTGCTCAACCTTAAGCCTTGCAACTTTCTTCTTGATGACCATGATCGGGCAGTGATAGGGGACTTTGGAATTCCATTTTTACTCCATGGATTTTCACTACCATGTTCAGACCTAGTTCAGAGGCTTGGTACTCCAAACTACATGGCTCCTGAACAATGGGAACCAAGCATCAATGGTCCGATCTCATTTGAAACTGATTCATGGGGATTTGGATGTAGCATTGTTGAGATGCTAAGTGGCATACAACCATGGCGTGGTAGGTCACCTGATGAAATTTATCAACTAGTTGTCATAAAGAAAGAAAAGCCAAAAATTCCTCATGGCTTACCTCCAAAAATGGAAGATATCCTTCATGGATGCTTTGAGGATGATTTCCGAAATCGCCCTTTGATGAAAGATATTTTACATGCATTCAAAAGGTATGCCACGATTTAGCATTAGCCCTATCTCTTTATGAACTTTTAGGGGCTATTTTTTTATCCATCGCTGTTCGACTGTTGCACCATCTCACATTGGCATAATGGCATTCACCTTGTTATGAATTTTCTTCACCATATTATACATTATAAATACTTGAAGCTCCTTTGATAATGACCTAATGACCTTGTCATCCATCTCCTTCATTCCTTTAGTCTTCTTCTGCTGAAAATTCTGTAAAAATTGAAGCCTGTAGCTCTGCTGGTACCATGTCAGCATGTCCAAAACTATTTTTCTCTGAAATTCAAAAGCCATAGTTTGAGCAAGAAATTCCTTCTCATGGATCATGCCTGCATCTGTGAGCGGAAACATGGTATGTGCCATTTGTGCACCTTGCTACACAGCCTTGCCAACACAAGTGTGCCACAGGAAAGGGGAGGGTAGAAGAAGGAAATTGTTAGGATAGGAGGAACGGGGACTGCTACTGTTCATTAATATTTGCAAATGCAATGATATTCTCAAATAATTAAGTTGTATAAATTGAGATGGTGCATTTAGGGACCTTTTAACTCCTTTAAGTGCCACTTGTTGATCACCTAATGCCACACTCTATCCCTTATTATGGTTATCACTGCATTTCCTGAATACTTTTGTTGTAAAAGTTTGGCCCTATCCTTACAACTGAGAGACTTTGCAATTGTGAGGAAACCATGAGTTCTGATCTAAACAATGCAGCAAGGCTCATTAAATTGCTTACAATAATTTGTTGGAAAGTAGCACGTATGATTGTGTTTGACTAAAGAATTTGTATTAGTAAACTGCAAATGCTACTTTATACTGATCTACTCATGAAGCTAGGATAAATCATTGTTTCTCTTTTTTTTCTTTCTACCTCCTTGCCTCCTTCATGTCAAGCACATTTTTCTCAATTCCACTTTTCTATATCTTGAAAACTCTCCCACCATTGGCAACTCAGCAATAAGCTACACACACACTTTTAGTGGTTGCCATTGCATTTGCAATTTGTTTATTAAGCTTCTTATCAAACAACAATTTGGGAGGCACACAAACTGTTTAATTCTTTAGCAAAATTTTATGAATCTGAAATGGATTCGTTCTGTTTTCTCAATGGAAATGATGAGTAAATTGTAGTGTGTGTAAACTGTGTTAACACATCCAATACTAAAATGCATTATCATTGGCTTTTGGGTTCCAAATAAGCCATTTTAGTTTCTAGTTCAATACAGAATTCAGAGAAAACAATATGTTACAATTAAATTAATTACAAGAAATTTATGCTTTTTAACAATGAGACCATAGAATATATACTTGGAAGTTTACAATACATTATAAGATGGTAGAGTTGTGAGGTATGAGCTCCAACATAACTTTTCCAATTATAGAAAGCCACCACACTCTTAACCAATTATCAAGTCTTTCTCAATTAAACTCGTGCAGATTACAATCACGGGCTAGTTCTTCTGCGTGCAATATTCCTTTGCCAGCCAATGGCTTTTATAGTGAAGGGAAAAAAAATGAAAATTTGTTGTCTAAGTGCTGTAAATTTAACATTTGAATATTCTTTTCAGTTGTGATGGTGCTACTTGTAGTGAGAGTGATGCTGACCACCTGATGGCAGAAAAATCAAGCCACATCAATTATACCAATTGGTCACTCCTGAAGGACCAACTCCAAGTGGGTGACACTGTCCGCTCTAGGAAGCCTACAAACTCATGCAAACCAGAGAGCATGGAGATCCCAGAGGGAACCATTGTTGGCAAGGAAACCCATGGGGATAGTGATGGTTTCATTCTCGTCAGGGTTCATGGAGTCCACAATCCTCTTAGAGTTCACTGCTCCATGGTGCAGAGGGTGACGAATGGCTTTGTTGCTGGTGACTGGGTACGGGTGATGACTGATGACAAGAAGCAGTCTCCGGTGGGCATTCTCCATAATATAGAGCGTGATGGAAGGGTAACAGTTGGCTTTATTGGAATGGACACTCTTTGGAAGGGGCACTATTCAGAGCTTCAAATTGCTGAATCCTACTGCGTTGGCCAGTTTTCAAGGGTGAAAGCAGGCATCTCCTGTCCCAGGTTCGAATGGCCACACAACCACAGAGGAGAATGGGCAACTGGTAGGATCTCACAGATTCATCCAAATGGATGCCTTGTGGTTAAATTTCCAGGCAAGTTTAGCTTTGGAGAAGCTGCAAGCTTTCTTGCAGACCCTTCAGAGGTGGAAGTAGTAAGCTTCAAGACATGCGAGGGGTTGGCAAAGAAGTACCAGCACCTTGAAGATTTCCACTGGGCTGTGAGGCCATTAGTTATTGCACTGGGGTTGTTCACAGCATTGAAGGTGGGCGTCTTCATTGGAAAAAGCATGGGCAAGTCGAGGAGAAAGAAGGTTGGTAAAGTTGTTAACATCTCAGGACAGGTAGAGGAACAGCAGCAGGATGGGCAGAGTGGCTCCAATTCAGTTTGGCTTCCTCATCCGGTGGCAAATATCCTCTTTGGAGACGCTGTTCCTGCTAGATAAATGTCCAAGGTCGTCGGTCGAGAAATAATTCATCAAAATTAGACTCATTGATGTATATAAACAGGTGATGTGGACCTTGGGAGCCTGATGTAAATATTCTTAAGCAGATATCCGTCCTGCCATCATTTCAACTGATCTTAAACTCCAGTCCAGTATCATGCTTTAAGCACGAGATTAGTCTGTTTGGCATTAATTTTTTGGAGTATCTATTGCAAGTTATTTTTTAACATATCTCAATGATGATGAAAAATATATGTAGTCAATCCTAAATAGTTAAGACTTATAATTTTGTTATTATTATTGTATTGTTATGACTCAGTGTTTATTCCTTTATGCAGTGGGTTGACTTTTGCTGGAGATGAATCTGACTTGAAATATTGAACTGATTAGAAAACATTAGAAGAAAGCTCTGGACAGAACCAGGATCAGAATATCATAGTTATATATCATTATGGTGTTACAGGACTGAATGAAATCTCACATCAGGAGATGCTATTTGAGCTAAAGAGGTATTTGTAGTATTTCTGTGTCGAGTATATCATTAATTTATGTTGTTGCAGATAAAACTTTTACCAGCCATTTGTAGATACCATGACGTATTCATGAAAACACAAATGTTTTGGAGAGCATTATTATTGTCAATATCCTTCATTCCTAGTAGTCTCATCTTGAGGAGGAATTGCTCATATTGTAGATTCGGACAACACCATTAGGCAAACCTGAGTACAAAAACCTGAAGGATGATAGGTTAAGTTTGCAGATTGTGTTCGGCAAAGAGTGATAAGAGAACCTTGCGAAAGAAAATGAGATTTAGCAAAGGAGACATCGGGATTTTTAGAGATTCGG
This sequence comes from Musa beccarii, assembly GCA_024322285.1. Lineage (NCBI taxonomy): Eukaryota > Viridiplantae > Streptophyta > Magnoliopsida > Zingiberales > Musaceae > Musa > Musa beccarii. Next base: position 58,454,316 of record CM044398.1, read on the forward strand.
AGATGTTCTACCAAGAGAGTTAAAGAGTTTCGTGAGAATGAATGAGGAAAGAAGAAAGAAAAAGATCCAAAAGAGTTTTGTGAGTATGAATGAGGAAGGGAGAAGAAAGAAAAAGCAGAGACGGCGAAACCTTTAATTGTTTTTTTTTTATTCTACCAAGAGAGAATAAATGAGGGGAAAAAGAGAGAGAGAGAGAGAGAGAGAGAGAGAGAGAGAGAGAGTCCTTGTTATCTAAATACAGAAAAATGATTAAAAGTCCTCGGAGAAGATGCATGATATTTTTTGCTTTGAGATGGACTGTTATTTTGATTTACTGGAATTGTATCGATGGGATAAGTTTGCAAAATATTTGACCCTTTTTTTTTTGTTGACACCATCCACTGGGCTCAACGATTTGTTTATATGGTGGAGATTAAACTGAGTCCGATAGGTATAGACTCCATTTTGTCGAGATGTCACAGCGATTTTAAGCGGGAGCTCATATTCATTATTACTGGTTTGGGTCGTCGAGATTGTCAAATCTATTTGCCAAAATAATTGTCCCAAAAATTATCTGAACTGACATAGTGAAATAGGTTTGTGCAATTGCTTCGTCCAGACGGCAGATGTCCTGTTCGTCGGATCTTGCCAAAAATGGATGATACTATGTTATTCTTCTTCTAGCGCTCTGGAATGGAATGAATGCAGGTAGGAAAATATTTGAATGCCCAAAACAATAGGTCAGATTGAAGAAGATTCACTCATGTCAGTCCTGCTTCGACCGAGAGATCCCAAATTTCATTGGAGCCAGACAAAATGCATGACTGGAAAAGTATTTTTTCTGCGCAAAACTGTATCATCGGAAAATATTTCTTTTACCCAAAACAATAGATTAAGATTCATTTACTGATGTCAGTCCTGCTTCGACCGAGAGAACCCAAATCTAAGTCGAGATCCAAGCCAGGAGAAAATCCGGGTGGAGGGAGAGCCACTTCCGATCAAGGCACCTTCGCCAACCTTCTCTTTGGAGGACGAACAGCAAATAGTTTCGGCATATTTTGCCTGGAAAGTAGGTGAGAAGTCGGATAATTCTCGACATCAGGCTGATGAGACACTTTTATATATATATATATATATATATATATGTGGATTTCTACCTGAGAAGTTGGCAGCATGTAGGGGGAAGTTGAATCTCCTCGGAGCAGACACTTGTGCTCTTCCCTGTTGTTTGGCGGTGCTTGTTTGCCCACATCCTTAATGGAATCCTTCAGTCCTGATGTACCTGCTGTTGCAGAGCCTCTGTCAGCGAGACACAGGTGTAGTTTCTCCGGTGTCTTCTCTTTGTCATCTGGCTGTGCCAGACAATGCTTGTGTTTTCTGTGATCTCCAAGCCGTTCCACGAACAGCAGAATTATTGATCTCCAGGTAACGCAAGCCTGAGGTTATCTGCAGGAGTGATGAATTCCTATTTTTTTTTTCTTGTCTTTTCTTAGACTTGGAATTGATCAATCCATAGTCTTGCCATTTAAGAATCGATTTGATATCCTTGATTCATCACATCATTCTATATTTTGTGTAAATCTCATAATGATTTATTGTTCTTAATTTTTTTTGGTTGTTAAATAGGGTAAAAATGTACATAACAAACGTTATTATATATATATATATATATATATATATATATATATATATATATATATATAATATTTCTCTTTCATACCCAAATTCGTCTCCTTGGTACCAGAGCAAAGTACCCTATGAAGTTTTTTGAAGCGTCGATTCAGCCTCATCCACTTGTAAGCTCTATCCTTCAAATTTTTTGTAAGTTTACTATTTTCTTTTATTTTTATCTCCTGTGCTCTCTCTCTCTCTCTCTCTCTCTCTCTCTCTCTCTCTCTCTCTCTCATCTTTCTACTTGTTTTGCTTCCGTGCTTTTATCTCTCTTAACCCCTCCATTGTTTCATCTCTCTCTTTTTTTTGTTGTTCTGTTCTCCGTTGCTCTCATATTTCTTCTTGTTTTGCTTCCTTACATTTATCTCTCTTAACCCCTGCATTATTTTGATCTCTCTCTCTCTTTTTTTTTTGTCTCCCTTTCTCCCTCTCATCTTTCTTCTGGTTTTGTTTCCTTGACTTTATTTCTCTTAGCCCCCTTATTAATTCATTTCTCTTGAAATTATCTTCCGGTGAACATTTTCCTCCATCTTTCAGCTTTGTCGACAAAAAAATTTTGCAACTGCATCCGCATCCTGCTGGTGTGGATCCACACACTGCACAATGTTCAACTCCTCTGTGTACTGCTGCTCTCCAAACTGCCACCTCTTTCACACACATCCTGGCAAAGGCCAAACTGCTGATCCCTCCTCCAAATGCATCCTGCGATCTCTGACTTATGTGCCTGTCACAGTTGTTTGCTGCAGTTGAATGGCTCACTGACAGTGAGTTGAGAGTGCAGATGGCTTCCAAAGTTGTCGTTGTGCTGAGCTCACAATGGGTTCTCCATCTTGTGAGTTACGTAAATAGTGAGCACTTGGAAGCTCATGGTGGAATACTATTTGTTTGAGGATCCCCAATAATTGTGTTGGTGTGTGGAATGAGCAGAAATCAAGCTAGGCCCAGGGATGTCTTTTTCTTTGTCCTCCCTCCCTCCCAATCTAATCACCACAAGGTTACTGCTAACGACATGCCCCTACTACTTAGCGATTGATAGAAAAAAGATGTGGGCCATTGTAGGTATCTGTTCAATGAGAAAAGAAGTGAGGCTGAGTGATGAGATCATTGTAAGAAATGATGAATACTCCACCAACCATACATTCTCCAAAATGGCATCATTTGGAAAGCCTCCCTGCATAATTAGGTGGGCTTTCTGGAACAGATTTTGATACCATTTATGCTTCTCAGTGACAAAACAGATATGTGCAACTTAATCTTTCAAGGAAAAAGATTTATGCAATCCAAAGATATCATAATATTCATTTAAGGTGAATGAGGATTTTGCCATTCGATAATATTAGTTGTCCATTGTTTTTTTTTTATTTAACTAACTTGAGGATCTTTTACAAGTTCTGTGGTCTCTTCCGTTCATCAAGTTCCTGATGAGTTGACTTCAGATGTGGATCAGAGCTAGCTAAATGTTCCATATCATTCCATCATAATTTGATGGCTGTTATAATCATGAGGCATCCGTAACCTCAAAGCAAATCTAATAAATACTTGAAACTTAATGATTAGGTTGCTCCTGAGCATACTTTCCTCCAAATGCTTCATTGCTTTGGAGTTTCCTTCAACCATTAGTTATCACCATAACTAAATATGAATTCACCACTCAAAAGCTACAACATCTGAATTAAAACACTGTTACCTTGATGAATTACTGAATGTAATTAGAATAGTGAGTGCACTTATATTGAGTGCGCATAGGGCTGGTATCCCTTTTCATTTAAATAGTTTATTTTGAAGAATTTATTGGTTCCCCTAATTTGGCACGCAACCCATTATTCAGCTCATTGAAATTTTAGTAGTCGATAGCCTATCTTTTCTTTAACCTAAACTCTAAATCTAATTAGGGGGGTGTTGACAGCCATCTCTTTTTTAATTTAAACTCTAAGTCTAATTAAGGAGGTGTGATGATCGCAAAAATTAGGTGAGAAACTGTGACAAAAAAGATAAAAAAACAGTAATAGCAACGTGATTCACAAAGAGGAGAAAAAGGTAAATAAAAAAGAGAAAAAGGAAGGGAAGAAGATAAGGACAACACAGAGATTGTTCTCATTTATCCAAACAATATTCTTATCTCAGGTTAGATCAGATCTACAATGAATTCATATTGTGATTGCTTGGGGAGGTTTTAGATATTGTGCACAGTGACGTAATCATTGTATCCCAATTATTCTCTAGTGATTGTTGCTTGAGTTTTGGGCAAGAGACTTTGAAAATTATCTATTCATTATTTTTATAGTGGATTTTCTCTGGTTTGCCCTGTGATTTTTACTTTTCACATTGGAGGGGTTTTCTATGTAAATTTTGGTATTTTATTTGATTATAATTTTTGTTTAATTTCGCTATGTGTTAAGACCTACTAGTATTTATTCGTATACAAAAGTTCTTCATTTTTTTATCTCATCAATTTACATCAGAGCAGGTTTTGGTGATATTTAATTTTTTATATTCGAACATGAAGGCTGGTAGTGTTTCTCGTATGATTAGCTTGAACGAAAATAATTGGATGATATAGAAATCAAGAATGGAAGGTATCTTGTATTATAAATATTTGTATTGACCTTTGCAAGGGAATAGTGCAAAACCCACAACTATGACAAATGATGAGTGGAATAGATTAGATCAAAAAACGATTAGGTTTATTCGACAGTGGCTCGATGACAGTGTCTTTCACCATGTTTCTACTGAAAGTCCTGTATATTCTTTTTAGAAAAAGTTGGAAAGTCTCTATGAAAGAAAAACAGCTAGAGTTTTCTTGATTAGAAAACTTATGAACCTGAAATATAAAGAGGGTGCTTCTATTACTGAGTATTTGAATGAAATGCAATGTATTACTAACGAGTTATCCTATATGAAAATGTCTCTTGATGATGAGTTGCAAGTATTGTAACTTCTTAGTTCATTGCTAAAAAGTTAGGAGGCATTGGGGGTTTCCCTTAGTAATTCTACACTAGATGATATTGTCACAATGAGTCAAGTAACAAGTAGTTTATTAAATGAGGAGTTGAGAAGAAATAACTCAACAGCATCTCAGATTGATTCACAAGCACTTATCTCAAATAACAAAGGAAGGTCAAAGTCTAAAGATAGAAGCAGTTCATGTATGGGTATAAGCAAGTCAATATCAAGGAAAGATATTATTTACTGTAACTATGATGAGAAAAGACATTATAAGAATCAATGTAAGTAACCTAAAAAGAGCACAAAAAAAAGAAGTGGAGTCTACGAAGTCAAAAGATAATACCACAATTATAGTGCAGGATGGTGATTATTTGATTTTGTCCCCATCTGATGATATATTTTTTTTATGTGTTAGGATCTCAAGTGAATAATTACAGGAGCTTCTTATCATGCTATACCACGAAGGAAGTTTTTTGCTACCTATAGGTCTAGAAATTTTAGTATTGTCAAGATGGGACAACTATGGCACAATAGATATCATTAGCACAGGTGACATTCATATAAAGACTAACCTTAGTTGCAAGTTAGTGCTTAAAGATATGAGACATGTGGTTAACTTAAGGTTGAATCTAATTTCAGTTAGAAGACTGGATAATGAAGACTATATAGTAGGTTTCACAGAGGATAATGAAAGCTTAGTAAATGTTCTCTTATTATAGCTAGTGGAAAGAAGTATCATACTTTGTACAAGTTATAGGCTAAAGCTTATGATGAATAATTAAATACTATAGAGAAAGACTTCAATATGGAGTTGTGGCATAGGCGAATAGGACACATGAGTGAGAAGGGACTGCAAGTTTTTTTCAAGAGAGATATATTGTCAAACCTCAGAGGTACACGTTTAAACCCTTGTATTGATTATTTGATTGGTAAATAACATAGAGTTTCCTTTGTTAGTCCTGCTTTGTCTAGAAAAATATATGCCTTGGACCGTGTTTATATAGATGTATGTAGTCCTTTGAGGACAAAAACTCCTAGTGGATCTATTAATGTTCTTGGCATCAATAGTGCACTTTATTTTGTCACTTTTATAGATAATTTTTTTCAGGAAAGTTTGGGCCTATACTATGAAAACCAAAGATCAGGTTATTAATATCTTCAAAGAGTTTCATACTCGAGTTGAAAGGGAGACAAAAAGGTAACTAAAATATATAAGATCAGATAATGGTGGTGAGTACACAGGATTATTTGATGATTATTGCAGGTCATATGACATCCAATATGAGATGACAGTTCTTGGTACACCTCAACATAATGCTATTGCAGAGAGGATGAACCGCACTATCATGAAAAAGATCAAATGTATGCTTTCATAGGCTAAGCTACCAAAAAAGTTTTGAGATGAGGCTTTAAGGACTACAGTTGATGTGATCAACTTATCTCCCTATACAGCCCTAGATAGTGATATTACAAAGCATGTATGGTCAGAGAAAGATGTTTCCTATAAGCATTTGAGAGTGTTTGGTTGTCATGCATTTGCACATATTCTAGACAATGAGAGGTTTAAGTTGGATAGCAAGACAAAAGAATATATTTTTCTTGGCTACTCACCTGATCAATTTGGTTATATACTTTGGGATCCAGAAAAGAAAAAATATTTAAAAGCAGAGATGTGGTTTTCTTTGAGGATTAAACCTTTGAGGATTTGAAGGAGACACCAACCAAGACTTATACAGAAGAATTAGCAACTTGTGACCAAGTTACTCCTTCAATATATCAGGGTGATGAGAGAGATATGCAGGAAGATGATGTAGAGCCCGATGTTGATCTACTTGCAAGACATGTTGAGTAAGAAGAAGTTGAAGAGTAACTTCCCACAGAACCTCAATTGAGAAGATCTTCTAGACAACGTCAACCTTCCAGAAGATACTCTGTAGATGAGTATATGATGCTTATTGATGTAGGTGAACTAGAAAGTTACCAAGAAGTAATTGAAAGTGAGCAAAAAAAGAAGTGGTTAATTGCTATGTAGGAAGAGATGAATACTCTACAGAAGAACCACATATATAATTTAGTGCAACTACCTAAAGGAATGAAGGTCTTGAAAAATAAGTGAGTTTTAAGGTTGAAAACTCAAGAATATTATTTTCAACCAAAGTACAAAGCTAGATTAGTTGTGAAAGGCTTTGGTCAAAAGAAAGGTATTAACTTTGAAGAGATTTTTTCTTCTACTGTTAAAATATCTTATATTCATGTTGCTCTTGGTATTGTTGCTAGCTAGGATTTAGAGGTTGAGTAGTTAGATATGAAAATAGCTTTTCTTCATAGTAATTTGAATGAGAAAATTTATATGGAGCAACTAGAAGGTTTTAAAGTTAAAGGTAAAGAAAATTTTATCTACAAATTGATAAAGAGTTTGTATGGGTTGAAGTAAGCTCCAAGACAGTGGTATAGAATGTTTGATTCGTTTATGACTGAAAATGGATAAAAAAGAATGACTTTAGATCATTATGTGTACATCAAACGGTTTGGTGAGGATTTTATTATTCTCTTACTTTATGTTGATGATATGCTTATCCTTGAAAAAGATATATATATATATATATATATAATTGATAGGTTAAAAAAGAAACTGAGTGAGTCCTTTGCAATGAAGGACATGGGGCCAACAAAGCAAATACTAGGCATGTAGATTTTTCGTGACAAAAAATAAGAAGATTTGGTTATTACAAGAGAAATATATCGAGAAGATATTAGAAAGGTTCAGTATGAGTAATGCAAACCTAGTTGGTTCTCTTTTTTAGGTCACTTCAAGTTATGCTCAGAGCAAAGTCTACCAAGTGATGAGGAGAAGGAGAAAATGCAAAAAGTTCTGTATGCTTCAACAGTTGGAAATTTAATGTATGCAATGGTATATACGAGGCCAGACATCACATATGCAGTAGGTGTTACTAGTAAGTTTCTTACAAATCCAAGCAAGGAGCACTCGGCAGCAATGAAGTGAATCTTGAGATATCTTAGAGGAAGCTCTAAGGTTTGTTTAAGCATTGGAGGTGGACCACCTGTGTTGACGGGTTATACAAATGCAGATATACAAGAGATATTAATACAAGAAAATCCATATCAGATTTTGTATTTACTATTGCAGGGGGAGCTGTGTCATAACAATCTAGATTGCAAAGGTGTATTGCTCTCTCCATCACAAAGGCAGAATATATTGTTGCTATAGAGGTTTGTAAAGAAATGTTATGAATGAAAATTTTTTTACAAGAATTGAGATTAAAACAGAAAAACTATGTGGTACATTATGATAGTTAAAGTGTCATCCATTTGTGTAAGAACCCAACTTTTTATTCCAAGTCAAAGCATATAGATGTCAGATACTATTGGATTTGAAATGTACTTGAAGAGAAGCAGTTGTAATTTTAGAAAATTCATATAGATGATAATGGTGCACACATGTTGATAAAGACCTTACCGAAAGAAAGATAAGAGATATGTCGATAGTTGGTCGGCATGACTTTACACTGAGGAGTCATGAAATAACCTCTTTTATAAGCTGAAGGGAGAGGTTGTTGGGCAGGCAATCCATTATTTCGCCCATATGGGCTTTAGTAGCCCACAACCCACCTCTTCTTTAACCTAAACTCTAAGTCTAATTAGGGGGGTGTGGTGGCTACGAAGAATATGTGAGAAACTATAGGAAAAAAGACAGAAAATTATAGCAACAATGTGATTCACAAAGAGGAGAAAATGACATAAAAATAAAAGAAAATAAAAGGGAAGAAGACAAGAACAAAGCAGAGGCTGTTCTCATTCATCCAAACAGTGTTCTTGTCTCAGTTTAGATCAGATCTACAGTGAATTCTTATTGTGATTACTTAGAGAGGTTTTGGATATTATGCATAGTAATGTAATCCTTGTAAGGAAGTTACGACCTGCTAGTATTTGTTCATATATAAAAGTTATTCATTATTTTTTATCCCATCATCTCTCGCCCCTACTCATCTATTCCAAGTTCATGTAACGATCTTCGAGTCCAAAGGTGGAGCAAATTAATGCTTTCTATAGAGTGGAAGAGGAGAAGGAGCTAAAGGGAGATCGCCTTAATGAATCAGTCGGTATGGGATGGTGTCTCTTTCGATGGGAGGAGGGGAAGAAACAACCTAGGATTCTATTTAGAAGCACAAATGAGATGTGGGAGCGTCACACCTGTGAAAGGCCTATACGACTGAATAACCTGAATTATACTGAGCTTGTATGTCAAGAAGCTAAAAAGGAGATGAAACGAGTGCTTGACACCGGTATCTATCGGTTCTCAACTCATCTTAGGAGGAAAGACACTAAAACAAAGAGGCCTATAGGTTCGACCTTTCTAATATGAGAAAAGGTGATACTAACACCATAGCAAGATCGTCTTCAGCATGAATGAATGAAGAGAATCACCTTGATTCCCAAGGCCTAGCTAATTCCTAGATTCTTTCTCTTTGTAAAGAAGGCCTAGCTAGTTCCCATATTCTTTATGAAAGTGAAAATAATATCTTTTCAGCTTCTATGCTAGTTGATTGATTATGTGGCTAATCTTTGTTCTTGGAACCATCTCAGGGACAAGAAGATGTGCGTGTGAATGAATCTTAAAGATCATATATAGTATGTCCTCTGGACTCAGTAGCTCATGCACACCTCTTTCAGAGAACACTTTTCCTGAGTAGAAGTTAGCAGCAACCATGCATCTGCTTCTTTGATTACTTTTGGCTAATTTCTTTTGAAAGTACTGGCACAAGAAATTTACTCAGAAACGGTTACCGCAAAGTATCATGAAGGAGAGCAAGGATGAGAAAGATGGGGGAGAAGAAAAAGGCTGGGTTGATATCACATCATGAAGGCAATTTTTCTTCCATGATTACGTGCACAACAGTGTGAGCTTCAGAACCAAACAAGCAAGCGAATCTGTCATGCAGACAACAATGTCTTCCTTGTAGTCATCAGGTTTCAGCAGCGAGGCTTGTGTTCAGGAAACACTAACCTTTGGTTGGTCTCAGTGAGAAGGAGACGGAGAAGAGAGCCGTGTCACAGGATGCTGCTGCGTCTTTGCTAATTAATTGGCTTCTCCACGTAATTTCCCACAGTTTTATTGAACTGCAATTGGGACATGCACCATCGAGGGATGACTGCCGTTCAAGAAAGCTGTGGAAGACTACATAGAGAGCCATCTCTCCAGATCTTACACACATCCCTCTCTCTCTCTCTCTCTCTCTCTCACACACACACATACACACACACAGAAGAGCGTTGGTCCAAATAGGCTCTTTCTATGTTCACTTTGAAAGCTATGGAGGACTACATAAAGAGTCAAAACTTCAGGTTTTACACTCATCCTCAAGAGAGAGAGAGAGAGAGAGAGAGAGAGAGAGAGAGAGAGAGAGAGAGAGAGAGTATTGGTTAAAATTGGCTCTTTCTAGCTCACTTGGAAAGCTAAGACTACTTATAGAATCATCCCTCCAGATCCAACACACACACACACACACAGGGTTGGTTCAAATTGGCTCTTTCTAGCTCATTTCGAAAGCTAAGACTACATAAAGAGTCATCTCTCCATTCCCTACACGCACACACAGAGAGCAGTGTTGCTCCCAAATGGCTCTAAGCTCACTTTGAAAGCTGTGGAAGACTACATAAAGAGCCATCTCTCCAGCTCTTTCACACATCCACCACAGGGAGAGAGAGAAAGAGAGAGAGAGAGAGAGAGAGAGAGAGAGAGAGAGAGAAGATGAGGTTTCAGTGAGAACTGAGAGGGGGCCGGGGGAGGTGATACTTACGGAGGATGAAATGGGGCTTGGGTGAATCCTGAGAACCAGATCCCAAGAAGAATTGAGGCTTCACTGATCCCTCTCTCCCTCCTCCCTTTGCCACAAAGAAGATAAATCTCATAGCCACTTGGACTGATGGGTCCCATGGTCCAATGGCATGTGACTAGCTGACACCTCCCTGGTCCCACTTGCAAACCGAATTCGGCAAAAATTGACCACATCTCGAGTCATGCACTCCATGAATACATTGAGTCGTTCGTGTGAGTTCGGAAGTCATTTATGTTTCCCAATAGAAATTTTAGAGCTGGCTATTCCTCGTAGGGTGTTCCATTGCAGCATTGACTACCCAAAATGAGAGGGAAGGTCTTCCATGAGAATCTCATACAAATTTGTGCCTTTGTCATTCCCAAAGCTGTGGCTACTGCAGATTAGATACCTGAAGCATGATTAAACCAATTTTGATAATGCCTTCTTGATATGTTGGCTCTGATACAGATTAAATGATTCAATCAGATCAACCATGCTGAGGTTCTGGATCCGAACCTGATTAACTAATTAGCAATTAAGGTGGGCACATAAACAAGAATATAATCCACAACTTGGTGTTGCTGCATTCATGGTCATTATTCTAATATTAGATCCGTTGAAAGCCGAACAGAGCACCAAATAATTGCATGTGACAAGACACAATGTTCTCTCCACACCGTTCAATTATTTATGGATAAACCATTCAATCAAGAGGGCATGTCCTTCTACGGAGATGCCATCTCTTGAGGCTCTAAAATAAGGCAGCTTGGTGGAGATTTCAAAAGATGAGGTTGCTCTATCGGAGGTGACAAGCATTTGTTGAGCCCCTCCATGGACACAAGCTTAATGTACAATGGAAATATGACTCGGATTGATCAGATGCTTGTCCCCATCTTTTTGAGGCTATCATGACAAGGATTTAGGCTGTGATTGGAATCATGTCACATCTCCAACTGACATGATTTGGTCTATTATATATTATGTTGTTTGGGTACATCTTTCAAGCATCTCTCATGTGCCTAGAAAAGTGCCTATAAGAAAACAATGATAATTAAAAATAAAAAATACAATGAAAGATGCATTTTAAAAAGAAATGTATACAAGTAAAAAAAGAGATCAGAAAGGAAAGAAAGTGCACCAAGATATAGCGCCTCTCTAATCGCACAGACTGCCAGGCCCACTTACTCAAGTCCTGAAGGAACAGTAAACTTCTATAAATTAGTTTATCTTTATTTTCTTACTATTTATCATTCTGCAAACCACTTTATCTATTTCCTCATCACTTTCTTACGATCACTCTCAAGCTAAAGCATTTTCGATACACTTTCAATCGAAATGATTTTTCATTATACAAATCGGTTTTTCCAAAATCAAAATTGACGAACGTTTTAATCGCTGCACTAATTCACCCCCCCTTAGTACTGGACTTGATCCTAACAATTGGTATTAGAGTCTCGGTATTTCTTATTTGGATTAACACCCAATAGAAATGACTCTTTTCAACTTTCAAGAGGGTTTTTCTATCGTTCGTCCTCCCATGTTCAATGGGATGGACTATACTTATTGAAAAACTTAAATGAGAATTTTCTTACTTTCTTTAAATCTTGATTTATGGAACATCATAAAAAATGGCTTTCAAAAGTCTTCCAAAACAATGAATGATTGGAATGATTTAGAAAAGAAGACTTTTTCTTTAAATACAAAAGACTATGAATGCCTTATTTTATGCCTTAGACAAAAATGAATTCAATCGAGTTTTTATTTGTGAAATGACTTTTGACATTTAGCACACACTTGAAATCATGCACGAAAGCACTAGTAGAGTTAAGGATTATAAGATAAATCTTTTGATGCATGATTTTGAACTTTTTCAAATGGCACCAAGCGAAACTATTGGTGACATGTACACCCATTTTACAGATATCGTAAATAGTTTAAAAGCTCTTGGTAAATCTTTTTCGAGTTTTGAACTGTAAATAAGATTTTAAGATCCCTTCCAAAAATCTCAGATCTGAAAGTAATTGTTATTCAAGAGGCAAACGATTTAAATAATTTTTCATTAGAAGAACTCATCGAGTCTTTGATGACCTATAAAATGAACTTCTTGGAACATGATAAACTTGAGAACCTCCTTCCGAAGAACAAGAAGGATTTGGGACTTCGAGCTATAGAAGACTACTCAAGCAAAAGCTCAAGTGATGATGACCTTGAACTTATAACAATGAATTTTAAAAAGTTCATCAAACAAGAATCAAAAAATAAAAATGAACCTAAAAAGAACACAATCTCTTGCTATGAATACAAGAAGCTGGGGCGCTCCAAAGATGAGTATACAAAAGTGAAGAAGAAGAAAGCATGCAAAGAAGAATCGAGTACATCCGAAGATGAAGATGCGAACTATGCCTTGATCGCTCACAACGATAAGGTAAATAACTCACCCGAAATGTTTTTACATTATTATGAAATTACTTGATCCTTTCATGAGTTGCTTAATTTAGTTTATAGGAAATAAAAATTTTACAAAAATATATCATACTTTTCTTTCTATTAATTTTGAAAATTAAAATTATGAATTATAATTGGATGATTTGTGGTAATGTTTGTACACCTAACTAGATTAATTCCATGAATATTTATCTTGATGATTTCCATATCACTTTTCATAATGCATGATTTTAGCATAAAGACTTGGGCATGCTTATATAAAATCATGCTTAATTATTTTAAAGATGTAATGAAAATGTTTGATAATTTGAAATCTTATATTTTAAAATAGTGTTATGTTTTTGGTCTTGATGATGAAATATAAGTATGAAAATAATCTATTGAATATCATATTTTGATGATGAAGTCAATAGATCAGTTATTTTGATCTAATATATATGTTGAAGAAAGTGTACAGAATTAACTATGATAGAGATGAAGACATAAAGCAAAATGAAGTGCCAGAGTCAAGTACGATCGAATCGTTGAGAGTTCGACAGTTCACCGAAAGTCTGAAGGTTCGTCGAGAGTGCTACCAGAATTGGCTAAGAATGAGTTGGGAGCTTGCCGAATGGTTTGTCAGAAGTTTACCGGAAGATTCGTCAGATGTTCGCAGAGCTCATCAAGAAAGATTGGAGCTTGCTAAAGAAGACTAGTCAGAACTCGTCAAGATCGTCGTCAAGTCCAAGAGCCTACCAGGAGTCCACCAGAAGATGTCTGAGAGTTCGTCAGAAGTCCATCGGATGTTCGTTGGAAGCTCGTTGGAAGAAGTCTGGATATGCCGGATTATGTTTTTGCTTAGAAAATATATTTAATTTCATAGTTAGCATGTAATTAGGGTTAAGATTGTGAGGTAATCCCATTAACCCTGGGCCAATTGGGCCCGAGATTGAATTGGATTGAGCTAGATTCAAGGCCCATCCAGGTTGTTGAACCTTGTCTAGTGGTGGCACCACCCAAGGACTAGTTTCCCAGAAGCCTAGGAGGTGGTACTGCCTAGGTCAAGCGGTGGTACCATTGGTAGTTATTAACTGCCAAGTGATGGTACTACTTGTCAGGCGACGGTACCGCCCCACCATAGAACCCGAAGCTTTGCTCTAGCGATAGCACCACTAGACTGGGTGGAGGTACCACCTAGTGTTAGGGTCAACTGGCGGTGGTACCACCAGTGACAAGTTATGGTACCGCTAGCACCCGAAAATCTGAGATTGGACCTTTTTAACTCCATTTTTGAAGCCAATTGAGACTATAAATACCTCTTACTTCTCAGTTGGTAAAACACATTTAGAAGTGATAAGAACTGAGTTAAAACTATAGTGAAATAGCTTTTAAAAAAATTGAGTATTCACCTCCCCAATTCTCTAAGTGTCAAAAGTCTATAAAAGGAGAGTGAGCCATTGTAAAGTTATATAAAAAGGGATGATTGATCTTTCCCTTTCAAGAAAGATTGATAGTGAAAGCCGGTAATCTTATCAGAGGAGGTATCGGGAGTGGACATAGGTCAATCGACTGAACTACTATAAAATTACTACGTTCTTCTCTTGGTGCATAAATTTAATTTACTATATTTAATTTTTTACACTGCAGCTGATTTACATACACCGGTGCTAACAGCATTTTTAAATCATTCAGTCATGCACGATCCAGAGATCTGATAAACCTAACCTTAAAGGCCTTGATCTGATCAAGTGCTATAAGCTGATAAAATACAAATCCAAAATCCAAATTAACTACCAGCAATGCATCAGCATAACATTAAAATAGTGTTCTATGTCTAATATAGAATTTAGCATCAACCATAGATGATAATACATAAAGATACTTTCCAATGGAAACACAGCTTAATTTAAAAATCAAATTAGTTTGTGAGGCCATTAGAAGCTTTATTAATTGAGGATAAATCAAAATACCAATCCTCAATTTTAAAATCTTATACTTGGCCACTTTTTTATAAAAATCAAATGTTCAAGCTACAAAAAGTTCTCTCTGATGCCCACAGTAATATGAACTCTACCCCCATAAAACATGTCGGCTGCACACAATGATTGTCATCTTGATATTTGATGCATAGGTAACTTATACATCAATTGTTGATCATGGCTATACAGATTCAAAATATCACCCAACAGCTGAGAATTCTCATCGATAATTACATAAGAATTCAAATGATACTCCACTGCACATACTTTCACTGAGAAGTAGCTCAGATATCAATGTCGAGAAAGAAATGCAGAAGCCTGTTAAGCTTTATAATTTTGCCTAACAATGTTGGCTATTAGAATCAGAATATTTATTGCAGTTCTCCAGTTGGGTAACAACGAAGTTACGTAAAAATATTATAACACTATGGTATCTACAAATATAACCATTATCACCAGTTCACCAACATACTGTGTAGACAACTGTGGTTGTTAAGAGTCCAGCAAGAGGTGCCGCAGCCTGCAACAAGAAGAGTTGAAGAAATTAGCTTGCTACCACAAACGAATGATGTAGTAAATATATATTGGACATCAACCATGTCCATACATTAGCATCCAGATGGCAGAATTCATGTATTTTCAGAATGTGTCAAGCTATATCACTGTCTTATTGATGTAAGAAAAATATACGAAGATGGTTAATTTATTATGACACATACAGGTTATAACTCTATTCAAAAATTGTTTGTTCAATTTTCATGGGTTAGCATGTCTACGATTCATTTGTTTTCCACGTTCTGACACACAAGATCAGTCTTGTAAGCAAAAGATAATAATTATCCATATAGTACATTCATATATGTGACTTACAAATGCAGGAACTCAAATTTTGGCTCTAGGGGCATGCTTTAAATTTGCGTGTCTGCTCCTAGAGTACATGTAAACATTGAGAAACTTCCACAGATGGAACAAAGGAATCCGACAAATGTCCCATTCTTAAAAATGCTAATTGCAAGTGGATATCTGACATTATTCTCCTTGAGCAGAAAACATCAACAAAAGAGCCTTTGTCTAAATTTTATATGTAAAATAACGTCTTACTGTGCAAACACTTTTCCATTTGCTTTTGATTCGTCTTATTATACCAGGTATACATATTATGGTACTTCATACATACTTACTACCTCAATTAGATTTTATCTGGTCCAAATCACAAGCTACTTTGCACGCCGAATAATGCTGGTCCATGCAATTTAATTCTATAGTGATAATTCGTTCTGCAATCTTTTATATCCTCTTTGTATCAGTTCTCTGATTAACTGTCTGTGTGACTCCCTAACATTTTGTGAAATATTTTTTACTTTAACCATGCATAATGAATCTAAAAAAAATGGATATCATTTTAGGTAGTTAGCTTACTTGAGAAAACGAAAAGAGAAAAGCATTTTAAATAATATAGATACATACTAAAGGGCAGATATATATATATATATATATATATATATATATATATATATATATATATATATATATATATATATATATATATAGGTTTTTCATAAATCTAATACTTATCACATTAAATCTTTATCATGGACAAAAAGAAAGGGACTCAAAATTACGAACGCAAGCATTTAAAGACTTAAAGATGCGTCCTTACTTTATTAGACTACAAGAGCATAGAGGGAAAATGAAGCTAGCGTTGATGAGAGCAGTGAAGGAGTGTAAACAGTATAGCACAAAACCAAACACTTAGTTTGGTAAACACAAATGGTATATAATCCACTTAAAACATCACAATAATAATCATCACACAAAACAATGTCTCAATTTAGCAGATCTATTTAGAAGGATAATCCAAGTATCTGTCAGCCATGAAGAATTCATCCAAAGCTTTTTTGCCAAGTCTGCAAAGAAGACATCACTAGACAAATACTTGTTAATAAAAGAAATGAAGGCATCATATTAGTTCAATCCAAAACCAGATATAGGAACACAAAATCTTTAAACAGCACCTGCACCAGAAGATTTACAACCTCCTCCTTCCGAAGTTTCACTTCAGTCATGGGGGAGAAACAAGAAACAACTGCAACATGTGGATCAACAACATCTCATTAATTCAATCCAAAACCAGGCTAGGAGCAAAATAATCTAATATGGAGTATCCAGAAACACTAAATACCACGAGGAACAAAAAAAAACTCTTTATAAATGTTAGAAATAAACTTGTTCAAATATCATAAAGAGACTAATTTCAATAAGAGAAAGGTTCATTGCATCAAGAGGAAGATTCATTCCATCAAAAAGAAAAATAAATAGAAGAACAAGTCAAAATAACTATTGGTTCTTGAAGAGGTTTTTTCAAAGAGAATGATTCATTCTGAATACAATTAATATAATGTATTTTTGGGGACTATATAAACCCCATATGTTGGGTCATGAAACATAGAGTTTGTGAAATTGTAAAATTTTTTTTGAGAGAAATATAGAAAGTTAAGCTTGTCCTACTCTTCCTCTATTTGACAACTCTATCCCTTCTTCTTATCAAGTTTTCAATATTTGGTATCAGAGCCTAGGTTAAGCTATGGCCTCTTCCCCAAGTACCATCCAAATTTAGATCACTAGATTGACAAAAAAAAATTATGACATATGGTGCATCCAAATGAAGGTTCTTCTAGGCTTCCAAGATATATGGGAGTTTGTAGAAGATGGATTTATTGAGCCAAGTCCAGCAGAAGAAGGAGCAATGAATGCAGAAGCAAGAAAACAACTCAAAGATAGAAGAAAGAAGAAGAAAAAGGCTTTGTTCATGATCTACCAAGGACTTGATAATACAATGTTCGAGATTATCGCTCCAGCAAATACTTCAAAGGAGGCTTGGGAAATGCTTCAAAAAGTATTTGGTGGTGTTGATAAGATAAAGAAACTTCGTCTACAAGTTTTACGAGCCGAGTTTAAAAAATTATAACAAGGTACTTCTGAAACTATTTCTGATTACTGTTAGGATCTGAGTGGCATTAAGAGGAGGGGGGGGGGGGTGTGTGAATTAATGCAGTGGATAAAACCCGTAAATTTGAAATCGATTTCGAAAATAGTTGTTAGAAGAGAAATTTCGGTCCGACGAATGAGATTTGAGCAAAGTGATTAGTGAGAATGCGATTGAGAGTAGAGAGAATAAGATTGAAAGATTTGCAGCTAAGTAAAGAACAAGATGCAGTAATTAAAACTCACACATTTAGAGTAATACACAGCGATGCATAGTGGTTTGATCAAATAACCTACGTCCACTTTTGAAACCTCCTCCGATGAGGTTGCCAACTTCTACTATCAAATCTTCTTGAAGGGGAAGGACCAAGCACCCCTCTTACAAACTTTTATAGGTGGTTCATACTCTTACATAATTTTGACAAAGTAAAACATGTGAAGTGAACACTCAAGCCATTGAATATAATTTTACTATAACTTTGACTCTGTTTTTTTCACTTCTCAAAGGTGCTTAGCCAGTTGAGAAGAGAGGGGTATTTATAGACTTAATTGGCTTCAAAAATGGAGCTAAAAAGAGTCACATCCTGGATTTCCGATGGTACCACCGCCAGTTGACCCTGCTCTATCAGTGTACTGGGCGGTACCATCGCCTAACAACGTCCTCGGACTCTGTGGACTGGTGGTACTATCGCCTATCAGGCTATACCACCGCTGACAGGTAATAGCTGTCAGCAGTACCACCACCTAAACTACCTGGGAACCTGTTCCCGAGACGGTGCCACCGCTAGGCCTGGTCCAACACTATTGAATGGGCCCTGAATCCGACCTAATTTAGCCCAATTAAGGCCCATACTAGGGTTATCAGGATTATCACTTAATCCTAACCCTAATTACATACTAACTACGAAATTAAAAATATATTCTAAGCAAAAACTAAATCGACACGTCGAGTTTTCTTCCGACGAGCTTCCGGCGGACTTTCAACACACGCTTGGATTTCTTCCGACGGACTTCCAATAGGCTCCCGGACTTTATGTCAAGTTCCTTGAATCTTTGGTAAGCTTCCAAACATTCTTGGTGAGCTTCGCGAACCTTCGACGATCTTTCCGGTGAACTTCCAAAACCTTCGGCAAGTTCCCGATTCATTCTCAACTGGTTCTGGCAACACTTCCGACGATCCTTCGGACTTCCAACAGACTCTTGAACTCCCAACATACTTGACTCTGGTAATTCACTTTATGTCTTCATTGCTATCGTAGTTAATCTTGCATACTTATCTCAATAATATGGATTAGATCAAATAACCTATCAATTGACTTCATCATCAAAATTCGAGATTTAACAATCTCCCCCTTTTTGTTAATGAAAATCAATTGATGACGGAGTTAATCTTAACTTCCCCTATCTATATGCCATATTATGAGAAGAAAAATACTTGAATTCAATCTCCTTGAATTCAAGCCAAAACCGATAAATTTCATTCGTTGAACTTATCATTATGTATAACAAGTATGACATTTCATTCATAAATACGAAACTTCATATTTTTCACATTTTGAAAAAAATGTCAAGGTATGACACTCAATTTCAAGTCGAATGATGATAGACAGTGATCACTTCGACAAATGATACCAATTATAATTTGAAATATAACAAGGATCAAACAATATCAATATAAAAAGCACAAATGCAAGGTATGACATCATTTTTCCGATACATCATCAAATGAGATGATAACTTATCATATCAATGAAAGATACCAACTTTTAAACATGATATGATAACAATCTTTCAAAAATTTATATGTTAAGCATGTATAAATCATTTGCGATACATGTGATACATTGCGATACGCTACAAATTTTATTATGATGTTTTTAAATATGGTAACCAATTTTTGATTACAAAGCATGGCAAAAGCAATTATATTGAAATATAAAACATATAAGACTTTTATCATTCCATCAAGTTATTGTGATACGATACGATATATATAAGTCATTTATCAAGTCATGTATTTATTTGTCATATTCTTCTTGATGCATGCAAGGCATTAAGTCATCAATTTATTTTGTCATTTTCTTCTCCCCCTTTGTCATCAACAAAAAGGAGGTGAAGGTAGTCATCATAAGGTATCATTATGCTAGTCATTTATCAACCATATCAAAAATGTAAAGGTAGTCATCAAACATATACGATACATAAGAATGAGACTTGAATTTGCTTAAAAAATGAGTTGAATATTATGTAAGGTATGTCATTCGAGATGGATAAACCTGAAAAGTGATTTGATGATTCTTATTCATGTTTATGAAATCCAAAAAATGATCTTTTATCATTTATCAAGTCATGAAAGATTCATACATGAAAGAGGTTCAAGATGTAATTTTAAAAATTCAAGCATAAAATTGTAAAGTGGAAGGATAGATCATCGAAGCCATTCATCAAACATTTAGTCATTCATCAAACATATTAACAAGAGGTCATATCAAAAATTCGTGAGAGAGAGAGAGAGATCAAAAATTCATGAAAAAGTTTAACTTAGCATTTATGAGTTCATAAAGTAGAACACATCAACATCAAAAGTTTCATAAAAAAAGATTCAACTCGGTATTCTTATAAGAATCCATGAGGTGGAAGATAAACAACAAAAGCTCAAGACTTAGAGATTTGCACAAGAGTTAAGAATAAAGTCCGAAGAGAGTATAACAAACACTTAAGAGCATAATCTTTATGTAAAATTCATGACATTAATTTATGCATATGTCAAGTTTTAAATGATATGAAAATCATAAAAACCATTTAACCATCCCAATAGAGGTAGAGGGAATATAAAACCGATTTCACTACATCATCGAAGGGGATTATATTACTTAAGATTCATCAACCGAAGAAGGAGAATCAAGGTATTATGATCGAAAGATAAAAATGAGAGCTCCGTTCAAAAGATGTCATCCAAAATCCGAAAATAATAACAAGTTGAGATTATGAAAAATTGAAATTGAAAAATTTTGGAAAAGAAACATACAACATCTTCATGTATTAGGATAATTTAGCATGCCTAATTCTCTTCTAATGAAGTCAAATTGTTCTTCATTTAGGGGTTTTGTGAAGATGTCCGCTAATTGGTGTTTTGTATCAATAAATTCTAGAATAACATCATTATTATTGACATGATCTCGTATAAAGTAATGCCTAATGTTAATATGCTTAGTTCTAGAGTGTTGAGTGTGATTTTTGGTTAGGCAAATAACACTTGTGTTATAACATTTTATGAGAATATTCTTTAAATGAATTCCATAGTCTTCTAAAGTATTTTTTATCAAACAACTTGTGCACAACATGCACTTACGGCTATGTATTCGGCTTCGATCGTAGATAGTGTAATCGAGTTTTGTTTCTTAGAAGTCCAAGAAACAAGTGCATGTTTTAGAAATTGGCATGTTCCGGATGTGCTTTTTCTATCTATTCTATATCCGCCAAAATCCGCATCCACATAGGCTTTTAAATCAAAGTCATCGAATTTTGGATACCATAATCCTAGGTTAGGAGTTCCTTCAAGATATCTAAGGATTCTCTTAATGGCTTTAAGATGAGATAACTTAGGGTTAGCTTGAAATCTTGGACAAAGTTCTACACTAAACATGATATCCGATCCAATTGCGGTAAAGTAAAGTAAGCTACCTATCATTCCCCTATATGTTTTTTGACTAAAATTTTCTTCGCTTTCATCCAAGTCTAACTTAGTGGAAGTACTCATAGGAGTATTTATGGCTTTTGAACCATCCATGTTAAATCATTTTAACAATTATAATGTATATTTAGTTTGATTAAGAAATATACAATCACTAAGTTGTTTAATTTACAATCCTAAAAAGAAAATTAATTCATCCATTAGACTCATTTCAAATTCATAACTCATATACTTGGCAAATAATTCACATAGTGATTTGTTAGTAGAACCAAAGATAAGATCATCAAGATAGATTTGAATAATAAGAAAATTATTTTTTAAATATTTAATAAACAATGTAGTATCGACCTTGCCTTTAGTAAAATTATTTGAAATTAGAAATAAACTAAGTCTCTCATACTAAGCCCTTGGGGCTTGTTTTAACCCATAGAGAGTCTTGGTCAATTTAAACACATGATTAGGAAAAAGAGAGTTTTCAAAACTGGATGGTTGTTTAACAAACATTTTTTCAGAAATAAAACCATTTAAGAAAGTACTTTTGACATCCATTTGAAATAATTTAATATCATTACTACTAACATAGGCAAGGAGCATCCTAATGGCTTCTAATCTTGTCATAGGAGCGAAGGTCTCTTCGTAATCGATACCTTCTTCTTGGTTGAAACCTTTGACCACTAATCTAGCCTTGTTTCTAACCACGATACCAAATTCATTTTGCTTATTTCTAAATACCCATTTAGTACATATAACTAAATAGTCACTTGGTCAAGGAACAAGCTTTCACACCTCATTCCTCTCAAATTTGTTCAATTCCTCTTGCATTGTGATAACCCAAGAATTATCTTTCAAGGCTTCGTTAATGCACTTAGGTTCAATTTAAGAAAGGAAAGCAACATTGGTACAAAATTTTTTAAAAGAGGAATGAGTTTGAACCCCTTTTGATGCGTCTCCTATAATTAGCTCATTTGGATGAACATCTACATATTTCCATTCCTTAGGTAAGAAAATTTAGGAAGAAGATGCATCCAAGTTGTAATTTTGATGAGAGGGTTTATTTAAATTCAAACCATCAAAACCAAGATCATCATCAAAATTATTTTTTTTAAATTTAGAATTTTTATTAAAAACTACATGAATAGACTTCTATAACCAAGGTTCTTTTGTTACCGAAAAGCTTTAGAAATGGAAGATTAAATAAGAAAAATGCCTTCATCGGATTTAGCATCGAATTTTTCTAAGGCATCCTTTTTATTCAAGATAAAGCATTTGCAACTGAAAACTTTAAAATAAGAAAAATTTGGTTTTTTGTTATTCCACAATTCATAAGGAGTTTTAGATAGAGATGGTCTTATTAGAACCTTATTCATGACATAGCAAGCCGTATTAACGGCTTCGACCCAAAAGTATTTGGGTAAACTATATTCATTTAACATGGTTCTTGCCATTTCTTCTAAATTTCTATTCTTTCTTTATACTACTCCATTTTGTTGAGGATTCCTCGGAGTAGAGATGTTGTAGTTATATCCATTAGATTCACAAAAATTGGGAAGTCACGGTTTTGGAATTCACCACCATGATCACTCCGAATCGATGAAATCATTTTGTTTTGAGTAAGTTTACAAAATTTAAAGAAACATTTAAAGCAATCACTTTTGTGAGCCAAGAAATAGGTCCAAGTGAATCTACTATAGTCAACTACAATTACAAAAGCATATTTGCTACATTCTAGACTCATGTCAATTGGTCCAAATAAATCCATATTGATTAATTGTAATGGTCTAGAGGTGCTTATTTGATTCTTTGGTTTGAAGCTAGTTTTTATTTGTTTTCTTAATTGACAAGCATCACATATTTTGTCTTTAATGAACTTAACATTGGGAATGCCTCTTACAAGATTTTTAGATGTGATTTGAGAGATTAGTTTCATGCTAGCATGACCTAATCTCTTATGCTAAAGCCACGTATCAGCATTCAAAACAGAAAAACACATTTCATTACTAAGATCATCAATGTTTATGGTATAGACATTATTTATTTTAGTACAATCATATATGTGTTATTGTGTAGTTTTTCAATAATGCAAGCATTAGATTCAAATTTTACAATATATCTCTTATCACATAATTGACTAATGCTCAAAAGATTATGCTTTAAATCATCTACCAATAACACATTTTCAATTGAAAAGTTTGATTTGTTACCTATAGTTCCCATGCTAGTGATTTTACCCTTGTTGTCTCTAAAGGTGACATACCCTTCATCTTGACTAGTGAGCTCAGAGAATTGAGATGGATCTCCGATCATGTGCCTTGAGCATCCACTATCAAGGTACCATCTCTTGCTCCTAGCTTGTGTGGGTGAATGTGTCTACAAAAGAAGATAGATTTTAGGTACCCATTTGAACTTGGGTGCCTCAGATATTGATCTACTAAACTTATCATTGTTCATTGAGTTCCTTATCATTCCTTTAGGAACCCATATTAACTTACGTAGGCTAAGTTTCTTATACGGACATTTGTAAGCAACATATCCGGATTTGCAATAAAAATTACATTTCAAATGAGATGATACATGTAGTGTGGGTCCTTTAATAAAGGTGGTTGGAGTTCAGTGAGATCCACTCACGAATCCAATTTCACTTCTTTTTCTAATGTGACCTTTGTTTGCAAGGATCATGTCCAAGTCATTGCTACTGACCTAAAACTTATTTAGGATCTTTTTAAGTGGCAAGTTTTCATTTTTTATTATCTCTAAGTGTTCATACTTAGAGCATGGGGGTAAAGAGGGAGTATCGAGTTAAAGACTTTTAAGTTTATCTAAGATAGCATGCTCCTTTTTCAATAAATTAAATTTTTTACTAATAGCTCTACACTCATCAAATAATTCATGAAAAGCAATTGAAAGTTCATCGAAAGATAAATCTTCATTAAATAACTCACTTACCTCATCTCCTAAAGCCATCAATGCGAAGTTGGCCTCCTCTTTATTGCTTGCTTCTTTATCTTTGGAGCCACTTGAGTCATCCCATGTCACCGTTAGAGCTTTCTTCCTCTTTGGTTGCTTCTTCTTGGCTTGGGGTCATTCACTTTTGAAGTGCCCCCGGCTTCTTGCATTCGTAACATATAACTTGGTCCTTTTTGGATTCAAGTTTATTTTTAGTGTTATTTTTAAATTTATTCTTTCTTATAAATTTTTTAAATTTTCAAGTTAAGAGTATAAGTTCATTATCAAGGTCCTCATCACTTGAAGATTCCTTTTAAGTGGTATTCTTGTGTTCTCAATGTCATATCTTTTCTGTTCTTTAAAGGGGGTTCTCTAGCTCATCATGAGCATGACATATCATTAAAGACCCAATGAGTTCTTCGAGAGGAAAATTTTTAAGGTCCTTAGCCTCTTGAATGACCATAACTTTTGGATCTCAACTCTTTGGAAGGAATCTTAAAATATTAGTTATAAGTTCAAAATTAGAAAAACCTTTACTAAGTGCTTTGAGTCTATTGACGACATCCGTGAAACAGGTGTACATGTCTCTGATGGACTCACTTGGTTTCATCCAAAACAATTCATAAGAGTGGACCAAAAGGTTGATTTTGAACTCTTTCACTCGACTAGTGCCTTCATGAGTGATTTTAAAAGTATGCCAAATATCAAAAGTCGATTCACAAATCGAAACATGATTAAACTTATTTTTATTAGTGCGTAAAACAAAGCATTTATAGCATTTGCATTAAGAGCAAAAACCTTCTTCTCTGATTCATTCCATTCGTTCATCGAAAGAGAAGATTTTTGAAATCCATTTTCAATGATATTCCAAAGTTCAAAATCTATAGAAATAAGAAAAATCTTTATTCGAGTCTTCCAATAGGTGTAATCCGACCCATTAAACATAGGCGGCCATGTCATGGAATGACCCTATTGTATGCTGGAATAAGCCATCTCTCTTGGGTTTTAAACCAAATGAGAGTGACCAAGCTCTGATACCAATTGTTAGGATCTGAGTGGCACTAGGGGGGGGGGGGTGGGGGTAGTGGGGGAGAGGGTGAATTATTGCAGCGGATAAAACCCATAAATTTGAAACCAATTTTGAAAATAGTTGCTCGAAGAGAAATTTCGGTTTAACAAATGAGATTTGAGCAAAGTGATTAGTGAGAATGCGATTGAGAGGTAGAGAGAACAAGATCGAAAGATTTGTAATTAAGTAAAGAACAAGATACAACAATTAAAATTCACACATTCAGAGTAGTATGCAGCGATGTATAGTGGTTCGGTCAAATGACATACATCCACTTCCGAAACCTCCTCTGATGAGGTTCCCAACTTCCACTATCAAATCTTCTTGAAGGGGTAGGACCAAGCATCTCTCTTACAAACTTTTACAGGTGGTTCATACTCTTACAGAATTTTGACAAAGTAAAATGTGAGAGGTGAACACTCAAACTATCGAATACAATTTTGCTATAACTTTGACTTAGTTTTATTCACTTCTTAAATGTGCTTAGCCAATTGAGAAGAGAGGGGTATTTATAGACTCAATTAGCTTAAAAAATGGAACAAAAAAGAGTCACATCCTAGATTTTTGGGTACTGGCGGTACCATCGCTTGGCACTAGCGGTACCACCGCCAATTGCCCCTGCTCTGTTAGTGTGCTAGGCAATACCACCGCTGACCTGGGGCGGTACCACCGCCCAAACTACCTGGGGACCTGTTCCTAACACTGTTGAATGGGCCCTGAACTCGGCCCAATTCAACCCAATTAAGGTCCAATTGGCCCCTACTATGGTTAATAAGGATTATCACTTAATACTAATCATAATTACATGCTAACTATGAAATTAAAAAATATATTCTAAGCAAAAACTAAACCGACACGTCGAGTTTTCTTCCTGCGAGCTTCCGACGAACTTCCAGCAGACTTCCAATACACTCTCGGATTTCTTCCGATGGACTCCCAACAGGCTCCCGGACTTTATGGCAAGTTTCTTGAATCTTTGGCAAGCTTTCGAACCTTCTCAATGAGCTCCTCGAACCTCTGATGATCTTTTCAGTGAACTTCCAAAACCTTTGACAAGTCCCCGATTCATTCTCAGCTAGTTCCAGTAGCACTTCCGACGATCCTTCGGACTTCCGGCAGACTCTTGAACTCCCAACGTACTTGACTTCGACAATTCGCTTTGTACCTTCATTGCTATCGTAGTTAATCCTGCACACTTATCTCAATAATATAGATTAGATCAAATAATCTATCAATTGACTTCTGTTAGGGATCGAGCAGCACTAAGAGGGGGGGGGGGGTGAATTAGTGTAGCGGTAAAGAACGATAGATTTTTGGCGATTTAAACCAACTTCGAAAACTTCGTACGATGAAAGCAACATTTTGTTTGAAACTAATTCGATAGCATTTTAACTTTAAAGCATACGTAAGAAGATGAAGAGGAAGTTGAGTAAGTAAGGCAGCAAATGAAGGTGGTTTGCAGTAAAGTAAGTTGCAAGAAAGTAAATGCAAACCGATTTATAGTAGTTCGGTCATGCGACCTACGTCCACTCCCGATTCCTCTTCACTTGAGGCCACCGACTTCTCTACTAGCTATCCTCCTTCCAACGGGTGAGGATGAACTCCCTTACAACACCTCTTCTTTTGACAGGTTTAGGAGATAACCCTTACAAGCACTCTTACCCCTCTCTTGGACTAGAATACTCTTAAAACTTAGAGGGAAGATTTGACACACTTTCAAAAGAGTTTCCCTTTTTTTTTTTTTCAATTCTAGACACCCTTTCATCCATGAATGATAGGGGTATTTATAGGCCTCAATAGGATTCAAATTTGGAGCCCAAATTTGAACTACAAAATTTGAATCACCTTGGTTTTCGCATTCTGGCAGTACTGGGCGGTGCCACAGCCCATCCAGTGGTACCACCGCTGGTGCCCTAGGGTGCTGGGCGGTGCCACCACCAGCCTGGGGCGGTTCCACCGCCCAAGGTTCAGCCACTGGGCGGTGCCACCGCCTAGGTCATTTCAGCACAGTGGTTTGGGCCGAAAACTCGGTCGAAACCGGTCCAAATAAAGTTCGAATTGGCCCAAATTTGGTTTATAGGATTAACACATAATCCTAAACCAAATTATGTGCTAACTATAAATTTTAAAGATATTTTTTAAGCTATTACAAAGTCCATAAGACAAGACTTCTTTCGATGAGCGTTCGATGAACTTCCGGTAGTCTTCCGATGAACCCTCGGAAACCATTCTACGGACTCCGGGTAAGCTCCCGAACTACACGATGATCTTGGCAAGTTCCAACGAGCTTCATTGGCAAGCTCCGATCTTTCTTGGCAAGCTCCACGAACTTTCGACAAACCTTCCGGCGAACTTCCGAAAACCTTTCGACAAGCTCCCTACTCGTTCTCGGCCGGTTCCGGCAACACTCCCAATGAATCTTCGGACTTCCGTCGAACTCTTGAACTCCCAACGATCCATCCCACTTGTCTTCCGGCACTTTGTTTCGCTTTACTTCTTCATATTCATCGTAGTTAATCCTGCACACATAAACCAAAACTCTACTTCGATCTAGACAATTATTATAATGCGAATTGACATTCAGTTGCCTGGCACGTCATTGGCTTATCGGCACTCGCTCGATTCTTCAGCACATCGTCCTCTCTAGCGATCCGTTGCTCAATCGGCGGTTGACCTTCGTAACCCCGATATCCTTGGCGTAACATGCTCTTCTTGGCCCGATGCCCGACGTATGAAGCCTTTCGCCGATTATCGACCGAACCTCGGGCTCGACATCCAATATCCATACGTGATCACCCGACGCAACGCCAATTCCTCCAGCGTCAATTGTCTAATCCTAATTGATAGTAGACCTGCGTAACTCAAAAACGCAGTTAAACAATAAACCACAATCAATTAGTTTCATCATTAAAATCTGAGATTCAACAACTTCATCATTAAAATTCGAGATTTAACATACTTCTCAAAGGTCATTTCTATTGTTCATCAAATGAGACGAAATGGTGAACAAATAAGTGATCAAAGAGTAATAGGAAAAAAAATACTAAGAACCTTAGATCCAAAATTTGATTTTATTACTATTGCGAGTGAAGAATCTAAAGATTTGGAAAAAATGTCTTTAGAACAACTTATGGGTTCCCTTTAAGTTCATAAATAAAGGATTACAAAAAGAGGAGAAGACAAAACTTTGGAGCAAGCATTGCAAACTAAGCTTACTCTTGAAAACAGAGATGAATCAAATTTTCAAAGAGGAAGAGATCATGAACAAAGAGGAAGAGGAGGCAGAAATTAGACTAATCAGGAATCTCCAAATAATGAAGGTGGTGGAGAAAATTCTAGCCAAAGAGACCGAGGTTATGGTCGAGGACGTGGCAGAAATTTTAAAAGATCTAAAATACAATGCTATATTTGCAAAAGGTATGAATATTACTCCTTTGAATGTTATTATAATCGTAACAACCAAGGTGATAAGGCAAATTTTGTTGAGAAAGAAAAGAACGAAAATCAAGTTTTGCTGATGACATATGATAAATTGAAAGAAGATCAATATATGACATGGTATTTAGATGCTAGAGCTTCAAATCATTTGTGGTATTAAAGATTTAATTTTAGAAATAGATACAAGTTATTCTGAAAATATTACATTTGGTGATATGTCTCAAAGACTAGTAAGAGGCAAAAGTAAAATTCTCCTTGAACTTAATAATGGCAAAGAGTTATGCATTTCAAATATTTATTATATTCCTGATATGAAAAATAATATTTTAAGTTTGGGACAATTACTTGAAAAAGGTTATCATATTGAGATGAAAGATATGGCTATTTCAATTCATGATAAAAATAAAACATTGATATCACATGTGAAAATGACAAAGAACAGAATATTTTCTCTACATTTATATATTTTTGATAGATCAAATTGTTTTAAAACTAATATTGAGGATATTTTTACACTATGGCATCTTAGATATGCTCATTTAAATTTTGAGGCTTTAAGACTTCTAGAGAAGTATAATATGGTGACAGGAATGTTAAGAATTGATCGCCCATCAAAATTATATGAAGTATGTATTATGGGTAAGCAAGAAAGAAAGTCTTTCAAAGTCAGAAGAACAAAAAGAGCATGGCATCGACTTGATCTGGTGCACTCAGATGTTTATGGCCCTATTAGTCTAGTATCATTTGGAGGAAGTAGGTATTTTCTTACCTTCACTGATGATCATAGTGGCAAAACTTGGGTTTATATATTAAAAGAAAAGAAAGAAGTTTTAAGTAAATTCAAAGAATTTAAGGAGTTGGTTGAAAGACAAAGTGGTTGTAGGATTAAATATTTAAGAACAGATAGAGGTGGTGAATATATATCAAATGAATTTGAAAGTTTTTTAGAAACAATGAGATTTTACATCAATTCACTATGCCATACACACCTCAACAAAATGGTATCTTAAAAAGAAAAAATAGGACTAAACTTAATATGGTCCGATGCATGTTAAAGGAAAGAAGAATTCCTAAGGAATTTTGAGGAGATGCTGTTGCTTGTGTAGTTTATTTGCTTAACAGGTTTCCAACAAAGTGAATTGGTAATGTTATACCAGAAGAAGCATAGAGCTTATAGAAACTAAGAATCGATCATTTGAGAATTTTTGGAAGTGTTGCATTTGCTAAGATACCAAAAGAAAAGAGAACAAAACTTAAGGATAAAAGTCAGAAATACATTTTGTTAGGTTATGATGATAATTCCAGTGGTTACAAACTGTACAATCCTATCACAAATAAAGTTGTGATGTCAAGAGATGTTCAATTTGATGAACAACAGATTTGGAATTGGAAAAGTGATGAGCAGCATAAGAAAGTCATAGCTTTAGAAGAAGATGATATAATACAAGCAAACACCGAAGAGGCTTTGTCGAAATCATCACCTAGATCAATTAGGCCATATGATTCAAGAAGTCCAATTATAAGAAGGACAAAATCAATTCAGGAGCTGTATGATGTGACTCGAAGGATTGATACTAACAATGACGAACATTCTTTATTTTATCTTTTTGTAGGATATGATCCATTAACATTCGAAGAATCTTGTAGAGAAGGAAAATGGCGACAAGCAATGAATGAAGAGATTCGTGCAATTAACAAAAATGATACATGGGAGCTTACTACACTTCCAAAAGGCCACCAAGCAATTGGTGTTAAGTGGATCTTCAAAACAAAAAGAAATGCACAAGGAGAGATAGAGAAATACAAAGCACGATTGGTTACAAAGGGATACAAACAATAATATGGAATCAACTATGAAGAAGTATTTACACTAGTTGCTCGACTGGAAATAATAAGATTACTTATCTCCCTAGCAGCTCAAATGAAATGAAAAATTTTACAAATGAATGTCAAATCAATATTTTTTAATGGAGTTCTTGAAGAAGAGGTATATATTCAACAACCTCCTGGTTTTATTATTCATAAGCAAGAAGACAAAGTATACAAATTAAAGAAAGCTCTTTATATGCTTAAACAAGCCCCAAGAGTATGGAATTCTCGGATAGATGCTTATTTTATTCAAAATAATTTGTCTAAATGTCCACATGAACATGCTCTCTATACGAAATCTAACTTTGATGGAGATATCTTATTTGTATGTCTGTATGTAGATGATTTAATATTTACAAGCAATAGTAGCTCCATGATTGAAGATTTTAAGCACTCTATGAAAAAAAAATTTGAGATGATCGACTTAGACCTAATGACTTATTTTCTTGATATCGAAGTTATACAAGACAATGGAGGAATTTTTATCTCACAAGAAAATTATGCAAATGAGGTTCTAAAGAAATTTTCTATGGAAGATTATCACCCTACAGATACACTTATTGAATATGGCACCAAGTTGACTGAGGAAGGTGAAGGTAAATATATTAATCCAACTTATTATAAAAGTTTAGTTGGATGCTTAAGGTATTTGACATGCACTCGACCTGATATATTATTTAGAGTTGTTTAATAAGTAGATATATGAAAACTCCTAAGACAGCTCATTTAAATATCGCCAAAAGAATTTTGTGATATGTTAAAGGAATAATTAAGTATGATATATTTTATTCATCATCTAGAACGTTAGATCTTATTGGATATAGTAATATTGATTGGGTCGGAAGCTACAATGATTAGAAAAGTACAATTGGATTTGTATTTTATTTTGGTGAAACTATATTTACTTGATTTTCAAAAAAGTAGTAGATCGTTGCTCTATCAAGTTGTGAAGCAGAATATATAGCAGTATCTTCATGTGTTTGTCATGCAATCTGGCTAAGAAGATTACTCCAAGAACTTTATATAGCACAGGAGAATCAACCAAGATTTATGTTGATAAAAAATCAACTATTGCCTTAGCTAAGAATCCAGTATACCATAAAAGATCAAAGCATATTGACATTTTATAAGAGATCATATCAAAAATAAAGAAGTGGAGCTACATCATATCACGACAAGTGAACAAGTGCCTAACATACTTAGAAAATCTCTCAGATTTGAAATATTTTAATAACTTTAAAGGAAACTTGACATGTCAAATAAAATAAGTTTAAGGGAAGAGAATATTGGAAATAAACTTGTTCAAATATCATAAAGAGATTAATTTTAATAAGAGAAAAATTCATTACATCAAGAGGGAGATTCATTTCATCAAGAAGAAAAATAGATAGAAGGACAAGACAAAATGACTATTGATTTTTGAAAAGATTTCTTGAAAAAGAATGATTCATTTTGAATATAATTAATGTAATGTTTCTTTGGGGACTATATAAACCCATATGTTGAATTATAAAACATAAAGTTTGTAAAATTATAAAAAGTTTTTGAGAAAAATATAGAAAATTAAACTTGTCTTACTATTCCTCAGTTGGATCATAAAATATAGGAATTATACTTGCTACCTTTAGCCCTTGGCTTTGAGCTCAGCGAGGCATCTGGCAAGATCGTCCTCGTCCACCTTCTCATTCTCCTTTGACGAGATGACATGCGACGCTGGCTGCGGCAGATCGACGGAGACCTCGAGGCCATAATCGTCGGCGACCTGCTGCATGAGGTTGTTGACCTCGCCCTCCGGGGTGGAGCAGCTGGTCGATCCGGCCATGGCGCCTTCCATGAATTCGGCCTGGAACTCCATGTCGACGAACTGCCGCTCGAACTGATCCATGGTCTCGGACATCTTCTGGAGATTACCGGTGGCTAGGGCAGAGTCGAGAGACTTGACGATGGATCCCATAGACTTTCCAATGACCTGCATCTTGGCCTGGGTATCGACCGGGCGACGACGGCGTCGGACGGGAGGCAAGGCGGAGGTAGCTCATCTGCTCGGTGCGTTTCCGGATGGCGTTCTCGGCGCAGATCTGGGCGCCATCCATGTTGCCCTTCTCGATCGCCTTCTTCGTCTTGAGCTTCTCAGATTTCTCCTTCTTCTAGCACTTGCGCGCCGGCCGCTGCAGACTCTTTGACGTGAACTTGAGCTCCATGATCTGGCTCATCAGCTTCCCTGTGCTGCTCCCCATGGTGCAGACGCAGTCGGCGACCGGGGGGATGGAATTAGGGTTACGGTCCCGGCGGGGAGAAGGTGTGTCCCGAAGAAAGGCGCAGGAAAGAGCAGCGGAAATATATATATATATATATATATATATAAAATAATATATATAATAATAATAATAATAATAATAATAATAATAATAATAATAATAATAATAATACCAACAATTTATCAGTAAAAAATTGGCTTTTATCTAATGATGCTTTCTTAATTAGTTTTTTTTTATCAAAGTGTGTTTTTTTATTTTGATAATATCTTTAAATCGAACTATTTCAAACCATATGATTCATGAGTCAACTTGGTCCAGTTTTGCTATTGCAATTCGAGTCAAATCTCTTAGGATGGAATTAGGTCCAACCTTGTTAAATATGCAAATGAGAATAACATGAGTGTAATCTAAATATAATAAGGGTATTTTTCATCAAATCAATTTAATTTTTTCATAACTACTAATATATGATTCTAACATATTTAATATTATTTTTAAAATTTTATAATATTTGGGTGAATAAATTTTTAAATAAGATATTTTTGGTTGAATCGATAATCAAGTGTAACTCGTTAAATTTTTACCAAAACTTTCTAAACTTTTCTAGAATTATTATGGTGTGATGATAATATATTTAATAATATTGTTATATTTTTTTTATAAATTTAGGATAATTAATTTCTAAATAAGATAATTTTGAGTTGACATTGTGATCGAGTGTAATATGATTGTAACTCTTTAAATTTTTATCAAACCTATCCAAACTTTAAATATATGTTTAGTATTATTTTTTTATTTTTATATATATTTAAAATAATTAATTTTTAAAATAATATATTTTTGTATTAAATAGATATAATTAGAATAGAACTTTTTAAGGTAAATTGTGAGAGTGAGAAAAAGTCAAGGAAGAAAAGGAGAGGGTACTGTTGAGTTAGAGTGGGAGGATGAGCAAGCGAAGATGGAGTGAGAGGTAGAGAAAGCCATGAGAGGAGGCAACGTAATAAGAGAAAAAGGTGATGTTAGAGTTGGAGTAAGAGGAGAATAAGGAGGAGGACGAGGCCAAGGGAAAGGTCGAGGAAAAGAATACCAATGGAAATAAGGGGGAAGCAATGGACTAAGAGGAGGAGACGTAACGAAGATGGAGTGAGAGGAGGCAGTAGTGGAGGAAGAGGTGAAACGACAGTTGAGCCAGTTCAACTAAAAAAATCATTTCAGTCCTTAAAAAAAATCGAAAAGCAATCTAGGACTCAATTAAATGAATTAAATAGTTAAGGTTTAGTTGAGCCAGTTCAACTAAAAAAATCATTTCAGTCCTTAAAAACCTAAGTCAAACATAACAAAAAGATAATTATTATCCTTTTATGATTTCAACAATGGTATGATCCAAGTTCAAAATATTTCTTTCATAAAAATCAAATATTGAAGAATCATCTTGCAAAAGCTCATTAGTAGAGGTTTTCTTGATAAATAAATAATAATAATAATAATAATAATAATAATAATAATAATAATAATAATAATAATAATAATAATAATGATGATGATGATGATGATGATGATGATGATGATGATTTCTTGGAAATTTTTTTTCTCTTTTTTGGCTGCTCATGCTATTTTCATATTTCCTTATTAGTCATCTGCCCACTTTTTTCTCTCTTTTCCTTTTTTATTCTAATTCTAGTTATAGTATTTTTCTAATACATTACAATATCTTTGGAAAACATTATAATGTAGTAGAAAATTTTCTGATTTTTTATGTATAAACAACGTCCATAAGTATTTTAAAATAATTTTTAATTTATTTTTTTATTACTATGTTTTTAGAAATGTACTAAAAATATTGTAACTACGTTGAAAAACATTGTAACTCATATAGGAGTTAAATTATTTGAATGTTTATTTTTTAAATGGAGAATCATTTTCAAAATTTATATTTCAATTCAAGCTAAGAAAATAATATTATGAGTTAAGAAAAATATGAAAATAGATATTTAACAATTTCCTCTCTTTAAGAAAATAAATATTCAAATAAGTTAATTTCTATACAAGTATTTTTGGCACATTTTTAAAAATACCAAAAAAATTGATATTTTTAAAAAATCCTTTATATACCTTAATTATTTGTCTTTATGAAAAAAATATTATAAAAATAATTATGACTTCTATACCAGATATAGGAATCAACTTTAGAAAAACCTAATTACAGTATTTTTTTGTACTAAGTTTTAATGTTTTAAGTAATATCAAGAAAACATGATTAAATAATAACTAATAAAAAAAAGTGAATAAATAGTTAACTATCAAATCAAGAATATATTTTAAATTAAATAAATAATGGGGTTTTATTAGAGAAATCTAAAAAAGGAGGATATCTTATGGAAAAAAGAATTTTTAATGAAATTATCCTAATAATAATAATTTATGGAATAATTGGGCCCAAATTGAGCCTTCGATGCTTCTTAAATGGATTTGGCTATATCATGGTCGAGAGATATTACATGACTCAATTTGGTCGGGTTATCATTGAATGATACTTTATGACAAAGTTCGATCACATCATAATTGATAGATGTTTTATGATTAGATTTGAACATGTTGTCATTAAATGATGCTTGATAGCTATATTTGACCACATTGTGGTTGAGGAATGCTTCATGATTATTTTCGATCATGTTGCAGTTGAATGATACTTCATAGATGGATTTAACCACATCATTATCAAAAAAATGTTTATGACTAAATTCAGTAGTGTTTGTCATCAAATGATACTTCACAATCAAATTTAATCACATTAGTCACATCTTAGCCGAGAGATGCTTCATGATCATAATTGATTACTTTATTATTAAATAATAATTCTATTAGTTATAGGTGCCTTACAAGTCAATCACGTGAGTGATAGCGCTTGTAACACGTTATGACAATCTCTTTGCTTACTATTACTGATATTTTCTCATATTATCTGGATGTATATTATGATATCATTAGATTTATGCAATGGGAATCAAATCATGATGAGATCATGATAATGAGATCGATTTGTTAAGATCGAAATCGGCACTAAGAGGGGGGGGGGGTGGGAGGGGTGAATTAGTACCGTCATAAAAACTACATTATTGGAAAAATTTTATTCAATAAAACTTGTATCAGAAAAGCATTTAAACTTACAGAAGAGTGAAGTAGAGTGAGTAGCCAAATCAATAAGTAATATAAAGAAAAAAGCAGCAAAGAAGAGATCACACTAGATTTATAGTGGTTCGACTGTTGTGACCTACGTCCACTCCCGATTCCTCCTTCGTCGAGGCCACCAACGTCCACTAACGATTTTCCTTCAATGGGCGAAGACCAACTATCCTTCTACAATCCTTTTTTTTATAAGATTTTCCTCACACTCTCCCTTAGAATACTCTCTATGCTTTAGGAGGAGGGATCGTATACTTTACAAGGGTTACAACATTAGAATCACAGAGTTTTTACTCTTTTTTTCTTTTACAATTCTTATTGTTCTAAGTAAGAATAGCTGGGGCATTTATAGACCCCAAATGGCTTCAAGAATTGGAGCTAAAATTCAAATACCTTGAGATTTCAGAGTACTAGTAGTACCATCGTCAATACTGGACAGTACCACCATCTAGTCCGTCTGACACTGGGTGGTACCACCGCCCAGTCTGGAGGTACTATTGCCTAATATAATCTTGGAAACTGTGTCTCGGAGATTGAACCATCGATGGTTCCATCGCTTGTTCTGGTGATGCCACCGCATGACTCATCTTTTGGGTCACTGATTGGACTTTTCTCTTAGCCCAACACAGCCTTAACTTAGGCCCATTGGGCCCCTAATTGAGTTGGCTTAATTCCAACCTAATTACAACGTAACACTACTTTGATCTGTTGAATCTTAGATTTTGATGATAGAACTAATTGATCGTGTTTTGTTTATCTAATTATGTTTTGAGTCACGTAGGTCTACTCTCAATCAGAATTAGATAGTTAACACAGGATGAATCAGTGTTGCACCGGAAGAGAACACGTCAAGAGATTCGATGTCGAGCTGGAGGTCCGATCGACAATTGACAGAAGGCTTCGGACAAAGATATCGGGCATCGGGCCAAGAAGAGTGGAGTTACAGTAAGGAGATCCGTTGCGGAGGTCAACCATCGATTGGGCAACAGGCTGTAAGAGAGGACGATGCGCCGAAGAACTATATGAAGCACTGACCAATGACGTGCCGGGCAACAGGATGTTGATTCATTGTAATTATCTAAATTGAAGTAGGTTAAAGTTTAATTAGTGTGCAGGATTAACTACGATAGCAATGAAGGCATAAAGTAAAATGACATGCCGGAGACAAGGACGATCGAATCGTTGGGAGTTTGAGAGTTAGCTAGAAGTCTGAAGATTCATCGGAGTGCTACCGAAGTTGGCCAAGAATGAGTTAGGAACTTGACGAAGGGTTCATCAGAAGTTTTCCAGAAAGACTCGTCGAAACTTGCCAAGATTATCCTGAAGTCTAGGAGCCTACCGGGAGTCCGTTGGAAAATGTCTGAGAGTTCATCAGAAGTCTGTCGGAAGTTTGCCGGAAGCTCATTGGAGGAAGCCTTAATGTGTCGGATTTAGATTTACTTAGAAAATATCTTTAATTTCGTAGTTAGCATGTAATTAAGGTTAAGATTGAAAGATAATCCCCTTAACCTAAATAGGGGCCAACTGGACCTGAATTAGGACTATGTTAGGCTGGATGAAAGACTCAAATAGTGCCCAAGTACCATGTCAAGCAGTGGCACCGTCAGCTGGGCGGTGGTATCGCCCATTGATAGTGTGTCTGGGCGGTGGTACCGCCCAGTACATTGATAGAACCAGAGTGACAAGCGGTCGTGTGACAAGCGATGGTATCGCCAGTACCTAGAAAACCTGAGATGGGATGATTTTTGGCTCTAAGTTTGAATCAGATTGGAGCCACCTCTCCTATCCTTGGGTTGAAGACAAACACACATATTTTAAAAGTGAGAAAACTATGAAAAAATCACTTAAGAAAACCCTCCTCTAGACTTAGATTATTTTCAACTTCAAGTGAGGAGTGAGTGCTTATTAGGGTTACATCCTAAGCCCATCAAAAGGAGAGAGTACTGTAAGAGAGTTTGTTTTCGCCCATTGGAAGGAAGACAACTAGTGGAAAAGCCGGTGGCCTTAAGAGAAGAGGTATCGGGAGTGGACGTAGGTCGGATGACCGAACCACTATAAAATTAGGTTTGCATTTCTGTTCTTGTATTTACCTTTCTGCAAACCTTTACTTTACTTGTTCACTGCCTTTCATCTTCTCTAAATGTTCTCAAGTTTAAGTTAGAGCTTTTCTGACTTGATTTTCATCGAAATTGGTTTTCATCGTATGAAGTTTCATAAATCATTTAAATCATCGAATTTGTCATAATCTTACCACTGCACTAATTCACCTCCCATCTTAGTACTAACTAATCATAATTGTTGGTATTAGAGCCCGATATTTCTCTTTTGGATTCACACTAAAGAGAAATGGCTCTTTTCGGATTTCAAGAGGGTTTTTCGATCGTTCATCCTTCCTTCTTTAACGAGTCGGACTACACTTATTGGAAAACTCGAATGAGAGTTTTCTTACTTTCTATAAATTTGGATTAATGGAACGTTGTTGAAAATCATTTTCAAGCTCCCTCTAAACCGATGAACGAATGATCGGATTTAGAGAAAAAAATCTTTTTCGTTAAATGCAAAGGCTATGAATTCCTTATTTTGTGCCTTAGATAAAATCAAATTCAATCAGATTTCTTCTTGTGAATCAGCCTTCAATATTTGGTACACACTTGAAATCATTACGAGGGCACTAGTAGATTCAAAGACTCGAAAGTAAATATCTTAATGCACGATTTTGAGCTTTTCTAAATGGCACTAAGTGAGACTATTGGCGACATATACACTCGTTTTACGGATGCCGTCAATAGTTTACAAAGTCTTAGTAAATATTTTTTGAATTTTGAACTTACTAACAAGATCTTAAGATCCATTCAAAAAAGGTGGGATCCTAAAATAACGATGATATAAGAAATTAAAGATCTGAATGAATTTTCATTAGAAGAACTAATTGGCTCATTGATGACATATGAAATAAGCTTTTTGGAACTTGATGAACACATGAACTACCTTCCAAAGAATAGGAAGGATTTGATACTTCGAACAAGAGAATGCCACTTGAGTGATAACTCAAGTGATGAGGACAATATTGAGGACATTGAACTTTTGATATTGAAATTTAAAAGGTTCATAAAATAAAAATTAAGTAACACTAACTCTTGCTATGAATTCAAGAAGATGGAACGCTCGAAGAAGAGAAAAGCAAGTAAAGAAGAATTAAGTAACGAAGAGGTGAAATGCGCTTTGACGGTTTTCGACTATAAGGCAAGCAACTCAACCAAAGCCGCTTTGCTTTATAAAATTACTTGAAAATTTTCTTGTGTGCTTAACTTAGTAGGAAATTTTTTAATATCATGCTTCTCTTTCTAGCATTTTTGAAAAATTAAAATTTTTTTTTGATCATAAAAATTATATGTTTGTATGCATGTTATGATTTGAAATTTTGAATGATGTATACAACATTATGAATGATAATTACATGATGTAATGTAATTCCATGCATATGATTTCCATATCGGTTTTCGGTTTAATGCATGGTTTTGACATAAAAATTAATATCATGATAATTGCATCTACACCTAATAAGATTAAATCCATGAATATTTATCTTGATGATTTCTGTATCGCTTTTCATAATAATATAATAAAAAATATAAAATCATGTGTATTTTGATGAATTGTTCTATGAAATTCATTTTTTGATTTTAAGTTGATACACATCATTTATACAAAAGAAATGAGCATACTTACATGTAATCTATCTATGTTGCTCTTAATAAAATATCTGAATGAAAGATTTTGATCAATTTTTTTTTCAGATTATATAATAATGCTTTCGGTGCTAAAAATGATGCATGACTATTGAGTTCACGCACTAAGCTAGAATCATATAAGATGGTAAACATCTTATTATAGCTAACAACAATGAAAGAAAGAATATTAGAATTAAAATGATTTTGAAGGTGTTTTAAGAAATCATGGTTAATAACGATATAAATGAAAAAGTACGTGTATCTTGATGATTTTATATCAGTTTTTGGTTTTAAACATGATGCACTTCTTTTATACGAAAAATAATTCGCATGAAATAAAACACATAAAAATGAAAAATATACTATCATGAACTTTCATTTGAAGATGCTTTGTATTATATTTGAACTTGATGGTTTTTATGACGAAACTTGCTTTTTGGATGACACATGATTTTGGCAGAAATTTGAACATTCCTATGTGAGATCAAATTGCATGAAATAAAAATGCATTTTCTATCCTATTGAGATTAATGAACTCATTTCAAGAATCTTGTGAATCTCATGAAAATAATCATAATCAATGTTTTAAAAATAAATGTGTGTATCATGTTTTTGGTCTTAATGATTTCTCTTGAAACTTGCTTTTAGGGTCTATATGAAAAACATGAGCATACTCATATGAAAACAACCAACTTAAAGTGAAACACAAAAAATGAGAAAATGTACTATCATAATGTTTTATGTCTGATCTTGATGATTTTTATGACGAAGTTTGTCTTTCGATTTTGAATGTTGATACTTGTTTTGATTTGACATATAAAGACAAAGACATACTTAGATGAAAAGAACCACTTAAAAAAAATGCTTTTCCCATCTTATCGAGAGTAATGATTTCATAATATCTTATGAAAGTAATTTTGATGATTTGATTATGAGTTGGGAGTTGATGAATTAAACTAGAATGAGATTTTTCAAAATGATTCATGACTTCTAAACTTTCGGAATCACAACCCTATTTTGTTGAAATCATGACTTGTTGAGTAATAATAGCATGAATGCATGAATTGATAATGTTTGATTCCTTACTCAAATTTTTTTTTCATGATTTTGATTTCACAGAACCATATATTTAAAATTCTTTTTATGAAATCATGATCTTGATGACTTGAAAATTCCTATGATCTTGTGTTTTATCTCCTAAGACTTCCTCTTGTTATTTACTAAAAGGAGAACTTTCTAAATGTATCATGAATTTTTTGAAAATCTTAAAATTAAATTTTTTATGATTCATGATGAATCGAGAGATATTATGCATGAATCTAGATATTCTCTTTGCTTTCCTAAGTTTTTTGTTGATATCATATATTTCATAACTTAGAAATGACATGATTACTTTGGCTTGCATGACTTATGTGATGATTGAAAATTGAAAAAATTTGCTCTATGATGAATCATTGAATCATGATCTTGATACTTCCTAAAATGAATATTTATGAACCATGAATGATATATTTTAGTATTGATCCTTGTTGATATCTTTCATGGCATGAATTCTTTGCATCTATGGCTTGTATGCATCATGTAATGATTGAAATATTGATTGATACAATTTTTTTTGTGAAAAATTTATATATCAATGTATTTCCTCCCTTCTTTTTGACATTGACTAAGGGGGAGAGAAAATATGATAGGTTGAATGATAAATTGTAATTCAAGACTTAATTGTTATGATTGAAATATTTATGCAAGTCTTCTTTAGTACCTGTTTTGTCATAACTTGAAAATGGATGTAAAGAAAATTTTTGTATCATTGTGTTCCTTCCTCTCTTTCTTTTTGACATTGACAAAGGGGGAGAAGGGTTTGTTAGCTTGTGCATTACAAATGAAAGCAAATCACTAGCATGCAAAGAAAGCAAAACTTGTAAGCTTGTACTTCTTAAAAGAGAAGAAAAAAATTATAAAATTACATATTTTTAACTTGTTAGCTTGCATGTTTATAGTGATATAAAGTTTACAAAATTGTTAGCTCATTACAAGCAAAAAAAACAAATTGCTAGCCTACAAAAGAGAAAGAAAAATTTGCTATCATGAACACTACCAACAATTGTAATCTTGTAATCTAAAGAGAAACAAAGAATTGCTATCTCAAAAGAAGCAAGAATGCAAAACTTAGAAAATTTGTAATCTTACACTTGTTATGCTTCTATGCTTGTATGTTGTAATGAAAATTTAGCTTGCATGTTTAAAGTGATGTAAATTATGCAAAATTGCTAGCACATTGCAAACAAAAATTTGCTAAGGCAAAACTAAGTTGCACTTCTCAAAAGAGAAGAAACAAGTGCTATCTTACCTATCATGAGAAACGAAGTGCAAACTTGCACATCTCAAGAAGCAAGTAAAAATTATCATGTTTGAACTTAAAAATTTGCTATGATTGAATGTTGTATATCTTGCTAGCTTGATGTTATAAACCTTGTATATCTTTTAAAATAGCTAAAAGCAACTTCACCTTTTTGTTGATGACAAAGGAGGAGAAGTAGATTGATGATTTCATATAATGAACGATGTATTGAATATTTTATATATTTGCATGATGGTTTGATGTTTTTCATAACATATTGCTTGGATTTGACATAATCCAAGTGTTCAATCAATATGACATATTGGTAGGGGGAGTTTGGATAAACTCCAAGAGTTAAGATTAACTCCGTCATCAATTAGTTGTCATCATAAAAAAGGGGGAGATTGTTGAATCTTGAATTTTATTGATGAAACTAATTGATCATGTTTTATTTATCTAACTACATTTTGAGTCACACAGTTCTACTCTCGATCAGAATTAGATAGTTGACACAGGATGAATCACCGTTGCATCAGAAGAGAACATGTCAAGAGATTGGACATCGAGCCGGAGGTCCGGTCGAAAATTGATAGAAGGCTTCAGACAGATATCGAGCATTGGGCCAAGAAAAGCAAAGTTGTGCCAATGAGATTAGAGTTGTTGAGGTCAACTGTCGATTGGGCAACAGGCCCCAAGAGAGGACGTTGGGCTGAAGAACCGAATGAAGTATCGACCAATGACGTGCCGGGCAACAAGATGTTGATTCGTTGTAATTGTCTAGATCGAAGTAAGTTAAGGCTTAATTAGTGTGCAGGATTAACTACGATAGTGATGAAGGCATAAAGCAAAATGACATGCCAGAGTCAAGGACGATCGAATCGTTGGGAGTTCGAGAGTTAGCTGGAAGTCCGAAGATTCATCGAAGTGTTACCGGAGTTGACCGAGAATGAGTCAGGAACTTGACAAAGGGTTCGACGGAAGTTCAATGGAAAGACTCATCAGAGGTTCATGAAGCTCGCCGAGAAAGATCGGAGCTTACCAAAGAAGACTTGTCGGAACTCGCCAAGATCATCATGAAGTCCAGGAGCTTGTTGGGAGTCCGCTAGAAGATGTTCGAGAGTTCATCGGAAGTCTGCCAAAAGTTTGTCGGAAGAAGCCTTGACGTGTTGGATTTAGATTTGCTTAGAAAATATCTTTAATTTTATAATTAGCATACAATTAGGATTAAGATTGGGAGGTAATCTTTTTAACCTAGATATGAGCCAACTTGGCCTGAATTAGGGCTGTGTTGGGCCGGATGATAGGCCCAAACAATGCCCAATTGCCACGTCAAGCGGTGGCACCGCTAGTTGGGCGGTAGAATCGCTTGAAGGCTCAGTCTTCAAGACTGAGTTTGGGCAATGATACCGCTCACTGATAGTGTGTTCGGGTGATGGTACTACCCAGTACACTAATAGAACCAGAGTGCACTGGCGGTGGTATCGTTAATGACAGGCGATGGTACCGCCAGTACCCGAAAATTTCAGGATGGGAAGGTTTATAGCTCTAAGTTTGAATTAGATTGGAGCCTATAAATACCCCTCCCATCCCTAGGTTGAAGACAAACACACATACTTTAAAAGTAAGAAAACTCTAAAAAAATAACTTAAGAAAACCCTCCTCTAGACTTAGATTATTTTCAGCTTCAAGTGAGGAGTGAGTGCTTGTAAGGGTTATCTCCTAAGCTTGTCAAAAGGAGAAAGCACTGTAAGGGAGTTTGTCTTTGCCCGTTAGAAGGAATACAACTAGTGGAAAAGCTGATGGCCTCAAGAAAAGAGGTATCGGGAGTAGACATAGGTCGGATGACTGAACCACTATAAAATTTGGTTTGTGTTTCTGTTCTTGCATTTACCTTTCTACAAACCTTTACTTCACTTGTTTATTGCCTTTCATCTTCTCTAAACCTTTAAGTTAGTGCTTTTCTGATACGGTTTTCATCGAAATCAATTTTTATCATATGAAGTTTCATAAATCAATTAAATCACCAAATTTGTCATAATCTGACCACTGCACTAATTCATCCCCCCCTCTTAGTGCCGAGCTGATCTTAACATGATCTAGATAATTATTACAAAGCTTGAATCATTTGTTATCTGATATGTCATTGGTTCATCGATGCTTCGTCTGATCCTTCAGCGTATCATCCTCTCTTGCAGCTTATTGCCCAATCGGTATGTTAAATCCGTAACTCCGATCTCCTTGGCATAATTTTGGCTCTTCTTGGCCTTATGCCCAAACCCATGGCATGAAGCCTTCTACTAATACATTGATCAATCCTCCATCTCGACGTCCAATCTTCTAACATGTTACACTCCAGCCCAACATATGATTCCTTCTGCTTTAATCATCTCTCCATGATCGAAGTGCTAGTCATATGTGCCCTACAAGCCAGTCACATGAGTAATGTCACTTGTGACTTGATATACACTCTTTTTTTTGCCTATTATTAGGCATTTTATCACTTTATCTTACGTGTTGCATATATTGTGATGCCCTTGGATTTGTGCAATGGGAATCGGATCGTGATGAGATCACG
Source organism: Musa beccarii (assembly GCA_024322285.1). Taxonomy (NCBI): domain Eukaryota; kingdom Viridiplantae; phylum Streptophyta; class Magnoliopsida; order Zingiberales; family Musaceae; genus Musa; species Musa beccarii. The sequence goes on from CM044398.1 coordinate 58,499,241, forward strand.
ATAATAAGACCGATTCACCTTTAAACATAGACCCTAAATAATCCTGGTCATAGGTTACTCGAGAGAGACATTGAGACAACCAGATAGACTAGTGTGCTATATACCCATCCATATGATAGAGGTGGCTGGTCTTATAGTTACTCGTGTGGGGACACTAAGGGTACAATGTAGGTGCTCATTGGGAATGAGTTCACTGATTGATCCACCTATGGAATGTTGGATGGTTATTGATACCTTACATCAGATAGTGATTCCATAGTCCTAGTAGTGTATCTGGTCCTTAGACTTAAGACACCAAGGATGTCCTATATGAGTACTCCACTCTTTGATACAGCTGGTTATTGGGAGTGGTAGCCAACCTTACGAGGGCTATTGAGCATCAATAGAGAATTATCCGCTCTCGGTATCATAAGAGGAATATCCAATGTATTCTTACTCAAACAAATCCTTAGCCAAGGTTATTCAGATTGAGAGAGAAAGAGTTCTCCGGGAGAATCCGACAAGAGCAAGACTCAAGGAGAGACCGAGTGGACCTGACATCACTATGCTCGATATAGAGTCTCTGAGATATTAGTTGGATGAGGGACTATAGATACATAGTAACTGAGGATAGATAGGTCCAAAGGATTGGATTCTCCTGTATCGTTTGGGGGCTATAGCGTAGTGGCCTAGTACGTTCGCAGTCAATGAGTTGGATGAATTATTATAGAGATAATAATTCACTAAGTCAGAAGTTGTTCTGACAAGTATGACTCATGGCTAGCTCAATATTGGGCTAGAGGATCATACACATATGATAGGTGTTGCGATGAGTAGTGGTTCAGATATGAGATATCCGCTAAAGCCCCTATCTTATTGGATATCCATTAAGCCCTTGAATTATTGAATCCTAAGATGAGATCCAATAATTGCTAATAAGAGATTATTGGGTAGCGACCCACTAATCCAAGAGGCTTGGGTAATTGGATGGAGATCCAATACCCAACAAGGCAAGATCCATTAGGGTTTACAGGGAGCCTCTATAAATAGGAGGGAACCAAAGCTCTATAGGCTGGGGTTTTCTTTTTGGTGGCTACCTCTTGTTCTCCTCTCCCTAGAGAGGTGCATCGTCATAGTCCTTGCCGTGTGGATACTGCTAGAGAGGAGGATGCTTGACCTTCTTCATCCTCTCCTATAGATCTACAGGGATTCAGGGATATACGATCTCCCTAGGTATTTTCTTTTATACATGCAGTTTTTGTGGATTTGTTTTTGATGCACCGATCTTCGCACGATGATGAAAACTTTTCTATAAGAAATCTGTGGTTTTGTTTTTTATTCTTCCATTGTGCATGAGATGTCGCCCCATAGTATTTCCCAACAGTGGTATCAGAGCTAGGTTGTTCATACAAAGATCGGATCTTAAACTACGTGTGTTGTGATTTAGAATAGTTTTTTTATCAAATTCATTGACGCAAAAGGTGAGGAAGGGCAGCAAGTGTTGCTGCCCTTGTTGCGCTCACACAGCGGCCGCAAGGCTACTTGCAGCCTTGCTGCCTGCAGCGGCAATGGCAGCGGTGGCGGATGCGTGTAAGGAGCCCGCAAGCAATTTGCGAGCAGCGACAGGTGGCCAGTGGCCTGCTGCCTGCCTGCAAGGCGCCGGTAGAGACACCCGCTGGGGCAACGATGGCTGCGAGTGCTACCTGTAGCCCGCGGGCAGAGGCACCTACGGCAGCAGCACTGCCTGCGAGGCAACGACGTCCGCGAGGTCCCTGCTGGTGGCACCTGCAATGGCAACGCTGCATGCGAGGCAGCGGCGCTCACCCGCGAGTAGAAGCGCCCGCCATGGGCAAGGGCGACGCGACAGCACGGAGTGGCCACCACCGGCAGGATGGCGACAGCCGCAACCATAATGCCGCAACACAGCAGGCCGAAGAGGGATTAGGGTTTTTTGGATGAAAGATATTTTTGCCCCTCTAAATTTTAGAAATTTTGGTTTCGGTCCCTTTTGATAGAATGACCAAAATACCTCTCGGAATTCAGATAATTCTCTGAATATCCCTATTTTCAGAAAAAATATATATATTAATTAAATAGTTTAATTAGCTATTATTATTTATCTAGTAGTCCTATAAAATAATATATACATGTGATGCATAAAATGGATAGATGATCATGGACATGTGATGTGATATGTGTATATGTAATTATTATTATTGGGGCCTACGAGCCTCTATTTTTCTTATTTATTATCAGGCCTACGTGCTTATAATTATGTTGTAATTACATGAGGAGACGCAGCGGTAGCGAGACCCACGAGGCCGAGATGGATGATCCGACACATGGAGATGCATTGAGATGCTGACGAAACAGACGAAGCGAGAAGGACGATCACAGGGCATGGAGATGCGTTGAAGAACACATAGATCTTAATATGAGTAATTGGATCCATTGGCTCGGGCCTGATCACATTGTTAGGGATCGAGCGGCACTAAGAGGGGGGGGGGGTAAATTAGTGCAGCGTTAAGGAATGATAAATTTTTCAGCGATTAAAACAAGTTTAGAAACTTCCTACGAATGAATGCAACATTTTGTTTGAACCCAAAAAGATTACGTTTTAACTTTAAAACATATGTAAGAAGATAAAGAGGAAGTTGAGTAAATAAGACAGCAAATGAAGAGGGTTTGCAACAAAGTAAATAGCAAGAACGTAAATGCAAACCAGATTTTTATAGTGGTTCGGTCATCCGACCTACGTCCACTCCCGATTCCTCTTGCTTGAGGCCACCGATTTTCCACTAGCTAACCTCTTTCCAACGGGCGAGGATGAACTCCCTCACAGCACCTCTCCTTTTGACGGGCTTAGGAGATAACCCTTACAAAGCACTCTTACCCCTCTCTTGGACTAGAACACTCTTAAGACTTAGAGGGAAGATTTGACACACTTTCAAGAGAGTTTCCCCCTTCTTTTTTTCAGTTCTAGACTACTTTCATCCAAGAATGTGAGGGGTATTTATAGGCCTCAAAGTGATTCAAATTTGGGCTCCAAATTTGAATTCATTTTGAGTTTCCCAGTGTCGAGTAGTGCTATCGCCTGTCAGAGGCGGTTCTACCGCCTGTCAGTCTGGTAGACTGACATAGCAGGGGCAGTGCTATCGCTAGCCTGGGGCAGTTCCACCACCCAGCTCTTGGCCTCTGGGCGGTGCCACCGCCCAGCTTGTGGCGGTTCAACCGCCTAGGTCATTTTCAGCACAGTGGTTTCGGTTGAAAACTCGATCGAAACCGGTCCAAACAAAGTCCGAATTGGCTCAAATTTGGTTTATAGGATTAACACCTAATCCTTAACTAAATTATGTGCTAACTACAAATTTTAAAGACATTTTTTAAGCTATTTCAAAATCCATAAGACAAGACTTCTTTTGGTGAGCTTTCGGCGAACTACCGACGGTCATTCGACGAACCCTCGGAAATCATTCTGTGGACTCCTGGCAAGCTCCCGGACTTCATGATGATCTTGGAGAGTTCCATCGAGCTTCTTTGGCAAGCTCCGATCTTTCTTGGCAAGCTCCGTGAACTTCCGACGAACCTTCCAGCGAACTTCTGAAAACCCTTTGGCAAGCTCCCTACTCGTTCTCGGTCGGTTCCGGCAACTTCTCCCAACGAATCTTCGGACTTCCATCGAACTCCCAACGATCCATCCCACTTGTCTTTCAGCACTTTGTTTCGCTTTATGTCTTCATCGTCATCGTAGTTAATCCTGCACACAAACAAACAAACACTCTACTTCGATCTAGACAGTTATTATAACACGAATTGACATTCAGTTGCCCGGCATATCATTGGTCGGTGCTTCGTCCGATCCTTCGGCACATCGTCCTCTTTTACAGTCCATTGCCTAATCGACGGATGACCTCCGCAACCCCGATATCCTTGGCGCAACATGCATCTTGGCCCGATGCCCGACGTACGAAGCCTTCAGCCGATTGTCGATCGAACCTCTGGCTCGACATCCAATATCCAGACGTAATCACCTGGCGTAACGTCAATTCCTTTAGCATCAACTATCCAATCCTGATCGATAGTAGACCTGCGTAACTCAAAACGTAGTTAAACAATAAACCACAATCAATTAGTTTCATCATCAAAATCTGAGATTCAACAATCTCCCCCTTTTTGATGATGACAACTAATTGATGACTAACGGAGTTAACCATAACTCCCCGGAGTTTAACCAAAACTCCCCGGAGTTTAACCAAACTCCCCCTATCAATATGCCATTGATAGAACACTTGGATTATTCCAAATCCAAGCAACATTCATCACAATTAAGAGAATAAATCAAACCATCATGCAAATATATAAAATATTCAATCAATGCATGAAGTCATCAATCTACTTCTCCCCCTATGTCATCAATAAAAAGGAGAAGTTGCATCATAGCTAGTTTAAAAGATATGCAAATTTTATAATATACTAGCTATCAATCTAGATATACATCATACAACATTTAAGCATAGTTTTGTATTACAATATCTAATCATAGCAAGTTTTTAAGGATGGGCAATGATAGCAATTTTTTACTTACTTCTTGAGATGTGCAAGTTGCACTTTCTTTGCTTCCTTTGCATGTTCTAGCTAGCAAAATTTTTCTTTACGATACACAAGCTAGCAATTAATCTTCTCCCCCTTTGTTTTGTCAAAAAGTGGAGTACAAATAGTCAATGCTTTGATCATGACAAAATAACAAATTTACAACATGAATTTTCAGCATATTAAGTCATGAATTCAAGGGAGTAAAAAATCATGATATGAGAGAAAAAGATGATAAGTAAGCAATCAATAATGATAAGTAAGCTAACATACTTTGCGACATGCAAGTTAGCTTCCTTTCAATTCTTCTCTTTTGTAACTAGGTTTCACCTTTGCAAGCTATCAACTTTTTGTTTGCAATGAGCTAGCAATTATGTATAATCACTTTAAACATATATGCTAACTTTTCATTAAACATACAAACATAAAGGCATGGCAAGTGTAACATTTTAAAATTTTGAAGTTTTGCATTTTGCTTCTTTTGAGATAGTCAAGATAGTAATATTTGCATCCTTTGAGATAGCAATCTTTAACTTCTTGTGAAATTACAAGGTAGCAATTTTTCTCCCCCTTTATCTTTGTCAAAAAGAAGGGAGGACTAAATGGCTAAAAATTTCAATCATTATACAAGCCATTTTTCATATCAATTATAAATTTACATTAATAAAAATATATATCAATTGTTCAATCATCACATGATGCAAAGAAGACAATAATGCAAAGAAATCATGTCATGAAGGATATCAAAATATAAATTTAACAAGGATCAAAACTAAAAGATATCATTCATGATTCATAACTTTCATTTTAGCAAGATCAAAATTCACATTTATCAATTTTCAATTCGAGATAAATGTCATACAACCAAGAATCATGATATATAAAAGCACATCTATATTAAGATCAAATCATGATTCATTGATTCATCATAAGGTAAATTTCTTTTATATCAATTCTTCAATTGCCACATAAGGCATACAAGCCAAAGAATTCTTGTCATTTTAATATCATGCAATATATGATATCAAGGCTCATGATTCATTTGAAAAGATACAGCACAAAGAGCAAATTGATTCATCCATAGGAATCAAGATTATATTTTATGATAAGTTTCAAGTATTAAATATCAAATACACGAATTCATTCAAGTATGAATTATCGAGATATCAAGACTTGGATTATATTCCTCTTTAGTTAATGGTAAAAGAAAGCAATCATAGAGGAAAATATTTTGATTCACAAAGATATCTCAAGTCAAGAATTCAAAGTCATGATTTTAAGAGATCAAGAGAGGAGTCACAAAATCATTCAAACTCATTTTGTCAACTTGAAACTCACAATCAAATTATCAAAATCATTCTTGAGATTCAAGAGACTTATATGAACATAGTATACATGGATTCATCATTTGTCTTATTAAATCAAAATAAGTATTCAAAAAATAAAAGGCAAACTTCATTATAAAAATCGTCAAGACAAAAATATAACACATTATTTCAAGATATGATATTCAAATTTTCATGATAACGTGTTTCATTTTGTTTCAAACAAGTGTGCTCATATTTCAAAAGATGAGCATCAAATTTAAAACCAAAACATGAGTTTGTCATCAAGATATGATATCACAAAGTCATTAAGCATGATAACAAACTTTTAATATTTTCATTTCAATGTTGATTTCATAATGTATGTTCAAATATTTATACGGAAGACATCATTGTATAAATTCAAAATACAAGTTTGTCATTAAACCCATTAAGATCAAATGCATCAAAATCTTTCATTTGAAAATTTTAATAAGAGTAACATAAATTGATTACATGTGAGCATGTATCAACTTTTCAAAGCAAGACGTAAGTTTCGTCATAAAGACCGTTAAGACCAAACACATAAAAAATAAAACATTATGATAGTGCATTTTCTTATTTTTAAGAGTTTCAATTTTCGTGATTTGATCTTTCATAAGAATGATCAATGTCATGCATCATATTTAAACATGAGAGCATCATCATATTTAGAAATGAATTCATCATTAAAATCATTTCACTTCTTTCTTTCATTTGTTATAACAAGATGATCAATGCTCAAACTTTTGCTAAAATCATACATCATTTTAAAAATCTGAAAAATAACTTTCATCATGAAACCCATTAAGTCCAAATATAACACAAGGCAACATCAAAGCCACATTTCTTTCATTTTGAAAATTTGTGGGTTGGGACTTTATAATTGATTTCATGAAGACATGTATCAATAAAAATTTCATCATTAAAAATGGTTAAAACCCACTAAGCCAAGATGGAAGTTTTCAAATTATAATCAAGATATATACATCTATCATCAAAAGATTTTCAAGAAATTCATACATAGATATGTATCATGTTTAAAATTGAAAACCGATATGGAAAGTATACATGAAATTTCATCATCTCAAAATGTCATCTTAATTTGTCATGAAAACAATTAGACCAAGAATACGTTAATCCACAACATAGAGTCAAATTAACATTACTTCAAAAACTAATGCATGTTACAAATCATCAAGCATCATGTTTAGAAATGAAATATAAAACATCAAGATACACATGCATGGATTAATTCTAGGCAATATCACAAATCATGCAAATATCATTCATAATTTTTACTTTTCAAAAATAATAGGAAGGAAAAAGCATAAAAAAATCCTACCAACTATTTCAAGCAACTCATGAAAGGATCATGTAATTTCAAAGTAAGGTAAGAACAACTTGGGTGAGTTTCTTACCTCATTGTCGAAAAACCGTCAAAGCCCATTTCACCTCTTCTTTACTTGATTCTTCTTTGCAACCCTTCTTCTTCTTCTTTGACCTCTTTCTCTGTTCAAGTTCATTTATGCTTTTTAATTTTTGTTTAATGAACTTGTTAACATTCATTGTTATGTGTTCAATGTCCTCATTGTCCTCATCACTTGAGTCATCACTCAAGTGGTATTCATTTGTCCGATGTTCCAAATCCTTCTTGTTCTTTAGAAGGTGGTTCATATATTCATCATGTTCCAAATGTTGAAGAAACTCATTTCATATGTCATTAGTGAACCGATTAGTTTTTCCAATGAAAAATCATTTAAATTTTTAGTCTCTTGTATTGCGGTTACTTTTGGATCCCAACTCTTTAGGAGGGATCTTCAAATCTTGTTAGTGAGTTCAAAGTTCAAAAATATTTACCAAGACTTTTCAAGCTATTGACGACATCCGTGAAGCGGGTGTACATATCGCCGATAGTTTCACTTGGTGTCATTTGGAAGAGCTCAAAATCATGCAATAAGAGGTTTACTTTCGAGTCTTTAACTCTACTAGTTTCCTCGTGCGTGATTTCAAGTGTTCACCAAATATCGAAAGCCGTTTCGCACATTGAAATCCGATTGAACTCGTTCTTATCTAAAGCGCAAAATAAGGCATTCATAGCCTTTGCGTTTAAAGAAAATGACCTTTTCTCCAAATCCGACCATTAGTTCGTCGGTTTAGAGGAAGGTTGAAAGCCATTTTCGATGATGTTCCACAAATCCAAATCCATTGAAAGTACAAAAACTCTCATTCAAGTTTTCCAATATGTGTAGTCCGAACCGTTAAAGAACGGTGGACGAAAAATCGAAAAGCCCTCTTGAAAACCATTTAGAGCCATTTCTCATGGGTGTAAATCCGAAAGAGAAAGAACATGGCTCGATACCAATTGTTAGGCGAGTGGCACTAAAAGGGGGGTGAATTAGTGCAGCGGTAAGGAAGCGATAAATTTTTCAGCAATTAAAACAAGTTCGGAAACTTCGCGAATGAATGAATGCAACGTTTGTTTGAACCTGGAAAGATTACGTTTTAACTTTCAAACATATGTAAGAAGATGAAGAGGAAGTTGAGTAAATAAGGCAGCAAATGAAGAGGGTTTGTAGTAAAGTAAATAGCAAGAATGTAAATGCAAACCAGATTTTTATAGTGGTTTGGTCATCCGACCCACGTGCACTCTCGATTCCTCTTGCTTGAGGCCACCAGCTTTCCACTAGCTATTCTCTTTCTAACAGGCGAGGATGAACTCCCTCACAGCACCTCTCCTTTTGACGGACTTAGGAGATAACCCTTACAAAGCACTCTTACCCCTCTCTTGGACTAGAACATTCTTAAGACTTAGAGGGAAGATTTTACACACTTTTAAGAGAGTTTCCCCTTTTTTTTAGTTCTAGACTACTTTCATCCAAGAATGTGAGGGTATTTATAGGCCTCAAAGTGATTCAAATTTGGGCTCCAAATTCAATTCATTTTGAGTTTCCGGTGTCGGGAGGTGCTACCACTCGTCGAGGCGGTTCTCGCTGTCACCTGGCAGACTAACACAAGAGGGGCGATGCTACCGCCGCCTGGGCGGTGCCATCGCCCAGCTCTTAGCCTCTGGGCGGTGCCACTGCCCAGCACTGGGCGGTTCAACCACCCAGGTCATTTTCAAGATGATGGTTTGGTAGAAAACTTAGCCGAAACCGGTCCAAACGAAGTCCGATTGGCTCAAATTTGGTTTATAGGATTAACACCTAATCCTAAACCAAATTATATTCTAACTATAAATTTTAAAGACATTTTTAAGCTATTTCAAAGTCCATAAGATAAGACTTCTTTTGGTGAGCTTTGGTGAACTTCCGACGGTCTTCAGACAAACCCTCGAAAACCATTCTGCGGACTCTGGCAAGCTCCGGACTTCATGATGATCTTGGCGAGTTCCATCAAGTTTCTTTGGCAAGCTCCGATCTTTCTTGGCAAGCTCGCGAACTTCCGAGCGAACCTTAGGTGAACTTCCGAAAACCCTTGGCAAACTCCCTACTCGTTCTCGGTCGGTTCCAAAGAACTACTCCCAATGAATCTTCGGACTTCCATCGAACTCTCGAACTCCCAACGATCCATCCCACTTATCTTCCGGTACTTTGTTTTCCTTTATGTCTTCATCGTCATCGTAGTTAATCCCGCACACAAACAAACAAACACTCTACTTTGATCTAGACAATTATTACAACATGAATTGACATTCGATTGCCCTAAGACGTCATTGGTCGGCGCTTCGTTCGATCCTTCAAGCACATCGTCCTCTTTTGCGATCTGTTGCCCAATCGGCGGATAACCTCCGCAACCTCGATATCCTTAGCGCAACATGCATCTTGGCCCGATGCCCGACGTATGAAGCATTCACGATTGTCGATTGAACCTTCGGCTCAATATCCAATATCTAGACGTGATCACCCGGCCGCAACGTCAATTCCTCTAGCGTCAATTGTCCAATCTCGATCGATAGTAGACCTGCGTAACTCAAAATGCAATTAAACAATAAACCATAATCAATTAGTTTCATCATCAAAATCTGAGATTCAACACACATTAGGATGTATTGCATGATCATTTAGTGTGATTGCTCATGTGATGTATGATTGGTTATAAACTTACTAGATATGTATATATATTCGTATGTGTTGTAGATATATAAATCAAATATGTATGTGTGACACATTATTAGGAGACCAAATAAAAATCCCTTCTATTAATAATATTAAGTCGGTAAATGTGATGCAATTAGATTGACCCACGTGGCCTTCCATCGTTATAGCTAGGAACCGATTCCCGAGTAGGTTGAGTTAGTCGAGTCCTCGAGACTCACCTATATCACATTTCGCTATCTTATCTATGACATAGAGATGTCACCGGTGACCTGAGGACATGACATGCTTGGTTGAGTCCCTCGAGAGTATATCATTGAATCAAACTCATCTTGTATCGATGGTGATGACTTAACCAAACCAAACATTATGGTTAGTCGAGTCCCTCGAGGCCATGGTGGTTCAGAGGCCGAACAGGATAAGAATGACAACGGGTTGTGATTGGCAAGAGTTGCCTACCTTTACGGGCTTAACGTGATTGGTTGAGTCCCTTGAGGTTACGTTAAGACGCCGATTGGATCCCGAACCCTACTAGAGACTCGTCGGGGTCTCCGATTCATATACCAGAGGGTGTTGTGTGTCTCGTAAAAATTAGTGGGAGTACATTAAGATAGAAGTCCTTATCTTAACTATTTAATTATTATAAATTTTACATATTATTTATTTTTGCTACATCTTTAATTTTAGAAAAATATCGCTTTCAAATCATTTATGTGGCATACTTGATGCCAACTGCCTTCACTGGTCCAAATTATATGGATTGTCTATTCCCTACACGAGAATTATTCTCATCATGAAGTAGAGAAAAATGTACGTCCTTGATACTGATGGTTGATCCCTACACCAACCACTTGAGAATAAGGAACGAAGGGGCAAGCAAGGATGAGATCGCTCGTTATATGAAGTACATAGATGATCTCTTGCTCGGGCGGTTTGTTGTGGTTATATGTTGGCCTCTATGACTCTTTGAGTTACAAAGACAATATGAAAATGGTTGTTAATTCCATACTCTTGCATTTTCGCAAATGAATTTTGAGGAATAAGGAAGAACTCAATGATATGAGATATCAAAGAGTTTTTTCCGTAAAGAGGAGATCTCTGAGAGGGATACTAGAAAGAAAAAAGAACCATGTACTTAAGATGATTAAGTGAATCGAGAAACTCACGAGATCTAGGAATGGTCCTAGAGGATAACCTATGTATGGATCTTGTGCTTCTATCCTTACTAGATTCATTTTCTCAGTTCATAATGAATTTTAATATGAACAAACTTGAGGTGACCCTTAAGCTCCTCGATATGTTGAGAGAAGCGAGAACACCATCAAGAATAAAAAGAGAATCCGATTCATATCTGAGTGTAATCTGAGAAGAGGTGAATAATGCATATCTATGTGAGACTAGTCAAAAAAGAAAGATCCACTGAGCAACTTCCCTTAAGAAGGGTAAGATGATTTCTTAAGGCATAATGGGTAAGAATATAAGAATGAAGTAGAGAAAGGTTGATAGGAAAGAGTATTAAAATCTTCGACTTGACGAGGAGGTGAGTACTGAGCATGTCTGAGTTCACCTAAAGAAGTTGCCAAGACGGGATATTTAAAAGCCTCACCGAAGTTTAATTATTAAGTCATTGGGTATCTACTCCCATAGACAATGAAACCTTTGAACCTAAGGACAAAAAGCAACACAAGGGGGTGAATTCACATGATGAATAGATTTTGCATTTAAAACAAGCCTTGAAACTTAGACGTAATGAATGCAACGCTTCGTTTGAACCCGTAAAGATTGCGTGCTTTAACTTTAAAGCAGATAATAAGATGATAAGAGGAACTCAAAAGTACTTTGTAGAGAGAAAGGAACCGCTTTCCACTAGCTTTGGAGAAGCTTTGAGGTACATTCATGAAGATAGTCTCCATACAAAGCTTGTGTCGAATCACTTAAGATATCACATATGGGTATTGGATCTTTGGGAGGGGTGCTTATCATATCTCTATATATCGTTGAAGAGCAGTTCTAGTAGGACCTAAGAGAGAGAGCAGGAGATGAGACCTTAAGATGGGCAATGGAGCAAAGGTCCCTTAAGTAGTCTCAAGGGCTATTGGGCAAAATCATCTTACATATAAGAGACGGTGGAGCTATTATTATATTAGATGCATGTCATTATGTTCCTTCTATCAATCAAAAATATTATTTCCATTTCACGTTTTGAGTTAGTGGATATAAATTAGTTTTTGAGAACAATAGTTGTTCAATAATATTAGATGATGAGCTCATGGAGAATTGCATAATAGTTTTTTATGCATACAATAGTATCATGAGTGTAATGAGTCTCCAAGTTTGATTGCATACCTAATGAATATATCAATTTGTCGAACATTGCATAATAGTTTATTTAGCTAAACATACATAAGAGTGAGTAGAGGATACACATGGAGTGCTTATCATATCATTTGATTCTATCCCAATATCCTTGCAAACAACATGAGGAAGGATTCAAAAGTTCTTTGAAGAATGGATATCTAGATGGACTTAAGATCAATATGCAACTTATGAACCTTACCTTTGGCATAAAAGGTTTCACTAAATCATATTTAGTGGAGCGGAGAGATGCAGCCATTATGCAAGTTACCTTCTATTATCATACATAGTATTTGTATGTAGTCACATGTCAACTTATGTTTATCATAAATTAGGCAAGATAGCACTTGGTTACTCCAACTTCATTAATTTCATGATTGATTCTTAAGATCATGAGAGACAATATGCATAATATGAATTACAAGTGCTGCAAAGCTAGCTTCTTGAGAAATCATGAGAATAATAAGAATGAGTCTAAAGGAAATAGGAAAGAGTATTAAAATGCCTTCGATCGGATCGAGGAGGTGAGTACTTGAGTCTGAGTTCACCTAAGTTCCTCAAACCATGGATTTAGATCCATTTGACTATGAGTCATATGCAACTTATGATTAATGAGGAACCAATGAGAAATAGCTAGTTTTTATCAATCAATATATCAATCATCATATGATGGGGAAATGAGGACTCATGAAAATACTCCATTTATTGGAATTCATATTTATCAATTTTTAATTCAAGATAAATGTCATAATACAACCAAGAGAGACATGATAAAAGTGCATTCATGATGAGTAATTCAATCATGTCATAAACTCATGTCATCATCTTATTTAGGATATGAAGTCTTAGAGACAAATCCTTGACATACATAAGAATTTTTTACCAAGATGATTTCAATTAAGTCATTAATATCTACTCCATATGAGATCAATTTTCTTTTGATAAGACGGAAAAGCTGTTAGGGATCAAGATCATGGCACTAAGAAATCTTTTAAAATGATTCAAGGTGAATTCCGATTGAATCATTAAAAGGATAAAATTTGTCAACTCAAAACTCGATCATAGATTTTAGCATACTTTAAAACAAGCCTTGAAACTTACAATGATTTCAATTATCATGCATGAAGCATTAAAGTTATTGAACCCCAAAGATTGCGTTTTAACTTTAAATTGCATAAATAATAAAGATGATAAGAGATAAAAGTTGAGTGAAATAAGGCATAGCAAGTAAAAATGGTAAATTTAGTAAGTAAATAGCAAGACGTAAACGTAAATGCAAACCAAATTTTTGATAATGGTTAATGGTTCATCGATGACCTACATCCACTTCGATTCCTCTTCAAGCTTGAGGACACCGGCTTTCAACTGAGTTTCAATATATCATGATAATGTGTTTCATTTTAAGTCACTAGCTTTCCTCCTTCCAATGGGCGAGAAATACAAAGAACTCCTTGCAACACCTCTTCTTTTGAGTATACGGGTTTTTTAGAAGATAACAAGTTTCCTTACAAAGCTCTCATTCATCTCTCTTGAATAAGAAAACACTTAAGAGTAAGAGGAAGTTTTGACACTAAAATTAAGACCAACATATGTAAAAAGTTTTCCTCAAGATTTTCACTCTTCTTGGTACCCTTTGAACCTGCAAAGAGGGGAATTTATAGAGTTCAAGAGGACACAAATTTGGAGCCAAAACTTGGAGCCAAAATTTGAGTTTTCTTCATGGAAATCGCAAGTAATTTAAAATAATTCAAGGAAGTAGTTCGACACACCCAAGCAGTGCCATCGTCCCTCTTCCTCCGTTCAAGTTCAGTTGGTGCTACCGATTAAAGTTTTCAGTCCTCTTGGGCGGTAGCACCAAGTGGCAGCATAGCTTCACCCAGAAGGTGCTGTTCTCATGTTCATCATATTCATCATGTTCCAACTCATAGAGACCCAATGAGGGTGATATAATCACTGTTATTTTAGGATACCACTCTGAAAGGGATGGCATTAGTGTAGTTGCATGCATGCATGCTACGACATGCATGAAGGCGGTGCCGCCAAACCCGAGAGCTTTTGAGTTCTGTTGGTCTCGCTTTGGTTCTCTTGGCGGTGCTACCGCCCAACATGGCTACGCGTTTGCGTTATGCAGCATCATTGCATGCATTGGCATGCATGCGCATGTCATGCACGTAGCCCGGCAACCACCCAATGCATGCACGCATGCCCAAAGATGCATGCATGCATGCACACATCTTAAAGCTGGGCACATTGTTCCAAAATGCATTTGGGCTCCACTAGAGGAAGGTTGAAAGCCACAAATATCTACACTTGGTTTGGGCGAAAACTTGGCCCAAAAGTTCAGAGCCATTTCTCCTAACAAGGCCCAATGGGCTCATACTTGAATTAGTTAAAGGATTAACCCTAATCCTAACCCAAATTGATGTGCTAACTACAAAATTAAAGACATTCCTAAGCTATTAGAAAGTGCAAGTCAAGTCTTCTTCCATGAGCTTCCACCTTAAGGCGGTCTTCCGACGCTCCCTGGGCGAGGAAACCATCCTGACGGGCGGACTCCCTACAAGCTCTCGGACTCTTACGATGATTTTGGCGAGTTCCCTTGAGCTTCTTTGGCAAGCTCCAATCTTTCTTGGCAAGCTCCGCGAACTTCCGACGAACCTCCTGGCGAACTTCCGAAAACCCTTCTGCAAGCTCCTTACTAGTTCTCGGCCAGTTCCGGCAGCACTCCCAACGAATCATCAGACTTCCATTGAACACTCGAACTCCCAATGATCCATCATACTTGACTTCGACCCTTTGTTTACGCAATGGGTTTCCTTCGGGTTATCGAATATAAATCTTCTTCATCCTTATCGTAGTTACTCGCACACAAACAACAAACACTCTACTTTGATCTAGACAGCTTATTACAACACGAATTGACATTCGGATGCCCACGACGTCATTGGTGGTAAGCGCGTCCGATCCTTCGGCACATCGTCCTCTCTTGCGGTCCGTTGCCCAATCGGTGATTAACCTCCGTAATCCCAATATCCTTGGCACAACACGCTCTTCTTGACCCGATGCCCGACGCACGAAGCCTCCTGCCGATAGTCGACCGAACCTCCGGCTCGACATCCAATATCCTGACGTGATCACCTCCGTGCAACGTCAATTCCTCGAAAGTGTCAACTATCTAATCTCGATCGATAGTAGACTGCGTAACTCAACAGCAGCTAGACCACATTAAATCACACTCAATTAGTTTCATCATCAAAATCCGAGATTCAACAATCTCCTCCTTTTATGATGACAACTAATTGATGACCGACGAGTTAACCAAAACTCCCGGAGTTTAACACAAACTCCCCCTATCAATATGTCATTGATAGAACCCTTGGATTATCCCAAATCCAAGTAACATGTATCATTCATGTAGTGAGCAAACAACAAACCATCATGCAAATATAAAATATTCAATCAATGCATGAAGTCATCAATCTACTTCTCCCCCTATGTCATCAACAAAAAGGAGAAGTAACATTATAGCTAGTTTTCAAGGATATGCAAATATTACAAACATACTAGCTATTAATCACATCATACAACATTTAGGTATCGCATGTTTATCATAATAGGCAAGATAGCACTTGCCGTGATGATAGCAAGTTTTTCTATGTTCCTTTGAGAAGTACAAGCAAATTGTATTCAAATATGTGCATTTTCTTGACTTCTTTTACGATATGCATGCAATTTTGTAATTTCTTTCTTCTCTTTTGAGAAGAGTAAGCTTGCAAGTTTTGCTTTCTTTGCATGCTAGGACTTTGCATTCATTTGTAATATGCAATCTAGCAAAAGCCTTCTCCCCCTTTATCAATACCAAAAAGAAATGGAGAATTAATACTACAAATAATCTTGCATGAGATTCAACAATAATTTGTAACAAAGATGCAAGCAATTTTGTTGAAAAAAGTGAAGTTGAGCAAGATTTTTGCCTCTCTTGAGATAGCAACTTTTCTGCATCTCAATGTTTAAGCTAGCAAAATTTTCTCTTTTGATACATAAGTTAACAATTTTTCTCCCCCTTTATCAATATCAAAAAGAAGGGAGGAACCAATGAGAAAATTGCATCAATCAATATATCAATCATCACATGATGCATACGAGATGATATTGAAACATGAGAAATCATGTCATGAAGGATATCAATATGTAAATTCAACAAGAATCAAAATCAAAAGATATCATCCATGATTCATAACTTTTCATTTTAGCAAGATCTAGATTCATATTTATCAATTTTTAATTCAAGATAAATGTCATACAACCAAGAATCATGATATATGAAAGCATATCAATATTAAGGATCAAATCATGATTACAAGTGCTAACATATTTTCTTTTCATTCATTTTTAAGCCATGATAAAAGAATAAATCAATGATTCCAATATTAAGCACAATTCTTTTTCATCAAATTTTCAATCATCACATAAGGCATTTGAGGAAGTATTGAAACAATAATAATAAAAAATCAATTTTAGCATATAATGTTTCAATCTTCAATCTTGAGTCATGGATCCAAAAGTCATAAATCAAAAGGTTCATGAATCATTTTGACAAATCTCCTTTCTAGGAAATAACAAGTGGAAGTCTTAGGAGATCAAATACAAGATCTTGATTCATACATAAGAATATTTTACCAAGATCATATTTCATAAGAATCATGACACGAATTCATAAAAAATCAAGTATTAAATTCCGAGAAATCAAAAGACAAGTTGCATTTCATTTAAAGAATTTTCTTTTGATAAGACGGAAGGAGCATGGTAAAAGATCTTGATTTATAAAGAGTTTCAAATCATAGTTGTCAAGATCATGATTTCAATAAAATTTCTTTATAGCTAAATGAAATCTTTTAAAACTTGATTCAAGCATTAAATATGTCTTAACAAGTCATAATTCCAAAAGATTCAATAATCATTAAAAGAAAAATCATTCAAGCTCAATTTGTCAACTCGAAACTCATAATCAAAATCATTTTAGAGATTTAAAATACTAGCTATATGCATTAATCATGACAAGTGATATATTAAAAGTCTACATCAATATTTCAATTATCATGTCATGAAGCATATAAAGTGGTATTGAAACATGAGAGAAAAGTTCAAATTGCACATACAATGTTTCAATCATCAAAACATATTTTCTCAAATTGAGTATCAATAAGTTAAGAGAAAATAATTTATATTTTTCTTCATATAACATGGGAGAAACATAAGAGAGTATAGAGATAAAAACTCAAGTTATCAAGATGATGATCTCATAAAAGTAATTCAAAACCATAGTTTCGTGAAACAAGAGATAAGTTATATTTCATTTAGAAAATTCTCTTTTCAAGTAATTTTTTTATCTAAATATGCCTTTGTCTTTATATACCAAGATAAGCATGAAAGTTCAAGATGTAAAGGCAAAATCTCATAAGGCATTATCAAGACAAAAATGTAACACATTATTTCAAGACATGAGTTTCAATATATCATGATAATGTGTTTCATTTTAAGTTATTTGTTTCATGTAAGTGTACTCATGTTTCAAAAGATGAGTATCAAATTTTAAAACCGAAACATGAGTTTGTCATCAAGATATGATATCACAAGGTTATTAAGCATGATAACAAACTTCTAATATTTTCATTTTAATGATGATTTCATAATGTATGTTCAAATATTTATACGGAAGCCATCATTGTATAAATTTGAAATACAAGTTGTCATTTAGCCCATTAAGATCAAAAGCATTACACGTAAAGCATCATGATAGTGCAATTTCTCTTTTTTTTATGTGTTCCATTTCAAGTGATTTGACGTTCATATGAGTATACTCATGTTTTTCATATAGATCCAAAGAGCAAGTTTCAAGAGAAATCATTAAGACCGAAAAACATGAAGCATATTTTTTAAAATATTCATCATGTTTATTTTCATGAGATTCACAAGACTCATAACATGAATTCATTCATCTCAATAGAATAAAAAAGATATTTTCATTTTAAGCAATTTGATGTGAGCATATTCAAAATTTTTATGAAAACATGTATCAAAATAAAACACAAGCTTAGTCATAAAATCGTCAAGACCAAATATGTAAAAATGATAGCACACTTTCAATTTTTATGTTAAAAGGCCATGTTCAAGTTTTTGCCAAAATCATGCATCTATTTATAAATTCAAAAAATATGTTTCATCATCACAATATGACACTTTATTACTTCAAAAGCTCATGCATGATATAAAATCATCAAGCATCATATTTGGAGACAATGTAAACCATCAAGATACTCATGCATGGATCAATCCTAAGCATTATCACAAATCTTACAATCGTCATTCATATTTTTACTTTTCAAAAATACTATAAAGAAAAGCATAGTATAATTTCAAATTTTTTTAATTTCTAAAAACACAAGAAAAGCATAAAAAAAATTACTACTAACTAAGTTAAGCATTCATGGAAATCATCAAGTAATTTCAAAATAATTCAAGGAAGTTAAGTTACTTACCTCATTGTCGAAGCCCATTAAAGCATAGTTTGCTTCTTCTTTCCTTGATTCTTCTTCATTGAGTCTTCTTCTTCTTCATTGGTCTCTTCCTCCATTCAAGTTCATTGTTGATTTTAGATTTTTGTTTAATGAACTTATTAAAATCGATTAAAGGTTCAAAGTCCTCTTCAATGTCCTCATCACTTGAGTCATCACTCAAGTGGCATATCATAGTTCGGAGTTCAAATACCTTCTTGTTCTTTAGAAGGTGGTTCATGTATTCATCATGTTCATCATATTCATCATGTTCCATTTCATAGGTCTTTAAAGACCCAATGAGTTCATCAATAGAATAATTATTTAGATCCTTTGATTCTTGAATCACCGTTATTTTAGGATCCCACCATTTTGAAAGGGATCTTAAGATCTTGTTAGTGAGTTCAAAATCCAAAAAATTTTTACCAAGACTTTTCAAGCTATTGACGACATCCATGAAGCGGGTGTACATGTCGTCGATAGATTCGCTTGGTGTCATTTGGAGGAGCTCAAAATCATGCAACAAGAGGTTTACTTTTGAGTCTTTAACTCCACTAGTTCCCTCATGCGTGATTTCAAGAGTTCACCAAATGTCAAAAGCCGTTTCGCACATAGAAATCCGATTGAACTCGTTCTTGTTCAAAGCGCAAAATAAGGCATTCATAGCCTTTGCGTTTAAAGAAAACGACATTTTCTCCAAAATTGATCATTCGTTCGTCGGTTTAGAGGAAGGTTGAAAACCATGTTCGATGATATTCCACAAATCCAAATCCATTAAAAGCATGAAAACTCTCATTCGAGTTTTCCAATATGTGTAGTCCGAACCGTTAAAGAACGGTGGACGAAAAACCGAAAAGCCCTCTTGAAAATCATTTAGAGCCATTTCTCATGGGTGTAAATCCGAAAGAGAAAGAACGTGGCTTTGATACCAATTGTTAAGGATCAAGCAGTACTAAGAGGGGGGGGTGAATTAGTGCAATAGATAAAATGATAGATTTTCAGCGATTTAAAACAAGCTTTGGAAACTTCGTACGAATGAATGCAACGTTTCGTTTGAACCCGAAAAGATTTCGTTTTAACTTTAAAGCATACGTAATAAGATGATAAGGAAGTTGAGTAAATAAGGTAGTAAGTAAAAATGGTTTGCAGCAAAGTAAATAGCAAGAACGTAAATGCAAACTAGATTTTTATAGTGGTTCGGTCATCCGACCTACATCCACTTCCGATTCCTCTTCGCTTGAGGACACCGGCTTTCCACTAGCTTTTCTCCTTCCAATGGGCAAGGAAGAACTCCCTTGCAACACCTCTTCTTTTGACGGGCTTAGAAGATAACCCTTACAAAGCTCTCACCCCTCTCTTGAACAAGAAAACACTTAAGAGTAAGAGGGAAGTTTTTAACACTATTTGAGTAGAGTTTTCCCTCAAGATTTTCACTCTTCTTGCTGCCCTTTGAACCTGCAAAAGAGGGGAATTTATAGAGCTCAAGAGGACTCAAATTTGGAGCCAAAACTTGGAGCCAAAATTTGAGTTTTCGATGTCTTTGTCGACCCTAGCAGATCGACACACCCAAGCAAAGGTTGCCATCGCCACTGAAAGCGGTGCTACCGCCTGGTTTTTCAAGCGCTGGTCGGTAGCACCAGTGCTACCGCCCTAGCCAGGCAGTGCTACCGCTTCACCCAAAGCGGTGCTATTGTTGGCTACAAGATCGGGCTACAAGATCGGGTTATAGTACCGGCTCAAGATGCCGGGCTACAATCAGATGCACGTAGCATGCATGCATCTTCTTTGGTGTCGCTGGTGGGTGCTACGCCTCGACTAGCAATTCTTTGGTGCTATTAGGTGGTGCTATCGCCCAGCTAGCAGCTGGCTTTGGTGTCTTTGGCGGTGCTACCACCACAAACCCCAATGAAATGCTAGTTCTACTGGTTCTGCTGGTTCTGGCGGGCTGGCAAAGATGCATGCACAGCAAACATGCATGTAATAGCATGCATGTTGCCCAAAGCAATGCCAAAGATGCATGCATGCACACATGCTGCTAGGCACATTGGTTGCTGGGCTCCATCGCCCAGCACAAATCTACATTTGGTTTGGGTTGAAAACTTGGCCCAAACCGGTTCCAAACAAGGCCCAATGGGCCCATACTTGGGTTAAAGGATTAACCCCTAATCCTAACCTAAATTGATGTGCTAACTACGAAATTAAAGATATTCCTAAGCTATTACAAAGTCCGCAAGTCAAGTCTTCTTCCGGCGAGCTTCCGGCGAGCTTCCGGCGGTCTTCCGATGATCCCTCGGAAACCATCCTGCGGACTCCCGGCAAGCTCTCGGACTCCACGATGATTTTGGTGAGTTTCCCCGAGCTTCTTTAGCAAGCTCCGATCTTTCTTGGCAAGCTCCGCGAACTTCCGACCAACCTCCCGACGAACTTCCGAAAACCCTTCGGCAAGCTCCCTACTCATTCTCGGCCAGTTCTGGTAGCACTCCCAACGAATCTTCAGACTTCCATCGAACACTCGAACTTCCAATAATCCATCGCACTTGACTTCGACCCTTTGTTTCGCTTTACGTCTTCATCCTTATCGTAGTTACTCCTGCACACAAACAACAAACACTCTACTTTGATCTAGATAGTTATTACAACACGAATTGACATTCAGTTTCCCGGCACGTCATTGGTCGGCGCTTCGTCTGATCCTTCGGCACATCATCCTCTCTTGCGGTCCGTTGCCCAATCGATGATTGACCTCCGTAATCCCGATATCCTTGGCACAACACGCTCTTCTTGGCCCGATGCCCGACGTATGAAGCCTCCTACCGATAGTCGACCGAACCTCCAGCTCGACATCCAATATCCTGACGTGATCACCTCTGGTGCAATGTCAATTCCTCCAGTGTCAGCTGTCTAATCCTGATCGATAGTAGACCTGCATAACTCAACACGTAGTTAGGCCACAAATCACACTCAATTAGTTTCATCATCAAAATCCGAGATTCAACAAAACCTGATCTTAAGGTTGTTAAGATTTGGGACTACCCTACCCACATCAAGAGATACAACCCCGATAAATTGGAATCCAAGACGGAATGGTGCAAGTTTATGAGATATCCCAAGGAAACTTGTGGGTATTATTTCTATCACCTTGAGGACCAAAAGGTTTTTTAGCCAAGAGAGTAGTGTTCCTTGAGAAGGAACACATTCTTGGTGGAGACAGTAGGAGCATGATAGAGTTGAGCGAGGTTGGAGAACCTAGCTCAAGTATCATTCCACAGCCAGAATCTATTCAGATACCTAATACACAAGTTTCAACTTTATGTAGGTTCGGTAGAGTATCCCATTCTCTTGAGAGATATGTGGGACATATCAGAGGAGAGGAAGTTGAGGATATTGATCCTCGGACCTACGAGGAGGCTATTATGAGCATAGACTCTGGGAAATGGCAAGAAGCCATGAATTCAAAATTGGATTCCATGTACTCCAATAAGGTTTAGAACCTAGTTGATGCACCCGAGGATATTATACCAATTGGCTGCAAGTAGATCTTCAAAAATAAGATTGGAATAGATGGAAAGATAGAGACCTATAAACCAAGGCTAGTGGCTAAGGGGTATCGTCAAAGGCAAGGTGTTGACTATGATGAAACTTTCTCAACTATAGCCATGCTAAAATTCATTCGAATTCTATTGGCTATTGTAGCACACTATGATATGAGATCTGGCAGATGGACGTCAAAACCGCATTCCTCAATAGCAACCTCAGAGGAGGAGGTGTATATGATATAGCCTGAGGGATTCTTGTCCAGGGATAACCCAAATAAGATGTGCAAGTTGCTTAGGTCCATTTTTGAACTGAAGCAAGCTTCTAGAAGTTGGAACATAAGATTTATGAGGTGATCAGATCTTATGACTTCGTTAAAAACGAAGATGAGCCTTGTGTGTACAGGAAGGTAAGTGGGAGCACTATCACCTTTTTGGTATTATATATGGATGACATCCTGATCATTGGGAATGATGTAAGAATGCTCTCTATAGTAAAGACTTGGCTATCTAGGCACTTCTCCATGAAGGACTTAAGGGAAGCATCCTGTATATTGGGGATATAGATC
The DNA here is from genome assembly GCA_024322285.1 of Musa beccarii. Lineage (NCBI taxonomy): Eukaryota > Viridiplantae > Streptophyta > Magnoliopsida > Zingiberales > Musaceae > Musa > Musa beccarii. Next base: position 58,522,261 of record CM044398.1, read on the forward strand.
TATAGAGATAGATCCAAAAGGATGCTTGGCTTATCCCTGTCTAGGTACATAGATACTATTGTCAAAAGGTTTGACATAAAAAAATTCAAGAGATGTCTCATATCAATAAGACATGGAATATCACTTTTTAGGAGTATGTCGCCAAAGACTCCTAAAGAAAGGGCACACATGGATATGATACCATATGCCTCAGCGATATGATCTATTATGTGCTAGTTATAGGTGCCCTACAAGCTAGTCACATGAGTGATAGCATTTGTAACACGCTGCGTCAATCTCTTTGCTTATGATTATTGGCATTATCTTACATTATCTAGCATATATTGTGATGTCCTTGGATCTGTGCAATGAGAATCAGATCGTGATGAGATCACGATAATGAGGTCGATTCACCTTTAAACATAGACCCTAAATTATCTTAGTCATAGGTTACTCGAGAAGGACATCAAGATAATCAGATAGACTGGTGTGCTATATACTCGTTCATATGATGGAGGTAGTGTTAGAACCCTCCGCGGATTCTAAGCTTGGGGTTGATCTCTATAGGGGATCGGCCTCCTTGGAACTCTATAGGGGTTCCTTCCTCCAAGTTGCTGCACAAAGGCTGCTAAAGGATTGATCTATTCATTGATTAGAAGAGGATGAATACATGGTTATTTATAGGGCTTCTAAGCCCCAACTCCTAATAGGACTCTTACTCAAGACTCCTACTTCTAACCAACTTCTAAATAGGACTCCTTCTCTAGTAGGATTCCTAATTCTAATAGGACTTTTTCCCTAATAGGACTTCTACTTCTAATAGGACTCTTTCCCTAATAGGACTTCTACTTCTAATAGGACTCTTTTCCTAATAGGACTCCTACTTCTAATAGGACTCTTTTCCTAATAGGACTCTACTTCTAATAGGACTCTTTTCCTAATAGGACTCCTACTTCTAATAGGATTCTTTCTCTAATAGGACTCCTTTCCTAAGAAGTAACCTAACCCTAACCTAGCCGGCCTCTTCACCCCTTTAATAAGGGTCGGCTAGATAGGATTTACATGAATGCCCTTATCAATGAAACTAAATTAGGACTCTCATAGCTAGAGTCTTAAAAGACCCGCCCTCTTCAAATCAGCCTTGTCCTCGAGGCTGACATTCCATGAATTCTGGGAATTTGATCTTCAAGTCGTTGTAGTTCTCCCAAGTGGCATCTTCTGCTGGTAGGTTTGCCCACTGTATTAACACTTCAGTAGTAGGTCATCGTCGTCGAGTCACGATTCGTCGATCAATAATGGCATTTGGTTGGGTCTGGAGCTTTCCTTGGGTAGTTATATTTGGTAGATAGCTTTGGGTTGTCTCGTGTTGTCCCAACTTGAGCTTCAAACATGATACATGGAAGACTGGATGGATTCGGGAGCCGACGGGTAAATCCAATCTATATGCTACTGCTCCGATGCGCTCCAAAATCTGGTAGGGTCCATAGAACCGAGGTGAAAGCTTCATAGACGCTCTGGTTTGGATTGATGTTTGCTTGTATGGCTGGAGCCGTAGGAAGACCCAATCTCCTACTGAAAATTCTCTTTCGCCTCTGTGTTGATCATATTGCTGTTTCATCCTTGCTTGTGCTACAGTGAGATTATCTTTTAGCAACTTCAGCATTTTGTCTCTATCTTGTAGTTCCCTGTCTACTTGTTCTACTTTAGAGGTGCCCAACACATATTTTGGAATTACAAGGGGGGTCGGCCATACATGGCCTCATAGGGAGTACATTTTATGGAGGAATGATAAGTTGTATTATACCACCACTCGGCCTAGGGAAGCCACTTTGTCCATTCTTTTGGTCGGTCACTGGTGAAGCATCTAAGGTATGTCTCCAAGCACCTGTTCACCACTTCAGTTTGGCCGTCGGTTTGTGGGTGATATGCCGTACTCATCTTTAATTTAGTGCCTTGCATTTGGAATAACTCTGTCCAAAATTTGCTCGTGAAGACCCTATCATAATCACTTACAATAGATCTTGGCATCTCATGTAATTTTACAATATTCTCCATAAAGATTCGAGCAATACTAGAAGCAGTGTAGGGATTATGGATGGCACAAAAGTGAGCATACTTTGTAAGACGATCAACCACGACAAAAATTGTACCTTTTCCTTGTGATGAGGGAAACCCTTCGATAAAATCCATTGATATATCAGTCCATATTGATTCTGGGATGGGTAGAGGTTGTAACTTTCCAGGACTTACCACTGTCTCACCTTTGTCGTTGACATATATCACATTGTGCTACAAATTTAGCAATAACATTTTTCATCCCTATCCAATAAAAATTTTGCTTAATTCTTTTATAGGTTCTAAGGAACCCAGAGTGCCCGGCCGCAGGTGTAGAATGCATCTCTTGAAGGATGGTTTTTATGCAAGTAGAATTTGGCACAAGCACAATGCGTCCTTTATATCGCAAGTCCTTTGAGTCCCAACTGTAATGAGCCATAGAGCTTGGTGCTTCCTTTAATTTTTTTATGATTTTACTCGTTTCCGGATTATCTTGCCATTCCCTCCTAATATTCTCAAGGAAGTCGCTGGTCGGAAGTGAAATAGCCAAAAATTCAGCTTGCTCGGGTAGTCGTGAAAGTGCATCTGCAACAACATTATCTTTCCCTTTTTTGTAAGTTATTTCATAATCATATCCAAGAAGCTTTGTTACCTATTTTTGCTACTTAAGTTATACCAAAAATCTGCTGCATGCTTTGTGCACAACTTTCTCCATTCGTTGTGTACAAATTGTCGTTACGTCGCCCCCACGTTTCTCGTACAGTATCACCTGTTTCCCCTTGTTGTAAAATTTCATAATTAATTTTAAATAATCCAAAAAACATCACCTAATGTCATCAACCATTCGATGCCAAGCACAGCCTCATAATCATCGAGTGAGAGGAGGAAAAAATCTGCAATTATCTCTTGGTCCTGCAGCAATAGTTTCACCTGTGGACACTTACGATCACACTTCAAAATTCATCCATCTGCGACTTTAACATCGAACCTGCTGCAATTCTTAATAGGTAAGGCCATCCGAACAGCAACCTTGCTGTTCATAAAATTATTAGTGCTCCCGGTGTCAATAAGAACGGTGATTGGTTGTTGTTTCAGAAATCCTCCCACTTTCATTGTTTGCGGGTTCGTATAACCGGCAAGGGCATGCATCATAATATCAATTGGCTGCTGTTCTTCATTCGTGACCTCTTCCTCATGCTCTTGGACCTCCTCCTCCCTATCTTCAAGAGGTTCAATCAATAGGAGGCGGCCCCTTTTGCAGCGATGATCGCGGTTCCATGGCTCGTCGCAATGCCAACAAAGACCCTTTGCTGATCGATCACGTAGTTCTTCTCTTGCCAATTTTTTGGGCAGCGAAGGATGGGTGGAAGCAGAAGGGGGTTTATATGTTGAGGTTCTAGGAGTGGTTCTCATCCTTCAAGAATCTTGGTTGAGTCGTTCTTCTTGTATTCGGGCAAAAGAAATCGCAGCCATCACGGTACGGGGCTGTCGTGCCTTAACTTCCCCTTTTATCTCTGGCTTGAGTCCTTCGATAAATGTTCCTAACAATTGAAGGTCAGTCCAATCATGAGCAAGGTAAGATAGCTTCTTAAACCTGGTTTGGTACTCTTGAATCGTAGAGGTTTGTCGAATCTTTGCGAGTTGGCCATCGATATTTTCATACTCCGTAGGTCCGAAACGGTTCAGCAGTGCATTCTTAAATTGATTCCATGTCAGAGCCCCATGATTATATTCCAGCCAATTGTACCATTGAATAGCATCTCCTTCAAGGTGGATGACAGCAATCTCCACCATAGTATTATCCAATGTTTGGTAGTAGTGAAAGTAACGTTCTGCGCGCGAAATCCACCCCGCTGGGTCTCCTTCTTCCCATCGTGGGAAGTCCACCCTCATGCGTGGCTGAAGCATGTCTGAGGGCTGTCCCTCCTTCTCTGGGGTCCTTTCTAAATTCTCTCCTTGCTGCAGTTTGGTTGGACTCGATGGTTGTCCAATTCTGAATTCTGCAAACAAAGCACGCAATTTATCTTCCAAGCGCGATTCAAGCCGTGATTCAATCCGAGATTCCCATGCTTCAAATTTGGCATCAATTGGATCTTGGGAAGCCATAGCATATGTCTGTAGATCAGAGATGCCCTTGTCTTTTTTCTGTTGACGGGTTAATGGCATGGGGTGGTGGAAGGTTCGGACAATAGATCGGTGATTGAAGGGTTCAGCTGTAATGGTTTACTGTTTTGGGCTATGATTTTTGATGCTATTAGGGTTATGAAACTAGGTTATGATGGCTGCATCTTGAGGCTAGAGGGATGCCCTAAAGACGTCTTGGTTTGTGGCAGCAAGGTGGCTAGGGTTTGGTAGGTTACAGAGAAGAAAAAAGGACAAAGGTGCAATACCAGATTTTTCGCCGAAAAAATTCCAGCAGTAAAGATGTAATTTTTCCAGAAATTTTCAAAAGATATTCAAGTAAAACTCAAAGGGGATCTACTGATAAGGAAGAGATAATACTGTAAAAAATTTCGTAGGAAGAAACGACAACAAGAGGTTTGGCATAATTAAGAATCACGGAGAGGTATTATAGCAGATTTTTACGTCTAAAGTGCAGCAGATTGGACGTAAAAGATAAGTAGTTTTTATTGAAAATTTTTCGACAAAACCAAAGGGAAAACCACTATTTGGAAGTGTCAAAGCCACCATAAAAATTCTATAGAGAATTGGATAGAAAAAACACAGTAGCAAGATCAAAAAGGCAGTGCTATGCGGCTAAAATTCTGCAGTGCGACTTTCGTTGCAGAGATGAAAACTTTGCGACGAAAGGTTTATGCAGCAATTATAGGAACGAATTTTTTTGGATTTTTTGAATAAGGATAACTAAATTGCAGCAGCAGTAGGGTAGATAACTAGAACCTATTGCAATTCACGGGAAGATCAAAGGATGATCTACGGTGGTGGAGATGACGGCGGAATTCAGCGATGATCTTCTAAGCAATTGTGGGAATTGCTTTGCGCGGTTGTGGAGGGCTAGTGGATGGCTGTGGAAGGGCAGCAAGACGCCAAGAACGCTGCCCTGATACCAAGTGTTAGAACCCTCCGTGGATTCTAAGCTTGGGGTTGATCTCTATAGGGGATCGGCCTCCTTGGAACTCTATAGGGGTTCCTTCCTCCAAGTTGCTGCACAAAGGCTGCTAAAGGATTGATCAATTCATTGATTAAAAGAGGATGAATACATGGTTATTTATAGGGCTTCTAAGCCCCAACTCCTAATAGGACTCTTACTCAAGACTCCTACTTCTAACCAACTTCTAATTAGGACTCCTTCTCTAGTAGGATTCCTAATTCTAATAGGACTTTTTCCCTAATAGGACTTCTACTTCTAATAGGACTCTTTCCCTAATAGGACTTCTACTTCTAATAGGACTCATTTCCTAATAGGACTCCTACTTCTAATAGGACTCTTTTCCTAATAGGACTCCTACTTCTAATAGGACTCTTTCTCTAATAGGACTCCTTTCCTAAGAAGTAACATAACCCTAACCTAGCCGGCCTCTTCACCCCTTTAATAAGGGTCGACTAGATAGGATTTACATGAATGCCCTTATCAATGAAACTAAATTAGGACTCTTATAGCTAGAGTCCTAACAGGTAGCTGGTCTCATAGCTACTCGTGTGGGGACACTAAGGGTACAGTGTAGGTGCTCATTGGAGAATGAGTTCACTGATTGATCCGCCTACGGAATGCTGGATGGTTATTGATACCTCACGTCAGACAGCGATTTCGTAGTCCCAGTAGTGTATTTGGTCCTTAGACTTGAGACACCAAGGATATCCTGTATGAGTACTCCATTCTTTGATACTGGACTTATAGGTTTGGAAAGTTTCATATCTAGTACAGTCGGTCTTTGGGAGTGGTAGACAACCTTACGAGAGCTATTGAGTGTCAATAGAGGACCATCCGCTCTCGGTATCATGAGAGGATTATCCTATGTGTTCCTGCTCGAACAAATCCTTGGCCAAGGTTATTCGGATTGAGAGAGAAAGAGTTCTCCGGGAGAATCTGACAAGAGCAAAACTCGAGGAGAGACCGTATGGGCCTGACAGCACCATGCCTGGTATAGGGTCTCTGGGATATTAGATGGATAAGAGATTGTAGATACATGGTAACTGAGGACAGATAGGTCCAAAGGATTGATTCCCTATATCGCCTGGGCCGCGGCGTAGTGGTGGCACAATGGTACGTCTGCTAGCCGATGAGTTGGGTGAATTATTATAGAGATAATAATTCACTATGTCAGAAGGAGTTCTGACAAATATAACTCACGACCAGCTCGATATTGGGCCTAGAGGGTCACACACATATGGTAGGTGTTGCGACGAGTAGAGGTTCGAATATGAGATATCCATTGAACCCCCTATCTTATTGGATATCCATTAAGCCCCTGAATTATTGGATCCTGAGATGAGATCCAATAATTGCTAGTAAGAGATTATTGGGTAGAAACCCACTAATATAAGAGGCTTGGGTAATTGGATGAAGATCCAATACCCAATAGGGCAAAAGATCCATTAGGGTTTTTCAGGGGGCCTCTATAAATAGGAGGGAACCAGAGTTCTATAGGCTGAGGGTTATTGGTAGCCATCTCCTATTTGCCTCTCCCCAAAGGAAGAGGTGCATCATCGCAATCCTTGTTATGTGGATACCGCTAGAGAGGAGAACGCTTGACCTCCTTCATCCTCTCCCACAGATCTGCAGGAATTCAGGGATATACAATCTCCCTAGGTATCTTCTTTTACACGTGCAGTTTTCACGAATTTGTTTTTGACGCACCGATCTTCGCACGACGACAGAAACTTTCTACGGAAAATCTGGGGTTTTGTTTTCTGTTCTTCTACTGCGCATGTGATGTCGCTCCTATGAAGGATTTCCCATAACCCAACAGTGGTATCAGAGCCAGGTTGTTCGTGTGAAGATCGGATCTTAAACTACGTGTGTTATGTTCTAGATCTGATGTTGACGTCAAAATCGTTAGCACGAATAGCGAGAAAGGGTTGCAATGCGTTGTTGCCGCTCGCTCGGCAAAGAACCGCAGAAGGCTTCTTGCGCCTTTTTCGCTCGCATTGACAGTAGTAGCCGACGGCTGCTCAGAGGGCAGCGCCAGCGGCATAGACCTGGCGGCTCGCGCGGGGCAGCTCAGTAGCGGCGCCGGCGGGTTGCCAACATAGCAGTAGGGCGCCCTACTGGCGTTTGCGCCACGAACGCCGGCCGAAAGCGCGGCGCGCCGGCAGATTGGCATCGTGACCGCGGGCCAATGCAAGCAGAGGTGCTGGCGTTGAGCGCCTGCGTGCCGTAAGGCTGGGCCAGAGGCGCTTGGTGGTGGCTGCGCGCCACGGGCAGCGGCGCGCTTCTCTCCCTCGCGCAAGAAGGGGCATCGCCGTCGCGGCCACCGAGGCAAGGGACAAGCGCCAAGATGCGTGGCGACCGCTCGCAGTGTGGGCGATACGCAAAGGCACCGCCGCCCAGAAGGGGCAACGCCGCCAACGGACAGAGATCGCCAAGGCCGCTGCGCCAGGGAGGCGGCGCCTGATCAAGTGCCCACCGCCTAAGGGTGGCGGCGGCCGCAATGCTGCAGTGGAGGGATTAGGGTTTTTCTGGGCAAAAGATAGTTTTACCCCTTGGAATTTCAGAAATTCCAGATTCTATCCCTTTTGACAGAATTACCAAAATACCTTTTGGCCAAATTACCAAAATACCCCTAGGAATTCAAAAATTCCCTTTATGTCCCTGATTTCAAAAAATTAAATATATTAATTAAATAGTTTAATTAACTATTATTTTTATCTAGTAGTCTTATAAAATAATATATATACATGCGATGTATGATGTGGACAGATGATTATGGACCTATGATGTGATATGTGTACATGTGATTATTATTATTGGGGCCTGCGAGCCTCTATTTTTCTCATTTATTGTCGGGCCTGTGTGCCTGTAATTATGTTGTAATTATATGAGGAGGCGTAGTGGTAGCGTGACTCACGAGGCCGAGACGGATGATCCGACGCATAAAGATGTGTTGAGATGCCGACAGATCCGATGAAGCGAGATGGATGATCATAGGGCATAGAGATACGCCAAAGTACACATAGATCTTGATATGAGTGATTGGGCCCACTGGCTCGGGCCTAATCACATTAAGATATGGTCCATGATCATCTGGTGTGATTGCTCATGTGATGTGTGATTAGATATACACCTACTAGATATGTATATATATATTTGCATGCGATGTTGATGTTAGGATCAAAAGGCACTAAGAGGGGGGGGTGAATTAGTGCAGCGGATTAAACTCGTATTCTTGAAACCGATTTCTCAAAGAAACACAAGTTCGTGGAAGAATTCGATTCGATTTAAAGAGAACTTGAAAGTAATTGCTTGTGAAAAGGAACTAACTAAGAACTTGCAGCCAAGAAATGAAGTGATTTCAGAAATGTAAACACTCACACATTTGAGGAGACAATGATGTATAGTGGTTCGGTCAAATGACCTACATCCACTCTTGAAGCCTTTGCGATGAGGCTCCGCTCTTCCACTAGCAAGTCCTTTGAAGGGGAAGGATCAAACACCCCTTTTTACAACCCTTTACAAGATGTTCACACTTGTACAAGATCTCTCAAGAAGAAGAAAGGTGAACACTTAGCAAAGAATACAACACTTTTCAAAGACTCTTCAAAAGCTCAAGACTCAAACTTTTTGCTCAAAAGGGTTCCCTTTCAGCTGAAAAGGAAGGGGTATTTATAAGCCTCAAAGTGATTCAAATTTGGAGCCCAAACATGGAGCCAAAAATTTGAATCCTTTGAGTTTTTCTTGATCCAACTAACTTGGCAGATCGACACCCAGCGGTTCTATCGCTTCAGCCTGAGCGGTGCTACCGCCTGGCTTTCACGCACCAAAGCGGTATTACCGCCTCACCAAAGCGGTGCTACGCTTTGGTTACGAGAGTCGGGGTGATTACTCGCGTTTCAGTGCAAAGCGTATACCGTGCTATAAACTGCTACTGAAGAGCCGGGTTATCAGTAGCATGCACGCTATCGGTGTGGCTGGCGGTGCTACGCTTGGCCACCTACATTCTTCTTTGGCGGAGCTACCGCCGGCCATAGGCATTTGGCGGTGTTACCGCCGCCCGCTAATGGCTTGCTGGTGAGCTCGCCGCTTCGCCACCTTTGGCGTGCTACGCTTCACCCCGTCTTTGGTTGGCGAGCTACCGCCACCAGCTACGCTGTTGGCGGTGCTACCGCTTCACCAATCGCTTCTGGCTGGTGAGCTACGCCCTGACCAGTGGCTTTGGCTCATTGGTTCTGGCTGGCGATGCTACGCCAAAGATGCATGCAACGTGGTTGATTGGGTTTGGGCCAAAATTTTGGCCCAAACTCATCTAATCAAGGCCCAATGGGCCCCCACTTTGGGTTATCTAATCCTAACCCAAAATACATGCTAACTACGAATTTTAAAGACGTTTCCTAAGCTATTACAAAGTCCACATGACAACTTCTTCCGGCGAGCTTCCGGTCAACTTCCGACAGTCTTCCGACGAACCTTCGGAAACCATTCCGCGGACTCACGGCAAGCTCTCGGACTTCACGATGATCTTGGCGAGTTCCCCCGAGCTTCTTTGGCAAGCACGATCTTTCTTGGCAAGCTCCGCGAACTTCCGACGAACCTCCCGGCGAACTTCCGAAAACCCTTCGGCAAGCTTCCTACTCGTTCTCGGCCAGTTCCGGCAACGCTCCCAACGAATCTTCGGACTTCCTTTGAACACTCGAACTCCCAACGATTCATCACACTTGTCTTCGACCCTTTGTTTCGCTTTACGTCTTCATCCCTATCGTAGTCAATCCTGCTCGATAGTAGACCTGCATAACTCAAAACGCAGTTAGACCACAAATCACACTCAATTAGTTTCATCATCAAAATCCGAGATTCAACAATCTCCCCCTTTTTGATGATGACAACTAATTGATGACTGACGGAGTTAACCATAACTCCCCGGAGTTTAACACAAACTCCCCCTATCAATATGCAATTGATAGAACCCTTGGATTATCCCAAATCCAAGTAACATGTATCATTCATGTAGTGAAATAAGAACAAACCATCATGCAAATATAAAATATTCAATCAATGCATGAAGTCATCAATCTACTTCTCCCCCTATGTCATCAACAAAAAGGAGAAGTATCATTATAGCTAGTTTAAAAGATATGCAGATTTTTACAACAAACTAGCTTGCACTTTGCAAGATATGCAGATTTTTACAACAAACTAGCTTGCACTTTGCAAGATATGCAGATTTTTACAACATCATACAACATTTTGCAATACAACATTGAGTTATACCATTCAATCATAGGAAGTTTCAAAGATGGGCAATGATGGTAATTTTCACTTGCTTCTTGAGATGTGCAAGTTTGCACCTTGTTTCTCACGATAGCAATATTTGCATCATTTGATATAACAATTCTTAGCTTCTCATGAAGTTGCAAAGTAGGAATCAAGATGGCAAATTTTTGCAATGTTCGAGCTAAAAACTTTCACCCCCTTTGTTAGCATCAAAAAGAAAGGGAGGATAAAATACTTCAAATAATCTTGCATAAGATTCAACAATAATTTGTAACAAAAATGCAAGCAATTTTGAAGAAGTGAAATTGAGCAAGATTTTTGCCTCTCTTGAGATAGCAACTCTTTGCTTCTCAATGTTCAAGCTAGCAAAATTTTCTCTTTTGAAGCACAAGCAAGCAATAAATCTTCTCCCCCTTTGTTTTTGTCAAAGAGAAGGGATGAATATTATCTCAATCAAATAATTTTGCATCAATCAATATATCAATCATCACATGATGCATACGAGATGATATTGAAACATGAGAAATCATGTCATGAAGGATATCAATATGTAAATTCAACAAGGATCACAACTAAAAGATATCATTCATGATTCATAATTTTCTTTTTAGCAAGATCAAAATTCATATTTATCACTTTTTTAATTCAAGATAAATGTCATACAACCAAGAATCATGATATATGAAAGCATATCAATATTAAGGATCAAATCATGATTACAAGTGCTAACATATTTTCTTTTCATTCATTTTTAAACCATGATAAAAGAATAAATCAATGATTCAAGTATTAAGCACAATTCTTTTTCATCAAATTTTCAATCGTATAAGGCTTACATGGCAAATATCAATTCATGATAAAGGGTATACTATCTTGAATCATGATGCATAAAAACATATCATTCTCATAGATCAAGTCATGATTCATTGATTCATCATAAGGCAAATTTCTTTTCAATTATCTATTTTTCAATTGCCACATAAGACATACAAGCCAAAGAATTTTTGTCATTTCTATATTATGAAATATATGATAATAAGACTCATGATTCATTTAAAAAGGTATAGCATAAAGAGTAACTTGATTCAAGTATAAGATTTTTCATCAAGATCACATTTCATAAGAATCAAGATATCAAGATCACAAATTCATAAAAATTCAAGGATTGAATTCGAGAAATCATAAGACAAGTTACATTTCATTTAAAGAATTTTCTTTTGATAAAATGAAAAGAGAATGGTAAAAGATCTTGATTTATAAAGAGTTTCAAGTCATAGTTGTCAAGATCATAATTCCACTAAAGTATTTTCATTAGTAAAGAATCACATGAGCACTTGATTGTTGCATAAATAATTTTATTGCATCATGATTTATAAAATTTTACAACGTGAATCATAGGAGGTAAAATAGCAATAATATCAATCATGATTCATTGGATAGCAAATTGCAAAGAGAACAATTTGTTTCATGCATCTTGATTCACACAAGTCAAGTTATGATTCCAAGAGATTAAGAGATGAATCAAGAATCTTTAACAAGTCTTATTCAAATTCATAAAAGATATCAAGAAGAGCAACATTTCTTGTACATTGATATTCAAACCATGACAAGTGATATATCAAACATTTGCATTTATATTTCAATCATCAAGTCATGTGTATTGAAACATAGGAGAAATGTTCAAATTACACATGTAATGTTTCAACATTCAAAACACATTTTCTCAAGTTGAGTATCAACAAGTGAAGAGAAAATAACTTATGATTCATTTGGATTTTTCTTCAACAACATGGGAGAATCATGGTATGAAGTGAGAGATCTTGAAAGACTCAAGTTATCAAGATCACAATGTAGTTTAAGTTCATTCAAATCAAATTATTAACTTGTAACTCATAATCGAATCATCAAAATCAATTTGAGATTCACAAAATATCATGAAATCATTAATCTCGATAAGATAGGAAAAATATTTTTTTTTAAGTTGTTTGTTTCATACAAGTGTGCTCATGTTTCTAAAATGAGTATCAATTTTAATACCAAAACATGAGTTTGTCATCAAGATATGATATCACAAGGTCATTAAGCATGATAACAAACTTTTAATATTTTCATTTCAATGATGATTTCATAATGTATGTTCAAATATTTATACGGAAGCCATCATTGTATAAATTCAAAATACAAATTTGTCATTAAACCCATTAAGATCAAATGCATCAAAATCTTTCATTCAAAAATTTAATAAGAGCAATATAAATTGATTACATGTGAGCATGTATCAACTTTTCAAAGCAACAAGCAAGTTTAAGTCATAAAACCATTAAGACTAAACACATCAAAAATAAAATATTATGATAGTGTATTTTCTTATTTGTAAGAGTTTCAATTTACGTGATTTGATCTTTTCATAAGAATGATCAATGTCATGCATTATATTTAAACATGAGAGCATCATCATATTTAGAAATGAATTTATCATTGAAATCATTTCACTTCTTTCTTTCATTTGTTATAATAAGATGATCAATGGTCAAACTTTTGCTAAAATCATACATTATTTTAAAAATCTGAAAAATACTTTTCGTCATGAAAATCATCAAGTCCAAATGTAATACAAGGCAACATAAAAATCACATTTCTTTCATTTTGAAAATTTGTGGGTTGGGTCTTTATAATTGATTTCATGAAGACATGTATCAATAAAAATTTCATCATAAAAGGGTTAAAATCCATTAAGCCAAAATGGAAGTTTTCAAGCGATAATCAAGATACATATGTATGGATTAATCCTAAGCATTATCACAAATCTTGCATCATTCATGTTTTTACTTTTCAAAACTACTATAAAGAAGAGCATAGTATAATTTGAATTTTTTTTTTTTGAATTTCTACAAACACAAGAAAAACATAAAAAAATTCCTACTAACTAAGATAAGCATTCATGGAAATCATCATGTAATTTCAAAATAATTCAAGGAAGTTAAGTTACTTACCTCATTGTCGAAGCCCATGAAAGCGTAGTTTGCTTCTTCTTTCTTTGATTCTTCTTTCCAAGCCTTCTTCTTCTTCGGCCTCTTTCTTCGTTCAAGTTCATTTGTATTTTTAATTTTTGTTTAATGAACTTGTTAACATTCATTGTTATGTGTTCAATGTCCTCATTGTCCTCTTCACTTGAGTCATTACTCAAGTGGCATTTCATAGTTCGGAGTTCAAAACCTTCTTGTTCTTTAGAAGGTTGTTCATGTGCTCATCAAGTTCTTCATATTCATCATGTTCCATTTCATAGGTCTTTAAAGACCCAATGAGTTCATCAATAGAATAATTATTTAGATCCTTTGATTCTTGAATCGCCGTTATTTTAGGATCCCACCATTTTGAAAGGGATCTTAAGATCTTGTTAGTGAGTTCAAAATTCGAAAAACTTTTACCAAGACTTTTCAAGCTATTGATGACATCCGTGAAGCGGGTGTACATGTCATCGATAGATTCGCTTGGTGTCATTTGGAAGAGCTCAAAATCATGCAACAAGAGGTTTACTTTGAGTCTTTAACTCTACTAGTTCCTCATGCGTGATTTCAAGAGTTCGCCAAATGTCAAAAGCCGTTTTGCACATAGAAACCGATTAAACTCGTTCTTGTTTAAAGCACAAAATAAGGCATTCATAGCCTTTGCATTTAAAGAAAACGACCTTTTCTCCAAAACCGACCATTCGTTCGTCGGTTTAGAGGAAGGTTGAAAACCATTTTCAATGATGTTCCACAAATCCAAATCCATTGAAAGCATAAAAACTCTCATTCGAGTTTTCCAATATGTAGTCCGCATGCAGTTAAAGAACGGTGGACGAAAAACCAAAAAGCCCTCTTGAAAACCATTTAGAGCCATTTCTCACGGGTGTAAATCCGAAAGAGAAAGAACGTGGCTCGATACCAATTGTTAGGATCAAAAGGCACTAAGAGGGGGTGAATTAGTGCAGCGGATTAAACTCGTATTCTTGAAACCGATTTCTCAAAGAAACACAAGTTCGTGGAAGAATTCGATTCGATTAAAGAGAACTTGAAAGTAATTGCTTGTGAAAAGGAACTAACTAAGAACTTGCAGCCAAGAAATGAAGTGATTTCAGAAATGTAAACACTCACACATTTGAGGAGACAATGATGTATAGTGGTTCGGTCAAATGACCTACATCCACTCTTGAAGCCTTTGCGATGAGGCTCCGCTCTTCCACTAGCAAGTCCTTTGAAGGAAGGATCAAACACCCCTTTTACAACCCTTTACAAGATGTTCACACTTGTACAAGATCTCTCAAGAAGAAGAAAGGTGAACACTTAGCAAAGAATACAACACTTTTCAAAGACTCTTCAAAAGCTCAAGACTCAAACTTTTTGCTCAAAAGGGTTCCCTTTCAATTTTGAAAAGGAAGGGGTATTTATAAGCCTCAAAGTGATTCAAATTTGGAGCCCAAACATGGAGCCAAAATTTGAATCCTTTGAGTTTTTCGCGATCTTGATCAACTCTTGGCAGATCGACACCCAAAGCGGTGCTACCGCCTGGCTTTCCACGCACCAGCGGTACTATCGCCCGGCCAGCGGTGCTACGCTGGCTACGATAGGGGAGTACTCGGGCCGGCGATTATCGCTGCTGCTGTGGTTACATGCACATGTCTGAGCCTGCCACAGATGGCCGGGTTATGTAGCATGCACGCCATCGGTGCTTCTTTGGCGGTGCTCGCTACCGCCGCCATTCTTTGGCGGAGCTACCGCTTCGACCAGTTCTTTGGCGGTGCTACGCCCACCTAATCGCTGCTGGTGAGCTACCGCCCGCCATTCTTTGGGCGGCTCGCCACCATTCTTCTTTGGCGGAGTTACCGCCCGACCGGTCTTCTTTGGCGGTGCTACGCGCCAGCTGACCGGCCTTCTTTGGCGGTGCTACCGCCTTGACCAATCGCTGCTGGTGAGCTACCGCCTGCCACCGGCTTGGCTCTTTGGTTCTGTTGGCTGGCGATGCTACGCCAAAGATGCATGCATGCAACGTGGGTTGATTGGGTTTGGGCCAAAATTTTGGCCCAAACTCATCCTAATCAAGGCCCAATGGGCCCCCACTTTGGGTTATCTAATCCTAACCCAAAATACGTGCTAACTAACAATTTTAAAGACGTTTCCTAAGCTATTACAAAGTCCACATGACAACTTCTTCCGTGAGCTTCCGGTCAACTTCCGAGTCTTCCGACGAACCTTGGAAACCATTCGCGGACTCACGGCAAGCTCTCGGACTTCACGATGATCTTGGCGAGTTCCCGAGCTTCTTTGGCAAGCACGATCTTTCTTGGCAAGCTCCGCGAACTTCCGACGAACCTCCCGGCGAACTCCGAAAACCCTTCGGCAAGCTTCCTACTGCGTTCTCGGCGATTAAAACAGCGCTCCCAACGAATCTTCGGACTTCCTTCTTTGAACACTCGAACTCCCAACGATTCATCACACTTGTCTTCGACCCTTTGTTTCGCTTTACGTCTTCATCCCTATCGTAGTCAATCCTGCTCGATAGTAGACCTGCATAACTCAAAACGCAGTTAGACCACAAATCACACTCAATTAGTTTCATCATCAAAATCCGAGATTCAACAGTTGATACATATATTAAATAAGTATGTGTGTGACACATTATATTAGGAGACCAAACCAAAATCCCCTCTATTAATAATATTAAGTCGGTAAACATGAGGCAATTAGATTGACCCACGTGGCCTTCTATCGTTATAGCTAGGAGCCGATTCCCGGTGTAGGTTGAGTTGGTCGAGTCGCTCGAGACTCACCTATATCACATCTCGCCATCTTATCTACGACATAGAGATGTCAGAGGTGACCTTAGGACATGGTATGCTTAGTCGAGTCCCTCGAGAGTATATCACCTAATCAGACTCATCTGGTAACGATGTTAATGACTTAACCGAACATCATGGTTGGTCGAGTCCCTCGAGGCCATGGTGGTTCGGAGGTTGAACAGGACGGGAATCACAAGGAGTTGTGATTGGCAAGAGTTGTCTACCTTTACGGGCTTAACGTGATTGGTCAAGTCCCTCGAGGTTATGTTAAGACACCGATTGGATCCTTATACCCACTAGAGATCCGTCGGGGGTCTCCGATTCACATACTGGAGGGTGTTGTGTGTCTCATGAAAAATTAGTGAGAATACATTAAGATAGAAGTTTTTATCTTAATTATTTAATTTCTACAAAGTCTGCATGTTATTTATTTCTGCTACATCTTTTATTTTAGAAAAATATCGCTTTCAAATCCTTTACGTGGCATACTTGATGCCAACCGCCTCATTGGTCCAAATTATATGGATTGGCTTCGCAATATGAGAATCATTCTCACGGTGGAGAAAATTGCATATGTCCTTGATACAGTGATCCCTACGCCCGACGAAGAGGCAAGCGAGGATGAGATCCCTCGTTATGTGAAGTACTTAGATGATTCCACTCTTGCTCAGTGTTATATGTTGGCCTCTATGACTATTGAGTTACAGAGACTACATGAAAATATGGATGCTAATTCCATACTCCTATATCTCCGTAAACTCTTTGAGGAACAAGGAAGAACTCAGCGATATGAGATATCAAAGAGTCTTTTCCGTGCTAGGATGACTGAGGGGATACCGGTTCAGAACCATGTCCTTAAGATGATTGAGTGGATCGAAAAACTCACAGGTCTAGGAATGGTCCTAGAGGATAACCTGTGTGGATCTTGTACTTCAGTCCCTACCAGATTCCTTTTGTCAGTTCATAATGAATTTTAATATGAACAAACTTGAGGTGACCCTCCCAGAGCTCCTCAATATGTTGAGAGAAGCAGAGAGCACATTTAAGAAAGAGAAGCCGGTTCTCTATACTGGTGAGACCAGAAAGAAAAGGAAGATTGAGAAGACCTTTAAGAAGGGCAAGGGTAAGGGCAAAATGGGTAAGGCAAAGGTTGCTAAGAAAGACCTAACAAAGGACAAAGGCTAGTGCTTCCACTGCAGCAAAGATGGGCATTGGAAAAGGAACTGCAAAGAGTACCTTGTAGAAAGGGCAAAACAAAAGCTTGGAGAAGCTTCAGGTACATTCATGATCAGTCTTCAGTTGTTAGAATCTTATGATAACATATGGGTATTAGATATTGGGAGTGCTTATCATATTTGCAATTCATTGTAGGTTCTGGTAGGACCTAGGAGATTGAACAGAGGCGAGATGGATCTTAAGATGGGCAATGGAGCAAAGATTGCTGTAGTGGCTATTGGCAAGGTCACCTTACATCTGCTTGGTAGAGTTATTATTGCATTAGATGCATGCTATTATGTTCCTTCTATTATCAAAAATATTATTTCCATTTCATGTTTGACAGTTATTGGATATAAATTAATTTTTGAGAACAATGGTTATTCAATAATATTAGATGATGAGATCATCACGAGAGGAATATTGCATAATGACTTATATATGCTAGATACAACTCCACATATCATGAGTGTAAGCAAGTCTAAGAGGAAACGAGAAGTGGAGCAAACAGGAAAGAGTATTAAAACCCTTCGATCAGATCGAGGAGGTGAGTACTTGAGTATAGAGTTCACCCAGTTCCTCAAAGACTATGGGATATTATCCCAATGAACAACTCCTTATACACCACAGCTTAATGGTGTATCAGAAAAAAGGAATCGCACACTGTTAGACATGGTGCGTTTCATGATGTGTTTCGTCGACCTACCCATCTCATTCTGGGGATATACCCTAGAAAACGCAGCTTACCTTCTGAACAGAATTCCAACTAAATCAATGATGTCTACTCCATATGAGATATGGAATGGGAAGAAGCTCGATCTTAAAGTTGCTAAGATTTGGGGCTGTCCTGCCCACGTTAAGAGACACAACCCTGACAAGTTGGAATCTAGGACGGAACGGTGCAAGTTCGTGGGATATCCCAAAGAAACTTGTAGGTATTATTTCTATTATCCTAAGGACCAAAAGGTCTTTGTAGCCAAGAGAGTAGTGTTCTTTGAGAAGGAACACATTCTTGGTGGAGACGATGGGAGCATGATAGAGTTGAGCGAGGTTGGAGAACCTAGCTCAAGCACCAAGCTAGAGTCTGTTCAGATACCTAGCACACAAGTTCCAACTTTACGTAGGTCTGATAGAATATCCCATCCTCCTGAGAGATATGTGATACATATCAGAAGAGAGGATGTTGAGGATATTGATCCTCAGACCTACGAGGAGGCTATTATGAGCATAGACTCCGGGAAATGGCAAGAAGCCATGAATTCAGAAATGGATTCCATGTACTCCAACAAGGTTTGGAACCTAGTTGATGCACCCGAGGGTATTGTACCCATTGGTTTCAAGTGGATCTTCAAAAAGAAGATTGGAGTAGATGGACAGGTAGAGACCTATAAAGTAAGGCTAGTGGCTAAGGGGTATCGTCAAAGGCAATGTGTTGACTATGACAAAACTTTCTCACCTGAAGCCATGCTAAAATCCATTCGAATTCTATTGGCTATTGCAGCACACTATGATTATGAGATCTGGCAGATGGACGTCAAAACCATATTTCTTAATGGTAACCTCGATGAGGAGGTGTATATGATACAGCCTGAGGGATTCGTGTCTAAGGATAAGCCAGATATGGTGTACAAGTTGCTTAGGTCAATTTATGGATTAAAGTAAGCTTCCCGAAGTTGGAACATAAGATTTGATGAGGCGATCAGATCTTATGACTTCATTAAAAATGAAAATGAACCTTGTGTGTACAGAAAATTAAGTGGGAGCACTATCACCTTTTTGGTATTATATGTGGATGACATCCTGATCATTGGGAATTATGTAGGAATGCTCTCCACAGTAAAGACTTGGTTATCTAGGCACTTCTCCATGAAGGACTTAGGAGAAGCATCCTACATATTGGGGATACAGATCTATAGAGATAGATCCAAGAGGATGCTTGGCTTGTCCCAGTCAAGGTACATAGACACTATTATCAAAAGGTTTGGCATGAAAAATTTCAAGAGAGGTCTCATACCAATGAGACATGGAATATCACTTTCTAAGAGTATATCCCCAAAGACTCCTGAAGAAAGGGCACACATGGATATGATGCCATATGCATCAGTGATATGATCTATCATATATGCTATGCTATGTACCAGGCCTGATATAGCACATGCTTTGAGTGTCACGAGCAGATATCAGGCAGATCCGGGCTTAGAGCACTGGAAAATAGTAAAATTTATCTTTAAGTACTTGAGAAGGACTAAGGATCTTTTATTGGTATATGGAGGTAGTAGCCTCAGGGTTGAGGGCTACTCGGACTCGAGCTTCTAGTCCGATGTCGATGATAGCAAGTCTAATTCAGGGTATATGTTCACCATGAATGGAGGAGCAATATACTGGAAGAGTTCCAAGCAAGACACTACTGCTAACTCGACCATAGAGGCGGAATACATTGCTGCGGCAGAGGCAGCAAAGGAGGGAGTCTGGATGAAGAAGTTCATCACAGATCTAGGAGTCATCCCGAGTAGCGAGGAGCTGATTCTTTTATATTACGACAAATACGGGACGATTACTTAAATAAGAGAACCTGGGTCTCATCAAAAGTATTCTGAGGAGGTTCCAACTTATTGGAGAGATCGTGGCCCGAAGAGATATAGTAGTGGAAAGAGTTACATCCAAAGATAACATTGCAGATCCATTGATAAAGCCATTGACTCAGATTGTCTTTGAGCATCATAGAGGTTTGATGGGGATCAGACATGTTAGTGATTGGCTTTAGGTCAAGTGGGAGATTGCTAGTTATAGGTGCCCTACAAGCTAGTCACATGAGTGATAGCATTTGTAACATGCTGCGTCAATCTCTTTGCTTATGATTATTGGCATTGTCTCACATTATCTAACATATATTGTGATGTCCTTGGATTTGTGCAATGGGAATCGGATCGTGATGAGATCACGATAATGAGGTCGATTCACCTTTAAACACAGACCCTAAATTATCCTGATCATAGGTTACTCGAGAAGGACATCGAGATAACCGGATAGACTGGTGTGCTGTATACTCGTTCATATGATGGAGGTAGCTGGTCTTATAGATACTCGTGTGGGGACACTAAGGGTACAGTGCAGGTGCTCATTGGAGAATGAGTTCACTGATTGATCTGCCTACGGAATGCTGAATGGTTATTGATACCTGACGTCAGACAGCGATTCCGTAGTCCCAGTAGTGTATCTGGTCCTTAGACTTGAGACACCAAGGATGTCCTGTATGAGTACTCCACTCTTTGATACCAGACTTATAGGTTTGGAAAGTTCCATATCTAGTACAGTCGGTCATTGGGAGTGGTAGCCAACCTTACGAGGGCTATTGAGTGTCAATAGAGGATCATCCACTCTCGGTATCATGAGAGGAATATCCCATGTGTTCTTGCTCGAACAAATCCTTGGCCAAGGTTACTCGGATTGAGAGAGAAAGAGTTCTCCGGGAGAATCCGACAAGAGCAAGACTCGAGGAGAGACCCTATGGGCCTGATAGTACCATGCCCGGTATAGGGTCTTTGGGATATTAGATGGATGAGAGATTATAGATATATGGTAATTAAGGACAGATAGGTCCAAAGGATTTGATTCCCCTGTATCATCTGGGGGCCGCGGCATAGTGGCCTAGTATGTCCGCAGTCAATGAGTTGGGTGAATTATTATAGAGATAATAATTCACTATGTCAGAAGAAGTTCTGACAAGTATAACTCATGGCCAGCTCGATATTGGGCCTAGAGGGTCACACACATATGGTAGGTGTTGCGACGAGTAGATGTTCAGATATGAGATATCCATTGAACCCCCTATCTTATTGGATATCCATTAGGCCCCTGAATTATTGGATCCTGAGATGAGATCCAATAATTGCTAATAAGAGATTATTGGGTAGAAACCCACTAATCTAAGAGGCCTGGGTAATTGGATAAAGATCCAATACCCAATAGGGCAAAAGATCCATTAGGGTTTTTCAGGGGACCTCTATAAATAGGAGGGAACTAGAGTTCTATAGGCTGAGGGTTTTTGGTAGCCATCTCCTATTCGCCTCTCCCCAGAGGAAGAGGTGCATCGTCGCAATCCCTGCTATGTGGATACCGCTAGAGAGGAGGATGCTTGACCTCCTTCATCCTCTCCCACAGATCTATAGGAATTCAGGGATATATGATCTCCCTAGGTATCTTCTTTTACACGTGCAGTTTTCGCGGATTTATTTTTGACGCACTGATCTTCGCACGATGACAGAAACTTTCTACGGGAAATCTGGGGTTTTGTTTTCTGTTCTTCCGCTGCGCATGTGATGACGCTCCCCTGAAGGATTTCCCATAACCCAACATCATGTATGCAATGCTATGTACCAAGCCTGATATAGCGCATGCTCTGAGTGTCACGAGCAGGTATCAGGCAGATCCAGGCTTGGAGAACTGAAAAATTGTAAAATGTATCCTTAAGTATTTGAGAAAGACTAAGAATCTTTTACTATATATGAGGCTACACGGGCTCGAGCTTTCAGTCCGATGTCGATAATAGCAAGTCTAATTCAGGGTATGTGTTCACCCTGAATAGAGGAGCAGTATGCTGGAAGAGTTCCAAGCAAGACACTACTGCTGACTCGACCACAAAGGCGGAATAAATTACTACGACAAAGATAGCAAAGGAGGGAGTCTGGATGAAGAAGTTTATCACAGACTTGGGAGTCATGTCAAGCAGCGATGATATGATTCCCTTATATTACGATAACTATGGGGTGATTACTCAAATAACGGAACCTGGGTCTTATCAAAAGTGTTCTGAGGGGGTTCTAGCTTATTAGAGAGATTGTGGCCCGAAAAGATGTAGTAGTGAAAAGAGTTCCATCCGAAGATAACATTGCAGATCCACTGACAAAGCCATTGACTTAGATTATCTTTGAGCATCACAGAGGTCTGATGGGGATCAGATATGTTGGTGATTGGCTTTAGGTCAAATGGGAGATTGCTAGTCATATGTGCTTTACAAGCCAATCACATGAGTGGTGGCACTTGTGACTTGATATGCACTCTTTCTCTTTGTTTATTATTAGGCATTTTATCACTTTATCTTGCGTGTTACATATATTGTGATGTTCTTGGATCTATACAATGGGAATCGGATCGTGATGAGATCACGATAATGAGACTGATTCACCTTTAAATACAGACCTTAAATAATCCTGGTCATAGGTTACTCGAGAGGGACATCAAGACAACCGGATCGACTAGTGTGCTATATATCCGTCCATATGATGAAGGTGGTTGGTCTCATAGCTACTCATGTGGGGATACTAAGGGTACAGTGCAAGTGCTCATTAGGGAATAAGTTCACTGATTGCTCCTGCCTATGGAATGCTAGAGGGTTATTGATACCTCACGTCAGACAGTGGTTCCGTAATCCCAGTAGTGTATCTGGTCCTTAGACCTGAGACACCAAGGATGTCCTGTATGAGTACTCCACTCTTTGATACCAAACTTATAGGTTTAAAAAGTTTTAGATCTAGTACAGCCAGTTATTGGGAGTGGTACCTAACCTTACGAGGGCTATTGAGTATCAATAGTGCTAGTCATATGTGCCCTGTAAGCCAATCACATGAGTGATGACACTTGTGACTTGATATGCATTCTTTCTCTTTGCTTATTATTAGGCATTTTATCACTTTATCTTGCGTGTTGCATATATTGTGATATCCTTGGATCTGTGCAATGGGAATCAGATCATGATGAGATCACGATAATGAGATCGATTCACCTTTAAACACAGACCATAAATAATCCTGGTCATAGGTTACTCGAGAGGGACATCGAGATAACTAGATAGACTAGTGTGCTGTATACCTGTCCATATGATGGAGGTAGCTGGTCTCATAGCTACTTGTGTAGGGATACTAAGGGTACAGTGCAGGTGCTCATTGGGGAATGAGTTCGCTGATTGATCCGTCTACAGAATGCTGGATGGTTATTGAAACCTCACGTTAGATAGTGATTTCGTAGTTCCAATAGTGTATCTGGTCCTTAGACTTGAGACACCAAGGATGTCCTGTATGAGTACTCCACTCTTTGATACCGAACTTATAGGTTGGGAAAGTTTTAGATCTAGTACAATCGGTTATTAGTAGTGGTAGCCAACCATACGAGAGCTATTGAGTGTCAATAGAGGATCATTCGCTCTCAGTATCATGAGAGGAATATCCCATGTATTCTTGCTCGAACAAATCCTTGGCCAAGGTTATTCATATTGAGAGAGAAAGAGTTCTCCGAGAGAATCTAACTAGAGCAAGACTTGAGGAGAGATCGTATGGGCCTGATAGCACCATGCCTGATATAGAGTCTATGGGATATTATATGAATAAGAGATTATAGATACATGGTAACTGAGGACAGATAGGTCCAAAGGATTGGATTCCCCTATATTGTCTGGGGGCTGCGGCGTAGTGGCCTAGTATGTCCGCAGTCGATGAGTTGGGTGAATTATTATAGAGATAATAATTCACTAAGTCAGAAGGAGTTCTGACAAGTATGACTCACGGCCAGCCTGATATTGGGCCTTGAGGATTACACACATATGGTAAGTGTTGCGACGAATAGAGGTTCGAATATAAGATATCTACTGGAGCCCCTATCTTATTGGATATCCATTAAGCCCCTGAATTATTGGATCCTAAGACGAGATCCAATAATTGCTAATTAGAGATTATTGGGTATAGGCCCACTAATCCAAGAGGCTTGGGTAATTGGATAGAGATCTAATACCCAACAGGGTAAGATCCATTAGGGTTTACAAGGGGCCTTTATAAATAGGAGGGAACTAAAGCTCTATAGGCTGGAGGTTTTTTTGGTAGTCACCTTCTGTTCTCCTCTCCCCAGAGAGGTGTATTGTCGCAATCCTTACCATGTGGATGCCACTAGAGAGGAGGACACTTGACCTCCTTCATCCTTCCTACAGATCTATCGGGATTCAAGGATATACGATCTCTCTAGGTACTTTCTTTTACACATGCAGTTTTCACAAATTTATTTTTGACACACCGATCTTCGCACGATGATGGAACCTTTCTATGGAAAATCTGTGATTTTATTTTTTGTTCTTCCATTGTGCATGAGATATCATCCCATAGGATTTCCTAACAAATAAAGGATCATTCGCTCTCGGTATTATGAGAGAAATATCCCATGTATTCTTGCTCGAACAAATCCTTGGCCAAGATTATTCGGATTGAAAGAGAAAGAGTCCTCCAGGAGAATCCGACAAGAGCAAGACTCGAGGAGAGACCATATGGACCTGACAGTACCATGCCCGATATAGAGTCTTTGGGATATTAGTTGGATGAGAAACTATAGATACATAGTAACTGAGGACAGATAGGTCCAAAGGATTGGATTCCCCTATATCGTCTAGGGGCTGTGGCGTAGTGGCATAGTATGTTCGTAGTCGATGAGTTGGGTGAATTATTATAGAGATAATAATTTACTAAGTCAGAGGGAGTTCTGACAAGTATGACTCACAGCCAGCTCGATATTAGGCCTAGAGGGTCATACACATATGGTAGGTATTACGACGAGTAGAGGTTCGGATATGAGATATCCGCTAGAGCCCCAATTTTATTGGATATCCATTAAGCCCTTGAATTATTGGATCATAATATGAGATCTAATAATTGCTAATAAGAGATTATTGGGTAGAGACCCACTAATCTAAGATGCTTGGGTAATTGGATGGAGATCTAATACCCAATAGGGCAAGATCCATTAGGGTTTACAGGGGGCCTTTATAAATAGGAGGGAACCAAAGCTCTATAGGCTGGGGTTTTCTTTTTGGTGGCCACCTTCTATTCTCTTCTCCCCAGAGAGGTGTATCATTGTAGTCCCTGCCATGTGGATACCGCTAGAGAGGAGGACGCTTGACCTTCTTCATCCTCTCTTATAGATCTGCAGGGATTCAAGGATATACGATCTCCCTAGGTATTTTCTTTTACACATGCAGTTTTCATGGATTTGTTTTTGATGCATCGATCTTCGCACGATGACGGAAACTTTTTTAGGGGAAATATGTCATTTTGATTTTTGTTCTTCCACTACGCATGAGATGTCGCCCCATAGTAGTTTCGAACACGAAGCTAGTCTTGCATTACTTAAAACAAAGATTAGATCACAAATCCTATCAATTAGTTTCATTATCAAAATCTAAGATTTAACAATCTCACCCTTTTTGATGATGACAACCAATTTATGATGGAGTTTAAACCTAACTCCCCCTATCAATATGCCATATTGATAGAAATGAAAAAGAAACTTTAAATTCAAAAAATTATGAGAATTTCATGCATAATCATAATTTTAATACATCATTCCATGTATGATTCAAATTTTAAATCAGCATACTTCTCCCCCTTTGTCATCAACAAAAAGGAGAAGTACAACTAGCAAGTTTTGAGATATGTAAGTTTTACAATATACAAGCTAGCAATAATTTTGAGTTATGCAAGTTAGCAATTTTTGCTTCTCTTTTGAGATATGCAAGTTTGCAAGTTTGCAAGTTTTGCTTCTTAAGATGGGCAAGATAGCACTTTTGCTTCTCTTGAGATTATAAGCTAGCAATTCTTGGTGATGTTCAAGATAACAAGTTCTTTCTTCTTTTTTGAGAAGTGCAAGCTAGCAAATTTTTTGCTTCATTTTCAATGAGCAAGCTAGCAATTTTTTTGCTTCCTTGAAATGTGCAAGCTAGTAAACTTTTCTTTCATTTGCGATACGCAAGCTAGCAAGACTTTCTCCCCCTTAGTCATTATCAAAAAGAAGGGAGGAATACAATGATATATTTTTTCTTTTTACAATAATGCTCTAATCATCATAACTTAAGGTATACAACCATAAATACAAGGGAGTATTATGAAATAAATAAATCATGACATAAAAGATACTAATATCAAAGCATGAATACCAAAAGACATGATTTACTTGGACAAATCTCCTTTTAAAAAAAGAAGTCTTACAAGATTAAATAGTAAAAGATCTTTAAAAGAAATTTTAAGTCATAAATTTTGAGAAATCAAAAGAAAAATTATGATTCATTTGGATAAACATTCTCTTTAATAAAAAGGAAACATAGGAGATAAATGATCTTGATTCATGGTTTAATTCATAGAATAAAACTCGAGTTATAATTCTAAAAATTAAAAGAGAAACCATGATTCATTTGGATCATTCTCCTCTTTAGTAAATAGCACAAGAAACTTAAGAGATTAAATAGCGGATCTTGATTCACAAAAAATCTCAAGTATCAAATATTGAGAAATCGAGATCATGATTTGGATAAAGCTTATTCAAATTCAAATTGTTAAATCATTAAAATCACTTTTAAAAGATTCAAAATAACATAAATATATTTATTAATCTCTTATTGAAAAATAGATAAGATAGAGATAGAAAATGTATTTCCTTTTTATGTGTTTTAATTTTTATGATTTATTTCATATAAGCATGCCTTTGTCTTTTTATGCTAAAGAAAATCATGCATCAATGTTTAAGACCAAAAAATAAATTTTATCATAAAGATCATCAAGACCAAAAATATAATACATTAAACATAAGATATTTTTAAACAAAAGATTTGATTTATCATTTTAATTTCAATGATAATACATTTTTCTTCTTAAGTGAGTTTAACTTTTATGCTCAGTGCAAGGAATTAATATGCAATAGTCATGCTCTTTTTTCCTTTTAATTTTTAAAATCACTAGAAAGAAAAGCATGATATATTTTTATATTTTTTTTTATTTTTTGACTAATTAAAAATAACTCATAAAAAGCATCGAGTAATTTCATAGTAAAGAGATTTTGGTTGAGTTGCTTATACCTTATTGTTCAAAGCCTTTAAAGCGTAGTTCATCACTTTCTTTTCGGATGCACTCGATTCATCTTTGAGTGCATTCTTCTTCTTTGGTAACTTCTTTTTTTAAGTTCATTTTTATTTTTAGTTTCTTGTTTTATGAATTCTTTAAATTTTATAGGGAGAAGTTCAAGGTCATCATCATCATCATTGTCACTTGAGTTATCACTCAAATGGTCTTCTTTTGTTTTAAGTGTCAAATCCTTCCTATTCTTTGGAATGTGGTTCTCATGTTTATTATGTACCAAATAAGTTATTTTATAGGTCATCAAGGACCTAATAAGTTCTTTAAGCAGAAAATTATTTAGGTCCTTTGCTTCTTATATTGTTATTACTTTCAGATCCCAACTTTTTGGAAGGGATCTTAGTATTTTGTTAACAAGATCAAAATTAGAAAAATATTTACTAAGACTTTTTAAACCATTGATGATATCCGTAAACCGGGTGTACATGTCTCCAATGATTTCGCTTGGTTCCATTCGAAAAAGTTCAAAACTATACATTAAAAGATTAATTTTTGAATCTTTAACTCTATTAGTGCCTTCGTGTGTGACTTCAAGAGTATGCCAAATCTCATATATAGTTTCACAAATCTAAACCCGATTAAATTTATTTTTATCTAGAGAACAAAATAAAGCATTCATAGCTTTTGCATTTAACGAAAAAGTCTTCTTCTCCAAATCATTCTAATCGTTCATTGGTTTGGAAGACTTTTAAAAATCATTTTCAATAATATTTCATAAATCAAAGTTTATAGAAAGTAAGAAAATTTTCATTCAAGTTTTTCAATATGTGTAGTCCGTCCTATTGAACATAGAAGGACAAAGGATAAAATAACCCTCTTGAAAGCTAAAAAAAAGTTATATCTCTTGGGTGTTAAACCAAATAGAGACAAATGTGACTTTGATACCAACTGTTGGGACCGAGTCGGCACTAAGAGGGGTGAGGGATGAATTAGTGCTTGTGATAAAATCGTCGGCGATATGAAAACTTCGTTTTGATAAAAACTTTCATCTAATGAAAACCGATATCGAATGTGCTTTAATTTAAAAGAGAGTGTAAGATGTAGTGAGCAACAAACTTAGTAAGCAGTGAAGAAAAGAGCACAGTCGAAGTTTATAGTGGTTTGTCCATTGTGACCTTCGTACACTTCCGATTCCTCCTTCATCGAGGCCACTAGCATCTACTAATGGTCTTCCTTCAATGAGCAAAGATCAACTACTCTTTTATAACCCTCTTTTATAAGGTTTCCCTCATACTCTCCCTTAAAATACTCTCTATGCTTTAGGAGGAGGGACTCTATACTTTACAAGAGTTACAAACATAGAATCATAGGGTTTTTGCTCTCTTTTCTTTTATAATTCTTACTATTCCAAGCAAGAATAGCTGGGGCATTTATAGACCTCAAATAACTTCAAGAATTAGAGCTAAAATTCAAGCACCCTAAGATTTCAGGATACTAGTGGTACCATCGTTAATATTGGATGGTACCACTGCCTAATCTATCTAACACTAGGCGGTACGATAATCCAATTTGACGATACCACCACCTGACACTGGGTGATACCACCTCCTAGTCTGGCAGTACCACCGCCTGACATAGTCTTAGAGATGTTGGGATCTAGAGCAGCACTAAGAGGGAGGGGGGGGGAGGGTGAATTAGTGAAGCAGTTAAGAATGATAAATTTCGATGATTTAAACACTTTCGGAACCTTCGTATGATAAAAAAATATTTTGTTGAAAAGCGTATCGAAAATACTTGAGATTGAGAGTGATTGTAGGAGGATAAAGAAGAAGCCAGATGATTGTAGTAAAATAAAATAGTTTGTAACAATATAAATGATAATAAGTAAATGTAAACTAAGTTTTATAGTGGTTCGGTCATCCGACCTATGTCCACTCCCGATTCCTCTTTTCTTGAGGCCACTGGCTTTTCCAGTAGTTGTCTTCCTTCCAATGGACGAAGATGAACTCCCTTATAGCACCTCTTCTTTTGACGGGCTCAGGAGATAACCCTTATAAGTACTTTACTCCTTTCTTTCATTGGTATACAAATGAGAACTAAATGAGAGATTTCTAAAGTGATTTGAATAGCGTTTTCTCACTTTTAAAGTATATGTGCTTGTATTTTTAACCTAGGGATGGGAGAAATATTTATAGGCTTCAATCTGATTCAAACTTGGAGACAAAAACCTTTCCATCCCGGGTTTACCGGGTACTAGCGGTACCACCGCTAGTTTGACCCTATCACTGGTGGTACCATTGCCTGACACACTAACATGGTCAATGTACTAGGTGGTACCGCTGCCTAGTACAACCTAGGGAGCTAGACTTGGGTGGTGCCACTGCCCTAGTCTGGTGGTGCCACTGCTAGACAGGGTCTAATACTTCTGGTTAGGCCTTAAACCTGACCCAAACCAATCCATTACCGGGCCCAATTGGCCCCTACTAGGGTTATAGGATTAACACCTAATCCTAACCCTAATTATGTGCAAACTATGAAATTAAAGTATTTCCTAAGCTAATACAAAGTCCAGCACATCAAGTCTTCCTCCGACGAGCTTCTGGTGAACTTTTGGTGATCTTCCGACGAACCCTCGGACACCATTTTGTAGACTCCTGGCAAGCTCTTGGACATCATGATGATCTTGAAGAGTTCTGATGAGCTTCTTCGGTAAGCTCTAATCTTTCTTGACGAGCTCCATAAACTTCTAATAAATCTTTCCAGTGAACTTTTGAAAACCCTTTGACAAGCTCCCTACTCATTCTCGGTCAGTTTCGGCAACACTCCCGATGAATCTTCGGACTTTCGTCGAACTCTTGAACTCCCAATAATTCGATCGCACTTGACTCTGACACTTTGTTTCACTTTATGTCTTCATCATTATCATAGTTAATCCTGCATACTAAGTAAATCTTAACCTTACTTCGATCTAGACAATTATTACACGAATCAACATCCTGTTGCCCGACATGTCATTGGTCGGCGCTTCATCTAGTTCTTCGATGCACCGTCCTCTCTTACAGCCTATTGCCCAATCGATGGTTAACCTCCACAACCCCGATCTCCTTGGTGCAACACCACACTTCTTGGCACGATGTCCGAAGCCTTTTGCTAATTGTCGACCGGACCTCTAGCTCGACGTCCAATATCCTAACGTGATTTCGTTCGATGCAATACTGATTCATCTTGTGTCAGTTGTCTAATCTTAATTGATAGTAGACCTGCATTACTCAAAACACAGTTAGATAATAACACACTATTAATTAGTTTCATCATCAAAATTTGAGATTCAACAATCTCTCCCTTTTTGATGATGACAACTAATTAATGACGGAGTTAACCTTAACTCTCAAAGTTTAACCAAACTCTCCTTATCAATATGCCATATTGATAGAAACCTTGGATTATTCCAAATCTAAGCAACATGTATCAAAATCATGTCAAAAAATATCATATAAATATATAAAATATTCAATCAACATTACATTGCATGAGTTCATCAATCTAATTCTCCCCCTTTATCATCAATAAAAGGAGAAGTTACATTATAGCTAGTATTAAGGATATACAAGTTTTACAATCATATTAACTATCAAGATATACAACATTCAATCATAGCAAGTTTTTAAGTTTAGGCATGACAATTTTTACTTACTTCTTGAGATGTGCAAGTTTGCACTTTGTTTCTCACGATAGGCAAGATAGCACTTTGCTTCCTCTTAGAAATATGCAATCACTATAAAAATGCAAGTTAAGTTTTCATTACAGCATACAAGCATAGAAGCATAGAAGTGTAAGATTGCAATTTTTTTAAGTTTTACATTTTTGCATCTTTTGAGATAGCAATTCTTTACTTCTCTTTAGATTGCAAGATTGCAATTGTTGGTAGTGTTCATGATAGCAAGTCTTTCATTTAAGTGTGCAAGCTAGCAATTCTTGCTCCCCCTTTGTCATTGTCAAAAAGAAGTGGAGTACAAATAGTCTTTTACATCAATGCTTTGATCATGACAAAATAATAAATCTGCATCATGAATTTTCAACATATCAAGTCATGAATTCAAGAGAGTCATAAATAAATCATGATATGAGGAAAATTGATGGTAAGCAAGCAATAATGATAAGCAAGCTAGCATACTTTGCGATACGCAAGCTAGCTCTCTTTCAAATTTTCTCTTTTGCAACTAAGTTTTGCCTTTGCAAGCCATTAACTTTTTGTTTACAATGAGCTAGTAATTTTTATAAAATTTACAACATTTTAAACATGCAAGCTCATGAGTTAAAAAAAATAATACTACTTTACAATTTCTTTCTTCTCATTTTGAGAAGTGCAAGTTTTGCCTTTTTGCAAGTTCTAGCTAGCTATGTTTGCTTTCATTTGTAATGTGCAAGCTAGCAAACCCTTCTCCCCTTTTGTTAATGTCAAAAAGAAAGAAGAACCCAATGATATAGACTTTTACATCAATTATAAATTTGTATCAATGAGAGTTTATAATAAATCTTTCAATCAACACATGATGCATTTAAGGCAAAAATACAAAAAAATCAGGTCATGAAGGATATCAATGAGAAATCGACAAAGATCAATTCGTGAACACCAAAAGTTATAAATCCAAGAAGTCCATGAATCATTTCAATAACTTTCCTTTTTAGCAAGTAACATGAAGAATTCTTAAAGAATCATTAAGTGTGAAGATCATGATTCATTTAGAAAGTTTTCTATTCAAGCATAAGACATCAAGATCACGATATAGATAAAAATTCTCTTAAAAAGGATCTTGATTCAAAAAGAAATCAAGTTATAATTATCAAGATTATGAATCATGAATATTTTCTTTAGCAAAGAATCACATGAGCACTTGATTATTTTATAAGAAATCTCACTGCATCATGATTTATAAATTTTTTCTCTACAACATGAATCATAGGAGGTATAATAGCAATGATATCAATCATGATTCATTTGGTAGCAAATAGCAAAGAGAACAATTTGTTTCATGCATAAGAAATCTCAATAAGATCACATTTCATAAGAAATTTCAAGTATCAAATATCAAGAAATAATCACGTTTCTTGAAGTCAAAAGAAAGTTCATGATTCGGTTGAAATAAAATCTCATTCAAGTCAATTCATAAACTCAAAACTCATAATCAAATTATCTTTTTTGAGATTCATAACATGAATAAGGTTATTACCACATCATCAAAATATCATTCATAATTCAAGTGATTTACAAAATATCATAAATGAATTTATCACTTGTCTTTCATGGAAAAATCGAAAAACTTTTAGAGATAGTAAAATTTCAAGAATCATGCATTTCCTCCCCTTTTTATTGATTAATTTCATATAAGCATACCTTTGTCTTTTAATATCAAATAGAGATAAGCATGAAAGTTCAAGACGTAAAGACAAAACTATCATAAAAACGATTTAGACCAAAAGCATATATAACATATTAGTCCAAGACATATGATTCATCATGCATAGCTTTAAAATGTGAATTCATCAAGCATTATACAAGCTTTCATTGTTAAGACATTTGTCATTTTTAGCTTATTCAATTTTACAAAATGAATCATCAAAATCATTCACGAGATTAAAAAATAAAAAAATAAATTCTTTAATCTCGATAAGATAGGAAAAACTTTTTATTTTTAAGTAATTCATTTCGTCTAAGCATGCATTTGTCTTTATATGCCAAATCAAATAGAAGTAACAACATTCAAAATCGAAAGACAAAACTTCATCATAAAAATCATCAAGACAAAAATATAACACATTATTTCAAAACATAAGATTCAATTTATGATAATGTATTTTATTTTAAAATCAAGCCTTTGTCTTTAATAAAAACAAGTATTAATATTCAAGAGCAAAAAGGTAAATTTTGTAAAACAAATCATCAAGCATGATTCCACAACTTTCAAGCATGATAACATCCTTTTAATATCGAGATATTCATCATTTTTATCTTATTCAATTTGACAAATTTGCCAAAACTTTAAAGATAGAGAATTTTCACAAAAACATTCCTCTTTTTATATGTTTCAATTCATGCAATTTGGTCTCAAATAGAAATGTTCAAATCTTTCATATGAGAGCCAAGCATCAAGTTAACAACCGAAATCATACACATACATTTAACATTTTCATCATCAAGTATGATTTCATAAGGTATGTTCAAGATTTTTATTTGAAAGCCATGTATTATCATACAAATTTGATATTATTATCAAAATCTTTCATTCAAAAATTTTATTTAGAACAATGTCGATCGATTACATGTAAGCAAGCTCAAGTCCTCTTTCTAAAAATGTTGTGTATCAAGTTTAAGACAGAAAAGGTGATTTCATCATCAAAGCCATCAAGACCAAACACCTAAAACATAAAAACATCATGATAGCACATTTTCCCATTTTTATGTGTTTAATTTCATGTGATTGATCTTATACAAGTATGTTCAAATATTTTATAGAAAAGCCATCATCGTATAAATTCAAAATACAAGTATCGTCAAAACCATCAAGACATCATTCCAAAACATGGGATATCATTACTTCAAATCCTCATGCATAATATCATTAAGTATGAAAACAAAAAATACACAATCATGGATTAATCCTATTAGGTGTCAAATATAATCATGCTAATTGATTTATCATATCAAAATGATACATCAAGATTGAAACTGAAAATTGATATGAAAATCATATGCATGGAATTGCATTATCACACATCATGTAATTATCATCCATAAAGTTGCATACATCATTCAAAATTTTGAATAATAACATGCATGAAACAATATAATTTTTATGATCAATTTTTTATTTTTTATTCAAAGACGTTAAAAAGAGAAGCATGATATAATTTTTAAAAAATAATTTTTTATTTCCTACTATCTAAATTAAGCACTCATGAAAAAACATCATGTAATTTCAAAATAGTTCAAGGGAGTTTTGGTTAAGTTGCTTACCTTCTAGTCAAAGCTCGTTAAAGCGTAATATGTCATTTCGCCTTTGGAAGTTCTTGATTCGTCCTTGGGTGCCTTCCTCTTATTTGGCCTCTTCCTCCATTCAAGTTTATTTTTTATTTTAAATTTTTATTTAATAAACTTATTAAAATTTATTAAAAATTTATGGTCCTCAATATTGTCCTCATCACTTAAGTCATCACTCAAGTGACATTTTATAGTCCAGAGTTTCAAATCCTTCCTATTCTTTGGAAGGTGGTTCATGTGTTCATTGAGTTCAAAATATTCCAAGAGTATCATTTCATAGGTCATTAATGACCCGATTAGTTTTTTCAATAGAAAATTATTTAAATTTTTAGTCTCTTATATCGTCGTTACTTGAGGATCTCATCTTTTTGGAAAGGATCTTAAGATCTTGTTAGTGAGTTCAAAATTTAAAAAATATTTATCAAGACTTTTCAAACTATTGACGGTATCTGTGAAACAGGTATACATGTCGTCGATAGTCTCGCTTGGTACCATTCGGAAAAGCTCAAAATCGTACATTAAGAGGTTTACTTTCCAATCTTTGTCTCTACTAGTGCCCTCGTGCGTGATTTCAAGTGTGTGCCAAATATCGAAGGTTGATTCATAAGAAGAGACATGATTAAATTTGATTTTATCTAAAGTACAAAATAAGACTTTCATAGCCTTTGCATTTAAAGAAAAAAATTCTCTCTAAATCCGACCATTCATTCATTGGTTTAGAGGGAAATTAAAATCCAGTTTCAATGACATTCCATAAATCCAAATTCATAGAAAGTAAGAAAACTCTCATTCGAGTTTTCCAATAAGTGTAGTTTGACCCATTAAAGAACGAAGGACGAATGATCGAAAAACCTTCTTGAAAGCTATGAAGAGCCATTTCTCATAGGTGTAAATCCAAAAAAAGAAACAACGAGGCTCTGATACCAATTGTTAGAATCTAGAGTGGCATTAAGAGGGGGGCGGGGGTGAATTAGTGCAGCGGTTAAGAACAATAAATTTTGATAATTTAAACACTTTCAAAACCTTCGTATGATAAAAAGATATTTCGTTGAAAGGCATATCAGAAATACTTGAGCTTGAGAGTGATTGTAGGAGGATAAAGAAGAAGCTGGATGATTGCAATAAAATGAAATGGTTTGCAATAATGTAAATGATAATAAGTAAATGCAAATCGATTTTTATTGTAGTTCGGTCATCCGACCTATGTCCACTCCCGATTCCTCTTCTCTTGAAGCCATCAGCTTTTCTACTAGTTATTTTCCTTCCAACGGGTGAAGATGAACTCCCTTGTAGCATCTCTCCTTTTGATGGACTCAGGAGATAACCCTTACAAGTACTTCACTCCTCTCTTTCGGTGGAATACAAATGAGAACCAGAGGAGGGATTTCTAAAGTGATTTGAATAGTGTTTTCTCACTTTTAAAGTATGTGTGATTGTATTTTCAACCCAAGGATGGGAGGGATATTTATAGGCTCCAATTTGATTCAAACTTGGAGCTAAAAACCTTTCCATCCCCGGTTTATTAGGTACTAACCACCGCTAGTTTGATTATAATACTGTACCACCGCTAGTTTGATCCCGACACTAGCAGGACTATCGCTAGTCTGGTGGTACTATCGCCAGTCTAGCGATACTATTGCTAGTTTGGTGGTACTATTGCCAGTCTGGCGGTACTATCGCTAGTTTGACGGTGCTAGTGTCTATCACACTAACATGGTTATTGTACTCGGCGGTACCACCGCCCAGGTACTTTGTCATTAGGTGGTACCATTGCCTAGTACAACATGGGGAGTTGGACCTAGGCAGTGCCACTGCCCCAGTCTGACGATGACACCACCAGATAGGGCTAGCACTTTTGGTTGGGCCTTAAACCCGGCCCAAACCAATCCATTACCGGGCCTAATTGGCCCCTACCAAGGTTATAGGATTAACACATAATCCTAATCTTAATTATATGCTAACTATAAAATTAAAGACATTTCCTAAGCTAATACAAAGCCCAGCACATCAAGTCTTCCTCCGACGAGCTTCCAGAGAACTTCCGATGGTCTTCTGACGAACCCTTGGACACCATTATGCAGATTCCCGACAAGCTCTTGGACTCCACGATGATCTTGAAGAGTTCCGATGAGCTTCTTCAACAAGCTCTAATCTTTCTCGGTGAGCTCCGTGAACATCCAATGAATCTTTCCGATGAACTTCCGAAAACCTTTGGCAAGCTCCCTACTCATTCTCGACCAATTTCGGCAGCACTCCCGATGAATCTTTGGACTTCTGTCGAACTCTCAAACTCTCGAACTCCCAACGATTCGATCACACTTAACTCTAGTACTTTGTTTTGCTTTATGTCTTTATCATTATCATAGTTAATTCTGCACACTAAGTAAATCTTAACCCTATTTCGATCTAGACAATTATTACATGAATCAACATCCTATTGCTCGACACGTCATTGGTCGGCTCTTCATCCAGTTCTTTGATGTACTGTCCTCTCTTGCGGCCTATTGCCCAATCGACAATTGACCTCCACAACTCTAATCTCCTTGGCACAACACCACACTAGCCTGATGCTTAATGTCCGAAGCCTTCTGTCATTTGTCGACCGGACCTCCAACTCGATGTCTAATATCCTAACGTGATTTCCTTCAGCACAATGCTAATTCATCCTGTGTCAATTGTCTAATCATAATCAATAGTAGACCTGTGTCACTCAAAACATAGTTAGACAATAAAACACTATCAATTAGTTTCATCATCAAAATTCGAGATTCAATAAGAGACTGTCTCAGAGACTGAGCCATTGACGGTTCCACCGCCTATTCTAGCGGTGCCACTACCTGACCCACCTTTTGGGTCACTGTTTGGGCCTTTCTCTTGGCCCAACACAATCCTAACTTAGGCCCATTGGTCCCTAATTGAGTTAGCCTAATTCTAACCTAATTATAATTTAACACAACTTTGATCTAGATAATTATTATAAAACTTGAATCATTTGTTGTCCGACATGTCATTAGTGTTAGTTATAGGTGCGCCATAAGCCAATCATGTGAATGATAGCACTTGTAACATGCTGCATCAATCTCTTTGCTTATAGTTACAAGCATTTTCTCACATTATCTGGATGTATATTGTGATGCCCTTGAATCTGTGCAATGAGAATCGAATCATGATGAGATCATGATAATGACACCGATTCACCTTTAAACATAAATTCTAAATAATCCCGATCATAGGTTACTCGAGAGAGATATCAAAATAATCAGATAGACTGGTATACTGTATACCCATCCATATGATGGAGGTGGCTGGTCTCATAGCTACTTATGTGGGGTCACTAAGGATACAATGCAGGTGCTCATTGGAGAACGAGTTTACTTATTGATCCACTTATGGAATGCTGGATGGTTATTGATACCTGACGTCATATAGTGATTTTGTAGTCCCAGTTGTATATCTGGTCCTCAGACTTGAGATACAAAAGATACCTTATATAAGTATTTCATTCTTTATATGAGTATTTCATTCTTTGACATCGGACTTACAGGTTTGAAAGTTTCAGATCTAGTACAATCGATTCCCAAGAATGGTATATTGGGAAATCCAAGGGGGTGACATCTCATGCAAAGCGGAAGAACAGAAAATAAAATACCCTAGATTTCTATAAAAGGTTCTATCATCATGCGAAGATCGGTGCATCAAAACAAATCCACAAATCCAAAAACTACGTATATGAAAAGAACGGTAATACCTAGAGAGATCGTATATCCTTGAGATTCTTGTAGATCCGTGGGATGGATGAAGGAGGTTAAGCAGCTCTCTAGCGGTATCCACATGGTAGGGACTATGACGATACTCCTCTCCGGGGAGAGGAGAACAGGAGGTGGCTACCAAGAAAAAACCCTAGCTTATGAGCCTTTGCTTCCCTCCTATTTATAGAGACTCCCTGTCAACCCTAATGGATCTAGCCCTATTGGGTATTGGATCTTCATCCAATTATTCATGCCTCTAAAATTAATGGATCTCTACCTAATAATCTAGCTCTTATTAGATCTCATCCATGGGATCTAATAATACAAGGGCTTATTGGATAAGATAGGGGCTTCAGCGGATATCTTTTATTCGAACCTCTACTCGTTACAACACCTACCATATGTGTGTGACCCTCTAGGCCCAATATTGAGCTAGCCATGAGTCATACCTATCAGAACTCCTTCTGACTCAGTGAATTATTATCTCTATAATAATTCACTAGACTTATCGACTATGGACATACTAGGCCACTACGCCGCAGTCCCCAGACGATACAGGGGAATCTAATCATTTGGACCTATCTGCCCTCAGTTACCATATACCTATAGTCCCTCATCCATCTAATATCCCAGAGACCGTATATTAGGCATGGTGTTGTCAAGCCCATATGGTTTCTACTCGAGTCTCGCTCTAATCGGATTCTCTCGGAGAACTCTTTCTCTCTCAATCCGAATGACCCTGGCTAGGGATTTGCTTAAGCAAGATCACATGGGATATTCCTCTCATGATACCGAGAGTGGATGATCCTCTATTGACACTCAATAGCCCTCGTAAGGTTGGTTGCCACTCCCAATAACCGGTTGTACTAGATTTGGAACTTCCAAACCTATAAGTCGGGTATCAAAGAGTGGAGTACTCATACAGGACATCCTTGGTGTCTCAAGTCTAAGGACTAGATACACTACTAGGACTACAGAATCGCTATCTGATATGAGGTATCAATAACCATCTAGCACTCTGTAAGCGAATCAATTTGCGAACTCATTCTTCAATAAGCACTTGCATTATATCCTTAGTGTCCCCACACAAGTAGCTATAAGACCAGCCACCTCCATCATATGGATGAGTATACAGTACACCAATCTGTTCAGTTATCTCGATGTCCCTCTCGAGTAACCTATGATCGGGATTATTTAGGATCTTTATTTAAAGGTGAATCGGTTTCATTATCGTGATCTCATCATGATCTGAATTCTATTGCACAGATCCAAGGGCATCATAATATACTTCCAGATAATGTGAGAAAATGTCAATAATCATAAGCAAAGAGATTGACGCAGTGTGTTACAGGTGCCATCACTCATGTGATTGGCTTGTAGGGCACCTATAATTAGCAGTCTTCCACTTGATCTAAAGCCAATCACCTACATGTTTGATCCCTATCAGACCTCTGTGACGCTCAAAGACAATTTGAGTCAATGGCTTTGTCAGTGGATTTGCAATGTTATTTTTGCATGGAACTCTTTCCACTACTACATCTCTTCGGGCCACAATCTCTCTAATAAGCTGGAACCTCCTCAAAACACTTCTGATGAGACCCGAGTTCCCTTATTTGAGTTATCTCTCCAAAGTTGTTGCAATATAAGGGAATTAGCTCCTCGCTACTTGGCACAACTCCCAAATCTATGATGAACTGCTTCATCTAGACTTCCTCCTTTGCTGCTTCTACCACAACAATATACTCCACCTCTCTATGGTCGAGTCAGTAGTAGTGTCTTACTTAGAACACTTCCAGTATACTGCTCCTCCATTCAGAGTGAATACATACCCTAAATTAGACTTGCTATCATCGACATCGGATTGGAAGCTCGAGTCCATGTAGCCCTCAATCCTGAGGCTACTTTCTCTAGATACCAGTAAAAGATCCTTAGTCCTTCTAAAGTACTTAAGAATACACTTTGCTACTTTCCAATACTCCAATTCTAGATCTACCTGATACTTGCTCATGACACTCAGAGCATATACTATATCAGGCCTGATACATAGTATAGCATACATGATAGACCATATTGCTAAGGCATAGACCCTGTTGAATCTTAGATTTTGATGATAAAACTAATTGATTGTATTTTGTTGTTTAACTATGTGTTAAGTTACGTAGGTCTACTATCGATCAGGATTAGACAATTGATACTGGAGGAATTAACATTACGCCGGAGGTGATCACGTTAGGATATTGGATGTCGAGCTAAAGGTTTGGTCGACTATCGGCAGGAGGCTTCGAACGTCGAGCATCGGGCCAAGAAGTGCAGATTTATGCCATGGATATCGGGGTTGCGGAGGTTAACCATTGATTGGACAACAAGCCACAAGAGAGGGCGATGTGCCGAAGGATCAGAGGAAGCGTCGATCAATGACGTGCCGGGCAACTAGATGTCAATTCGTGTTGTAATAATTATCTAGATCGAAGTAGGGTGTTTATTTATCCAGGAGTAACTACAATAAGGATGAAGATGTAAAGCGAAACAAAGGGACGAAGTCAAGTGCGATGGATCGTTAGGAGTTCGAGTGTTCGATGGAAGTCTGAAGATTCGTTGGGAGTGCTGCCGGAACCGGCCGAGAATGAGTAGGGAGCCTGCTGAAGGGTTTTCGAAAGTTTGCCGGAAGGTTCATCGGAAGTTCACGGAGCTTGCCAAGAAAGATCGGAGCTTGCCAAAGAAGCTTGATGGAACTCACCAAGATCATCATGAAGTCCGGGAGCTTGTCGGGAGTCCACAGAATGGTTTCCGAGGGTTCATCGGAAGACCGCCGGAAGTTCCCTGAAAGCTTATCGAAAGAAGTCTTATCTTATGGACCTTGAAATAGCTTTAAAAATGTCTTTAAAATTTGTAGTTAGCACATAATTTGGTTTAGAATTAGGTGTTAATCCTATAAACTAAATTTGGGCCAATTTGGACTTCATTTGGACCGGTTTCGGCCGAGTTTTCGGCCGAAACCACTGTGCTGAAAAATATGACCTGGGCGGTGGCACCGCCTAGAGGCCAAAAGCTGGGTGGTGGAACCACCCCAAGCGGTAGTAGCACCGCCAAGACTGTTGTGTCGATCTGCCAGATCGACAAGCTGATAGAACCGCCTCGACAAAGCAGTAGCACCACCCGACACCGGGAAACTCAAAAAAATTCAAATTTGGAGCCCAAATTTGAATCACTTTGAGGCCGATAAATATCCCACTCATTCAGAGTTTAGGGGAGTCTAGAACTGAAAAAAAGGGAGAAACTCTCTTGAAAATGTGTCAAATCTTCCTTCTAAGTCTTAAGAGTGTTCTAGTCCAAGAGAGGGGTAAGAGTGCTTTGTAAGGGTTATCTCCTAAGCCCGTCAAAAGGAGAGGTGCTGTAAGGGAGTTCATCCTCACCCATTGGAAGGAGGATAGCTAGTGGAAAGTCGGTGGCCTCAAGCAAGAGGAATCGGGAGTGTACGTAGGTCGGATGACCGAACCACTATAAAAATCTGGTTTGCATTTACGTTCTTGCTATTTACTTTGCTGCAAACCCTTTCCACTTGCTGCCTTATCTACTCAACTTCATCTTCATCTTATTACGTATGCTTTAAAGTTAAAATGCAATCTTTCCGGGTTCAAACGAAACGTTGCATTCATTCGTATGAAGTTTCCGAACTTGTTTTAATCGTTGAAAAATTTCTCATTCCTTATCGTTGCACTAATTCACCCCCCCCTCTTAGTGCCGCTTGATCCCTAACAATTGGTATCAGAGCCATGTTCTTTCTCTTTCGGATTTACACCCGTGAGAAATGACTCTAAATGGTTTTCAAGAGGGCTTTTCAGTTTTTCGTCCACCGTT
This sequence comes from Musa beccarii, assembly GCA_024322285.1. NCBI lineage: Eukaryota > Viridiplantae > Streptophyta > Magnoliopsida > Zingiberales > Musaceae > Musa > Musa beccarii. The sequence goes on from CM044398.1 coordinate 58,564,244, forward strand.
CTTTAACGGTTTAGACTACACATATTGAAAAACTCGAATGAGAGTTTTCATACTTTCAATGGATTTGGATTTGTGGAACATCATCGAAAATGGCTTTCAACCTTTCTCTAAACCGACGAACGAATAGTCGGATTTGAAGAAAAGGATGTTTTCTTTAAACGCAAAGGCTATGAATGCCTTATTTTACGCTTTAGATAAGAACGAGTGCAATCGGATTTCAATGTGTGAAACGGCTTTTGATATTTGGTGAACACTTGAAATCATGCATGAGAGAACTAGTAGAGTTAAAGACTCGAAAGTAAACCTCTTATTGTATGATTTTGAGCTCTTCCGAATGACACCAATTGAAACTATCGGCGATATGTACACCCACTTCACGGATGTCGTCAATAGCTTAAAAAGTCTTGGTAAATGTTTTTCGAACTTTGAACTCACTAACAATATTTTAAGATCCCTCCCAAAGAGTTGGGATCCAAAAGTAACCGCAATACAAGAGACTAAAAATTTAAATGATTTTTCATTGGAAGAACTAATCGGTTCACTAATGACATATGAAATGAGTTTCTTCAAATATATGGAACATGATGAACATATGAACCACCTTCTAAAGAACAAGAAGGATTTGGAACATCGGACAAATGAATGCCACTTGAGTGATGACTCAAGTGATGAGGACAATGAAGAGGACATTGAACTTTTAATGAATCTTAATAAGTTCATTAAAAAAAAATCTAAAATGAACAATGAACTTGAATGGAGGATGAGACCAAAGAAGAAGAAGAAGACTTGCAAAGAAGAATCAAGTAAAGAAGAGGCGAAATGGGCTTTGAAGGTTTTCGACAATGAGGTAAGAAACTCACCCAAGTTGTTCTTATCTTACATTGAAATTACATGATCCTTTCATGAGTTGCTTGAAATAGTTGGTAGGTTTTTTTTATGCTTTTTCCTTCCTAGTATTTTTGAAAAGTAAAAATTATGAATGATATTTGCATGATTTGTGATATTGCCTAGAATTAATCCATGCATGTGTATCTTGATATTTCATTTCTAAACATGATGCTTGATGATTTTGTAACATGCATTAGTTTTTGAAGTAATGTTGATTTGACTCTATGTTATGGATTAACGTATTCTTGGTCTAATTGTTTTCATGATAAATTAAGATGACATTTTGAGATGATGAAATTTTATGTATACTTTCCATATCGGTTTTTAATCTTAAACATGATACATATCTATGTATGAATTTCTTGAAAATCTTTTGATGATAGATGTATGTATCTTGATTATAATTTGAAAACTTCCATCTTGGCTTAGTGGGTTTTAATCCTTTTTATGATGAAATTTTTATTGATACATGTCTTCATGAAATCAATTATAAAGTCCCAACCCACAAATTTTCAAAATGAAAGAAATATGGCTTTGATATTGCCTTGTGTTATATTTGGACTTAATGGGTTTCATGATGAAAATTATTTTTCAGATTTTTAAAATGATGTATGATTTTAGCAAAAGTTTGAGCATCGATCATCTTGTTATAACAAATGAAAGAAAGAAGTGAAATGATTTTAATGATGAATTCATTTCTAAATATGATGATGATCTCATGTTTAAATATGATGCATGACATTGATCATTCTTATGAAAGATCAAATCACGTAAATTGAAACTCTTAAAAATAAGAAAATGCACTATCATAATGTTTTATTTTTGATGTGTTTGGTCTTAATGGTCTTTATGACGAAACTTACGTCTTGCTTTGAAAAGTTGATACATGCTCATATGTAATCAATTTATGTTGCTCTTATTAAAATTTTCGAATGAAAGATTTTGATACATTTGATCTTAATGGGTTTAATGACAAACTTGTATTTTGAATTTATACAATGATGGGTTCCATATAAATATTTGAACATACATTATGAAATCATCATTGAAATGAAAATATTAAAAGTTTGTTATTATGCTTAATGACTTTATGATATCATATTTTGATGACAAACTCATGTTTTGGTCTTAAATTTGATACTCATCATTTGAAACATGAGCACACTTGTTTGAAACAAAGTGAAACACATTATCATGAAAAATTGAATATCATATCTTGAAATAATGTGTTATATTTTTGTCTTGACGATTTTTATAATGAAGTTTGCCTTTCATTTTTTGAATACTTATTTTGATTTGGCATATAAAGACATACTTAGATAATAAAAATCATAAAAAGGAAATACATGACTTTTGAAATTTGTCTCTCTAAAGTTATCAAATTTTTGATAAAAGACAAATGATGAATCCATGTATATTATGTTCTTGAATCTCGAGAACGATTTTGATAAATTTGATTACGAGTTTTGAGTTAAGAAAATGAGTTTGAATGATTTTATGACTCCTCTCTTAATCTCTTGAAATCATGACTTTAAATTCTTGACTTGAGATATTTTATGTGAATTGAAATACTTTCTTCCTTAATTGCTTCTTTTTATCATTGCTATTATACCTCCCATGATTTATGTTGTAGAGAAAGAATTTATAAATCATGATGCAATGAGATCTCTTATACAATAATGAAATGCTTATGTGATTCTTTGCTAAAGAAAATATCTTGATTCTTATGAAATGTGATCTTGATGAAAATTCTTATACATGAATCAAGTTACTCTTTGTGCTATATCTTTTCAAATGAATCATGAGCCTTGATGTCATATATTTCATGATCCTAGAAGTGACATGATTTCTTTGTCTTGTGTGGTAAATTAAATATTTGATAAATGAAATTTACTTTATGATGAAGAATCATTGAATCATGACTTGATCTATGAGAATGCTATGTTCTTATGCATCATGATTCTAGGTTGTATATCCTTTATCATGAATTGGAACTTGATGCTAAAGAAAATATTTATGAATCATGATTTTGATTTCTCGGAACTATATGCTTAGAATTTGTTTTACAATCATGATCTTGATCTTGCTAAAATGAAAAGTTATGAATCATGGATGATGTCTTTTGGTTTTGATTCTTGTTGAATTTACATATTGATATCCTTCATGACATGATTTCTCATGTTTCAATACCATCTTGTATGCATCATGTGATGATTGATATATTGATTGATGCAAATTTTTCATTAGTTCCTCCCTTCTTTTCGATAATGATAAAGGGGGAGTTAAATTGCTAACTTGTGTATCAAAAGAGAAAAATTTGCTAGCTTAAACATTGAGAAGTAAAATGTTGCTATCTCAAGAAAGGTAAAAATCTTGCTCAACTTCACTTTTTTCAACAAAATTGCTTGCATCTTTGTTAAAAATTATTGTTGAATCTCATGCAAGATTATTTGTAGTATTAATCCTCCCTTTCTTTTTGACATTGATAAAGGGGGAGAAGGCTTTTGCTAGATTGCATATTACAAATGAATGCAAAAGTCCTAGCATGCAAAGAAAGCAAAACTTGCAAGCTTGCTCTTCTCAAAAGAGAAGAAAGAAATTACAAAATTGCATGCATATCGCAAAAGAAGTCAAGAAAATGCACATCTTTGAATACAATTTGCTTGCACTTCTCAAAGGAACATAAAAAAACTTGCTATCATCACGACAAGTGCTATCTTGCCTATCATGATAAACTTGCGATGCCTAAATGTTGTATGATGTGATTAATAGCTAGTATGTTTGTAATATTTGCATATCCTTGAAAACTAGCTATGATGTTACTTCTCCTTTTTGTTGATGACATAGGGGGAGAAGTAGATTGATGACTTCATGCATTGATTGAATATTTTATATTTGCATGATGGTTTGATGATTCTCTTACTTGTGATGAATGTTGCTTAGATTTGGGATAATCCAAGGTTTCTATCAATGGCATATTGATAGGGGGAGTTTGTGTTAAACTCCGGGGAGTTAAGGTTAACTCTATTAGTCATCAATTAGTTGTCATCATCAAAAAGGGGGAGATTATTGAATCTTGGATTTTGATGATGAAACTAATTGATTGTGTTTTGTTGTTTAACTATGTGTTGAGTTACGCAGGTTTACTATCGATCAAGATTAGACAGTTGACGCTGGAGGAATTGACGTTGTGCCGGAGGTGATCACGTCAGGATATTAGATGTTGAGCCGAAGGTTCGGTCGACTATCGGCAGGAGGCTTCGGATGTCGGGCAACGGGCCAAGAAGTGCGGATTTACGCCATGGATATCGGGGTTGCGGAAGTCAACCGCCGATTAGGCAACAAGCCACAAGAGAGGACGATGTGCCGAAGGATCAGAGGAAGCACCGACCAATGACGTGCCAAGCAACTGGATGTCAATTCGCGTTGTAATAATTGTCTAGATCGAAGTAGGGTGTTTGTTTATACAGGAGTAACTACGATAAGGATGAAGACGTAAAGCGAAACAAAGGGCCGAAGTCAAGTGCGATGGATCGTTGGAAGTTCAAGTGTTCGATGGAAGTCCGAAGATTCGTTGGGAGTGCTGTCGGAACCGGCCGAGAACGAGTAGGGAGCTTGCCGAAGGGTTTTCGGAAGTTTGTCGGAAGGTTCGTCGGAAGTTCACAGAGCTTGCTAAGAAAGATCAGAGCTTGCCAAAGAAGCTTGATGGAACTCGCTAAGATCATCATGAAGTCCGAGAGCTTGCCGGGAGTCTGTAGAATGGTTTCCGAGGGTTCGTCGGAAGACCGTCGGAAGTTCACCGAAAGCTCACCGAAAGAAGTCTTGTCTTATGAACCTTGAAATAGCTTTAAAAATATCTTTAAAATTTATAGTTAGCACATAATTTGGTTTAGAATTAGGTGTTAATCCTATAAATCAAATTTGGGCCAATTTGGACTTCAAACTCGGCCGAAACCACTGTGCTAAAAAATATGACCTGGGCGGTGGCACCGCCTAGAGGCCAAGAGCTGGGTGGTGGAACCACCCTAGGCGGCGAGAGCACCGCCCAGCAGCGGGCCTCTTTGTGTCGATCTGCCCAGGTGCCAGATCGACAAAGTGATAGAACCGCCTCGACAAAGAGTAGCACCACCCGACACCGGGAAACTCAAAAAAATTCAAATTTGGAGCCTAAATTTGAATCACTTTGAAGCCTATAAATACCCCACTCATTCAGAGTTTAGGGGAGTCTAGAACTGAAAAAAAGGGGGAAACTCTCTTTGAAGTGTGTCAAATCTTCCTTCTAAGTCTTAAGAGTGTTCTAGTCCAAGAGAGGAGTAAGTGTGCTTTGTAAGGGTTATCTCCTAAGCCCGTCAAAAGGAGAGGTGCTGTAAGGGAGTTCATCCTCGCCTGTTGGAAGGAGGATAGCTAGTGGAAAGATGGTGGCCTCAAGCAAGAGGAATCGGGAGTAGACGTAGATCGGATGACCGAACCATTATAAAAATCTGGTTTGCATTTACGTTCTTACTATTTACTTTGCTGCTCTTTCCACTTGCTGCCTTATTTTCTCAACTTCATCTTCATCTTATTACGTATGCTTTAAAGTTAAAACGTAATCTTTCTGGGTTCAAATGAAACATTGCATTCATTCGTACGAAGTTTTCGAACTTGTTTTAATCGCTGAAAAATTTCTCATTCCTTACCACTGCACTAATTCACCCCCCCCCCTCTTAGTGCCGCTCGATCCCTAACAGACCCTATTCATGCGTGCCCTTTCTTTAGGAGTCTTTGGGGACATACTCCTAGAAAGTGATAGTCTATGTCTCATCGGTATGAGACATCTCTTAAAATTTTTTATGCCAAACATTTTGATAATAGTGTCTATGTACCTGGATTGGGACAAGCTAAGCATCCTCTTGGATCTATCTCTATAAATCCGAATCCCCAATATATAGGATGCTTCCCCTAGGTACTTCATGGAGAAGTATCTAGATGGCCAAGCCTTTACCGTGGAGAGCATTCCTACATCATTCTCAATGATTAGGAAATCATCTACATACAACACCAAAAAGGTAATAGCATTTTCTCTTACCTTTCTATACACACAAGGCTCATCTTCATTCTTAACGAACTCATAAGATCTGATCGTCTCATCAAATCTTATGTTTCAACTTTGGGAAGGTTGCTTTAGTCCGTAGATGGATCGAAGCAACCTGTACATCTTATCTGGACTGTCCTTGGATACAAATCCCTCAAGCTATATCATATACACCTCCTACTCGAGGTTGCCGTTGAGGAACATAATTTTCTTGTCCATCTGCCAGATCTCATAATTAAGGTGTGCTACAATAGCCAATAGAATTTAGATGGATTTTAGCATCTCTATGGGTGAGAAGGTTTCGTCGTAGTCAACACCTTGGTTTTGATGATACTCCTTATCCACTAGCATTGCTTTACAGGTCTCTACCTTTCTGTATACTCCGATCTTTCTTTTGAAGATCCACTTGTAGCCAATGGGTACAATACCCTCGGGTACAACAACAAGATTCCAAACCTTGTTGGAATACATAGAATCCATTTCTGAATTCATGGCTTCTTACTATTTCCAGAAGTCTATGCTCATAATAGTCTTCTCGTAGGTCTGAGGATTAATATCCTCAACATCCTCTCTTATGATATGTCCAACATATCTCTCAGGAGGATGAGATACTCTACCAGACCTACGTAAAGTTGGAACATATGTGCTAGGTACCTGAATAGATTTTAGCTATGGAATGGTACTTGAGTAAAGTTCTCCAACCTAGCTCAACTCTATCATGCTCCCACTGTCTCTACCAAGAATGTTTTCCTTCTTAAGGAACACTACTCTCTTAGCTACAAAGATGGGGTGATAGAAATAATACCCATAAGTTTTCTTGGGGTATTCTATGAATTTGCACCATTCTATCTTGGATTCCAACTTATCGAGTATGTGTCTCTTAACATGGGCAGGACAACCCCAAATCTTCATAACTTTAAGATCAAGCTTCCCTTTCTATATCTCATATGGTGTAGACACTACCGACTTAGTTGGAACTCTGTTCAGAAGGTAAGATGCGGACTCTAGGGCATATCCCCAGAATGAGATGGGTAGATCGACGAAACTTATCATAGACTGCACCATGTCTAACAGTGTGCGATTCCTCCTTTCAAATATACAATTAAGTTAGGGGTGTATAAGGAGGTGTCCATTGGGACACCTCCCATGTTCATCAAGGAATTGGGTGAACTATGTACTCAAATACTCACCTCCTCGATCTGATCAAAGAGTCTTGGTACTCTTTCCAGTCTGAACCTTTACTTCATTTTTATACTCCCTAAATTTCTTGAAGGCTTCAGACTTGTACTTCATCAAGTACACATGTCCGTACCTAGAGAAATTATTAGTGAAAATAATGAAATAGGAATAACCACTAATAACCTGAGTTGACATGGGGTCGACCACATACATCACTATGTATAAGTACCAACAACTCAATAGCTCTCTCTAGTTCTACTAAATGGAGAGTTGGTCATCTTTCCATGAAAGCAAGGTTTGTAAGTTGCATATGACTCATAGTCAAATGGATCTAGGTATCCATCTAATAGCAACTTTTGAATCCTTCCCTCATAGATATAACATAGCTTACAATGCCATAGATATGAATTGTTCACCTCATCTTGTTTCCTCTTGGACTCAGTTACATTCATGATATATGGAGTAGTATCTAGCATAATCAAACCATTATGCAATGTTCCTCTCATGATAATCTTATCATCCTTAATAATTAAATAATTATTGTTCTCAAAAACTACTTTATAACCATTCAATGTCAAAGATAAAATGGAAATAACATTTTTGATGATAGAGAGAACAAAATAAGATGCATCTAATGCAATAGTAGCTCCACTAGGTAGATGTAGTGTGACCTTGCCAATAGTAATAGTAGCAACTCTTGCTTCATTGCCCATCTTAAGGTCCATCTTGCCTCTCATCAATCTCCTAGGTCATGTCAGAACCTACAACAAATTACAGATATGATAAACACTATCGGTATCCAATACCTATGTGTTATCATATGAGTCTGACAAATGGAGACTAATCACGAATGCATATATGAAACTTCTCTAAGCTTCTGTTTCGCTTTCTTTGCAATATACTCTTTGTAGTTCCTCTTCCAATGCCTGTCTTTACCATAGTGGAAGTATTGGCTTTTGTCCTCTTCTAGGTCTTCTTAGCAATCTTTGCTTTACCCGATCTACCCTTGCCCTTTGCCCTTCTCAAGGTACTTCTCTATTTTCCTTTTCTTTATGGTCTTACTAGCATAGAGAACTATGAAAAGGAATCGAGTAGGGATTGAAGCACAAGATCCACACACAGGTTATTCTTTAGGACTATTCCTAGATATGTGAGTGTCTTTATCCACTCAATCATCTTAAGGATATGGTTCTGAACCAATTGTCTCTCAGTCATCCTAGCATAAAAGAGACTCTTTGATATCTCATATCGTTAAGTTCTTTCTTGTTCCTCAAACAATTTATGGAGATGTAGTAGTATAGATCTATCATCCATCCTTTTATATTGTCTCTATAACTTGGGAGTCATGGAGCCCAACATATAATACTGAGCAAGAGTGGAGTCATCCATGTACTTCACGTAGCGAGTGATCTCATCCTCGCTTGTCCCTTCCTTGGGCATAGGTATCACTATTTCAAGGACATATGCGATTTTCTCGGCTGTGAGAACTATTCTCAGGTTACGGAGTCAGTTCGCATAGTTTTGACCAATGAGGCGGTTGGTATCAATATGCCACATAGAGAGTCTAATAGCGACATTTTCAAAAAATATAGATGTAACATAAATAAATAACATGCATATTTTATAGAAATATAAATAATCAAGATATGAACTTCTATCTTGATATACTCCCATTATTTTACGAGTGAGTCACGTGACACCCTTAGCATGTGAAACGGAAGTCTCCGGCAGACTTCTATTGGGGATCGAGATCCAATCAACATCTTAGTGTAATCTTGAGAGACTCGACTAATCACACTAAGCCCAAAAGGTGGGCAACTCTTGCCAATCACAACTCCTTATGATTCTCATTCTGTTCGGCCTCCGAACCACCATAGCCTCGAGGGACTCGACCAACCATGATGTTCAGTTAAGTCATCACTATCGTTACAAGATGAGTATGATTCGATGATATACCCTCGAGGGACTCGACCAAGCATACCATGTCCTCAGGCCATCGGTGACATCTCTATGTCATAGATAAGATAGCGAATTGTGATATAGGTGAGTCTCGAGGGACTCGACCAACTCAACCTACACCGTGAATCGGTTCCTACCTATAACGATAGAAGGCTATATGGGTCAATCTAATTGCCTCACATTTACCGACTTAAAATTATTAATAGAGAGGATTTTGATTTGTTTTCCTAATATAATGTGTCACACATATACATATTTAATATATATCTATATCGCATGTAAATATATATACATATCTAGTAGGTGTATAATCAATCACACATCACATGAGTAATCACACCAGATGATCATGGACCACATCCTAATACGATCAAGCCTGAGCCAATGGGCCCAATCACTCACATGAGGATTTGTGTGCTTTGGCGCATCTCCATTCTCTGTGATCATCCATCTCACTTCGTCGGTTCCGTCTGTTAGGATCTAAAAGGCACTAAGAGGGGGTGAATTAGTGCAATGGATTAAAATCGTACTTTTGAAGGCGATTTTACAAAAATACAAGTTCGTAGGAAGATTTGATTGTGAAAGAGAACTTGAAAGTAATTGCTTGAGTAAAGGAAATAACAAGGAACTAAACAACTTGTAGCTAAGTAATGAAATGGTTCAAAAATCTAAACACTCACACATTTATGAACACAATGATGTATAGTGGTTCGGTCAAATGACCTACATCCACTCTTGAAGCCTTCACGATGAGGCTCCGCTCTTCCACTAGCAAATCCTTTGAAGGGGAAGGACCAAATACCCTTTTTACAACCCTTTACAAGAGGTTCACACTCTTACAAGATTTCTCAAGAACAAGGAGGAGGTGAACACTTAGCAAGAGACAAGACTTTTCAAGACTAATCAAAGACTTTAACTCAAGATTTTAACTCTCAAAAAGGGTACCCTTTCAGCTGAGAAAGGGGGGGTATTTATAGATCCAAAGTGGATTGAAATTTGGGCTTCAACTTTGAAATCAAATTGGAGTTCCCGGTTCTGGCGGTGTCAGAGGCGGTGCCACAGGGGCGGTACCACCGCCCTAGCCAGGCGGTGCTACCGCTGGCTACAGTAGCCGAGCTACAGTAGCCGGGCTATAGTAGTCGGGCGGTGCTACCGCCAGTCGTGGCGATGCCACCGCCAGTGGCGGTTCAACCACCTGGCCCATTCAGCCAAGGCTGAATGGGCCCTGTTTAAGGCCCAACTCGGCCCAGTAGAGGCCCGATTGGCCCCCACTGAATTTAGACAGGATTTTTTTCTAAATCCTTGCTCTACTCATGTGCAAACTATGAACTTAAAAACATAACTCAAAGTGATTTGACCCGACACTCTTCAAGTCAACTTCCGACGAGCTTTACGGTGAGATTCCGGCAGGCTTTCGATGCTTCCCTCGGATTGCTTCCAGCGGACTCCCAACATACTCCCGGATTATATGGCGAGCTCAACGAGTCTTCGGCTAGCTTCCGAATCTTCCCGGTAAGTTCCGCGAACCTTCGATGATCTTTGCGATGAACTTCCGAAAACTTTGGCAAGTCCCTGTGTTAGAACCCTCCGCGGATTCTAAGCTTGGGGTTGATCTCTATAGGGGATCGGCCTCCTTGGAACTCTATAGGGGTTCCTTCCTCCAAGTTGCTGCACAAAGGCTGCAAAATATTGATCTATTCCTTGATTAAAAGAGGATGAATACATGGCTATTTATAGGGCTTTTAAGCCCCAACTCCTAATAGGACTCTTACTTAAGACTCCTACTTCTAACCAACTTTTAATTATGACTCCTTCTCTAGTAGGACTTCTACTTTTAATAGGACTCTCTTCCTAATAGGACTTCTACTTCTAATAGGACTCTCTTCCTAATAGGACTTCTACTTCTAATAGGACTCTCTTCCTAATAGGACTTCTACTTCTAATAGGACTCTTTTCCTAATAAAACTCTTACTTATAATAGGACTCCTTTCCTAATAGGACTTCTACTTCTAATAGGACTCTTTTCCTAATAGAACTCCTACTTATAATAAGACTCCTTTCCTAAGAAGCAACCTAACCCTAACCTAGCCGGCCTCTTCACCTCTTTAATAGGAATTCGGCTAGATAGGATTTACATGAATGCCCTTATCAATGAAACTAAATTAGGACTCTCATAGCTAGAGTCCTAACTATGACCCGCCCTCTTCAAATCAGTCTTGTCCTCGAGGTGGCGTTCCATGACTTCGGGATTTGATCTTCAAGTCGTCATAGTTCTCCCAAGTGGCATCTTCTTTGGTAGGTTTGCCCTTGTATTAACACTTGATGAGCAGGTTGTCGTCGTCGAGTCATGATTCGTCGATCAATAATGGCACTTGGTTGGGTCTGGAGCTCTCCTTGGGTAGTTATATTTGGTAGATGGCTTTGGGATGTCTCGTGTTGTCCCAACCTGAGCTTCAAACATGATACATGGAAGACTGGATGAATTCGGGAGCTGGCGGGTAAGTCCAATCTGTATGCTACTTCTCCGATGCGCTCCAAGAAATATTTTAGGCTTTATGGTCGGTCTTGATGTGAAAGTGTCGCCCAATTAAGTATGGTCTCCATTTGGACACCGCATGCACAATCGCGAGCATCTCCTTGTCGTAAATAGTCATCTTGAGGTGGGAAGGAGATAATGCCTTACTAGTATAAGCAAGGGGTCAGCCATCTTGCATTAATACAGCACCAATTCCTGCTCCGGAGGCATCAGCTTCAATAATAATAGTCTTATCGAAGTCGGGTAATGCTAGTACTGGCATTGTTATCATTGCGACTTTAAGTTCCTCGAAGGCGGTGGTGGCTTTGTTCAACCATTGGAAAGCATCTTTTTTCAGCAAGGAAGTAAGGGGTGTACTGATCTTTCCATAGTCTTTCATAAACTTACGGTAGTAACCTATTAAACCAAGAAAGCCGCGCAGTGATTTTATGTTCCTCGGGGTTGGCCAGTTCTGCATTGCTTCAATTTTGGAGGGGTCCACTACCACACCTTCCTCTGATATGATATGCCCAAGATATTCCACTTTTTGTTGAAGAAAACTATACTTCATTTTTTTGACAAAAAGAACATGTTCTCGCAAAATTGTCAAAACAAGTCTTAAGTGCTGAATATGACTTTCAAGAGAAGGGCTGTAAATAAGGATATCGTCAAAGAAAACTAGCACAAACTTTCGAAGATAACTCTGGAAAATATCATTCATAAGTCTCTGGAAGGTGGAGGGAGCATTGGTGAGACCAAAGGGCATTACCAGAAATTCACAGTGACCGTTGTGCGTTCGAAAGGCAGTTTTCGGTATATCTTCTTCGCACACTCGTATTTAATGATACTCGGATCGAAGGTCCAACTTTGTGAAGACTCGTGCTCCTTTTAATTCATCAAGCAATTCATCTACTACTGCAATAGGATACTTGTCCTTGATGGTTATGTCGTTGAGAGCTCGGTAATCAACGCACATTCGTCATGTTCCGTCTTTCTTTCGTACGAGGAGCACTGGTGAAGAGAAGGGCTGCAACTTGGCTGAATAACTCTTGTTTCAAGCATCTCTTTTACAATCCTTTCTATTTCATCTTTTTGGAGATGTGGATACTGATATGGTCGAATATTTGCTGGAGGTTTCCCTGGAAGAATTGGTATACGATGATCGTGCCGGCGATTAGGAGGTAGGCTGCGTGGTTCGTCAAATATATCTGAAAATTCAGCAAGCAAGGGAAGTAGGTTTGGATCTTCAAATTTGGTTGGCTCTCCCTTAGGTTGCTGCTCAAGTTGTACCAAAAAGCCGCTGCATGCTTTGTGCAAAACTTTCTCCATTCGTTGTGTGAAAATTATTGTTACGTTGCCCCCACGTTTCCCGTACAGTATCACCTGTTTCCCCTTGCTGTAAAATTTCATAATTATTTTCAAAAAATTTCAAGAAATATCACCTAATGTCGTCAACCATTCGATGCCAAGCACGGCCTCATAATCATCGAGAGAGAGGAGGAAAAAATCTACAATTATCTCTTGGTCCTGCAGCAACAGTTTCACCTATGGGCACTTACGATCACACTTCAAAATTCGTCCATCTGCGAATTTAACATTGAACCTACTGCAATTCTCAATAGGTAAGGCCATCCGGACAGCAACCTTGCTGTTCATAAAATTATTAGTGCTCCCGGTGTCAATAAGAACAGTGATTGGTTGTTGCTTCAGAAATCCTCCCACTTTCATTGTTTGCGGGTTCGTATAACCGGCAAGGGCATGCATCATAATATCAATTGGCTGCTGTTCTTCATCTGTGACCTCTTCCTTATGCTCTTGGACCTTCTCCTTCATGTCTTCAAGAGGTTCAATCAATAGGAGGCGGCCCCTTTTGCAGCGATGATCGCGGTACCACGGCTCGTCGCAATGCCAACAAAGACCCTTTGCTGATCGATCACGTAGTTCTTCTCTTGTTAATTTTTTGGGCAGCGAAGGATGGCTGGGAGCAGAAGGGGGTTTATATGTTGAGGTTTTAGGAGTGGTTCCCATCCTCCGAGAATCTTGGTTGAGTCGTTCTTCTTGTATTCGGGCAAAAGAAATCGCAGCCATCACGGTAGGGGGCTGTCGTGCCTTAACTTCCCCTTTTATCTCTGGCTTGAGTCCTTCGATAAATGTTCCTAACAATTGACGGTCAGTCCAATCACGAGCAAGGTAAGATAGCTTCTCAAACCTGGTTTGGTACTCTTGAATCGTAGAGGTTTGTCGAATCTTTGCGAGTTGGCCGTCGATATTTTCATACTCCGTAGGTCCGAAATGGTTCAGCAGTGCATTCTTAAATTGATTCCATGTCGGAGCCCCATGATTATATTCTAGCCAATTGTACCATTGAATAGCATCTCCTTCAAGGTGGATGACAGCAATCTCCACCATAGCATTATCCGACGTTCGGTAGTAGCGAAAGTAACGTTCTGCGCGCGAAATCCACCCCGCTGGGTCTCCTTCTTCCCATCGTGGGAAGTCCACCCTCATGCATGGCTGAAGCACATCCAAGAGCTGTCCCTCCTTCTCTGGGGTCCTTTCTAAATTCTCTCCTTGCTGCAGTTTGGTTGGACTCGATGGTTGTCCAATTCTGAATTCTGCAAACAAAGCACGCAATTTGTCTTCCAAGAGCGATTCAAGCCGTGATTCAATCTGAGATTCCCATGCTTCAAATTTAGCATCAATTGGATCTTGGGAAGCCATAGCATATGTCTGTAGATCAGAGATGCCCTTGTCTTTTTTCTGTTGACGGGTTAATGGCATAGGGTGGTGGAAGGTTCGGATAATAGATCGGTGATTGAAGGGTTCAGCTGTAATGGTTTACTGTTTTGGGCTGTGGTTTTTGATGCTGTTAGGGTTATGAAACTAGGTTATGATGGCTGCATCTTGAGGCTAGAGGGATGCCCTAAAGATGTCTTGGTTTGTGGCAGCAAGGTGGCTAGGGTTTGATAGGTTACGGAGAAGAAAAAAGGACAAAGGTGCAATACCAGATTTTTCGCCGAAAAAATTCCAGCAGTAAAGATGTAATTTTTTCAGAAATTTTCAAAAGAGATTCAAGTAAAACTCAAAGGGGATCTACTGATAAGGAAGAGGTAATACTGTAAAAAATTTCGTAGGAAGAAACGACAACAAGAGGTTTGGCAAAATTGAGAATCACGGAGAGGTATTATAGCAGATTTTTACATCTAAAGTGTAGCAGATTGGACGTAAAAGATAAGTGGTTTTTATTGAGAATTTTTCGATAAAACCAAAGGGAAAACCACTGTTAGGAAGTGTCAAAGCCGCCGTAAAAATTTTATAGAGAATTGGATAGAAAAAACGTAGTAGCAAGATCAAAAAGGTAGTGCTATGCGGCTGAAATTCTGCAGTGCGACTTTCGTTGTAGAGATGAAAACTTTGCGACGAAAAGTTTATGCAGAAATTATAGGAACGAATTTTTTTGGATTTTTTGAATTAGGATAACTAAATTGCAGCAGCAGTAGGGTAGATAACCAGAACCTATTGCAATTCACGGGAAGATCAAAGGATGATCTACGGTGGTGGAGATGATGGCGGAATTCAGCGATGATCTTCTAAGCAATTGTGGGAATTGCTTTGGCAGTTGGGGAGGGCTGGTGGATGGCTGTGGAAGGGCAGCGAGACACCAAGAATGCTGCTCTGATACCAAGTGTTAGAACCCTCCGCAGATTCTAAGCTTGGGGTTGATCTCTATAGGGGATCGGCCTCCTTGGAACTCTATAGGGGTTCCTTCCTCCAAGTTGCTGCACAAAGGCTGCAAAATATTGATCTATTCCTTGATTAAAAGAGGATGAATACATGGCTATTTATAGGACTTCTAAGCCCCAACTCCTAATAGGACTCTTACTTAAGACTCCTACTTCTAACCAACTTCTAATTAGGACTCCTTCTCTAGTAGGACTTCTACTTTTAATAGGACTCTCTTCCTAATAGGACTTCTACTTCTAATAGAACTCTCTTCCTAATAGGACTTCTACTTCTAATAGGACTCTCTTCCTAATAGGACTTCTACTTCTAATAGGACTCTTTTCCTAATAAAACTCTTACTTATAATAGGATTCCTTTCCTAATAGGACTTCTACTTCTAATATGACTCTTTTCCTAATAGAACTCTTACTTATAATAGGACTCCTTTCCTAAGAAGCAACCTAACCCTAACCTAGTCGGCCTCTTCACCTCTTTAATAGGGGTCGGCTAGATAGGATTTACATGAATGCCCTTATCAATGAAACTAAATTAGGACTCTCATAGCTAGAGTCCTAACAACCTGATTCGATCTTGGATGGTTCCGGCAACACTTCCGACGATCTCTCGGACTTCTGATGAACTCTTGAACCCCCGACGAACTTGACCTCGGTAAATCGCTTTATGTTTTCTTCCCATCGTAGTTGTTTCTGCACACTTATCTCGACAAAGTAGATTAGAACAAATATTTCACCAATTGACTTCATCATCAAAATCCGAGATTCAACAATCTCCCCCTTTTTGATGATGACAATCAATTGATGATGGAGTTACTCTTAACTCCCCCTATCTATATGCCATAGATAATAAAAAATTGCTTGAATTCAATATTTGAATTCAACATAATAAGTTTAACATATGAAAGAAAAACTTCATGATTTACTTAATGATGATAAAGTCGATGTATAGACATTCATTATTAAGATGTCAAATAGGTATCAAATGATATCAATAAAGTATACACAATAAAAACATGATATCAAGAACCTAAATAAGCATTTTAAGCATATAACTTGCAATAACTTGTAAAGCATAGGAAGTGCATATAACTTTCAACGTATAGCAATTGCATTCACATATTATTTCTCCCCCTTTGTCATCAATAAAAAGGAAAAGAGGGATTCATATTATGAGTGCACATCCAAATATATGTAACAATAAAGGATGTCCGAAAAATATCACAAATGTGGAAAAGGAAATCATTCAGAAATCCGAATATCATTCCACAGTGCCCAAGAAGATGTAGTGAAGATAATACAACATATATATCAAAGCTGCATAGATGTCAAAGTTGCACACAAGTTTACAACGTTCAAAAAGAAAGTACAACAAACTACTCCTTAGGAGGAATGCCAAAGTGCCTATACATGTGATCTATCTTTTGGTTCATCTTTCGCATTTCCTTCAAAATTTCAATTTGCTATAATTTTACTTCATTTAACTCTCTCATGATCGGATCGTCAGAAGGTGGAGCTGAAGCTGGCACTGATGGAGCTGCATCAAAAGGATCAGGAGGAGGAGATTCACTTCCCCTAAAGACTAGTGTTTCGGGATGGACTACTGGTGGGGGAGGTATATCACTTCTCCTAGGTTGTCTAACCCTTATTCCATGCTCGAATGTACACCTTAGTTGCCTAAGTAGTTTCACGTCAATGATGTTAAATCTGTCCACTTGTATTACTTCTTCATCAGGTGGAATGCAAATATTATGGGCATGCAATAGTTTAGTTATTAATCCTCTATATGGTAACATTGATCCTTTAGAAAGGACTTCTATCATGTGCTGCCGGATTAGGTATCCAAAACAAAAATTCTATCTGGTCATGATCCAATATATGGTACCTAATTCAGTGAAACTGATCTCATCATGATGAAACTGTTTAGGAATGATAATGCTTACAAGAATGTGATGTAAAATTTTAGAGTTAAAAGGTAACAAATGTTCACAACTCTTGGGGATTATGCCTAAGTTTGGATTTGCAAACACGGTTTCTAAGGCTTTAGAGTGGGTGGCTCCGATTGTGTCCATGTCCTATTTCCCTCTAAAATAACATCCTAACTCTTTCTCAACAATTCCAATTAATGAGCATATAGTACTATCAAATATTTGGATCTCATTTCCAAGAAGATAAGTTGATAAGCCATCATCATTCACGCTTAAATTAGCATAAAACAATTTAATCAAGTGTGGATAAATAGGTTCAACAACTTGCAAAATGGGTAAGGCCTCTAAGTCTGCAAACCACATGATGGGTTCTAGGTTCCCTAATTGATTCAAATTAACATATTTTCCTTTATGAATGGTTCTACAACCAAGTTCAGAAAATCTAAGGGAAGCTTCTTTTGATTTGAACAAAGATTGGTCAAATGAATCTACCTCCACTCTTTTTCCTTTGTCTCTTGATGATCTTTTAGGAGCCATTTCTATTTAGGATAGATCAATAATCAATTGAAAGGAAGGAATTAAACTAGACAAGAAAAAGATGAGAAAAATTTTAGTTTTTTTTTTTTTACCTTAGATTGTTCCTTTGAGAGGTAGGGAGCCTGAATCAAGGAAAGATCCCCTTCTTAGGCTTTTAGAGGGAAGGAATGATGCTTGGGAAGTTTTTAGAGGGGTGTAGAGAGGTGAGGAAGAGAGCTCTCGGGTTAGGGGGCGGTTCTACCGCCTGGCCCTAACTCACCCCTTATATAAGGGGTGTTCAGGCGGTACTACCGCCCCAGTAGGCGGTTCTACCGCCTGGGGCTGACTACCCAAGCGGTGCCACCGTCGGATCTGGCGGTGCTACCGCCGGTAGCACAAAAATCCCATTTTTTTTAATATTTTTTTTGAATTTGTTTTTGGGGATGGGATGAAGTCAAAAAGAATTCGATGAAAAGAAATCCAAGAGGAAAGATAAAAACCAAAAAGATTTGGAATCAAATCGATGAAAACCAAAATTTCAAGGAAAGATATCATATAATAAAGCTCACTTATTAGGATAATTTAACATGCCTAATTCCCTTCTAATAAAATCAAATTGTTCCTCATTTAAAGGTTTTGTAAAAATGTCCGCTAATTGATGATTTGTATCAACAAATTCAAGGGTGACATCTCTACTACTTACATGATCACGTATAAAATGATGCCTAATATCAATGTGCTTAGTTCGAGAGTATTGAATCGGATTTTTAGTTAGACAGATAGCACTCATGTTATCACATTTTATAGGAATGTTTTTTAAGTAAATTCCATAGTTTTCTAGTGTATTTTTCATCCAGATAACCTATGCACAGCATGCACTTGCAGCTATATATTCGGTTTCTGCCGTAGATAGTGCAACCGAATTTTGTTTCTTGGAAGTCCAAGAAACAAGTGCATGTCCTAGAATTGGCATGTTCTGGATGTGCTTTTTCTATCTATTTTATATCCACCAAAATCTGCATCTGCATAAGCTCTCAAATCAAAGTTATCAGATTTTGGATACCATAATCCAAGATTAGGAGTCCCTTTAAGATATCTAAGGATTCTCTTAACAGCTTTGAAGTGAGATAGCTTAGGATTAGCTTGGAATCTTGCACATAGCCCTACACTAAACATGATGTCAGGTCTGGTTGTAGTGAGATAAAGCAGGCTACCTATCATGCCCCTATGAGTTTTTTGATCAAAACTTTCTTCATTTTCATCCATATCTAATTTAGTGGAGGTGCTCATAGGAGTGCTAATATCTTTTGATCCATCCATATTAAATCGTTTTAACAATTCCAATGTGTATTTTGATTGATTTAGAAATATACCATCACTTAGTTGCTTGATTTGTAGTCCTAAAAAGAAATTTAGTTCTCCCATTAGGCTCATCTCAAATTCATCACTCATATTCTTAGCAAATGATTCACATAGTGATTTATTATAAGAACCAAAAATAATATCATCAACATAAATTTGAACAATAAGAAATTTTTTTTCAAAATGTTTAATAAACAATGTAGTATCAACCTTGCCTTTAGTGAAATCATTTGAAATTAAAAAAGAACTAAGCCTCTCATACCAAGCCCTAGGTGCTTGTTTTAGACCATATAGAGCCTTAGTTAGCTTAAACACATGGTTAGGAAAAAAAGAGTTTTCAAATCCGGGTGGTTGCTCGACATACACTTCTTCGGAAATAAAACCATTTAAGAATGCACTTTTGACATCCATTTGAAATAATTTGAAATCATTACTACTAGCATAGGCAAGGAGCATCCTAATGGCTTCTAATCTTGCCACCGGAGCGAAGGTCTCTTCGTAATCGATACCTTCTTCTTGGTTGAAACCTTTGACCACTAGTCTAGCCTTGTTTCTAACCACGATACCGTATTCATCTTGCTTATTTCTAAAGACCTACTTAGTACCAATAACTAAGTGGTCATTAGGTCTAGGAACAAGCTTCCATAACTCATTCCTCTCAAATTGATTCAATTCTTCTTGCATTGCGATAACCCAAGAATCATCTTTCAAGGCATCAACAATGCATTTTGATTCAACTTGAGAAAGAAAAGCGGCATGGGCACAAAATTCTTTGAAAGAAGAGCGAGTTTGAACCCCTTTCGATGCATCTCCTATAATTAACTCCTTGGGGTGAGCATCTACATACTTCCATTCCTTGGGTAAGGAAGTTTGGGATGAAGATGCATCCAAGTTGTCATTTTGAGGAGAGGGTTCATTCAAATTCAAATTATCAAGATCAAAATCATCATCAAAATCTTTCTTCTTAAATTCAGAAATTTCATTAAAAACCACATGAATAGATTCTTCTATAACTAAGGTTCTTTTGTTGAAAATACGAAAAGCCTTAGAAACGGAAGAATAACCAAGAAATATGCCTTTATTGGATTTTGCATCGAATTTTCCTAAGGCATCCTTTTCATTTAAAATAAAGCATTTACAACCAAAAACTTTAAAATAAGAAACATTGGGTTTTTTATCATTCCATAATTCATATGGAGTTTTAGATAGGGATGGTCTCACTAAAACTCTATTCATAACATAGCAAGCCGTATTCACGGCTTCGGCCCAAAAATATTTTGGTAAATTATATTCATTTAACATGGTTCTAGCCATTTCTTGCAAACTTCTATTTTTCCTTTCCACTACTCCATTTTGTTGTGGATTTCTTGGAGTAGAGAAGTTATGATTATATCCGTTTATTTCACAAAAATTTTGGAAATCATGATTTTGAAATTCACCTCCATGATCACTTCGAATTGATGAAATCATAAAACCTTTTTCATTTTGAGTGAGTTTACAAAATTTAGAGAAACATTTGAAACAATCACTTTTGTGAGCCAAGAAATAGGTCCAAGTGTATCTACTATAGTCATCCACAATTACAAAGGCATATTTGCTACCTCCTAGGCTTGTTATATCAATTGGTCCAAATAAGTCCAAATGGATCAATTGCAATGGTCTAGTGGTGCTAATTTGATTTTTTGATTTGAAACTAGTTTTTATTTGTTTTCCTAGTTGACATGCATCACATACCTTGTCCTTAATGAATTTCATGTTTGGGATTCCTCTGACTAACTCTCTAGATGAAATCTTAGAAATTAGTTTCATGCTTGCATGGCCTAATCTCCTATGCCAAAGCTAAGCATCATCATTCAAAATCAAAAAATATATTTCATTACTTAATTCATCAATATTTATGATGTAGACATTGTTTTGTTTTAAAGTAATCATGGATATGTCATTATTTGGTTTTTCAATGATGCAAACATTAGATTCAAATCTAACAACATAACCTTTATCGCATAATTGACTAATGCTTAAAAGATTATGTTTTAAACCATCAACTAGCAACACATCATCAATTGAAAAACTTGATTTGTTACCTATGGTTCCCTTGCCAATGATTTTACCCTTGTTGTTGTCTCCGAAGGTGACATACCCTTCTTCTTTGCTAGTGAGCATAGAGAAATGAGATGGATCTCCGGTCATGTGCCTTGAGCATCCACTATCAAGATACCATTTCTTGCTCCTAGCTTGTGAGTTTGTCTACAAAAGAGGATGATTTTTTAGGTACCCATTTGATTTTGGGTTCCTTACAAATTGATCTACTTAATTTATAATTTAACATTGAATTGTTTATGGTTCCTTTAGGAACCCATATCAATTTTTGTGGACTAATTTTCTTGAATGGACATTTGTAAGCAACATGTCCCGTTTTACCACAAATTTTACATTTCAAATGAGGTGATACATGCAATGTAGGACCTTTAATGAAGGTGGTAGGATTTTGGTGAGAACCACTCACAAATTCGATTCCACTTTTATTTCCAACGTGACCCTTGTTAGCAAGGATCATGTCCAAGCCCTTGCTAATGACCTTAAACTTGTTTAGGGTCTCTTTGAGTAGTAAGTTCTCCCTTTTTGTTGCATCTAAGTGTTCACACTTAAAGCATGGGGGTAGAGAAGGGGTTTGAAGACTATTGAACTTACTTTGTACTAAAGCATGCTCTTTCTTAAGCAAATTGAACTTCTTACTAATAGTTCTACATTCATCAAATAACTCATGAAAAGCAATAGAAAGTTCATCGAAAGATAACTCTTCATTAAATAACTCACTAACCTCTTCTCCTAATGCCATTAGCGCGAAGTTGGCCTCCTCTTTGTTGCTAGCTTCTTCAACATCGGAGTCACTTGAATCATCCCACGTGGCCTTCAAAGCTTTTTTTCTTCTTGAATTGCTTCTTCTTGGCTTGAGGGCATTCATTCTTGAAGTGTCCCGGCTTCTTGCATTCGTAGCAAATAACTTGGTCCTTTTTGTGTTCAAATTTATTTTTTGTGTCATTTTTAAATTTGTTCTTTCTTATAAATTTCTTAAACTTTCGAGTTAAAAGTGCAATGTCATTGTCACTGTCCTCATCACTTGATGTTCCTTTCAAGTGGTCTTCTTGTGTTCTAAGTGCCATATCCTTCCTGTTCTTTGGAAGGGGGTTCTCAAGCTCATCATGAGCATGGCACGTCATCTCGTAGGTCATTAGAGACCCAATAAGTTCTTCAAGCGGAAATACTTTAAGATCCTTGGCCTCTAGAATGGTCGTAACCTTTGGATCCCAACTCTTTGGAAGGGATCTTAAAATTTTAGTTACCAATTCAAAATTAGAAAAACCTTTACCAAGAGCTTTAAGTCCATTGATGACATCCGTAAAGTGGGTGTAAATGTCTCCAATGGACTCATTTGGTTTCATCCGAAAAAAGTTCATAGGAATGCACAAGAATATTGATTTTGGACTCTTTTACTCGGCTAGTGCTTTCATGAGTGATTTCAAGAGTGCGCCAAATATCAAATGCCAATTCGCAAATAGAAACCCGATTAAACTCATTCTTATCAAGCGCACAAAATAAGGCATTCATAGCCTTTGCATTGAGAGCAAAAATCTTCCTTTCCGACTCATTCCACTCACTCATCGGAAGAGAAGATTTTGCAAAGCCATTTTCAACAATGTTCCAAAGTTCGAAGTCTATAGAAATGAGAAAAATCCTCATACGAGTCTTCCAATACGTATAATCCGACCCATTAAACATAGGCGGACGAGTAATGGAGTGACCCTCTTGCATACCGGAGTAGGCCATCTCTCTTGTGTTTTAAACCAATATGAGAGCAAACCTTGCTCTGATACCAATTGTTAGGATCTAAAAGGCACTAAGAGGGGGTGAATTAGTGCAGCGGATTAAAATCATACTTTTGAAACCGATTTTACAAAAACACAAGTTCGTAGGAAGATTTCGATTTAACGAAAGAGAACTTGAAAGTAATTGCTTGAGTAAAGGAAATAACAAGGAACTAAACAACTTGCAGCTAAGTAATGAAATGGTTCAAAAATCTAAACACTCACACATTTATGAACACAATGATGTATAGTGGTTCGGTCAAATGACCTACATCCACTCTTGAAGCCTTCACGATGAGGCTCCGCTCTTCCACTAGCAAATCCTTTGAAGGGGAAGGACCAAATACCCTTTTTACAATCCTTTACAAGAGGTTCACACTCTTACAAGATTTCTCAAGAACAAGGAGGAGGTGAACACTTAGCAAGAGATAAGACTTTTCAAGATTAATCAAAGA
The DNA here is from genome assembly GCA_024322285.1 of Musa beccarii. Classification (NCBI taxonomy): domain Eukaryota; kingdom Viridiplantae; phylum Streptophyta; class Magnoliopsida; order Zingiberales; family Musaceae; genus Musa; species Musa beccarii. The sequence continues at coordinate 58,587,723 of CM044398.1, forward strand.
CATTAACTCAAGATTTTAACTCTCAAAAGGGTACCCTTTCAGTTGAGAAAGGGGGGGTATTTATAGATCCAAAGTGGATTCAAATTTGGGCTCCAACTTTGAAATCAAATTTGAGTTCCGGTTCAGCGGTGTCGAGGCGGTGTTATCACTTGTGTCGATCTGTGGCCCGACACATAGGGGCTGTACCACCACCCACCAGCGGTGCTACTGGCTGGCTACTGATGCCGAGCTCGATGGCAAGACTCTGCCACAGAGGCAGGGCTACAATAGCCGGGCGATGCTACCGCCCCAGGTTGGGCGGTGCCACCACCCTAGGCTGGGCGGTTCAACCGCCTGGCCCATTCAGCCAAGGCTGAATGGGCCCTGTTTAAGGCCCAACTCGGCCCAGTAGAGGCCCGATTGACCCCCACTGAATTTAGGCAGGATTTTTTTCTAAATCCTTGCTCTACCCATGTGCAAACTACGAACTTAAAAATATAACTCAAAGTGATTTGACCCGACACTCTTCAAGTCAACTTCCGGCGAGCTTTACGGCGAGATTCGGCAGGCTTTCGATGCTTCCCTCGGATTGCTTCCAGCGGAGTCCCAGCATACTCCCGGATTGTATGGCGAGCTCAACGAGTCTTCGGCTAGCTTCCGAATCTTCCCGGTAAGTTTCGCGAACCTTCGATGATCTTTGCGATGAACTTTCGAAAACTTCGGCAAGTCCCTGATTCGATCTTGGATGGTTCCGGCAACACTTCCGACGATCTCTCGGACTTCTGATGAACTCTTGAACCCCCGACGAACTTGACCTCGGTAAATCGCTTTATGTTTTCTTCCCATCGTAGTTGTTCCTACACACTTATCTCGACGAAGTAGATTAGAACAAATATTTCACCAATTGACTTCATCATCAAAATCCGAGATTCAACACCGTCGACATCTCAATGCATCTCCATGCATTGGATCGTCCGTCTCGACCTCATGGGTCCTGCTCCTACTATGCCTCCTTGTATAATTATAATATAATTATAGGCATGTAGGCGCAATAATAAATGAGAAAAATAAAGGCTCGTAGACCCTAATAATAATAATCGTATGTACACACATCATATCACACAGTCCATGATCATCTGTTCACATCATACATCACATGTATATATTATTATATAGGACTACTAGATAAATAATAATAGTTAATTAAATATTTTAATTAATCAATATTTTTCTATAAACAAGGATATATAGGGAATTTTTTAAATTCTGAAGGGGATTTTGGTCATTCGGCCAGAAAGGATAAAATCAAAATTTCTAAAATTCCCTGGGGCAAAACTATCTTTTGTCCAAAAATCCCTAATTCCCTCATTACCTGTGTTGTGGCCACCGTCACCGCCACCTTATCGGCGGTGGCGACGACGGTTAATTAAACATTTTAATTAATCAATATTTTTCTATAAACAAGGATATATAGGGAATTTTTTAAATTCTAAAGGGGATTTTGGTCATTCGGCCAGAAAGGATAAAATCAAAATTTCTGAAATTCCCTGGGGCAAAACTATCTTTTGTCCAAAAAGCCCTAATTCCCTCATTACCTATGTTGTGGCCACCGTCGCCGCCACCCTGTCGGTGGTGGCCATGCGCACGGGGGTGCACAGCCCATGCCTATGGATGGCTCGCCCTTAGGTGGTGTGCCCGTGGGTGGAGCCGCTACGAGTAGACGCTGCCCTCGCAATTGCTGCTTGTGTTGGCCGACGCCCCCTTTGTGGGCGCCACCACCATCTTGCGATCGTAGCCCCGCAAGCGCCGCTGCCCCCGCAGGCTCAGCGCTTGCTGGTGCCCTTCGTCCATGCGAGCACAGTGCCCGTAGGCGCCGCACGTGTGGGCGACGCCACCAGACGGCGGCGACACCGGCCGTCGCGGCGGCGACGCCACCGTCGTGCGACGGCCAACCGCGGCGGGCGCTTACGCTGTGGGTGCAAAGTGCTGCAGTGGCACCGGCCTTTGCGAGTAGATCGCCTGCAAGTGGGCACTGCCTTCCCCTTGCAGTCAGGCCGTAGGCAGCCTACAGGGGCTACCTGCTTGCGGCCCACAACCCGTTGGCCGGCTACCGTTGCAAGCAGCCTTGCGACCGCTGTGTGAATGCAGCAAGGGCAGTTGCTGCCCTTCCTCACCACTTTTCGCAAACAATTTGATGACAAAAGCTGTTCTAAATCACAACACACGTAGTTTAAGATTCGATCTTCGCACAAACAACCTGGCTTTGATACCACTGTTGGGAAATCCAAGGGGGTGACATCTCATGCGTAGTGGAAGAACAAAAAACAAAACACCCTTGTTTTTCGCAAAAGGTTCTATCATTGTGCGAAGTTCGATGCATCAAAACAAATCCAAAAACTGCGTGTATGAGAAGAATGATAATACATAGGGAGATCGTATATCCTTGAGATTCCTGCAGATCCATGGGATGGATGAAGGAGGTCAAGCGTCCTTCTCTCTAGCAGTATCCACTGATAGGACCCTAGCAGGGTTAGGTCCTACTCAACCATGTAACAGCTAATAAAAACCCTGTGAGAATGTAATAAACCCCACCTAGCCACCTCTATCCTATAAAGAAGAGAGGCTAGGGTTTATATTTGGGTCTTTGGGCTTCTTAGCCGCCGCCCCCCTTGTTACTGGGCCGGCCCGCTAAGGTTGAGGGTAAATTGGGTAATTCACTTAGGAAGTAGCCCCTAGGGCTAGGGTTTGGAGCTCTATATAAGCTTGTAGCCTCCACCTCTTTGGAATAAGAAAGATCAATCTACAATTGCAGCCACCAGGCTACTTGGAGGGTGGAACCCCTATAGCGTTCCAAGGGTTAGTCCCCCTCAAAGATCAATCTCCATAGAATTCCTCTAGGGTTCTATCATCTGGTATCAGAGCAGCGATCTTGCTGCTTTTGCTGCCATCCCTGCCGCCCACCATTAGCCAAGCAATTCCCACAATTGCTCTTGACGTCGTCGTCTCCACCATCATCTCTTGACGTAGATCAAATCAATCTACAGTCGCCACCTCTAATTGCATCAGAGATCTGGTATTTTTCTATCACCAATACCTTTTGCTGCTGTAATTTTTCATCTAAAATATCAAAAAGAAGTTTTTCTATCGATCCCTTGCTGCGAATTCCTTGCGTCGTAAAAGTTACCATCTTTGCGAACGTATGATTGCTGCAGAAAATTTCAGCGGTGTGTTGCTGCCTTCAACCGATCTAATTGTTATCCTTTTTGAACGAAATTTTTTGTGCACCTCATAGATCATCTTGGCTCCCATCCGTGATTGATCTATTGTGGAATTCATCACAAAAACAAATTCGTGTGTTGCTGCAATCTCTCGTCACAAAGTGCTGAAATTTTTTTGACGAGAATTCTGCTATCACAACTTGCACCGATTTCTTTACTACTTTGCTGCCGAAATTTCTTGATCCAATTTGTTATCCTTGTTGCTATCTAAACTAAGATTCTACCATCAAACCCCCTCCTCAAACCCCTGAGTTTTCGCTGGAAATTTTATCGAGAAACCACTATTTCTTCGACGACAATTCTGCTCTTACGAGACAGCGCATATAGGCAGCAATTTCTACTAATTTTTTGTCAAATCTTTGCTGCGAGCTACCACAAATCTAAAACCCTCTTCCCTAACCTTCATCTACTACCATCTCAGCCCAAAACTCCATCAAATCGCACCCCCAAATAGCACCAAAAACAGCTACAAAACAAGCCTAAACCGCAGCCTACATCCACCAATCCACAAACCCTTTCGGCCACCACTTCCCTCAAATAATTCATGCCTTTAACCCGGCAACAAAAGAGAGATCTTAATATTACAGATTTGGAGACATATGCTATGGCATTCGAGGAGGCAATTGATGCTAAATTCAAAGCCTTCGAGACACGAATGGAGGAGAAGATTCGGACTCTCTTTGCCGAACTTAGTTTGGGTCGACTACCGAGCCCAAAGAAATCACATCAAGGGGAGAGCTCTAATCGAAAAGATGACCTTCAAGAGAGGGGAGGCTCTATGACCGATCCTCACTATCCACGCATGAGGGTGGACTTCCCTAGATGGGAAGAAGGAGACCCGATTGGTTGGATCTCGCGCGCGGAGCGATATTTTCGGTACCACAAAACCGCAGATGCATCTATGGTAGAAATTGCAGCTATACATCTTGAAGGAGATGCCATACAATGGTTTGATTGGTTTGAACATACTCATGGAGTCCTCTCATGGCGACAATTCAAAGAAGGACTGCTGATCCGTTTCGGACCAACCGATTACGAGAACATCGACGGACAACTAGCAAAGATCCGACAAACCTCCACCATCCAAGAGTATCAAACCAGGTTTAAAAGGTTATCTAATCAAACTCGTGATTGGTCTAAAAACAATTATTGGGGACATTTATTGAGGGCTTGAAGCCGGAGATCTGGGAGAAGTTAAAAGCGCGACAACCGCACACGCTTATGGCAGCCATCTCTTTCGCACGACTTCGGGAGAGCGATTGAACCATGAAGCCCGGAGGACTAGGGTCGCTCCCCGACCAGAAATATTAAAGCCCTCAGCCTCGCCTACTATCAGCCGAGCTCCTGCACCAAAAAGGTTGACAAGAGAAGAGCTTCGAGACCGATCTACTAAGGGGTTATGTTGGCATTGTGACGAGCCGTGGAGCCGCGAGCATCGCTGTAAAAAGGGAGACTTCTTATGATTGAACCAGTGGAAGAAGAGATCAGTGAACAGCTAGAAGAGAGTCTTGAACATGAGGATGAAGATGTGGAAGAAGAGCCACAATCGGTCGACTTTATGGTACATGCGCTAGCCGCTACTCAAATCCGCAAATAAGCGATGAAAGTTGGAGGCCTGCTCAAACAACAACCGATCACCGTTCTCATCGATATAGGCAGCACTAATAACTTTCTAAACAGTAAGGTTGCTGCTCGGATGGCGCTCCATATCGAAGGTTGTAGCAAGTTCGACGTAAAGGTCGCCGACGGCCGAATCCTAAAATGCGACCAAAGATGCCCGCAGGTGAAACTATTACTACAGGACCAAGAAATTGTTGCCGACTTCTTCCTCCTACCAATTGATGATTATGAGGCTGTGTTGGGCATAGAATGGCTGACGACACTAGGTGATGTCTCTTGGAACTTTTCCAAATTGATTATGAAATTCTATTGCAAAGGTAAACAGGTCACCCTACGCGGGAAGCGCGAAAGCAACGTAACCACCGTTTCAACCCAACGAATGGAGAAAGTTTTACACAAGATAAATGGTGGCTTTCTTATGCATCTCTAGCAGCAACCAGAGGGGAAAGAAAACGTTGTTGCAGATGCACTCTCACGGTTCCCTCAACAAGCTGAATTTTCAGCTATCTCTCTTCCTACCACCGGCTTCCTCGAGGGCATTAGGGAAGAATGGAAGAAGGATCCAGAAACCAGCAACATCATCAAAAAATTGGAGGAGGATCCAAGTGCAATAGCTCACTATACTTGGGATTCGAGGGATCTATGCTATAAAGATTGTATTGTGCTTATACCAAACTCCCCTTGCATCAAAGTCATTCTGCATGAAATGCACTCCACACCTTCAGCAGGGCACTCTGGATTTCTAAGAACCTACAAAAGAGTGAAGCAAAACTTTTATTGGAAAGGGATGAAAAAAATTATTTCTAAATACGTAGCACAATGTGATGTATGTCAACAGCAAAAGGGTGAAACAGTGGCAAGTCCAGGGAAACTACAACCACTACCCATACCAGACTCGGTGTGGACTGACATCTCCATGGACTTCATCAAAGGGCTACCACCTTCAAAAGGTAAAAGCACAATCCTTGTGGTGGTTGATCGACTTACGAAATATGCTCATTTTTGTGTCTTTGTGCGCAATCCCTACACTATCTTGTTAGTATTGCTCAGATTTTCATAGAAAATATTGTTAAACTGCATGGGATGCCAAGGTCCATTGTAAGTGATCGTGACAGGATCTTCACTAGTAAATTTTGGACCGAGTTATTTCAGTTACAGGGCACCAAACTCAAGATGAGCACTGCATACCATCCACAAACTGACGGCCAAACAGAAGTGGTGAACAGATGTTTAGAGACATACCTTCGGTGTTTCACTAGTGATCGACCAAAGGAGTGGACGAAATGGCTCCCCTGGGCCGAATGGTGGTACAATACTACATATCATTCATCTACAAAATGTACCCCATATGAAGCATTATATGGTCGGTGGCCTCTGTGATTCCAAAGTATGTAATTGGCTCGGCTAAGGTAGATCAAAGTTGACCAAGATTTAATTGTGAGGGACAAACTCCTACAAATTTGGTAAAGGATAATCTCTCTCTTTGCTCAAGCTAGAATGAAGCGACAAGTGACACACGAAGAAGTGAAAGAGAATTTTTAGTAGGAGATTAGGTTTATCTTCGCTTACAACCATACAAGCAACTATCCATCAACACACGAGCCTCCATGAAGCTATCTCCACGCGTTTTTATGGGCCCTATCGGATCATAGAGCGTATTGAGGTGTGGCGCATGAGACTTAAATTACCCGAAGATGTCAAAATTCACCTGTCTTCCACGTGTCATGCTTGAAGCCTAAGTTGGGAGAACACGAGACACCCAGATCCAACTGCCCAACACCACTGATGATGAAAATATTCAAGCCCAACCACAAGCCATCCTCGACCGCAGAGTCGTGATACGTCATCGACGTTCCTCTACTGAAGTACTAGTACATTGGACTAATTTACCACTCGAAGATGCCACATGGGAATCATATGAGAGTGAAGTCCCGGTTCCCTGAGTTCATGGAAACCCTGACCTTGAGGACAAGGTGATTTGAAGAGGGCGGGCTTGATAGGACCCTAGCAGGGTTAGGTCCTACTCAACCATGTAACAGCTAATAAAAACCCTGTGAGAATGTAATAAACCCCACCTAGCCACCTCTATCCTATAAAGAAGAGAGGCTAGGGTTTATATTTGGGTCTTTGGGCTTCTTAGCGCCGCCCCTTGTTCTTGGGCCGGCCCGCTAAGGTTGAGGGTAAATTGGGTAGTTCACTTAGGAAGCAGCCCCTAGGGCTAGGGTTTGGAGCTCTATATAAGCTTGTAGCCTCCACCTCTTTGGAATAAGAAAGATCAATCTACAATTGCAGCCACCAGGCTACTTGGAGGGTGGAACCCCTATAGCGTTCCAAGGGTTGATCCCCTCAAAGATCAATCTCCATAGAATTCCTCTGGGGTTCTATCATCCACATGGTAGGAACTATGACGATGCTCCTCTCTGGGGAGGGGAGAACAGGAGGTGGCTATCAAGAAAAAACCCTAGCTTATGAGCCTTTGGTTCCCTCCTATTTATAGAGACCCCCTGTCAACCCTAATGGATCTAGCCCTATTGGGTATTGGATCTCCATCCAATTACTCAAGCCTCTTAGATTAATGGGTCTCTACCTAGTAATCTAGCTCTTATTGGATCTCATCCATGGGATCCAATAATATAGGGACTTATTAGATAAGATAGGGGCTTTGGTAGATATCTCATATCCGAACCTCTACTTGTCACAACACCTATCATATGTGTGTGACCCTCTAGACCCAATATCGAGCTGGCCATGAGTTATACCTATCAGAACTCCTTTTGACTCAGTGAATTATTATCTCCATAATAGGTCACTCGACTCATCGACTGCGGACGTACTAGGCCAATACGCCGCAGTCCCTAGACGATACAAGGGAATCCAATCCTTTGGACCTATCTGCCCTCAGTTACCATGTATCTATAGTCCCTCATCCATCTAATATCCTAGAGATCATATATCGAGTATGGTGCTATCAGGCCCATACAATTTTCACTCGAGTCTCGCTCTAATTGGATTCTCCCAGAGAACTCTTTCTCTCTCAATCCGAATAACCCTAGCTAGGGATTTGCCTAAGCAAGATCACATGGGATATTCCTCTCATGACACCGAGAGTGGATGATCCTCTATTGACACTCAATAGCCATCATAAGGTTGGCTATCACTCCCAATAACCGAATGTACTAGATCTGAAACTTTCAAACCTATAATTCTGGTATAAAAGAATGGAGTATTCATATCGGACATCCTTAGTGTCTCAAGTCTAAGGACTAGACACACTACTGGGACTACGGAATCGTTGTCTAACATGAGGTATCAATAACCATCTAACACTCCTTAAGTGAATCAATCAGTGAACTTATTCTTTAATGAGCACCTGCACTGTATCCTTAGTGTCCCTACATAAGTAGCTATGAGACCAGCCACCTCCTCATATGGATGGGTATATAGTACACCAGTCTGTTCGGTTATCTCAATGTCCCTCTCGAGTAACCTATTATCGAGATTCTTTAGGGTCTATGTTTAAAGGTGAATCGGTCTTATTATCGTGATCTCATCACGATCCGATTCCCATTGCACAGATCCAAGGACATCATAATATACTTCTAGATAATGTGAGAAAATGCCAATAATCATAAGCAAAGAGATTGATGTAGCGTGTTACAAGTGTCATCACTCATGTGATTGGCTTGTAGGGCACCTATAACTTGCATGGTAGACAACCTTATAAAGATAATTGAGTGTCAATAGAGGATCATCCACTCTCGGTATCATGAGAGGAATATTCCATGTGTTCTTGCTCAGTCAAATCATTGGCTAGGGTCATTCAGATTAGAGAGAAAGAGTTCTTTGGGAGAATTTGATTAAAGCAAAACTCGAGTGGAAACCGTATGGGCCTGATAGCACCATGCCCAATATACGATCTCTGGAATATTAGATGGATGAAGAATTATAGGTATATGGTAATTAAGGATAGATAGGTCTAAAGGATTGAATTCCCCTGTATCATTGGGGACTACGGTGTAGTGGTCTAGTATGTCTATAGTCGATGAGTTGAGTGAATCATTATGAAGATAATAATTCACTAAGTCAGAAGGAGTTTTGACAGGTATGACTTACGACCAGCTCGATATTGGGCCTAAAGAGTTACATACATATGATAGGTATTGCGACAAGTATAGGTTTGGATATGAGATATCCGCCGGAGCTCCTATCTTATTGGATATCCAATAAGCCCTTGAATTATTGGATCCTATGGATGAGATCCAATAAGGGCTAATAAGAGATTATTAGGTAGATACCCATTAATCTAAGAGGCTTGGGTAATTTGATGGAGATCCAATATCTAATAGGGTAGAATCTATTAGGGTTGACAAGGGGCCTCTATAAATAGGAGAGAACTAAAGGCCTACAGGGTAGGGTTTTCGTAGTAGCCACCTCCTATTCTCCTCTCTTCAGAGAGGAGCATCTTCGTAGCCCCTACTGTGTGGATCACTACTAGAGAGGAGGATGCTTGACCTCCTTCATCCTTCCCAATGGATCTGTAGGAACTGAGGGATATACGATCTCCTTAGGTACTATCTTTTTGTATATGTAGTTTTTTAATTTATCGATTTTTTTTTACGCACCAATCTTCACACGATGATGAAACCTTTTTCGTGAAAATCCAGAATATTTTTTTTTCTGTTCTTCCACTACGCATGTGATGTCGCCCCCTAGAATTTCCAACAATGGTATTAGAGCTAGGTTATTCATGCAAAAATTAGATCTTAAACTATGTTTATTGTATTTTAGAAAAGCTTTTGTCATCAAAATTATTTGCACCCTTATTGTGCTCGCACAATGGTCGAAAGGTTGCTTGCAGCTTTGTTGGCTACAACGACAGCGGTTATGGGTAAGGGGCCCATAGACGATGCCCATAAGTGAGCAGCATGCGGGTGGCAGTAGGTGGCCGACGGCCCACCCGCAACAGTAGCCTCTATGGGGTAGCTTGCCTGCAAGGGCGGGCGGGCGTTGGGCCTACGGGTGAGCCCCCCTAGGAGCTCTGCTCCTATGGGGGGGCAACGTTGCCCACAGCGACTAGCCCGTAAGGGGCGATGCCTGCAGGCGGCTGCCTGCAAGGGAAGGCCGCCCATAGCGGTGCTCACCCACAAAGGGAGCGTCGGCCTAGTACGGGCATTACCCCCGCAAGGGTAGCCCTTGTTGGCACTACGCCGCCCGCGTAAAGGCTGCCATCGGTAGGGTGGCGGTGATCGTAACATAGCAGGAAGTAGAGGAGGGATTAAGGTTTTTTTTAGAAAAAGATAGTTCTGCCTCTCAGAATTTCAAAAATTATAGTCCTTTTTATCCAAATTACCAAAATACCCTTCATAATTTTGAAAATTTCTTATGTGTCCCTAATTTCAGAAAAATATTAATTAATTAAAATATTTAATTAACTATTATTATTTATTTAGTAGTTCTATATAAAGATATATACATGTGATATATAACGTGGACAAATGATCATGGACCGTGTGATGTGATGTATATGTATGATGTGATCATTATTATTATTATTAGGGCCTATGAGCCTCTATTTTTCTTGTTTATTATCGGGCCTGTGTGCTTGTAATTATGTTGCAATTATACAAGGAGGTGCAGCAAGAGCATGGAAGTGATAGCAGGACCCACGAGGTCGAGATGGACAATCATGACACAAAGATATGCCGAGATGCCGACGGAACTAACGAGGATGAGATGGACGATCACAAAACATAGAGATACACCGATACACATAAATCTTGATGTGAGTGATTGGGCCCACTAGCTCGTGCTTGATAATATTAGGATATGGTCCATGATCATCTAAGGTGATTGCTCATGTGATATGTGATTGTTTATACACCTATTAGATATACATATATATATATATATTTTACATGTGATATAGATATATATTAAATATGTATGTGTGTGGCATGCCATATTAGGAGACCAAATCAAAAATCCTCTCTATCAATAATATTAAGTCGATAAACGTGAGATAATTAGATTGATCTATGTGGCCTTATATTATTATAGGTAGGAATCGATTCCCGGTGTAGATTGAGTTGGTCAAGTCCCTCGAGGCTCACCTATATCGTGATTCACTATCTTATCTATGACATAGAGATGTCATCGGTGACCTGAGGATATGATATGCTTGGTTGAGTCTCTTGAGAGTATATCATCGAATTAGACTCATCTTGTAATGATGGTGATGACTTAATCGAACATCATGGTTGATCGAGTCCCTTAAGGCCATGGTGGTTCGTAGGCTGAACAAGACGAGAATCACAGAGTTATAATTGGCAAGAATTGCCTACCTTTTGGGCTTAGTGTGATTGGTCGAGTCCCTCGAGGTTACACTAAGATGCTGATTATATCTCAATCCCTACTAGAAGTCTATCGGAGACTTCCGTTTTATGTGCTGAGAGTATCCCATGACTTGTTAGAAAAATAGTGGGAGTATGCTAAGATAGAAGTTCTTATCTTGATTATTTATATTTCTACAAAATCTGCATGTTATTTATTTTTGCTGCATCTTTATTTTAGAAAATATCGTTATTAGACCCTCTACATGGCATACTTGATGCCAACTGCCTCATTGGTCCAAACTATGCGGATTGGTTTCGTAACTTGAGAATAGTTCTCATAGCGGAGAAAGTCGCATATGTCCTTCATACAGTGATGCCTATGCCCACAAAAGGGGGAAGCGAGGATAAGATCACTCGTTATGCGAAGTATACATATGACTTTACTCTTGCTTAGTATTACATGTTGGGCTTCATGACTCCCGAGTTATAGAGACAAGATGAAAAGATGGATGTCAGATCCATACTCCTATTTCTCTATAAATTGTTTGAGGAATAGGAAAGAACTCAATGATATAAGATATCGAAGAGTCTCTTCCATGCTAGAATGACTGAAGGGACATTGGTTCAGAACCATGTCCTTAAGATGATTAAGTGGATAGAGAGATTCACAGGTCTAGGAATAGTCCTAGAGAATAACTTGTGTGTGAATCTTATGCTTCAGTCCCTACTAGATTTCTTTTCAAAGTTCTCTATGCTGGTAAGACCAGAAAGAAAAGGAAGACAAAGAAATCCCTTAAGAAGGGCAAGGGCAAGGGCAGATTGAGTAAAGCAAAGGTTGCTAAGAATGACTCAACAAAAGATAAAGACTAGTACTTCCATTGTAACAAAGATGAGCATTAGAAGAGGAACTATAAGGAGTATCTTACAGAAAAGGTAAAATAGATGCATGGAGAAGCTTCAAGCATATTCATGATTAGTCTCCATTTGTCAAACTCATATGATAACACATGGGTATTGGATACTAGTAGTGCTTGTCATATCTATAATATGTTGCAAGTTCTGGCAAGACCTAAGAGATTGATGAGAGGCAAGATGGACCTTAAGATGGGCAATGGAGCAAGAGTTGTTATTGTTACTATTAGTGAGGTCACTTTACATCTGCTTGATGGAGGTACTATTGCATCGGATGCATGCTATTTTATTTAAAATATCCATGAGGGAATGATTCAAAAGTTGTTGATAGATGGATACCTAAATCCACTTGACTATGAGTCATATGTGACTTGCGAACCTTGCCTTCGTAGAAAGAAGACTAACTCACCATTTAGTGGAACTGGAGAGAGAGAGAGCCATCGAGTTGTTGGAACTTATATATAGTGATGTATGTGGTCCCATGTCAACTCAGGCTATAAGGTGGTTATTCCTACTTCATTATTTTCATTGATGATTTCTCTAGGTACGAACATGTGTACTTGATGAAGTACAAGTCTGAAACCTTCGAGAAATTTAGGGAATATAAGAATGAAGTAGAGAACCAAACTAGAAAGATATCAAGACTCTTCAATCAGATCGAGAAGGTGAACACTTGAGTACAAAGTTCACCCAATTCCTCAAGGACGATATGATTCTATCCCAATAGATACCTCCTTATACACCCTAGCTCAATGGTGTATCTTAAGGAGATATTATTGTTGAATCTCGAATTTTAATGATGAAACCAATTGATTGTTTAAGATCTAATCTATGTTTTAAGTGATACAGGACTTCCTTCAAACAAGATTAAATAATTGAAGTAGGAAGAATCGATGTTGTACCAGAGGAGAACATGTTAGAAGATTGGATGTCGAGCGAAGGATCGATCGACGTATCGATACGTATCGATAGAAGACTTTGGACAAGAAATTCAGGCATCGAGCCAAGAAGAGTAGAATTATGCCAAGGAGATTAGGGTTGCAAAGGACAATTATTGATTAGGCAATAGGCCGTAAGAGAGGATGATGCGTTGAAGAATTAGATGAAGCGTCTATGGACCAATGACATGTCGAGCAACAAATTCGATTAAAGCTTTGTAATAATTATTTAGATCAAAGAAGGATTAGAGTATAATTGGGTTAGGATTGGGCCAACTTTGTTAAGGGCCACTTGGGTTAGAATCCGAATTGGTTTGGGCTAGACTATTGGCCCAAACATTATTGCTGAACCCTATCTAGTGGTGGCACTGCCAGAACTGGGTGGTGGAACTGGCCAGGGCTCAGTCTCCTAGGTGTGTGGGTGGTGGTACTGCCCAAACTAGGTGATGGTACCGCTTGGGTCCAATAGTCGAGATCTTGTCTGGCAATAGTATTGCCAGACTAGGCGGTGGTACCGCCCAGTGTCAGAAAGCTTGGATGGTGGTACCGCCAATACCCCGAAATTTTAGAGTGTTTGAATTTTGGCTCCAAGATTTAAAGCTACTTGGGGTCTATAAATACCCCAGCTATTCTTGCTTGGGATAGTAAGAATTGAGCAAAAAATAAAGAAAAAATCTGTGATTCAAAGTGTAGAAATCCTTCCTTCGAAATCTTAAAAGTGGCCGCTAAGAGAGGTGGTTGAGGGAAGACTTATAAAAGAAAGAGTTTATAAGGGTAGTTAGTTTTCACATGATTGAAAGAATACTGCTAGTGGATATCGGCAACCTTGACGAAGGAGGAATCGGGAGTGGACATTGGTCGGATAACCGAACCACTATAAATATCGGTGTGCATTTCCTATTTTGTCTTTCTTTATCATTGCCTTTACTTTCTAAGCTAATTGCTCACTACACTACTGCCCTTTTTCTCTTACGAATCTTTTTAAGTTGAAGCACACTTAATATTGGTTTTCGTTGAATGAAATATTTTCACCGAAATGAGTTTTCCAAAATCTACGAAATTGATGAATGTTTTAACCACTACACTAATTCACCCCCCCTCTTAATGCTATACTCGATCCTAACAAGTGGTATCAGAGCCTCGGTATTTCTCATTTGGATTAACCTCCAAGAGAAATGACTCTTTTTAGCTTTCAAGAGGGTCATTTTATCATTCGTCCTCCCATGTTCAATGGGACGAACTACACTTATTGAAAAACTTGAATGAGAGTTTTCTTGCTTTCCTTGGATTTAAACTTATGGAATATTGTTAAAAACAGATTTCAAAAGTCTTTTCTTCCAATGAACGATTAGAATGATTTGGAGAAGAAGACTTTCTCCTTGAATGCAAAGGTTATGAATGCCTTGTTTTGCGCCTTAGATAAGAATGAATTCAATCGAGTTTCTATTTACGAAACGATTTTGACATTTGGCACATACTTGAGATCACACACAAATGCACTAGAAGACTCAAAGACTCAAAAATAAATATTTTGATGCATAATTTTGAACTTTTTCAAATGTCACCAAGCGAAACTATTGGTGATATATATACCTATTTTATAGATGTCGTCAATAGTTTAAAAGCTCTTGGTAAATCTTTTTCAAGTTTTGAACTTGTAAATAAGATTTTTAGATCCCTTCTAAAGAGTTGGGATCCTAAAGTAACTGCTATTCAAGAGGTAAAAAACTTGAACAAGTTTTCATTGGAAGAATGCATCGGGTCTTTGATGACCTATAAAATGACACTTATGGGTTATGACGAACTTGAGAACCACCTTCCAAAGAACAGGAAGGATTCGAGACTTCGAACTATTGAAGACCACTTGAGCGAAAGCTCAAGTGATGATGACATAAAACTTTTGACAATAAAATTTAAAAGGTTTATAAAATAAGAATTAAAAATTAAAAATAAACTCAATCCAGACATAACCACTTGCTATAAACACAAGTTGCCTAGGTGCTCCAAAGACAAGTATACAAAGGTGCCAAAGAAGAAGAAAGAACTCAATGAAGAGTTAAGTGCATCCGAAGGTAAGATAGCGAATTGTGCTTTGATGGCTTTCGACAACAAAGTAAGTAACTCACCTGAAATGTTTTTACATTATTATGAAATTACTCGATCTTTTCATGAGTTGCTTAATTTAGTTTGTAGGAAATAAAAATTTTATAAAAATATATCATGCTTTTCTTTCTAGTGATTTTTGAAAATTAAAATTATAAATGATAATTGGATGATTTGTGATAATGCTTGTACACATAACAAGATTAATTCCATGAATATTTATCTTGATGATTTCTGTATTGCTTTTTATAATGCATGATTCTGGCATAAAAACTTGGGCATGCTTATATGAAATCATGATTGATAATGATATAATGAAAATGTTAAATGTTTGTATCATGCTTGATGATTTGAAATCTTATATCTTGAAATAATGTGTTATAATTTTGGTCTTGATGACGAAATTTATGTTTCGAACATGATGCATATCTTTCTATGAAAATCTTGAACATGCTTAACTTAAAATGAAACACATAAAATGGGATTGCATTTTCCATTCATATCTTATTAAATTTTTGATAAAAGATTAATGAATCTATGTATATTATGAATCTCTTGAAAGTGTTTTTGATGATTTGTCAAATTAAATGTTTTGACAATAAATGTTTGCGTCATGCTTGATTTTATGATTTAAAATCTTATATTTTGGATTAATCTGTCTTAATGATTTTTACGATGAAACTTGTGAATCATTGGTACATGTTTCTATTTGATTTGGCATAAAAAGACAAAGGCATACTTATACGAAATGAATCACTTAAATTAAAACACATAAAAATAAAATACATTTTCTATCTTATCAAGACTAATAAATCCATTTTATGAATCTTGTGAATCTCTAGAAAGTGATTTTGATGATTATATGAATCTTGTGAATCTCTAGAATGCATGAATCGATAATTTTTTTTATTCCTTTATTTGATACTTAAAATTTTTTATGATCTTGATGACTCGATATTTCTTATGCATGAACCAATTTCTCTTATATTTCTTCTTGTCATTTACTAAAGAGGAGAATTTTCTAAATGAATCTTGATTCTTTCGTTTGAACTAAGATTTGTGAATAGAGATTTTTCATTTTTCTCCTACGATTCTTGGAGTCACTAAAGAAGAAATCTATGCAAACATGTCTTTTCGTATTGATGAAAGTTGGTGTCAAAAATGATTCATGCCTTTTGGTATTCATGAAATGATCTTTATTGATTTTTTATATTAATATCTTTCATGACATGACTCTCTTGTATTGATGATTGTATACCTTTGTGATGCTTGAAATATTAATTTTTCTTTCATGAATGGTATATCTCTTCAAGAAATTGGTTTTTCTTAATATGTTTTATGATGAATCATCATTGTAAAAAGAAAAATTATTTCATTGTATTCTTCACTTCATTTTGACAAAAACAAAAGGGGAGAAAAGTTTGCTAGCTTATGTTTTGTAAAGGTTGCTAGCTTGCACATTTCAAGGAAGCAAAAATTTGCTAGCTTGTGAAGGCAAAACTTAGTTGCACTTCTCAATAGAGAAGAAACAAAAGATGCTAGATTGAAATATCGCAAAAAGAAGCAAAGTGCTATCTTGCCTATCTTAAGAAGCAAAAATATGAACTTGCACATCTCAAGAAGCAAAAATTGCTATGATTGCATGTTGTAAAATGATTACTAGCTTGTATGTTATAAAATTTGTATATCTTTAAGCACTTGCTAGATGCAACTTCTCCTTTTTGTTGATGACAAAGGGGGAGAAGTATGTTGATAATCATGTATGAATGTTGAATTAAAATTATGATTATGCATGATTTTGTGATGACTGTGATTTCGTTTCTATCAATATAGCATATTGATAGAAGGAGTTTGTCTAAACTATCATTAATTGGTTGTCATCATCAAAAAGAGGAGAGATTATTAAATCTCGGATTTTGATGATAAAACCAATTGATTGTGTTGAAGATCTAATCTGTATTTTAAGTGACGTAGGACTACCTTCGATCAAGATTAGATAATTGAAGTAGGAAGAATCAATATTACACCGGAGGAGAACATGTCAAAAGATTAGACGTCAAGCGAAGGATCGGTCGATATATCTGTAGAAGGCTTCGAAGAAGGAATTCGAGCATTGGGCCAAGAAGAGCGGAATTGCACGAAAGACAACTATCGATTGGGTAATAGACCAAAAGAGAGGATGATACGCTGAAGAATCGGATGAAGTGATGATGGACCACTATCATGCCGGGCAATAAATTCGATTAAAGCTTTGTAATAATTATTTAGATCAAAGTAGGATTAGAGTATACTTGGGTTAGAATTGGGCCAACTCAATTATGGGCCACTTGGGGCCGAATCTGAACTGGTTTAGGCTAGACTGTTGGCCCAAATAGTGTTGCTGAACCTTGTCTGGCAATGGCACTGCCATAACTAGGTGGTGGAACTACCCAGGGTTCAGTCTCCTAGGTGTTTGGGTAGTGGTACCGCCTAGACTGTGCAGTGGTACTGCTTGGGTCTAGTAGCTGAGACCTTATCTAGTGGTGGTACCACCAGACTGAGCAATGTCAAGTGGTGGTATCACCAAACTGGGCGGTGATATCGCCTAGTGTTAGAAAGCCTAGACGGTGGTACTGCCAGTATCCCAAAATTTCAGAATTTTTGAATTTTGGCTCCAAGATTTGAAGCCACTTGGGGTCTATAAATACCCCAGCTATTCTTGCTTGGGATAGCAATAATTGAGCAAAAAACAAAGGAAAAACTCTATGATTTTAAGTGTAGAAATCCCTCCTCCGAAATCTTAAAAGTAGTCCCTAAGAGAGGTAGTTGAGGGAAGACTTGTAAAAGAAAGAGTTTGTAAGGGTAGTTAGTCTTCGCCTTATTAAAAGAAGACTACTAGTGGATACCGATGATCCCAACAAAGGAGGAATCGGGAGTGGACATAGGTCGGATGACCGAACCACTATAAACATCGGTGTGCATTTCCTATTCTATCTTTCTTTATCATTGTCTTTACTTTCTAAGCTAATTGCTCACTACTCTACTGCCCTCTTTTACTTATGAATCTTTTTAGGTTAAAATGCGCTCGATATCGATTTTCATTAAATGAAATATTTTCACCGAAATGAGTTTTCCAAAATCTATGAAATTGATGAACGTTTTAACTATTGCACTAATTCACCCCCCCCCCTCCTTAGTGCTAGACTCGATCCTAACAATTACACACTGTTAAACATGGTGCAGTCTATGATGAGTTTCGCTGAACTACCCATCTCATTTTGGGGATATGCCCTAGAGTCCACAACTTACCTTCTGAACAGAGTTCTAACTAAGTCGGTAGTGTCTAAACCATATAAGATATGGAAAGGAAAGAAACCCGATCTTAAGGTTGTTAAGATTTGGGACTGCCCTACCCACGAAAAGAGACACAAGGCCAACAAGTTGGAATCTAGGATGGAACAGTGCAAGTTCGTGGGATACCCCAAGGAAACTTGTGGGTATTATTTTTATCACCTCGAGGACCAAAAGGTCTTTATAGCCAAGAAAGTAGTGTTCCTTGAGAAGGAACACATTCTTAGTAGAGATAGTGGAAGTGTGATAGAGTTGAGCAAGGTTGGAGAACCTAGCTCAAGCATCATTCCACAGCTACAGTTTGTTTAGGTACCGAGCACACAAGTTCCAACTTTACGTAGGTTTGAAAGAGTATCCCATCCTCCTAAGAGATATGTGAGAAATATCAGATGAGAGGATGTTGAGGATATTGATCCTTAGACCTACGAGGAGGCTATTATGAGTATAGACTCTGGGAAATGGTAAGAAGCCATGAATTCAGAGATGGATTCCATGTACTCCAACAATGTTTGAAACCTAATTAATGCACCCGAGGGTATTATACCCATTGGCTGCAAGTGGATCTTCAAGAAGAAGATCGAAATACATGGAAAGGTAGAGACCTATAAAGCAAGGCTAATGGCTAAAGGGTATTATCAAAGCCAAGGTGTTGGCTATGATGAAACCTTATCACCTATAGCTATGCTAAAATCCATTTGAATTCTATTGGCTATTGTAGCACACCTTGATTATGAGATCTGATAGATGGACAAAAAAATTATGTTCCTCAATAAATAACCTCGAGGAGGAGGTATAAATGATACAGCCTAAGGAATTTGTGTCCAAGGACAGTCCAAAAAAGGTGTGCAGATTGCTTGGGTCCATCTATGGACTAAAACAAGCTTCCTAAAGTTAGAGCATAATATTTGATTAGGTGATCAAATCTTATGACTTCGTTAAGAACGGAGATGAGCTTTGTGTATACAAAAAGGTAAGCGGGAGCACTATCACCTTTTTGGGGTTGTATGTGGATGACATCCTAATCCTTGGGAATGATGTATGAATGCTCTCCACAATAAAGACTTAGCTATCTAGACACTTCTCCATAAAGGACTTAGGAGAAGCATCCTATATATTGGGGATTCTGATCTATAGAGATAGATCTAAGATGATGCTTGGCTTATCCCAGTCCAGGTACATAGACACCATTGTCAAAAGGTTTGGCATGAAAAATTTCAAGAGAAGTCTCATACTGATGAGACATAGGCTATCGCTTTATAGGAGTATGTCCCTAAAGACTCTTGAAGAAAGGGCACACATGGATAGGATACCCTATGCCTCAGTGATAGGGTCTATCATGTATACTATGCTATGTACCAAGCTTAATATAGCGTATGCTTTGAATGTCATGAGCAGGTATCAAGTGGATCCAAGCTTCGAGCACTAGAAAGTAGTAGAGTGTATTCTTAAGTACTTGAGAAGGACTAAGGATCTTTTAGTGGTATATGGAGAAAGTAGCCTTAGGATTGAGGGTTACACAGACTCGAGTTTCTAGTTTGATGTCAATGATAGGAAGTCTAATTCAGGGTATGTTTCACCCTGAATGGAGGAGCAGTATGTTGGAAGAGTTCCAAGCAAGATACTACTTGACCATAAAGGCAGAGTACATTACTGTGGTAGAGGTGACAAAGGAGGGAGTCTGGATGAAAAAGTTCATTATAGATCTAGGAGTCATGCCAAGCAACAAGGAGGAAACCCGGGTCTCATCAAAAGTGTTCTAAGGAGGTTCTAGCTTATTAGAAAGATTGTGACCCGAAGAGATGTAGTAGTGGAAATAATTCTATCTGAAGATAACATTGCAGATCCACTAACAGAGCCATTGACTCAGATTGTCTTTAAGTATGATAGAGGTCTGATGGGGATCAGACACGTAGGTGATTGGCTTTAGGTTAAATGGGAGATTGTTAGTTATATGTGCCTTACAAGCCAATCACATGAGTGATGGCACTTGTAACATGCTACATCAATCTCTTTGCCTATGGTTACTAGCATTTTCTCATATTATCTAGATGTATATTGTAATGTCCTTGGATCTATGCAATGGGAATCGGATCATGATGAGATCATGATAATGAGATCAATTCACCTTTAAACACGGACTCTAAATAATCTCGGTCATAGGTTACTCGAGAGGGATATTGAGATAACCAGATAAACTAGTGTGCTGTATATCTATCCATATGTTGGAGGTGGCTGGTCTCATAGCTACTTGTGTGGAGACACTAAGGATGCAATGCAGGTACTCATTGAAGAATGAGTTCACTAGTTGATTCACTTATGGAATGCTGGATGGTTATTGATACCTAATGTTAGACAGCGATTCCATAGTCCTAGTTGTGTGTCTGGTCCTTAGACTTGAGACACTAAAGATGTCTTGTATGACTACTCCATTCTTTGACGTCAGATTTATAGGTTTGGAAGTTTCAGATCTGGAATGGTTGGTTCTTGAGAATTGTAGCCAACCTTACGAAGCTAATTTAGTATCAATAAAGGATCATCCACTCTCGGTATCATGAGAGAAATATCCTATGTGTTCTTGCTCAAGCAAATCCCTAGCTAGGGTCATTCGGATTGAGAGAGAAAGAGTTCTTCGGGAGAATATGATTATAGTGAAACTCTAGTGGAAATCATATAGGCCTGATAGCACCATGCCCGATATATGATCTCTGGAATATTAGATAGATGAGGGACTATAAGTACATGGTAACTAAGGATAGATAGGTCCAAAGGATTGAATTCCTCTATATCGTTTAGGAATTGCGGTATAATGGCCTAGTACGTCTACAATCGATGAGTCGAGTGAATTATTATGGAGATATAATTCATTGAGTCAGAAGGAGGTCTGACAGGTATGACTCATGACCAGCTCGATATTGGGCCTGGAGAGTTATACACATATGGTAGGTATTGCGATGAGTAGAGGTTCAGATGTGAGATATCCACCAGAGCCCTATTTTATTGGATATCCAATAAACCCCTGAATTATTAGATCTTATGGATGAGATCCAATAAGAGCTAATAAGAGATTATTGGGTAGAGACCCATTAATCTAAGAGGCTTGGGTAATTGGATAGAGATCTAATACCCAATAGGATAGGATCCATTAGGGTTGACATGGGGCCTATATAAATAGGAGAGAACCAAAGACATATAAGCTAAGATTTATTTGGTAACCACCTACTAGTCTCCTCTCTCTAGAGAGGAGCATCTTTGTAGCCCCTACCGTGTGGATCACCGCTAGAGAGGAGGATGCTTGACCTCCTTCATCCTTCCCCATGGATCTATAAGAATTCAGGGATATACGATCTCCCTAGGTACTATCTTTTTGTATACATAGTTTTTTGATTTGTAGATTTGTTGTTATGCACCGATCTTTGCACAACGATGAAACCTTTTTTGTAAAAATCTAGGATATTTTATATTTTGTTCTTCCATTACGTATATGATGTCACCCCTAGATTTCCTAACAATTGGTTCATCAATGCTTTGTCAAATCCTTCGGGGCATTATCCTCTCTTGCAGCCTATTGCTTAATCGGCATGTTGACCCCATAACTCTAATCTCCTTGGTGTAATTCCACTCTTCTTGGTCTGATGCCCGAATCCATGGTATAAAGCCTTCTACCAATATGTCGACCAATCCTCTGGCTCGACGTCCAATCTTCTAACATATTCCACTTTGGCCCAATGTCTAATTCCTCCTACTTTAACCATCTCTCCATGATCAAAGCTAGTCTTGCATTACTCAAAATGTAGATTAGATCATAGACCCTATCAATTGGTTTCACCATCAAAATATGAGATTCAACACTCTGAAACTAAATTCAAAATTTAGAGCTAGAGAAAGGAAACTCTTAAGGAATTACAATAGCATTTTCACTCTAATTTTTGTTTAAGATTATGTATATGCTGAGTAGAGATGAGAGGATATTTATAGACCCTAAATGGCTTAAAAAATATAGCTAAAAATATCTTATCCTGGGTTCTTGGTGTACTAGCAATACCATCGTCAATTTTGGGCAGTACTACTACCTGACACACTTTGTACTGGTAATACCACCTTCAGTCTGAGGGTACTACTATTTAGATGAGTCTCAGAGATTGGGCTCTAGTGGTACCACCGCCTACTAAAGTAGTTCTATTGCTTGCAGACATTAAAGTGTCAGGTTCGAAGCGGCACTAAGAAGGGGGGGGGGTGAATTAGTGCAGCGGATTAAAGTTAGAAAGTTTGAAAATCGATTCCGGAAATTCATATAGAAACTTGATTCAACGAAAGAGACTTTAACTTGAAATGATTTAGTTAAATGAAATAGAAAGTAGGGAGAAGAAATTCGATCAATTTGCAGCTAAGAAATTTGCGATGCAGAAATTTAAACACTCACACAATAAATGAACGCAGCGATGTATAGTGGTTTGGTCAAATGACCTACATCCACTCTTAAAGTCTCCTCCAATGAGGCTCTCAACTTCCACTACCAAGTCTCTTGAAGGGGAAGGACCAAACACCCCTTTACAGCCTTTTACAAGAGGTTCCCTCTCTTTACAGAATTTTTACAGGAAGAATAAAGGAGGTGAACACTTGAGTAATTGAAAGCAAGAATTTGCTATAGTTTAGACTTGATTTTTGCACTTCAAAAAGGTGCTCTACCAGCTAGAAGTAAAGTGATATTATATACTCTTTTGAGATTCAAAAATGGCGCTCAAAAGAGTCCCATCCCAAATTTTTTGGGTGCAGGCAGTACAATCGCCTAGCACTAGTGGTACCACCGCCTGACACAGGTGGTTGCAACCACCTGTCAGGCGGTACCACCGCCTAACACAGGTGGTTGCAACCACCTGTTAGGCGGTACCATCACCTGACACTAGTGGTACCATCGCCTGACACAGGCGGTTGCAACCACCTGTCAGGTGATACCACCGCCTGGCTGGGGCGGTGCCACCGCCAGACTTTCCCAGATGTTGTGTGGGCCTAAATTTCGGCCCAACACAGCCCCTTGAAGGCTCAGTTGGCCCATACCAGGTTTAGACAGGATTAACACTTAGTCTATACCTTAATTAAGTACTAACTATGAACTTAAAGCTAAATTAAACCGACATCGTCAAGTTATTTTTCGAAGAGCTTTCTGGCGATCTTTCGGCGGACTTCCAACATTCCCTCGAATTTCTTCCGGTGGACTCCCAACAGGCTCCCGGATTCTATGGCGAGTTCAACGAGTCTTTGGCAACCTTCCGAACCTTCTTGGTGATCTTCGTGAACCTCCGACGATCTTTCCGGCGAACTTCCGAAACCTTCAGCAAGTCCCCAATTTCATCTCGGTTGGCTCCGGCAGTGCTTCCGATGATCCTTCGGACTTCCGGTGGACGCTTGAACATCTAGCAACTTGACTCTGATATATTGCTTTATGTTTATCATAGTTAATCCTGCACACTTATCTCAAAATGGATTAGATCAAATAACCATCAATTGACTTCAACATCAAAATCCGAGATTCAACAATCTCCCCCTTTTTTATGATGACAATCAATTGATGATGGAGTTATTCTTAACTCCCCTTATCTATATGCCATATCATGAGAAAGTAAAAACATTTGAATTCAATCTCTTGAATTCAAGCTAAAATCGATAAGCTTCATCCTTTGAACTTATCATCATGCTCAACAAGCATAAAGTTTCATTTATAAAAAGAATATTAAAGCATGACATTTAATTTTAAGTCAAAAGATGATAAACATTTATCATTTCGACAAAAGATACCAATAATTTGAAATTACAACAAGGATCTCATGATTGAAAAGTGTGATATCATATTGGATACATCATGAGATGAAAACTTACTATATGATAAACATGATATAGTAAGAATTTCAACTTTAAATTTCAATTTGTGATGCACGTGATGTATTGCATTACTAAATAGTTCATTGCGATGCTTTTAAGGATTGCAACCTGTTTTTGACACAAAGCATGGCAAGAACAATTGAATTGCAGTATTAAATCTTATGAGACATTTATCAAGTCATCAAATTATTTTGCTCATGAAGGCCGCATTCAACAAGTCATCAATTTCACATTTTTTCTTCCCCTTTGTCATTAACAAAGAGGAGGTGATTAAAGTATAATTGAAACTTGATACCAAGAGGTAGAAAAAAAAGAGACATGAGTGATATGAGAGGAATTTTTATGTAGAAATCATAATGTGAAAATATGTCATTCTCGACAAACAAATCTGAAAAATATTTTGATCATTTTTATTCATGCTTATTGAGGCAAAAATGATTATTGAGGTGAAAATGGATAAGAATTTCTAGGTGATCGTTCATGGTTCAAGCATAAGCATACAGCTAAACGATGCATCAATAAAGCCGATCATCAAACATATTAACAAAAAAATCAAAATCCATATTGAGATTCAACTTGTCATTTATGAAGGGAGAAGATATAAAATCATAGAACCTCGAGTCATAATGATTAGTACATGAATAAAATCTAAAGAAAAAAAAACATTTAAGAGCTTGATTTTTATGTAGAATTCATGACATTAAACTATGCATCTGTCAAGCTTCATATTTAAATTATATGATACCAATCCATTTAGTCATCACAAAGGAGGGTGGAGAGAACATGATGTTGTACATATATCATCGAAAGACATGATCTTTATTGAAAGGGATGATGTTACACAAAATTTATGAGAATATTTCAATCATCATTATAAACTTTTAATCGTTCAAAATAAAACATCATGAAGGCTTCATCAGAAATATTTATTGAAACATTTTGATTGATGGATGAAAATGAGTTCTTCATTCAAAACAAAATATTACGATCAATGAAAGTTTCATATATCATTGAAAGTCCGAATGGATAATATAGAGGTGAAACTATCAAAACCAGAGTTTAAACATTTTGGAAAACATGCACTATTAAATATTAGGACAAATTTAGCATGCCTAATTATCTTCTAATGAAGCCAAATTGTTCTTCATTTAGGAATTTTGTGAAGATGTCTGCTAATTGGTGTTTTGTATCAATAAATTCAAAAGTGACATCATTATTATTGATATGATCTCGTATAAAGTGATGCCTAATGTTAATATGCTTAGTTCTAGTGTGTTGAATGGGATTTTTGGTTAGACAAATAGCACTTGTGTTATCGCATTTTATAGGAATATTTTTTAAATGAATTTCATAGTCTTCTAAAGTGTTTTTCATCTAGATAACTTGTACGCAACATGCACTTATAGCTATGTATTTGGCTTCCACCGTAGATAGTGCAACCAAATTTTATTTCTTAGAGGTCCAAGAAACGAGTGCATGTCCTAGAAATTGACATGTTTCGGATGTGCTTTTTCTATCTATTCTACATTCGCCAAAATCGACATCTGCATAAGCTTTTAAATCAAAGTTATCGGATTTAGGATACCATAATCCTAGATTAGGAGTTCCTTTAAGATACCTAAGGATTCTTTTAATAGCTTTAAAGTGAGATAACTTAGGATTAGCTTGGAATCTTGCACATAGACCTACACTAAACATGATATCTGGTCTAGTTGCGGTGAGATAGAGTAAGCTACCTATCATTCCCCTATATGTTTTTTGATCAAAATTTTCTCCATTTTCATCCAAGTCTAACTTGGTGGAAGTACTCATTGGAGTGTTGATGGCTTTTGAACTATCTATGTTAAATCGTTTTAACAATTCTAATGTATACTTTATTTGATTACGAAATGTACCCTCACTAAGTTGTTTAATTTGTAATCATAAAAAGAAGTTTAATTCACCCATTAGACTCATTTTAAATTCATGACTCATACACTTAGCAAATGATTCACATTGTGATTCATCCGAAGAACCAAAAATAATATCATCAATATAAATTTGAACAATAAGAAAATTATTTTTAAAATATTTAATAAACAATATAGTATCAACCTTGCCTTTAGTAAAATTATTTTAAATTAAGAAAGAACTAAGCCTCTCATACCAAGCCCTAGGGGCTTGTTTCAATCCATAGAGAGTCTTAGTTAGTTTAAAACATGATTGGGAAGAAGAGAGTTTTAAAATCCAAGTGGTTGTTCAACATACACTTCTTCGGAAATAAAGCCATTCAAAAAAATACTTTTGACATCCATTTGAAAAAGCTTAAAGTTATTATTACTAGCATAGGCAAGGAGCATCCTAATGGCTTCTAATCTAGCCACAGGAGCGAAGGTTTCTTCGTAATTGATACCTTCTTTTTGGTTGAAATCTTTGGCTACTAATCTAGCCTTGTTTCTAACCACGATACCATATTCATCTTGCTTGTTTCTAAAGACCTATTTAGTACCAATAACTAAATGGTCATAATGTCTAGGAACAAGCTTCCATACCTCATTCCTTTCAAATTGGTTCAATTCCTCTTGCATTACGATAACCCAAGAATTATCTTTCAAGGCTTCGTCAATGCTTTTAGGCTCAATTTGAGAAAGAAAAGTGGCATGAGCACAAAATTTTTTAAAAGAGGAACGAGTTTGAACCCCTTTCGATGTGTCTCCTATAATTAGCTCCTTAGGATGGGCATCTACATACTTCCATTCCTTAGGTAAGGAAAATTCGAAAGAAGATACTTCCAAGTTGCTATTTTGAGGAGAGGGTTCATTTAAATTCAAATTATCAAAACCAAAATCATCATCAAGTTCATTTTTCTTAATTTCGGAAACTTCATTAAAAAACACATAAATAGACTCTTCTATAACTAAGGTTCTTTTGTTAAAAACATGAAAAGCATTAGAAACGGAAGAGTAGCCAAGAAAGATGCCTTCATCGGATTTAGTATCGAATTTTTCTAAGGCATCCTTTTCATTTAAAATAAAGCATTTGCAACCAAAAACTTTAAAGTAAGAAACATTAGGTTTTTTGTTATTCCATAATTCATAAGGAGTCTTGGATAGAGATGGTCTTACTAGAACCCTATTCATGACATAGCAAGCTGTATTTATGTCTTTGGCCTAAAAATATTTGGGTAAACTATGTTCATTTAATATGATTCTTGCCATTTCTTGTAAATTTCTATTCTTTCTTTCTACTACTCCATTTTGTTGAGGATTTCTTGGAGTAGA
Organism: Musa beccarii; assembly: GCA_024322285.1. Lineage (NCBI taxonomy): Eukaryota > Viridiplantae > Streptophyta > Magnoliopsida > Zingiberales > Musaceae > Musa > Musa beccarii. Next base: position 58,615,352 of record CM044398.1, read on the forward strand.
GAAGTTGTGGTTATACTCATTTGATTCGTAAAAATTTTGGAAGTCACGGTTTTGGAATTCACCACCGTAATCACTCTGAATTAATGAAATTATGAAACCCTTTTTGTTTTGAGAGAGTTTATATAATTTAGAAAAATATTTAAAACAATCACTTTTATGAGTCAAGAAATAAGTCCATGTGAATCTACTATAGTCATCTACAATCACAAAAGCATATTTGCTACCTCCGAGGCTTGTTATCTCAATTGGTCCAAATAAATCCATATGGATCAATTGTAATGGTCTAGAGGTACTTATTTGATTTTTTGGCTTGAAGCTAGTTTTAATTTGCTTTCCTAGTTGACAAGCATCATATACTTTATCTTTAATGAACTTAATCTTGGGAATGTCTCTTACAAGGTTTTTAGATGTGATTTGAGAAATTAGTTTCATGCTAGCATGACCTAATCTTCTATACCAAAGCCAAGCATCATCATTCAAAGCCGAAAAACGTATTTCACTGCTAAGGTCATCAAGGTTAATAGTGTAGACGTTATTTTGCTTGATTGCAATTATAGATGTGTTATTGTGTGGTTTTTCGACGATGCAAGCATTAGACTCAAATCTTACAATATAACCATTATCACATAATTGACTAATGCTCAAGAGATTATGTTTTAAACCATCTACTAATAACACATTATCAATTGAAAAGGTTAATTTGTTACCTATAGTACCCTTGTCAATGATTTTACCCTTGTTGTCTTCGAAGGTGATAAACCCTTCATCTTGGCTAGAGAGCTTAGAGAATTGAGATGGATCTCCGGTCATATGCCTTGAGCATCCACTATCAAGGTATCATCTCTTGCTCCTAGCTTGAATGAGTGTTTTTGTCTACAAGAAAGGATGGTTTTTAGGTACCCATTTTGACTTGGGTGCCTCAAAAACTGATATACTAAATTTATCATTATTCAATGAGTTCCTAATTAATCCTTTAGGAACCTATACTAATTTATGTGGGCTAAGTTTCCTATATGGACATTTATAAACAACATGTCCAGATTTGCAACAAAAATTACATTTCAAATGAGAGAATACATGTAATGTTGGCCCTTTAACGAAGGTGGTTTGAGTTCGGTGAGATCCACTCACGAATCCAATTCCACATCTATTTCTGACGTGACCCTTGTTTGCAAGGATCATGTCTAAGCTCTTACTACCGACCTTAAACTTGTTTAGGGTCTCTTTAAGTAGCAAGTTCTCCTTTTTGATTGCTTCTAAGTGATTATACTTAGAGTATGGGAGTAGAGGGAGAGAATCATGCTCAAGACTCTTAAATTTATCTAGCAATAAAGCATGTTCCTTTTTTAAAGAATTGAATCTTTTTGTAATAGTTCTACATTCATCAAATAATTCATGGAAAACAATTAAAAGCTCATCGAAAGATAAATCTTCATTAAGTAAACCACTTACCTCTTCTCCCAAAGCCATTAGAGCAAAATTGGCCTTCTCTTTGATGCTAGCTTCTTCATCCTCGAAGTCACTCGAGTCATCCCATGTAGCCTTCAATGCCTTCTTCTTCTGGAGTTGCTTCTTCTTGGCTTGGGAGCATTCATTTTTGAAGTATCCCGACTTCTTGCATTCATAACATATGACTTGGTCCTTTTTTGGTTTAAGTTTATTTTTTAATTTATTTTTAAATTTGCCTTTTTTAATAAATTTTTTAAATTTTCTAGTTAAGAGTGCAATGTCTTCATCAAAGTCCTAATCACTTAATGTTCCTTTCAAGTGGTCTTCTTGAGTTCTTAATGCCATCATATCCTTCTTGTTCTTTGGAAGGGGGTTCTCTAGCTCATCATGAGTATGGCATGTCATATCATAGGTCATTAAAGACCCTATGAGTTCTTCGACAGGAAAAGTTTTAAGGTTCTTGGCCTCTTGAATGGCCATAACCTTTGGATCCTAACTTTTCGGAAGGGATCTTAAAATTTTTGTTACGAGTTCAAAATTTGAAAAATCTTTACCAAATGCCTTGAGTCCATTGATGACATCCGTGAAGTGGGTGTACATGTCTCCGATGGACTCACTTGGTTTCATTCGAAAAAGCTCGTAAGAATGCACAAGAATGTTGATTTTGGACTCCTTCACTCGGCTAGTGCCTTCATGAGTGATCTCAAGAGTGCACCAAATATCAAAAGCCGATTCACAAATTGAAATGCGATTAAATTCGTTTTTGTCTAGTGCACAAAATAAGGCATTCATAGCCTTTGCGTTTAAAGCAAAAACCTTCTTCTCCGACTCATTCCATTCACTCATCGGAAGAGAAGATTTTTGAAAACCATTTTCAATGATATTCCAAAGCTCAAAATCCATAGAAATAAGAAAGATCCTCATACGAGTCTTCTAATACGTATAATCCGACCTAATAAACATAGGCGGATGAGTAATGGAGTGACCCTCTTGCATGCCGGAATAGGCCATCTCTCTTGGGTTTTAAACCAAATATGAGAGTGAACCTTGCTCTAATACCAATTGTCAAGTTCGAAGCGGCACTAAGAGGGGGGGGAGGGGGTGAATTAGTGCAGCGGATTAAAGTTAGAAAGTTTGAAAACTGATTCCGAAAATTCGTATAGAAACTTGATTCAACGAAAGAGACTTTAACTTGAAATGATTCAATTAAATGAAATAAAAAGTAGGGAGAAGAAATTTGATCAATTTGTAGCTAAGAAATTTACGATGCAGAAATTTAAACACACACAACAAATGAACGCAGCGATATATAGTGGTTCGGTCAAATGACCTACATCCACTCTTGAAGCATCCTCCAATGAGGCTCCCAACTTCCACTACCAAGTCTTTTAAAGGGGAAGGACCAAACACCCTTTTACAGCCTTTTACAATAGGTTCCCTCTCTTTACAGAATTTTTACAAGGAGAAGAAAGGAGGTGAACACTTGAGCAATTGAAAGTAAGAATTTGCTATAGCTTAGACTCGATTTTTGCACTTCAAAAAGGTGCTCTACCAGCTAGAAGTAAAGGGATATTTATAGACTCTTTTGGGATTCAAAAATGGCACTCAAAAGAGTCCCATCCCGAATTTTTGGGGTGCAGGCGGTACAATCACCTGGCACTGGCGGTACCACCGCCTAACACAGGTGGTTGCAACCACTTGTCAAGCAGTACCACCGCCTGACACTAGCGGTACCACCGCCTGGCTGGGGTGGTGCCATCGCCTGGCTGGGGTGGTGCCACCGTCTGGGTCTGGCGATGCCACCGCCAAACTTTCCCAGATGTTGTGTGGGCCTAAATTTCGGCCCAACACAGCCCCTTAAAGGCCTAGTTGGCCCATACCAGGTTTAGATAGGATTAACACCTAGTCTATACCCTAATTAAGTGCTAACTATGAACTTAAAGCTAAATTAAACCGACATTATCAAGTTATTTTTCGAAGAGCTTTTCAGCGATCTTCCGGTGGACTCCCAACAGGCTCCCGGATTCTATGGCGAGTTCAACGAGTCTTTGGCAACCTTCCGAACCTTCTTGGTGATCTCCACGAACCTCCGATGATCTTTCCGGTGAACTTCCAAAACCTTCGGCAAGTCCCTAATTTCATCTCGGTTGGCTCCGACAATACTTCCGATGATCCTTCGGACTTCCGGTGGACTCTTGAACTTCCAGCAACTTGACTTCGGTATATTGTTCTATGTTTATCATAGTTAATCTTGCACACTTATCTCAAAATGGATTAGATCAAATAACCATCAATTGACTTCATCATGAAAATCCGAGATTTAACATAAAGGTCGATGGTACCATCGCTCAGTTTGGGCGGTACCACCGCCCAGACTCAGCTTGGGAGGCTGAGCCTCAAGTACTTTCATTACCAGCCCTAGCAGTGCCACCACCTGACATGGCTTCAAGTCACTGAATGGGCCATCCAGCTAGCCCAATTCAGCCCTGGTTTGGGCCTAATTGGCCCCTAATTGAGTTAGTAGAATTTCTCCCAAAACTAACTCAAATTAAAACCCTAACTATGATAATTAAGGCTAAAACGATTACGATACAAGCAATCTAAGTTGTCCGGAATGTTAATTGTTCATTCGAACTCTTAGTGAACTTCTGATGAGCTCTTGGCGATCTTCCACCAAGCTTTCAGCAAACTCCCAACAAACTTCCAATGAGCTTTCGGTGAACTCTCGATGAACTCCCAACGAGCTTTCACTGTATTGTCCAAACCTTTGATGTATCCCTCGATTCTTCCGACCTAGTGCCTGATCTTTGACTCTAGCCCAATATTCGATTCTTTTTTAATTATTTTGCCTTTTCATGATTGTAGTTAGTCCTACATCACTTTTCTCAACACATGGATTAGATCATTAATTCATCAATTGATTTCATTATCAAAATCCGAGATTCAATAATTTACCCTTTTTTTATTATGACTACCAATTGATAATGGAGTTAACTTTAACTCCTCCTATCTATATGCCATATTGAGATAAGGCAAACTTGAATTCAAAAGGAATCATAACCTTTGAATTTAAGTGAAACAATTTTGATTATAGTGATCAAATGCAATATTTCATATCAAAATTGCATACATTGTTCATCATCATAGTTTCAAATCATCAAAGTGTAACATGCATAATTTCATCACTTCATGCATGGTACCAAAAACAAATCAATACCACTTTAGGCATAACCTATATGATACTAAAGCATTCATCACTTCATGCATGATACCAAACTTAATATCATTTTGGCATGATACCAAACATCCATCATTTCTCCTCCTTTGTTATCAATAAAAAGGAGAAATATTCAACAAGTATTGGAACCATGCAAGTAAGTTTTACACCACTTTATGCAAGATAGCAAATTTGTGAGATGTGAAGTTAACCAAAATTTTTGCAAGAGAGCAACTTTTGCTTCTTGAAATGGGCAAGCTAGCACTTCTCATTAGATGTGCAAACACTTTTGGTTCTTTTTGAGATATGCAAACTAGCATTTTGCTTTTCCTTAGATGCTAGCAAATTTCTTTCTCCCCTTTGTCATAAAAATATGAAGAAGAAGAAAGGAGGGATTCGTTCATCACATAAAGAAGAGGATCAAGTCATAAGAACCAAAAGTCTATGAATCAAACTGCTACTTTCGTAAATAGAAAGAGAAAGGATTCATAGAGAATGATCACATAAAAGATCAAGTGTATCGAAAGTCCATGAATTAAATTTCTATTTTTGTAAATAGCAAGAGGAAGGATTAATAGAAAATCATCACATAAAAGATCAAGTATACCAAAAGTCCATCAATCAAATTTCTTCTTTTGTAAATTTGTAAAAAGAAAGATTGATATGATCTCGATTTAAAAGAAAACTCATTTTATAAAAACTGAGAAATAAAAAAAATGTATAAGAGAAACTTATGCATTCGGAAGATTTAACATGCCTAATTCTCTTTTAATAAAATTAAATTATTCCTCATTCAAAAGTTTTTTAAGAATAGAAGCTAATTGATATTTTGTATCGATAAATTCTAAAGATATATCATAGTTATTAATATAATCTCTAATAAAATGATGTCTAATATCAATATGTTTAGTTCTAGAGTGCTGAATGAGATTTTCTGATAAACATATTGCACTAGTATTATCGTATTTTATAGAATTTTTTTAAGTAAATTCAATAATCTTCTAAAGTGTTTTTCATCCATATAACTTGTGTACAACATATACTTGCTGCTATATACTCAACTTCGGTTGTGGATAATGCAATCGAGTTTTGTTTCTTGGAAGACCTAGAGATAAGTGTATGACCAAAAAGTTGACATGTTCCAGATGTGCTTTTTCTATCTATTCTACATCCAACAAAATCAACATTGACGTAAGCAATTATTTCAAAGCTTTTAGATTTTCAATACTATAATCCTAGATTATGAGTTCCTTTTAGATATCTAAAAATCTTTTTAACAACTTTAAAGTGAGATAGCTTGGGATTAGATTAAAATCTAACATAGAGTCCAACACTAAACATAATATCGGGTCTAGTGATAGTAAGGTATAGTAAACTACCTATCATGCCCCTGTAAGTCTTTTGATCAAAACATTATCTATCATGGTCTATATCTAATTTTGGAGTACTCATTAGTGTGTTAATAGCCTTAGAACAATCCATATTGAATCATTTTAATAAATCTAAAGCAAATTTAGTTTGACTAAGATAGATTTCATTATTTAGTTGCTTAATTTGTCATCCTAAGAAAAAAAGTTAATTCCCCCATTAAGCTTATTTTGAATTTTTGGCTCATACTTTTAGCAAAGGATTCACATAAAGACTTATTCATAGAACCAAAATTAATATCATCAACAAAAATTTAAATAACAAGAAAATTATTTTTAAAATTTTTAATAAATAATGTAGTATCGATCTTGTTTTTTGAGAAATTATTCTGAATAAGGAGAGAACTAAGCCTCTCATACTAAGCCCTTGGGACTTGTTTCAATCTATAAAGAGCCTTAGATAACTTAAACACATGGTTAGGAAAAAAGTATTATCAAATCTAGGTGGTTGTTCAACATAAACTTATTCGAAAATAAAGCCAATTAGAAAAATACTTTTAATATCCATTTGAAATAACTTAACATTATTACAACAAGCATCGGCAAGGAGTATTCTTATGGCTTCTAATTTTGCCACAGGAGTAAATGTATCTTCATAATTGATACCTTCTTCTTAGTTGAAACCTTTGGCTACTAATCTAGCTTTGTTTCTAACAATGATACCGAGTTCATCTTGCTTGTTTCTAAAGGCCCATTTAGAATCAATTACCAAATAGTTAGTAGGTCTAGGAACAAGCTTCCACACCTCATTTCTGTTAATAAATCATCTTTTATGGTTTTGTCAATGTATTTTGGCTCAATTTAAGATAAAAAGGCAACATTAGCATAAAAATTTTTAAATAAAGAGCGAGTTTGAATACCTTTTGATATATCTCCTAAGATTAGCTCCTTAGGATGAGTATGTACATACTTTCATTCCTTAGGTAAGGAGTCTATGAAAGAAGATGTATCCAAGTTACTTAGGGGAGGAGAGTTTTCATTCAAATTTAAAGCAGCAAAATCAAAATCATCATCAAAATTATTTTTCTTAAATTCAAGAAACTCATGCAGTATCGACCTTGTCTTTTGAGAAATTATTATAAATAAGAAAAGAACTAAGCCTCTCAAACTAAGCCCTTGGGGCTTTACTCAATCCATAGAGAGCCTTAGATAACTTAAACACATGGTTAGGAAAAAGAGTATTCTCAAATCTGGGTGGTTGTTCAACGTAAACTTCTTTGGAAATAAAGCCATTTAGAAAAGCATTTTTAACATCCATTTGAAATAACTTAAAATTATTACAATAAGCATAGGCAAGGAGTATCCTTATGGCTTCTAATCTTTCCACATGAGTGAAGGTTTATTCATAATTGATACCTTCTTCTTGGTTAAAACCTTTGGCCACTAATCTAGCCTTATTTCTGTTGAATCTCGGATTTTGATGATGAAACTAATTGATTGTGTTTTTGATCTAACTATGTTTTAAGTGACGCAGGACTACTTTCGATCCTGATTAGATAATTGAAGCAGGAAGAATCGACGTTGGGTCGGAGGAGAACGTCAGAAGATTGGATGTCGAGCTAAAGGATTGGTCGACGTATCAGTAGAAGGCTTCAGAGAAGGGATTCGAGCATCAGGCCAAGAAGACCAGAGTTGAACCAAGGAGATCGGAGTTACGAAGGACAACTGCCGATTAGGTAATAGGCTACAAGAGAGGATGATGCGCCGAAGAGTCGAACAAAGCACCAATGAACCAATGACATACTGGACAACGAATGGATTCAAAGCTTTGTAATAATTGTCTAGATTGAAGTAGAATTAGGTCTAATTGGATTGGAATTGGGCCAACTCAATTAGGAGCCAATTGAGCCTGAATCAGGGCTCTTTTGGGATGAATGAAAGGCCCAAACAATGACTTGAAGCCACGTCAAGCGGTGGCACCGCCAGGGTGGGTGGTGGAACCGTTTGAAGGCTCAACCTCCAAGGTTGAATCTAGACGGTGGTACCATATAGTGTTAGGTAGCTTGGGTGGTGGTACCACTAGACTGGGTAGTGGTATTTCCCAAGTCTAGTAGCCGAGACTCTACTTGGGTGGTGATACCACCAGATTGGGCAATGGTACCACCCAGTCTTAGAGTCAACTGGCGGTGGTACCGTTAGTACCTTGAAAACTAGGGTGATTCAAATTTGAATGACCTTGAGGCGTATAAATACTCTTCTCATCCATGGTTAGAATACACACCAACTGACAAAGACAAGAGGGAAAAACTCTGCTATAGTCTTGTCAAAATTCCTCCCTTCTAGTTTAGTATTAGTTAAGTCTAAGCGAGGGGTGAGGGGGCTTGTAAGAGGTTAACTCCTAAACCTATTAAAAGGAGTAGAGAGCTGTAAGGGTGGTTGGTCTTCACCAATTGAAGAAAGACTGATAGTGAAAGTCAGTGGCCTCAACGAAGGAGGAATCGAAAGTCGACGTAGGTTAGACGACTGAACCACTATAAATTGGTTTGCCGTTAATTCCTTACTATTTATCATTCTACAAACCACTTTATCTATTTCCTCATCACTTTCTTACAATCACTCTCAAGCTAAAGCATTTCTGATACGCTTTCAATCGAAATGATTTTTCATTGTACGAATTGATTTTTTCGAAATATCATGAAATCATTGTTTTTAACCGCTGCACTAATTCACCCCCCCCTCTTAGTGTCGTTCTTGATCCTAACAGTTTCTAACTATAATACAGAATTCATCTTGCTTGTTTCTAAAGACCCATTTATTGGAAAATTATGAATTGACATCTCATTCGTAGCGGAAAACAAAAACAAGATTAGATTTTTCATAGTTAATTACTTGGTCGTTGTGCGATGATTGGTGCATGAAAAAATCATAAATCTAAAAAATTATACGTATCATGCTAGAAACATTACTTAGGGAGATCGTATATCCCTAAAAATCCTAGATCCAATGAAGAGGATGAAGGAGCACTAGCGTACTCCTCTTTAGCGGTAATCCATATAACGAACGCAATGATGATGCTCCTTAGATCACTATGAGATCACCCTCCCCCGTGCACTATAAGGCTGCCAGAGCCAAGGAGAAGAAGAGAAGGCTAAGGAGAATAGGAAGGGTGACTACCAATAGCTTTATCCTATGAATCAGGGAGTTCCTCCTATTTATAGATGTACAGGAAGCTTATCCTTAACGGATCCTATTCACATTGGATCTCTATCCAATTATCCAATTGGACCTTATCTAATTATCCAATTGGATCTTATCTAATCATCTAATTGGATCTTATCTAATCATCTAATTGGATCTCATCTAATTATCTAATTGGATCTTATTCATAGGATCCAAACTAGGAGCTTCGCAGATATCTCATATTCACACCTCTACTCGTCGCAACATCCACCTAATATGTATGATCCTCTAGGCCCGATACCGAGTTGGCCATAAGTCACTCCTGTTAGAACTCCTTTTGACTCAAAACACCTTCTGATATAGAAAATTATTATCTCCATAATAATTCACTCGACTCATCGACTATGGATATACTAGGCCACTACGCTATAGTCCCCAGACGGTACAAGGGGATCTAATCCATCAGACCTATCTATCCTTAGTTATCATGTATCTATAGTCCCTCATCCATCTAATATCCTAGAGATCATATATTGGGCATGGTAATGTCAGGCCTATATAGAATCCTATCCGAGTCTTGCTCTAATCGGATTCTCCTAGAGAACTCCTTCTCTCTCAATTTGAATGATCCTAGCCAGGGATTTTGCCTGAGCGAGCATATGCGAGATATTCCTCTCATGATAGTAAGAGTGGATAATTCTCTATTGACACTCAATTGCCTTCATAAGGTTGGCTACCATTCTCAAGAACCAATTGCACCAGATCTGAAGCTTTCCAAATCTAGAAATCCGATATCAAAGAATAGAGTACTCATACAAGGTATCTTTGGTATCTCAAGTCTAAGGACCAAATACACAACTGGGACTATAGAATTGTTGTCTAACGTTAGGTATCATTAACTATCTAGCATTCTATAAGCGGATCAATCAGTGAACTTATTCTCCAATTAATAAACTCATTCTCCAATGAGCACTTGCATTGTACCCCTAGTGTCCCCACACAAGCAACTATAAGACCAGTCGCTTCCATCATATAGATGAGTATACAACGCATCAGTCTATCTGGTTATCTCGATGTCCGTTTCGAGTAACCTATGACCAAGATGATTTAGGATCTGTGTTTAAAGATATATCGGTCTCATTATTGTGATCTCATCACGATTCGATTCTCATTGCATAGATCCAAGAACATCACAATATTCATCTAGATAATGTGAGAAAATGCTAATAATAATACGCAAAGAGATCGACGTAGCATGTCACAGGTGCCATCACTCACATGATTGGCTTGTAGGGCTCCTATAATTAATAATCTCCCACTTGACCTAAAGCCAATCATCTACGTGTGTGATCCCCATCAGACCTCTATGATGCTCAAATATAATTTGAGTCAACGGCTTTGTCAATGGATCTACAATGTTATCTTCGGATGGAACTCTTTCCACTACTACATCTCCATGGATCGCAGTCTCTCTAATCAGGTGGAACCTTCTCAGAACACTTCTAATGAGACCCGAGTTCCCTAGCTTGATCGATCACCCTATTATTATCACCCTATATGGGAATTAGCTTTACATTGCTCGATACAATTCCTAAATCCATGATAAACTTCTTCATCTAAACATTCTCTTTTGTTGTTTCTACCATAGCAATGTATTCCACCTCTATGGTCGAGTTAGCAATAGAATCTCACTTGGAACTCTTCCAACTTACTATTGCTCCATTCAGGGTGAACACATACCCTGAATTCAACTTACTATCGTCAACATCGGATTGGATACTTAAGTCTGTGTAGCCTTTAATCTAGAGAGTACCTCCTCCATATACCAGTAAAAGATCCTCAGTCCTTCTCAAGTACTTAAGGATACACTTTACTGCTTTCCACTGCTCCAAGCCTGGATCTACCTGATACCTACTCGTGACACTCAAAGCATGCACTATATCAGGCCTAGTATATAGTATAGTATACATGATAGATCCTATCGCATAGCATATCATATCCATATTTGTCATTTCTTTAGGAGTTTTTGGGGACATAATTTGAGAAATTAAAATTCTGGACAAGCCAAGCATCATCTTGAATCTATCTCTATAGATCTGAATCTCCAAAATATAGGATGCTTCCCCTAAGTCCTTTATGGAGAAGTGTCTAGATAGCCAAGCCTTTACTATAGAGAGTATTCCTACATCATTCCCAATGATTAGAATGTCATCCACATATAACACTAAGAAGGTGATAGTGCTCCCACTTACCTTCCTATACACACATGGCTCATTTTCGTTCTTAACAAAGTTATAAGATCTGTTTGCCTCATCAAATCTTATGTTTTAATTTTAAGAAGCCTACTTTAGTCCATAAATAGACTTAAACAATCTGCATACCTTATCTAGACTCTGCTTGGACATGAATCCCTCAGGCTGTATCATATACACCTCCTCTTCGAGGTTGACATTGAGGAATATAGTTTTTACGTCCATCTGTCAGATCTCATAGTCATAATGTGCTACAATAGCTAATAGAATTCGAATTGATTTTAGCATAGCTACGGGTGTAAAGGTTTCGTCATAGTCAATACCTTACCTTTGATGATACCCCTTAGTCACTAGCTTTACCTTATTTGTCTTCACTTTTTCATCTACCTTGATCTCCTTTTTAAAGATCCATTTGCAACCGATGGATATGGTACCCTCAGGTGCATCAACAAGGTTTCAAACCTTGTTAGAGTACATGGATTCTATCTTAAAATTTATAGTTTCTTGCGACTTCTCGGAGTCTATTCTCATAATAGCCTCCTCATAGATCTGAGGATCAATATCCTAAGTGTCCTCTCTATTGATATGTCCTACATAAATCTCAGGAGGGTGTGACACTCTACCAGACCTACGTAAAGTTAGAACTTATGTATTAGGTACCTGAACAGACTCGATCTCCAGAATGGTACCTGAGTTTGGTTCTCTAATCTCACTCAACTCTATCATGCTCCCATTGTCTCTGTCAAGAATATGTTCCTTCTCTAGAAATATTATTTTTTTGGCAACAAAGACCTTATTAGAACCTTTGCGGATTCTAAGCTTGAGGTTAATCTCTATAGGGGATCGGCCTCCTTGGAACTTTATAGGGGTTTCTTCCTCCAAGTTGCTGCTCAAAGGCTGCTAAAAGATTGATCTATTCATGATGAAAAGAGGGTGAATACATGGCTATTTATAGGGCTTCTAAACCTCAACTCCTAATACGACTCTTACTCAAGACTCCTACTTCTAACCAACTCCTACTTCTAATTAGGACTCCTTCTCTAGTAGGACTCCAATTCTAATAGGACTATTTTCCTAATAGGACTCCTACTTCTAATAGGACTCTTTCTCTAATAGGACTCCTATTTCTAATAGGAGTCTCTCTCTAATAGGACTCCTACTTCTAATAGGACTCTTTCTCTAATATGACTCCTATTTCTAATAGGACTCCTTTTCTAAGAAGCAACCTAACCCTAACCTAGTCGACCTCTTCACCTCTTTAATAGGGGTCGGCTAGATAGAATTTACATGAATGCCCTTATCAATGAAACTAAATTAGGACTCTCATAGTTAGAGTCCTAACAGACCCGCCCTCTTCAAATCAGCCTTGTCCTCAAGGCTGACGTTCCATGAATTCTGAGAATTTGATCTTCAAGTCGTCATAGTTCTTCTAAGTAGCATCTTCTGCTGGTAGATTTGCCCATTGTATTAACACTTTAGTAGTAGGTTGTCGTCGTCGAGTCACGATCCATCGATCAATAATGGCACTTGGTTGGGTCTGGAGCTCTCCTTAGATAGTTATATTTGGTAGATGGCTTTGGGCTGTCTCATGTTGTCCCAACTTGAGCTTCAAACATAATACATGGACGATTGGATGGATTCGAGAGCTGGCGGGTAAGTCCAATTTGTATGCTACTACTCTGATGCACTCCAAAATCTGGTAGGGTCCATAGAACCAAGGTGAAAGCTTCATAGATGCTCTGGTTTAGATTGATATTTTGCTTGTATGGCTGGAGCCGTAGGAAGACCTAATCTCCTACTAAAAATTCTCTTTCGCTTTTGTGTTGATCATATTACTGTTTCATCCTTACTTGTGCTGCAGTGAGATTATCTTTTAGTAACTTCAGCATTTTATCTCTGTCTTATAGTTCTCTATCTTCTTGTTCTACTTTATAGGTGCCCAACACATATTTTGGAATTATAGAGGGGGGGTCGGCCATACATGGCCTCATAGGGAGTATATTTTGTGGAGGAATGATAAGTTGTATTATACCACCACTCGACCCAGGGAAGCCACTTTGTCTATTCTTTTGATCGGTCACTAGTGAATCATCTAAGGTATGTCTCTAAACACTTGTTCACCGCTTCAATTTGGCCGTCGGTTTGTGGGTGATATGTCGTACTCATCTTTAATTTAGTATCTTGCATCTAGAATAACTTGTTAGGATCTAAAAGGCACTAAGAGGGGGGGGGGGTGAATTAGTGCAGTGGATTAAAATCGTACTTTTGAAATCGATTTTGTAAAAACACAAGTTCGTAGGAAGATTTCGATTTGGCGAAAGAGAACTTGAAAGTAATTGCTTACGTAAAGGAAATAACTATGAACTAAACAACTTACAGCCAAGTAATGAAATGATTCAAGAATGTAAACACTCACACATTTATGAACACAATGATGTATAGTGGTTTGGTCAAATGACCTACATCCACTCTTGAAGCCTTTACGATGAGGCTCCGCTCTTCCACTAGCAAATCCTTTGAAGGGGAAGGACCAAATACTCCTTTTACAACCCTTTACAAGAAGTTCACACTTTTACAAGATTTCTCAAGAAGAAGAAGAAGGTGAACAACTTAGCAAGAACAAGACTTTTCAAGACTTTTCAAAAGCTCAAGACTAAGATTCTAACTCTCAAAAGGGTGCCCTTTCAGTTGAGAAAGCGGGGATATTTATAGATCCAAAATGGATTCAAAATTGGGTTCTAAATTTGAAATCAAATTTGGAGTTCCCGGTTTTGGGTGTCAAAGGCGGTGGTGCCACCGCTTATCAGAGGCGGTGCCACAGCCTGTGTTAGTCTGCTGACTGACACACAAGGGCGGTACCACCGCCCTAGGCAGGCGGTGCTACCGCTCCAGTCTAGTGACTGGGGCGGTGCCACCGCCCCAGCCAGGCGGTTCTACTACCTATCGTGTCTGTGCAGGCAGTGCTACCGCTCACAAAAGCGGTCCCCATCGCTCCAGGTCAGTGCGGTGCCACCGCCCCAGGCTGGGCGGTTCAATCGCCTGGCCCATTCAGCCAAAGCCGAATGGGCCCTGTTTAAGCCCCAACTTGGCCCAGTAGAGGCCCGGTTGGCCCCCACTGAATTTAGGCAGGATTTTTTTTCTAAATCCTTGCTCTACTCATGTGCAAACTACAAACTTAAAAATATAACTCAACGTGATTTGATCCGACACTCTTCAAGTCAACTTTCGGCGAGCTTTACGGTGAGATTCCGGCAGGCTTCCGATGCTTCCCTCGGATTGCTTCCAATGGACTCCCAGCATACTCCCAGATTGTATGGCGAGCTCAACGAGTCTTCGGCTAGCTTCTGAATCTTCCCGGTAAGTTTCGCGAACCTTCGACGATCTTTGAGATGAACTTCCGAAAACTTCGGTAAGTCCCTGATTCGATCTTGGATGGTTCCGGCAACACTTCTGAAGATCTCTCGGACTTCCGATGAACTCTTGAACCCCCGATGGACTTGACCTCGGTAAATCACTTTATGTTTTCTTCCCATCGTAGTTGTTCCTGCACACTTATCTTGACAAAGTAGATTAGAACAAATATTTCACCAATTGACTTCATCATCAAAATTCGAGATTCAACAATCTCTCCCTTTTTGATGATGACAATCAATTGGTGATAGAGTTACTCTTAACTCCCCCTATCTATATGCCATAAAAAAAAATTGCTTGAATTCAATTTTTGAATTCAACACAATAAATTTAACATATGAAAGAAAAACTTCATGATGTACTTAATGATGACAAAGTCGATGTTGGACATTAAGATGTCAAATAGGTATCAAAGATATCAATGAAGTATACATAATTAAAAACATGATATCAAGAACCTAAATAAGCATTTTAACTTGCAATAACTTGTAAAGCATGGGAAATGCATATAACTGTCAACGTATGGAAATACACATATTATTTCTCCCCCTTTGTCATCAACAAAAAGGAAACGAGGGATTCATATGTAAAAATAAAGGATGGCCGAAAAAATATCACAAATGTGGAAAAGGAAATCATTCAGAAAGCCGAAAATCATTTCACAGTGCCCAAGAAGATGTAATGAAGATAATATAACATATATGTCTAACTGCATAGATGTGAAAGTTGCACACAAGTTTACAACGTTCAAAAAGAAAATACAGCAAGCTACTCCTCAGGAGGAATGCCAAGATGCCTACACATGTGATCTATCTTTTGGTTCATCTTCCGCATTTCCTTCAAAATTTCAATTTGCTATAATTTTACTTCATTTAACTCTCTCATGATCGGATCGTCAAAAGGTGGAGCAGAAACTGGCACTGATGTAGCTGCAACAAAAGGATCAGGAGGAGGAGATTCATTTCCCCTAAAGACTGGTGTTTCAGGATGGTCTACTGGTGGGGGAGGTATATCACTTCTCCTAGGTTGTCTAACCCCTATTCTATGCTCGAATGTACACCTAAGTCGCCTAAGTAGTTTAACGTCAATGATATTAAATCTGTCCACTTGTATTGCTTCTTCATTTGGTGGAATGCAAATATTATGGGCATGCAAAAGTTTAGTTATTAAACCTCCATATGGTAACATTGATCCTTTAGAAAGGACCTCTATCATATGATGCTGGATTAGGTATCCAAAACAAAAATGTTGTCTGGTCATGATCCAATATAAGGTACCTAATTCAATGAAACTGATCTCATCATGATGAAACTGTTTAGGAATGACAATGCTTACAAGAATGTGATGTAAAATTTTAGAGTTAAAAGGTAATAAATGTTCACAACTCTTGGGGATTATACCTAAATTTGGGTTTGCAAACACGGTTTCTAAAGCTTCAAAGTGGGTGGCACCAACTGTGTCCATATCCCAGTTTCCTCTAAAATAACACCCTAACTCTTTCTCAACAATTCTAATTAATGAGCATATAGTACTATCAAATATTTGGATCTTATTACCTAGAAGATAAGTTGACAAGCCATCATCATTCACGCTTAAATTAGCATAGAATAATTTAACCAAGCGTGGATAAACAGGTTCAACAATTTGCAAAATGGGTAAGGCCTCTAAGTCTGCAAACCACATGATAGGTTCTAGGCTCCCTAATTGATTCAAATCAACATATTTTCCTTTATGAATGGGTCTAGAACCAAGTTCAGAAAATCTAAGGGAAGCTTCTTGTGATTTGAACAAGGATTGATCAAATGAATCTACCTCCATCCTTTTTCCTTTGTCTCTTGATGTTCTTTTAGGAGCCATTTCTATTTAGGATAGATCAATAATCAATTGAAGAAAGGAATTAAACTAGACAAGAAAAAGAAAGAGAAATAATTCGGTTTTTACCTTAGATTGTTCCTTTGAGATATAGGGAGCTTGAATCAAAGTAAGATCTCCTTCTTAGGCTTCTAGAGGGAAGGAATGATGCTTGGGAGGGTTTAGAGGAGTGTAGAGAGGTGAGGAAGAGAACTCTCAGGTTAGGGGGCGGTTCTACCGCCGGCCCTAACTCACCCCTTATAAAAGGGGTGTTCAGGCGGTACTACTGCCCCAGCAGGCGGTTCTACCACCTGGGGCAGACTACCCAAGCGGTGCCACCGTCGAATTTGGCGGTGCTACCGCCGGTAGCACAAAAATCCGCATTTCATTTTTTTTTTTGTTCTTAGAGATGAGATGAAGTCAAAAAGAATTTGATGAAAATAAATCCAATAAGAAAAATCAAAAAGATTTGGAATCAAATCGATGAAAACCATAATTTCAAGGAAAGATATCATCAAATAGAGCTTATTGATTTGGACAGTTTAACATGCCTAATTCCCTTCTAATAAAATCAAATTGTTCCTCATTTAAAGGTTTTGTAAAAATGTCCGCTAATTGATGATTTGTATCAACAAATTCAAGGGTGACATCTCTACTACTTACATGATCACGTATAAAATGATGCCTAATGTCAATGTGCTTAGTTCGAGAGTGTTGAATCGGATTTTTAGTTAGACAAATAGCACTCGTGTTATCACATTTTATAGGAATGTTTTTTAAGTAAATTCCATAGTCTTCTAGTGTATTTTTCATCCAGATAACCTGTGCACAGCATGCACTTGCAGCTATATATTCAGCTTCTGCCGTAGATAGTGCAACTGAATTTTGTTTCTTGGAAGTCCAAGAAACAAGTGCATGTCCAAGAAATTGGCATGTTCTGGATGTGCTTTTTCTATCTATTTTACATCCACCAAAATCCGCATCTGCATAAGCTCTCAAATCAAAGTTATCAGATTTTGGATACCATAATCCAAGATTAGGGGTCCCTTTAAGATATCTAAGAATCCTCTTAACAGCTTTGAAGTGAGATAGCTTAGGATTAGCTTGGAATCTTGCACATAGCCCTACACTGAACATGATGTCAGGTCTGGTTGTAGTGATAAAGCAGGCTACCTATCATGCCCCTATAAGTTTTTTGATCAAAACTTTCTCCATTTTCATCCATATCTAATTTAGCGGAGGTGCTCATAGAGTGCTAATATCTTTTAATCCATCCATGTTAAATCGTTTTAACAATTCCAATGTGTATTTTGATTGATTTAGAAATATACCATCACTTAGTTGCTTGATTTGTAGTCTAAAAAGAAATTTAGTTCTCCCATTAGGCTCATCTCAAATTCATCACTCATATTCTTAGCAAATGATTCACATAGTGATTTATTATAAGAACCAAAAATAATATCATCAACATAAATTTGAACAATAAGAAAATTATTTTCAAAATGTTTAATAAACAATGTAGTATCAACCTTGCCTTTAGTGAAATCATTTGAAATTAAAAAAAAACTAAGCCTCTCATACCAAGCCCTAGGAGCTTGTTTTAGACCATATAGAGCCTTAGTTAGTTTAAACACGTGGTTAGGAAATAGAGAGTTTTCAAATCCGAGTGGTTGTTCGACATACACTTCTTCGGAAATAAAACCATTTAAGAATGCACTTTTGACATCCATTTGAAATAATTTGAAATCTTTACTACTAGCATAGGCAAGGAGCATCCTAATGGCTTCCAATCTTGCCACCGGAGCGAAGGTCTCTTCGTAATCGATACCTTCTTCTTGGTTGAAACCTTTGGCCACTAGTCTAGCCTTGTTTCTAACCACGATACCGTATTCATCTTGCTTGTTTCTAAAGACCCACTTAGTACCAATAACCAAGTGGTCATTAGGTCTAGGAACAAGTTTCCATACCTCATTCCTCTCAAATTGATTCAATTCTTCTTGCAATGCGATAACCCAAGAATCATCTTTCAAGGCATCAACAATGCATTTTGGTTCAACTTGAGAAAAAAAAGCGGTATGGGCACAAAAATCTTTGAAAGAAGAGCGAGTTTGAACCCCTTTTGATGCATCTCTCAGATTGAGAGAGAAAGAGTTCTTCGAGAAAATCCGATTAGAGCGAGACTTGATTGGAAATTGTATGGGCCTGATAGCACCATGCCCGATATACGGTCTTTGGGATATTATATGGATGAGAGACTATAGGTATATGGTAACTGAAGGTAGATAGGTCCAAAGGATTGGATTCCCCTGTACCATCTGGGGAGTGTGTCGTGGTGTCCTAGTACGTCCGTAGTCGATGAGTCGAGTGAATTATTATAGAGATAATAATAATTCACTAAGTCAGAAGGAGTTCTAGTAAGTATAACTCACGGCCAACTCGATATTGGCGCATAGGGTCACACACATATGGTAGGTGTTGTGACGAGTAGAGGTTTGGTTGTGAGATATCTACAGAGCTCCTATCTTATTGGATATCCAATAAGCCCCTATATTATTGGATCCCATGGATGAGATCCAATAAGAGCTAGATTATTGGGTAGAGACCCATTAATCTAAGAGGCATGGGTAATTGGATGGAGATCCAATACCCAATAGGGTAGGATCCATTAGGGTTTCAGGGGCCTCTATAAATAGGAGGGAACCAAAGGTCCATAAGTGGGGTTTTTCTTAGTAGCCACCTTCTATTCTCCTCTACCCAAGAGAGGAGCATTGTTGAAGTCCCCTGTCGTGTGGATACCGCCAGAGAGGAGGATGCTTGACCTTCTTCATCCTCCCCTATGGATCTACAAGTACTCGAGGATATATGATCACCCTAGGTACTAACATTCTTTTCATACACGCTTTTTTGATTCATGATTTATTTTTTTCACACCGATCTTTGTACGATGACGAAATCTTTCATGAAAATCTAGGATGTTTTGTTTTTATGTTCTTCCACTTGTGTATGAGATGTCACCCCTGGATTTCTCAATAGTGGTAAGAACCACTCAAGGCGATCCACCCATAGCCCGTCGGGAGGAGCACTCGCTGCGGTGCTAGCGGTGCCGCAAGGGCTACTGAGAGACCACCACTACGGGCACACCGCCCGCAACGGGTCACCGGCCCGGTAGGCGAGCCAACCAGTATGGACATGCGCGCCTGCAAGGACAATGCTGCATGGGCGGTGGTGCGCCAATGAGCGTTTGCACCCACGAGTAGGGGCGACACACGCATGAATGGCCGTCGTTAGCGAGGGTGACGACGGCGGCCGTAGTGTAGGCAAAGCTGGGATTAGGATTTTCAATCAAAAGATAATTTTACCCCTTGAAATTTTAGAAATTCTAGTTTTGTCCCTTACGGTCGAATGACCATAATACCCTTCGTAATTCAGAAAATTCCTAGCATAACCCTAATTTCAGAAGAAAAAATATTAGTTGATTAAAAGGTTTAATTAACTATTATTATTTATCTAGTAGTCCTATATAATAACATATACATATGATGTATGATGTGGACAAATGATCATAGATCATGTGATGTGATATGTGTACATGTGATTATTATTATTGGAGCACAGGAGCCTCTATTTTTCTCGTTTATTATTGGGTCTACGTGCCTATAATTATATTATAATTACAAGAGGAGAAAGCAGTAGGAGCGGGACCTACGAGGTCGAGATAGGCGATCCGACGTATGAAGATGCGTTGAGATACTGACAAAACCTACGAAACGAGATGGACGATCACAGGGCATGGAGAAGCGTCGATGCACATATAGATCTTGATATGAGTGATTGGGCCCACTGGCTCCGGCCTGATCATATTAGGATGTGGTCCATGATCATCTGGTGTGATTGCTCATGTGATGTGTGATTGGTTATACACCTACTAGATATATATATATATTTGCATGTGATATAGATATATATTAAATATGTATATGTGTCACACATTATATTAGGAGACTGAATCAAAAATCTCCTTTCGATAATATTAAGTCGGTAAACATGAGACAATTAGATTGACCCACGTGGCCTTCCATCATTATAGGTAGGAACCGATTCCGGTGTAGGTTGACTTGGTCGAGTCCTCGAGACTCACCTATATTGCGATTCGCTATCTTATCTGCAAAATAGAGATAGCACCGGTGACCTGAGGACATGATATGCTTGGTCAAGTCCCTTGCGGGTATATCATCGAATCAGACTCATCTTGTAATGATGGTGATGACTTAACCGAACATCATGGTTGGTCGAATCCCTCGAGGCCATGGTGGTTTAGAGGCCGAACAGGATAGGAATCACAAGGAGTTGTGATCGGTAAGAGTTGCCTACCTTTTGGGCTTAGTGTGATCGGTCGAGTCCCTCGAGGTTACACTAAGATGCCAATTGGATCCCAATCCCCACTAGAAGTCTGCCGGATGTTGGTTTGGCAAGTCCTATAGTCCCACATCTGAATTTTCTATTCTGCTATCTCCTATGGTGCTATAAATAAGGGTCTAGGCTTTGAAGATAGATGCACCACAAGAAAAACCGCTTTGGATTTAATTTTCATTAAGTCCATATTAAGTCAAATATTTTAGGCTTTTCTTGTTTAGTAGTTTCAGGTGCTTTATGGTCTAGGAATATTTTTCCTAAGGCATTTGTAATTGTTCCTTTTATAGTAAAATTTTTACTCCTCCTTCGTTCATGGACGTAGGTCAATTGACCGAACCACGTAAATTCGGTATCCTTGTCTCTTTTATCTTTCTGTTTTATTATCTTTATTGGGTTGCCAAAATTACCCTTTGGTAAATTTTTCTGGGGCCAGCTCTAATAAACTGGTATCAGAGCCTAGTTTTGGGTTTTTTTGGTAACAATGACAATAATAAAGATCGTTATCGAGAAATTCGACAGAAATGTCAACTTCGGCATGTGGCAGCTCAAGATGGAGGCTATTCTGGTTTAAGACGAAGTTGATTTGGTACTACAGGGAGCTGAGAAAATTTCAGATAGTTTGTCAGAGGAAGATTTTGCGGGTATGGATAAGAAGGCCTAATCTAACATTATTCTAAATCTCTCTAACGAGGTTTTACGGGAGGTAGCTACGAAGACTACGGCTAAGAGCATATGGGACAAGCTTAAAGTATTGTATATGAAGAGGACAGTGGAGAACCATCTCTACTTGAAGTAGAGTTTATATATGCTTCGGATGATTGAAGGTACATCAATACTCTCACATCTTGATAAATTCGATTCCTTAGTTATGGATTTAGAGAATATAGATGCAAAATTGATGATGAGGATAAGGCCCTATTACTTTTATGTTCTCTTCCCCAGTCTTTTAAGTATTTCTGTGATACTATGATTTATGGAAAAGAAATAATTTCATATCAGGAAATTAAATCTGCATTAAAATCTAAGAAGTAGATAGATAGAGATATCACTGGGGAAAGTAGTGGGAATTAGGCTGAGGGTTTGGTTGTCAGGGGTAGAACTGATAAAAGAAAATTTGACAGTAGTAGATCTAAATCTAGATCTAAATCCAGACATAGAAATTTGGAGTGTAGATATTGTCATAAAATGGGGCACATTAAGGCTGATTGCTATAAATTAAAAAATAAATTAAAGCAAAAGGAAAAAATTATTGAGAAAACTACTAAGTCCGCTGAAGCTAGTGTTGCAGCTGATGAGAATTTTGGAAATATTTTCTTTGCTATTGATGATAGGATAAGATCTAAAAATGAATGGATTTTAGATTCAGGTTGTTCTTATCACATGTGTCCCAATAGAAATTTGTTTTCCATATATGAATCTTGTAATGGTGGAATTATTTTGATGGTTAATAATGTCGCGTGTGATGTTGTTAGTAAAGGCACAATCTGAATTAAAATACATGATGGTATTGTGAGGACGCTCACTAATGTTAGACATGTTCCTGATTTGAAAAAGAATCTCATCTCTTTAGGCACCCTAGAGGCTCTTGGGTGTAAATACGTAGCTGAAGGTGGAGTTATGAAAGTTTCTAGAAGTGCCCTTGTTGTTATGAAAGCTTGTAGGTCTGGTAGCTTGTATATTTTGCAGGGAACTATTATCACAAGCTCAGTTGTAGTCTCGTCATCATCATTGTCTAATTCTGACATCACCAAATTATGACATATGCGTTTGGGTCATATGAGTGAAAAAGGTTTGAGCATATTGAGCAAAAGAGGTCTTCTTTATGGACAGAGTACTGGGCCACTATATTTTTGTGAACACTACATTTTTGGAAAGCAAAAAAGAGTCAGCTTCAATTCTTCGGTAGTTCACAAAACGAAAGGTACTCTTGACTATATTCATTCAGATCTTTGGGGTCCAGCTCATGTTCAATCTAAGGGTGGTGCCAAGTATATGTTGACTTTCATTGATGATTATTCCAAGAAAGTTTGGGTTTATTTTCTAAAGCATAAAAATGATATTTTTCTAACCTTTAAACAATGGAAGGCTTTGATTGAGAAGCAAACAGATAAACAGATTAAGCGACTTCAAGCGAGATAATGGTATGGAATTTTGTGAAGGTGACTTTGATGAATTCTGCAAAAATGAAGTGATCGTTCTAAGCATCGCACTATTAGGATGATGCTCAAAGCAAAATGGTGTGGTGACGTATGAACGCAGAACACTCTTGGAGAGAGCGAGGTGTATGATCTCAAATACAGGGTTGACAAAGGATTTTTGGGCAGAGGTAATTAACATGGCTTGTTACATTATCAACCGCGCTCCTTCTGTAGCAATTAATTTTAAAACTCCAGAGGAAGTTTGGTCAGGTACTCCTGCTGATTACTTTGATTTTAAAATCTTTGGGTGTCCAGCATACATACATGTAAATGAAGGAAAATTAGAGCCTCGAGCTAAAAGTACAT
Organism: Musa beccarii; assembly: GCA_024322285.1. NCBI lineage: Eukaryota > Viridiplantae > Streptophyta > Magnoliopsida > Zingiberales > Musaceae > Musa > Musa beccarii. The sequence continues at coordinate 58,638,996 of CM044398.1, forward strand.
TTTCCTTGGGTATGTACGGGGTGAAAGGATACAGATTATGGTGTCTTGATCCCAAATCCCCAAAATTTATAATCAGCAGAGATGTTACTTTTGATGAATTATCTATGTTATCTTCTAAAGAGGAATCTACTAGTTGTATAAATGATAGTGCGCAGAAACAGGTGGAGCTTGAGATTGGTAGTTTTGATACTTTTCAGTCGAACTCTTCTACTCAGAGAATGCTAGTAGATGGTCCTGAGTCTACTGACAAAGATGTTCCAGAGAAAGAGCAATATTCCATAGCTAAGGATAGACCACGGAAAAATATTCGACCACCACAAAGATATGCAAATTTGGTTGCATATGCTTTGTCTGTTGCAGAAGAAATAGGTGGAGTCGGTGAGCCTACTACCTACTCAGATGCAGTTTCTTGTGATGATTCTGCTAAGTGGTTGATTACGATGCTTACGAAGCCTCTTCCAGTTTACAAGTTCAAGCAGTGCTTGGACTTGGTTGGTATTTATTATTAGTGATTGCCCATTAGGGCTTTTGTGAAGAAGGGGGTGAAAGTCCTTCTAAATTGTTAATGTTGGGACATGCCAAGGTGGAGATTTGTTGGTTTGGCAAGTCCCATAGTCCCACATCTGAATTTTCTATTCTACTATCTCCTATTGGTGTTATAAATAAGGGTCTAGGCTTTGAAGATAGATGCACCACAAGAAAAGCTGCTTTGGATTTAACTTTCATTAAGTCCATATTAAGTCAAATATTTTGGGCTTTTCTTATTTAGTAGTTTCAGATGCTTTATGGCCTAGGAATATTTTTCCTAAGGCATTTGCAATTGTCCCTTTTATAGTAAGAGTTTTGCTCCTCCTTCGTCGTGAACGTAGGTCAATTGACCGAACCACATAAATTCAGTGTCCCTGTCTCTTTTATCTTTCTGCTTTATTATCTTTGTTGGGTTACCAAAATTACCCTTTGGTAAATTTCCTAGGACTAGCTCTAACACCAGAGACTTCGTTTCACGTATTGAGGGTGTCGTAAGACTCGCTAGTAAAATAGTGAGAGCATGTTAAGATAGAAGTCCATATCTTGATTATTTATATTTCTGTAAAATCTATATGTTATTTATTTGTTGCTGCATCTTTATTTTTTTAGAAAATGTCACTATTAGACTCTATGTGGCATACTTGATGCCAACCGCCTCATTGGTTCAAATTATATGAATTGGCTCCGCAAGTTGAGAATCATTCTCATGATGGAGAAAATCACATATGTCCTTGAAATAGTAATACCTATGCCCAAGGAAAGGGGAAGTGAGGATGAGATCGCTTGCTATGTGAAGTACGCAGATGACTCCACTCTTGCTCTATGTTGGGCACCATGACTCCCGAGTTATAGAGATGCCTTAAAAGGATAGATGGTAGATCCATACTCTTGCATCTCCGTAAATTATTTAAGGAATAGTGAAGAACTTAATGATTTGAGATATTGAAGAGTCTCTTCTGTGCTAAGATGACTATAAGGACACTAGTTCAGAACCATGTCCAAGATGATTGAGTGGATAGAGACACTCACAGGTCTAGGAATGGTCCTAGAGGATAACTTATATGTGGATCTTATGCTTCAGTCCCTACTCGATTTCTTTTCACAGTTCTCTATGTTGGTAAGGCCAAAAAGAAACGGAAGACAGAGAAGTCCGTTGAGAAGGGCAAAGGGCAAGGGCAGATCGGGTAAAGCAAAGGTTGCTAAGAAGACCCGTAAGAGGACAAAAGCCAGTGCTTCCATTATAACAAAGACGAGCATTGGAAGAGGAACTACGAAAAGTACATTGCAGAAAAGATGAAACAAAAGCTTAGAGAAGCTTCAGATATGTATTCATGATTAGTCTCTATTTATCAGACTCATATGATAACATATAGGTATTGAATACTGATAGCGTTTATTATATCTGCAATTCGTTGTAGGTTCTGGCAAGACCTAGGAGATTGATAAGAGGTAAGATTTACCTCAAAATGAGTAATGAAGCAAGAGTTGCTACTATTGCTATTAGCGAGGTCACCCTACATCTGCCTAGTGGAGCTACTATTGCATTAGATGCATGCTATTTTGTTCCCTTTATTATCAAAAACCTTATTTCTATTTCATGTTTGACATTAAATGGTTATAAAGTAGTCTTTTGAGAATAATAGTTAAATTATTAAGGATGATGAGATCATCACGAGAGGAACATTGCATAATAGTTTGATTATGCTAGACACTATTCCACGTATCATGAATGTAAGTGTGTCCAAGAGAAAACGAGATGAGGTGAACAATGCATACCTATGGCATTGTAGGCTAGGTCATATTTATGAGGGAAGGATTCAAAAGTTGTTGATAGATGGATACCCAGATCTATTTGATTACGAGTCATATGTGACTACTAAACCTTACTTTCATGGAAAGATGACCAACTCTCCATTTAGTGAAATTAGAGAGAGAGCCACTGAGTTGTTGGTACTAATACATAGTGATGTATATGGTCCCATGTCAACTCAGGCCATTAGAGGTTATTCCTATTTCATTATTTTCACTAATGATTTCTTTAGGTACAAACATGTGTACTTGATGAAGTACAAGTCTGAAGCCTTTAAGAAATTCAGGGAGTATAAGAATAAAGTAGAGGTTTAGACTGAAAAGAGTATCAAGACTCTTCGATCAATTCGAAGAGGTGAGTACTTGAGTATAGAGTTCACCTAGTTCCTCAAGGACTAGAGGATTCTATCCCAATAGACACCTCATTATACACCATAGATTAATGGTGTATCCAAAAGGAGGAATTGCACACTATTAGATATGGTGCAGTTCATGATGAGTTTCGTCAACCTACCTGTCTCATTCTAAGGATATGCCCTAGAGTCCGTAGCTTACCTTCTGAACAGAGTTCCAACTAAGTCGGTAGTGTCTACAACATATGAGATATGGAAAGCGAAGCATGATCTTAAGGTTGTTAAGATTTGGGGGCTGCTCTACCCACGTTAAGAGACACATACCCGATAAGTTGGAATCCAGAACGGAACGATGTAAGCTCATGGGATATCTCAAGAAAACTTATGAGTATTATTTCTATCACCCCAAGGAGCAAAAGGTCTTTATAACTAAGAGAGTAGTGTTTGTTGAGAAGGAACACATTCTTGGTGGAGATAATGGGAGCGTGATAAGGTTAAGCGAGGTTGGAGAACCTAGCTCAAGCACCATTCCATAGCCAAAGTTTGTTCAGGTACCTAGCATATATGTTCCAACTTTACGTAGGCTCAAAAGTGTATCACATCCTTTTGAGAGATATGTGGGACATATTAAAGGAGAGGATATTAAGGATATTGATCCTTAGACCTACGAGGAGGCTATTACGAGTATAAACTCTAGGAAGTGGCAAGAAGCTATGAATTCAAAGATGGATTCCATATACTCCAATAAGGTTTGGAACCTAGTTGATGCACCTGAGGGTATCGTACCCATTGGCTGCAAGTGGATCTTTAAGAAGAAGATCGGAGTAGATGGAAAGGTAGAGATCTATAAAGCAATGCTAATGGCTAACGGGTATCGTCAAAGCTAAGGTATTGACTATGACAAAACCTTCTTACCCATAGCCATGCTAAAATCCATCCGAATTTTATTGGCTATTGTAGCACACCTTGATTATAAGATTTGGCAGATGGATATGAAAAGTATGTTCCTCAATGGCAACCTCAAGGAGAAGGTATATATGATATAGCCTGAGAGATTCATGTCCAAGGATAGTCCAAATAAGGTGTGTAGGTTACTTAGGTCTATCTATGGACTGAAGCAAGCTTCCTAAAGTTGGAACATAAGATTTGGTGAGGCGATCAGATCTTATGAGTTCGTTAAGAATGAAGATGAGCCTTGTGTGTATAGAAAGGTAAGTGGGAGCGCTATCACCTTTTTGGTGTTGTATGTGGATGACATCCTAATCATTGAGAATGATGTAGAAATGATCTCCACAGTAAAGGCTTAGCCATCTAAACATTTCTTCATGAAGGACTTAGGAGAAGCATCATATATATTGGGAATTCGGATTTATAGAGATAGATCCAAGATGATGCTTAGCTTGTCCCAGTCCAAGTATATAGACACTATTGTCAAAAGGTTTGGTATGAAAAATTTCAAGAGAGGCCTCATACTAATGAGACATAAGCTATCACTTTCTAGGAATATGTCCCCAAACACTCCTGAAAAAAGGGCACACATGGATAGGATAACTTATGCCTTAGCGATCGAGTCTATCATACATGCTATTCTATATATCAGGCCTAATATAGCGTATGCTCTGAGTGTCACGAGCAAGTATCAGGCGGATCCAGACTTAGAGTACTAGAAAGCAATAAAGTATATCCTTAAGTACTTAAAAAGGACTAAGAATCTTTTACTGGTATATCGAGAAAGTAGCCCCAAGGTTGAGGGCTACACGAACTCGAGCTTCTAGTTCGATGTTAATGATGGCAAGTCTAATTCAGGGTATCCACCCTGAATGGAGGAGTAGTATGCTTGAAGAGTTTCAAGCAAGATACTACTGCGGACTTGACCATAGAGGCGGAGTACATTGTTGCAGTAGAGGCAGGAAAAAAGAGAGTCTAGATGAAGCAGTTCATCATAGATTTGGGAGTTGTGTCGAGCAGCGAGGAGCTGATTCCCTTATATTACAATAACTATTGGGGGAACCTAGGTCTCATCAGAAAGTGTTCTGAGGAGGTTCCAGCTTATTAGAGAGATCGTGGCCTGAAGAGATATAGTAGTGAAAAGAGTTCTATCTGAAGATAACATTGCATATCCACTGACAAAGCCATTACCTCAGATTATCTTTAAGCGTCACATAGGTTTGATAGGGATCAGACACATAGGTGATTGACTATAGGTCAAGTGGGAGATTGCTAGTTATAGGTGCTCTATAAGCCAATCACATGAGTGATGATACTTGTAACATGCTGTGTTAATCTCTTTGCTTATGCTTATTGGCATTATCTCATATTATCTGGATGTATATTGTGATGTCCTTGGATCTGTGCAATGGTAATCAGATCATGATGAGATCACGATAATGAGACTGATTTACCTTTAAATACAGACTCTAAATAATCTCAATCATAGGTTACTCGAGAGGGACATCGAGATAACCGGACAAACTGGTGTGCTGTATATCCATCCATATAATGGAGGTGGTTGGTCTCATAGCTACTTGTATGAGGACATTAAGGATATAGTACAGGTGCTCATTGGAGAATGAGTTCACTAATTGATCCGCTTACAGAATGCTGGATAGTTATTGATACCTCACGTCAAACAGCGATTTCGTAGTCCCAATAGTGTATCCGATCATTAGACTTGAGAAACCAAGATTGTCTTGTATGAGTACTCCACTCTTTGATACCAGACTTATAGGTTTAGAAGTTCTAGATCTAGTACAACTGGTTATTGAAAGTGATAACCAAACATACGAGGGTAACTGAGTGTCAATAAAGGATCATCCACCCTCGGTATTATGAGAGAAATATCCCATATGTTCTTGCTCAAGCAAATCCTTAGCTAGGGTCATTCGGATTGAGAGAGAAAGAGTTCTCTGAGAGAATTCAATTAGAGTGAGACTCGATTAGAAATCGTATGAGCCTAATAGCACCATACCCGATATACGATCTCTGGGATATTAGATGAATGAGGGACTATAGGTATACGATAATTGAGGATAGATAGGTCTAAAGGATTGGATTCCCCTGTATCGTTTAGGGACTGCGGCATAGTGGCCTAGTACATCCGCAATCGATGAGTCGAGTAAATTATTATAAAGATAATAATTCATTAAGTCAGAAGGAGTTCTGATATGTATGACTCATGGCCAGTTCGATATTGGGCCTAGAGGGTCACACACAAATAGTAGAGATTCGGATATGAGATATCCACTAGAGCCCCTATTTTATTAAATATCCAATAAGCCCCTATATTATTGGATCTCATAAATGAGATCCAATAAGAGCTAGATTATTGAGTAGAGACCCATTAATCTAAGAGGCTTGGGTAATTGGATGGAGATCCAATATCCAATAGGGCAGGATCTATTAGGGTTTACAGGGGGGCCTCTATAAATAGGAGGAAACCAAAGATCCATAGACTGGGGTTTTTCTTGGTAGTCACCTTCTATTCTTCTCTCCCCAAGAGAGAAGCATCATTACAGTCCCTGTCGTGTGGATATCGCTAGAGAGGAGGACGCATGACCTCCTTCATCCTCCTCTATAGATTTGTAGGAACTCAGGGATATACGATCTCCCTAGGTACTATCTTTTTTTTATACATGTAGTTTTTCAGATTAGTCAATTTATTTTTTTTTTTTTGCATCGATCTTCGCATGACAATGAAACCTTTCATGGAAATCTAGGATGTTTTGTTTTTATGTTCTTCTACTGCATATTAGATGTCGCCCCCTAAATTTTCCAACACCAGGTGGGTTGTGGTACCGCCCACTGATAGTATGTCTGGGCAGTGGCACCGCTAGACTAGGCGGTGGTACTGCCCAGTACACTGGCAGTGGTAGTATGCAAAGCGGTGGTATCGCCCAACACTGGTAGTGGTACCGCTAGAACTCGGTAGACCCAGGATGAGATATTTTTGGCTCCAAGTTTGAATCTAATTGGAGCCTATAAATACTCCTCTCATCCTTGGGTTGAACATATAGGCACACAAACTTTAAAAGGAAGAAAATACTATAAAAATCCCTTTAGAAATGCCTCCTCTAGCTTTCATTTATTTTCAGCAAAAAGAGAGGAGTGTGTGAGTGCTTGTAAGGGTTATCTCCTGAACCCGTCAAAAGGAGAAGGCATTGTAAGGGAGTCAGTCCTCGCTCATTGGAAGGATGATAACTAGTGGAAAGCTGATCGCCTCAAGAGAAGAGAAATCGAGAGTGGACGTAGGTCGAATAACCGAACCACTATAAAAATCTATTTGTATTTTTGTTCTTGTCATTTACATTTTTGCAAACCACCTTGCTTCCTCTACTTCTCCTTCTTATAATCGACTTCAAGTTTAAAGCATCATTCCTTTCCGGATTCAATCGAAATCGGTTTTAATAGACATAATTATTTTTATCATATGAAGTTTTTTGAAATCGTTTAAATCACCAAATTTATCATATTTTACAGCTGCACTAATTCAACCCCCTCCCCTCTTAGTGCCATTCTTGATCCTAACAATACCGTCCAGCATAGGCGATGGTACTACCAATACCCCAAAATTTCAAGGTGTTTGAATTTTGGCTCCAAGTTTTGAAGCCATTTGGGATCTATAAATACCCCAAATATTCTTGCTTGGTATAGCAAGAATTGAGCAAAAAAGAGAGCAAAAATTCAATGAATTTGAAGTTGAAACCCTTGTAAAAGTATAGAGTCCCTCCTCCTTAAGCATAGAAAGTATTCTAAGGGAGAGTGTGAGAGAAACCTTATAAAAGAGGGTTATAAAAGGATGATTGATCTTCACCCATTAAAGGAAGACTACTAGTGGATACCGATGGCCTTAACGAAGAAGGAATCGAGAGTGGACGTAGATCGAATGACCGAACCACTATAAATTAGTATACTCTCTTTCTATGCTTTGCTATTTACCTTCATTACTTTTTATTTAACTACAAACTGCCCTACTTGCTCTCTGCTCTCTTATGAACATTTTCGAAGTTAAATGATTTCCAATAATGACTTAATCATCGAGATGTTTCATCGTACGAAATGGTTTTCTAAAAAATCAAACAATTTATCACTGCACTAATTCACCCCCCCCCCCTCTCTCTCAGTGTCGTATTGATCCTAACAGGAAGATCAGACATCATGGCAAAGATAATGTGCTAGTCATAAGTACCATACAAGCTAATCACGTGAGTGATGACATATGTGACAAGCTATATAGTCTTTTTGCTTATTATTATTATTTATTGATATTTTCTCACTTTATGTTGTATGTACTATGAAATCACGGGGAGTCGGCATCTCATGTTCAGCAAAAAATAAAATAAGATCAGATTTTCCATAGTTACGTACTTGGCCGTTACGCGATGATTAGTGCGCGAAAAATCGTAAATCTAAAAAATCAAACGTATCATGTTAGAAGTATTACTTAGGGAGATCGTATATCCCCGAATTTTTAAATCCGATAAAGAGGATGAAGAAGCACTAGTGTATTCCTCTCTAGCGGTAATCCATATAGCAGACGCAGCAATGACGCTCCTTAGATCACCGCGGGATCTCTCTCTCTCCGTACACCATGAGGCTGCTGGAGCCAAGAAGGAGGAGAGGAGGCTGAGAAGAATAGAAGGGGTGACTACCAAGATCTTTCAGCCTATGAACCAAGAGGTTCCTCCTATTTACAAAGGTGGATGAAGCTTATCCTTAACAGATCCTATTCACACTGGATCTCTATCCAGTTGGATCTCATTGGATCTTATCCACAGGATCTAATTTGATCTCATCCAATTAGATCTTATCCAATCATTTAATTAGATCTCATCCAATTATCCAATTGGATCTCATCCACAGGATCCAAACTAGGGGCTTCGCAGATATCTCATATCTGCACCTCTACACATCGTAACATCCACCTAATGTGTGTGACCCTCTAGGCCCAATACCGAGCTGGCCGTGAGTCACTCCCGTTAGAACTCTTTCTGACTCAGAACACCTTCTGATATAGTAAATTATTATCTCCATAATAATTCACTCGACTCATCAACTATGGACATACTAGGCCACTACGCCATAGTCTCCAGATGGTACAGGGGGATCTAATCCATTGGACCTATCTGTCCGCAATTACCATGTATTTATAGTCCCTCATCCGTCTAATATCCTAGAGATCATATATTGGGTATGGTAAAGTCAGGCCCATACAGAATCCTGTTCGAGTCTCACTCTAATCAGATTCTCCCGAACAACTCCTCTCTCAATCCGAATGACCCTGGCCAAGGATTTTGCCTGAGCGAGCATACGCGGGATATATCTCTCATGATACTGAGAGTGGATGATCCTCTATTGACATACAATTGCCTTCGTAAGGTTGGCTACCATTCCCGAGAACCGACTATACTAAATCTGGAGCTCTCCAAACCTGTATGTCCAACGTCAAAGAATAGAGTACTCAAATAAGGTATCTTTGGTGCCTCAAGTCTAAGGACTGCTAGTCATATGTGCCCTGCAAGCCAATCACATGAGTGATGGCACTTGTGACTCGATATGCACTTTTTCTCTTTGCTTATTATTAAGCATTTTATCACTTTATCTTATGTGTTGCATATACTGTAATGTCCTTGGATCTGTGCAATGGGAATTGGATCGTGATGAGATCATGATAATGAGACTGATTCACCTTTAAACACAGACCCTAAATTATCCTGGTCAAAGGTTACTCGAGAAGGACATCGAGATAACTGGATAGATACTCGTTCATATGATGGAGGTAGCTGGTCTCATAACTACTCATGTGGGGACACTACGGGTACAATGTAGGTGCTCATTGGAGAATAAGTTCACTGATTGATCCGCCTACGGAATGCTGGATGGTTATTGATACCTCATGTCAGACAGCGATTTCGTAGTCCCAGTAGTGTATTTGGTCCTTAGACTTGAGACACTAAGGACGTCCTGTATGAGTACTCCACTCTTTGATACTGGACTTATAGGTTTGGAAAGTTCCAGATCTAGTACAACCGGTCATTGGGAGTGGTAGCCAACCTTACGAGGGCTATTGAGTGTCAATAGAGGATCATCCACTCTCGGTATCATAAGAGGAATATCTCATATGTTTTTGCTCGAACAAATCCTTGGCCAAGGTTATTCGGATTGAGAGAGAAAGGGTTCTCCGGGAGAATCCGACAAGAGAAAGACTCGAGGAGAGATCGTATGGGCCTGACAGCAAGCACTATGCCTGGTATAGGATCTTTGGGATATTGGATGGATGAGGGACTATAGATATATAGTAACTGAGGACAGATAGGTCCAAAGGATTGGATTCCCCTATATCGTCTGGGGGCCGCGGCGTAGTGGCCTGGTACGTCCGTAGTCGATGAGTTGGGTGAATTATTATAACGATAATAATTCACTATGTTAGAAGGAGTTCAGATAAGTATAACTCATGGCCAGCTCGATATTGGGCCTAGAGGGTCACACACATATGGTAGGTGTTGAAACGAGTAGAGGTTCGGATATGAGATACCCGCTGAACTCCCTATCTTATTGGATATCCATTTAGCCCCTGAATTATTGGATCTTGAGATGAGATCCAATAATTGCTAATAAGAGATTATTGGGTAGAGACCCACTAATCTAAGAGGCTTGGGTAATTGGATGGAGATCCAATACCCAATAGGGCAAAAGATCCATCAGGGTTTTCAAGGGGGCCTCTATAAATAGGAGGGAACCAAAGCTCTATAGCTTAAGAGTTTCTTTTGGTAGCCACCTCCTATTCTCCTCTCCCCAGAGAGAGATGTGCATCGTCGTAATCCCTACCGTATAGATACTGCTAGAGAGGAGGACGCTTGGCCTCCTTCATCCTCTCCCATAGATCTATAGGAATTTAGGGATATACGATCTCCCTAGGTATCTTCTTTTACACATGCAGTTTTGCGGATTTATTTTTGACACACCGATCTTCGCACGATGATGGAAACTTTCTATAGGAAATCTAGGGTTTTGTTTTCTATTCTTCCGCTGCGCATGTGATGTCGCTCCCCTGAAGAATTTCCCAATAGTGGTATCAGAGCTAGGTTGTTCGTGCGAAGATCGGATCTTAAACTACGTGTGTTGTGTTTTGGATCTGCTTTTGACGCCAAAATCATTGGTGCAAAAGGGCTAGGAAGGGTAGCAAATGTTACTGCCCTTGCTGCGCTCGTGCAGCGGCCGCAAGGTTGCTTGCAGCCTTGCTGCATGCACAGGCAACAACCACCGGCCGGCCGGAGTGCCGCCGCAGTGCGAAGCGCTTATGCTGTCGCCTACGGCCCCTCACAGCCGCCTTGCAGAGGGTGCCGGCGGCGCTGCGCCCACAGCGCTCCACCGCGAAGGCGATTGTGGCCGCCGCCCTCCCCCCATGCAAGGGGCGCCACCAGCAGGGTGGTGGCAGCCGTAGGCGAAGTAAGGGTGAGGGATTAGGGTTTTAGGGCAAAAGATGATTTTGCCCCTCGAATTTCTATCCCATTGATAGAATTACTAAAATACCCCTCGGAATTTCAGAAATTTCATATTCTATCCCTTTTGATAGAATTACCAAAATACCCTTTTGGTCGAATTACTAAAATACTCTTGGGAATTCAAAATTTTCCTTTATGTCCTTGATTTCAGAAAAATAAATATGTTAATTAAATAGTTTAATTAACTATTATTTTATTTATCTAGTAGTCCTACAAAATAACATATACATGTGATGTATGATGTGGACAGATGATCATGAACCTGTGATGTGATGTGTGTACATGTGATTATTATTATTGGGACTTACGAGCCTCTATTCTTTTCTCATTTATTGTCGGGCCTGCGTGCTTGTAATTATGTTATAATTATATGAGGAGACGCAACGGTAGCATGACTCACGAGGCCGAGATGGACGATCCGACGCATGGAGATGCGTTGTGATGCCGACGGATCCGACGAAGCGAGATGGACGATCACAGGGCATAGAGATGCACCGAAGCACATATAGATCTTAATGTGAGTGATTGGGCCCACTTGCTCAGGCCTGGTCACATTAGGATGTTGTCCATGATCATCTAGTGTGATTGCTCATGTGATGTGTGATTAGATATACACCTACTAGATATATATATATATATATATATATATATATATTTGCATGCGATGTAGATATAATATGTATATCTACATATTATATATATAGATATATTATATATATATATATATTTGCATGCAATGTAGATATAATATGTATATGTGTGACACATTATGTTAGGAGACCAAATCAAAAATCCTCTCCATTAATAATATTAAGTCAGTAAATATAAGACTATTATATTGACCCACGTGGCCTTCCATTGTTATAGCTAGGAACCGATTTCCAATGTAGGTTGAGTTGGTCAAGTCCCTCGAGACTCACCTATATCGCATTTCACTATCTTATTTATGACATAGAGATATCACCAATGACTTGAGGACATGGTATGCTTGGTCGAGTCCCTCGAGAGTATATCACCGAATCAGACTCATCTTGTAATGATGGTGATGACTTAACCGAACATCATGGTTGGTCGGGTCCCTCGAGGCCATGGTGGTTCGGAGGTCGAACAGGACGGAAATCACAAGGAGTTGTGATTGGCAAGAGTTGCCTACCTTTATGGGCTTAACGTGATTGGTCGAGTCCCTCGAGGTTACGTTAAGACGCCGATTGGATCCCGATCCCCACTAGAGATCTGCCGGGGGTCTACGATTCACAAACCAGAGGGTGTTGTGTGTCTCGTGAAAAATTAGTGGGAGTACATTAAGATATAAGTCCTTATCTTAACTATTTAAATTTCTACAAAGTCTGCATGTTATTAATTTCTGCTATATCTTTTATTTCAAAAAAATATCACTTTCAAATCCTTTACGTGGCATACTTGATGCAAACCTCCTCACTGGTCCAAATTATATGGATTGGCTTCGTAATATGAGAATCATTCTCATGATGGAGAAAATCACATATGTCCTTGATACAGTGATCCCTACGCCCGACGAAGGGGCAAGCGAGGATGAGATCGCTCGTTATGTGAAGTACTTAGATAATTCCACTCTTGATCAATGTTATATGTTGGCCTCTATGACTATTGATTTACAGAGACAGCATGAAAATATGGATGCTAATTCCATACTCCTGCATCTCCATAAACTGTTTGAGGAACAGGGAAGAACTCAGCGATATGAGGTATCAAAGAGTCTTTTCTGTGCCAAGATGACTAAGGGGACACCGGTTCAAAACCATGTCCTTAAGATGATTGAGTGGATCGAGAAACTCATAGGTCTAGGAATGGTCCTAGAGGATAACCTGTGTGTGGATCTTGTGCTTTAGTCCCTACCAGATTCATTTTCTCAATTCATAATGAATTTTAATATGAACAAACTTAAGGTGACTCTCCTAGAGCTCCTCAATATATTGAGAGAAGCAGAGAGCACCATCAAGAAAGAGAAGCCGATTCTCTACACTAGTGAGACCAGAAAGAAAAGGAAGGCTGAGAAGACCCTTAACAAGGGCAAGGGCAAGGGTAAAATGGGTAAGGCAAAGGTTACCAAGAAAAACCTAACAAAGGATAAAGGCTAGTGCTTCCGCTACGGCATAGATGGGTACTGGAAGAGGAACTGCAAAAAGTACCTTGCAGAAAGGGTGAAACAGAAGCTTGGAGAAGCTTCAGGTACATTCATGATCAATCTCCATTTGTTAGAATTTTATAATAACACTTGGGTTTTGGATACCGGGAGTGCTTATCATATCTGCAATTCGTTATAGGTTCTGACAGGACCTAGGAGATTGAACAGAGGCGAGATGGACCTTAAGATGAGCAATGGAGCAAAGGTTGCTACAGTGGCTATTAGCAAAGTCTCTTTACATCTGCCTGGTGGAGCTATTATTGCATTAGATGCATGCTATTATGTTCCTTCTATTATCAAAAACACTATTTTCATTTTATGTTTGACAGTTATTGGATATAAATTAGTGTTTGAGAATAATGGTTGGTCAAAAATATTAGATGATCAGATCATCATGAAAGGAACATTGCATAATAGTTTATTTATGCTAGATATAGCTCCACATATCATGAGTGTAAGTGAGTCTAAGAGGAAATGAGAAGTGGAGAACCAAACAGGAAAAAGTATTAAAACCCTTCCATCAGATTGAGGAGGTGAGTACTTGAGTATAGAGTTCACCCAGTTCCTCAAAGACCATAGGATTTGATCCCAATGGATACCTCCTTATACACCACAGCTTAATAGTGTATCAGAAAGGAGGAATTGCACATTGTTAGACATGGTGCGTTCCATGATGTATTTCGCCGACCTACCCATCGCATTTTGGGGATATGCCCTAGAGACCGCAGCTTACCTTCTGAATAGAATTCCAACCAAGTCAGTGATGCCTGATCTTAAGATTGTTAAGATTTGGGGCTGCCCTGCCCACATTAAGAGACACAACCCTGACAAGTTGGAATTCATAACGAAACGGTGCAAGTTCGTGTGATACCCCAAGGAAACTTGTGGGTATTATTTCTATCACCCTGAGGACCAAAAGGTCTTTATAGCCAAGAGAATAGTGTACCTTGAGAAGGAACACATTCTTAGTGGAGACAGTGGGAGCATGATAGAGTTGAGTGAGGTTAGAGAACCTAGCTCAAGCACCATTTCAGAATCTATTCAGATACCTAATACACAAGTTTCAACTTTACGTAGATCCGATAGAGTATCCCATCCTCCTAAGAGATATGTAGGACATATCAGAAAAGAGGATGTTGAGGATATTGATCCTTAGACCTACGAGGAGGCTATTATGACCATAGACTCCGAGAAATGATAAGAAGCCATGAATTCATAAATGGATTTTATGTACTCCAACAAGGTTTAGAACATAGTTAATGCACCCGAGGGTATTGTACCCATTGGCTGCAAGTGGATCTTCAAAAAAAAGATTGGAATATATGGAAAGGTAGAGACCTATAAAGCAAGGCTAGTGGCTAAGGGGTATCGTCAAAGGTAAGGTGTTAACTATAACGAAACTTTCTCACCTATAGCCATGCTAAAATCTATTCGAATTCTATTGGCTATTGCAGCACACTATGATTATAAGATCTGGTAAATGGACATCAAAACTACATTCCTTAATGGCAACCTCGAGGAGGAGGTGTATATGATACAGCCTAAGGGATTCGTGTCCAGGGATAACCCAGATAAGGTGTGAAGGTTACTTAGATCCATTTATGGAATGAAGCAAGCTTTCCGAAGTTGGAACATAAGATTTAATGAGGTGATCAGATCTTATGACTTCGTTAAGAATGAAGATGAGCCTTGTGTGTACAAGAAAGTAAGTGAGAGCATTATCACATTTTTGGTATTATATGTGGATGACATCCTGATCATTGGGAATGATGTAGGAATGCTCTCCACAGTAAAGACTTGGTTATCTAGGCACTTCTCCATGAAGGACTTAGGGGAAGCATCCTGCATATTGGGGATATGGATCTATAGAGATAGATCTAAGAGGATGCTTGGCTTGTCCCAATCCAGGTACATAGACACCATTTTCAAAAGGTTTGGCATGGAAAATTCCAAGAGAGGTCTCATACCAATGAGATATGGAATATCACTTTCTAGGAGTATATCCCCAAAGACTCCTAAAGAAAGGACACACATGGATATGATACCATATGCATCAGCGATAGGATCTATCATGTATGCTATGCTATGTACCAGGCCTGATATAGTGCATGCTCTGAGTGTCACGAGTAGATATCAGGCAGATCCAGGCTTGGAGCACTGGAAAGCAGTAAAAAGTATCCTTAAGTACTTGAGAAGGACTAAGGATCTTTTACTAGTATATGGAGGTAGTAGCCTCAGGGTTGAGGGCTACACGGACTCGAGCTTCCAATCCGATGTCAATGATAGCAAGTCAAATTCAGGGTATGTGTTCACCCTGAATGGAGGAGTAGTATGCTGGAAGAGTTCCAAGCAAGACACTACTACTGACTCGACCACAGAGGCGGAATACATTGCTATAGCAAAGGCAGCAAAGGAGGGAGTTTGGATGAAGAGGTTCATCATAGACCTAGGAGTCATGTCGAGCAGCGAGGATATGATTCCTTTAAATTATGACAAATATGGGGTGATTACTCAAATAAGGGAACCCGGGTCTCATCAGAAGTGTTCTAAGGAGGTTCCAACTTATTAGAGAGATCGTGGCCTGAAAAGATGTAGTAATGGAAAGAGTTCCATCCGAAGATAACATTGCAGATCCACTGACAAAGCCATTGACTCAGATTGTCTTTGAGCATCACAGAGGTCTGATGGGGATCAGACATGTTGGTAATTGGCTTTAAGTCAAGTGGGAGATTGCTAGTCATATGTGCTCTGCAAGCTAATCACATGAGTGATGGCACTTATGACTTGATATGCACTTTTTTTCTTTGCTTATTATTAGGTATTTTATCACTTTATCTTGTGTGTTACATATACTGTGATGTCCTTGATCTATGCAATGGGAATCGGATCGTGATGAGATCAAGATAATGAGACCGATTCACCTTTAAACGTATACCCTAAATTATCTTGGTCATAGGTTACTCGAGAAAGGACATCGAGATAACCAGATAGACTGGTGTGCTGTATACTTGTTCATATGATGGAGGTATCTGGTTTCATAGCTACTCGTGTGGGGACACTAAGGGTACAGTGCAGGTGCTCATTGGAGAATGAGTTCACTGATTAATCTACCTACGGAATGCTGGATGGTTATTGATACCTCACGTCAAATAGCGATTCGATAGTCCCAGTAGTGTATCTGGTCCTTAGACTTAAGACACCAAGGACATCCTGTATGAGTACTCCACTCTTTGATACTGAACTTATAGGTTTAGAAAGTTCCAGATCTAATACAGTTGATCATTGGGAGTAGTAGCCAACCTTACGAGGGCTATTGAGTGTCAATAGAGGATCATCCGCTCTCGATATCATAAGAGGAATATCCCATGTGTTCTTGCTCGAACAAATCCTTGGCCAAGGTTATTCGGATTGAGAGAGAAAGGGTTCTCCGGGAGAATTTGACAAGAGCAACACTCGAGGAGAGACTGTATGAGCCTGACAGCACCATACCCGGTATAGGGTCTCTGGGATATTGGATGGATGAGGAACTATAGATACATGGTAACTGAGGACAGATATGTCCAAAGGATTGGATTCCCCTATATTGTCTAGGGGCCATAGCGTAGTGGCCTGGTATGTCCGCAGTCGATGAGTTGGGTGAATTATTATACAGATAATAATTCACTATATCAGAAGGAGTTCTGACAAGTATAACTCATGGCCAGCTCGATATTGGGCCTAGAGGGTCACACACATGGTAGGTGTTACGACAAGTAGAGGTTCGGATATGAGATATCCGCTGAACCCCCTATCTTATTGGATATCCATTAAGCCCCTGAATTATTGGATCCTGAGATGAGATCCAATAATTGCTAATAAGAGATTATTGGGTAGAGACTCACTAATCCAAGAGGCTTGGGTAATTGGATGGAGATCCAATACCCAATAGGGCAAAAGATCCATCAGGGTTTTTAGGGGGGCCTCTATAAATAGGAGGGAACCAAAGCTCTATAGGTTGAGAGTTTCTTTTGGTAGTCACCTCCTGTTCTCCTCTCCCCAGAGAGAGAGGTGCATCGTCGTAATCCCTACCGTATGGATACTGCTAGAGAGGAGGACGCTTGACCTTCTTCATCCTCTCCCATAGATCTATAGGAATTTAGGGATATACGATCTCCCTAGGTATCTTCTTTTACACGTGCAATTTTACGGATTTGTTTTTGACGTACCGATCTTCGCACGATGATGGAAACTTTCTATGGGAAATCTGGGGTTTTGTTTTCTATTCTTCCGCTGCGCATGTGATGTCGCTCCCCTGAAGGATTTCCCAACAAGGACCAGATATACTACTGGGACTACAGAATCGCTATCTGACATTAGGTATCATTAACCATATAACATTCCGTAAGCGGATCAATCAGTGAACTCATTCTCCAATGAGCACCTGCATTGTACCTCTAGTGTCACCACACAAGTGACTATGAGACCAATCGCCACCATCATATAGACGAGTATACAACACACTAGTCTATCCGGTTATCTCGATATCCTCATCGAGTAACCTATGACCAGGATGATTTAGGATATATGTTTATAAGGTATATCGATCTCATTATCATGATCTCATCATGATCCGATTCCCATTACACAGATCCATGGATATCACAGTATTCATCCAGATAATATGAGAGAATGCTAGTAATAATATATGGAGAGATCGATGTAGTGTGTCACAAGTGCCATCACTCATATGATTGGCTTGTAGGGCACCTATAACTAACAATCTCCCACTTGACCTAAAGCCAATCACCTATGTGTATGATCCCCATCAGACCTCTATGATGCTCAAATACAATCTGAGTCAATGGCTTTGTTAGTGGATCTGCATTGTTATCTTTGGATGGAACTCTTTCCACTGCTATATATCCTCAGACCACGATCTCTTTGATCAAGTGGAACCTTCTCAGAACATTTCTGACAAGACCCGGGTTCCCCAACTTGATCGATCGTCCCATTATTATCACCCTATATGGGAATCAGCTTCACATTATTCGATATAATTCTGAAATCTGTGATGAACTTATTCATCCAAACACCCTCCTTTACTGCCTCTATCACAGCAATGTATTTCGCCTTTATGGTTGATTCAACAGTAGTATCTTGCTTTGAACTTTTCTAGCATACTTCTCCTCCATTCAAGGTGAAGACATACCCTAAATTTGACTTGTTATCATCGACATCGGATTGGAAGTTCGAGTCTGTGTAGCCCTCAACTCTGAGGCTACTGCCTCCATATACTAGTAAAAGATCCTTAGTCCTTCTTAAGTACTTAAGGATACACTTTACTATTTTCCAATGCTCCAAGCCTAGATCTGCTTGATACTTACTCATGACACTCAAAACATGCGCTATGTCAGGCCTGGTACATAGCATAACATACATGATAGACTCTATCGCTGAGGCATATGGTATTCTATCCATATGTACCCTTTCTTAAGGAGCCTTTAGGGATATACTCCTAGAAAGTGATATTCCATGTCTCATAAGTCTGAGACCTCTATTGGAATTTTTTATGCCAAACCTTTTGACAATGGAGTCTATGTACCTAGATTGGGATAAGCCAAGCATCCTTTTGGATCTATCTCTATATATCTGAATCCCCAGAATATATGATGCTTCCCCTAAGTCCTTCATGGAGAAGTGTCTAGATAGCCAAGTTTTTATTGTGGAAAGCATTCCTACATTATTCCCAATGATTAAGATGTCATCCACATATAACACTAAGAAGGTGATAGCCCTCCCACTTATCTTCCTATATACACAAGGCTCATCTTCGTTCTTAATAAAGTCATAAGATCTGATCGCCTTATTAAATCTTATGTTCCAACTTTAGGAAGCTTGCTTTAAATAAATGGACTTAAGCAATCTGCATACCTTATCTAGACTATGCTTAGACATGAACCCCTTAGGCTATATCATATACACTTTCTCTTCGAGGTTGCCATTAAGTAATGTAGTTTTTACATCCATCTACCAGATCTTATAGTCATAATGTGCTGCAATAGCTAATAGAATTCAGATGAATTTCAACATAACTACAGGTGCAAAGGTTCCATCATTATCAACACCTTGCCTCTGATGATACCCCTTATCCATTAGCCTTGCCTTATAGGTCTCCACCTTTCCATCTATCCCGATCTTCTTTTTGAAGATCCATTTGCAGCCAATGGGTACGATACCCTCAGGTGCATCAACAAGGTTCCAAACCTTATTGGAGTACATGGATTCCATCTCAGAATTCATAGCTTCTTGTCACTTCCCAGAGTCTATGCTCATAATAGCTTCCTCGTAGGTCTGAGGATCAATGTCCTGAATATCCTCTCCAGTAATATGTCCCATATACCTTTTAGGAGAGTGTGACACTCTACTAGTCCTACGCAAAATTGGAACTTATGTGTTAGATACCTGAACAGACTCGATCTCTAAAATGGTGCCTGAGCTAGATTCTCCAACCTCTTTTAATTCTATCATGCTCCCACTGTCTCTGCCAAGAATGTGTTCTTTCTTAAGAAATACTGCTCTCTTGGCAATAAAGATCTTTTGGTCCTCAAGGTGATAGAAATAATAACCATAAGTTTCCTTGGGGCATCCCACGAACTTGCACCGTTCCGACCTGGATTCCAACTTATCGGGGTTGTGTCTTTTAACGTGAGCAGGGCAGCCCCAAATCTTAATAACATTAAGATCGGGCTTCTTCCCTCTTTATATCTCATATGGTGTAGGTACTATCGATATAGATAGAACTTTGTTCAGAAGGTAAATTACGGTCTATAGGGCATATCCCCAAAATGAGATGAGTAGGTCACCGAAACTCATCATGGACCGCACCATATCTAATAGTGTGTGATTCCTCCTTTCTGATATACCATTGAGTTGTGGTGTATAAGAAGGTGTCCATTGGGACAAAATTCCATAGTCCTTAAGGAACTGGGTGAATTCTGTACTCAAGTATTCTCCTCCGCGATTTGATCAAAGAGTTTTAATACTCTTTCCAGTTTGGTTCTCTACTTCATTTTTATACTCCCTAAAATTCTTGAAGGCTTCAGACTTATACTTCATCAAGTACATATGTCCATACCTAGAGAAATCATTAGTGAAAGAAATGAAGTAGGAATAACCACCTATGGCATGAGTTGACATAGGACCACATACATCACTATGTATGAGTTCTAGTAACTCAATGACTCTCTCTCTAGTTCCATTAAATGGAGAGTTGGTCATTTTTTCACGAAGGTAAGGCTCACAAGTTGTATATGTCTCGTAGTCAAATGGATCTAAGTATCCAATTTTCAATAACTTTTGAATCCTTCCCTCATGGATATGACCTAGCCTACAATGCCACAAATATGCATTATTTACCTCTTCTTGTTTCCTCTTGGCCATGCTTACATTCATGATGTGTGAAGTAGTATTTAGCATAAACAAACCATTATGCAATGTCCCTCTAGTAATGATCTTATCATTATTACTAATTGAATAATAATTATTCTCAAAAAGTACTTTATAACCATTTAATATCAAACAAGAAATGGGAATAATATTTTTGATAATAGAGGGAACAAAATAACATGTATCTAATGCAATAATAGCTCCATCATGCAAATGTAGAGTGACCTCGCCGATAGCAACAGTAGCAACTCTTGCTCCATTACCCATCTTAAGGTCCATCTCGCCTTTTGCTAATCTCCTATGCCTTGCCATAACCTGCAACGAATTGCAGATGTGATAAGCACTGCCAATATCTAATACCCATGCATTATCACAAATATCTAACATATAGAGACTAATTATGAATGTACCTGAAGCTTTTCCAAGCTTCTGTTTCACTTTTTTTGCAAGATACGCCTTGTAGTTTCTCTTCCAATGCCCATCTTAACCGTAGTAGAAGCACTGGCCTTTGTCTTTTGCTGGGTCAATTTTGGCAACCTTTGCCTTACCCTGTTTACCCTTGCCCTTACCCTTCTCAAGGGTCTTCCCAGTCTTTCTTTTCCTATTGCTCTCACCAACATAGAGAACTAATTTCTCTTTCTTGATGGTGCTTTCTGCCTCTCTCAACATATTAAGGAGCTCAGGGAGAGTCACCATAAGTTTGTTCATATTAAAATTCATGATAAACTAAGAAAAGAAATCTGGTATGGACTAAAGTATAAGATCAACACACAGGTTATCATCTAGGACCATTCCTAGACCTATGAATTTTTCAATCTACTTTATCATCTTCATGACATGGTTCTGAACCAGTATCCCCTTAGTTATCCTAGCACGGAAAAGACTCTTGGATATCTCATATCACTAAGTTCTTCTCTATTCCTCAAACAGTTTATGGAGGTGTAGGAGTATAGAATAAGCATTCATGTTTTCATATTGTCTCTATAACTCAGGAGTCATAGAGGCTAACATGTAACACTGGGTGAGAGTGGAATCATCTATATACTTCGCATATTGAGTAAACTCTTCTTGAGGAGCTTCTGCCTCAGGTTGGGGCATGACCGTATCTAGGACATATGCGATTTTTTTCGTTGTAAGAACTATTCTTAGTTTGCAGAGCCAGTCCGTATAATTTGGACTAGTGAGGCGGTTGGCATCAAGTATGCCATGTAGAGGATTTGATGACGATATGTTTCTGATAAACAGGAGATATAGCATAAGTGAATAACACGTAAATTTTACAAAAATAAATAATCAAGATATGGACTTCTATCTTGACATGCTCCCACTAATTTTTCTAGCGAGTCATGCGACACCCTCAGCATGTGAAATGGAAGTCTTCGGTAGACTTCTAGTTAGGATCAAGATCCAATCGGTATCTTAGTGTAACCTCGAGGGACTCGACTAATCACACTAAGCCCAAAAGGTAGACAACTCTTGCCAATCACAACTCCTTGTGATTTTCGTCATATTTAGCCTCTGAACCACTATGGCCTTGAGAGACTCGATCAACCATGATGTCCAGTTAAGTCATCACCATCGTTATAAGATGAGTCTGATTTGATGATATGCCCTCGAGGGACTCGACCAAGCATACCATGTCCGTAGATCACCGGTGACATCTCTATGTCGAAGACAAGATAGCGAGACACGAAATAGGTGAGCCTTAAGGGACTCAACCAACTCAGCCTACGTCAGGAATCGGTTCCTACCCCTAATGATGGAAGGCCACGTAGGTCAATCTTATTGCCTTATGCTTACCGACTTAATATTATCATAGGAGGGGTTTTAAGTTCGGTCTCATGATATGACGTGTCACACACATACATATTTAATATATTTATATTACATGCAAATATATATATATACTTATCTAGTAGGTGTATAGCATTCACATGCACAAGTACATCAGATGATCATAGACTTCAACCTAATATGATTAGGCCTGAGCCAGTAGACCTAATCACTTACATCATGATCTATGTGCATATCAGTGCATGTCTATGTATGGTGATCATCCATCTCATCATCGTCGGATCTACCGACACCTAGACGCATCTCCATGCATCGCGATCATCTGAATCAGCCTCAGGGGTCCCGCTACCAACTCCAAGCTTCCATCGCACCTCTAGGATAATTACAACATAATTACAGGCATGTAGGCCCGATAATCAATGAAAAATAAAGGCTCATAGGTCCCAATAATCACATACACATATCACAAAATCCATAATCATCTTCCCACATCACATTACATCACATCACATGTATATATCATGTAGAATTTCTAGATCAATAATAATAGTTATTTAAACCTTTTAAATAACTAAAATTTGAAATCAGGAACATATAAAGAATTTTTTAAATTCTGAAGGGTATTTTGGTCATTCTGTTATAAGGGATAAAATTGAAATTTCTAAAATTTCGAGGGCCAAAACTATCTTTTGGTCGAAAAACCCCAATTCCCATTCCCTCTGCTTTCTGCAGCGCTGACTGCGGCCACCGCCATCCTATCGGCGGCGACCATGCATGCAAGGCGCTGTTGGGGGGCGCCGCCCATGCTTGTGGGTGGCTCGCCCGCGAGTGGCACCGTCGCTACTTGTATAGGCGCAGTGCCCGCAAGCGCTACCTCTGCGGTGTTGTCCCATGGGCCTCCCCACAGACGCCCCTACGGTGCTGCCCTTGCGGGGTAGAGCTTGCAGGCGGCGCTGCCCTCCCTTGCGGGCACGTTGCCCGTGGGCCCAATGCCCGTAGGCACTGCCTCTCTAGCGATAATCCACACAGTGGAAGCAGCGACGATGTTCCTTAGATCATCGCGGGATCTTCCTCTCCCCGTACACCAGGAGGCTGCTGGAGCCAAGGAGGAGGAGAGGAGGCTAAAGAGAATAAGTGGGGCGACTACCAAGAGCTCTCAACCTATGAACCAGGAGGTTCCTCCTATTTATAGAGGTGGAGAAAGCTTATCCTATTCACACTAGATCTCTATCCAGTTGGATCTCATTGGATCTTATCCACAAGATCCAATTTGATCTCATCCAATTAGATCTTATCTAATTATTTAATTTTATCTCATCCAATTACCCAATTAGATCTCATCCACAGGATCCAAACTAGGGGTTTTACGGATATCTCATATCTGCACCTTTACTCGTCATAACATCCACCTAACGTGTGTGACCCTCTAGGCCCGATACCGAGCTGGCCGTGAGTCGCTCCAGTCAAAACTCTTTCTGACTCAAAACACCTAATATAGTGAATTATTTTCTCCATAATAATTCACTCGACTCATCGACTATGGACGTACTAGGCCACTATGCCATAGTCCCCAAACGGTATCGGGGGATCTAATCCATCGGACCTGTCTGTCCTCAGTTACCATGTATTTATAGTCCCTCATCCATCTAATATCCCAAAACTCATATATTGGGCATGGTAAAGTCAGGCCCATATGGAATCCTGTTCAAGTCTCGCTCTAGTCGGATTCTTCCGGAGAACTTCTCTCTCAATCCGAACGACCCTAGCCAAGGATTTTGCCTGAGCGAGCATACGCGGGATATATCTCTCACGATAAGGAGAGTGGATAATCCTCTATTGACATGCAATTGCCTTTGTAAGATTGGCTACCATTCCTGAGAACTGGCTATACCAGATCTAGAGCTCTCCAAACTTGTAAGTCCGACGTCAACGAATGGAGTACTCAAACAAGGCATCTTTGGTGCCTCAAGTCTAAGGACCAGACACACTACTGGGACTATGGAATCGCTATCTAACATTAGGTATCATTAACCATACAACATTTTATAAGCGGATCAATCAGTGAACTCATTCTCCAATGAGCACATATACTATACCTCTAGTGTCCCCACACAAGTGACTATGAGATCAATCGCCTCTATCATATAGACAAGTATACAGCACACCAGTCTATCAGGTTATCTCGATGTCCTCATCGAGTAACCTATGACTAGGATAATTTAGGATCTATGTTTATAAGGTATATCGGTCTCATTATTGTGATCTTATCATGATCCAATTCCCATTGCATAGATCCATGGACATCACAATATTCATCCAGATAATGTGAGAAAATGCCAGTAATAATATGCAAAAAGATCAACACAATGTGTCACAAGTGCCATCACTCACGTGATTGGCTTGTATGGTACCTATAACTAACAGTATATTGCATATATTATGATGTCTATAGATCTATATAATGAGAATCAGATTGTGATGAGATCATGATAATGAGATCGATTCGTCTTTAAATACAGACCCTAAATAATCCTGATCATAGGTTACTCGAGATGTATATCAAGATAACCAAACAAACTAGTGTGCTATATATCGGTCCATATGATGGAGGCTACTAGTCTCATAGCTACTCGTATGGGGACATTAAGGATATAGTGTAGGTGTTCATTAGAGAATGAGTTCACTGATTGATCCGATTGTGGAATACTGAATGATTATGATACCTTATTGTCAAATAGTGATTCCATTGTCTCAATTATATGTCTGGTCCCAAGACTTGAGACACCTCCTCTCCTGATGATCAATTAAGTATGAGCAATTACATTAGATGATCATGAACCGTAACCTAATGTGATTAAGCCTAAGCTAGTAAGCTTAATCATTCACATTACGATCTATGTGTATATCGATATATTCCCATGTCTTATGATCATCCATCTCGTTTTCATAGATTTCGTCGGCATCTCCGCCCATCTCCATGGGTCGTGATTGTTCGTCTCGATCACGTGGGACCCCTATCACCTCCATGCTCCTACTGCACCTCCTTATATAATTATAACAGAATCACAGGTATATAGGCTTAATAATAAACAAGAAAAATGAAGGCTTGTAGGCCCTAATAATAATAATAATTCACACCATATACACACATCATACGATCCATAATCATCCGTCCACATCATACATCATATGTACACATCATCATGTAAGACTACTAGATAATAATAATTAATTAAATTATTCAATTAATTATATGTAGTATTTTAGGAACACTATCATAGTGTCACGGACTTAGCTGGTTTTGCCTAAGCCGTGCGGCACCAATGCATATCACCGCAAAGGTCAGCCTCCCCAAAATCTCCTCCAATCCCTTAGGACCTACGAAAAAGAAGACGGGACAGAGAAAGCGCTTCACACGGGATCCGCAAGCCACTCTTTTAGCAAACACATTATAGCCAATGTAAATTCCAACCATAGATATCACAAGCTCGGAACGGTTGCACAACAAAGGTATAACATTGGTCCACTATAGACCGAATTCTAAAATAAGTATTCCCTCGACGCAAACTTTATGTACAAGCCTACAAGAGGTTCCAACTTTACAGCCTTTTACAAGAGGTTCCCTCTCTTTATAGAATTTTTACAAGTAAAAGAAGGAGGTGAACACTTGAGCAATTAAAAGCAGGAATTAGCTATAGCTTAGACTCAATTCTAACACTGCAAAAGGTCACCCAACCAGCTAGAAGCAAAGGGGTATTTATAGAGCATTTTTGGGATTCAAAAATCCCGCTCAAAGAGGTCTCGTCCGAAATTTCGAACTGTAGGCGGTACTACCGCTTGGCACTGGCGGTACTACCGCTTGACACACCTTTGCGTGTGTCTGTGTGCTGGCGGTACTACCGCCTGGCACTAACGGTACTACCGCCTGCCTAGGGCGGTACTACCGCCTGCCTAGGGCGGTACTACCGCCTGATACAAGTGGTTGCAACCACCTGTCAGGCGGTGCCACCGCCTGCATGGGGTGGTACTATCGCCTGGGTTCGGTCAACAGGCGGTGCTACCGCCGGCCCTTGCCAGAAACTGTATGGGCCTCACCTTCGGCCCAATACAGCCCAATAAAGGCCCAATTGGCCCAATACAGGTCTAGATAGGATTAACACCTATTCTATACCCTAATTAAGTGCTAACTATGATCTTCTAAAGCCAAATTATACCAACACCATCAAGTTATCTTCCGAAGAGCTTTCCGATGATCTTCCGGTGAACTTCCGATAATCCCTCGGATTCCTTCCGGCGGACTCCCAACTGGCTCCCGGATTCTATGGCGAGTTCAACGAGTCTTTGGCACCCTTCCGAACCTTCTCGGTTATCTCCGTGAACTTCCGACGACCTTTCCGGCGAACTTTCGAAACCTTCGACAAGTCCTCGATTTCATCTCGGTTGGCTCCGGCAGCACTTCCGATGATCCTTCGAACTTCTTGTGGACTCTTGAACTTCCAACAACTTGACTTTGGTAATTTGCTCTATCATAGTTAATCATACACAAACAAACACTCTACTTCGATCTAGATAGTTATTATAACGTGAATTGACATTCAGTTGCCCGGCACGTCATTGGTCGACGCTTCGTCCAATCCTTCGGCACATCGCCCTCTCTTGCAGTCCGTTGCCCAATCGGACGAAGCCTCCTGCCAATAGTTGACCGAACCTCCAGCTCGACATCCAATATCCTGATGTGATCACCTCCGGCACAACATCAATTCCTCCAGCGTCAACTATCTAATCCTGATCGATAGTAGACCTGCGTAACTCAAAACGCAATTAGACCACAAATCACACTCAATTAGTTTCATCATCAAAATCTGAGATTCCAATCTCCTCCTTTTTGATGATGACAACTAATTGATGACTAACGAAGTTAACCATAACTCCCCGGAGTTTAACACAAACTCCCCCTATCAATATGCAATTGATAGAACCCTTGGATTATCCCAAATTCATGTAACATGTATCATTCATGTAGTGAGAAATATAAATTCATCATGCAAATATATAAAATATTCAAGCATCATTACATTGTATGAAGTCATCAATCTACTTCTCCCCCTATGTCATCAACAAAAAGGAGAAGTAGCATCATAGCTAGTTTAAAAGATATGCAAATTTCTTACAACACAATAGCTATTTATCACATCATACAACATTTTTGCAATATAACATCAAATAATACCATTCAATCATAGCAAGTTTCAAGGATGGGCAATGATGGTAATTTTCACTTGCTTCTTTAGATGTGCAAGTTTGCATCTTGTTTCTCACGATAACAATATTTGCATCCTTTGATATAACAATTCTTAGCTTCTCATGAAGTTGCAAAATAGGAATCAAGATGGTAAATTTTTGCAATGTTCGAGCTAAAAACTATCTCCTCCTTTGTTAGCATAAAAAAGAAAGGGATAATCAAATACTTCAAATAATCTTGCATGAGATTCAACAATAATTTGTAACAAAAATGTAAGCAATTTTGAAGAAGTAAAATTGAGCAAGATTTTTGCCTCTCTTGAGATAGCAACTTTTGCTTCTCAATGTAGCTAGCAAAATTTTTCTCTTTTGATGCACAAGCTAGCAATTTTCTTCCTCTTGAATGAGCTAGCAAATTAATCATGCAAGCTAGCAATAAATCTTCTCCTCCTTTGATTTTGTCAAAAAGAAGGGAAGAATACAATTCTTTTCCCTTTACATGAATGCTTCTATCATGACAAAATAACAAATTTCCATCATGAATTTTTAACATATCAAGTCATGAATTCAAGGGAGTCATAAACAAATCATGGTATGAGGGAAATTTATGACAAGCAAGCAAGCAATAATGATAAGCTAGCATACTTTGCAATACGCAAACTAGCTCCCTTTCAATTTTTCTCTTTTGCACCTAAGTTTTCCTTTTGCAAATCATCAACTTTTTGTTTGCAATGAGCTAGTAATTTTTGTAAAGTTTATAACATTTTAAACATGCAAGCTCATGAGTTAAAAAATAATGCATCTTTACAATTTCTTTCTTCTCATTTTGAGAAGTGCAAGTTTTGCCTTTTGCAAGTTCTAGCTAGCTATGTTTGTCACTTTCACTTGTGATACATAAGCTAGCAAGCTAACTCCCCCTTTGTCACTATCGAAAAGAAGGGATGAATAATATTTCAATGAAATAATTTAGCATCAATCAATATTTTAATTTTTTCATGATGCATACAAAACATAGATGCAAAGAATTCATGAAAGATATCAATATGAAATATCAATAAGGATCAACACCAAAAGACATCATTCATGATTCATCATAAAGCAAATTCCATTTATGTCAAATGTTCAATTTATCACACAAGGCAAAGAAATCTTGTCATTTCTATATCATGAAATATATGACATCAAAGCTCATGATTCATTTAAAAAGATATAGCACAAAGAGTAACTTGATTCATGTATAAGAATTCCAAGTATCAAATATCAAAATATTAAGACTTGGATTATGATAAAGCTCATTCAAGTTCGAATCATTAAAATCATTAACATAGTTTGTGAGATTCACAAATGACATAAACTTGAATTGTTTTCCTCTTTGGTAAATGATAAAAAGAAACAATTATGGAGGAGAATATTTTGATTCCCAAAAATATCTCAAGTCAAGAATTCAAGGTCATGATTTCAAGAGATCAAGAGATGAATCAAGAATCTTTAATAAGTCTTATTCAAATTCATAAAAGATATCAAGTCGAGCAAAATTTCTTTTAAATCAATATTCAAATCATGACAAGTGATATTTTAAGTGTTTGCATTAATATTTCAATCATCAAGTCATGTGTATTGAAACATAGGAGAAAAATCAAATTGTGCATGCAATGTTTCAATCTTCAAAACATATTTTCTCAAGTTGAGTATTAATAAGTTAGGAGAAAATAATTTATGATTCATTTGGATTTTTCTTTGGAAGAATCATGGTATGAAGTGAGAGATCTTGAAAGACTCAAGTTATCAAGATCACAATGTAGTTTAAGCTCATTCAAATCAAATTATTAACTTGAATCATCAAAATCAATTTCGAGATTCACAAAATATCATGAAATCATTAATCTCGATAAGATAAGAAAAATATCTTCTTTTTAAGTTGTTTGTTTCATACAAGTGTGCTCATGTTTCTAAAATGAGTATCAAATTCAAGACCAAAACATGAGTTTGTCATCAAGATATAATGCCTTTAAATACTCATGATATCATAAAATCATTAAGCATGACAACCAACTATCATTATCAATGATGATTACATAAGGTATGTCCAATTATTTATATGAAAGTCATCATTGTATTACTTTGAAATATAAGTTATCATTTAGCCCATTAAGATCAAAAGCATTACACGTAAAGCATCATGATAGTGCAATTTCTCATTTTTTTATGTGTTCCATTTCAAGTGATTTGACATTCATATGAGAATACTCATGTTTTTCATATAGGTCCAAAGAGCAAGTTTCAAGAGAAATCATTAAGACCGAAAACATGAGGCATATTTTTTTAAAAATATTGATCATGTTTATTTTCATGAGATTCACAAGTCTCATAACATGAATTCATTCATCTCAATAGAATGAAAAAAAAATACATTTTCATTTTAAGCAATTTGATGTGAGCATATTCAAAATTTTTATGAAAACATGTATCAAAACAAAACACAAGCTTAGTCATAAAACGTCAAGACCAAATACATAAAAATGATAGCACACTTTCAATTTTTATGTTAAAAGGCCATGTTCAAATTTTTGCCAAAATCATGCATCTATTTATAAATTGGAAAAATAAGTTTCATCATCACAATATGACACTTCATTACTTCAAAAGCTCATGCATGATATAAAATCATCAAGCATCATGTTTAGAGACAATGTAAACCATCAAGATACTCATGCAAGGGTTGATTCTATTAGGTGTCTAAACATTATCACAAATCATACAATCATCATTTATATTTTTACTTTTCAAAAATACTATAAAGAAAAGCATAGTATAATTTTTAAAATATTTTTTTTAATTTCTAAAAGTACAAGAAAAGCAAAAAAAAATTCCTACTAACTAAGTTAAGCATTCATGGAAAGCATCATGTAATTTCAAAATAAGGTTGAAGCAACTTGGGTGAGTTTCTTACCTTATTGTCGAAAACCGTCAAAGCCCATTTTGCCTCTTCTCTACTTGATTCTTCTTTACAAGCCTTCTTCTTCTTCTTTGGCCTCTTCCTCCGTTCAAGTTCATTGTCTATTTTAGATTTTTGTTTAATGAACTTATTAAGATTCATTAAAAGTTCAATGTCCTCATTGTCCTCATCACTTGAGTCATCACTCAAGTGGCATTCATTTGTCCGATGTTCCAAATCCTTCTTGTTCTTTAGAAGGTGGTTCATATGTTCATCATGTTCCAAATGTTCAAAGAAACTCATTTCATATATCATTAATGAACCGATTAGTTCTTCCAAAGAAAAATCATTTAAATTTTTAGTCTCTTGTATTGCGGTTACTTTTGGATCCCAACTCTTTGGGAGGGATCTTAAAATCTTGCTAGTGAGTTCAAAATTTGAAAAACATTTACCAAGACTTTTCAAGCTATTGACGACATCCGTGAAGTGGGTGTACATATCGTCGATAGTTTCGCTTGGTGTCATTCAGAATAGCTCAAAATCATGCAATAAGAGGTTTACTTTCGAGTCTTTAACTCTACTAGTTCCTTCGTGCGTGATTTCAAGTGTTCGCCAAATATCGAAAGCTGTTTCGCACATTGAAATCCGATTGAACTCGTTCTTGTCTAAAGCGCAAAATAAGACATTCATAGCCTTTACGTTTAAAGAAAAAGACTTTTTCTCCAAATCCGACCATTCGTTCGTCGGTTTAGAGGAAGGTTGAAAGCCATTTTCGATGATGTTCCACATGAAAACTCTCATTCGAGTTTTCCAATATGTGTTGTCCGAACCGCTAAAGAACGGTGGACGAAAAACCGAAAAGCCCTCTTAAAAACCATTTAGAGCCATTTCTCATGGGTGTAAATCTGAAAGAGAAAGAACGTGGCTCTGATACCAATTGTTAGGTTCGGAGCGATACTAAGAGGGGGGGGTGAATTAGTGCAGCGGATTAAAATGAATAAAGCTTGAAAACCGATTCCGGAGATTTGCTTAAGAACTTGATTCACCGAAAGAGACTTTAACTTAAAAATATTCAGGTAAATGAAAGTTGAAGTAGGGAGAAGAAATCCGATCAGTTTGCAGCTTAAGAAATTTATGATGCAGAATTTTAAATACTCACACAGCAAGTAAACGCAGCGATGTATAGTGGTTCGGTCAAATGACCTACGTCCACTCTTGAAGCCTCCTCCAACAAGGCTCCCAACTTCCACTAGCAAGTCTCTTGAAGGGGAAGGACCAAATACCCCTTTACAGCCTTTTATAAGAGGTTCCCTCTCTTTATAGAATTTTTACAAGTAGAAGAAGGAGGTGAACACTTGAGCAATTGAAAGCAGGAATTAGCTATAGCTTAGACTCAATTCTAACACTGCAAAAGGTCACCCAACCAGCCAGAAGTAAAGGGATATTTATAGAGCATTTTTGGGATTCAAAAATCCTGCTCAAAGAGGTCTCGTCCAAAATTTTGGACTGTAAGCGGTACTACCGCCTGGCACTAGCGGTACTACCGCCTAACACACCTTTGTGTGTGTCTATGTGCTGGCGGTACTACCGCCTGGCATTGGCGGTACTATTGCCTGACAAAGGTGGTTGCAACCACCTGTCAGGCAGTGCCACCGCCTGCCTAGGGCGGTACTACTGCCTGGGTTCGGTCAACAGGCGGTGCTACCGCCGGCCCTTGCTAGAAACTGTATGGGCCTCACCTTCGGCCCAATACAGCCCAATAAAGGCCCAATTGGCCCAATACAGTTCTAGATAGAATTAACACCTATTCTATACCCTAATTAAGTGCTAACTATGATCTTCTAAAGCCAAATTATACCAACACCATCAAGTTATCTTCCGAAGAGCTTTTCGGCGATCTTCCGGCGGACTTCCGACAATCCCTCGGATTCCTTCCGACGGACTCCCAACTGGC
This sequence comes from Musa beccarii, assembly GCA_024322285.1. Classification (NCBI taxonomy): domain Eukaryota; kingdom Viridiplantae; phylum Streptophyta; class Magnoliopsida; order Zingiberales; family Musaceae; genus Musa; species Musa beccarii. The sequence goes on from CM044398.1 coordinate 58,671,700, forward strand.
TCCCGGATTCTATGGCGAGTTCAACGAGTCTTTGGCACCCTTCTGAACCTTCTCGGTTATCTCCGCGAACTTCCGACGATCTTTCCGGTGAACTTCTGAAACCTTCGGCAAGTCCCCGATTTCAGCTCGGTTGGCTTCGGCAGCACTTCCGATGATCCTTCGGACTTCTGGTGGACTCTTGAACTTCCAGCAACTTGACTTTGGTAATTTGCTCTATCATAGTTAATCCTACTCAAACAAACACTCTAATTCGATCTAGAGAGTTATTACAACACGAATTGACATTTAGTTGCCTGGCACGTCATTGGTCGATGCTTCGTCCGATCCTTCGGCACATCACCCTCTCTTGCGATCCGTTCCCCAATCGAACAAAGCCTCCTACCGATAGTCAACCGAACCTCCGGCTCGACATCCAATATCCTGACGTGATCACCTCCGGCGTAACGTCAATTCCTCTAGCGTCAACTGTCTAATCCTGATCGATAATAGACCTACGTAACTCAAAACATAATTAGACCATAAATCACACTCAATTAGATTCATCATCAAAATCCGAGATTCAACAGGGATTGTACTGCCTTCTCCATCATTTCTGTCATTGACTCCTTTGAGTAGCAAAGGTACAGCATCGTGTACTACCAGCTCCGATCCTTGGTCATGCACTCTTGCATCGACCCGAAGTCCTTCACTCACGGCTATCTTGATGGAAAGTCTGTTGACACTAGTCTTACGAAGTTCTCTGGCTTCTGCCCTTCAGCCTTGTCTTGGTACATGGAGTTTGCCAAAGCATTCTCCTCCTCCACAGCCCATATCACGACCAAGCGCTCTCCCTCTATGAGAGCAAGGGACCGATGACTCCCCGGAAGTCCCGCCTCTACGGTACCCTGGCACTGCATTGCCCATGGCACTACTATCCGTTGTCTCGCATCTGTGTCCCTTCTTCACGATCGGTAGATCCGCCTCTGCGGCACTGCGGCACTCCTCTGAGTCCACCTTCAATCTAACCGATAATTGATCTTGGGTAGCTGAGTCCCTCTGGACTCGTCATTGCTTCCTCGTCCTATTTTGACCACCTGCTTTAACACCTATGTGTTCTCTAAGCAGTTCCACTTGGTCGCTGGAAAGACAGACTACAACTCCCATGTATGGCCACCACCATTCATGTTGCAGGGCTTGCACCGCTTCTGTTCTCCTTAGCTTCATTGGTCGCAATGTTCGTTTACTCGGCCTTGTCCTCTGACTTGCCGGGCTCCCTTAAGTGAATAAGAACTCTGAAGCAGTCTAACTCTTCAGCCGCTCTGATCATACCTCTGCATGATCTAGTCCCCCTCCATGGGACTCACTAGTACTTGCATATGAACTTCTTCCTCATAGTGCAACATTCGTTGCACGCACGGAAGATCCACCTCTGCGGTTCCATGGCATTCACTGCTTGAATCCATAGCCCTTCTTGTCGTCATGTTGTTCATCGAAATGAAGCTCCCAATCGCGCTCCCGATCATACCTCTGCATGATCTAGTCCCCCCATGGGACTCACTGTGTGTGTCAACTTGCCACGAACCATTCCACCACAATCTGTTGCATCATGTCGCCTCCTGGTGACATCTCCTTGCATTCTGATTCCTATGGTATGAACTTGAACTACGATATCTCCATGTGTGGACTCCGCCAACACATCGCAGGGCCTTAGCCACCTTCGATTATGTTCGCTCCTTTGGCAATCGACCTTCGTCCACCCACTCTTGGGTCACACTCGGACGAAGCCTAGCTCTAGGACAGTCCATCGCCTAGCAACTCCTCTAAAGTCCCCTGACTTTGCTGAAATTGGTGCACCATTGTCTGGGTCTTGGGACTCTGCCCCTACCAGCACAATCTTCGCTGTGCACCGCTTTCCTCATGGCAACTCGAATAGCAACACTGTGGCATATTCTTCAAGAATATCTACCTTTGCATCCTCTTGCCCCGTGCCAAGGTCTTCTAACACCAACTTCGCCACTACAAGTTGTATCGCCTTAGTTCCTCTGTCAAATGCTTTATCGAGATGAGGTGCATATGCCTCGAAGTTCCCTTCGTCTTTGGCACCATGCAAGATGAGTCTGCTCCATCAGAATAGAGAACCCATGGAATGACATGATCCTACTCTTGTCTCTACAAGAGTCCATGCCCTTGACCTCTGTCTAAGGAAAGCTTCAAGCCTTCGCTCCATGTTCTATCTTCTATGCCAACTCTCTTCATGTGGCTTGGGTACATCACCAAGTTATCCCCCAAGTTGCTCCGCTTCTCGATTTACATTGCGTTAATGGTAGCCCTCACGTCCACCATTTCATGGGTCAGCCCTCTATTGAGTCTAATCTCCATATCGGATCCAAGTGTGCTTTCGCTTTGTGTTGCCTTGGGTCACTCCCCCACTTGATCTCGCTATGCGTCCACCAACGCATCACCACTTGCGAGATCATGCGACGACTCCTCGCCGCTTACTCGATCTATCGAGCTTTGTCTTGAGGTACTCCTCAACCGGTGTGATTCATTGCACATGATTCTCCCTTTGGAGAATCGAGACTTATCCCTCCTGGATATCTGCCCCGTTGGAGCAACTTCTCTCTTTGCATCCTTCCCTTTGGAAGTTTAGGAGACCACCATCCCCTTGGACTACTCCGCCTTTGCTGAATGAACTGTGCCGAATTTTGCCTCTGTAAATGCACTTGCTAGACTGCGATACTTCGTCAATACAGCTTACACTACACCCCTCTGGGTCTAGCAACATGCTAAACCTGCTGCACACTTCAGCCTCTTATGAAAGTATCCTGCACATGCCGAAGAGAAAGTTTGAATGATCCATGGCGCCGACCTTCGGACGCCTTGGGATGGCCCCGGACATTCTATCGTCCATATGCAAGGCCTTGCATGAGTATCGAATTCCTTAAGTTTGCAACTCCCCTCACCTTTGTGAGCTTTGCACAACTCTTTCGATCGTTGAACAACCCACTCCCCTTTGCACGGTCTCATCCTTTGCAAAGCACTCTGCTTGCCTCGAGCACCGTCAAGTTTGGGTGCCAACGTCGAGCCACTGCTCGAACTCAGCCATCCCCACCTTTGTGCACTACGCAATTCTTCTTAGATTGTTGTCCTCGTGGTGCCTCGCTAGGTCCCCCACGTTTGCATGCTAAGTGTTTCTAAGTGGGCTTGTCCCACTCTGATACCATTTGTCACGGACTTAGCTGGTTTTGCCTAAGCCGTGCGGCACCAATGCGTATCACCGCAAAGGTCAGCCTCCCCGAAATCTCCTCCAATCTCTTAGGACCTACGAAAGAGAAGACGGGACAGAGAAAGTGCTTCACACAGGATCCGCAAGCCACTCTTTTAGCAAACACATTATAGCCAATGCAAATTCCAACCATGGATATCACAAGCTCAGAACAGTTGTATAACAAAGGTATAACATTGGTCCACTACAGACCGAATTCTAATACAAGTATTCCCTCGATGTAAACTTTATGTACAAGCCTACAATGGCCGCCAAACTCACTCAAATGGGCCATTTAGCCTTTGGCAAGCCCTTTACAAGCTTTACAAGTTATAACCAACCAAAAGGGACACGGACGAGCATAAGCATTACACCGAACAAGCCGTTTACAATTTGTCCGTGACAATAGGGTGTCCCACATGGTAGGAAATCTCCTATACAACTAGAAAACCTTAACTACTAGAGACTCCCTTGTGGCCAAGAATCCTTCACCATAGGGTTGCCTTGTGTGGCTAGGAAATGCTAGCCACCAAGAACCCCTCTATAATTAGGAATCCCTAACTGTAGGGCATGCATAAGTGGCTCGGAAACCTTGGCCACTAGCTTGCCCCATGTGGCTAGAAATCCCTTGTTGTAGGGACACCTAGGCGACTAGGAAACCATAGCAATTAGGGGTTCCCCTTGCAGCTAGGGATTCCTAATAGCAACGGGTTCTACCTTGCCAGGCCAAGAGCAGCATGGCTACTCTTAGTCTACTATAGGTAGCCTTTCGGCCAAGGCTACAAGCAGCCTTTGGCCAACCTATAGGGCAGCAATAGTTGTTGCCCTTTTTCCCTCTTTTTCAACAATAATTTTAATGCCAAAAAGTCTCTCTAAAACACTTTTAATAGAGAAAAGAAGTACAGTTCTAAATTTGAAAACTATAACAAAAAATCATAGTAATCACTAAATAATAATTTTATGCGATTCATCAACTGTTGTATGAATCATAGTAACAAAAAATCGTAGTTTAAAAATCAATCGTTGTATGAATCAACTTGGCTCTAATACCACTATTGAAAAACCTGGATAGAGCATCACATGCACATCAGAATAATAGAAAAATAAAATCTTAAATTTTTCAAAGAAAAAAGTTTTATCATCGTGCGAGGATTGGTGCATAAAACTAAAAACGCAAAGCATGAACTGCGCATGTCAAGGTAGATTTGTTACTTAGGAAAATCATATATCCCTGTAAAATCTTATATCTATAGAAATAGATGAAGGAAGTCAATTATCCTCCTCTCTAGCGGTAATCCACATGGTAGATGCGGTGAAGTTGCTCCTCAAATCATTATATGATCTTCCTCTCCATCTGCACCAAGTGATCAAGAATGGGTCATCTCTTCTTGCTATCCACATACCCCAAACTAGGGCTATCGATTAAGGAGGAGAGAGAGGGAGGAGAATAGGAGGTGGTAGCTAAAAAGGGTCTAGCTTATGCCCCTTTGGTTCCCTCCTATTTATAGAGATCCTTGTCAACTTAATCATAATAGATCCTAGCTCTTAAATTGGTAGATTTCTACCTAATAATCTCTCATTGGCTCTTATTGGATATTATCCATAAGATCCAATAATTCAAGGGCTTACTAGATATCCAATAGATAGGAGCTCTAACGGATATCTCATATCCGAACCTTCACTCGTTGCGATACCTACTATATGTGTGTGACCCTTTAGGCCCAATATCGAGCTGGTCGTGACTCATACTTGTCAGAACTCCTTCTGACTTAGTAAATTATTATCTCATATAACAATTCACTCGACTCATTGACTACGAACATACTAGGCCACTACGCCGTAGTTCATAGATGATACAAGAGAATTCAATCTATTAAACATGTTTATCCTTAGTTGCTATATATTTCTAGTCCATCATCTATCTAATATCTTAGAGACCACATACGGGGTATAATATTGTCAGGCCCATATAAAATATACTCGAGTCTCTCTCTAACTAAATTCTCTTGAAAAACTCTTTCTCTCTTAATCTGAATGACCCTGGTCAAGGATTTGCCTGAGCAAGAATATATAGGATATTCCTTTCATGATACCGAGAGCAGATGATCCTCTATCGACACTCAATTACCCTAGTAAGATTGGTGTCACTCCTGATGATCAACTATGTTAGATTTGAAACTTCCAGACTTATAAGTTTGATATCAAAAGTAGAGTATTCATATAAGATATCTTTGGTGTATCAAGTCTAAGGACCAGATACATAACTGAAAATCATTATCTAATAATAATGTATCATCAACCATCCAGCATTTTGTGAGTGGATCAACCAATAAACTTATTCTCCAATGAGCATCTGTATTGTATTTCTAGTGTTCTCATACAAGCAGCTATGAGACCAACCATCTCCATCATATAGATAGGTATATAATATACCAGTTTATCTAATTATCTCGATGTCCCTCTCGAGTAACCTATGACTATGATTATTTAGAGTCTGTATTTAAAGATGAATCAGTCTCATTATCATGATCTTATCACGATCTAATTTTCATTATACAGATCAATGGACATTACAATATATGTAATAGACAATATAAAGGAAGAAAATACTAATAATAATAATAAATAAAAAGACTGTGGTAGGGCACCTATGACTAGCAATTGAGTCAAGATCAAAGTGTTATATATTAATTTAAGTCATTTTTAGGCTAACTATAAGCCTAAGCTTTGAGCAATTTTGGGCTTGAGTTAGGCTAAAATTGAGCTCGTTAGAAGGCATGACAAGTAACCTATACTAAGCCTAGGTGATGGTATTGTCAGACCCAAGTGATGATATAACTTGAGTTAACTAATAACGAAATGTATTATAAGTCTTATCGATGGTAGTACCATTAGTGCAAACAGTAGTATCGCCTAGGGCGATAATAATATTATAACACCTTAGTCTTAGTTTCATTTATATCCTATATGTATGACTAAAATAGGATACCATATTTCTAATTTTCTTACTACTATCGATATGAATTCAGTGAAAAACAAACAATGTTAAAATTAAAATATATTAATTACTAAATAAAATGATAAGGTTTCTTTGTATAAAGTATTTTTGACACCTGTACATACTTATACTATGTAACTAAAGAAAAACATAAATATAATAAGTTCAAAATTTATACATATAAAATGTCTACAGGTCATTGTCCATATCTGCGCCAGCATAGGCTTGCACATGCTCACTTTCCTATCTAATTACTAGGGTGGGATATTTGTATCCTTACCTATAAAATAGGGTTTATAGTAAGTAATCAGTCAATAAGTATAAGCCTTTATAGCCTCATTCAAGTTAGTATACATCATGTCATATATATAATATTTCAAAATCATGAGCATAAGACATTTAATAATAAACATCTTATCTTATGGCTTCTTTACAAGTATAACCTTACAACATTGTATACGCATAATATGACGTAAATTCTATATTGAAATAATTCGAAATATTTATATGCACATATAGGAAATATAACAAATTCATGGATTGTTGTACCTTATATCATAACATATATATTCACTTTCATATTATATGTCATAATATATATATATACTCTCATATTGTATATCATAATATATACATGCACTCTTATACCGCACGTTATAGTATATACGTGCACTCCCATATTATAAATCATAATATATATGTGCACTCTCACAATGCATATCATAATACATACGTATACTCCCACACCGCACATCATGATATATATATATATATATATATATATATATATATATATATATATATATATATATATATGTATGTATGTATTGCATATCATAATATATCTATACACTCACACTGCATGTCATAGAAAACACATGTACTTCCATATCGCACATCATCATATATGCATGCATATAAGATATTTTATCATAATTCATATATTTTTATGCTTACAAAATATATACATTTACATTTAGCTCATGACTAGCTCATGATAATCATATCTAGTTAAATATGCTTTCCAAAATATATTATGCATATGATAATTTATATGACTACTATTTTATGATAAATTAAATTTATACTTAATTGAATTTAAAATGAAGATGCTAAGGAAAAATCATGTTCCTTAATAATCGAATGTGCTAGCGAGCAATACACCTATTAAATTGGGAGCATAGGGCCATAAGATATGTTAATTGAGAACCCTACCTCTTAAATTATTGATTTATAATAATTTATTATAATAATTCATAGAAAAAATTAATAAAATCTCTCATAAATAAACTATACTTAACTTAAAAATTTATCTAGATTCCACTAGTAAATTTTCTAATAAGTCACTCTATAATCAAATGAACTAGCTAGCATCAATTAAACCATTCATCTCACAATTCTATGGAGAAAATTTTCTTTACTATTATAGTTAATCAAATAATCTTGAATTATCATAAAATTTTGTAAAAAATTAGGAAACATATAAAACTGAATCATTTGAAGACTAAACTATTCTTCTAATTCAACTATTAACACATTCTATTCTACTAAAACTAGGTTAGGATTGTCTGAACTTATAAACCTCTTATCTTGATGTACAAAAGTAACATTCACTTAATTCTAAATCTCACATAACTTTAAAGAAATCTTTTAAAACATATCAAAAGATTAAAACTTTATCATATATCTAATGAGGTTAATTCAACTCGAACAGAACCCCTTCTTAGAAAACAAGGGATCCTAGGTACCTCATATGGGACCATAAAAACTATATGCCTCAATCTCATATTGAGGTCATACTAATGGTCTTAGAACCATAAGAGAATCATGCAAAACATATCAAAAAATTATAAATAAATTTAAAATTTAGATTACTCAAAAGTAGCTAAAAAAATCAATCTATAGTCTATAAAACTAAAACCCTATATATAGTTAAAGGAAGAATTGAGTTTTTCTTACCTCAATCTTCCACAGAGTTAGGGTTTTATGACCTCCAAGATAAGAGAATGATTAAAGAAGGAGAGAAAGGATCATGAGTTATTAGGTTGGTAAAGAGAATGAGGCCAAAATTAAGATAAAGGTACTTAAGGTTGCTTTAATATCTAGGGTTCAATCCTATTAGGCCTTATTTCAAGTTTTTATTTTATTTTTTCTTTTACTAATATAATTTTAATGTTATAATAACTTTAATTGAGTTTAATTTGATTTGGATAAAGATGATATATTTTTTTTATCTAAACTCATCCTTTGATTTACATTCCTATTTAATTTTTCATTACTCTATCTACACCTAGGTAGCTTATTATTCTCCATATGCATGAGGCTTAAAACTTAAATTTTTTATTTTAATTATGTTCAAACTCATTCAAGTTTTAAAATTTACTTAAGGTTGATTACAATTCAATTATCACTTATAGTCACTGTAGGTATGCTTATTATCATAACTTAATCTCATATTCAAATGTGCCAGCACACTTTGGCTTCTTGTGCTATACTTAATGTAAACATTAAAGCTTATACATGCGCAGCTAATATTTCATAGAATACTGAGAATAATACTTTTGGAAAGCTTATACTTCAATCTTAAAAGCCAAAAATATAAGCATGTCAAAACTTTAGAAAAAAATCTATAAAAATATTCAAGTGTTTTTTTTGTATCAATGTGATTTCAAATTTACCTTAAATTAGATTAAAATAACATAATATCATGCTTTTAAAGGTTGAAATAAATAATAATGACATATTTTAAAAAATTAAAATACAAAAATGATCAATGTATCTTCATTAAATATTTTTGATAAAAGTGAAATTTGAGTTACATTTTATTTGAATGATATAATACTATTTTTAATTATAGCCAAAAAATAATTTAATTACATTAAAAAAATATAACTTAGGTCTCTAAAATTTTTTTCTCCTTTGAACTTAAGAAAACCTTCTATAATAATATTCAAGTGATTTTGTCCTTAAGGGATGGTAAATCCACCTTAAATTTGGTAAAATAAAAAAATGACATAATTTTATGCTTATAAAGACTGAAATAAATAAAAATACCTATTTTAAAAGGACTAAAAATAATTATCTAGCAATTTGCAAGTTGTTTACAATTTTTTTAAAAATTTAGAATTCTTGAAAAATTGGAATGTGAATTACATTATTTTTTGAGTAGGGTTATACAATTTTTAATAAGACTAAAAAATAGTATAACTTTATGTAAAAATAATATAATTCTGGTAAAAAAATTATTTTCTTAAAATTTCGAAAAATCTTCTTTGATAATATTCAAGTAAATCCTTTTTCTAAAGTGATTTTAAATTCTAAACGGCATAATTTCATATTTTTTAAGGTTGAAGTAAATGTGAAATACATATTTTAAAAGCACAAAAATTGAAAATAGTCATCTAGGCCATATTATTTACAAATTTTCTTAAAAAATAAGAATTAAAAAATGGAATACAAGTCAAGCTGTTTTTTTAATGAAACCCAAAAACATTGTCGCCCTAAAAGTAATATAACCCTTAAATGAAAAAATATTAATATTATTTAATTTTACTTAAATCGATCCATTGTTTTATTAGGATTTATTCTAAAAGGAAAGGAAATAAGGAAAAAGACAAATTAGTGGTTTGAGTGTATTTTTGTCTAAGTCAAAAAAACAGGAGTTCTCTTTGGTAAAAAAAAAAAATCAAAATAGGACAGGAAAAAAAATTTTAAAATAGAGTTTCATAGGAAATTTATTCTTGATTTTTTTTCTAGATAAATTTACCGAAGAAAATTATAAATAGACGGTCTTCTTATTTAGTTAAGCTAAAGAAAAAAGTAAATTAAAAATAAAACCAAAATTATAAATTTGGCGGTCCTCCGTTTCCCCTCTTTGACGGCGACGCCGCCTTGGGTAATGCTTCATCTCTCTCTCCGTTTGCTTTCGATCTTCGGGGCCAGGTGCGTTTCTTCTCCTTTTCGACCACGATCTCAGGGGGAACACATGCGGTCTTGATCAAGCAACGCAGGCATCGACCTTGTTCTTGCGGCCGTCTGCGTATTTTGGGGGTCAATTCCGTGGGGTTCCGTTGAATCCGGACGCTTGAGTGTCAGATTATGCGGATTGGTGTCTCTCGTCTTGAATACGCGTTGGGAGTTTTGGTTTTGAGGAGCTCGTTATCGATTGAATTGTTCGCTGGTGTTGATTGTAGAATTAGGTTTTCGGTTAGGGCTAGGGTGGAAGATCTTGGGGGTTTGAACGAAAATTGAGATATTTTGGAGAAGGGCATGTTGATGGCTCCCGATTCTTGAATTGAGAATCGAGTGATGACCGTTCCTTTGGTAAATTGGCATGCCTAGAATTAGATTTTTGTCATCATTGGTGATTTTATGCCCTTTTCCCTTTTTTCATAATAGAAGTTACTCGTCTTTTCGGTTGAATATTTGATGCATTCGTCGGTCTAAAGCTGCCTTGTTTTTTCTACATTAGGAAGAGCCAACTGTTTATTTGATGGATGATGACCGCGCCAATGGTTAGGTCTTCTTCCACCTCGACTCGGGAGCTTGCACAGCGACTTCTTGAAAAGGTATGAGCTCGTAAACGTCTTGTGTTTAAGATTGGATCTTGCTATGTAGATTTTGCAATTATACCCTTTTTTTTGTCTCATCGTAAGGACTCTGGTGTCTACACCCACAAGCCTTGTTAGGTATGTAATCACGTCTCTACGGGTCACAAATAAGACTCGTTAAATTATTCAATCCTGCTAGAGACAAGTTACAGTGCAAGAAGTGGATCATTTATGTTCTTAAGGCTGTTTATGAACTTACAGTGTTTCACATTCATATTAATATTTTACAACATTAATCTTCTCCTGTCTGTCCTATCTTGTACCCTTGTCGAGTTGGAGAAGTGGATACATGTCTGTAACAAATTCTGGTGCACGTGTCCATGCAAGGATATGCATCTTAAGAAGTACTTAAGATATCATAATGTATAACCATTATATTTGCCTCCTGTGCATAGGCGGCTAAATACTTCTCTTAAATTGCAATCCTCGATGGCAAAACGAAGTAACTATAACCAACCGTTTTATAAATAATGTCAATCTTGTATTAGATTGAAAATAATAATTTTGTTGTTTCTGGAGCTTTTAAGTTTTGCTTTCCTTGTGGCGCATCATTAACCCACCTATGCCACTTTTTTTCTTTTATTTATTTGCTTATTTTTATTTTTTGTGTGTGCAGTGGTGGTTTGAAAATTCTGTTCCAGGTTTGAACTTGTCTTACCATCTTCATGAAATTGTAATTGTCTTTATTTTTAATTTTATACAGAATGTTGAATTGGAGAATGGGCTGCGAAGGTCCACAAAGTTAAAACTTCCTTCAGACCCTAATGCTTGGCTGCAAATGCGTGAAAACTACGAGACTATAATTCTTGAAGATCATGATTTTTCTGAAAAGCATGATGTGGAGTTTGTCCTGTGGCAACTGCACTACAGAAGAATTGAGGAGTTCAGGCAGCACATTAACGCGGCAGCCTCAGCTGGATCAAATGCAACTTTTGGTCGGAAAGTTCTCATCCGGCCTGATAAAATTAAGAAAATCCGTTCAGTTTTTAAAAGCTTCTTAACAGAAGCTACTGGATTTTACCATGATCTGATATTGAAGATCAGTGTAAAATATGGCCTGCCTTTGAGTTACTTCAGTGAGGGCATTGAGAAAGAAATTGTTTTGGCAAAAGATGAAAAGAAATTGGCTGAGATAAAGAAAGGTCTTATATCTTGTCACCGTTGTCTGATATATTTAGGGGACCTTGCTCGCTACAAAGAACTATATGGAGAGAGGGACTCCGTCAGTCGTGATTATGCAGCTGCTTCAACTTACTACATGCAGTCTGCTTCTCTTTGTCCTTCGAGTGGCAATCCACATCATCAGGTATTGGTCATATGTTATTTAATTAGAGCATTTAATACCTTCTAGAGCTTCTCTTGATTTAAGTCATGTTGCTTTTCATATTTATGAGCTTATCCTTGCAGCTAGCAATACTCGCTTCCTACTCAGGTGACGACTTGTTGGCAGTCTACTGGTACTTCAGAAGTTTGGCAGTGGAAATACCATTTTCAACAGCACGAGATAACTTGATCATCGCTTTTGAGAAGGTATGTTTTCATTGCAACCAACTGGAACACTGTTCCGTAATTTGTATTCTGTTGTGTTGTCCCTAACTTGGTCCATGCTTCCATCATAACTGTATCCCTTTGCTAGTTTAAACAGTTCTGACATGAGTTACAATTTCATGTTTGCTCTGTTTCTTTTGGACTGCATGTGTAGTCAGTTGTTATGATGATGATTTTTACCATGCTAAATAACTTTTTATTACTTTTCAAGTTTCTCTGGATTATGTAGATGTGAATTTAGAATATATGTTGTAGAAACAAGTTTTTGCACTATTAATGGTCTTCATAGTCTGCAATTTACATATCTAGCTGAACATGTTATAGCTATGGTGTTTCTTAAAGATCACAGTGTTCTGGTTGTGGTGGATTATGGCTGATTTTTTTGGGAATGTTATACATGACTTATGGGCCTTCTCAATAAGAGCAACACTGGCTTCTCTCTCTCTCTCTCTCTCTCTCTCTCTCTCTCTCTCTCTCTCTCTCTCTCTCTCTCATTTTTTTAAAAGTTAGGTTATTGCAGATTATTTGCTTTTGCATCTCATGAAGCTAAAGAGCTGGGTTGCCATTCATTTGATGTTTCCACTTATGCTCCTTTTGTCTTAATATTTAGTTTTTACTGTTCTACAGAATCGTCAAGGTTACTCTCTGCTGTCTGGCAATATGAAAACTGCTCCAGGCAGACGACTGTCTTCACATTCAGCTGAGAGAGGTAGAGGAAGATGGGATGCAAAGTTTCTACTAAAAGATACCAAAATTGAAGTGACTGCGACCAACGAGCAAGAGTTGACTATGTCGGAAGTGTTTAAAGCCTTTTCCGCTTGCTTTGTTCGTCTTAATGGCATCCTTTTCACACGGACGAGGTACTTGATCAAATTAATTCCCTTCCAGTAAGACTTCTTGATAATGCTAAAGTTTGATAATGCTAAAGTTATTTGATTACTGCATTCAACAGCTTGGAAACTTTTGGAGAGGTATTATCATCTGTGATTAATGATCTAAATGTGCTCCTTTCTTCTGGTCCTGAAGAGGAGCTTAATTTTGGTCTGGGTGCTTCTGAAAATGCATTGATCATTTTGAGGCTTGCTGCGATTCTGATATTCACTGTCCACAATGTGAAAAGAGAGTCTGAAAACCAGTCATATGCTGAGATTCTGCAGCGTACAGTGTTGCTGCAGAATGCATTCACTGCTGCCTTTGAGTTTGCTGGATACATCCTCAAGAGATGCATAGAGCTGCATGATGCTACGTCAAGCTTTCTCTTGCCAGCTATTCTGGTTTTCATTGAGTGGTTGGCATGTCATCCAGATGTAGCAGCAGGTATTGATGTGGAGGAAAAGCAAGCAGGTGCAAGATCAATTTTCTGGAATCAATTTGTCTCATTAATGAATAAACTTATTCAGACAGGACTTGCATCTGCTACTGGTGACAAGGATGAAAACTGCTTTTTTAACATGAGTAGGTATGATGATGGAGAAAGTGGTAGTAGGATTGCACTATGGGAGGATTTTGAGTTAAGAGGTTTCTTACCCTTAGTGCCAGCACAATTCATTTTGAATTTTTCAAGGATGCATGCCTACATGAATGATGGAGGTAAAAAGGACAAAGTATCCCGTGTCCAGAGGATTCTGGCAGCTGGACAGTCTCTTATGAATATTGTTTCAATTGATGAGCAGAGAATATATTTTGACCCTAGCATCAAGAAATTTATAGTGGGCACAGAGCCTTCATCACTCAAAAGTGAAATAGATCCTACCTTTTCAAGTCCATTGGATTCAACTGTTACTGAACAGGGAAGTCAGAATGAGAGTGTGGCTGATCTTGGAGCAACATTAAGGACATATAATCCTGGAGTGACTCAAACCAAGGAACAATTGTATGTGGAAGGAGAAGAAGATGAAGAAGTAATTGTCTTTAAGCCTACAACTACTGAGAAGTATCCGGATGTATCTGCTTCGGTGTTGACTGCCTATGACTTAGTCAACCCTGTACAAGCATCTTTAGCAACTGATGTGACGACACATGAGCATCTTTCTGTACATTCTGATGGTTTTCTGATGTCAGCAGTATCCAATATGAGTTTGGAACTGCATCCATCTACCACTAATGTCTCACAGCTACCTTTGCAGTATGTGAATTCTGACAATTCCAGATGGTTTATGAAGCAAGATGCATTTTTGTCTGATGGACTGAAAAATGTTAACATAACAGAAAATGGTTACTTGAATAAGCATATGTTGCAAGAAGGTTCAAGTAACTCGCAGCTTGGTTCATGTGCACCTTTATTTTCTTTTCCTGTCAGTTTAGGTGCCAACAGCACACTATCTAGCCAGACTAGAGCTGCAGAGGATGTGTTTCCATCTACACTTGATACTATAGTGCCTTCAGGATTAAGCTCTGATGGCATGACCATGAACCTCTCTTCAGCCTTGCCATCATTAAGAAAAAATCCTGTGAGTCGTCCAGTTAGGCACTCTGGACCCCCTCCTGGATTTAGTTGTATTGCTTCTAAACAACTGAATGGAGCAAGTGCTGCTTCTTTTGCAAAGGAACAGCAACCTGATGTTGATGATTACAGCTGGCTAGATGATGTTCATTCTTCATCAACCAAAGCAATGGGAATAGCAAACTCATCTGATCAAAATATGCATAGGTTTCCATATGTTAATATGAACAGCACTATTGCCTCTAGTGCTGCTTCCAGCTTCCCATTTCCTGGGAAACAAGTATCTAATGTGCTAACCCAAGTGG
Organism: Musa beccarii; assembly: GCA_024322285.1. Lineage (NCBI taxonomy): Eukaryota > Viridiplantae > Streptophyta > Magnoliopsida > Zingiberales > Musaceae > Musa > Musa beccarii. The sequence goes on from CM044398.1 coordinate 58,686,848, forward strand.
CAGATGAGCAAAAATGGCGTGATTTTCAGCTTTTTGAGCAACTGAAAGCTTACAATGGGCAGAAGCTTCAGCAACTAAATCCACAGCAGAGTTTGCCACCTGAACAACATCAAGCACAATCTCTTTGGTCTAGCCCATACTTCGTGTGAAATTTTGTGAAGATGACAACTGGTAACAAAAGGAGGAACTAAAATTATATATTTCTTCAGAAACTTTCATACCCTTATCTAATTTCATTGTTCTGTTTTAGTGATGGTTGAATATCTTGCAAATGAGGGACCTCTAGCCTGGTGCCTATCGACTTTGGTTCCACCTTTGCAAACTAATTGATGTCAGGTTTATGTTTGAACATGGAAAGTCACTGGAGTGCTGCAGGTGCTTGGACTAAAATTTGGTACGTGTTGATGCTTAAAATTTTTTCCACCACTTTTTATAGTTTTCAGATAAAAAAAGCTTGATATGATTCTTTCTAGGCTGCTTTTGTTTAGGGGAAAAGAAGGTTAAAATGAGTTTCCAGGAATCCTTTCTAGACTGTTGCAGATATGGATAGATATCAGACTTCAGATCCATGAGTTTCCACTTATCCTGTCACATGGGTTTTATTATTTTACTTGGTTGACCCTCCCTTGATCCCGTATTGACAGGAACCTTATGTACTGGATTTGCTCCTTTTTGGTTACCTCTGCTTTATGTTCTTATGCAAGTGCCTCGTGAAAACTTATCAAGAGATAAATTTTGTCATGTCACTTGCTGAGATTGTTTGCTATTATCATGTGAGATGCACTTGACTAGTTCTGTAGGATGAAGATGGTTTACCTACTAATTAAGCAAAACACATAAGAAAATTACTTTAACTGCTGATGTTAATATCCTTGGTCTTTTATCTTTTGTGTTCTTCAGTTTTAAAATCAGAAATTTAAATTTGTTTTTTGATTTTGAGATCTGAAATCTAAATATGGTGCCTAAGAGATTGCCTTTGTTGCATGACTGGTGTCATATGATTTTGTTTTGCTCTTCTAGATTATGGTGTTTGAATCAGACACAGACATAACTACAGATGCCCTTTAGTTGGACAATGTGTCCATCCCAATCAAGTTTCTTGAGGTCATTTTTGTGGATTAGCTGTTCCTAAGGCATTTTTTCTGTTTTCTATTTATCCTTATGTTGTTAATGAAGTTAATGATGTGTTTCCTGAGGAAAAATTTGCTTTTACCAAATAACATTTGGCAGCAATTTTGCTATATCATGATTGGCACCATTAAGTGAGTTTGATAATTTGTTTAATGCACACCAATATCATTGTTTTGGTCCTATGTTTCTTCTTGTTACTTTGCCTTGCATCCTTACTCCTTATCGCTTTGACCTCTTTTTACTGCATTTTTTGGTGTAACGCTTAAGCAGCCACATACTAAAGTTTGCATATGTGAAGTTAATCAAAGGCAGTTTCATATTTTGGCTTAGGTAGATTTTTTGTCTGGTTTTTCTTTTTTGTTTCAAATGGTTTATTTAAGTTGTATATTTAGGTTGATGTTTTGTCTAGTTATTCTTTTTGTTTCAAATGCAGTACATGCTTTCTTGATTTGCTTATCTGGGTCAACAAGTTTCGAAAGTATTTTCTTATTAAGATTTTTCATTTGAAAAATTTTCTGAAAAGGGTTTTTTTATATATAACTCAAACGAGAAGTTTGTGTTCAAACACTGTTAATTGGATTATGATTAATTGTTAAATTATATTAGTCTGTTATCTGGTGCTCTGCCACCAAGGGTTACTTTAATTGATTGGCAAATGTTGATGTTTATCACCTGGGAATAATCAAGTCACTTGTCTTTGCAGAATGCACCGAGACTACCAGGCTGAAGAGCAAAGATGGTCGTTGTTGACTTTGGAGTTATCGTGAGAAAGTCCAACACATACTTGATGGTTCAAAAGTTAAAACGATGATGAGATTTTCACGGACTTTACTCCTTGGTGGCAACCAGTGTTCGACCATAGAGTTGCCTTGCATGTTAGGCTTCCGTGTACTTCATCTACCAGCATCCGGGTTTTAGCTGTTAAAACAAGGTGTCTACATCAGTAGTAGGAAGATATTGGTTGCAGAAAGAGATGTAACTGCACAAAGTGATTTCAGATCAGAGTCTGCTTGGTGATGGTAATTAATTCAGAATGCAGGAGATGAGAATCCATTACTCATGCTGCCTTAAGGATACTTTTACTTAAATTGTTTTATATAGTGGTGTGGAGTTTCAGTTGGTGTGGTTTGCTTTATCACCTAGCTCAATAACTTGGAAGACCTCCAACTTCCAACTAGAATATCCTATATTTTTGTTCCTTAAATGCTGTGCAACAATTTGTATGGATTATGGTAGCTGCCATCTCTGGCTTAGTAGTAATTGCTTCTGTAAGGTATGTGTGATGATGTGTTATGCAATCCAATGGCCTTTATATTTTCATGGATCTGTACTTCAGTCTGGATTTGTTTTCTGTGGCTGTCACAAGAGGTTTGATGCATTTTACTGTTACAAAAGTATGCTATGACTCACCTGTTTTCGAAACCGGTGTTTAGGACACATGCTCGCTATTCTAGTTTTCTTCTCCGCCTAATCACTGGATCAGCATGGCAACTTGACTAGAAAATTGGAGTTCATCGCTGTTTCCTATAGTATCAGCTATGTTGAAGGGTGTTGCTTGAAGATTGATAATTTGACGTGGGCTGATATATCTCCTTTGGACAAATTCCCTAAAAGTCTCTGGACGTTCATTTTGCTTCTTTACCGAATTGTCACGAACGGTCGTCGCACACCCGCAGTAACTTCGCTCAACGTTCCGTTCGTCGCTTGCCCATGCTTGTACATATCTTTGGCAGCCTGTTTTGTCATGTTTTGGTGTGTTTTTCTTTGTAAAAAAGAAAAAGCATGCAGCAGCAGCGAAACGATCGCTTCGTTGCATCGCCGTAAATCCAAAACAGCTCCGCTGTGTGCGCTGGCTGATTTTCGCAGCGCGCCATGAAATTTTGTCACCATCTCAAGACTCTGGAACCACCCGGGTGGCACATGGTGGTGGATGGGGCTTCAAGATAGTGTCGGGCGTTGAACACTTTCACAAGTTTGCACGTCAACTTGACGGAAAACCTGCTCGCGCCTGCAAGACTTGGGAGTAGTTGTTTGCGGACTTGCATTTGCTCATTCACCCCTCTAAAGTCTTTGTTTTCCTCCTCTCTTTCTCTCGCTTTCTTGCACTCCAAGTGCTCGCTCAATTGCTTGTAAAGCTTCCCTCTTCGCGAGACGTCGGGACTTGTCGTCGCTCGTTCCAACAACTAATCAACTTCTCTTTTTACAGTCCTACGGGACGGGACCTGACGAGGTTGCAGCTGGTGACCCTTCATGACGCGTATGTCGCAAGGGCACCTCAAGACTTAGGCAATCCAAGCTAAGTCCGACCGAAGTGGGCGAAGGTGATTCTTGACTTAGGCAACTTCAGCTAAGTCGGTGGCTTGCCGCAGGGTGCCTCACCACTTAGGCAATTCTTGCTAAGCGCGTGACATTGTGGTATCGAGCAGTGCAAGCAATTTGAGCAAGCAAATGAAGAAACTTCGCAATCTCACCATGGCGAAACAACGTGGTGAATCAAGCAAGATGGGGCAAGCCGGAATGTTGCCCCAAGCACCGCAGAGGGCTGCGATGTGCAAACTCGCTCGCTCGGCTGCGCAGAGCCGTTCGTGAGGAAGGCGGTGAGCATGAGGAGCGAGAAGTGGGCTACTCTCCACGAGCGGAGGAGGCGCAACTGAGCGCTAACTCAAGAAAGACCCATAGAGAGAGGGTCACGGCGGTGGAAACCGCTTGGATGTTCTTGAAGCGAGCTTGGATGAACTCTACCAAGGCCAAAGTAGGCTTCTTGGCGTGAGAGCTCGCAAGAAGAAGTGAATCCCGGATCGACAAGGTTGAAGCCTTAGTCGACCGACCGACGGATGACACAAAGGACTCCGTGCAACATTTGCAAGAAATGGTGACGGAACTCACTTCCAAAGTGGCAATGCTCACAAGGGCGTTGATGCGGGGAAGCAACACCGCGTTGCACCAACACAAAGCTTCAGGCGCCCACCCACATTGTTATGGGGGTGCTAGAGATGCAAAGGAGCTCGAGAACTTCCTGTTTGATATGGAACAGACTTTCGAGCTACAAGGCCGGACTCGAGGACACCAAAGTTTTGATAGCGACTATGTATCCGAGCGGTGATGCAAAACTTTGGTGGAGAACCCGTTGGGAAGAGATTCAAGCAAGGTCGGTGCCAAGTGGACACATGGGACGACTTGAAGCGTGAGTTGAGAACTCAATTCCTACCCGAGAATACCGAGTTCATCGCAAGGAGGAAGTTGAGACAACTCCACCAAACGACTTCCATTCGGGACTATGTGAAGCAATTTTCTGCACTAATGTTGGACATTCAAGATATGTCCGAAAAGATAAGTTGTTCAGCTTTCTTGATGGCACAAGCCATGGGCTCAACAGAACTTCATCGACGGAATGTCATTTGATTTGGTCGGAGCAATGCACCGCAGAAGGCTTACCGACTTTGCTTCTTGAGAGGACCCGAGGAAGAAGAAGCGATCCACAGAAATCAACAACCAAGGCACCCTCCGGGAAGGAATTTAGGGGTGACCAAAGGAAGAAGAGTTTCCATAAGGGGCCAAACTCAAACGGCAGGACCTCAAAACCTAGGACATGTTTCTTGTGCGGAGGACCACACAGTGTATGGGATCGCCCACAAAACAGAGCACTCAATGCCTTGTCGGCTTCCATCAAACCCCTAAGCCGCACAAGGGTAAGGCGCTTGCCCTCGATTCGAGTAGCTTCGAGTCGGGCAGCGGACGATGAGAAGTCGCAAGGACCCCGAATGGGGCGCGCGTTTGTTGAATGCATTGCGGGGTCAAGTGGGGAGAACCGAAGCCGAAGCAACAAAAGCAGAAGCGGTGAGTCGATGCACGTAAACATCGACTAATGGCCAAACCACCCGAGCAATGGTGGACACGGGTGCTACTCACAACTTCATCGCCGACCGAGAAGCAAAGCGGCTTGGGTTAATCTTAGAGAAGAACCCAAGTCGGATGAAGGCGGTTAACTCGGAGGCTAAGCGAATCTCTGGGCTAGCTAAGGGAGTCTCCATCAAGATCGGATCGTGGAGCGGGCGCACAAACATGATGGCGGTGCCCTTGGATGACTTTCAAGTGATTCTTGGGATAGAGTTCATGCATGCCGCAAAGTTGGTGCCGATGCCGTTCCTAGACTCCATATGTCTAATGGGAGGTGACAACCCCTGTGTGGTTTCTGTCACTCGAAGAGGAACCCAGGATCCCAAAGCTATCAGCGTATCGGGCCAGCTGAAGAAGAAGGGCGCACGCAAAGGAGAGTTAACCTTTGTGGCTGCGATGAAGCTAGAAGCACTCGATGGGGAGGCCCGTAAAGAACCTGGTGGCAAATGTGGCAAGGAGTTCGAAGATGTTATGCCACCCGAGTTGCCGAAAATTCGCCACCACGTAGAGGCGTGGATCATCTTATTGAGTGGAGCCAGGAGTGAAGCCTCCAAATGAGACCACCATACCGCATGCCCCCTCCCGAGTTGGCAGAGCTCGCAAAGCGATTAGATGAAGCGCTAAGCGGTGGTCTCATCCGCAGATTCCAAAGCACCATTCGAGCTCCGGTTCTCTTCGAAGAAACAAGATGGGAGTCTCCGACTATGCGTCGATTATCGAGCCCTTAACAAGGTGACTGTGAAGAACAAGTATCCCATCCTCTCATTGCGGACTTGTTCGACCAACGGGCAAAGCAAAGTATTTCTCAAACTCGACCTTCGGTCGGGGTATTGGCAGTGCGTATTCTTTGAAGGTGATGAAGCGAAGACTACTGTGTGACCAGGTATGGAGCGTTTGAGTTCCTGGTGATGCCTTTCGGTTTAACCAACGCTCCAAACCACATTCTCGCACTCTTATGAACCAGCTATTCAAGGAGTATCTGGACAAGTTTGTGGTTGTCTACTTGGGACGATATCGCCGCTCTATATAGCCGAACACTTGAGGAGCATATTGAACACCTCCGAACAATCTTCAAAGTTCTCAAGGAGAATTCATTGTTCGTAAAAAGAGAGAAGTGCTACTTTGCTCAGAAAGAGATCTTATTCTTGGGACATCGGATCGGCGACGGTTCCATTCACATGGATAAAGCAAAGGTGCAAGCAGTTGTGGACTGGCAAACTCCAAAGAAGGTGCCCGAACTGAGATCCTTCCTTGGGTTTGTGAACTACTATCGACGCTTCATACTGGGGTATTCAAGCGCGCAACTCCACTAACAGATTCTTTGAAGAAAGAGCAGCCTTGGAGATGGTCCGACAAATGTGAAGCGGCATTCCAAGACCTAAAGGCTGCCGTTCTGGAAGAACCAGTGCTCAAATTGCCAGACTAGGGGAAGCCCTTCGAAGTCCATACAGATGCTTCAGACTTCGCTATCGGGGGAGTACTTATGCAGGAGGGCCATCCGGTGGCCTATGAAAGCCATAAGCTCAATGAGACCGAGCGGCGATATCTCACGTGCACGAAGGAGATGACAGCGGTGATCCACTGCTTACGAGTGTGGCGACACTACCTTCTCGGATCGCGATTTGTACTGAGGACGGACAACATCGCTTTGAGTTACTTTCAGACTCAAAAAAAACTCTCCCCAAAGCAGGCACGATGGCAGGACTTCCTGGCGGAATTTGACATGGCAATGGAGTACAAGCCCGGAAGAGCAAATGTCGTAGCTGATGCCTTGAGTCGAAAAGTGGAGGCCGTGAATGCTATGCAACTAGAGGGTAGAGGCCAAACAAGTCAGTTGCAATCCAACTTTCTTTCCCGAATCAAGGATGGACTGTGCAGTGGTCCCCAAGCAGTAACTTTGATGCAATTGATCCAAGAAGGCAAGACACGACGATTTTGGGTCCAGGAGGGACTCGTCTACACCAAAGGGAATAGAGTTTATGTCCCTCGGGTGGATAATCTGAGGCGTGAGCTTTTGAAGGAGTGTCATGATTCCCTTTGGGCAGGACATCCGGGTATTCATCGAACATTGGCTCTCATGGAGAGGGCCTTCTATTGGCCAAAAATGGGGATGGATGTGGAGGAATATGTTCGGACGCGCCTAACTTGTCAACAAGACAAAGTAGAGCAACGGAAGCCGGTGGGACTTTTAGAGCCGTTGCTCTGCACTGAAAGGCCGTGGGAGAGCATTTCTCGGACTTCATATCTAGCTTGCCGACAGTAGGGGGACTCGGATCGATACTTGTGGTAGTCGACCGATTTTCGAAGTATGCAACCTTCATTGTCGCACCCCTACACTGTTCAGCAGAGGAAGCGGCGAAGCTAATGATGAAGAATGTGGTGAAGTATTGGGGAGTCCCGCACAATATTATAAGTGATCGAGATGCTCGGTTTAGGGACGATTCTCGGGACCGAGTTGTTCAAATTGTTGGGATCGAAGCTATACTTCTCCACAAGCCTCCACCCCCATGCATGATGGCCAAACCGAAGAATAAACTCGCTCCTAGAGCAATATCTTCGGCACTACGTGAGTGCCAATCAACGAGATTGGGTGAAGTTGTTGGACATAGCCCAATTCTCCTACAACTGCAGTGGAGCTCTGATCCAACAAGAGCCCCTTTGAGATCATCCGGACAACGACCATCGACTCCTCACACTTTGGCTATTGGATATACGGGGAGTAGTCCGTCCGCGTATCACTTGGCGAAAGAATGGCATCGAAATGCAGATATTGCGCGGGCCTACTTGGAGAAGGCGGCGAGAAAGATGAAGAAGTGGGGCAGACTTGGGAAGGCGACCCCAGGAATACAAAGTCGGCGATTTGGTGTTGGTGAAGCTCCAACCAAAGATCACTCCAATTCTTTAGAAACAAAGTGCATAAAGGATTGTGCGCAATATGATGGCCCCTTCCCAATTGTCGTAGGGTGGGCAATGTTTCCTACAAGTTGCAATCGGCGTGGCTCAAGATGCATAATGTTTTCCATGCCAAAGAACTTGAAAGCCTACCACTCCGATCCGCAAGATGCTTCTCGAGGCGTTTCAACTCGTCAACCTCCCACCGAGCTTCCTACTACGAAGCGAGTTGAAACCATTTTAGCAGATCGCGGGACAACGCTACCCAATGGAGTCGAGCAGATTGAATACTTGGTGAAGTGGCGAAACTTCCCAAAACCGAAGCGGTTGGGAGCCGAAGACACCCTCCGGCATGAAGAAGCAACTATCAAAGCCTACAAAGAGCGCCAACGAGGGCGTCGACGGCTTAAGTGGGGAGAATGTCACGAACGGTCGTCGACACCAGAAGAACTTCGCTCAACGTTCCGTTCGTCGCTTGCCCATGCTTGTACATATCTTTGGCACTGTTTTGCCATGTTTTGGTGTGTTTTTCCTTGTAAAACAAAGAAAAAAGAAATTTGTGCAGCAGTAACGATCGCTCTTGCATCGCCCCGAAATCCAAAAAACAGCTCCGTTTTGCGTGTGCGCGGGCTGATTTCGCAGCGCGCCATGAAATTTTGTCACCATCTCGGCACTGGAACCACCCGGGTGGCACATGGGGATGGGGCTTCGAGATAGTGTCGGGCGTTGAACACTTTCACAAGTTTGCACGTCAACTTGACGGAAACTTGCCTCGCGCCCGCACTTGGGGAGTAGTTGTTTGCGGACTTGCACCGCTCATTCACCCCTCTAAAGTCCTTGTTTTCCTCCTCTCTTTCTCTCGCTTTCTTGCACTCCAAGTGCTCGCTCAATTGCTTGTAAAGCTTCCTCTTCGCGAGACGTCGGGACTTGTCCGTCGCTCGTTCCAACAACTAATCAACTTATCTTTTACAAGTCCTACGGGACTGACGAGGTTGCAGCTCGGTGACCGACTTTGCGGACACGTATGTCGCAAGGGCGCCTCAAGACTTAGGCAATCCAAGCTAAGTCCGACCGAAGTGGGCGCAAAGGCGATTCTTGACTTAGGCAACTTCAGCTAAGTCGGTGGCTTACCGCAAGGGTGTCTCACCACTTAGGCAATTCTTGCTAAGTGCATGACAGAACGGTACCTCTGTTCCTTAGCCACTACTTTTTGCTGTTTTTCCGTCCAGAACAGTACCTCTTCGTTGTGTTTAGTCCGATTTATTATGAATTGTCTTCGATTCAGAATGAAATTAAAACCTGTTCAGAATTGGTTTTATTTTGATTAGCACATTTATAATTTTAATGATTGTAAATTTTGATTTCAACACTTAAAAGGAGATTGATTTTTTGCCCAATTTATTATTTTTGGATAACTTGAATTTCATACACAAAGCCAAGTTTCCTGAAAATTTATAAATCTATTGATTTTTAGATCTCGATGCTCGTTCTAAATCCGATATGGTGCTAAACTCGAGAATCATAAATTTTCTCGCATATAGTCTTCATGTGAGGCTTGAAGATGACGAATCGTGCAAACAGCAGACGTTCACCGGGGGTGACCCGAATTTAGGGAAACGGTGAATAAGGTCAAGCTATACTCATCGGCAAACTAGTCGAAGTGTGCGTTCATATCTGACATTGGTGGTGCCGGCAATCTGCGGTGGACGTACAGCACTGAGTCCAGACGATGAAACCATCTCAAAAAAAAAAAAAAAAAAAAGGGGGTAGGAAGAATCGTTGTGAAATCAACTTCATCCTCTCACTTCGGTGACCAGAATCTCGGATAGAGGTCATGAAGACATCCGATCAGCTTACCGTGCAGAGGCAGATTAGTTGGACCAATCAAAATTTTGATTTGAGGCAAACAGTGGCTTAAATGAAGACGTGGCAGCCATCCAACCAAGGCATCATCAGTTGATCTCCCACGTATGGAGGAGATCAATGCAACGGATGCGGTGACAATACCACGGCCTCGTTATTGAATCGCCGCCAAAGGTCGTTCTTCCAATGAAGTCAAGGCGATAACGTCGTCGCCCCGCTCACCTCCACCCTCCGCCTTTGACTCGACAGGCAGCCGCCGCTTCCCGGAACTCTCGTTCCCTTGCTTCCAGGACTGGCTCTTCCTCCCTTGTCTGCTTCAAAGCTTCCCACCTTCGCATCCACCATTATTTCCCCCCAGTTTCTGGTTTTCTTGAAGTGAGTTTTATCCAGACTCTTGATTCGCGGCTGGAGTTAGTATCCTGCTCAGTGTTATCCCGTTTTCCTGTTCTGATTCCTCTTACCAGGATGATGTGCTTTAATTAATTCATAGGTTTTTTTTTTAAGCTATAACGAATTAGACATCTTGAGGCGGATAAAGAGCTTTCTCTGATCTAAGGACGTTATACTTTGAGGGTTTCTATTCCCAGGTTCGGGGAATTGGTTACTTTTCCGTTTGTTGGTTCTGCTGAGGCAGTTTTATCCGATCCAAGGACTTAAACGGCGGCTCAGAATACGATTTGTGAAGGGTTTTCTCTGCTCAGAATTATTGGTAGATGGCATCTTTGGTTCTGCATCTGTTGATTGTAGCACAGTTGCCATGGGGCTTGGTGTCTGTTTCAGTTCCGACACTTTCCAAGGCATGCGGATACGATCAGGTTGACTACTTGAGATCGCGGGGTGAGTATTACCTCTCGATCAATGGGATAAGGATGGATGATGCCTTTTTGATCTGCAAGGCACTCGAATCCTACTTCAAGAATGGTTGCTTCACCTGTGACGCCAATGTGGAATCGTGGACAACAATCGGAGAGAAGTACTGCGATCAGGACTTCACCTCATTCGTTGATGTCAAGTGCAGTACCATCTCTGGTAAATTCATGACAAATGGGTAACCTTATATAAGATTTTTGTTCTGCAACCACTCAGGAACGACTTGTAAAGGATGTGAGACCATATCTAGGAAACTCAGTCTGGGTAGACTGTTAACAGATAGAATTATTACTGTTTCATAGAATTAGTTTTCTACCATTCTTTAACTTATTTATGTTGAAATTAGTTTAAATACCTGATAAACAAAGCTATTTATAGCTATCAGATAGATATATATATCTGTAGTGTTTCTTTTCCCTTTTTTTTTTTTTTTTTTTTTTTTTGTCGTTTAGCATTGTTACAGAATATGGTTAATTGTATATGTGCATCTTATGTTCATATGACCTACTGTAGTGGACTCACTCAAACAAGGGGAGAGGAAACTCTTATTACAGTCATCAGAAAATGTCACAAATCTTAGTCAGGGGATCAAACTGGATCTGTCAGATGAAGAAAAGAAAGAATATACATCTTCAGAACCACAGAATATCCCTCTCGCTATTCCAGGAATGCTCCTCCTATGTTGTGGTGTCCTCTGTCCTTGCTTTCATGCTAAACGGAAGGAAAAAAGTGAGCATTGTGTTCTAGACAGAGAACTGAAATCGGGTGAGTCAATCATGAAAAGCTGCTGTTACAGATTTGTCTACTTTCTTCATTTTGTTGTCAGTACACTAACTTCAAGGGATGATACAACCAGATCTACTAGATGGATCCTTGCTTTATGGTCTAATCCTTGGAATAGTTTCTCTTCAGCTGAAATGAGATGACCCCAAAATACTAGAATCTCCCATGTTTCTTGATGGAATCCTTTGGATCTTCTATGCTTAATTTTAATTGAGCCATGGTGGAGTAGATCCTTGGAGGATTCTATCTTTATCATTTTAATTGTCTGCTATATACTTGTAGATAAGTTCATTGCTTCATTGACCAACACTGACATTTCCAGACTGAGCTTTGTCTCAAATTCTTTGTTTCAAAGTAGGGCAAAGCAAGTGCTTCATACTTGAACTAACATCCCTAGAAATCTCTATTCTCATTACAAAAATCTCTAATCTTCTGAAATTATCATCTTTGAATAGATTTATTTCTTTTTATCTCTGATTCAAATGCTTCCACTATCTTCTAATGATTCATCATACCTTAAGATTCTTTTAGTTTATGGTTTGGTTGAACAGACACTACTTTCATTTTCGAAAACGAAAGATATCATATTGACTAGGACAAGGAAATTCATTTCTTACATATAGGCAAATGCTTCCGTTCTTTTACATGGCTACCTTTTCGTTTGCTTTGAAGGAAAAACAGATAGAAGAGAAGAGAATTGATGGTTCAAAGCCAACTCCTGTTAGACAAGCGTACAGTGGATTTGTGAAAAGTATATTGACATAGATCCTATAGTCTCAATTTTTTTATCACCATAATTAACTTATAGGCCTAGGATTCTGCCCCTATGATTTGGTATATTGATGGCACTATGCTTTGGCAGCATGTTTGAATGTGTCCTAATCAGATTCGTTTCATGTTTCAGTGGATTTAAATTCATCTTTAGAGTTAAGCTCGGTCTCTGAAAAGATTCCTGCGACCCCAAGAGTACCTCCTAGTCCATCTCGGTTTTCATCATCTCCTCAACTGAGCAGAATTGGATCAGTACATCTCAGTATCAATCAGATAATAAGGGCTACTCATAATTTTTCAAATTCAGTGAAATTAGGTGAAGGAGGCTTTGGAACTGTATACAAGGCTGTTTTACCAGATGGTCAAGTCGTCGCAATTAAGCGAGCAAAAAAGGTAATAATATATGTCTTCTTAGAGGTATCACAATGAAGCTTAGTATCACAAAGATGTATTGCTAGACTTTACTGAATAACTATTATTAAGTCTTCTAGTGAAATGCACAATAAATTTTTTGGTTTTAGTGTATTATTTTTTTTTATTGCATATCAATTTGATCGAGTTTACTTGCTTAACTAAATATTTAATTTGGGTATTATTATATGAACAATAAAGTCTGTTTTTACTGATTTATAATGCTATGCTAGAATCTTTTATACTGATCTATCTATACTTAAGGTAAGAGAGGGAGGTATGGTCCATGTAGTCTCATATTCTAATGGAATATCACTTTCTCTTATCTCTTAGCAGTAGCTGCCATGATAGCAAGGTAATAAACTGCTTAACATTTGGGCTAATGGTACACTACCTTTCTCTTGGACAATAAGAGATAAAATTATTCCCAATACTATAACATGCAAAGCACATCAGATAATAGTACTTCTATGTGTTAGTTCTGGCAATTTGGGCAGTTCTGGCATTCTGAAACTAGCTCCGAAGCATTATATGGCCATCTAGCCAATCTTTAATTAATCAGGGTGTCTTTCTCATCACCCACCCCATTCTATGATGGGTATTACTATTCCTCACCTGCTGCCAGCCCATAGATAAACTTGATGACTTCAACAGTAAATCCAGAGGCAGCAATGGTGACAATCAAGCATCACGGATGACTGAAAGGAAATCAGCTCATCCTTGAAGTTGTAATCTCACTGTCAACAGTGACATTCGAAGCAGTTGCAGCCACATTGGAAGGGCTTCTTACTATTGTTGTCTGTCATGCAGCCAAGTTACAAAAGGATAAGAAAGAAGGGCACAACATTTAATGCAAGTAGACTGCCTACGTTATTCCTAGGGTAAAACAACAAGCAAACCATTATGATGAATTGGGGGTTGTGACTTGTAAGACCAAAATTACTAAGAAACAAAAGACTTCTGAGAAAAAGTAAGGCAACCATATTAGGTCTAGATTCTCCTTTTGTAAGGTGTACATTGATGCCAGGAGAAAGCATAGTCCCACAAACGTGATTATTATAGTAGAAATTTTTTGCTTTCTACCAATTTTGTCCATCATGGTATAAATCTGATGGAGTTGTTCGTGATGATAGTGTATTGAACACCACTTTTCTATGTGTCCATTTGAAGCAAGATTGCAAACTAACAAAAAGTTTGGATTTATTTGCTCTGTATATTGTTTTGGTGGCACAACAATATGGTAGCACATATGTGTCATGTGGTCTTGTGATGTTATATTGACAAGTGCACTTAATATAGTATACATATATGTTGTGGCTACTTAATGCCATGGGTGTCAAGTAGTTGGGTCTTTGAGACAACCTTCCCGCATTGGGGGTAAGGTTATCTACATTTAGTTCTTTGTACACCCTACACTGACAGTAACTTCATGCACCAGGCTACTCTATTGACAGTATGCACAACATTGAGAGAGGAAAATGTGTTTTCAGTTCCCTGACTTCTGAATGTTCTGCTCAATCTTAATCTTCAGCCATGTGACCATCTTTTCGTACCTTTAAATTTATGATTCCCTAGCAATCACTATAAAAAGTCTGCTTTTTTTATATTACATAGATGCAATCTGCTAAAATTAGCTTCTGGTTAGGAGCAAATTTCGTCTTTGAGAGATGAGTTCAGCAATGAAGTTGAGCTGCTTGCAAAGATTGAACATAATAATTTGGTGAGGTTGCTTGGTTATACTGACAAAGGAAATGAACGCATTATAATTACTGAGTATGTCCCAAATGGTACTCTGAGGGAGCATCTAGATGGTATGCCTCAAATTTTCTTGCTGTTGTGTAGTGTTCTTAAGATAGAGTAATTGATACAATCTTCTCATTTTTCAGGTCTCTATGGAAAAATTTTAGACTTCAGTCAGCGTGTAGAAATCGCCATTGATGTTGCCCACGCATTGACTTATCTCCATCTATATGCAGGTTAGGCTATATTACTGGTTTTTTATTCTTGTTCATGAATTTCCTTTAAAATATCACTTATTGTTTATACTTTATTCAATTAGTTATAAACAGATTTAAGAGTTTCATATTACTACTTGCAAGCACAGTGAATTCTTTATGCATATTATTTGTCGTTTTCTGAGCATGATATGTTATAGTTGCATCTCTTTGGTTACAAGAAGACATGGCAAAATGGAACATATCTAGTTTGCAGATGTTGTCATTTGTAGGTCCATATATCAAAATTGTTTATATTTTTGCTTCAGTGCTTAATTTTGTTTATGCTGATATACTGTTTCAGGTTTTTTTGTATTTAGTACCGTACATTAGATGTCAGAATACTACTTCCTGTAGAGTCCAGATTGGCAAAATATTAGCTCCCTGGGTAACTTTGATTCTCACAAGGAGATTTTTAGACTAAGCTTTAGCCATTCAATAAAATGGCACACCTGGAGTTTACTGACACCACACCCAAAACCTATCCCATTTCCCTTCTCTTTGCAGAAAGAAGGGTTATAATATGAAAATGAACCTTTGTCGTACAACCTTGTATAATGGGGGAGAAGCAGTGATGCATGCAGTGGAAAGAAGGAAATAGAATGACATTATTATCATCATGGAATTGATATAGATACCATGAATAAGAGACTAAACAGGCTACTAATGGCTCAAAGAAACACTCAAAAGGAAGAAAAACATCTCTAGGCCTATGATCTGTGCCCACACAACAGATAATTTCTAGGGAGCAATCCTTGGCATCTTTTTCGTTTATAACCTTCCTTAGGCTACAGATACCATGGAAGGTTACCCCTTGGATTTGGAAATGTACTATGCCTCTTAGGTTTCTTTAAACATTAACTTGCCTTATTGGCATTTGGCAAGTACCTCTTGCCTGCAGTTACTGAGGAATCTGATAGAATGCTCGTTGTTGTGGGTCATTGATCATAAGAAATTGATGTATATGAGTGAGTGTACATCACTCGTTTTATGTAAAGAACGCACCTGTTGCCAATTTCCGACAGAGCTTAACTCTTATTTTGAAAGGCATCTAAACTTAGCTGGTGGTTTCAGGCTCTTCCTTTACACTGGCCTAAAGCAAATGGAGGTTTAAAATTCCAGAAGTTGTACAGAATCATGAAGCTCTCCTGGTCTACTGTCATCAGTTGCCATCTGTTGTGATGTATAGAATCCTTTACACTGATCTATTGTCATCCGTCGCAATCATTTTTTGTCATCCTTATGTTATTTATGAAAATTCCAGTCTGTCTGTTGTCAGTAAATTTTTATATTGTCGTCTCTTGTAATCATTTGTCATCCTCATCTTATCATGTAAATGCCAGTCAAGTAAGATGGTGAGTCACCATGGACATCACAGTAAAATAATTTTTTTGGTCTAGAGCTGAACTTTTGAAGTGGTAGTTACTAGTTACCACATCTTGAATAAGGTTGATATCAGTAAAATATAATAATGCTTGTTTGTTACGATAACAATCGCAGCTTCTGTTTTCTCTTCAGTGAGTTTGTTGTTACTTGTCGTAGGCTGAAATTAAGTCTGCTTAAGTATCTAGAAGCATATGTTTATATGAAGTTTATAGGAACTCAATCGCACACTTTTTGCTTTTGTAGATTCCATTGCTTGAAAAATGTTTTTCATTACACAAATAATGTATCAAGTATGACCCTGATTATTCACAAACAGTTTCCAATTTTTCATGGTATTCTTGAACAATGGGATTTTGCATGTATTTGTTTATGCTAATTATGTTGATGCATATGGAACTCAATGCATCATGTGCCTAGTGTGCCAGGATATTGGAGTTTGTGCATCCTTGCTTAATCTGTATTTATGAGTTTATTAGTCTCAAAGATGTGTACATGTCATCCAGATGTGCAAACTCTCCAGTCAATTTATTGGACCAGTACCATGTAAAATTGTTCTAGTTCATTTGGCTCATTATGTGATGTGACAAGAATTGTTGTGTTGACAGAAAAAACAATAATTCACCGAGATGTGAAGTCATCAAATATTCTGCTGACAGAAAGCTATAGAGCAAAGGTGTCTGATTTTGGGTTTGCAAGGAGTGGTTTATCAGACACAGATCAAACTCACATCTCAACCAAAGTGAAAGGAACTGCTGGGTACCTTGATCCAGAATACCTAAGGACATATCAACTCACTCCAAAGAGCGACGTATTTTCCTTTGGAATTTTGCTCATCGAAATTATTTCTGGCCGGCGACCAGTAGATCTCAAAAAAAATGCTGACGAAAGGATCACTGTAAGATGGGTATGCATTGGTGTCTCTTTCTCCTCAAAAGCTTTATTGCATCGCATGAAATCTTGTGCCCCTTGGCTGCATATATGTCCTGGTAATTAAGTTCCTCAAATTAAATAAAGATATTTAGTTAGTCTGGAATGCTATAGTAAAATTTCTTTTCCGAAATTTACATTGACTAAATGAATTTCTGGTTTATATAAAATCAGTAACGATGTTTGGAAATATGCAATAACTTGTTCCGGTACTTGTTCAAAACATCTCTGCTGATTTTGGCCTCTGAAGCTATTTGTCATCTCCCACACTCTAATTAAAATATGCCACTGTGTTTAATGAACCAATGAATTATTAATCATGTTCCTAGCTTTAATTAGTTTCAATTTGTCTGCTCTATTAATGGAAGACAACTCCATTAAGGTTTTTTCTTACTAAAGATGCAGTCCAAAGCATTCCTGGAAAAAGTTGTATCCTACACCCATTGTGTTTTTTTTTTCCAATGTTTATTAACTATTGTGCTGCAGGCTTTCAAGAAGCATAGCGAAGGAAATGTTCAGGACATATTGGACCCATTACTGGAGGAGAAAGTTGATGATGAGATAGTTGGGATGATGCTCAACCTTGCATTTGATTGTGCTGCCCCTACACGTTCCAGTCGTCCTGCTATGAAAGAAGTAGGAGAACAGCTATGGGAAATCAGAAAACGTTATGGAAAGATCCTAAGGGGAATGTCGGGGTCCTTGCACCAGTGAAGATGGCGTCGACGATAGAGGATGTCGCCAAAGGAAATCTGTTGTTCATGCCATTTATCTGAGGACAATATGTCTGCTGTTACCTGTGCATTTATTTTAGGACATAGCGGACCATATAGAGATTGTAAATATCAACATTTGAAACATCTTGGAAATTTGATTTAATATGCTCTTCGGTGGTCTTTACTATGATATTACCACTACCCTTGAGCTAGTACGTATTCATGTCTTTGAAATGTATGTTCATCCTGCTGCTTATGGATGATGATGTTTGTTTGTTTGATTGATGAGATTTGGTGCATGTAAAATGCTGTCCATTTGTTTTGCAGCATATTTTCTGGCAAATGTAGAAGTGGTTGTGTTAGTATTATGGACATTTTTGGACTTGGTAGTTTCTTCATTTAAACCCATAACTATCTCCTCCACTTAAAACACCAAAACCCTTGACGTGCGGCCATTTATATCATCACATTATTATCCATCACATTGTTATCATCAGAGACGATAAGTTGCAACATGACATATATACACCACAAATGATTGCTGCTATGATAATATATATATATATATATATATATATATATATATATATATATATATATGTATATATATATATATACATATATATATATGTATATATATATATATACACACACCACAAATGATTGTTGCTATGTTATCATATATAAAGATGTTTTTCCGAAACGAATGGAGTTTCATGCACGGATCCATTATCAGACTTGTTCAGCATGAATAGAACATTCAGATCAGTGTTGCATTGGTGATGAGGATTTCAGTCACGAAAACTAATTCATATTTTTGCAAGAATAAGTTTACCATCTTCTTTGAAGGTCTCGTGCATTGAGTCAATCTTTACACGATCGAAGTGGTGTCAATCATATACTAATTTTCCTTCAAACAGATTATATATAAATAATAAGGATTTTGCAGGAAAAAGCAGAGAGAAAACAAATTATATATATATATATATATATATATATACATATTATATGACATCCACATCCCTACTGTGGATGTCAGCTGCACTGCTTCAATGGAATCCGCATCTTAAAAAAAACCACGCATTCCAGCGTGACCGTAGGCCATCAGATTCATCTAAAACCATTCAGACTGTGCTGCCAAAATCATTTTGTCCAAACCAACCACGTGCTTAGGTGGTAAAGAATTATCGTAAGATTCTATTTTCAAAATCCACCTCTGTCGCTTACCCTTTGCAAGAGAGAGATAATTTAACTGAAATGACAAATTGGTGGGTCAAGATCAACAACCACCGCATGCTTTTTCCTTCTTAAGGAAACTGATGCCCAAAGAGCAAGCTCAACCATTGTAATGGAGAATAAAAGACAAAAAGAAAAGAAAAATTGATACGACATTTGTTAGTTAATGAAGACCTTGCAACGGACATAGTTAATACAATGCAAAAGGGGACCTTCAATCATTATAGATTTTTCATAATCCATGCTAAAAACTGTTATTGGGCCATCATCCCCAACCATCCAGTTGAGTATACTTCATGGAAACGATTCTAGTTGCTGAGAGGACAGCCTCAAAAAGGTTGATTTAATCTTAAAACTGAGTTTACAAGGTTCCGAGCAAATTACACAGCTATTGGACTGTTAAGTTGTACCAAAAATTGACAACTCATTGGGTCAAAAAATGTCAGATGAACCAATTTGTTCAACATGTATGAAGGTTGCCTCTAAAACCCTTTGGAGCAAGAGTACATGGTAAATCAGCACTCCACTGTTCGGATCTTCAACTTTCTGTTACTGGGACTGGACTTTGTTATTGACAAAGGTCAGATGAACAATTCAAGAGATGACCACATTCTCACTTGCTTTGTAGTAAAGAATTTTCTGTACATAGAACAGCATATATGCCTGTGAAGCTCTCACCACCCTTTCGCTGACACAAGTGATCCATGCATCATCGCATCTGTACCACTGACTATTGAATCGTAAATATGTTAGATAATGGCCAGCATCTAATTTACCACTATGTGTAACCACTGCAAATAATTCCAAGTTTGATATCGACTCAATTGAAGCGTCCAAATCATCACTACTTGAAGCAAACACCCGATTGCCGTATCTAGCCCTGAGGATGGAGGATGAGAGGTATGGGGCCAAGTCCAGGGAAAATGGAAAGTGCAGATATTGATCAACCTTCCGTGACATTTTTCTCATTGATGAATGCTCAAACCGCTTGATGTGAAAGCAAGTTACCAGTGGGATCTTTCTTATAGACATCTGTTTGAGGGATTCTTGCCTAACTTGACAATGTTGGCAGAAGAGCTTCTGGTCAGCGCCCAATTTTTCAGGCCTGGTGAATCGCTCCAGACACTCCATAAGGGTAGAAGTTCCACATGTTTGGCTTGCAAACATCGAATTGGCTTCACCACCATTCATGTGAAGTTTTGAGCCTGTCACCCTCATAGGATCCTGCTTAGAATCCAAGTCCAAGGAGATATCCACACAAGGGTCATATGTTGTAGATGTGAACCCACACATTGTGCAAGTGACATCGGATCTCAAGGTACCAGAAAACACCCTATGAGCAATGCAACATTCTCCACTGCTTACTGCAAAAAAAGGGAGGGGGAGGAGGTGGCTATAAATGTCTGGCCATGCAATCCTAGGCATCAACATTTTTTTAATAATTTTCTCATCAAAAGAACAAGAAAAGAAGAAAACACTATCATGCTATACATATATCACAGAAAAGAAACAACAGTAGTGTACAGTTTTCTTGGTTACAAAAAGTTTGACCAGTGGCTCAATAGTTTAGGACAAGAACATCCACAGTTCATGAGAAGGTACTAACACCAAGGATTCTTATGCAATGGGCTAATAGATTGGGAATTTAATACAGCTTCATATAATAAAGATAATGGTGAAGTTGTAACACAAAAATTATGCATATAACCTGAACAATCAGAGAAAAAATGTACCATATATAGCACAAACAGAAGAAAAAAAATATGGAGAGCAAGTATAGAGAAACAATTGGTCAACAAAAAGAAAAATAAAAAAATATTTAAAAATATAATGAAGGCAAGATTACCATTAATCTTTCTTCAAGATATTAGGATATCCTTGCATGAGTAGACAAACATAATATGAAGTGATGTGGTCACTGCTGATATGAACCATCTGTTAATCTACTAGGCCTACCTATTACAATGAAGAATGTACATCAAAATCCCTATTCCTCTAAGAACACTTTCAGGAGGATGATAATTTGCCACAGATACCAGTGGTACAACCAAAACATGCAAGAGATGCATTTCATAAGCATGCAGAAAAAATCAGCATTGCTAAATGTTTGCTT
This sequence comes from Musa beccarii, assembly GCA_024322285.1. Taxonomy (NCBI): domain Eukaryota; kingdom Viridiplantae; phylum Streptophyta; class Magnoliopsida; order Zingiberales; family Musaceae; genus Musa; species Musa beccarii. The sequence goes on from CM044398.1 coordinate 58,707,838, forward strand.
TGAAGTTGCAACCTCTTAGAGCTTGGTTACTCATCATTGTCTAAGCCTTTTTCCAGTCAAAATAGGGTCGATACAGAAACTGCATGGAGAATGCTCTAACACCTACAGATAGAACCATATGCTAGTTTGGACTTTCACTAATAAAATTTTCTCACTCAACCAGTAAGGATTTTGTGAACGTCAATCACCATCTCTTTTGTTTGCACTATAGCAACAACATTGATCTATGCTAATAAACAATCTACTACTTGAAAAGGCAAACTAAAAAGGAACTGAAGGTTCAGTTTATGTTAACCACACAAGTAATCCAGTCAAGAAGAACAAAAAGAAAGGAAGGTACGGATGCGGATACAAGCTCCAAAATTCGGTTTTATCTGACAAGTGAGATTTAGAAGATACAAACTTTATAACTTTCTATTTACCAGTCTTTACTAGTATTCCAGCATATGAAATAGATAATCATACAAGCAACAACCAGTTGAGAAGATTGCATCTTTTCATGCAAATAGCCAATTAACATATAACCAATGTCAGAGGTTAGGCTCATGATTAACAACCATGGACTGTGATTATTATTGATCCCATGTCAAAATAAAAATCCACAATTCAGAGAAAAAAATGTGTAGGAAAATAGTAAACTAACATAAATAAGAAATTAAAATCACCATTTTTTTTGTGTAAAGGTAAGATAAGTGGTGCAGGATGAATTCGAGCCTAAGACTTTACCAGCTAAGCTAGCAGACACCTTCGGAATTTAAAATCACCATGGAACTTGCTAGGAGCAAAAGTTCTGTCATTTCCAAACTCCTCATAATGAGGTTTTACCAGATATGATTTGGAAATCACATAAAAACTGAGAACTGACCTGTTAGTAAATGAGTAATGCAAACTAATAAAGTTGTCAGACAGTAGTTGCATCAAAATTCTAAAAAGAGAAGATGAATCAGAAAAGCATATTACCATGATTGGGACGTTTGCATGGATCGTGCTCTTTTTCATGGATTCCATCAAGCATGCAAATAAAAAATTCATGCGCATCATGTTGTTGGTAATTTGCAAGGTTTGATGCATATCGCCACCAACTGTGACATCCAAAATTCTCAGTTGTAAAAAAGTCAGATTCAGTCAAAATCTCAAAAGGTATCCCAAGAAATAAGCAACTTGCCAAAAAACTTAAGGTGCATTGAAATTGGAAAAACTTAACCATCAAGGAACTATTTAACTGCATTTTGTCTTGTGTAATCAGAACATCATATTCACATGACTGTGGGATGCACTCTTTGTTCAAAGTCCCAAAGTAGGCTAAAAACCAGTACCATTGGAAGTTGATGGTGTGTTTAATGAGCATTGCAGAATTAATACCAAAAGAGGTTCTCTGGATGGTAACCAGTCAGGAAGAACACATGGAATGCAATGGATAACTTTTATCTAAAGCAAATAATAGACTAACTACTTTAGGTATTATAAGCAACATGTGCATCAATGATTACCTATTAATTCTCACCAAGCAAGTATGACTGAAAGATCTAATATGAAAGAATTTTCAGGTAGTATTTTTCAGATCCAAGAGAAAACACAAAAGCTTTGAAGTTATATCGAATAGGGTGTTGTGATTAACTGTTGCTGGTAAAAATTATTATCCCGCCAAGTAAAAAAGCTTCACTTTCACTAGTGCAATATGCTAACTTCCTCTTTACAACTATCAGTTCTACCTCTTATGAGCAGAATAAGTGCTCACTTGCAAGCACATATCAACTTATAGAGAAAGAGGTCTCAAATCAAAGTTCAATAAAACAGAAGAAAACTTCAACCAGAAAACAAAAAGAGAAAGTAAAAGAAAACTTTAAAGCAAAACCAAAACCAAAATTGAAAAACTTGTTGACCGCATTCGACTCTTGTTTTCATATTAAGAAAGCAAAACAAACACAAAATATAATATTATAATATTAGTTAAAAGAAGCAACATTAGCCTATCAAAATCCATTAGAAGGAAAGTTCGACATTCTCAGCTTTGTCCTGGCAAGCACGCAAGAAGAAAAGCCATTCAACAGATCATCGATTCAAAGATAATTCTCGAAACCTTCCCTTCAACAACGACGCGGAAAAAAAATGATAACTTGAAGACTAAAAATCAGATTTTTTTTTTTTTGTTTTCTGAAGAGGAGAAATCTAGGGAAATAAAAGGACCTGTAAAGGAATTTGGCAGGGCTGTAAGGCTTCCGATCGCCAGAGAAGACAGCCGAGTACATCGCGTCTAAATCACAGGCCAGACAAAATTGCAATCCCATCGTCGCGTCTCGGGCATTGCTTCTCTCTTTGCTGTAAGCCTTCTTTCTGCTCTTCTGTTGGCAAACCATGCGGTTGTGTCGGTCGCTCAAGAAATAGTTCCTTAGCAACGGCGTGTGGAGCAGGGCCTGGAGAACAGAGTTCATGAAGCAGGTGTTGCCGAGGTTGTTCAAGCCCCTCAATCCCCATGGCAACGGAGCGGAAGACGTGGCGCAGGAGGTGGCGGCGGCGGCGGCCGCCGTCGAATTCGCTGTGGTGATGGTGGATGAAGAGGAGGCATTGCCCTCGCGGACGATCAACGGGCTTGATCTCCGCCCGATCACGGCCCTTTCGGGCGCATCCGGCGCCCACGGCCGGTACTCCACCCTCCGGGGCCGCTTCGCCCGGCTCCCTGGCTGCGGAGGCGGAGGGCGGGAAGCGGCGGGCGTGGTGAGCGCGATCACGACGGCGGCGTCGAAATCGTGGTCGTACACCTGATCGCGACACGCTGCGCAGAAGAGCTCGGCTCGATCGACGTCGACGGCGATCTCGTGACCTGGGGCGGAGGCGTGGTCCGGGGCGTGGTGGAGGCAGGAAACGGCAGCGCAGGCGAGACAGGCGTAGAGCCGGGGGGCCCAGCCGTGGCAGGAGGCGCAACGGGGGACCTCCCCGGGCTCGCGGCGGACCTCCGGGCGTCCTAGGGGCGGGCGGCGGCGGAGGCAGCGGTGGAGGGAGCGGAGGCCACCACCTCCGGCGGCGCCGCCGCATGAGCGGTAGGCGGCGAGGTGGGAGCAGGGCGGCGGGAGGCGGAGAGGACGGGCGCCGTCGGCGGCGGAGTTGGAGGACATTGGAAGCAGATCTGAGCGTTGGATCGGATGGAACAGCGGGATATAAGCCTCATCGATCGGACCAGATGGGACCCGACTCGGAGCCCGAACTCACTGAGTCACGCTCATAAAAATATTATTCATTCATCCATAATTACAACAATATACTTATTATTAGAAAGAAATAGACCGAGGTAAAAGCCAGAGAGAGCTGCTTTTGCCTTCTAGATTTATAATAAACAAAAAAATAAAAGTAATAATTTTTTTGGGTTCTAAATCTACTAGAGCGAGTGAAGAAAAGGAGAGGTGAGTCGACTCGGACTGAGGATCGGCGACAGGGCTGGTTCGTCGACCGAGGAGGAGCACAGTCTCTGTTTTAAAGCTCTGCTTTCATTTATGTTGCTGGGAACGGAAGGGGTAAAGGTTCGATTCCCCCACGGTAGGATCAACTGCTTGTCGCAAAGCAAAGATCAATAATCCTTCCCAATCATCGCTCGCCACGCTTATGATAGTCGGAGCGTGTCCAATTGTAAATGGGTTTTTACGAAACAATGTCCGATCTGTTCCCGTGGCGAAGCCATCTGGTTCAATTGCCGTCTGCAATGACAGAGCAGGTATGGGGGCGGGTAACTCCAGCGGGTAACAAGTATCGCTCGGACTTTTGTGAGACCCTCGTCGATGTGTGTGAAGGGTGCGTAAATATCTACCATCTTCGTCCTGGCTTAGATTGATAAGTTGGTTTTGTACTCAACTTTTGTCTGTGCTTATGAAGTAAGAATTCGACATGCCATGATCACATATCAGCTGATTGAAATGGACAAGCCTATAAGCATAAAATATAAAATATGTTATATATAATATAAAAAAATTTTATATCAAGATTAAAATTAAATAATATTATATTAAATTTACTATACATTATCTTTTGATGTCATTTGAAAAAGATTTATGTTTAATTTGTAAAGGTAGTATCCTTTAGATTCGAATATTAGAATTAAACATTCTTCTCTTTTTATTTTTTAATAGAAATACTGTTATTGATAATTAGAAAGGTTAAGAAGGAAACCATAATCTCTCAATTGCATCATATATGACATTTGTTATTTAGTCCATAGACGTCCTATTTATAAATAGACAAGAGAGCAGAGTGTAAGATAAATTATTAGGAGAGATCCTTTTATCAAGGGCATCCCCTAAGGTATCATATTATAATATAGATTTTTTTCTATTAGCTAATATCTCTCATCAGAATCCAATTAGTTCTATTATATATCTTATCTAATTATAAAGGGTCACATAATCTAACATTCTCCTAATTTGACCCATAAGATATTAAAATATATTTAATATTAAAATAAATAAAACAAAATTTGTCTATGGATCTTATGCTTTAGTCCTTACCAAACTCCTTTTCTTAGTTCATTATGAATTTTAACATAAACAAGCTTGAGGTGACTCTTGAGCTTCTTAATATGTTGATGGAGGTTGAGAGCACCATTAAGAAAGAAAAGTCAGTTCTATATTCTAATGAGATTAGAAAGAAGAAGAAAACAGAGAAGTCCCTTAAGAAGGGTAAGAGAAAGGATAAATCAAGTAAAGCAAAGGTTGCTAAGAAAGACCTGACAAAAGACAAAGGTGAAACAAAAGCTTGAGGTGACAAAGGTCAATGCTTTCACTATGGTAAAGATAAGTACTAGAAGATAAACTACAAATAGTACCTTATAGAGAAGGTGAAACAAAAGCTTGGAGAAGCTTTAGGTATATTCATGATCAAACTCCATATATCAAATTCCTATGATAACACATGAGTATTAAACATCGAAAGTACTTATCACATCTATAATTTATTGTAGGTTCTAATTGATAATCATAGGTGCCCTACAAGTTAATCATATAAGTAATGGCACATGTGACACGATGCACACTCATTTTACTTATTATTTATTTGATATTTTTCTCACTTTATATTGCTTGTTAGTTATATTGCAATGTTCATGAATCTATGCAATGAGAATCAAATTGTGATGAGATCATGATAATAAGACTGATTCACCTTTTTAAATACAGATCCTAAATAATTCTCATCATAGGTTACTTGAGAAGAACATCGAGATAATCAAACAAACTAGTGTATTATATACTCATCCATATGATGGAGGTGGTTGGTCTTATAGCTGTTTGTGTGGGGACACTAGGGATACAGTGCAGATGCTCATTGGATAATGAGTTCACTGATTGATCTGCTCACAGAATGCTAGATGGTTGATGATGCCTCGTTGTTAGATAAAGATTCCATCATCTCACTTGTGTGTTTAGTCCTTAGAGTTGAGATACTAAGGATGTCATGTATGAGTACTCCACTCTTTGATATCATACTTATAGGTTTGCAAGTTTCAAATCTAGCACAACTGGTTATCGAAAGTGGTAGCCGACATTACGAGGATAATTAAGTGTCGATAGAGGATTATTTGTTTTCGGTGTTATGAGAGGAACATTCCATATGTTCATGCTCAAGCAAATCTCTATCTAGAGTCATTCGGATTGAAAGAGAAAGAGTTCTTCGGGAGAATCCGATTAGAGCGAGACTCGAGTAGAAACCGTATGGGCCTAACAGCACCATATCTGATATATGATCTTTGGGATATTAGATGGATTAGAGACTGTAGATATATAGTAATTGAGGATAGATAAGTCTAATGGATTGGATTTTCCTATATCATTTGGAGATTATGGCATAGTGGCCTAATACGTTTGTAGACGATGAGTCAAGTAAATTATTATAAAGATGATAATTCATTGAGTCAGAAAGAGTTCTGATAGGTATGACTCACGGTCAGCTTGATATTGGGCCTAGAGGGTTACATATATATGATAGGTGTTACGACGAGTAGAGGTTCAGATATGAGATATCTGTTGGAGCCTCTATCTTATATATCCAATAAGCATATGAATTATTAGATCCTATGGATAAGATCTAATAAGAGCTTATGAGAAACTATTGGGTAGAGATTCACTAATCTAAGAGGTTTGGATAATTAGATGGAGATCTAATACCCAATAGATTATGATCTATTAGAGTTAAGTTGATAGGGGACCTCTATAAATAAGAGGGAACTAAAGGCTATAGGTCAGACCCATTTTGGCTGCCACTTTCTATACTTATCTCTTCTCTCCTCAGCTAGCAGCCCTTGCTTGGGGTGTATGGATAGCAAGAAGGAGCGACCCCTTTTAGATTGCATGGTGCCAATGAAGAGGCCCCTTCTTGGGCCTGTATACCTATGATTATATTGTAATTACATGAGGAAGCACGATGGGAGCACGAGATGATAGCGAGACCTATTGAATCTTGAATTTTAATGATAAAATCAATTGATGAGCTTATGATATAATTTATGTTCAAGAAAAATGATGTAGAACTATATTCGATCATGGAAAGACAATAATTAAAGCAGGAGAACTAAACATTGGGTCGAAAGAATCAGATATTGCATCAAGATCGGATATTGTGAGAGTCAATATACCGATGGATCGAGCAATACGCCAAAGGAGAGCATGATGCACTAAGAGTTCAGATGAACCAATGATATGCGAGACAATAAAATATTCATGTTTTGTAATCATTTATGTCATGATTGTCATAGTTTAGGTCTTAATTAAGTTAGTTTTGAGTGTAACCATACTAACTCAATTAGGGGTCATTGAGCTCTAATCATGACTGATTTAGACCTATTAGAAGGCCCATTCAGTGACATGCATTTGGGTCAGACGATGGCACTGCCAAACTAGGCAATGGAACTACCTATAAGTTGGAATATAATAAGTGTACATTTTTTAAAGGACCCGATAGTGGTATCGCCTAGACTAGCAGTGGTACCGCTAGTACATAATCTTCTAGGGTATCAAGTGGTAGTACCGCCCAGATCGAGTAGTGGTACCACCAATACTTAGTGCTGCAGGCGATGGTATCGCCTAGCACTGGTGGTAGTATTGCTAGTACCTTGAAAACCTAAGGATTTAAATTTTTGGCTTCATTTTTGAAGCCGTTTGGGGCTTATAAATACGTCATTCTTTCTTGCTTGAGACAACAAGAAAGTAGGACAAAAACCCTATGATTCTAAGGTTGTAAACTCTCTTAAAGTACTGAGTCTCTCCTCCTAGAGCTTAGATATTATCCTAAGGGAAGTGTGCAAGGGAATACTTATAAAAGAAGGGTGTAAAGGTTCTCTCTTGAGCTTGTGAAAAAGAGAAAGAGTTATAACATGGGTAGTTAATCTTTGTCCATTAGAAAGAAGATCAATAGTAGAAGCCAATGGCCTCAAGTGAAGAGGAATCAAGAGTAGACATAGGTCGGAGGATCGAACTGTTATAAATCCAGTGTGCATTTCCTATATGTTTTTTATTCTTATTGCTTATTATTTTAGTTACTCATTACTTTTACTTACATTCCAAGTTTAATATACTTCCAATATGGGCTTGATTGAATGAATTTTTTGAAATGATTTAATTTTTTGAAAGCACTAATTTACCCCCCTTCTAGTGCCATTTACAATCCTAACAGTTGATATTAGAATCAAATTTCTCTCATTTGGTTTAACACCCAAGAGAGATTAATGTTGGGATCTAGAGCGATGCTAAGAGGGGGGGGGGGTGAATTAGTATAGTAATTAAGAACGATAAATTTTGACGATTTAACGACTTTTGGAACCTTCGTACAATAAAAAGATATTTCGTTGAAAAGTATATCAAAAATACTTGAGCTTAAGAGTGATTGTAAGAGGATAAAGAAGAAGTCGGATGATTACAGTAAAATGAAATAGTTGTAGCAATGTAAATGACAATAAGTAAACGCAAATTGATTTTTATAGTGGTTCGGTCAACCGACCTACGTCCACTCCCGATTCCTCTTCTCTTGATGCCACCGGCTTTTCCACTAGTTGTCTTCCTTCCAACGAGCGAAGGCGAACTCCCTTATAATACCTCTCCTTTTGACGGGCTCAGGACATAACCCTTATAAGCACTTCACTCCTCCCTTACGGTGGAATACAAATGAAAATTAGAGGAGGGATTTCTAAAGTGATTTGAATAGTGTTTTCTCACTTTTAAAGTATGTGTGCTTGTCTCTTCAACCCATGGATGGGAGAGGTATTTATAGGCTCTAATCTGATTCAAACTTGACACTAGCGGTACCACCGCCTGACACACTAACATGGTCAGTGTACTAAGTGGTACTACTACTTAGGTACTCTATTATTGAGCGGTACTACCACCTAGTTTGGGCGGTACCATCACCTAGTACAACCTGGGGAGTTGGACTTGGGCAGTGCCACCGCCCTAGTCTGGCGATGCCATCGCCAGATAGGGTCCATCACTTCTGCTTGGGCCTTAAACTCGGCCCAAACCAATCCATTACCGGGCCCAATTGGCCCTTACTAGGGTTATAGGATTAACACGTAATCTTAACCCCAATTATGTGCTAACTATGAAATTAAAAACATTTCCTAAGTTAATATAAAGTTCGGCACATCAAGTCTTCCTCCAACGAGCTTCCAATAAACTTCCGGTGGTCATCCGATGAACTCTTGGACACCATTCTGTAGACTCCTAGTAAGCTCCTAGACTTCTTGATTGATCTTGGTGAGTTCTGATGAGCTAATTCTACAAGCTCCGATCTTTCTCGACGAGCTCCACGAACTTCCGGTGAACCTTCTAGCGAACTTTCTAAAACCCTTCAATAAGCTCCCTATTCATTCTCGACTAGTTCCGGCAGTACTCCCGATGAATCTTTGAACTTCCGTCGAACTCTCGAACTCCCAACGATTCCATCGTATTTGACTCCGACACTTTGTTTTGCTTTATGTCTTCATCGTTATCGTAGTTAATCCTACACACATAAACCTTAACTCTACTTCGATCTAATGAGTTACACGAATCAACCTCCTATTGCTTGGTATGTCATTAGTTGGTACTTCATCTAATTCTTCAGTGCATCGTCCTCTCTTGTGGCTATTGCCCAATCGGCGGTTGACCTCTACAACCCCGATATCTTTGGGCAACACCACTCTTCTTAGCCCGATGCCCAATGTCCGAAGTCTTTTATCGATTATCGACCGGACCTCTGGCTCGACATCCAATCTCCTAACGTGATTTTCTCTGACGCAATGCTGATTCATCCTATGTTAACTATCTAATCCTGATCAATAGTAGACCTGCGTCACTCAAAACGCAATTAGACAATAAAATATAATCAATTAGTTTCATCATCAAAATTCGAGATTCAATAATCTCCCCCTTTTTTATGATGATAACTAATTGATAATGGAGTTAACCTTAACTCTCAGAGTTTAACCAAACTCCTCCTATCAATATGCCATATTGATAGAACCCTTGGATTATTCTAAATCTAAGTAACATTCATCAAATATTATGAAAAATATCAAATTATCATGCAAATATATAAAATATTTAATACAATGCATGAAGTCATCAATCTACTTCTCCCCCTATGTCATCAACAAAAAGGAGAAGTATCATTTAGCTAGTTTTTAAGGATGTGCAAGTTTTACAATACACTAGCTATCAAGATATACATCATAGCAAATTTTTAAGTTCAAGCATGGCAATTTTTTCTTGCTTCTTGTGATATACATCATTACAATACACTTTGTTTCTCACGATAGGCAAGATAGCATTTTGCTTCCTCTTAGAAATATACAATCACTATAAAAATGCAAGTTAAATTTTCGTTACAACATACAAGCATAGAAGCATAGTAGGTGTAAGATTGCAAATTTTCTAAGTTTTGTATTTTTGCTTCTTTTGAGATAGGAATTCTTTGCTTCTCCTTAGATTGTAAGATTGCATGATAGCAAGTTCTTTCATTTAAGTGTGCAAGCTAGCAATTCTTGCTCCTCCTTTGTCATTGTCAAAAAAAAGTGGAGTACAAATAGTCTTTTACATCAATAATTTGATCATGATAAAATAACAAATTTACATCATGAATTTTTAATATATCAAGTCATAAATTCAAGGGAGTCATAAATAAATCATGATATGATGGAAAATAATGATAAGCAAACAAGCAATAATGATAAGCAAGCTAACAAACTTTGCGATACGCAAGCTAACTCCCTTTCAATTCTTCTCTTTTGCAACTGGGTTTCGCTTTTGTAAGCTATCAACTTTTTGTTTGCAATGAGCTAGTAATTTTTGTAAAATTTATAAATTTTTAAACATGTAAGCACAAGAGTTTAAAAAATAATGTAACTTTGTAATTTCTTTCTTCTTATTTTGAGAAGTGCAAGTTTTCTCTTTTTGCAAGTTCTAGCTAGCTAACTTCCCCTTTTTGCAAGTTTTGCCTTTTTGCCACTTTCTCTTACTAACAAGCTAACTCCTTTGTCATTGTCGAAAAGAAGGGAGGACTCAATGGTTAAAAATTTTAATCATTATACAAGCCATATAAAGAAATCATGTCATGATATCAAGAAAAATCAAGAAGGACATGATTCATTTGATAATTCTTTATAATAAAGCAAAAGAATTATATAACCAAGGATCATGATAAAAGAAATATCAATATTAAAGATCAAGTCATGATTCATTTGGTAGTAAGAGGAACAACTTGATTTATGTATGATAGATCTAAATTCATCATGAATCATAAAAGAAATTTCAAGTATCACTTATCGATATATCAAGATTTAGATTATTTTCCTCTTTAGTAAATGAAAAAAGAAGCAATCATAGAGGAAAGTATTTCAATTTGCATAAAAAAATATCTCAAGTCAAGAATTCAAGAGAGAGTTCATGATTCGCTTGAAGCAAAAAAAAATTTATTCAAACCAATTTGACAACTTGAAACCCATATTCAAATCAAAATAATTTTCGAGATTCAAAATGTTAACAAAAAATTTTTTTTAATATATTTTTAAGCTATGATAAAAAGAATAAATCAATGATTCAATTGTATCATGTCATGAAAGATATCAATATGAAAAATTAGCAAAGATCAAAAGATATCATTCATGGTTCATAAATATTCCTTTTAGGAGATATCAAGATCATAATTCAATGATTCATAATAAAGCAAATTAGTTTGAAATCACCACATAAGGCAAGGCATGCAAGCCAAAGTGATCATGTCATTTCTAAGTCATCAAGGCTCAAGAAAAATCAAGACGAACATGATTCATTTAAATAGATTCTTTAACACATCATCAAAATCTCATTTATAATTCAAGTGATTCACAGGATATCGGATATCATAAATAAATTTATCACTTATCTTTTATTAAAAAATCAGAAACTTTAAAGAAGGGGAGATATTCAAGAAACATACATTTCTCTTTTAGTGATTTACATTAATTTTGTATAAATATACCTTTATTTTTTATGTTGAATAGAAACAAGCATGAACGTTCAAGACGTAAAGACAAAAACAAAACCATAAAAATGATTTAGACCAAAAACATATATAACATATTAGTGTAAGACATATGATTTATTATGGATAGCTTTAAAATATGAATTCATCAAGCATTATACAAGCTTTCATTGTTAAGATATTCATTATTTTTAGCTCATTCAATTTTATAAAATGAATCATCAAACTCATTCACGAGATTAAAAAAATATAAAAAAATAAATTCTTTAATCTTAATAAGGTAGGAAAAGCTTTTTCTTTTTGAGTAATTCATTTCGTCTAAGCATGCATTTATCTTTATATGCTAAATCAAATAGAGGTAACAATATTCAAAACCGAAAGACAAACTTCATCATAAATATCGTCAAGACAAAATACAACATATTATTTCAAAATATAAGATTCAATTTATGATAATGTGTTTCATTTTATAATTAAGCCTTTGCCTTTAATAAAAACAAGTATTAACATTCAAGAGCGAAAAGGTAAATTTCATAAAACAAATCATCAAGTATGATTCCACAACATTCAAGCATGATAACATCTTTTTAATATCGAGATATTCATCATTTTTATCTTATTCAATTTGATAAATTTGCCACAACTTTAAAGATATAGAATTTTCACAAAAACATTCCTCCTTTTTGTGTTTCAATTTATGCAATTTGGTCTCATATAGAAATTATTCAAATCTTTCATACGAGAGCCCAACATCAAGTTAACAACCGAAATCATACACATACATTGAACATTTCATCATCAAGTATGATTTCATAAGGTATGTTCAAGATTTTTTTTTCGAAAGCCATGTATCATCATACAAATTGGATATTATTATCAAAATCTTTCATTCGAAAATTTTATTTAAAACAATGTAGATTGACTATATGTAAGCATACTCAAGTCCTCTTTCTAAAAAAGTTGTGTATCAAGTTTAAGATCAAAAAGGTGATTTCGTCATCAAAGCCATCAAGACCAAACACATAAAACATAAAAACATCAAGCTAGCAAATTTTTCCATTTTTATGTGTTTAATTTCATGTGATTGATCTTATACGAGTATGTTCAAATATTTTATATAAAAGCCATCATCGTATAAATTCGAAATATAAATATTGTCAAAACCATCAAGACTGTTGGGAAATCCAAGGGGGCGACATCTCATGCACAGCGAAAGAACATAAAACAAAAACCTTGGATTTCCATGAAAGGTTCCGTCGTCATGCGAAGATCGGTGTGTTTCAAAAACAAATCAGTGAAAACTGCATGTATAAAAGAAAGTACCTAGGGAGATCGTATATCCCTGAATCCCTATAGATCTGTAGGAGAGGATGAAGAAGGTCAAGCGTCATCTCTAATGGTATCCACACGATAGAGACTACGACGATGCTCCTCTCTTGGGTAGAGGAGAATTGAAGGTAGCTACTGAGAGAACCCTAACCTATGAGTCTTCAATTCCCTCCTATTTATAGAGGCCCCTTGTAAACCCTAATGAATCCTGCCCTATTGGGTATTGGATCTCTATCCAATTACCAAAGTCTCTAAGATTAATGGGTCTCTACCCAATAATCTCTTATTAGCTCTTATTGGATCTCATCTTAGGATCCAATAATTCAATGGCTTATTGGATATCCAATAAGATAGGGGCTCCGGTGGATATCTCATATCCGAACCTCTATCATCGCAACACCTACCATATGTGTGTGACCGTTTAGGCCCAATATTGAGCTGGCTGTGAGTCATACTTGTCAGAACTCCTTCTGACTTAGTGAATTATTATCTCTATAATAATTCACCCGACTTATCGATTGCAGACGTACTAGGCCACTACGCCGCAGTCCCTAGATGATATAGGGGAATCAATTCTTTAGACCTATCTGTTCTCAGTTACCATATATCTATAGTTCCTCATCCATCTAATATCCCAAAGACCCTATACCGGGCATGGTGCTACCAGGCCCATACGGTCTCTCCTCAAGTCTCGCTCTTATCGGATTCTCTTGGAGAACTTTTTTTTTCTCAATCCGAATAACCTTAGCTAAGGATTTGTTCGAGCAAGAATACATGAGATATTCCTCTCATGATACCGAGAGCGGATGATTCTCTATTGACACTCAATAGCCATTATAAGGTTGGCTACTACTCCCAATAACCGGTTGTACTAGATCTGAAACTTCCAAACCTATAAGTCCAGTATCAAAGAGTGGAGTACTCATATAGGACATCCTTGGTGTCTCAAGTCTAAGGACCAAATACACTATTGGGACTATGGAATCGCTGTCTGACGTGAGGTATCAATAACCATCCAGCATTCCGTAAGCGGATCAATCAGTGAACTCATTTTCCAATGAGCACCTGTACGAGTAGCTATGAGACCAGCCACCTCCATCATATAGACAGGTATACAGCACACTAGTCTATCTGGTTATCTCAATTTCTCTCTCGAGTAACCTATGATTGGGATTATTTAGGGTCTATGTTTAAAGGTGAATCGATCTCATTATCGTAATCTCATCATGATCCGATTCCTATTGCACAGATCCAAGGACATCACAATATATGCAACACGCAAGATAAAGTGATAAAATACCTAATAATAATAAGCAAAAAGAAAGAGTGCATATCAAGTCACAAGTGCTAATCATATGTGCCCTACAAGCCAATCACAAGAGTGATGGCACTTGTGACTTGATATGCACTCTTTCTCTTTGCTTATTATTAGGCATTTTATCACTTTATCTTGTGTGTTGCATATATTATGATGTCCTTGGATTTATGTAATGGGAATCGGATCGTGATGAGATCATGATAATGAGACCGATTTACCTTTAAACACAAACTCTAAATAATCCTAGTTAGAGGTTACTCGAGAGGGACATCGAGATAACCGGATAGACTGGTGTGTTGTATACCCGTCCATATGATGGCGGTGGTTGATCTCATAGCAACTCATGTGGGGACACTAAGGGTACAGTGCAAGTGCTCATTGCAGAATGAGTTCACTGATTGATCCGTCTATAGATTGCTGGATGGTTATTAATACCTCACGTCAGACAACGATTCCATAGTCCTAGTAGTGTATTTGGTCCTTAGACTTGAGACACCAAGGATGTCTTGTATAAGTACTCCACTTTTTGATACCGGACTTATAGGTTTGGAAAGTTTCAGATCTAGTACAACCGGTTATTGGGAATGATAGCCAACCTTACGAGGGCTATTGAGTGTCAATAGAGGATCATCCGCTCTCGGTATCATGAGAGGAATATCTCATGTATTCTTGCTTGAACAAATCCTTGGCCAAGATTATTCGGATTGAGAGAGAAAGAGTTCTCTGGGAGAATTCGACAAGAGCAAGACTCGAGGAGAGACCGTATAGGCCTGACAACACCATGCCCGATATAGAGTTTCTGTGATATTAGATGGATGAGGGACTATAGATACATGGTAACTGAGGGCAGATAGGTCCAAAGGATTAGATTCCCCTGTATCGTCTAAGGGCTATGGTGTAGTGGCATAGTACGTCCGTAGTCGATGAGTTGGGTGAATTATTATAGAGATAATAATTCACTAAGTCAAAAGGAGTTCTGACAAGTATGACTCATGACCAGCTCGATATTGGGCCTAAAGGGTCACACAAATGGTAGGTGTTGCGATGAGTAGAGGTTCGGGTATGAGATATCCGTTGGAGCCCCTATCTTATTAGATATCCATTAAGCCCCTGAATTATTAGATCCTAAGATGAGATCCAATAATTGCTAATAAAAGATTATTGGGTATAGACCCACAAGAGGCTTGGGTAATTGGATGAAGATCCAATACCCAATAGGGCAAGATCCATTAGGGTTTACCGGGGGCCTCTATAAATAGGAGGGAACCAAAGTTCTATAAACTAGGGTTTCTTTTGGTAGCCATCTCCTGTTCTCCTCTCCCTAGAGAGGTGTATCGTCGTAGTCCCTATCGTGTGGATGCCGCTAGAGAGGAGGATGCTTGACCTCCTTCATCCTTCCTATAAATCTATAGAGATTTAGGGATATATGATCTCCCTAGGTACTTTCTTTTACAAATACAGTTTTCATGGATTTGTTTTGATGCATCGATCTTCGCATGATGATAGAACCTTTCTACGGGAAATCTGCGGTTTTGTTTTTTATTCTTCTGTTGCACATGAGATGTCACCCCATAGGATTTCCCAACAGTGGTATCAGAGCCAGGTTATTCATGCAAAGATTGGATCTTAAACTGTGTGTTGTGATTTAGAACTACTTTTGTCGCCAAAATCGTTAACGCAAAAACGAAAAAGGGCAACAACCGTTGCTGCCCTTGCTGCCTTCGCAAGGCTGCTTGCAGCCTTGGCTGCTACCGACAGCCTGTCGTAGCGACGACGGTTGCGAGTGGCGTCGGGCACAGGTAGCCTTGCCCGCAAGGGGTTGTGCCAACGTCGCCTACGGTGTGCGGCGCCAAGATCGCCATCGCTGCCGCGCTCGCTAGCAGAAGTAGCGGCGCCGCGGTAGAGACACCGCGGGGTTCATGGCGCTACCTCGCAGCTCGTGGGCAGGGAGGCAACGTCACCCGCGGGCATGGGTGGTGCCACGCCGCACCCCCCGCCCAGTGGTTGTCGCCGGCAGTGTGGCGGCGGCCGCAAACACAGTAGGGTAGAGGGATTAGGGTTTTCGGGCAAAAGATAATTTTGCCTCCTCAGAATTTTGGAAATTTCATTTCTTTGCCCTTTTGACATAATGACCAAAATACCCCTTATAATTTTAAAAATTTTAGTTTTATCCTTTTGACCGAATGACCAAAATACCCTTTAGAATTTAGAAAATTTCCTTTATATCCCTGATTTCAGATTATATATTAATTAAATAATTTAATTAACTATTATTATTTATCTAGTAGTCTTATAAAATAACATATACATGTGATGTATGATGTGGACAAATGATCATGAACCTGTAATGTGATGCATGTATACGAGCCTCTATTTTTCTCGTTTATTGTCGAGCCTGTATACCTGTAATTATATTGTAATTACATAAGGAGGCACAACAGCAGTGTGAAAGTGATAGCGGGATCCACGAGGTCGAAATTGATGATCCGACGTATGGAGATGCGTTGAGATGCCGACGGAACTAACGAAGCGAGAATGACGATCACAAGGCATGGAGATGTACTGAAGCACACATAGATCTTGATGTAAGTGATTGGGTCCATTGGCTCGGGCTTGATCATATTAGGATGTGGTCCATGATCATCTGGTGTGATTGCTCATGTGATGTGTGATTGATTATACACCTACTAGATATGTATATATATATTTGCTTACGATATAGATATATATTAAATATGCATGTGTGTGACACATTTTGTTAGGAGACCAAATCAAAATCTCCTATATTAATAATACTAAGTCGGTAAACGTGAGACAATTAGATCGACCCACGTGGCCTTCCATCGTTATAGCTAGGAACCAATTCTCGGTGTAGGTTGAGTTGGTCGAGTCCCTCGAGACTCACCTATATCACATTTCGCTATCTTATCTACGACATAGAGATGTCACCGGTGACCTGAGGACATGATATGCTTGGTCAAATCCCTCGAGAGTATATCACTGAATCAGACTCATCTTGTAACGATGGTGATGACTTAACCGAACATCATGGTTGGTCGAGTCCCTCGAGGCTATGGTGGTTCAGAGGTTGAATATGACGGGAATCACAATGAGTTGTGATTGGCAAGAGTTGCCTACCTTTACGGGCTTAACGTGATTGGTCGAGTCTCTCGAGGTTACATTAAGATGCCAATTGGATCCCGATCCCCACTAGAGATCCGTCGGGGGTCTCCGATTCACATATCGGAGTGTGTTGTGTGTCTCGCAAAAAATTAATGGGAGAACATTAAGATACAAGTCCTTATCTTAACTATTTAATTTTTGCAAAGTCTATATGTTATTTATTTCTGTTACATCTTTAATTTCAGAAAATGTCGCTTTCAAATCCTTTACGTGGCATACTTAATGCCAATCGCCTTACTGGTCTAAATTATACGGATTGGCTTCACAATCTGAGAATCGTTCTCACGATGGAGAAAATCGCGTACGTCCTTGATACAATGATCCCTATGCCCGACGAAAGGATAAGCGAGGATGAGATCGCTCGTTATGTGAAGTACATAGATGATTCCACTCTTGCTCAGTGTTTTATATTGGCCTCTATGACAACTGAGTTATAGAGACAGCATGAAAATATGGATGCTAATTCCATACTCCTACATCTCCGCAAACTGTTTTAGGAACAAGGAAGAACTCAATGATATGAGATATCAAAGAGTCTTTTTCGTGCTAGGATGACTGAGGGGACACTGGTTTAGAACCATGTCCTTAAGATGATTGAGTGGATCGAGAAACTCACAAGTCTAGGAATGGTCATAGAGGATAACCTACGTATAGATATTGTGTTTCAGTCCCTACCAGATTCCTTTTCTCAGTTCATAATGAATTTTAATATGAACAAACTTGAGGTGGCCCTCTAAGAGCTCCTCAATATGTTGAGAGAAGCAGAGAGCACCATCAAGAAAGAGAAGTTAGTTCTCTATGCTGGTGAGACCAGAAAGAAAAGGAAGGCTAAGAAATCCTCCCTTAAGAAGGGCAAGGGCAAGGGCAAAATGGGTAAGGCAAAGATTGCCAAGAAAGACCCAACAAAGGACAAAGGCCAGTGCTTCCACTACGGCAAAGATGGGCATTGGAAGAGGAATTACAAAGAGTACCTTGTAGAGAGGGCGAAACAGAAGCTTGGAGAAGCTTCAGGTATATTCATGATCAGTCTCCATTTGTCAGAATCTTATAATAACACATGGGTATTGAATACCGAGAGTGCTTATTATATCTACAATTCGTTGCAACTCTTGGTAGGACCTAGGAGATTGAATAGAGACGAGATGGACCTTAAGATGGGCAATAAAGCAAACGTTGCTGTAGTGGCTGTCGGCAACGTCACCTTATATATGCTTGGTGGAGCTATTATTGCATTAGATGCATGCTATTATGTTCCTTCTATTATCAAAAATATTATTTCCATTTCATGTTTGATAGTTAGTGGAAATAAATTAGTTTTTGAGAACAATAGTTGTTCAATAATATTAGATGATGAGATTATCACGAGAGGAACATTTCATAATGGTTTATTTATGCTAGATACAGCTCCACATATCATGAGTGTAAGTGAGTCTGAGAGGAAACGAGAAGAGATGAACAATGCATATATGTGGCATTGTAGGCTAGGTCACATCCATGAGGGAAGGATTCAAAAGTTGTTGAAGAATGGATATCTAGATCCATTTGATTATGAGTCATATGCGACTTGTGAGCCTTGCCTTCGGGGAAAGATGATCAACTCTCTATTTAGTGGAACTAGAGAGAGAGAACCATTGAGTTACTGGAACTCATACATAGTGATGTATGTGGTCCCATGTCGACTCATACCATAGGTGGTTACTCCTACTTCATTACTTTCATTGATGATTTCTCAAGATACGGACATGTGTACTTGATGAAGTACAAGTCTGAGGCTTTTGAGAAAATCAGAGAACATAAGAATGAAGTAGAGAACCAGACAGGAAAGAGTATTAAAACCCTTTGATCAGATCGAGGAGGTGAGTACTTGAGTACAGAGTTCACCTAGTTCCTCAAAGACCATGGAATTTTATCCCAATGGACACCTCCTTATACATCGCAGCTTAATGGTGTATCAGAAAGGAGGAATCGCACACTTTTAGACATGGTGCGTTCCATGATGAGTTTCGTCGACCTACGCATCTCATTCTGGGGATATGCTCTAGAGACCGCAGCTTACCTTCTGAATAGAATTCCAATTAAATCAGTAGTATCTACTCCATATGAGATATGGAATGGGAAGAAGCCCGATCTTAAGGTTGTTAAGATTTGGGGCTACCCTGCCCACATCAAGAGATACAACCCCGACAAGTTGGAATCCAGGACGGAATGATTCAAGTTCGTGAGATACCCCAAGGAAACTTGTGGGTATTATTTCTATCACCCTAAGGACCACAAAGTCTTTGTAGCTAAGAGAGCAATGTTCCTTGAGACGAAACACATTCTTAGTGAGGATAGTGGGAGCATGATTGATTTGAGCGAGGTTGGAGAACCTAGCTCAAGCACCATTCCACAGCCAGAATCTGTTTAGGTACTTAGCACACAAGTTCCAACTTTTCGTAGGTCCGGTAGAGTATCCTATCCTCCTGAGAGATATGTAGGACATTTTGTTGGGAAATCTTTCAGGGGAGCGACATCTCATGCGCAACGGAAGAACAAAAATAAAACCCCCGGTTTCCCATAGAAAGTTTCCATCGTCGTGCGAAGATCAGTGCGTCAAAACAAATCCGCGAAAAACTACATGTGTAAAAGAAAATACCTAGAGAAATCGTATATCCTTGAATCCCTACAGATCTGTAGGAGAGGATGAAGGAGGTCAAGCGTCCTCCTCTCTAGCAGTATCCACACGGTAGGGACTGTGACGATGCACCTCTCTTGGGAGAGGAGAATAGAATGTGGCTACAAAAAGAAACCCCAGACCTATAGAGCTTTGGTTCTCTCCTATTTATAGAGGCCCCTTGTAAACCCTAATGGATCTTACCTTGTTGGGTATTTGATCTCCATCCAATTACCTAAGCCTCTTGGATTAGTGGGTCTATACCCAATAATCTCTTATTAGCAATTATTGGATCTCATCTTAGGATCCAATAATTCAGGGGCTTATTGGATATCCAATAAGATAGGGGGTTCAGCGGATATCTCATATCCGAACTTCTACTCGTCGCAATACCTACCATATGTGTGTGACCCTCTAGGTCCAATATCAAGCTAGCCATGAGTCATACTTGTCAGAACTCTTTCTAACTTAGCGAATTATTATCTCTATAATAATTCACCCAACTCATCGACTACGGATGTACCAGGCCACTACGCCGCAGCCCCCAAATGATATAGGAGAATCCAATCCTTTGGACCTATCTGTTCTCAGTTACCATGTATCTATAGTCCCTCATTCATCTAATATCCCAGAGACCCTATATCGGGCATGAGACTGTCAGGCCCATATAGTCTCTCCTCGAGTCTTGCTCTTATCGGATTCTTCTAGAGAACTCTTTCTCTCTCAATCTGAATAACCTTGGCCAAAGATTTGTTCAAGCAAGAATACATGGGATATTCCTCTCATGATACCGAGAGCAGATGATCCTCTACTGATACTCAATAGCCCTCGTAAGGTTGGCTACCACTCCAAATAACCGGCTGTACTAGATCTGAAACTTTCCAAACCTATAAGTCTGGTATCAAAGAGTGGAGTACTCATACAGGACATCATTGGTGTCTCAAGTCTAAGGACCAGATACACTACTAGGACTACGGAATTGCTGTCTGACGTGAGGTATCAATAACCATCCAGTATTTCGTAGGCGAATCAATCAGTGAACTCATTCTCCAATGAGCACCCGTACTATACCCTTAGTGTCTCACACGAGTAGCTATGAGACCACCCACCTCCATCATATGGACGGGTATCCAGCACACTAGCCTATTTGGTTATCTCGATGTCCAACCTGTGATCAGGATAATTTAGGGTCTGTGTTTAAAGATGAATCGGTCTCATTATCATGATCTCATCACGATCCGATTCCCATTGCACAGATCCAAGGACATCACAATATATGCAACATGCAAGATAAAGTGATAAAATGCCTAATAATATGCAAAGAGAAAGTGCATATCAAGTAACAAGTACCACCACTCATGTGATTGGCTTGCATGGCATATATGACTAGCAATCTCCCACTTGACCTAAAGCCAATCACCAATATGTCTGATCCCCATCAAACCTTTGTGATGCTCAAAGATAATCTGAGTCAATGGCTTTGTCAATGGATCTGTAATGTTATCTTCAAATGGAACTCTTTCCATTACTACATCTTTTCGGGCTACGATCTCTCTAATAAGCTAGAACCTCCTTAGAACACTTATGATGAGACTCA
The DNA here is from genome assembly GCA_024322285.1 of Musa beccarii. NCBI lineage: Eukaryota > Viridiplantae > Streptophyta > Magnoliopsida > Zingiberales > Musaceae > Musa > Musa beccarii. The sequence goes on from CM044398.1 coordinate 58,729,390, forward strand.
GGTTTCCTTATTTGAGTAATCACCCCGTATTTATCATAATTTAAGTGAATCGACTCCTCGCTACTCGGGATGACTCCTAGATCTATGATGAACTTCTTCATCCAGACTCCCTCCTTTGCTGCCTCTGCCGCAGTAATGTATTTTGCCCTGTGGTCGAGTCAGTAGTAGTGTCTTGCTTGGAACTCTTCCAGCATACTACTCCTCCATTCAGGGTGAACACATACCCTAAATTAGACTTGCTATCATCGACATCGGACTGGTAGCTCGAGTTTGTGTAGCCCTCAACCCTGAGGCTACTGCCTCCATATACTAGTAAAAGATCTTTAGTCAATCTCAAATACTTAAGGATGCATTTTACTGCTTTCCAGTGCTCCAAGCCTGGATCTGCCTGATATCTGCTCGTGACACTCAGAGCATGCGCTTTATCAGGCCTAGTACATAGCATAACATATACGATAAATCTTATTTCTGAGGCATATAGTATCATATCCATGTGTGCCCTTTCTTCATGAGTCTTTGGGGACATACTCCTAGAAAGTGATACTCTATGTCCCATTGGTATGAGACATCTCTTGAAACTTTTCATACCGAACCTTTTGACAATGGTGTCTATGTATCTGGACTAGGACAAGCCAAGCATCCTCTTAGATCTATCTCTATAGATTCATATCCCCAATATGCAAGATGCTTCTCTTAAGTCCTTCATGGAGAAGTGCCTAGATAGCCAAGCCTTTACTGTGGAGAGCATTCCTACATCATTCCCAATGATCAGGATGTCATTCACATAAAGTACCAAAAAGGTGATAGCGCTCCCACTTACCTTCTTGTACACACAAGGCTCATCTTCATTCTTAACGATGTCATAAGATCTGATCGCCTCATCAAAACCTATATTCCAACTTCGGAAAGCTTGCTTCAGTCCATAAATGGATCTAAGCAACCTACACACCTTATCTGGGTTATCCCTGGACACGAATCCCTCAGGCTGTATCATATACACCTCCTCATTGAGGTTGCCATTAAGGAATACGGTTTTGATGTCCATCTGTCAGATCTCATATTCATAGTGTGTTGTAATAGCCAATAGAATTCGAATGGATTTTAGTATAGCTATAGGTGAGAAAGTTTCGTTATAATCAACACCTTACCTTTGACGATACCCCTTAGCCACTAGCCTTGCTTTATAGGTCTCTACCTTTCAATCTACTCCAATCTTCTTTTTGAAGATCCACTTGCAGCCAATGGGTACAATACCCTCGGGTGCATCAACTAGGTTCCAAACCTTATTGGAGTACATGGAATCCATTTATGAATTTATGGCTTCTTGTTATTTCCCGGAGTCTATGCTCATAATAGCCTCCTCGTAGGTCTAAGGATCAATATCCTCAACATCCTCTCCTTCGATGTCCCATATATCTCTCAAGAGAATAAGATACTCTATCAGACCTACGTAAAGTTGGAACTTGTGTATTAGGTATCTGAACAGATTCTAGCTGTGGAATGGTGCTTGAGCTAGGTTCTCCAACCTCGCTCAACTCTATCGTGCTCCCATTATCTCCACCAAGAATGTGTTCCTTCTCAAGGAACATTGCTCTCTTGGCTACAAAGACTTTTTGGTCTTCAGGGTGATAGAAATAATATCCACAAGTTTCCTTGGGATATCCCATGAACTTGCACCATTCCACCCTAGATTCCAACTTGTCAGGATTGTGTCTCTTGACGTGGGCAAGGCAGCCCCAAATCTTAATAATCTTAAGATCAGATTTCTTTCCATTCCATATCTCATATGGAGTAGACAACATTGACTTAGTTGGAATTCTATTCAGAAGGTAAGCTACGGTCTCTAGGACATATCCCAGAATAAGATGGGTAGGTCGATGAAACACATCATGGAACGCACCATATCTAATAGTGTGTGATTTCTCCTTTCTGATTCACCATTAAGCTGTGGTGTATAAGGAGGTGTCCATTGGGATAAAATCTCATGGTCTTTGAGGAACTAGGTGAACTTTGTATTTAAGTACTCACATCCTCGATCTGATCGAAGGGTTTTAATACTCTTTCCTGTTTGGTTCTCCTCTTCTCGTTTCCTCTTAGACTCACTCACACTCATGATATGTGGAGCTATATCTAGTATAAATAAACCATTATGCAATGTTCCTCTCATGATGATTTCATCATCTAATATTATTGAATAATCATTATTCTTAAAAACTAATTTATATCCACTAATTGTCAAACATGAAATGGAAATAATATTTTTGATAATAGAAGGAACATAATAACATCCATCTAATGCAATAATAGCTCCACAAAGCAGATGTAAGGTGACCTTGCCAATAGCCATTGCAGCAACCTTTGCTCCATTGCCCATCTTAAGATCCATCTTGCCTTTGTTCAATCTCCTAAGTCCTGCCAGAACCTGCAACGAATTACAAATATGATAAGCACTCCCGGTATCCAATACCCATGTGTTATCATAAGATTCTGACAAATGGAGACTGATTATGAATGTACCTGAAGCTTCTCCAAGCTTCTATTTCACCCTTTCTGCAAGGTACTCTTTGTAGTTCCTCTTCCAGTGCTCATCTTTGCCGTAGTGGAAGCACTGGCCTTTGTCCTTTGTTGGGTCTTTCTTGGCAACCTTTGCCTTACCCATTTTGCCCTTGCCCTTGCCCTTCTTAAGGGTCTTCTCGGCCTTCCTTTTCTTTCTGGTCTCACCAGCATAGAAAACTGGCTTCTCTTTCTTGATGGTGCTCTCTGCTTCTCTCAACATATTGAGGAGCTCTGGGAGGGTCACCTCAAGTTTATTCATATTAAAATTCATTATGAACTAAGAAAAGGAATCTAGTAGGGACTGAAGCACAAGATCCACACACAAGTTATTCTCTATGACCATTACTAGACTTGTGAGTTTCTTGATCCACTCAATTATCTTAAGGACATGGATCTGAACCGGTGTCCCCTCAATCATCCTGACACGGAAAAGTCTCTTTGATATCTCATATCGCTGAGTTCTTCCCTATTCCTCAAACAGTTTACGGAGATGCAGGAGTATGAAATTAGCATCCATATTTTCATGTTGTCTCTCTGTAACTCAGTAGTCATAGAGGCCAACATATAACACTAAGCAAGAGTGGAATCATTTATGTACTTCATATAACAAGCGATCTCATCCTCGCTTGCCCTTTCGTCGGGCGCAGGGATCACTGTATCAAGGACATACGTGATTTTCTCTACCGTGAAAATGATTCTCAGATTGCGAATCCAATCTATATAATTTTGACCAGTGAGATGGTTGGCATCAAGTATGCCACGTAAAGGATTTGAAAGTGACATTTTTTTAAAATTAAAGATGTAGTAGAAATAAATAACATGCAGACTTTGCAAAAATTAAACAGTTAAGATAAGGTCTTATATCTTAAAATATTCCTACTAATTTTTCACAAGAAACACAACATCCTTCGGTATGTGAATCGGAGACCCTCGACGGATCTCTAGTGGGGATCGGGATCTAATCGGCATCTTAATATAACCTCGAGGGACTCGACCAATCACATTAAGCCCGTAAAGGTAGGCAACTCTTGCCAATCACAACTCCATATGATTTCCGTCCTGTTCAACCTCTGAACCACTATAGCCTCGAGGGACTCGACCAACCATGATGTTCGGTTAAGTCATCACCATCGTTATAAGATGAGTCTGATTTGGTGATATACTCTCGAGGGACTCGACCAAGCATACCATATCCTCAGGTCACTGGTGACATCTCTATGTCGTAGATAAGAGAGCAAAATGCGATATAGGTGAGTCTCGAGGGACTCGACCAACTCAACCTACACCGAGAATTGGTTCCTAGCTATAACGATGGAAGGCCACGTGGGTCAATCAAATTGTCTCACATTTACCGACTTAATATTATTAATAGAGGGGATTTTTGATTTGGTCTCATAACAAAATGTGTCATACACATACATATTTAATATATATATCTACATCGTATGTAAATATATATATATATATATATATATAGTAGGTGTATAACTAATCACACATCACATGAGCAATCACACTAGATGATCATGGACTACATCCTAATGTGATCAGGCCCAAGCTAGTGGGCCCAATCACTCACATCAAGATCTATATGTGCTTTGGCGCATCTCCATGCCCTGTGATCGTCCTTCTCGCTTCGTTGGTTCCGTCGGCATCTCAACGTATCTCCATGTGTCAGATCGTTCATCTCGACCTCGTGAGTCCCGTTACCGTTACGTCTCCTCATGTAATTACAATATAATTACAGGCACGTAGGCTCGACAATAAACGAGAAAAAAAGGCTCGTAGGCCCCAATAATAATAATCACATGTACACACATCACATCATAGGCTTATGATCATCTGTCCACATCATACATCACATGTATATGTTATTTTATAGGACTACTAGATAAAAAAAATAATAGTCAATTAAACTATTTAATTAACATATTTATTTTTCTGAAATCAGGGATCTAGAGGGAATTTTCTAAATTCTTAAGGGTATTTTGGTCATTCGACCAAAAAGGCAAAATTTGTATTTTTGAAATTATGAGGGGTATGTTGATAATTCTATCAAAAGGGACAGAAATCAGAATTTCTGAAATTTCGAGGGGCAAAATCATCTTTTGCCCGAAAACCCTAACTCCTCTCCCTATCTTGTTGTGTTGCGGTTGCGGCAGTCGCCACCCTGCCGATGGCGGCCTTTGTGTGCAGGGAGGGTGGCGGCGCCGCCATGCTGCATGGCGGCGGGCGCTGCATCGTGACGCGCGGCAAATACCGCTAACACCCCGCCCTTGCGCTAGCGGCACCGACCCTGCGCGGCAGCAAGATGCTTGCCCGCTTTGCCACCACACCACGGCCGATCGTCGCTTGCACGTAAGCCGCCAGACCACCGTTGTTGTCAGGTAGGTAGCAAGGTCATGGCGACCTTGCGGTCACTGCACGAGCGTAGCAAGGGCAGTAACAGTTGCTACCCTTCCTCGCCTTTTTGCGCCAATGATTTTGGCGTCAAAAGCAGATCCAAAGCACAATACATGTAGTTAAGATTCGATCTTTGCATGAACAATCTAGCTCTGATACCACTATTGGGAAATCCTTCAGGGGAGCGACATCTCATGCGCAGTGGAAGAACAAAAACAAAACCCTTGATTTTTCGTAGAAAGTTTTCGTCGCTGTGCGAAGATCGGTGCGTCAAAACAAATCAGCGAAAAATTGCCTGTGTAAAAGAAAATACCTAGGGAGATCGTATATCCCTGAATCCCTGCAGATCTGTAGGAGAGGATGAAGGAGGTCAAGCGTCCTCCTCTCTAGCGGTATCCATATGGTAGAGACTGCGACGATTCACATCTCTGGGGAGAGGAGAATAGAAGGTGGCTACCAAAAGAAACCCCAGACCTATAGAGCTTTGGTTCATTCAGGGGCTTAATGGACATTTAATAAGATAGGAGGTTCAACGGATATCTCATATCCGAACCTCTACTCATCGCAACACCTACCATATGTGTATGACCCTCTAGGCCCAATATCGAGCTAGTCATGAGTCATACTTGTTAGAACTCCTTCTGACTTAGTGAATTATTATCTCTATAATAATTCACCCAACTCATCGATTGCGGACGTACTAGGCCACTATGCCACAGCCCCCAGATGATACAGGGGAATCCAATCCTTTGGACCTATCTGTCCTCAGTTACCATGTATCCATAGTCCCTCATCCATCTAATATCCTAGAGACTCTATATCGGCCATGGTGCTATCAGGCCCATACGGTCCATCCTCGAGTCTTGCTCTTGTCGGATTCTCCCGGAGAACTCTTTCTCTCTCAATCCAAATAACCTTGGCTAAGGATTTGTTCAAGCAAGAATACATGGGATATTCCTCTCATGATACCGAGAGCGGATAATTCTCTATTGAGACTCAATAGCCCTCGTAAGGTTGGCTACCACTCCCAATAACCAGCTGTACTAGATCTGGAACTTTCCAAACCTATAAGTCCGGTATCAAAGAGTGGAGTACTCATACAGGACATCCTTGGTGTCTCAAGTCTAAGGACCAGATACACTACTAGGACTACGGAATTGCTGTTTGGCGTGAGGTATCAATAGCCATCCAGTAATCCATAGACGGATCAATCAGTGAACTCATTCCCCAATGAACACCTGCACTGTACCCTTAGTGTCCCCACATGAGTAGCTATAAGACCAGCCACCGCTATCATTTGGACAGGTATACAACACAACAGTCTATCCAGTTATCTTGATGTCCCTATCGAGTAACCTCTGATTAGGATTATTTAGAGTATGTGTTTAAAGGTGAATCGATCTCATTATCATGATCTCATCACGATCCGATTCCCATTACACAGATCCAAGGATATTACAATATATGCAACATGCAAGATAAAGTGATAAAATGCCTAATAATAAGTAAAGAGAAAGAGTGCACTAAGAGGGGGGGGGGTGAATTTGTGCAGCGGATAAAGACGATAGTTTTTCAGCGATTTAAACCAACTTCGAAAACTTCGTACGAAAAGAATAAACATTTCGATTAAAACCGTTTCGATTGCATACGTAAGAAGGAGACAATGAAGTAGCCCATCAAAGTAAAGATGGTTTACAGTAATGTAAATGACAATAAGATAAATGCAAGCTGATTTTATAGTGGTTCGGTCATCCGACCTACATCCACTAAGTATCCTCCTTCCAATGGGCGAGGATGAACTCCCTTACAGCTCCTCTCCTTTTAACGAGTTTAGGAGATAACCCTTACAAACACTCTTATCCCTCTCTTGGACTAGAATACTCTTAAACATTAGAGGGAAGATTTGACACACTTTCAAGAGAGATTCCCCCCCTTTTTTTTTAGTTCTAGACCCCCTTTCATCTAAGAATGTGAGGGGTATTTATAAGCCTCAAGAGGATTCAAATTTGAGCTCCAAATTTGAATTCTGTTTGGGTTTCCCGGTGCTAGCGGTGGCACCGCCCCTGTCAGACTGACAGTGCACAGGCGGTTCCACCGCCCAAGGCAGCAGTGCTACCGCCGTTGCACTCTAGCGTTGGGTGGTGTCATTGCCTGGCGCTCGGCTACTGGGCGATTCCACCACTTAGCACGGGCAGTTCCACCGCCCTGGCCCATTTAGCTTGCTGAATGGGCCCTGTTTTAGGCCCAATAAGAGCTCGATTGGCCCAAATTTGGTTATAGGATTAACACCTAATCCTAAACCAAATTATGTGCTAACTACGAATTTTAAAGATATTTTCTAAGCTATTACAAAGTCCATAAGATAAGACTTCTTTCGGCGAGCTTTCGGCGAACTTCCGGTGGTCTTCCGACGAACCCTCGGAAACCATTCTGCGGACTCCCTACAAGCTCCTGAACTACACGATGATCTTGGCGAGATCCAACGAGCTTCATTGGCAAGCTCCGATCTTTCTTGGCAAGCGCCACGAACTTCCGACAAACCTTCCGGTGAACTTCCGAAAACCCTTCGGCTAGCTCCCTACTCGTTCTCGGTTGGTTCCGGTAACGCTCCCAACAAATCTTCGAACTTCCGTCGAACTCTCGAACTCCCAACGATCTATCCCACTTGTCTTCCGGCACTTTGTTTCACTTTACGTCTTCATCGTCATCATAGTTAATCCTACACACATAAACCAAAACTCTACTTCGATCTAGATAATTATTACAATGCGAATTGACATTTAGTTGCCCGGCACGTCATTGGCTTATCGACGCTTCGTCCGATTCTTCGGCACATCATCCTCTCTAGCAATCTGTTGCCCAATCGGTGGTTGATCTCCACAACCCCGATATCCTTAGCGCAACACGCTCTTCTTGGCCCGATGCTCGACGTACGAAGTCTTCCGTCGATTGTCGATCGAACCTTTAGCTCGACATCTAATATCCAGACGTGATCACCTGATGCAACATCAATTCTTCCAACATCAATTGTCTAATCCTAATCGATAGTAGACCTGCGTAACTTAAAATCGTAGTTAAACAATAAAACACATTCAATTAGTTTCATCATCAAAATCCGAGTTTCAACAATTATGATGAAACTTTCTCACCCATAGTCATGCTAAAATCCATTCGAATTCTATTATCTATTGCAGCACACTATGATTATGAAATTTTGCAGATGAATATTAAAACCGCATTCCTTAATGATAACCTCGAGGAAGAGGTGTATATGATACAACCTAAGGGATTCGTGTTTAGGGATAACCCAGATAAGGTGTGCAGGTTGCTTAGGTCCATCTATAGATTGAAGCAAGCTTCCTAAAGTTAGAACATAAGATTTGATGAGGTGATCAGATCTTATGACTTCGTTAAGAACGAAGATGAGCCTTGTGTGTACAGGAAGGTAAGTGAGAGCACTATTACCTTTTTGGTATTATATGTGGATGATATTCTGATAATTAGGAATGATGTAGGAATGCTCTCCATAGTAAAGGCTTGGCTATCTAGGCACTTCTCCATGAAGGACTTAGGGGAAGCATCTTGTATATTGGGGATACGGATATATAGAGAGATTCAAGAGGATGCTTGGCTTGTCCTAGTCCAAGTACATAGACACTATTGTAAAAAGGTTTGGCATGAAAAATTCCAAGAGAGGTCTTATACAAATGAGACATGGAATATCACTTTGTAGGAGTATATCCCCAAAGACTCTCAAAGAAAGGGCACACATGGATATGATACCATATGCCTTAATGATAGGATCTATCATGTATACTATGCTATGTACCAGGCTTGATATAGTGCATGCTTTGAGTGTTACGAGTAGGTATCAGACAGATCCAGGCTTGTAGCATTGGAAAATAGTAAAATATATCCTTAAGTACTTTAAAAGTACTAAGGATCTTTTACTAGTATATGGAGGCAATAGCCTTAAGGTTGAGAGCTACATAGACTTAAGCTTCCAGTCCGATGTCGATTATAGCAAGTCTAATTCAGGGTATGTGTTCACCCTGAATGGAGAAGTAGTACGCCGGAAGAGTTTCAAGCAAGACACTACTGCTGACTCGATAACTTAGGCGAAATAAATTGCTACGGCAGAGGTAGCACAGGAGGGAGTCTGGATGAAGAAGTTCATCACAGATTTGGGAGTCATGTCGAGCAGTGAGGATTTGATTCCCTTATAATGCGACAAATACGAGGTGATTACTTAAATAAGGAAACCCGGGTCTCATCAGAAGTGTTCTGAGGAGGTTCTAGCTTATTAGAGAGATCGTGGCCCGAAGAGATGTAGTAGTGGAAAGAGTTCCATTCGAAGATAACATTATAGATCCACTGACAAAGTCATTGACTCAAATTATCTTTGAGCATCACAGAGGTCTGATGAGGATCACACATATTGGTGATTGACTTTAGGTCAAGTGGGAGATTGCTAATCATATGAGTCCTACAAGCTAATCACACGAGTGATGGCACTTGTGACTTGATATCCACTCTTTCTCTTTGCTTATTATTAGGCATTTTATCACTTTATCTTGCGTGTTGCATATATTGTATTGTCCTTGGATTTGTGCAATGGGAATCAGATCGTGATGAGATTACGATAATGAGACTGATTCACCTTTAATCACATACCCTAAATAATCCTGGTCATAGGTTACTCAAGAGGGATATTGAGATAATCGGATAGACTGGTGTGTTGTATACCTGTCCATATGATGGAGGTGGTTAGTCTTATAGCTACTCATGTGGGGACACTAAGGGTACGGTGCAGGTGCTTATTGGGGAATGAGTTCACTGATTGATTCACCTACGGAATGCTAGATGATTATTGATACCTCACGTTAAATAGTGATTTCGTAGTCCCAATAGTGTATCTCGTCCTTAGACTTGAGACACTAAGGATGTCTTGTATGAGTACTCCACTCTTTGATACCGTACTTATATGTTTGGAAAGTTTCAGATCTAATACAGTTGGTTATTGGGAGTGGTAGCCAACCTTACGAGGGCTATTGAGTCTCAATAGAGGATTATCCGCTCTCGGTATCATGAGAGAAATATCCCATGTATTCTTGCTTGAACAAATCCTTGACCAAGGTTATTTGGATTGAGAGAGAAAGAGTTCTCCGGGAGAATCCGACAAGAGCAAGACTCGAGGAGAGACCGTATGGGCCTGACAGCACCATGCCCGATATAGAGTCTCTAGGATATTAGATGGATGAGGGACTATAGATATATGGTAACTGAGGATAGATAGGTCCAAAGGATTTGATTCCCCTATATCATCTGGGGGATGTGGCATAGTGGCCTAGTATGTCCGCAGTCGATGAGTTGGGTGAATTATTATAGAGATAATAATTCACTAAGTCAGAAGGAGTTCTGACAAGTATGACTCACGACCATCTCGATATTGGGCCTAGAGGGTCACACACATATGGTAGGTGTTGCGATAAGTAGAGGTTCGGATATGAGATATCCGTTGGAGCCCCTATCTTATTGGATATCCATTAAGCCCCTGAATTATTAGATCCTAAGATGAGATCCAATAATTACTAATAAGAGATTATTGGGTATAGACCCACTAATCCAAGAGGCTTGGGTAATTGGATGGAGATCCAATGCCCAATAAAGCAAGATCCATTAGGGTTTACAAGGGGCCTTTATAAATAGGAGGGAACCAAAGCTCTATAGGCTAGGGGTTCTTTTGGTAGCCACCTCTTGTTCTCCTCTCCCTAGAGAGGTGCATCGTCGTAGTCCCTATCATGTGGATACCGCTAGAGAGGAGGATGCTTGACCTCCTTCATCCTTCCTACAGATCTGCAAGGATTCAAGGATATACGATCTCCCTAGGTACTTTCTTTTACACATGTAGTTTTCTCAGATTTATTTTTGATGCACCGATCTTCGCACGACGATAGAACCTTTATATGGGAAATCTGTGGTTTTGTTTTTTTTTTTGTCTTCCGTTACGCATGAGATATCGCCCCTTATGAATTTCCTAGCAATAAGTGCCATCACTCATGTGATTGGCTTGTAGGGCACATATAACTAACAATCTCCCACTTGACCTAAAGTCAATCACCTATGTGTCTGATCCCTATCAGACCTATGTGATGCTCAAAGATAATATGAGTCAATGGCTTTGTTAGTGGATCTACAATATTATCTTCGGATGGAACTCTTTCTACTACTACATCTCTTCGGGCCACGATCTCTCTAATAAGTTAGAACCTCCTCAGAACACTTATGATGAGACCTGGGTTCCCTTATTTGAGTAATCGCCCCATAGTTGTTGAAATATAAAGGAATCGGCTCCTCACTGCTCGGGATGACTTCCAAATCTGTGATGAACTTCATCAAGACTCTCTCCTTTGCTGCCTCTACCGCAGCAATGTATTCCGCCTTTGTGGTCGAGTCAACAGTAGTATCTTACTTACAATTCTTCCAGCATACAACTCCTCCATTCAGGGTGAACACATATCCTAAATTAGACTTGCTATCATCGACATCGGACTGGAAGCTCGAGTTTGTGTAGCCTTCAACCCTGAGGCTACTGCCTCCATATACTAGTAAAAGATCTTTAGTCATTCTCAAATACTTAAGGATGCATTTTACTGCTTTCCAGTGCTCCAAGCCTAGATCTACCTGATACCTGCTCATGAAACTCAAAGCATGTGCTATATCAGGCCTGGTACATAGCATAATATATATGATAGATCCTATCGCTGAGGCATATAGTATCATATCTATGTGTGCCCTTTCTTTAGGAGTCTTTGGGGACACTCCTAGAAAGTAATATTCCATGTCCCATTGGTATGAGACCTCTCTTGGAACTTTTCATGTCAAACCTTTTGACAATGGTGTCTATGTATCTGGACTAGGATAAGCCAAGCATCCTCTTAGATCTATCTCTATAGATTCATATCCCCAATATGCAAGATGCTTCCCTTAAGTCCTTCATGGAGAAGTGCCTAGATAGCCAAGCCTTTACTGTGGAGAGCATTCCTACATCATTCCCAATGACCAGGATGTCATCCACATAGAGTACCAAAAAGGTGATAGCGCTCCCACTTACCTTCTTGTACACACAAGGATCATCTTCATTCTTAACGAAGTCATAAGATCTAATCGCCTCATCAAATCTTATGTTCTAACTTCGGGATGCCTGCTTCAGTCCATAGATGGACCTAAACAACCTGCACACCTTGTTTGGGTTATCCTTGGACACGAATCCCTCAGGCTGTATCATATACACCTCCTCCTCGAGGTTGTCATTGAGGAATGCGGTTTTGATGTCCATCTGTTAGATCTTATAATCATAGTGTGCTGCAATAGCTAATAAAATTCAAATGAATTTTAGCATGACTATGGGTGTGAAAGTTTCGTCATAATCAATACCTTGCCTTTGACGATACCCCTTAGCCACTAGCCTTGCTTTATAGGTCTTTACCTTTCCATCTACTCTAATCTTCTTTTTGAAGATCCACTTGCAGCCAATGGGTATAATACCATCAGGTACAATAATCAGGTTCCAAACCTTATTGGAGTACATGAAATCTTTTTCTGAATTCATGGCTTCTTGCCATTTCTTAGAGTTTATGCTCATAATAGCCTCCTCGTAGGTCTGAGGATCAATATCCTCAACATCCTCTCTTTTGATTTGTCCTATATATCTCTCAGGAGGATGGAATACTCTACTAGACCTACGTAAAGTTGGAACTTGTGTGCTATGTAGCTGAACAAATTCTGGTTATGGAATGGTGCTTGAGCTAGGTTTTCCAACCTCGCTCAACTCTATCATGCTCCCACTGTCTCCACCAAGAATGTGTTCCTTCTCAAGGATCATTGCTCTCTTAGCTACAAAGACCTTTTGGTCCTCAGGGTGATAGAAATAATACTCACAAGTTTCCTTAGGGTATCCCACGAACTTGCATCATTCCGTCTTGGATTCCAACTTGTCGGGGTTGTATCTCTTGACGTGGGCAGGGCAGCCCCAAATCTTAACAACCATAAGATCGGGCTTCTTTCCATTCCATATCTCATATAGAGTATATACTACTGACTTAGTTGGAATTCTATTCAGAAGATAAGCTACGATCTCTAGGGTATATCCTCAGAATGAGATAGGTAGGTCGGCGAAACTCATCATGGAACGCACCATGTCTAATAGTGTTCGATTCCTCCTTTCTGATAAACCATTAAGCTATGGTGTATAAGGAGGTATCCATTGAGATAAAATCCCATGGTCTTTGAGGAACTGGGTGAACTTTGTACTTAAGTACTCACCTCCTCGATTTGATCGAAGGGTTTTAATACTCTTTCCAGTCTGGTTCTTCACTTTATTCTTATATTCCTTAAATTTCTTAAAAGCCTCAGACTTGTACTTCATCAAGTACATATGTTCATATCATGAGAAATCATCAGTGAAAGTAATGAAGTAGGAGTAACCACCTATGGCATGAGTTGACATGGGATCACATACATCACTATATATGAGTTCCAGTAACTCAATGACTCTCTCTCCAGTTCTACTAATTGGAAAGTTGGTCATCTTTCCCCGAAGGTAAGGTTCGCAAGTCGCATATGACTCATAGTTGAATGGATCTAGATATCCATTCTTCAGCAACTTTTGAATCATTCTCTCATGGATGTGACCTAGCCTACAATGCCACAGATATGCATTGTTCACCTCTTCTCGTTTCCTCTTAGACTCACTTACACTCATGATGTGTGGAGCTGTATCTAGCATAAATAAACCATTATGCAATGTTCCTCTCATGATGATCTCATCATCTAATGCTATTGAACAACCATTATTCTCAAAAACTAATTTATATCCACTGATTGTCAAACATGAAATGGAAATAATATTTTTGATAATAGAAGGAATATAATAGCATGCATCTAATACAATAATAGCTCCACTAGGTAGATGTAAAGTGACCTTGCCAACAGCCACTACAGCAACCTTTGCTCCATTGCTTATCTAAGGTCCATCTCGCCTCTCTTCAATCTCCTAGGTTCTGCCAGAACCTGTAATGAATTACATATATGATAAGCACTCTCGGTATCCAATACCTAGTGTTATTATAAGATTTTGACAAATGAAGACTGATCATGAATGTACCTAAAGCTTTTCCAAGCTTCTGTTTTGCCCTCTCTACAAGGTACTCTTTGTAGTTCCTCTTCCAGTGCCCATCTTTATCGTAGTAGAAGCACTAGCTTTTGTCCTTTATTGGGTCTTTCTTGGTAACCTTTGCCTTACCCATTTTGCCCTTATCCTTGCCCTTCTTAAGGGACTTCTCAGCCTTTCTTTTCTTTTAGGTCTCACCAGCATAGAGAACTAGCTTCTCTTTCTTGATGGTGCTCTCTATTTCTCTCAACATATTGAGGAGCTCTGGGAGGGTCACCTCAAGCTTGTTCATATTAAAATTTATTATAAACTGAGAAAAGGAATCTGGTAGGGACTGAAGCATAAGATCCACACATAGGTTATCCTCTAAGATCATTCCTAGACCTATGAATTTCTCGATCCACTCAATTATCTTGAGGACATGGTTCTGAATCGGTGTCCCCTCAATCATCTTGGCATGGAAAAGACTCTTTAATATCTCATATCGTTGAGTTCTTCCTTGTTCCTCAAATAGTTTATGGAGATGCAGGAGTATGAAATTAGCATCTATATTTTCATGTTGTTTCTGTAACTCAGTAATCATAGAGGCCAACATATAATACTAAGTAAGAGTGAAATCATCTATGTACTTTATATAACGAGCGATCTCATCCTCGCTTGCCCCTTCATCGAGCGTAGGGATCACTGTATCAAGGATGTACATGATTTTCTTCACCATGAGAACGATTCTCAAATTACGAAGCCAATACATATAATTTGGACCAGTGAGGCGGTTGGCATAAAGTATGCCATGTAAAGGATTTGAAAGCGATATTTTTCTAAAATTAAAGATGTAGCAGAAATAAATAACATACAGACTTTATAAAAATTAAATAGTTAAGATAAAGACTTCTATCTTAATGTATTCCCACTATTTTTTTTTGCGAGACACACAACACCCTCCGATATGTGAATCAGAGACCCTTGGTGGATCTCTAGTGGAGATCGGGATCCAATCGGCGTCTTAACGTAACCTCGATGGACTCGACTAATCACATTAAGCCTGTAAAGGTAGGCAACTCTTGCCAATCACAACTCCTTGTGATTCCTATCCTATTCAGCCTCTGAACCACCATGGTCTCGAGAGACTCAACTAACCATGATGTTCAATTTAGTCATCACCATCGTTACAAGATGAGTTTGATTCGATGATATACTCTCGAGGGACTCGACCAAGCATACTATGTCCTCAGGTCATCGGTGAAATCTCTATGTCGTAGATAAGATAGCGAAACGTGATATAGGTGAGTCTTGAGGGACTCGATCAACTCAACCTACACCGGGAATCGGTTCCTACCTATAACGATGGAAGGCCACGTGGGTCAATCTAATTGCCTCATGTTTACCGACTTAATATTATTAATAGAGAAGATTTTTGATTTGGTCTCCTAACATAATGTATCATATATATACATATTTAATATATATATACATATCTAGTAAGTGTATAATCAATCACACATCATATGAGCAATCACATCAGATGATAATGGACTATATGCTTCGACGTATCTCCATATCCTGTGATCGTTCATCTCATTTCGTAGGTTCTATCGGCATCTCAACGCATCTCCATGCGTCGGATCGTCCGTCTCGACCTCGTAGGTCCCGCTATCGCTTCTACGCTGCCGCTACGCCTCCTCATGTAATTATAATAAATTACAAGCATTGAGGCCTGACAATAAATGAGAAAAATAAAGGCTCACAGGTCCCAATAATAATAATCACATGTACACACATCAAATCACACGGTCCATGATCATTTATCCACTTCATACATCACATGTATATGTTATTATATAAGACTATTAGATAAATAATAATTATTATTTATTTATTTAATTAATTAATATTTTTTTGAAATCAGGATATATAGAGAATTTTTAGAATTCCCAAGGGTATTTTGGTCATTTGGCTAAAAAGATAAAATTAGAATTATTAAATTATGAGGGGTATTTTGTTCATTCTATCAAAAGAGATAGAAACCAGAATTTCTAAAATTTCGAGGGGTAAAACTATCTTTTGCTCGAAAAACCTAATCTCGACGCTGCCCTCCGCTGGCATCGCTCTTGCGTGCGCACGCCCCTGCGGGCACCGCAGCCGGACGCCCCTGGCGGCTTTGTGCCCATGGCGACGGTCGCCCCTGCGGGTGAGGCCACCATAGTGGGCATAGCGCTCGCAAGCAAGCGGCTCACTCGTGGGTGGTGCCACTGCGGGCAGGCACTACCTCCTAAGGTGACCTTGCCACCCGCAGGCATTGCCCTTGCGGGCGGCTCACCCGTGGGTGGTCTACCCATAGGTGGCGTCACTTCCCCGCGGGCACAGCACCCACAAGCGCTCCCAGCCCATGCGTGCAAGCAGCCCCACAAGGGCTGCTGCTGCAGGTGGATTGTTGGCCATCTGCCGCCTGCAGCCAACTTACGAGCCCCTTGCCCGCAGCCGCCACCGCTATCATTGCAGGTAGCAAGGCTGCAACCTGCCTTGCGACTGCTGTGCGAGCGCAACAATGGCAGCAATACTTGCTATCCTTCCTCACCTTTTGCGCCAACGATTTTGATGATAAAAACTATTCTAAATCACAACACACGTAGTTTTAGATCTGATCTTCGTACAAACAACCTAGCTTTGATACCACTATTGGGAAATCCAAGGGGGCGACATCTAATGTAAAGCGGAAGAATAGAAAACAAAAACCTTGGATTTTCATGAAAGGTTTCATCGTCGTGTGAAGATCGATGCGCTTCAGAAATAAATCCGCGAAAACTACATATGTAAAAGAAAGTACCTAGGGTGATCGTATATCCCTAAATCCCTGTAGATCTGTAGGTGAGGATGAAGAAGGTCAAGCATCCTCCTCTCTAGTGGTATCCACACGGCAAGGACTGCGACGATGCTTTTCTCTTGGGTAGAGGAGAATAGAAGGTGGCTACTGAGAGAACCCCAGCTTATGAGCCTTCAATTCCCTCCAATTTATAGAGACCCCTATAAACCCTAATGGATCCTGCCCTATTGGGTATTGGATCTCTATCCAATTACCCAAGCCTCTTAGATTAATGGGTCTTTACCCAATAATCTCTTATTAGCTCTTATTGGATCTCATCTTAGGATCCAATACTTCAAGGGCTTATTGGATATCCAATAAGATAGGGGCTCCGGCAGATATCTCATATCTGAACCTCTACTCATCGCAACACCCACCACATGTATATGACCCTCTAGGCCCAATATCGAGCTGGCTATGAGTCATACTTGTCAGAACTCCTTCTGACTTAGTGAGTTATTATCTCTATAATAATTCACTTAACTCATCGACTACGGACGTACTAGGCCACTATGCCGCAGTCCCTAGATGGTACAGGGGAATCCAATCCTTTAGACCTATCTGTCCTCAGTTACCATGTATCTATAGTCCCTCATCTATCTAATATCCTAGAGACCTTATACCGGGCATGGTGCTGTCAGGCCCATACAGTCTCTCCTCAAGTCTCGCTCTTATCGGATTCTCCCGGAGAACTCTTTCTCTCTCAATCCGAATAACCTTGGCCAAGGATTTGTTCAAGCAAGAATACATGGTATATTCCTCTCATTATACCGAGAGCGAATGATCCTTTATTGACACTCAATAACCCTCGTAAGTTTGGCTACCACTCCCAATAACCGGCTGTACTATATCTGGAACTTCCAAACCTATAAGTCTGGTATCAAAGAGTGGAGTACTCATACAGGACATCCTTGATGTCTCAAGTCTAAGGACTAGATATACTACTGGGACTACGGAATTGCTGTTTGATGTTAGGTATCAATAACCATCCAGTAATCCGTAAGCGGATCAATTAGTGAACTCATTCTCTAATGAGCACCTGTACTGTATCCTTAGTGTCTCCACACGAGTAACTATGAGACCAGCCACCTCCAACATATGGACAGATATAAAAATATCTATCCATATGTAATCTTAAGAAAAATATCATCATTTAGTTGCTTAATTTGTAATCTTAAGAAAAATATCGATTCACCCATTAAACTCATTTCAAATTCTAAGCTTAGACTTTTGGCAAATGATTCACACAAAGATTCATTTGCAAAACCAAAAATAATATCATCAACATAAATTTGAACAATAAGAAAATTATTTCTAAAATTTTTAATAAATAATGTAGTATCATTCTTGCCTTTTAAAAATTTATTCTTACTAAGAAATGAGCTAAGTCTCTCATACCAATTGTTTCAACCCATTAAAAGCCTTAGATAACTTATAAACATGGTTTGGAAAAAGAATTTTCTCAGATCCGGGTGGTTGCGCAATATAAACTTCTTTGAAAATAAAACTATTAAGAAAAACACTTTTGACAGTCATTTAAAATAACTTAAAATTTTTACAACATGCATAGGCAAGGATACCTTATGACTTCAAGTCTTGTTACAAGAGCGAAAGTTTCTTCATAGTCTATACATTTTTCTTGATTGAAACATTTGACACTAATCAAACATTATTTTGAATCACGGTACAAAGTTCATCTTGCTTATTCCGAAAGACTCATTTAGTGTCAATTACAAGATAATCACTAGGTCTAGGAACAAGCATCCAAACCTTATTTCTCTTAATTTAATTTAATTCTTCATATATTGCAAAGACCCATGAGTCATCTTTGAGAGCATCGTCAATATATTTATGTTTAATTTGAGATAAAAAGCTCGTATTTGCATAAAATTTTTTAAAAGAAAAACGAGTTTGAATGCCTTTTGATATATATCTGATGATTAACTCCTTAGGATGTGCATCTACATACTTCCATTTCTTGGGTAAAGAATTTTTGGAAGTAGATGCACCAAGTTGCTTAAGAGAGGAGAATACTCATTCAAATTCAATGTATTAAATTTAAAATTATTATCAAAATTATTTTTCTTAAATTCGAGAGACTCATTAAAAACAACATAGATAGATTCCTTAATAACTAAAGTTCTTTTATTAAAATCACGATAATCTCTAGAAATAAAAAACTATCCAAGAAAAACGCCTTCATCGTATTTTGCATCAGATTTTTTAAAGGCATCCTTTCATTTAAAATAAAATATTTATAATAAAAAACTTTAAAATATAAAATATTGTGTCTTTTATTATTTCACAATTCATATGAAGTTTTAGATAGGAGAGGTCTTACGAGAACCATGTTCATAACATAACATGTTATGTTAACAACTTTGGACCAAAAATATTTGGAAAGACTATATTCATTTTAGCATGGTTCTTATCATCTCTTGTAAACTTCTATTTTTCTTTCAACAACTTTATTTTGTTGTGGATTTCTTGAAATAGAGAAATTGTGGTCATACCCATTTGAATCACAAAATTCTTAAAAATCATAGTTTTTAAATTCACTATCATGATCACTATGAATAAAAGAAATCATAAAACCTTTTTCATTTTGAACTTATTTGTAAAACTTCGTAAAACATTTAAAACAATCATTTTTATATGCCAAGAGTATGTCCAAGTATATCTACTATAATCATCAACAATCACAAAAGCATATTTACTATCTCTTAGACTTATAATATCAATAGATCCAAATAAATCCATATGAATTAAGTGAGGTACTTACTTGATTTTTAAATTTAAAGCTACTTTTTATTTATTTACTTAATTGACATGCATCACAACTTTATCATTGACAAATTTAATGCTAGGCATTACTCTTACGAGTTCTTTAGATACAATTTATTAGATCAATTTCATACTAGCATGACCTAATCTCCTATGCCAAAACCAAGCATCATCGTTTAAAATCGAAAAACAAATTTTATCACGAAAATCATCAAGATTAATAGTATACATATTGTTGTTCCTTAATGCAATCATATATTTATTTTTATGTGATATCTCTATAATGCAAATATTATATTTAAATTTAATGTTATATCCTTTATCACATAATTGACTAATGCTTAGTAAATTGTGTTTTAAACCATATACTAATAAAACATATTCAATCAAAAGGTTTTATTTGTTATCTATATTTCTTTTGCCAATAGTTTTCTTTTGTTGTTATATCCGAATATGACATATCATTCGTCTTGGCTAGTGAGCTTAGAGAAATGTATTGGATCTTCGATCAAGTGTCTTGAGTATCCACTATCAAGATATCATCTCTTGCTCCTAGCTTTCGATTGTAGACATATCTATAAAAAAGGAGGTTTGTTTTTATGCACTTATTTAATTTTGGATCCCTTATGGTTAGATCTACCTAACTTGACTTTTGACATTGAGTTATTTATGGTTTATTTAGGAACCTAAACTAATTTATACAAGCTATTTTTTTAAATAAATATATATAAGCATCACATCTTTCATAAAAATTATATTTAACTTTAGGGGAAACATGTAATGTAGGTCCTTTAATAAATATGGTTGGCTTTTATTGAGTGTTATTACTCACAAAGCCGATTAGCAAGAATCATGTTTAATGATTTGTTACCAATTTTAAAATTTTCTAATATTTGTAGTAATAATATATTCTCTTTTTTAAATAAATCTAACTCTTTACACTTAGTGTAAGGTGTTAACAAGCATTGGTCATACTCATTTTTTAGTTTATCAAATTCATTACGGAGAGATGCATCATCTATTTTTAGTAATTTATATTTCTTATCAATTATTTTAAGTTTATAATATAAATCATAAAATGCATCAAGTAATTCATAATAAGACAAAGAGATAATAGATGAATCACATACCTCATCGTTGAAAGCCATCAATGTGTAGTTTTCCACTTCGTCTTTATTGTTTTGCTCTTACGCACTTGATTTATCTCAAGTTACCTTGATTGCTTTCTTCTTCTTTTGTGCTAGCAACTTCTTCTTTAGTTATAAACACTTATTTTTAAAGTGCTCGAGCTTTTTGTATTCATAATAAGTTATTATCCTTTTTAAGTTTAATTTTATTTTTAGATTCTTGTTTTACAAAATTTAATTTTTTTCTTTTCAAGAACTTTTTAAATTTTCTTGTGAGGAGTGTCAAGTCATCATCCTCATCACTTGAGTTTTCACTCAAGTTGTCTTCTTTGGTTCTAAGTGCGATATCCTTCATGTTCTTTAGAATGTTGTTCTCTTGTTCGTCATGTGCATTACAAGTTATTTCATAGATCATTAATAACCCTATAATTTCTTTAAGAGGAAAGTTGTTCAAGTCCTATATTTTTTGAATTGCAATTACTTTTCGATCTCAACTTTTTGAAAGAGATCTTAAAATTTTATTAACAAATTCAAGATTAGTATAACTTTTATCAAGATCTTTCAAATCATTAACAATATCCATAAAACGAGTGTACATATCACCAATGATTTCACTTGGCTTCATTCTAAATAACTCATAACTATGCACCAAAGGATTAATCTTAGATTTTTTAACTCTATTTATGCCTTTATGAGTAACTTCAAGTGTGTGCCAAATATCATGTGTCATTTTACAAGTAAAAACATGGTTAAATTCGTTTTTGTCTAAAGCACAAAACAAGACGTTCATAGTTTTTACATTTAAAGAAAATATTTTCTTCTCTAAATCATTTGAAGATTTTTAAAAACCATATTCAACAACATTTCATAAATCAAAATTAATAGAAATCAAGAAAATTTGCATTCGTATTTTTCAACAAGTATAGTCCGTCCTACTAAACATAGGAGGACGAGTGATGGAGTGATCTTCTTGATTACCAAGAAAAATCATTTAATCTCTCTTGGGTATTAAACCAATTAAGAGAACTCGACTCTGATACCAACTGTTAGGATCATACTGGCACTAACAAGGTGGGGATGAATTAATGCAATCGATAAGAAAAACTGATTTGAAAATTTTCATTCTATGAAATCGTATCGGAAAGATGTTTAAACTTAGAGTGCAAGTAAGAGTAGTGAATAATTAAATCAGTAAGTAATAACATTGAAATACATGAAAGGAAATGCACACTAGATTTATAGTGATTTGATCGTCATGACCTATGTCCACTCCTGATTCCTTTTCACTTGAGGCCACCAACTTCTACTACCGATCTTCTTTCCAATGGGCAAAGATCAACTACTCTTATTACAACTCTTTTCTCCTTTTCATAAGCTTAGGAGAGAACCTTTATAACTTTATTTTACAACAAATTTTCACACCTCCCTTAGAATGAACTCTAGATTTGAGGAGGACAACACTCAACAC
This sequence comes from Musa beccarii, assembly GCA_024322285.1. Lineage (NCBI taxonomy): Eukaryota > Viridiplantae > Streptophyta > Magnoliopsida > Zingiberales > Musaceae > Musa > Musa beccarii. Next base: position 58,751,760 of record CM044398.1, read on the forward strand.
CTTTATAAGAGAGCTTTATAACACTTTAAATCATAAGTTTTTCTAACTCTTTCACTTTTCATTCTACCTTAAGCAAGAATAAGTGAGATATTTATATGTCCCAAAAGACTTAAAAAATGGAGCCAAAAAGTCTCATCCTTGGGTTTTCGGAGTACTGGGAGTATTATCGCCAATGCTGGGCGGTACTACTACCTTACTGAGCTTGGGAGACCGATCTCTGATAACACCTCCACTTGACACAATCTCGGAGACTGTGTTCTGGTGGTACTACCGCCAGTCTGGGTGGTACCACTATTTGACATTGGGTAGTACTCCCGCATGCCTAAGCAGTACCACTATCAGATTTTTCGAAAAAGTATATTTCATACTTTCAAACTCGTGAGCGGTACCATCGTCTAGTTTGACGGTACAATCACCTGACCCAACTTTAAATCACTGAATTGGCCTTCCAATAGGCTCAATTAGGGGCCTAGAGTTAGCCTGGTTGCACCCAAAACTAACTCAATTAGACTTCTAACTACTTCGATCAAGACTTAATGATTTTAATCATGAAGCACGTTGTCCGGCATGTCATTCGGCACTTCGTTCTATCTTCTAGCACATTGTTCTTTCCTTCGACGTATTGTTCGATTTATCGACATATTGAACTTCCGCAATATCCAATCTTAGCGCAATGTCCGATCCTTCATACCGGATGCCCGAACTTATGACATAAAATCCATCCTCCGGCACGTTGACCAGTCTTCCAACTCGACGCCCAATCTTTAACATAGTGCTCTCCAGCCCAACATCTGATTCTCCTCCTTCACGATTTAAGTACAATATTAAAATTTCTCCAACATCATTAGTTATAAATTCATTAATTGATTTCATCAAAATCCGAAATTCAACACTCATTATTTTATTCTTATTCTTATTCTTATAGTCAATGCTCTCTATAATTATCACCATAGGGAAATTACCCATGTGTCCTTCTAAAATCCATAATTTGGATAAAATAAAGCCAACAAATTTGAAAGTAATGCAACTACATACACAAGGAGATAAAAGAGTCCAGAAGTTATCCTAACCATTGTACCATCACAGAAAACCTCAGATCCATCCCCAAACGGTGCAAACACCCTTTTTTACGCCGGGAACAGACCGTGCAGTCAAGGGTCAAAGAGAAACAAAAATCTCCCAATTAATACAAAATACCAAAGAAGGCCGTTGTTTGATACACCAAACAAACATGTTCGGACCATTAACCTAAAGAACACACAATGAATCACTTTAAGAAGCCCGAAAGCTCACAACTCATGTAGCTTAACAGGAAGGAAAGCCCTACGTCCACTTCTCGGATCATCAAATTCGCATCTTTAGCAATCAAACAACCAAAAAACGAAATCAGGATATCGAACTAAAGGCACAGCCATGCCGCTAGAAGAAGCCAAAGGAGAGACCTTTCCAGGGCCAAAACAGTCTCCCCCACGAGGAATTCCACCGCGAAGGGCAGCAACTCCACCACTCTCGCTTCGGCACGACGCCTCCATATCTACAAACCAAGCACCAAAATGTGTAAGAGCAGCAAATGAAAAGGCAGCGACAGAGAAAAGGATGACGACAACCCAAGCAAATAGAAAAAAATCAAAGCAAAACATGAGGAGAATCACACACCAAGGTCGAAGAGGAGGAAGGGATGCTACGGCGGATGATTTCTCGTCGGGGCCTCTTGCGAGGTGCGCGCGTTGGGTTAAGGTTTAGGGCGATTAGGGTTTGAGTCAGGATACTGTACAAATCTATCAGAGTTAACGGCGGTAGGGTTTTGGAATTTGAAGGACGAGTCATTAATAGAATAATTGGAGGATTCGCATCTACGTTTACGGTTTCGAGTGGCTACGTTAAGGCCTGAATCCATCCTGCACCTACGTGTAAATAATTAATCCATCACGACCGTCATTTCCTTTGTTTTATTCTTTAATGTGAATTAATAGTGATAAATCGATAATTGATCGTCATTTGATGTGACTCCACAACAGTATAAAAAATTGTTTATTTCGAATATGCTGGTACGATTTTATCTTTTTTAAACTTTAAAAAATAAAAAAAACTTATAAGTCTTTATTCTGTTAAGAGTTGTTAAATTGTTGAATGTACTTGGTTTTATATATTTTACCGACTCATGAATTTCAAAAAATATTTATAAGAGAATGAATAATCTAATGGGCTTATAAGTTTTTGATTCTTCAACTCCTCAATTAATATAAAATTAAATATACTTATTAAATAGTGATTATAATTTAGAATGATATCAAATAGTGAAATGATGGTTTATCTTGTTTTTCTGATTAGAATTTTGAATTGAATAATTGTATTCTTCTTTTCATCATAGAAACTAATATATATTACTAATTACAGTTTATTGGACCAATTCATAACATAGAACTTACCAAAAAAAAATTCATAACATAGAAGATTTAAATATAATATTAAAAATGGGGAGCATATATCTATTATCGGACGTTGACTGAGAATCCGAACGTAATCGGATCGGATGATGAATAGGGATTAGGATCCGCATCCGGATGTTCACATTGGATTCCGGATCGGGTTCGGGATGATAGGTCACAGTGCCGTCTCCGGCAATAATTGCAGCTCTTGCCACTCCACTAACCCATCACATATGAAACAAGAGAAAGAAGGCCGTTCTTCTGTTCCCAGAACACCCCTCGACCGCAATCGCGAGGACACGAAGAAAAAGGCCGATAGCATCAGACGGCTCACAACACCCTTTCCGATCACGTGCCAACCCGCCTCTCTCATCATCATTTCTCTCCTCCAAGCGACGATCGCCCTACGCCTCCTTCGTCACCCGTCACTATGTGTTCGTGATGATTGGAAGTTTACCTGAGCCTACAACGGGCCCCGCCATTCTTTAAGAGGGTAACTTGGTGGGTAGAATGAATTTTTTTCGTTCGGATTCAATTACTGTTTTACCCTTACTTTTTTTCCTCTCTCTTCCTGTCGACCTGCAGAAGGAGCAGAGCACAGAGAGCAAGAAAAGGTCAGAGCGACGGACCAACCGGAGAAAGGAACTCAACAACAGAGAGGAGGAGAGCTAAAATCCCGACAAATCTCCCTCTTCGTTATCTATTTCTTCTTCCTCGTCTCCGCTTCTTGTTTGTTTCGTCCAATCAATCGCTCTTTGTGGCAGCCGAAACCACACTCTCGTCTTTCCAAAACCCTTCTCTCTTCCTCTGTTCTGTGGCTCCGCGGTGGTGGGATGAAGTAATGCGGGAAAGGTAGGAGGGACGTGGGCGGCCATGGACGACTCGTGGCTCGCCAAATGCGTGGCGCCGCCGCCGCCGCTTGCGCCATTGCCGGCTCCGACTTCGACTCCAACTGTGCCGCCGCAGCAACTGCCCCTCCCGCCGGCGTCCGCGGGTCAGGTATCCTGCTTCTTCCTCTTTGAGAGTGGGGGAGGGGGTTGGCATCAAGAGTTGGTGAAGGTTGATTCTTTTCGTGGGGGATGGGGGTTTTGGTGGATATTCGTGCAATGCATGCGTCGTTTCTGGCCATTCGGTGCTGTTATGGTGGCATTGGTTGGAACAGCTCTTTTGATATTATTATCGTTTTTGTAACTTTACGCCCACGCTGCATGCCTTTACAGAGAGTGGTATTAACGGAGAAGTCAGTGGGAGTATTAGGTGGAGCAACTTCACTAGCACTAGATCAACATAATCTAGCAGCGTGTTCATAGAATCCTTGGGCTTTAACTATGCCACAAACATATTATGCTCTTAAATTTCTGCCAATAGGAGCTTTTTCTACTTAAAATTGTAAATCGTTCATGAATACAAGCCATCGATTGCCAAGATCATCAGACATCGCTAATGAGGACCTTTTGTAATAGTAGGAACTGTGTACATCTGTAAGCTGCACAAACATATGCTCTGAGCCATGCAATGGATGACCATGTAGAGATATGGATACAAGTATGCTGTAGAATTCTGGTTTCAAATATGCAATAAGTTTCCGATTGTTTTTTTGGCCCTGAGAGGGGCATCTAAATAAATGTGAAGCATAAATTTGCCACTACTTTAGTCTGTCTCATTGTTTTTTCTCTCATATGCAAGACAAAAATAGGACCAAACTTGTTTTCAACCTTTTCAGAGGGAAAAATAAGATTTTTTTGGAAATGTTTGACAATAATAAACAGCAAAAGCACATTGATTGATGCTCTTGGGAGGAATAAGAAAGAACTTACATGAGATACAGAGGGGTATTGTGGTGAATGAACTCCAGGAAATTTAGGTTTTATGTATGGAGCTTGTTTGACATTGGGAGGGTCTGGAAGGTGCTTAGTCAATTAGATGAATGTACAAGTGCACCCGCTGTTATAAATCCAGAATCATTGATTAGATTTAGCACCTATCTGATGGTTTTTTTCTATCTTTTTTTTCGGATATATGTATTCTTTGTTATTTCTGATTATGTGACTCATTTTTTATTAAAATGATGATGTTAAATGTCCTTAAGATAGAGGGCTAGCATTTAAATGCTGGTTTGTGTGTAATTCTGGGTGCCCGATAGACTGGTACGGTATGCCTTACAATACATGAAGTTGAAGTGTTTATATGAATTTATGTACATAGTTAACAGCATTCTCTTACTCTGCAGGTTTCTATGAATTTACGCCATCATTTCCCTTCTTTTCTTGCACAAGAGGCCCTTTTGAAGGATCAAGCAAGAAGTCAAGAGACTTCAGCTAGTTTGGGGAAGACAGAGCTGGGTAATTCATTTCTTGCTCTTTTGTCTGGCAAGTTTGCTCAGTTGCCAAATTCAAGAATGGATATAGCCAAGCCTCAAGTTAGCAATGATGATAAGATTCTAAGTGGTAGTGGTTGTGTGGTCCCTTCTATAAATATCCCACCGCTGCCTGAAAATCATGGAGATAATGCCCCGGGAAATTGGAATGAGCTTTCCTCTTTTGTTGCATCTAGGCCGTCTGTAAATTCTGCTTCGTTACATAACAGTGCTCAAGTAGCAGGGAATTCTTACCATGATATGGACTCTATTGAACTAGTTTCCCAACAATCATCTAAGTGTAACAATACAGGATTTGCATTGAATTCTACAAGGAGTGGTTGGCCTACTTCAAGTAAGTCAGCAAATGCCAAAAAGCATGCAACCATGGATATTCAAGCCTCACGAATTGTTTCATTTGAAGCTAAGCCTCCTGTTTCCAATAACAATTCTCTGTTTCTTAGAGGACATCCTCTTGTCTTCTGCAGAAACACTGGTTAGTACACCACTTGCGCTCTTCACTAAGTTGTGTTTGACTTGCATAAATTATTTCTGTTTCTCTACGTACATCAATGATCTTTGACATTACGTTTATATCTTATGCATCCCTGTCTGATGTTTTGTGTAACATAACTTGATAACAAGCTAAAATTCATAAAAGTGCTTTCTGACATCCTGACAGTTGGGGAATTATTTATGGGCAACAAAGGACTTTTTGAAGTTATATGCTTTTGTCATAGCTGTCACATGTCTGTCGCCAAATTTTGTGAGGTAGCCTTGTAAAGAATCAGAAACTTGTGATTCTTCTCATGTTGGGCTTTTCCTTTCTCACTCTCATAGGGAGAATGGTCTTCTTCACATGTTTTTCTTGCAGCATTCTGGATCACCTTCAGCGAACCCTGGTGAGGCTGTCTATATGGAGAATGGAATGAGTATATCACATTGGTGCAAGCAATGCTTAGGGGTAACACTTTCACAATTTTCATTTTATGGAATTCTGGTGAAGCTTTCATTTATATTACTGGACATAGAATCTGTAATCCACTAATGTCTTTTCTTTCTATGCAAGCACTCCTTTGCTGAAGCAACAGTTTCAACAGATGTTCTTGGAGTTAGGGTTAGAATCAAATTAATTTAGACTTGCAATCAGTCTCTTGACAAAGCGAAGCCTGTTTCCCATGTATGAGCATTTTCTAAAACATTATATCACCTGAAAAATAGATGCAAGTTTTCCCATGCTGAGGTTGAAAAGCTTCTCTAATGTAACATGTAGAATCTATCATCTCTTTGAGGTGTCTATACACTACTTTGTCACAATGACCAGCTCCCTCTTGTTCACTTTTGACTGCTTTCTCTGCTTCAAACTAAAAAGTTCAATATTTTATTGTAGGCTGTACTGAATCATACTCATATTTGCTGATTGCTTAAGGATATGAGCATCATCATTCACAAGCACACTGAAATTATACTATTGTCTGCTCACATGTACTGCTGCCACATTCTTTCTAGATTTCCATTTTTCAGCTGCCCATTGTTCAATGTAGATGTGCACCATTATCTTTGTATTAGTAATTATTTTTGACCCTTTGAAAGCTTAATATATAGTACATGTGAGTTGCCTGTTGACAGCTACTGACAAATTTCTAAGGAAGTGGTCAGCTGATTCAAATCTCTCTAGACAGCAATACTAGTCATCCTGGTTTCCTCTGTTAAGCTGGATGTTTAGGAAATAAAAAAAAGGATTTATCTTTGTGATAAGATTCTGATCTTCATTCCAATGCTAGAAAATGGGCTTTTAGCTCCTTAATTTTGCTAACCAGCAAGATAATTATTCTGCTTCATACATCATTTTACGGTTTCCATATGATTTATGCTTTATGAAATATAATAAGAAGTGTTATCCTGTAATTTTGTAATGCCACAATGATGCTAAGTTAAATAGCAATGCAAGCACATGTGCAATTGCAACACTCTTCATATGTGGGCTAATCGAGGACTAATATCTAATCAACCCGTAAGTGTACCATTTGGAATGTTCCTAGATGGGTGGTGCAAAATAGTTACAATCTAATGGTACCATGTTTCACAATTGAAAGTCTTGTTTTCTCATTGCAAAATTTATTAGAAATTTAAACTGGATTCTTGTTCTCTTATTCTTTAGATTCTGGCACCAAATGATATCAGTGGATGGGAGTGGACAGGTGGTTCATCGACAAAAGGTGTCTTTTTTGGTTCCAAGGCTAGTAATGCTCCCACCTTGGTAAATAACATTGGGACAATCAGCGAGATCAAGTCATTTGGTGAATCTTGGAGATCTGCAGAACCTTTAAATAATAGTGTTGTACCTAGTCATCCATACACAATTGTAGGGTACACTGCCCAGGAGAAATCCGTAAACAAGGTCCAAGATAATGAATATCAGAGGTACAATTTGGATGGACGTAATCTTTTCCAAGGGAAGATTCACAGTTCTGAGCAAGTTATCAAGCCTGTTCTGTCAAAGAACCAGCCCATGCAGATAGCGAAGCAAAGTCCTACTTGTGTTGGTTCTGAGAAACTTCATTCAACTCTATGTAAGGGAAAAGAAATTATCAACCATCATTTAGATACTGATTGTGTCAATTACAACACCAAATTTGTAGATCAATCTGTTGCCCTACCATGTTTGTGGACCAACAAGTCTGTAAACCATGATTGTGATATCAGCAGTAACAACTTCTCCATTGATAGATCTCTTGCTGATAAGGATGCTGCTTCAAACATAGAATTGAGGCTTGGTCAACCATCTCAAAAATGTCATATATTTGCAGGTTCCTATCCAACACCTGTGCTGGAATTTGGAGCCACATGTAACCCAAAGAAGCCACACTTTCATCAGCAACTAAAGCAACAAGGTAATTTTGATGGTTAGCATTCTTTTCTTTTTATATTTTGATTCATTCTGTTTCAAGTGTTTGTTATCGATTAATTGTCATCTGTTACTGGAGAGTTGGATAAGCCCATTGTCTTTTTGCAGTTGATAATGCCTGTGATAGAAAGAAGACTAGTCAAAGTCTGCATTTCACTGCTTCAGAGGGATTATGTTCAAATAAAAGACTCGAACGGCATGCAACTACAGCTGTTAATACTTACAATCATTCTGAATCAGAAGATCTGAGTCGCAGTGCAAACAAGAATCCATTGATTTCACTGTTTCTCTCACACCTTGAAGGGAACAATACATCTCTATCTCTTGATAACTTTTTTAATAGCAGCGATCATCTTCCATCTAGGGTGCCTAGTGGTGACTCTCCTATTAAACTTAAAGTTTCCAATCCTGTAGGAGATGCAACTCATGGTATTGAAAGAAAATCTGAGGCAAGTAAGTTGGATTTTCTCAATATCTTAGATGAAAGAAAGAGCCCTCTGGCTGCTGATAATGGCATAGTGAAATCTGTGTGCGTAATGCAAGATAACCAAATTGCCAATACTAGAGAGATTGATACATCTTTTAGTAAGATGTGTCCTCAAATTAGTGTATCTGTGGATGGTAGCCAAACTTCCTTCTATCCAGATCAGCTGTCTGGCATGTTACAGAAACTTGGTGGTAAAATCCCCAAGCAACATGATAAAGCCTGTGTCTCAAACAAGGATTACTGTAATCATGCCGTTCATGGATCTTCAGATCCAGTTCTTAATGAGATGGTGGGTCATGATTCTTTGAACTTGGATATTCCAATGAGTCTGGCTTCGACATCCCTGTGTCCATTGGAACCAAAGACAAAGGTTTTAAATACAACCCAGCATTTGATGGATGTCAACTTGAAAAATTTTGCTTTTAGGCACATGGTTGGGTTAACTACGCAGAAAAGTTCTACTTCCCTTAAAAAGAGCCTCCAACATCACAAACTATGCTGTTTGTCATCCATGGAACCTCAACTTGATGGTTGTCAGGATCTGGCAATGCAGAGAGACACAGGGGAAGGAAATTACTGCAGAAATTACCATGAAATCTCCAAAATTGCTATAAAATCTGTACATTCATGTCCAAGTTGTCAATCTGGTTGTGGTATGGATATTTTTCCTGGTCATCCTTGTCATACAGGTCTGTATTATATATAATTGAGATTTCTGTTTTAATTACCAAAACTGGTGATTGTTCATGTGCTTTTAAGTTACGATACATGCATTGAGTAGTTATGTTCTTATGTTGATGAATATGCAGGTTCAACTAGATCCTGCAATTGCACTGGTTCAACACAAAGAGTTCCACCAAGTTCTGAAAAATACTGTAAAAGGTTTTCTACTTGCTGCATTTGTGATGTTGATGAGCAACCTTGTTTGAGGTGGTACCATCTACTTCTGTAGTGCTCTTGTATCTGTTAGTGGAATTAGTATGAGATAAACAACTCCTAAATGATCATCTAAAGAAAGGAAGTCTTTCTTAATTAAGCATAAAAAAGCCACTGGATCTGGATTTTATAGCAGACATCTTTTTAGAGTTAGCTTCAATTGAACATAATGTGGACCCTATATAATACATTTTCCTTCATTCTTCACCAAAACTTGTAGGTGATTGTTGATGCATATACACAAGTTATCGTTTTATGAGCATGCCTGACAGCTGCTCTGTTTTCTTATGAGCATGCTCATTTGGTATAAATATGCCATACTCTTGGTTTGGTAATTAAATAACTTTGACATTGTTGATTTTCTGTTTTCCTGATTGGTTGTCATGCTTCAGTAAATAATTCTTTTTGTTGAAACCTTATGTGGGACATTGGCGTGGATCTGCTGTATGCAGGAAATGTTCCTTGCCAGTACTATCTATTTCAGAGATTCAGCCAATGTTGTTAGGGCAAGGGTTAGTACTGTTGTTAATCACTTCATAACATACAATGCATTAAATGACGTACATGACACTCACATGTAGACTCGAACCTAAGATCTATCATTTATACAACATGGATAACAATCCAATAACCAATCAGATGTCTCAACAGAGACATAAATGGGGAGTTGACTATATATGTGTGTGTATCTTCATCTTTAGAATACACCTAAATGCACAGATACTGGCAGTAAATCTACATTGGTTTCTGATCATTTTTTAGAAATATGACACTATAACTTATGTTGTTGTTATATGCTATTTGGTTAGGAAAACATTATCTTGGAAGCATATTGTAGTTGTTAGCTTTTGTTAATGTTGTTCATTTTATATCTTGTAAACCTTTTTCATCATGTTATCATGCTTTATTTTGAATAATTATTTTTTATCTCTATCCCAGTCTAGTTCTTGGATGTAGTATTAATTTCCAGATGGATGTTTAAGCATATCTTTCCTCACTCTTGATCTCTACCTCAGATTGGGGAGGCTGGCAAGCAATTGTTTCACTGGTAGTCTTAAGCATGGAATGTGCAATCACAAAGAACATAATTCTTGCTTATCTCAACATTGTTGCTCCTCTGTACTTCCATATTGTGTTTCAGGCATCTGTACGTCAGGTGGTAATAAAACTTTTCATGCCTTAAGTGAACGAAGGGTTTGTGGGCAAGCTAAAGTAATGCATGCCACTCCAGACCATGATAAGGATTATTTAATACCAGACAGAAAAAGAATTTGTCTAGCTCATTGTGGTTGCTCTAAGAATAAATTTGTTCCAAGGAATGACCAAAAGACAACTTTTTGGAGAGATGTTCCAAAGAAAGTGTATGCCGATGCTGATATCTCTTCTACTGACAAGATTGCACAGGCACTGGAAACCACAAAACGTATTGGTGATCAACTTGATGATTGTTCTCCAGAGTTTGATGGAACTCGTCAATCTTCCCAGTCAACGAGAGCACAGAAGATGTTTAATATGTCATCTGGATCATCTGCTCCTGTTGTAACTGAGGTTTCAACTGAAGTTAATAATTTAACTTCTTGTACAGCAAATATTAGAACTACAAAAATGATCCATGATCTCTTGGTGGATGAAGGATCAGGGAATGAGAAATGTGGCTCATCTGATGAGGCTGTCGGTGGTGGTGAGTGTGAGGAAACCATTCACATAATGGGTAAGGTGGATGTAGCTACGCCTGGGTTCCATCATTTGGCTGGTCATTCTTCTGCTGACCTTATTGATGAACTTTGTTTGATGAGTCCATTGAAAACCAAGAGGGTTAGGAATATGAATAAATGCTGTGCAGTTCAAGAGAATGTCAATAAGAATCTGAATTTTGAAAGGACACCTAAAACAGCTAATAGAAACGTGTCTATGGAGCTCAATGGACCAGATACGTTAATTCCGTTATCTGATTATGCTTTTCCTTCTGAAATCCCTAATAATCTCAGACATTTAGAAATTGACCATTCTCGATCACAAGAAGTTTCCCCACAACCTGTTAGTGTGAAGAAAAGGACACATCTTTCTACTTGTGGATCTTCATGTGTTAAGAGAAAGAGGTCCGCACTGTCCTGCAACAAGTCCAACTTGGAAAGATTCAGTATCCAACATAAATTGCAAGAGGACATGGAAAAGCAGACCCTGGATGATGATCATTCTCTTAGTAGAGTTGAGACTTCTAGAAAGAAGACAAAGCAAGTTTTGGCTGCATATTTGAAACAGGAAAATTCTACAAGAACCGGAAAACCACCCAAATATATGTCATTAAACTGTATTGGTAATACTTTTAGCAATATTAAGACTACTTTGCCTAAGAAAAGCAGGCCTATTGTATGTGGAAATTCAGGTATCATCTATTGTGGGGAAACAGATGGTGATCAAAAGCCTCCAAAAATCATTTCCCTTAGTTTGATACTAAAAAATGCTAGGAGGTGTAGCACTGTTGAAGTCTATCATACCAGTTTGGGCCTAGACAATGAATTATCATCTTTGAAATTATTACATGAGGAGGATATGCCAAGTAGTTTTTCTGAGAATGGGCAAAATCCAAAAATTCTTCATGTATCAGGTAAAAGTAAAGGATATTCCAGCAAGAATGGTGGATATTTGGACACATTGTCAGCAGGAAACGAAACGGACTCTGTCCTGGGACCTGGTCTGCATCCTAAACAATTAAAATCCCAGTCAAGACCAAAACAAGAGGATGTTCGTACACAGCATCTCAATAAATTTGGAACAAAACATAGGCACGCTACAAAGAACTGCTTATTAGCTTCTGGAATCAATGAATGCTCAAAATCGATTGAGGCAGAAAATGAGCTAAATGATTTTCCTTCAACTACTGTAGGTAATGTTTTAGTATTTGAATGATCTTGCACATAAGATTCTTGCCTGTTGCCTGTGGTACAGTTGTTTTCTGTTTTCTAGGATCAGTGCACTTGTCAGGATCCATCTGATTCCATTGATATAAATATTTTTGTGTCATGTAATTTCTTTCCCATTTTAAAGATGGAGTGGAACATCAAAATGAGAAGCTACATCCAAGGGAGATTTTAGAATCTGCATTGCCAACAAATGTTGCATCATTTGCCAAGCTTAAGAACAGTCAAGATCATGCTGGCAAGCTGTCTCAAGTAAGCAGAAGAAGGTAGATAGTCGCATTGGATTTCAATTGGATCTAGATATAATGATGTTTAACGAACTCTGATTGGACCTTAAGCTTTTTTTCCTTCTCTATTTGTCCTAATAAATTTGTTGATGTAGATGCAGCCAGGGATACAAATTCCCCCCCTTTCTTTTGAACTCAGATTCATTTTGTTGTGTCTGTGGAAGCTCAAATCAAGAAGATGCTAATCATTTGATAGAGTGCAATGACTGCTTGATTAAGGTGTGTGACATTGAAAGTGTACATTCGATTTTGTTTAATTATTATTATTTTTCTTTATTTGGCATATTTTTGTGTAGGTTCACCAGGCTTGCTATGGTGTTTCAAAAATTCCAAAAGGGCATTGGTCTTGTAGGCCATGCAAGGCCAACTCCCAAAACATTGTAAGCAACTGGCAGATGCTATTTCTAAACATGCAAATGTCATCCTCAGCTATAATCCCTTTATAGTTTCCGGTTCTTTATGATTATTACTCATGTTCTTGTGCCTTTATTTATGTAATTTCTTTGTGACAATAATTTGAGATAAAAACATATACTTTTAAATGACTTTGATTAATCTATGTGCCTTTTGTACCATGATACTTGTGTGTCATGGATCATTGTGGTATTGTATTTAAAATATTAAATTAGGAGATCTTATCTGATCTGTCATTTAGTTTTACATGGATATAAATTGGCAGTCTAATCTGATCAGTCTCATATTTAATATAAACATAAACCAACTAAAAGCATAAAATTTCAACAGTTCCTACTCAAAATTTCTTCAAGAAAAGGTCAAAACAACAAAATCACTGGACTAAGGAAAATAAAATTACCAGAATTCATACTTGAGAATCCTTCATGAAAAGGTCAAAACAACATGAACACTGGTCCCTGAACAAAAAGCCAATGAGAATGTAGTAAGTATTCTACTGCATTGTTATTTAACCTTATTGATCCATTTGGACACTGCTTTAGAAGAAATTGTAGAAATATGCTTTAGAATGCATATTGAAACTGCTTTAGAAGAAATTGAAGCTGCCATTTTGACATCTTAAGTCCATCTAGGTGTCACTACGAGAATCAACGAATGTTTAATTTTTTTTCGCATTTCACTTGGATATATGACTTGTGGCATGTTCCTGTTAGCGGGACACATATTGGCATTAGTGTATGAACTATTATTCCAATAATATGCTCAATGATCAACTAGATGGACATTTTGGCATTCATTTATCATTGCTTTATTAGATATTTATACTTAATATCCATTCAATTTCTCTTCACTTTTATGGGGTCAAATTTCACTAAGCTTTTGGCCCTTTTTTCAAATATATTGTCTGACCGTGGTTGATTCTCTTAACATGTGTTGCCCAACTGTTAAAATCAGCAGCTCAGTTGACCAGGAACTTGACAGGTTTATGCCTTTAAATTAGAGAAGAAAAATGTGGTCAGCCCATAATTGCATTGTCACTTGTGATTTTTTTCTTTACATTTTTTCCATTTTGTACTAGACAACTGTAATCCATTCTGCAACTGTAACTTATATTTGTTTAGCTTCAATTTGGATACTGCTTCCTTCTTCCTTTCAGTTATGAATAAGGCTTTAAATACCAGTCCAATACAAGTTTTGGTGATCTATTTAGACTGCCATTTTGGTATTAGTGTACTGGGTACACCAACTGTATCAGCTGGCAATGGAATAATAATTATTAAAATAAAGTAGATAATTCATTGTCAAAGTACATATTTGCTTACTGATATTTGGTCGGGCTGGTTAAATATTAGACAGTAGTCTGTAAATTTTTATTTTCTGGGGGTGGTGTTGGTGGTTTTCTCCTTTTTGTTTTGTTTGGGGAGGTTGATTTTTATGTCACAACAGACTATCTGTTCTTTTTTATTAGTCTGTAATTTTTGAATAGCATCTGAATAACTTCAGTCATGTCATATGTGAGGTGGATTTATATATTTAATTCATTCAACTTGCAATGAGATAAAAAAGGATGCTGATAAATTAATTTATTCCATTAACATTTTATTGTCATCTTTTTGGTGCATAAACAGGTTTGTGTTTTGTGTGGATATGGAGGTGGAGCCATGACACGGGCGCTAAAATGTCAAAATATTGTCAAAAGTTTGTTGAAGGCTTGGAAAGTCAGTAAAACATCGCACTCTGGCAAATCAGTTCCTTCAGAAAGTACAGAGAATGAGTTTTTTAATCCTAGTTCAGTAGGTGAAGTACCAAAGTTTAAATGTGGTTTAGCTCCTCTTGGTGAGATAATCTCCGATTTCTCTCCCAAAGCTGCTTTGAAATTGGATATGCAGATGCAAACCAACTTTACCGAAAGCAAAAATTGCATGCCGGAAAAGTTTCAGACTCATAACAGCATAACTGCTGGAGTATTGGATCCATCCACTAAACAGTGGGTTCATATGGTTTGTGGACTTTGGACACCCGGTACAAGATGCCCAAACGTGGACACAATGAGCACTTTTGATGTATCTGGTGCTTTACCTGCTAAGAAAAATATTGTAAGTTTAAACTCACCAGGAGTAAGAGATAAAATCATAAAAATCTCACCATCCATTACTATTTGGTGAATGCATTCTGTAAAACACTTTTCAGTAGCTGGAAAAATGTAAATCTTGTTACCAGTAGACTAGGTGAAGTATGTTCTCCATCAAGGATAATTTATTTTTTGCTGTTGTGGCTTTGCCCTGTTCAGGTTTGCTCCATATGTAACCGACCTGGGGGTTCATGTATAGAGTGCAGAGTTCCAACTTGTTGCATCCCATTTCATCCTTGGTGTGCACATCAGAAGGTATGCATACATACACAATATACCTTTTATACTAGCTTCTTGGCATCTGAACTAATTAATTTGTTGATAATATAAAGTCATTTAATGTTATCCAGGTTCTCCTGTTGTACTTTTCATCAAAAGTAGCCAGCAATATATTTTTTCATTTATTGTTCATCTTTGAATTTATTATTTTCTCAAACATCCTATATATCAATTAGCCGGCAATACTCACTAAAATTTTGTTTTCTTACATAGGTATATAAAATCTAAATTTTGACAAGTTTACTTGGATAGTCTGATTTTCAAGGGTCCAAGAGCATTGACATATTTTGATGTTTCTACATTAGATGACATACATCATGCACGATAGAGATTGGCAATAAATTGAATTCCTCAGCTTGTGCCTGCTTAATGTTTTGACAGTAGTCACACTTTGTTGGACTGTCATGTCCAACTGACTTTTAGATTTCAAGTATTCATGCTCTTCACTTAGACACTTCTATTTGAGGCTTTTGCCACTATTTCTCATTCATATTAAACACACCTTCTAGTGAGGAAAGATACCATTTAACAGTTAAGTTGGAACTAGCTAAGTTCATAATAACCAATAATTTTCTAGTGCATGTGCACCTTCCTGTTCATGGTTTTTTCTCCCTTTTATTATAGACTAATTGTTATACATATGAAATTCCAATAAACGGCTTGTTATTGCTGTTACAGCTGTGGCTGAAAGTTGCTTATATAGCATAAACATGGACTTAAAAAAAACAAACCAAGTCAATAAGACTCTGGGATCTAGGGAGGGTCAATGTAAGTAAACTTATCTTTATAAACAAAGATTTTCTTGTGACTTTAGTCTTGATCGAGGTTTGATGTATCAAAGCATACTGCATGATATGGGCGGGACGTACCGGTCCCATATAGAGGATTGGTATGGGCAGTACATTTGTACATCTTATTGTACCATGTATTGATACGCTCGGTATGTACTGTACCAGTAGTTGGTTGGTACACCGGTATGGACTGATAATACGAACCATGGTTTTGATAACCCAAGTCGTAAATAAATAACTTTATAATGATGTTAAAGCTCATCTTCTAAAATGTATTAACTTTACTAACAGGATGATTTAGTGCATGAGATTCTTGCCAACAAGGGCTTGGGGGATAGTCAATGTAGTGAATCATATTGAATTATGATGAATCATAAATATGGATAATACAGTTATAATGATTCTTCAAAAAAATCAAACAAATTTGAATCTGTGGTGTGTGGCCATTCTTGGCCTGCCTTATATTTCACATGATTGGACAAGTTGTTTGTATGCAATCAAGACTTTAGGTACTTGTACAACCATTAACATGATTCCAATGCAGTTTATATAGATTTTTGTACACATGCTAAAGTGGTGGAATATTAAATTGTATGGGATAAGATTATATAGTCCATCACCTTATAGCTTAATTGGACTATTTAGTTGCCTACAATACCATGATGTCTTGTGTTATTATTAACATTTATTTCAACAATAGGGTTTACTGCAAAGTGAAATTGAAGGTGATGACAATGAAAGGGTTGGCTTTTATGGGAGATGTCCACATCATGCAACTCTCAATAGTTGTCTTCCTGATAGTCATGTTATGGATCCTGAAGAAGAAAGTCCAAGGAACAACGATTGGACATGTGCTCGCACAGAGGTAGCCTAACAACTTATTGGATACCTTTTTTGTGCTTTTATGTATTAACTTTTTTGCTAACCAACTAAACAGGGTTTTAAAGGTCGGAAAAGAGAGAAAGGATACAAACCTAATACTCGGAGACCTTGTGATAATGCAGTATGCATTGTTTCCCAGGAGCAGATAAATGCCTGGCTTCATATCAATGGCCAAAAGTCATGTACAAGAGGTGTGGTGAGACCGCCATGTTCAGATGTTGAGTATGACCTCCGGGTATGTTTTAATTAGCCTGAAAATTTTTACTGAGATAAATTCATACACTTACCCTGACACCTTGTTCATAAAAAAACTAGAATATTGTATTCCAATATTCACACACTTTTACTTTTTTAAGTGGTAGTGTTAGTTTGGCACTAATTTGGTCATCATGTAAATCTTCCCCTACTTCTGAAAGGAACTTATAGGATGAAAATTTGTAATGATTGTTGAAAAAAATCAATACAATTGTACACAACTGATACACTAGGCAACTTCAAGCTAGTTGCTTTTGCATTTTTTTTCCCCCAAATTTCTCCCTTGATCAGCTGGAGAAGTAAAAGTACAAGCAATGCCAACCAAATCAAAAGGCCACCTTCAGCAACAACATAGGAATTTTAATTAACAGATTTGTATCGGTAAATTTTATACCTGTTAATTTTGTTTGATTAGCAGTCTTTTAAAACCATGCATCATGTTGGTAAATTTCATGGGACAGTATTAATGGAAGTGAATGAAATTTGTCATTGATAACCAACAAATTTGGGATATTGTTAGGTGCTTTGTGTTTACTAGAGTATGTATAATAATTTATCTAGCTCTACTATTTTGGACTTATTTTCCTTCAATCATGATTATTGCATGTTCATAAGCATATATTTTTAAGAAAAGATCTTTTTTAATTAATTTGTAGCCATATTCTGGAATCTGGTTATTCCAAAGCATTTATAATGATGGCAGATGTAAATGCAACACATGGTCAAATTTTTAACTTGCATATGACACCTATTTCTGCAAATTTATAGAAGTTTCTGGATCATTTTAATACTTAGATGGAAAGAGAGCATTATGATTCTATTCTTATGCAATTTATGGGAACAAGTATAGTGCATTAGGATATATGAAGTTGTCATGATATGCAGATTGGAGTGTTGTATCTTCACATATAGGTTTTATTTTATTGTACTAAAGGTGTTTCCTTTTGAGAAAAAAAGGTACAATTTTTTTTGTACATCATATGCACGGAAGAGGATTGATATTGAAATTTGCAAACAAATTCTTCCAGAGATCCTGATCACCATGCTTTTCCATTGGCATGCATGTTCTATGAGATTATTTTTTTATCATATTGTCCAAATTAAGGTGTAAATCAGGGCTAGATTTTGTCTATTAAAATCCCCAATTTTCTAGAAGGAACAGAGAGTGAAATCTGTTACATTCCATGGTCAGTCACACCCTTAAAGCTGACTGACCCTCACATAATTCCAAAGCTTTTTGTTCTGGGGATGTGCATCAGCTGTGATTGCCCATGTAACTTTGCAGCAACCTCTTGTGACATGCTCTTAGCCGATGGAATGTGAATGAATCTGGTTCAGATGTATCAATTACATGTAGAATTATATTGATGCCAAGATTTCATAAGAAAACTTCATTGTAAATGTATGTTATCCTGTTAGGTCTTCGCTGTACCTAATAATGTATGAACTTTCACGCATTATGAGCTAGCCATTTAAATGTCTTAGTTCTGTTCTTGTCTTGAGTTAATCCTTTAACCAACTTGGTATTCTTATCTTGTCAGAAAGAATATATTCGTTACAAACAATCAAAGGGATGGAAGCATTTGGTAGTCTACAAATCAGGAATTCATGCTCTTGGTCTCTACACATCGCAGTTCATTGCCCGTGGAGCTATGGTAACTATTCTCAAACTATTTCTAGTGTTCAGGATTTGTTATGTTCTCCATTGGACTACTGTTAGTTTTGAAAGGATTGAACATTTGAAGGTCGTAGAATATGTCGGTGAGATTGTTGGACTGCGGGTAGCTGACAAGCGAGAAGCTGAGTACCAATCAGGAAGGAGAATCCAATACAAAAGTGCTTGCTACTTCTTCAGGATAGATAAGGAGCATATCATCGATGCGACTCGCAAAGGTGGGATTGCTCGATTTGTCAACCATTCATGTCTGGTAATTGGTCTCATTTTATTCCCTATCTATATCTTTCCTTTGCTCCATCCATGTACTTCTAATCACCGAGTTATCTTTCTTTGCATGCTGTTTGTTCAATCAGCCCAACTGTGTTGCCAAAGTGATCTCAATCAGGAACGAGAAAAAGGTAAGATATGGATGATGATAACAGTTCCTTTTGATGCAAACTTCTCTCAAAGAATGATTACCTTGGAGTAATGCAGGTGGTGTTCTTTGCGGAAAGGGACATAAACCCAGGCGAGGAGATTACATATGACTACCACTTCAACAGTGAGGATGAGGGCAAAAAGATCCCGTGTTTCTGTAACTCGAGAAATTGCAGGCGATATCTGAACTAGTCAGCACTCGATTCATTCGTCAGGAATGTTGGCGTCTGGTTTGTATCATATGTAGATATAGTGCCTGGTTTTGCTCATCGTGCACACCTTCAGCTTCTGAAGAACTGGTGGAATGTTGTTGAGTGGCTGCACGATCAGATTCACCGAAAGGAGTCAAAGTTGGAAGGTTGTGTAAAAGTGTGCAAACATCAATTAGTAGTTGATCGTCAAGGAATGATGAGTCATGTTTTTCAGATGATGTTGTCATCTCTTCTTCTGTGATTGACCTCCACGAGTTGAGGCTTGAGATTCCATGGCAACCAAGGCATGCGATTCCTGATAACATTCTTGATAGCGATGTTTGCTCTTGTTGCTTTAAACACGAGGAGGAAGAATTTTTGGTCGTCTAATTGTGGTGGAAAATTAGAGTTGGAACTGGTGCCTTTTTATCGTAGAATTTTTGGATGGAGTACGAAGATGTTGCCAAGTAGAATGCAGTTGAACCGAGGTGGAAAAAAATGGAATCATTAATTCGTGGTTTTTGGTAGAACAAGAACAGCCCTTATCCATTGATTCAGAAATAAGGGAGAGACAATATTAACGTTCCTTTTTGCTATATTCTACGGGTTAGTGGGTTGGTCGATTTGGTTGTCTGTAGGATCATTCAACAATATGTGATTAAAAAATTCGAGCCCCAAATTTAAAAATGATAAAATCAATCCTCCGCTTTTTTTTTTATAAATCTTTTCATCTTAAAAAACTCCATCCTCTCATTCCTTTTCAAGTTGAACCAAGCCAATTAATTTAATCAGTTGAACTAATCCAAAACTTAAACCGTTTTAAAATAATTAATATTAAATAATTTATTAATTATTACACAAAATAGCTTAAAAATATTAGAAGTTCAAATGTTTAAATAATATTAAATAATCTAAAAAATAGTATAATTTAGTCTAAATCTTGTTGTTTATCAAAATATGAAGAAATTAATTTTTTTTAAAAATATTCACAAGTTGAAAATACCAAAAAATTATCATCTAAAACTTCAAAAATGAAAAATTTATATTTCTATTCATATGGGATCAATTCAAAGGTTTCCATGAAATTTTGGCTTGTTCCGACTAGGTTTAGACCTAGTTATATTATTTTTGAATAGCCAGAAAATTAATGTAACTAGCTCCAAATCTTGGTGTTTTTGAACCAAACTTTGAGAGTAGGTTTCAAACCAATTTAGAAGTTCACGCAGAATCAAATTTTATTAAAATTAAAAAATAAGAAAATTTTATCCTATTCACAAGCTGAAAATATAAAAAAAATCCTCTTTTAAAATCTCAAAAATAGAAACATAGTATATTTCTATCCATCTGAACCAATTCAATGGTTTTCATTTTCTGCATTCTTGACTAGGTTTAGGCTTCGTTACTCTATTTTTGAATAGCCCAAAAAATAGTAAAACTTGGTGTGTTTTTTTTATCAAACTTTCAAAATAGATTTCAAACCAATTTAGAAGCTCAAATATTAGAAAATATTATGTAGAAGCATGAAATTTTGTCAAAATTTAAAGAAATTAGAAAATTCAAGCTATTCACAAGTTAAAAATATCATAAAAATATTATCAATATTTTTAAAAATAAAAAAATTATATTTTTGTCCATCTATGACTAATTCAAAGATTTCCAAGAGGAACCTTTAAATTATAAAGGACTTCTATAACTTAGATTCCACCTTGACCTGGAGTCTTTAAATCACTTGAACCGTAAGTACTTAATCCCTACCAAGTATGAGATGTTCATATCCTGATCAAGGATTTAGCTATACAAGTCGATATATCGATATCTCTCTATGTACATTGATATCTTGGAGGCTAGGCTTTGGTTCCCCCTCCATCTGTTTATTTTAATGTATATTCGATGGTGGAGGATATCGTCATCCCAAATGACATCTAACTTGTGATGTTATTTAATTGCATTCATTAAAGAATGATATCATATTGGCATTACCTCAACTATTAATCTGTTATGGATACTCCAACATCCAACAAGGGTTAGAACAGTCAATTCTTCTTTATTGGAATAGGTCAGGACCAAGACTTCAGTCTTGAATTATTGGCCTGTTTCATCTCCAATACTCCCCTATTCCTAATCTCAAAGGAGAAGAGTTAGGTACTTTAGGTAGCAGTTCTCTCTACTTCCTTGACTATCAAAAGATGGATGAATATTGGTTCATTGGGTATGCCTTTGTACTTTACTCTTATTTCCCTTGCTTTATTTTCTCGATATTTAACTTGGTTACTTAGTGGTAGGGATAGCCCTCAGGATTCTCAAACTGGAGAAGGCAACTATCCTGGCTATCTCAATAGTCACCCCTATTGACCCTATCATCTTGATGGCCCTGATCGATGAGCCTACGATCATAATAAAGTAGGCCGCCGTTAGGGATCGAGCGGCACTAAGAAGGGGGGTGGGGTGAATTAGTACAGTGGTAAAGAATGATAGATTTTCTGTGATTTAAAAAAGTTCAAAAACTTTATACGATAAAAATCACGTTTATGACTAAAATTGATTCTGATTGAAGCGTAATAGAAAGTGCTTAAAGTAGGGAGTGTTTAGAGAGGAAGAAGGCAGTGATAAGTAAGTTGAGCAGTGAAGAAAATGCAGTTTGCAGAAAGGTAAATGCAAGAACATAAACGCAAACCATTTTTTATAGTGGTTCGGTCATCCGACCTACATCTACTCCTGATTCCTTTTCGCTTGAGGCCACCAGCTTTCCACTAGTTGCCTTCCTTCGAACGAGCGAAGACAAATTCCCTTTTAAAACTCTGTTTACAAAGCTTCCCTCAACACCTCTCTTAAGAACACTTCTAAACTTTGGAAAAAGGACTTCTACTTCAAATGACAGATTTTTCCCTTAGTTTTCTTGCACACTTCTTGCTCTTCAAGCAAGAACACTTAGGGTATTTATAGACCCTAAGAGGATTCAAGTTTGGAGCCCAAATTTGAATTATCTCGGTTTTCCTGATTCTGGCGGTACTAGGTGGTGCCACCGCCCATCCAGCGGTGCCACCGCTGGTGCCCTCGGGTGTTGGGCGGTGCCACCACCCAGCTCTCAGCCTCTAGGCGGTGCCACCGCCCAGGTCATTTCAGCACATTGGTTTGGGCTGAAAACTCGGCCCAAACAGGTCCAAATAAGTCTGAATTGACCCAAATTTGGTTATAGGATTAACACCTAATCCTAAACCAAATTACATGCTAACTATGAATTTTAAAGACATTTTCTAAGCTATTACAAAGTCCATAAGACAAGACTTCTTTCGGCGAGCTTTCGACGGTCTTTCGACGAACCCTCAAAAACCATTCTACGGACTCCCGGCAAGCTCCCGGACTACACGATGATCTTGGCAAGCTCCAACGAGCTTTATTGGCAAGCTCTGATCTTTCTTGGTAAGCTTTGCGAACTTCCGATGAACCTTCTGGCGAACTTCTAAAAACCCTTCGGCAAGGTCCCTACTCGTTCTCGGCCGGTTCTAGCAACACTCCCAATGAATCTTCGAACTTCCATCGAACTCTTGAACTCTCAATGATCCATCACACTTGTCTTCTGCCATTTTGATTTGCTTTATGTCTTTATCATCATTGTAGTTAATCCTGCACATACAAACCAAAACTCTACTTCGATCTAGACAAGTATTACAACGCGAATTGACATTCAGTTGCTCGGCACGTCATTGGTCGACGCTTCGTCTAATTCTTTGACACATCGTCCTCTCTTGTGATCCGTTGTCCAATCGATGATTGACCTCTGCAACCCCGATACCCTTGGCACAACATGCTCTTCTTGGCCCGATGCCCAACGTCCGAAGCCTCCTACCGATTGTCGACCGAACCTCTGGCTCGACATCCAATATCCTGATGTGATCACTTCCGATTCAACGTCAATTCCTCCAATGTCAACTGTCTAATCCTGATCGATAGTAGACCTACGTAACTCAAAACATAGTTAAACAATAAACCACAATCAATTAGTTTCATCATCAAAATCTAAGATTCAACAATCTCTCCCTTTTTGATGATGATAACTAATTGATGACTAACGGACTTAACCTTAACTCCCCGGAGTTTAACCAAACTCTCCTTATCAATATGCCATTGATAGAACACTTAGATTATCCAAAATCCAAACAACATTCATCACAATTAAGAGAATACATCAAACCATCATGTAAATATATAAAATATTCAATTCAATGCATGAATAGTTGATGATGACAACTAATTGATGACTAACGGAGTTAACCTTAACTCACCAGAGTTTAACCAAACTCCCCCTATCAATATGCCATTGATAGAACACTTGGATTATCCCAAATCCAAGCAACATTCATCATAATTAAGAGAATACATCAAACCATCATGCAAATATATAAAATATTCAATTCAATGCATGAAGTCATCAATCTACTTCTCGCCCTATGTCATCAACAAAAAGGAGAAATAATTATCATAGATATTTTAAAAGATATACAAATTTTATAATCATACAAGCTATTTATCAAGATATTCAACATATATCACTTTAAAATATTCAATCATAGTAAGTTTTTAAATTCTTTCTAAAGATAAGTAAGATAGTAATTTTTTGTCACTTGCTTCTTGTGCAAGTTTGCACTTTGCTTTTGTAGCATGCTAGCAACTTTTGAAATGTTCATGATAGGATGTTCAAATTTTTCATTAAAGTCGCAAGCTAGCAATAAATCTTCTCCCCCTTTGTTTTTGTCAAAAAGAAGTGGAGTACAAATAGTCTCTTACATTAATACTTTGATCATGACAAAATAACAAATTTACAACATGAATTTTCAACATATTAAGTCATGAATTCAAGGGACTCAAAAATCATGAAATGAGGGAAAAAGATTATAAGCAAGCAATCAATAATGATAAGCAAGCTAATATACTTTACGATACGTAAGCTAGCTTCCTTTCAATTCTTCTCTTTTGTAACTAAGTTTCACTTTTACAAGCTATCAACCTTTTGTTTGCAATGAGCTAGCAATTATGTATAATCACTTTAAACATGTATGCTAATTTTTTATTAAAACATATAAGCATAAAGGCATGGCAAGTGTAACATTTCAAATTTTTGAAGTTTTACATTTTGCTTCTTTTGAGATAGTCAAGATAGCAATATCTGCATCCTTTGAGATAGCAATCCTTCACTTCTTGTGAAATTTGCAAGGTAGCAATTTTTCTCCCCCTTTGTCTTTGTCAAAAAGAAGGGAGGACTAAATGGCTATAAATTTTAATCATTATACAAGTCATTTTTCATATCAATTATAAATTTGCATCAATCAATATATCAATCATCATATGATGCATACAAGACAACAATGCAAAGAAATCATATTATGAAGGATATCAATATATAAATTCAACAAGGATTAAAACCAAACGATTTCATTCATGATTCATAACTTTCCTTTTAGCAAGATCAAGATTCATATTTATTTATTTTCAATTCAAGACAAATGTCATACAACCAAGAATCATGATATATAAAAGCATATCATTTCATAGATCAAGTCATGATTCATTAATTCATCATAAGGCAAATTTCTTTTATATCAATTTTTCAATTGCCACATAAGGCATACAAGCCAAAGAATTCTTGTTATTTCTATATCATGAAAGATATGATGTCAAGGCTAATAGTTCATTTGATAATAAAAGCAACAACTTGATTTATGCATGATAGATCTAAATTCATCATGAATCATAAAAATAATTTTAAGTATCACTTATCAAGATATCAAGACTTGGATTGTGATAAAGCTCATTCAAGTTCGAATCATCCAAATCATTAACATAGTTTATGAGATTCACAAATGACATAAATTTGAATTGTTCTCCTCTTTGGTAAATGATAAAAAGAAGCAATCATAGAGGAAAAGATTTTGATTTCCATAAAAGAATGTCTCAAGTCAAGAGTTCTAGAAATCAAAGTCATGATTCATAAACCTTATTCACTTTATCAAGATCATTCTTACGAGATTCATAAATGACATAGATAGACTTGAATAAAACTTATCATCAAAACCATTTTCATAGATCAAGAGATTCACATAAATGAGTTCATTAATCTTGATTAGATTGAAAATTTAGCACATCATCAAAATCTCACTCATAATTCAAATGATTTACAAAATATCATAAATGAATTTATCACTTGTCTTTCATGGAAAATCAAAAATTTTAGAGAAAGAGAGATGTTCAAGAAACATGCATTTCTCTTTTGGTGATTTTTATTTATTTTATATAAATATGCCTTTGTTTTTTTTTATGCCAAATCAAAATAAGTATTTAAAAAAATGAAAGACAACCTTCATTATAAAAATCATCAAGACAAAAATATAACACATTATTTCAAGACATGAGATTCAATTTATCATGATAATGTATTTTATTTTAAGTTGTTTATTTTATATAAGTGTACTCATGTTTCAAAAGATGAGTATCAAATTTTAAAGCCAAAACATGAGTTTGTCATCAAGATATAACAACTTCAAGTCCTCATGATATCATAAAATTTATTAAGCATGACAATAAACTTTTAACATTTTTATTTTATCATTATCAATGATGATTTTATAAGGTATGTTCAAATATTTATACGAAAGTCATCATTGTATAAATTTAAAATATAAGTTTTGTCATTAAACCTATCAAGATCAAATGCACTAAAATCTTTCATTCGAAAATTTTAACAAGAGCAATGGAGATGGTTTACATATAAGCATGCTCTTATCTTTTTCTACTAGATTCATGTATCAACATATAGATCCAAAAAGTAAGTTTCAAGAGAAATCATTAGGACCAAACGCATGATACACTCACATTTTTCAAAATATTCATCATGTTTATTTTCATGAGATTCACAAGATTGGTAAAATGAAATCATTAATCTCAATAGGATAGAAAATGCATCTTCATTTCATACAATTGATTTCATGTAAGCATGTTCAAATTTTCATGTAAAGACCATGCATCATTTTTAAAAACGAAAGCATCATCAAAACCATTAAGAACAAACACATAAAACATAAAAATAAAACATTATGATAGCACATTTTCAATCTTTATGTATTTTATTTTATGTGGTTGATCTCATATAAGCGTGTTCAAATTTTCATGTAAAGAGCATGCATCATGTTGTAAGCAAAATCATTAATGTGCTTGCTTCTATTTTTAATTTTATTTGATGTGCAAGCATGGGATGTAATTATCATAATTTTTGTGTCAAAACCATGCATCTTTTTATAAATCTGAAAAATAATTTTCAGTATGAAAACTATCAAGTCCAAGTATAACACAAGGCAACATCAAAACCACATTCCTTTCATTTGAAAAATTTATGGGTTAGGTCTTTTGATTTTATGAAGACAAGTATCATCTAAAAATTTCATCATAAAAAGTGTTAAGACCCATTAATCCAAGATAGAAGTTTTCAAATCAACATCACTTCAAAAACTCATGTATGTTATAAAATCATCAAGCATCATGTTTAGAGACAATATAAACCATCAAGATACACATGCATGGAGCATTTTCATTATTAAGCAATAACGTTCATAGAAGTGCATCACATTTAAAATGAGAAATCGATACGGAAAGCATACATGGAATTTTTCTTGTACAAGAATTATCATTCACAAAAGATTTGATGTTTTAAGCATTATCATGCAATCATCATATAAATCCAAAATTATCATTACAATCATTCATTAGGAGAATTTGTTAGGAGCAACATAAATTGATTACATGTGAGCATGTATAAATATTTCAAAGCAAGACGTAAGTTTCGTCATAAAAACCGTTAAGAATAAACACATCAAAAAATAAAACATCATGATGACACATTTTCCATTTTTATGTGTTTTATTTCATATGATTGATCTTATACGAGTATGTTCAAATATTTTATACTAAAGCCATGTATCATCATATAAAATCAATTCATAAGTTTTGTCATAACCATCAAGGCATCATTCCAAAACATAAGATATCATTATTTCAATTCCCATGCATAATATCATTAAGCATGAAAAATGAAATACACAATCATAATCATGCTAATTAATTTTTGTGTTAAACCATGCATCAAGATACGATATGGAAATCATAAACTAAGCAATCATCATTCATATTTTTTACATTTCAAAAAAAAAAAGAAGGAAAAGCATAGTATATAATTTTTTTTAATTTCCAAAAACACAAGAAAAGCATAAAAAAAATTCCTACTAACTAAATTAAATATTCATGGTAAGCATCATGTAATTTCAAAATAATTCAAGGAAGTTAAGTTACTTACCTTGTAGTCAAAAACCGTCAAAGCGTATTTCGCCTCTTCTTTACTTGATTCTTCTTTGTAAGTCTTTTTCTTCTCCTTTGGCATCTTTCTCCGTTCAAGTTCATTTGTATTTTTTAATTTTTATTTAATGAACTTATTAAGATTTAGTGTTCGAAGTTCAAAGTTCTCATTGTCCTCATCACTTAAGTCATCACTCAAGTGGTATTCATTTGTTCGAAGTTCCAAATCCTTTTTGTTCTTTAGAAGGTGGTTCATATGTTCATCATGTTCCAAATGTTCCAAGAAACTCATTTCATAGGTCATTAATGACTCGATTAATTCTTCCAATAAAAAATTATTTAAATTTTTAGTCTTTTGTATTGTAGTTACTTTTGGATCCCAACTCTTTGGGAGGGATCTTAAAATCTTGTTAGTGAGTTCAAAGTTCGAAAAACATTTACCAAGACTTTTCAAGCTATTGACGACATCCGTGAAGCAGGTGTATATATCGCCGATAGGTTCGCTTGGTGTCATTCGGAAGAGCTCAAAATCATGCAATAAGAGGTTTATTTTCGAGTCTTTAACTCTACTAGTTCCCTTGTGTGTGATTTCAAGTGTCCGCCAAATATTGAAGGCCGTTTCGCACATTGCAATCTGATTAAATGCAGTTTTATCTAAAGAACAATATAAGGCATTCATAGCTTTTGCATTTAAAGAAAATGATCTTTTCTCCAAATCCGACCATTCGTTCATCGGTTTAGAGGAATGTTGAAATCCATTTTCAATAATGTTCCATAAGTTTAAATCAAGAGAAATCAAGAAAACTCTCATTCGAGTTTTCCAATATGTAGTTCGAATCGTTAAAGAACGATGGATGAAAAATCGAAAAGCCCTTTTGAAAGCCATTTAGAGCTATTTCTCACAGGTGTAAATCTAAAAGAGAAAGAACGTGGCTCTGATACCAATTGTTAGGGATCGAACGACACTAAGAAGGGGTGGGGGGGTGAATTAGTGCAGCGGTAAAGAATGATAGATTTTCTATAATTTAAACAAGTTCGGAAACTTCGTACGATAAAAATCACGTTTTTGACTAAAACTGATTCCGATTAAAGCGTAATGGAAAGTGTTTAAAGTAAGGACTATTTAGAGAGGAAGAAGGCAGTGATAAGTAAGATGAGCAGTGAAGAAAATATGGTTTGTAGAAAGATAAATGCAAGAACATAAACGCAAACTGTTTTTATAGTGGTTCGGTCATCCGACCTACATCCACTCCCGATTCCTCTTCGCTTGAGGCCATCGGCTTTCCACTAGCTGCCTTTCTTCCAACGGGCGAAGACAAACTCCATTTTATAAACTCTGTTTATAAAGCTTCCCTCAATACCTCCCTTAAGAACACTTTTAAACTTTAGAGGAGGGACTTCTGCTTCAAATAACAGAGTTTTTCCTTAGTTTTTTTTGTACACTTCTTGCTTTTCAAGCAAGAACACTTAGGGTATTTATAGACCCCAAGAGGATTCAAGTTTGGAGCCCAAATTTGGAGCCCAAATTTGAATTGCCTCGGTTTTCCTGATTCTGGCGGTATTGGGCGGTGCCACCGCTGGTGCCCTCGGGTGCTGGGCGGTGCCACCGCTGGTGCCCTCGGGTGCTGAGCGGTGCCACCACCTGCCTGGGCAGTGCCACTGCCCAGCTCTCGGCCTCTGGGCAGTGCCACTGCCCAGGTCATTTCAGCACACTGGTTTGGGTCGAAAACTAGGCCCAAACAGGTCCAAATGAAGTTCGAATTGGCCCAAATTTGGTTTATAGGATTAACACCTAATTCTAAACTAAATTATATACTAACTACAAATTTTAAAGATATTTTCTAAGCTATTACAAAGTTCACAAGACAAGACTTCTTTTGGTGAGCTTTCGGTAGTCTTCCGACAAACCCTCAGAAACCATTCTACGGACTCCCGACAAGCTCCGATCTTTCTTGGCAAGCTCCGCAAACTTCTGAAAACCCTTCGGCAAGCTCCCTACTCATTTTTGACCAGTTCCGGCAACACTCTCAATGAATCTTCGGACTTTCGTCAAACTCTCGAACTCCCAACGATCCATCATACTTGTCTTCTGGCACTTTGATTTGCTTTATATCTTCATCGTCATCGTAGTTAATCCTGCACACACAAACCAAAACTCTACTATGATCTAGACAAGTATTACAATGCAAATTGACATTCAGTTGCCCGGCACGTCATTGGTCGGCGCTTCGTCTGATTCTTTGGCATATCGTCCTCTCTTGCGATCCGTTACCCAGTCGGTGGTTGACCTCCGCAACCCCGATACCCTTGGCGCAACATGCTTTTCTTGGCCCGATGCCCGACGTCCGAAGCCTCCTACTAATTATCGATCGAACCTTCGGCTCGACATCCAATATCTTGACGTGATCACTTCCAACATAACGTCAATTCCTCCAATGTCAACTATCTAATCTTGATCGATAGTAGACTTGCGTAACTCAAAATGTAGTTAAACAATAAATCACAATCAATTAGTTTCATCATCAAAATCCGAGATTCAACATCCACTTCAGCATCTCGAGCATCTGAGAGGGTCACCCCCATATAGGCATCAATTTGGGGGGAGTAGTCATTCAAGCATGACATGGTATTGAAGAAGAAGGTGGGAGGTTGTTGCACTGAGGTGGCTTCTATTAGTTGCTAGCCCAACTCCCCCACACCCCCAAGGTTGAGCAACATAGAAGAAGTCGCAATGCCAATACATGCATGATTTGTGCAAGCACAAGATGGCATTGTTCGTGGTGCTCTAAATGTAGAATCTATCTGACCTGGCAAAGGGGAACCCCTTGAGGCAACATGACATTCATTGAAGGCATCTGATATCATATGGAAGGATGGGCGTTTGGCTAGCTAGTACCTTCAAAGGCTCTTATTGGCTCCCTCCCCAAGCAAGTATACAATTTGTAGTAATGATTGAGAAGGCAACAAAGCTTGCCATGGTGGTAAGCTCTTATTGACAATTCATTTAAGTTGTTAGGTTTTCCACCTTAGTCATTATTCTTCTAATAGTTTCTTTCTTATATAGCATACCCAGGCTTATTAAATGAATCTAAGATTCAGGATATATCATCACATTATTGAATGATGAGAATGTTGAGAAACCATAGAGAGCATCACATGTGTAATGGGAAAATAAAATAAAAATTGATTTCTCAAAAGAATCTTATTTGATCTTCGTACGATGATTGAGAGCGAAAACTAGTAAAATCGAAAACTATGTAACATGTGTGAGATGTTCTCACCTAAGGAAGATTGTAAGTCTCCAATTTGTAGATCTCAGTCTATGGATAAAGGAGCTCTTGCAAACTCCTTTTTAACGGTGATCCACACGGTAGATGAATCGATGATGCACCTCCTCTCACGATGTGTTCCTTCCTCGCCTTCGTGCACCACCACACAATAGCAAACACAAGACCTTCTTGCTATTCTCATACCCCAAATAGGGTTAATGGTAGGGGAGGAAAGGGAGAGAGAAGAATAGGAGGTGGATGGCCAAAGAGTCTAGTCAATAATCCTTTGGTCCCTCTCCTACTTATAGAGAGTCCTTTCAACTTAACTCTAATAGATCCTACCCTATTAGGTATTAGATCTTCATCAAAGTATCTTGGCATATTAGATATTAGATCTCCATTCAATTATCCCTAACATAACAGAAATTGGATCCCATCCAATAACCACTCTAAGCCCTATTGGATCTCACCCAAAGGATCCAGTAGAACAAGAGCTTATTGGATATCATATGTCTAATCCTCTATTTGTCACATCATCCATAATATATGTGACCTTTTAGGCCCAATATTGAGCTGGCCGTGAGTTGCACCTGTTAGGACTCCTTCTAACTTAATGAATTATTATCCTCATAATAATTCACTAACTAATTGACTATGGATGTGCTAGGTTACTATGTCATAGTCCCCAAACGATATAGGGAGATCTAATCCATTAGACTTGTCTACCCTCAATTACCAATCATCTATAGTCCCTCATCTGGATAATATTCTAGATATTATATACCGGGCATAGTGCTATCAAGCCTATATGAAATCTATCTGAGTCATACTCTAATCGAATTCTTTTAGAGAACTCTTTCTCTCTCAATCAGAATCTCAAGCTTATCAGATTCATCATAATTCAATCAACCTTAACTAGGAATTTGCTTGAGCAAGAACACATAAGATATTTTCTCATGACACTGAGAGTGAATGATTCTCTATTGATACTCAATTACTATCGTAAGGTTAGTTACTACTTCTAATAACTGGTTGTGCTAGGTCAGGAACTTCCAGTTCTATAGGGCATCCTTATTATCTTAAGATCAAGGACTAGATGCACAACTATGACTATGGAATTGCTATCTGATAATGAGGTATCATTAACCAACCAACAATTCCTAAGCAAATTATTCAGTGAACTTTCTCTAATAAGCACTTGCACTATATCCCTAGTGTCCCTACACAAGAAGTTATGAGACTATTAGGATTCCTTTTATTTTTGAACTTTGAATAATGTTTTATTAGGTTTGTCTAGTTCAGTAAGAGTCGAATATGAGTTATTTGATATTTATTTATTTATTAGGTGTCCAAGTCTTGATGGACTCTAGGTAAAACTTTATAAATAGGGATATAACTGTTTCTTTTTAAAAAGAAATGAAAATATTATTTCAGCCTTTTGGCAAACCCTAGGAGGCCGATCCCCTCGAAGTGATCAATGAGTTTGACCCCCTTGAAATGATCATCTCCTTTTCTTTCACTTCTTTCACTTCTTCTACGATAAAACCCTAGGGGTCTTATCACACAGTCTTTAATATAGTAGGCTAAGTGACCAGCAACCTTACTATCCATTAAATTATTAGTATTAGCAATATCAATCAAAACTGTAACAAGTTGATATTCTAAAATTCCTCTAACTTTCATAGTTTGCAGATTAGAATAGCTGGCTAATGCATGAACTATATGTGTGATAGGTCTAACATCTTTATTATAATCTACACCTTCATGATCGGAGTCCACATTATCATCTTCCGGTTCCTCTCCAATTGATTTAATCATTAGAAGTTGCCCTTGTTTACATCGGTGCTCCTTACTCTTCTTTTCATCACAGTGCCAGTATAAACCCTTTGCTGATCTTTCCTTGAGCTCTTCTTAGGTTAGTCTTTGAGTGTTAGGGTTTTGGCTAGGAATAGATGGGGCTAGTGGCTTACTGATCATTTATTTGTTGTCACTTCTGTTTTGATGATTTTTCCTGCTAATTTTTTCCTCATGCAAACATGCAAATAAGATTGTAGTTATCATAGTGTGGGGTTGGTGAGCTTTGACTTCACACCATATATTTGGATTAAGTCCTTTGATAAATATTCCCACCAGTTATCATTTGGACTAATATCTAGCTTGATTTGATAATAGTTCAAATCTGCTATAATATTCTAGCACTATAGATATCTGACAAATTTTAGTGAGTTGCCCATCAATATTCTCATATTCAAACAGTCCAAAGTAAATAAGAAGCCTCTCTTGAATTGTTCCCATAAGAGGATCCCATGGCAAGTTTTATACCAATCATACCATTGTATTACATCTCCATCTAGTTGGATTAAAGCTATTTCTACCTTGGATTATTTTGGAGTTTTGTGAAAATGGAAAAAAAATTTCTACCCTAGAAATCCAACTAGTCGGATCTCCCTCTTCCTATCTTGGGAATTCTACCTTCATGCGTGCATAGCTTGTATCCTATTCTTGGTTCCTTTTTCCTGTGTCTCTAGATTGGTTAAATGTAAAACTTAAACTTTTATCTTGTTGAAACTTGCTGAAGCTCTCTAATAGACTCTGTTTAAAATTGTTAAGGGTTTCTTACAGTCGGTTCTTAATTTTGATTTTCAAGGCTTCTAATTGGGCTTTCATTAAGTTGTCGATAGCCATTGTATAAGATTACAGATCTATAATCCCTAACTCCTATTCTAATATCAGGTTAAGGGCATCAACACTGGCCTATTTGGTGTTGCTACTATGATACCGGTTGGTTCAGTGCTACTACTACAATGTCGATCAATTGCAGTGGTGGCTGCGATCAATGGCAATGGTGGCTGCGATCAATGGCAGTGGTGGCTGCGATCACTGTGTGGGAAGCAATGATGCTTGTTGTAGTCACTGCATGTAGAGATCACTATTGCTGAGCGTTGAGAGGCAACGATGGGGTATGGTTAGGAGCAACGCTTCCGAGGGCTCACTATAGTCGAGGAAACAACAATGGTTATAATGGCTGTTGTTGGGATCAAGTCAGCACTAAGAGGGGGTTGAATTAGTGTTTATGATAAAAATATCAGTTTAGAAAATATCATTCGATTCAAAGATTTAATTTTGATGAAAGCCGTATCAGAAATACTTTAAACTTAAAGTGTGAGTGTGAGCAGTGAGCAAGTAAAGTGGTTTGTAGTAAAGGTAAACAACAAAGAAACATATGCAAACTAATTTATAGTGGTTTAGTCATCGTGATCTACATCCACTCTTAATTCCTCTTCCATCGAGGCCACTAGCATCCACTAACGATCTTTCTTCATTGGGCAAAGACAAACTATCCTCTTACAATCATTTTCTCCTTTCCACAGGTTTAGGAGATAATCTTTACAACCCCTTTTACAAGTATTCCCTCACACTCTCCCTTAAAATAAGCTCTAAGTATGTGGAGGAGGAAACTCAACTTTCTAATAGGGTTTACAGCTTTAAAATCATTGAGTTTTGTTATACTTTCTTGCTGTTCCAAGTAGGAATACCTAGGATATTTATAAACCCTAAGTGGCATAAAAAATAAAGCCAAAATTTTAAACACCCTGAGATTTTGAGATACTAGTGGTACCACCGCCAGTGCTGAGTGGTACCACCGCCTAGTTTGCTCTAACACTAGGTGGTACCACCACTTGACACAATCTTAGAGACTATGCCACAAGCAGTTCCACCACCTGACGTGGCCCTAGGTCACTATTTTGGGCCTTTCTCTTGGCCTAAAAATAGTCCTGACTTAGGCTTAATGAGTCCCTAATTAAGTTAGCCTAATTATATTCTAAACCAACCCAATTAAACCTTTAAACTACTTCAATATAGACAAATTATTACAAAGCACAAATCATATGTTGTTCGGAATGTGATTGGTTCATCGGCGCTTCGTCCGATCCTTCGGCGCATCATCCTCTCTTGTTGCCTATTGCCCAATCGGCATGTTGACCACTACAACTCTGATCTCCTTGGCATAATATCTGTTGAATCTTGGATTTTGATGATGAAGTCAATTGGTGAATTATTTGTTCTAATCCACATTATTGAGATAAGTGTGCAGAATTAACTATGATAGCATGAAAATATAAAGCAATTTACCGAGGTCAAGTTCGCTGGGAGTTCGAGAGTTCACTAGAAGTCCGAAGGATCATCGGAAGTGCTACCGGAACCAACTGAGATAGAATCAGGGACTTGTTGTAGGTTTCGAAGTTCGCCAAAAAAATCGTCGGAGGTTTGCGGAGATCACCGAGAAGGTTCGGAAGTTGCCAAAGACTCGTCGGCCACAGAATCTAGGAGCTTGTTGGGAGTTCGTCGAAAGAAATTCGAGGGAGTGTTGGAAGTCCGTCGGAAGTTCGTCGGAAAGCTCGCCGGAAGAAGACTTGAAGATGTCATTTTAAAATTACTTAGAATTATATTTTAATTTCGTAGTTAGCACATAATTAGGGTAAGGATTAGGTAATAATCCTGTTAAACCATGGTAGGGGCCAATTGGGCCCTAATCGGGCTAATTTGGGCCGAAGTTAGGGCCCATTTAGCCTTGCTAGAATCAACCTAGCGGTGGCACTGCTCTAGGTCAGTGGTAGTACCGCCGATAGTTATTACCTGCCAGTGGTGGTACCGCTAGTGTCAGGTGATGGTACCGCCAGCAACCTAGAAAATCGAGAAGATTCAAATTTGGGCTCCAAATTTGAATCCTCTTAGAGGCTATAAAAACCCCTCTCATCCTTGGGTTGCTGTATGCAAGCACATATACTTTATTCAAATCTCTAGAAATCCCTCCTTAAGTTTTCTCGTGTTCGATTCAAAAGAAAGGAGTGAGTGCTTGTAAGGGTTATCTCCTAAGCCCGTCAAAAGGAGAAAGCACTGTAAAAGGGAATTAGTCTTCGCCTTTGGAAAGAAGACACATAGTGGAAAGCCAATAGCCTCAAGAGAAGAGGAATCGGGAGTGGACGTAGGTCGTATGACCGAACCACTATAAAAATTCTGGTTTGCATTTCAATATTGTTATTTACATTTCTGCAAATTGGTTCATTTACTTACTCCGTATCCTCCTCACTTTCTTATGAATCATTTTAAGTTTATACGTAATCGAAACAAGATTTCATCGAAAAGTATTTTTGTTGCACAAAGTTTTCGAAGTTGTTTTAAATCACCAAAAAGTTATCTTTATTAACTGCTGCACTAATTCACCCCCCCTCTTAGTGTCGTTCGATCCCTAACAATTGGTATCAAGGCAGGTTCACTCTCATATTTGGTTTAAAACCCAAGAGAGATGGCTTACTCAAGCATGCAAGAGGGTCACTCCATTACACGTCCGCCTATGTTTAATGGGTCGTATTACATGTATTGGAAGACTCGTATGAGGTTCTTTCTTATTTCCATGGATTTTGAGCTTTGGAATATCATCAAAAATGGATTTCAAATATCTTCTCTTCCGATGAGTAAATGGAATGAATCAGAGAAGAAGGTTTTTGCTTTAAACACAAAGGCTATGAATGCCTTGTTTTATGCACTCGACAAAAATAAATTTAATTATGTTTTGATTTGGAAATCGGTTTTTGATATTTGGCGTAATCTTGAGATCACTCATGAAGGCACTAACTGAGTGAAAGAGTCCAAAATCAACATTCTTGTGCATTCTTACAAACTTTTCCAAATGAAACCAAGTGAGTCCATTGGAGACATGTATACCAGCTTCACGGATGTCATCAATGGACTCAAAGCACTTGATAAAGGTTTTTCTAATTTTGAACTTGTAATTAAAATTTTAAGATCCCTTCCAAAGAGTTGGGATCCAAAAGTTATGGTCATTCAAAAGGCCAAGTATCTTAAAATTTTTTCTCTCGAGGAACTTATTGGGTCTCTAATGACCTACAAAATGACATATCATGCTCATGAAGAGCTCGAGAACCCCCTCCCAAAGAACAGGAAGGATATGGTATTAAGAACATAAGAAGACCACTTGAAAGGAATATCAAGTGATGAGGATAGTGACGATGATATTGCACTTTTAACTCGAAAATTTAAAAAATTTATAAGAAAAAATAAATTTAGAAATGACACTAAAAATAAACTTGAACTAAAAAAGGACTAAGTCATGTGTTACGAATGCAAGAAGCCAGGGGACTTAAAAAATGAATGTCCCCAAGCCAAGAAAAAGCAACCAAAGAAGAAGAAAGCTCTAAAGGTGATATGGGATGACTCAAGTAATTCCGAGAATGAAGAAGCAAGCAACAAAGAGGAGGCCAACTTCACGCTAATGGATTTAGGAGAAGAGGTATGTGATTTAATTAATGAAGATTTATCTTTTGATGAATTTTTTTATCTTTTTTATGAATTATTTGATAAGTGTAGAACTATTAGTAAGAAGTTCAATCTATTAAAGAAAGAGCATGCTTTATTACAAAATAAGTTTGATAGTCTTCAAACTCCTTCTTTACCCTCATGCTCTAAGTGTGAACACTTAGAAGCAATAAAAAGTGAGAACTTGCTACTAAAGAGACCCTAAACAAGTTTAAGGTCAGTAGCAAGGGCTTGGACATGATCTTTGCAAATAAGGGTCAAGTCGTAAATAGAAGTGGAATTGGATTTATGAGTGGATCTCACCAAAATCGTACCACCTTCATTAAAGGACCCACACTACATGTATCACCTTGTTTGAAATGCAATTATTGTTGAAAATTCGGACATGTTGTTTATAAATATTTGTTTAAGAAAATTAGTCCACACAAATTGATCTGGGTTCCTAAAGGAACCATAGATAATTTAATGCTTAATGACAAAATTAGTAGATAAATTTTTGAGGCACCCAAAATCAAATGGTTATCTAAAAATTATCCTCTTTTGTATACACACTCACAAGCTAGAAGCAAGAGATGGTATCTTGATAGTGGATGCTCAAGGCATATGACCGGAGATCCATCTCAATTCTCAATGCTCACTAGCAAAGAAGAAGGGTATGCCACCTTCGGAGACAACAACAAGGGTAAAATCATTGGCAAGGGAATCATAGGTAACGAATCAAGTTTTTCAATAATAATGTGTTACTAGTTGATGGATTAAAATATAATCTTTTGAGCATTAGTCAATTATGCGATAAAGGTTACATTGTTAGATTTGAATCTAATACTTGCATCATTGAAAAACCAAACAACAACATATCCATGATTGCATTAAAACAAAATAATGTCTACACTATTAACATTGAAGAACTTAGTAATGAAATGTGCTTTTCTATTTTAAATGATGATGTTTGGCTTTGGCATAGGAGATTAGGCCATACAAGCATGAAACTAATATCTAAAATTTCATCTAGAGAACTAGTATGAGGAATTCCAAATATCAAGTTTGTCAAGGAAAAGTATGTGATGCATGTCAATTAGGAAAATAAATAAAAACTAGCTTCAAATCAAAGAATCAAATAAGCACCTCTAGACCATTACAATTTATCTATAAGGATTTATTTGGACCAATCGACACAACAAGTCTAGAAGGTAGCAAATATGCATTTGTTATTGTAGATGACTATAATAGATATACTTGGACCTATTTTTTTGCTCACAAAAGTGATTGCTTTAAATGTTTTTCTAAATTTTGTAAACTTACTCAAAACAAAAAGGGTTTCATGATTTCATCGATTCGAAGTGATCATGGTGGAGAATTCCAAAACCATGACTTTCAAAATTTTTATGAATTTAATGGGTATAACCACAACTTCTTTACTCCAAGAAATTCTCAACAAAATGGAGTAGTAGAAAGAATGAATAGAAATTTATAAGAAATGGTAAGAACCATATTAAATAAATATAGTTTACCCAAGTTCTTTTGGGCCGAAGCTATTAATATGGCTTGCTATGTCATGAATAGGGTTCTAGTAAGACCATCTCTATCCAAAACCCCATATGAATTATGAAATAACAAAAAACTAAATGTTTCTTATTTTAAAGTTTTTGATTGCAAATGCTTTATCTTGAATGAAAAGGATGCCTTAGGAAAATTCGATGCTAAATCCGATAAAGACATCTTTCTTGGTTATTCTTCCGTTTCTAAAGCTTTTCGGGTTTTTAACAAAAGAACTTTAGTTATAGAAGAGTCTATTCATGTAGTTTTTAAGGAATTTTTCGAATTTAAGAAAAATAATTATGATGATGATCTTGGTTTTGATGATTTAAATTTGAATGAACCCTCTCGTCAAAATGGTAACTTGGATGCATCTTCTTTCCAAATTTCCTTACCTAAGGAATGGAAGTATATAGATACCCATCCTAAGGAGCTAATTATAGGAGACACATCAAAAGGGGTTCAAACTCGTTCCTTTTTTAAAAAATTTTGTGCCCATGCCGCTTTTATTTCTTAAATTGAACCTAAGTGCATTGACGATGCCTTGAAAGATGATTCTTGGGTATCGCAATGCAAGAAGAATTGAATCAATTTGAGAGGAATGAGGTATGGAAGCTTATTTCTAGACCTAGTGGCCATTTAGTTGTTGGTACTAAATGGGTCTTTAGAAACAAGCAAGATGAATATGGTATCGTGGTTAAAAACAAGGCTAGACTAGTGGCCAAAGGTTTCAACCAAGAAGAAGGTATCGATTACGAAGAGACCTTCACTCTTGTGGCAAGATTAGAAGCCATTAAGATGCTCCTTGCCTATGCTAGTAGTAATAATATCAAATTATTTCAAATGGATGTCAAAAGTACTTTCTTAAATGACTTTATTTTCGAAGAAGTGTTTATTGAACAACCTCTCGATTTTGAAAACTTTTCTATTCCTAACCATGTGTTTAAATTGACTAAGGCTCTCTATGGGTTAAAACAAGCTCCAAGGGCTTGGTATGAGAGACTTAGTTCATTTCTAATCTTAAATAATTTTACTAAAGGTAAGGTTGATACTATATTGTTTGTTAAATATTTTGAAAATAATTTTCTTGTTGTTCAAATTTATGTTGATGACATTATTTTTGGTTCTACTAATGAATCATTATGTGAATCATTTGTCAAGTGTATGAGTTATGAATTTGAAATTAGTCTAATGGGTGAACTAACCTTCTTTTTAGGATTACAAATTAAACAACTTAGTAATGGTATATTTCTTAATCAATCTAAATATACATTAGAATTGTTAAAATGATTTAACATGGATGGTTTAAAAGCTATAAACACTCTTATGAGTACTTCCACTAAGTTAGACATGGACGAAAGTGGAGAAAGTTTTGATCAAAAAACATATAGGGGAATGATAGGTAGCTTACTTTACCTTACCACAACTAGACTGGATATCATGTTTAGTGTAGGTTTATATGTAAGATTCTAAGCAAATCCTAAGTTATCTCATCTTAAAGCCATTAAAGGAACACTTAGATATCTTAAAGAAACTT
The DNA here is from genome assembly GCA_024322285.1 of Musa beccarii. Classification (NCBI taxonomy): domain Eukaryota; kingdom Viridiplantae; phylum Streptophyta; class Magnoliopsida; order Zingiberales; family Musaceae; genus Musa; species Musa beccarii. The sequence goes on from CM044398.1 coordinate 58,792,143, forward strand.
CTAACCTAGGATTATGGTATCCTAAATCCGATGACTTTGATTTAAAAGCCTATGCAGATGCGAATTTTGACGGATGTAGAATAGATAGAAAAAGCACATCTAAGACATGTCAATTTTTAGGACATGCACTTGTTTCTTGGTCTTCTAAGAAACAAAACTCTATTGCACTATCTACGGTCGAAGCCGAATACATAGCCACAAGTGTATGTTGTGCACAAGTTATTTGGATAAAAAATACATTAGAAGACTATGGAATTCATTTAAAAAATATTTCCATAAAATACGATAATATAAGTGCTATTTGTCTAACCAAAAATCCTATTCAACACTATAGAACTAAGCATATTGACATTAGGCATCACTTTATATGAGATCCCATCAATAATAATGATGTCATTCTGGAATTTATTGATACAAAGCATCAATTAGCGGACATTTTCATAAAACCATTAAATGAAGAATAATTTGACTTTATTAGAAGGGAATTAGGCATGTTGAATTGTCCTCATGAATGAGTTTTATTGTATGCCTTTTCCAAAATTTTTCATCATCTTTTTGGTTTTCATGGATTTGACTTCATTTTTTTTATTTCGTAATTATCTTATGACATCTTAAAGAGTGATACAAGACACCATTTTATTTTAATCAAACACATTAAACTTTTGAAAAAAAAATTATATTTTTAAGTGTGCCAGCGGTGGCACCGCTAGAAGTGGCGGTAGCGCCGCTTGAGCGCTCGGTCCCCAAGCGATGGCACGGCTCGGTTGGCGATGGCACCGCCCGAGAGCCCCCTTATATAAAGGGGGGGTTAGGGCCAGCGGTGGAACCACCCCCAACCCGTGAGAGAACTCCCAAGCTCTCTTCCCATCCCCTCTAAACCTACTAAACCTCATTTAAACCTTTTAGAAAACTAAGAGAGAGTTCCATCTTGGATCAAGACCTCCCCCAAGAAATCTCATATAAGGTAACATCTAAATTTTTCTTTTCTTCTCAATACATGGCTTATTCCTTAACGTTCTTTCTTGATCTATCATCATGATTAGATATGGCTCCTAAGATATCATCAAAGGATAAAGAGAAAAGGTTGGAAGGAGATTCATATTACCCATCCCTCTTTAGATCTAATGAAGTAGCCCTTAGGTACCCTAATTTCGATGCAAGAACCATGCATAAGGGAAAATATGTTGATCTAGGTGAACTAGGAAGCCTAGAACCCATTAGGTGGTTCGCCAATTTGGATGTCTTGCCTATCTTATAAATCGATGAACTAATTTACCCTAGGTTGGTTAAGTTGTTTTATGCAAATTTAAGTGTGGATGATGATAACTTGACTACCTACCTTTTAGGAACCCAAATTTGAATTTTTGATAGTACAATATGTGAGATGAATCTCAGAAAAGGATAGGAGTTGTTATTTCAGAGGCCAGTGGAATATGGATGCAATTGGAGCAACCTACTCTGAGGCCTTAGAAACTATTTTTGCAAATCCTAACCTAGGCATAGTTCCCAAAAGCTGTGAGCACTTGTTACCCTTTAATTCTAAAATTCTTCATCACATCATCATAAGCATTCTTATTCCTAAACAATATCACCATGATGAGATTAGAGTAATAGAGTTAAGTACCATGTATTGGATTATGACCGGATAAAATAATTATTTTAGATACTTGATCCGGCAACATATGATGGACATAATATCTAGAGACTTGATGTTACCATATGGAGGTTTAATCACTAGATTGTTACTTGCACACAATATCTGTATATCACCCGATGAAGAAGTAATACAAGTCGACAAATATAACACTATTAACAGAAACCTACTCAAGAGACTTAGGTGCACATTTAGAAATGATATATGGACTAGTCAGCCTAGAAGGACTGATCCAGCTCCCCCACTAGTAAAATAATCTGAAACACCAGTTTTTAGGGGAAATGAATCTCCTCCTCCTAGTCTCTTTGGTGCAGCACCATCCGAACCAACTCCTGCTCTATCTTCTGAAAATCCAATCATGATAGAAATAAATCAAATCAAATCACAACAAGAGCAAATCAAATTACAACAAGCTGAAATTTTGAGGGAAGTATGACAGATGAACCGGAAGATAGATCACATGTATAAGCACTTTGAAATTCCTCTTGAGGAATAGTTATTGTATTAAACCTTTTTTACTATTGCAAACCTCTATGCTACCTTGATATACTTTTGAAATTGTCCTATTATATGATGTTGTATGTTTCTTTCCAAAATTTTGTTAACTTTGGGTATCATCAATGACATCTTTTGAATGTTTTTTTATCCTTCGATCGTAAGATTTAAATGATGCTTTCATGATATTTTGGATGATTTGATGTCTTCCTTGAATGATCGATCTTAATGACATAGTAAAATTGATTTCATTTTATAAATGCTAAGTTGAAGCTTTGTGAATTTTGACATCTCCTTCTCATGATTTCTAAATTCATATGAGATGTTTTGATGAATGACTTTAATGATCTATACTTCCACTGTGTAATCTTATTCCTGGATTTTAAATTTGCTATCTTAAACCTTTCATTCTCCTTCATAAATGAATCTTTCACAGCTTGATGAATGATGATTGATCATTTTCTGAATTTCATAAACTTGACTTAAAATGATGATCAAAACATTTTCAGATTTATCGGGTGACATATTTTATTTTCTAAGCCTCATGAATTAAATATGTTTGATATACTTGATAAATCACTACTCTTACATTTTTTTTATACTTCACCTCCTTTTTGTTGATGACAAAGGGGGAGAAGAATATGCAAACAAATTGATGACGTGCAAATGATTTGATAAAAAGTCTTGCATGCATCATATTGAGAAGAATATGACAAATAAATTAGCAAATATCTTATATGTGTTATTATTGCGATTCAATTACTTTTGCCATGCTTTATAATTAAAAATTAGTTGATATCTTTAAAAGCAATCGTAATAAAATTTATATCGTATCGCAAATGCTTAACATGTAGACTTTTGAAAAATTCGCTATCATATCATGTATAATAAATTGGTATCCTTCATTGGAATGATAAGTTATCATCTAATGATATATTGCTTAATTGATATCATACCTTGCATTTGTATCAATATCATTTGATCCATGTTTCTTTTCAAATTAAAATTGGTATTTCTTGTTGAAATGATATATGTCTATTATCATTCGACTTGAAATTAATTGTCATGTCTTGGCACTATAAAAAATATGAAGTTTCATATTTATGAATAAAAGCTCATACTTGTTAAGCATAATGATAAGTTCAACGGATGAAGCTTATCGGTTTCAGCTTGAATTCAAAGAGATTGAATTCAAGTGTTTTTACCTTCTCATAATATAGCATATAGATAGGAGTGTTGGGAAATCCTTCAAGGGGGAGCGACATCACATGCGCAGCGGAAGAACAGAAAAACAAAACCCTAGATTTCCTATAAAAAGTTTCCGTCATCGTGCGAAGATCGGTGCGTCAAAAACAAATCCACAAATACTACATGTGTTAAAGAAAATACCTAGTGAGATCGTATATCCCTAAATTCTTACAGATCTGTGGGAGAGGATGAAGGAAGTCAAGTGTCCTCCTCTCTAGCGGTATCCGCACAGCAGGGATTGCGACGATGCACCTCTCTCTCTGGGGAGAGGCAAATAGGAGATGGCTACCAAAACCCTCAACCTATAGAGCTACGGTTCCCTTCTATTTATAGAGGTCCCCCTGAAAACCCTAATGGATCTTTTGCCCTATTGGGTATTAGATCTCCATCCAATTACCCAAGCCTCTTAGATTAATGGGTTTCTACCTAATAATCTCTTATTAGCAATTATTGGATCTCATCTCAGGATCTAATAATTCAGGGGCTTAATGAATATCGAATAAGATAGGGGGTTCAACGGATATCTCATATACGAACCTCTACTCGTCACAATACCTACCATATGTGTGTGATCCTCTAGGCCCAATATTGAGCTGGCCGTGAGTTATACTTGTCAGAACCCCTTCTGACATAGTGAATTATTATTTCTATAATAATTCACCCAACTCATCGACTGCGGACGTACCAGGCCACTATGTCGCGGCCCCCAGACGATATAGGGGAATCTAATCTTTTGGACCTATCTATCCTCAGTTACCATGTATCTATAATCTCTCATCCATCTAATATCCCAGAGACCCTATACCGGGCATGGTGCTGTCAGGCCCATACGGTCTCTCCTCGAGTCTTGCTCTTGTCGAATTCTCCCGGAGAACCCTTTCTCTCTCAATCCGAATAACCTTGGCCAAGGATTTGTTCGAGCAAGAACACATGGGATATTCCTCTCATGATACCGAGAGTGGATGATCCTCTATTGACACTCAATAGCCCTCGTAAGATTGGCTACCACTCCCAATGACCGGTTATACTAGATATGAAACTTTCCAAACCTATAAGTCTGGTATCAAAGAGTGGAGTACTCATACAGGACATCCTTGGTGTCTCAAGTCTAAGGACCAGATACACTATTGGGACTACGGAATTACTGTCTAACGTGAGGTATCAATAACCATCCAGCATTCCGTAGGCGGATCAATCAGCGAACTCATTCTCCAATGAGCACATGCACTGTACCCTTAGTGTCCCCACACGAGTAGCTATGAGACCAGCTACCTCCATCATATGAACGGGTATACAGCACACCAGTCTATCCGGTTATCTCGATGTCCTTCTCGAGTAACCTATGACCAGGATAATTTAGGGTCTGTGTTTAAAGGTGAATCGACCTCATTATCGTGATCTCATCACGATCCGATTCCCATTGCACAGATTTAAGGACATCACAATATATGCTAGATAATGTGAGATAATGCCAATAATCATAAGCAAAGAGATTTACGCAGCATGTTACAAATGCTATCACTCATGTGACTGGCTTGTAGGGCACCTATAACTAGCAAGGGGGAGTTAAGATTAACTCTATCATCAATTGATTGTCATCATCAAAAAGGGGGAGATTGTTGAATCTCGGATTTTGATGATGAAGTCAAGTGGTAGATTATTTGTTCTAATCCATATTGTTGAGATAAGTTTACAGGATTAACTATGATAGCATGAAAACATAAAGTAATTTTCTGAGGTCAAGTTTGCTGGGAGTTCGAGAGTTCACCGGAAGTTCGAAGGATCGTTGGAAGTACTATTGGAACGAACCGAGATAGAATCAGGGACTTGCCATAGGTTTCAGAAGTTCACTGGAAAAATCGTCGGAGGTTTGCGGAGATCACTGAGAAGGTTCGGAAGCTTGCCAAAGACTCATTGAACTCGCCACAGAATCCAGGAGCCTGTTGGGAGCCCACCGAAAGAAATCCGAGGGAGTGTCGAAAGTCCGACGAAAGTTCATCGAAAAGCTCGCTAGAAGAAGACTTGAAGATGTCAATTTAAAATTGCTTAGAATTATGTTTCAATTTTGTATTTAGCATGTAATTAGGGTGAGGATCAGGTAATAATCCTGTTAAACCTTAGTAAGGGCCAATTGGGCCCTAGTTAGGCTGATTTGGACTGAAGTTAGGGCCCATTTAGCCTTGCTAGAATCAGCCTGGCGGTGGCACCGCCCCAGGTCAGTGGTAGTATCGCTGACAGTTATTACCTGCCAACGGTGGTACCGCTTGGTAGGCGGTGGTACCGCCAGTGTTAGGCAGTGGTACCGCCAGTGTCGAGCGGTAGTACCGCCAGTAACCTAGAAAATTAAGAAGATTCAAATTTAGGCTCCAAATTTGAATCCTCTTGGAGGCTATAAAAACTCCTCCCATCCCTGGGTTGCTACATGCAAGCACATACACCTTGAAAGAAAAAACTCTATTCAAATCTCTAGAAATTATTCCTTAAGTTTTCTCTTGTGTTCGATTCAATAGAAGGGAGTGAGTGCTTGAAAGGGTTGTCTCCTAAGCCCATAAAAGAAGAAAACACTATAAAAGGGAACTAGTCTTTGCCCTTGGAAGGAAGACACCTAGTGGAAAGCCGATGGCCTCAAGAGAAGAGAAATCAGGAGTGGACGTAGGTTATTTAATGGGTATCTAAAAACCATCCTCTTTTGTAGATACACTCACAAGCTAGGAGCAAGAGATGGTACCTTGATAGTGGATGCTCAAGACACATGACCGGAGATCCATCTCAATTCTCTAAGCTCACTAGCTAAGATGAAGGGTATGTCACCTTTGGAGACAACAACAAGGGTAAAATCATTGGCAAGGGAACTATAGGTAACAAATCAAGTTTTTTAATTGATAATGTGTTATTGGTAGATGGTTTAAAGCATAATCTTTTGAGCATTAGTCAATTATGTGATAAGGGATGTATTGTGAAATTTGAATCTAATGCTTGCAACATTGAAAAACCATATAACACATCTATGATTGCACTAAAATAAAATAATATCTACACTATAAACATTGATGATCTTAGTAATGAAATGTGTTTTTCGATTTTGAATAATGATGCTTGGCTTTGGCATAGGAGATTAGGTCATGCTAGCCTGAAACTAATCTCTTAAATCACATCTAACGGACTTGTTAGAGGCATTCCCAATGTTAAGTTCATTAAAGACAAAGTACGTGATGCTTGTCAACTAGGAAAATAAATAAAAATTAGGTTCAAACCAAAGAATCAAATAAGCACCTCTAGACTGTTACAATTAATCCATATGGATTTATTTGGACCAATTGACACAACGAGTTTAGGAGGTAGCAAATATGCGTTTGTCATTGAAGATGACTATAGTAGATACACTTGGACCTATTTCTTAGCTAACAAAAGTGATTGTTTAAATGTTTTTCTAAATTTTATAAACTTATTCAAAATGAATAGGGTTTCAAGATTTCATCGATTCGGAGTGATCATGGCGGTGAATTCCAAAACCATGACTTTCAAAATTTTTGTAAATCTAATGGTTATAACCACAACTGCTCTACTCCGAGGAATCCTCAACAAAATAGAGAAGTAGAAAGAAAGAATAGAAATTTACAAGAAATGGCAAGAACCATGTTAAATGAACATAACTTACCCAAATACTTTTGTGTCGAAGCCATTAATACGACTTGCTATGTCATGAATAGGGTTCTAGTAAGACCATCTCTATCCAAAACCCCTTATGAATTGTGGAATAACCAAAAACCAAATATTTCTTATTTTAAAGTTTTCAGTTGTAAATGATTTATCTTGAATGAAAAAGGATGTCTTAGGAAAATTCGATGCTAAATCCGATGAAGGCATCTTTCTTGGTTACTCTTCTATTTTTAAAGCCTTATGTATTTTTTAACAAAAGAAACTTAGTTATAGAAGAGTCTATTCATGTAGTTTTTAATGGAGTTTCCGAGTTTAAGAAAAATGATTTTGATGATGATCTTGGTTTTGATGGTTTAAATTTGAATGAACCCTCTCCTCAAAATAGTAACTTGGATACATCTTCTCAAATTTCCTTACCTAAGGAATGGAAGTATGTAGATACCCCTCCAAAGGAGCTAATTATAGGAGATCGATCAAAAGGGGTTCAAACTCGTTCCTCTTTTAAGAATTTTTATGCTAACTGCAAGTTATATGTGTCTTGCAAGCCAATCATATGAGTGATGACACTTATCACTTGATATGCACTCTTTCTTTTGCTTATTATTATTAGGTATTTTATCACTTTATCTTGCGTGCTGCATATATTGTGATGCCCTTGGATCTGTGCAATGGAAATTAGATCGTGATTAGATCATGATAATAAGACCGATTCACCTTTAAACACAGACCCTAAATAATCCTGGTCATAGGTTATTTGAGAGGGACATTGAGACAATCAGATAGACTGGTGTGCTGTATACCCGTCCATATGATGGAGGTGGTTGGTCTTATAGCTATTCATGTGGGGACATTAAGGGTATAGTGCAGGTGCTCATTGGGGAATGAGTTCATTGATTGATCCGCTTACGGAATGCTGGATGGTTATTGATACCTCATGTTAGACAGTGATTCTATAGTCCCAGTAGTATATCTGGTCCTTAGACTTGAGACACCAAGGATGTCTTGTATGAGTACTCCACTCTTTAATACCAAACTTATAGGTTTGGAAAGTTCCAAATCTAGTACAATCTATTATTGGGAGTGGTAGCCAACCTTACGAGGGCTATTGAGTGTCAATAGAGGATCATCCGCTCTCGGTATCATGAGAGGAATATCCCATGTATTCTTGCTCGAACAAATCCTTGGCTAAGGTTATTCGGATTGAGAAGAAAAGAGTTCTCTAGGAGAATCCGACAATAGCAAGCCTCGAGGAGAGACTGTATGGGTTTGACAGCACCATGCCCGATATAGGGTCTCTAGGATATTAGTTGGATGAGGGACTATAGATACATGGTAACTGAGGACAGATAGGTTCAAAGGATTGGATTCCCCTATATCGTCTGGGGGCTACGGCGTAGTGGCCTAGTACGTCCGTAGTTGATGAGTTGGGTGAATTATTATAGAGATAATAATTCACTAAGTCAGAAGGAGTTCTGACAAGTATGACTCACTGTCAGCTCGATATTGGGCCTAGAGGGTCACACACATATGGTAGGTGTTGTGACGAGTAGAGGTTCGGATATGAGATATCCGCTAGAGCCCTAATCTTATTGGATATCCATTAAGCCCCTGAATTATTGGATCCTAAGATGAGATCCAATTATTACTAATAAGAGATTATTGGGTAGAGACCTACTAATCCAAGAGGTTTGGGTAATTGGATAGAGATCCAATACCCAACAAGGCAAGATCCATTAGGGTTTACAAGGGCCTCTATAAATAAGAGGGAACTAAAGCTCTATAAGCTGAGGGTTCTTTTGGTAGCCACCTTCTGTTCTCCTCTCCCGAGAGAGGTGCATCATCGCATTCCCTGTCGTGTGGATACCGCTAGAGAGGAGGACGTTTGACCTCCTTCATCCTTCCTACAAATTTGCAGGAATTCAGGGATATACGATCTCCCTAGATATTTTCTTTTACACATGTAGTTTTCGCGGATTTGTTTTGATGCACCGATCTTCGCTCGATGACGGAACCTTTCTATGGGAAATCTATGGTTTTGTTTTTTATTCTTTCGCTGCGCATGTGATGTTGCCCCATAGGATTTTCCAACACTAACGCCACCTTCCTTTCTCAAATTGAACCTAAGTGCATTGACGAAGCCTTGAAGGATGATTCTTGAGTTATCACAATGCAAGAGGAATTGAACCAATTTGAGAGGAATAAGGTGTGGAAGCTTGTTCCTAGACCAAGTGACCATTTAGTTATAGGTACTAAATGGGTATTTAGAAACAAGCAAGATGAATTTAGTATCGTGGTTAGAAATAAGTCTAGATTAGTGGCCAAAGGTTTCAACCAAGAAGAAGGTATCGATTACGAAGAGACCTTCGCTCCTGTGGCAAGATTAGAAGCCATTAGGATACTCCTTGCCTATGCTAGTAGTAATAATTTTAAATTATTTCAAATGAACGTCAAAAGTGCTTTCTTAAATGGTTTTATTTCCAAAGAAGTATTTGTTGAACAACCACCTGGTTTTGAAAACTCTCTTTTTTCTAATCATGTGTTTAAATCGACTAAGGCTCTCTATGGGTTAAAACAAGCTCCAAAGGCCTGACATAAGAGGCTTAGTTCTTTTCTTATTTCAAATAATTTCACTAAATGCAAGGTCGATACTACATTGTTTATTAAACATTTTAAAAATAATTTTCTTATTATTCAAATTTATGTTGATGATATTATCTTTAGTTCTACAAATGAATCATTATGTGAATCATTTTCTAAGTGTATGAGCCAAGAGTTTAAAATGAGTCTAATGGGTGAACTAACCTTCTTTTTAGGATTATAAATTAAATAACTTAGTGATGGTATATTTCTTAGTCAAACCAAATATACTTTAGAATTGTTAAAACAGTATAATATGAATGGTTCAAAAGTCATCAATACTCCTATGAGTACCTCCACTAAGTTAGACATGGATGAAAGTGAAGAAAGTTTTGATAAAAAAACATATAGGGGAATGATAGGTAGTTTACTTTACCTCACCGCAACTAGACCCGATATTATATTTAGTGTAGGACTTTGTGCTAGATTTCAAGCTAATCCTAAGTTGTCTTATCTTAAAGCCATTAAAAGAATCCTTAGATATCTTAAAGAAACTCCTAATCTCAAATTATGGTATCCAAAATTCGATAACTTTGATTTAATAGCTTATGTGGATGATGATTTTGGTAGATGTAGAATAGATAGAAAAAGCACATCCGAAACTGTCAATTTTTAGGACATGCACTTGTTTCTTGGTCTTCCAAGAAACAAAACTTAGTTGCACTATCTACGGTCGAAGCCGAATACATAGCTGCTAGTGCATGTTGTGTACAAGTTATTTGGATGAAAAATATATTAGAAGATTATGAAATTTATTTAAAGAACATTCTCATAAAATGTAATAACACTAGTTCTATTTGTCTAACCAAAAATCCTATTCAACACTCTAGAACTAAGCATATTGATATTAGACATCACTTCTTACGAGATCATACCAATAATAATGATGTCATTCTAGAATTTATTGATACAAAACACCAATTAGCGGATATCTTCACAAAACTCCTAAATGAAGAATAATTTGACTTCATTAGAAGAGAATTAGGTATGCTAAATTGTTATAATGCATGAAGATGTTGTATGTTCCTTTTCCAAAATTTTTCAACCTCGGTTTATATCATCTCAACTTGATATTATTTTCTAATTTTGGATGATATCTTTTCGATATCATATTTTGAATAAAACTCTCATTTTTATCCTTCGATCGTAACATTTTGATTCTCCTCCTTCTTCAGTTGGTGAAGATCATGCCTTTTGATGAAGTATTAAAATTAGTTTTATACTCTTCTACCTCTATTGGAATGATTAAATGAATTTCATGATTTTTGTATCATTTGAAGCTTAATGTCATGAAAATTTTCCATAATAATTAAGCTCTCAAGAGTTTATTATTCTCTCTTCGGACTTTATTCTTAACTCTGGATCTTTTATGACTTGATTGATTTTTCTCCACCTCATGAGAATGCTAAGTTGAATCTTTCTCTATGAAACTTTTGATGTTGATGTGCTGCACGTCATAAATGCCAAGTTGAACTTTTTCATGAACTTTATCATGATCTTTCTCTCACGATTTTTTTTACATGAGCTCTTATTAGTATATTTGACAAATGACTAAATGTTTGATGAATGGCTTCAATGATCTATATTTTCAATTTACAATTTTATGTTTGAACTTTTAAAATTGCATCTTGAACCTCTTTCATGTATGAATCCTTCATAACTTGATCATTTTTTAGATTTCATAGATATAAATAAAAATAATCAAATCATTTTTTGGATTTATCCATCTCAGATGACATATTTTGTATTATGTTCAACTCGATTTCTAATCAAATATTAGCCCCATGTATCATATGTTTTTGATATGTTTGATAAATGATATGCATCATGATACCTTATGATGACCTTTTTTTTAATTCACCTCCTTTTTGTTGATGACAAAGGGGGAGAAGTAAGTAACAATGAATGATTGAAAATCTTAATGTTTTGGTATCATATATGTTATACCTAAAGTGATGTTGATTTATTGTGATTGTGCATATTGCACTTAGTTGATTTGAAATTATGATGCACAATGTATGAAATCTTGAAACAATATGGTATATATGATCAAAATTATTTCCCTTGAATTCAAAGGTTATTATTTCTTTTGAATTCAAGTTTATCTTATTTCGATATGGCATATAGATAGAGGGAGTTGAGTTTAACTCTATTAATTAGTTGTCATTATCAAAAAGGGGGAGATTGTTAAATCTCAAATTTTGATGATGAAATCAATTGATAAGTTTGTTATCTAATCTATGTTTTGAGATAAGTGATGCAGGACTAACCTTGATCAAAAGAGGCAAAACAATTAAAGTAAGAAGAATCAAGTGATGGGTTGGAGTCAAAGTTCGGGCATCGGGTCGGAAGAATCGAACAAAGCATCGAGAACTGATGTTGCGAGAGTTAACATGCCGATGGATTAGACACTTCATCGAAGGTTTAGACGATGCACTAGAAGTTCACCAGAAGATCATCGGAAGGTTGCCGGAAGTTCATCGAGAGAACCAATGATATGCCGGATAACTTAGATTCGTAGCTTGTAGTTGTTTATGTCTTAATGGTCGAAGATTAAGTCAAAATTGAGTTAGTTTTGAGTGAAATCATACCAACTCAATTAGGGGTCAATTGGGCCTAAATTGTGGTTGATTTGGGCTCATTGAGAGGCCCATTTAGTGGCCCAAATGTTATTGTAGGCGGTGGTACCGCTAAACTAGCAGAACCGCCTATGAGCTAGAAAAGTGAAAAAGCATACTTTTCTAGGCTGTAGGTGGTGGTACTGCCTAGCAATAAAGCTACAGTGATGGTACCACTCTAGGCTAGTGGTAGCACTGCTAGAACCTCTGTTTTCAAGGTTCTGCAGGTGGTTGCACCACCCAATGTAGGAGGTAGTACTACCCGTACCCAGAATACCCAGGAATTTGAATTTTGGATTCATTTTTAGAGCCATTTGGGGCCTATAAATACCCCACTCATCCCTACAAGAATCACATAAGAAAAAGTAAGCTAAAACTCTGGTGAATCAAATTGTAATCTTAAAAAAGTCTTGACTATTCTCTCCCTCCTCTTAAAAAGTTTAGAAGGTTGTCTAAGGAAGGTGTGAGACTTGTAGAGGTTATCTGCTAAACCTTTGAAAAGAAAAAAGAGTTGTAAAAGGGTGATTGATCTCCATCCATTGAAAGAAGATCATTAGTGAAAGTCAGTAACCTCAACGAAGGAGGAATCGGGAGTGGACGTAGGTCGGAGGACCGAACCACTATAAAATCGGTTTGCGTTTCTTTTCTTATAATTTACATTTCCACAAATGTTTTACCTTATTACAATCACTCAAATCCTTTCTCTTTCACTTACGAATCTCTTTAAGTTAAAACACAATCGAAGTTAGTTTTCATCAAAACGTAATTCTTCTCGAATGGAGTTTTTCGAAATCACACAAATTAACGTTTTTAACCACTACACTAATTCACCCCCCCTCTTAGTGCCACTCTAGATCCTAATAGTCTCTAATGGGCTCACCTGGTTTCATTCGAAATAATTCATAAGCACAAACTAAAAGATTTATTTTGGACTCCTTTACTATACTAGTGCCTTCGTGTGTGATTTCGAGTGTATGCCAAATATAAAAAACTATTTCACAAATAGAAACTCGGTTGAACTTATTCTTATCTAAAGCACAAAACAAGGCATTCATAGTCTTGGCATTTAGAGAGAAAGCCTTCTTTTCTAACTCTTTCTAATCGTTCATTGGAAGAAAAGACTTTTGAAAGCTATTTTTGACAATATTCCATAATTCAAAATCCATAAAAATAAGAAAAATCCTCATTCGAGTTTTTCAATAGGTGTAATTCATCCCATTAAACATGGTGGATGTGTGATTTAGTGACCCTCTTAGTTGCTGGCAAATGCTATCTCTCTTGGGTTTAAAACCAAAATGATAGTGATCTCGCTATGATACCAATTATTAGGATCAAGAATGGTACTGAGAGGGGGGGGGGGTGAATTAGTGCAGTGGATAAATAAATAGTTTAAGCAATTTCAGAAAACTTCATACGATAATAATAATTCATTCGACGAAAACCATTTTAGAAAGACGTTTGATTCGAATGAGTTCATAAGTGAGTAGAGAAGAGGAGATTGAATAGATGCAAAGAAGTAAAGTAGATTGCAGTAAAAGTAAAGTATGCACTAAGAGAAGAACATGCTAATTTTATAGTGGTTCGATCGTTCGACCTATGTTTAGTCCCGATACCTCTTCTAATAAGGTCAACAACTTCCACTATTGATCTTTCTTGAAGGGGAAATATCAATCACCCTTTTACAAAGCTTTTACAAGTGGTTCACTCTCAACTTTTGCAAGTTATTTCATCATAGTTTCGGTTCAATTCTTATCACTTCTCTATGCTCAACCAGCCGAGAAGCAAGGGACATTTATAGGTCTCAATTGGTTTAAAAAATAGAGCCAAAAAAGGTCCCATCTTGGATTTCCAAGGTCCTGGCGGTACCATCGCCAGTTGACTCTAACACGAGATAGTACCACCGCCTAGTTTGATGGTACTATTGCCAGAATAGAGTCTCAGGTACTATAATGGGGCGGTACTACTACTAGACTAGTGGTACCACTTCTTGGCAATTATTAACTACCGACGGTACCACTGCTCAGGCTCCTGGGAGACTGAGTTGAGGGTAGTTCCACCGCCCTAGTCTAGCGGTGCCACCGCTATATAGGGTTCAGTTGTTAGGATCAGTTTGGCACTAAGAGGGAGGGTGAATTAGTGTAGTAGTTAAGATATAACAAATTCGGTGATTTAAGTGATTTTAAAAAACTTCGTAGGAAAAGAATCACATTTCAATAAAAATCAATTTCGATTATATTTTAACTTAAAAAGATTCGTAAGTGAAAGAGAAGGATTGGAGTGATTACAGTAAGCTAAAGGGTTTATAGAAATGTAAATTGTAAGAACAGAAGAGCAAACTGATTTTTATAGTGGTTAGGTCATCCGACCTAGTCCACTCCCGATTCCTTTTCACTTGAGGCTACCGGCTTCTACTAGTTCTCTTCCTTCCAGCGGGTAAAGGCTAACTCCCTTACAACACCTTCTCCTTTTGATATGCTTAGGAGATATCCTTTACAAGCACACTCCTCTCTTTAAGCTGAAATCTATCTAAGGCTAGAGGAGGGATGTTTTGAAGTAATTTTTATAGTGTTTTGCATCTTTTAAATTCTCTATGCTTGTGTGTTCTACCCAAGGATGAAAGGGGTATTTATAGGCTCTAAATGGATTTAAACTTGAAGCAAAAAACTATACTATCTTCGGTTTACCGCGTACTGGCGGTGCCACTGCCAGTGGTGGTGGTACCACTGCTAGTGGGTTTTGACACTAGATGGTACTATTGCCTAGTCTGATGGTATCATCGCTAGAGTTATCTGACACTGGGCGGTACTATCGCCCAATCATACTATCATTGGGTGATACCGCCACCCAGACACAATTTAGAAGACTAAGCCTTCAGGTGATTCCACCACCCAACTAGCGGTGCCACCGCCTGACGTGGCATCTGGGCACTATATGAGCCTTTCATCTGACCCAACATAGCCTTGATTTGGGCCTAGTTGGTCCCTAATTGAGTTAGCTCAATTCTAACTTAATTAGTCCTTAATCCTATTTCGATCTAGATAATTTATTATAAAGCTTAATGATGGAAATCATCAATTTAGCAACCATACACCCCGATAGCTAAAGAGCTATGATACATATGGAATGCAAATTGACACCCTCCAACGAATTGAAACAAGGCGGATCGTTCAAGAATGAAGTAAGGGAAACTATTCTAATTACCTATCAATAGAAAATTGATAAAATAACTAGAATAGCACTTTGAATTTCCTTAAGACGCCACAAACTAACAAGTATGATAAGTCAAAGGAAAAGCAAAGATTTGGGTTGAACGCCACAAGCAGAAAAGCCTGATAAGTTCTAAAGTTCATGCAAGAACTTAAAAATAAAATACTCACCGGTATTGAAGAATTGTTATACTTCCCAATTGTCTGTCCTACACTTTGAGTCAGCCTCATTTATATAGTATGAGGATAGCACAAAAGGAATGAATGCATTAAATAACATTCATATTCCTAATTCATTAATTTTGGTAAACATAGCTGAATAGACTTTTATTCTTCAAGATGAGCTCTTCAAATTTGTCCTTCTCTCTTCATGATCATATTGACCATTTTAGGCTCTTCTTATAACCATAGAATCTTGATTGAGTCTTGACTAGCTTGATCTGGTTCATATCATTCCCCCTTTCCTGGAAAGGATTCGTCCTCGAATCATAGCCTCCATCACCTACATCAAACAAAGATAGATTAGAAACATTGAATGTTGCATTAATGTTGCCATACTCACCTGGTAGTTCCAGCTTATATGCATTGTCATTGATTTTTTTTTAAAGGACTTGAAATGGACCATCTCCTCTTGGCATTAGTTTAGACTTCTTATGACTAGGAAATCTTTCCTTCCTTAAGTGTACCCAAACCCAGTCACTAGGTTCGAACACTACTTGTTTTCGGCCTTTGTTGTGTTGTTTCTCATATTGTAGAGTTTTCTTTTCAATTTGTGTTGGACTTTTTCATGCAATGCTTTGACAAAATCAGCTTTTTGCTTACCATCCAAATTGGCCTTGTCCAATGGTAAAGATAACAAATCCATAGGAGTTAATGGATTGAACCCATACATAACTTCAAATGGGGAATGGTTTGTTGTAGCATGCACACTTCTATTATAAGCAAACTCCACATGTGGCAAACACTCCTCCCAATTTTTAAATTTTTTTTGAATTATGGCCCTCAAAAGTGTTGATAAAGTTCGATTTACCACCTCCATTTGTCCATCTGTTTGTGGATGACAAGTGGTTGAATACAACAATCTTGTACCCAACTTACTCCAAAGTATTTTCCAAAAGTGGCTAAGAAACTTCATATCTCTATCACTCACAATTGTCCTTGGGATGCCATGTAACCTCACAATTTCTTTGAAAAACAATCCTGCAACATGTGTTGCATCATCTATTTTATGGCAAGGAATGAAATGTGCCATCTTGCTAAACCTATCAACAACAACAAAAATAGAATCTCTCCCTCCTTTTGACGTAGGTAAACCTAATACAAAGTCCATGGATATATTAACCCAAGGTTCACTAGCTATAGAAAGGGGTATATACAACCCATGAGGCATTACTTTAGATTTAGCTTGTTTATAAGTGATGCATTTTTTATATAATCTTTTAACATCCCTTTTCATGCGTGGCAAAAAAAAATGATCTATTAACACATCTAAAGTTTTTCTAACTCCAAAATATCCCATTAAACCTCCACTATGTGCTTCTCTTACAAGCAATTCTCTTATTGAACATTGAGGAACACACAGCTTATTTTCTTTGAAAAGAAAATCATCACGTCTAAAGAATTTATCAAAACTCCCTTTCTCACATGCCTCATAAACATTAGCAAAATCATAGTCAGAATTGTATAAATCTTTAATGTATTCAAAAACCAATAATTTTGTATCAAGTTTAGATATTAGAGCATACCTTCTAGAGAGAGCATCAGCGATCACATTTTCCTTACCTTGTTTGTACTTGATGATGTATGAAAAAGATTCAATAAACTCCACCCATTTTGCATGCCTACGACTTAGCTTTTGGATTTCCTTGGTCTCTTCGGGGTTGCATCTATATGCTGGCCTATTTGGTATACTTGCACCTCGAATGAAATCAATTTGATGCTCAATTCCTCTAATTAGTTGCAAATCATTCGAAACTTCTTCGGGAAAGATATCCTCATTTTCCTACAAAAGATCAACAATAACACTAGGCAAACTTTTGTCAATTTTAGAAGAAATCAAAATGTCCTTGTACATAAGTACAAGTAAGGGCTGCCTCATGGTTAAGGCCTTTTTTACATCACTCATTTTGGCATAAACACTCATTTTTCTTTCACTCAAGCCTTCCTTGTTTTCTCTCCCCTTGTGTTTCCCAATACTCTTATTTTTATCACTCATCTCATCTTTTTCTTTTTTCTCACTTTCTTGCTTCCTCCCAAAAGTTTTAGTTAATGAAGACTCAAGCTCCTCATATTGTTGTTTTATGCGCATCTGGTCTTCAAGAATTGTCTTCGGAGGCAACGGTCCAAGCTGATATTTCTGTCCATCCATGATCAAGGAATAATGATTCTTGAACCCATCATATGTTACCCTACGATCATATTGCCATGGTCTCCCCAACAACATGTGACCAGCATACATAGGTACCACATCACACCAAACTTCATCCTTGTATCTACCAATTGAAAAATGAACTAACACTTGCTGATTTACCTTTACTACACTACTATCATTCAACCATTGTAACTTGTAAGGTTTTGGATGTTTGATAGTAGGCAATTTTAGTTTCTCCACGAGCAAGGTACTTGCCACATTGGTACAACTTCCGCTATCAACAATCACATTACACAACTTGTTAGCAATCAAACAATGAGTATGAAATAGATTTTCAAGTTGTTCACCATGTTCATCATTTTTACTTTGCAAACTAAGTATGCATTGAATAACCAAAATTTCACCTTTAGCATACTCTACGTCACTAGTATCCTCTGGAATGTCATCATCATCCTCTCTTTCACTTTCAGATTCTATAATCTCATCCCTTATGATCATAACTCTTTTATTAGGACATTCACGTGCTACATGTCCATGCCCAAGGCACTTAAAACACTTAATGCCTCTACTTTGATTAAGTTGATTCTCACCTTTACCCTTGCTGCCAAATTCATTTTGGCCTTTAATTCCATCAATTTTAGGCTTAACAATGGGTATATCATCCTTTTTACTCCAAGTCGATTTCCAAGAAGAAGAAAAACCCGAATAAGGTTTTGAATCATACCTTGTGCCTTTTCTTTTGAGTTGTCTCTCAATCTTCATGGCCATATTCACCATATTCTCAATCTCCTCATAATGCTGCAATTCCACAAGATCAGCAATGTTCTTGTTTAATCCACTCAGGAATCGAGCCATTGTAGCCTCACGGTCTTCCTCCACATTAGCCCTTATCACGGCTATCTCCATCTCCTTGTGATATTCATCAACACTTATGGAACCTTGTGTCAAAGTTTGCAGTTGTTGATGCAAATCCCGATAGTAATGACTTGTGACGAATCTCCTCCTCATGATTTGTTTCATCTCCAACCAAGTCTCTACGGGCCTTTCACCATTTCTACGCCTGTCTTTACATAATTGATCCCACCAAATTATAGCATAATCACAAAATTCAATAGTAGCTAATTTTACATTTTTCTCTTCGGAGTAGTTGTGACATTCAAAGATCAGCTCCACTTTTCGTTCCCACTCCAAATAAGTATCTGGATTATTCTTTCCTTGAAAAGAAGGAATTTTCATTTTGATGCTGCCTATGTTTCTTTCCACACCATCAAAACGTCCTCTCCTAGTTTGTCTCGTAGGATTAACATCTTGACCAATTAGAGTGACTTGGTCATCGTCGAGGTCATCTCCGCCATTATATTCATCGTGGATGAATGCTGGTTGTCTCCTACGCCGTGGTTCACCCTCCATTCTATTAATTGCATCATCATGCCTTTCTAGATGATCTCTTACATCTCCTATCACTTTGAACATACGTTCAAATTGTTGTTGCATTGCTTGAAGTAAAAGATCATTTGATGAAGAACTCGCTTCCTTTTCTTTAGACATATTTGTAACCTGAAAAACAAAGTTAGAATAACCTCACCAACACTCTCTCACGTGTTTCACTGAAGATTTGATTCACTCCACTCTTATTTTCACACAATGTTTGGCTTTTTTTCTCGATATTGATCTCACCACTCTTGCCTTTTACCTCTTGTTTTGTTCTTTGAGTTCTTAGATTAACTAAGAAACTTAACAAACAATTCAGATTGTGGCAATTCAAGGGTATTGAAATTGGACATAAAAGCAAAAAAATATAAGCCAAGTTTAAAGGTGTGTATAATACACTTCAATAATAAGCAAAGATTAGAATTCAAGTATCAAATGAATAAAGAAAATTTTCGGAATGAAAAAAATTCAAACCAGAAACAAGAATTCAAAATTATGAAGATAGAATTTTGTAATTTTCAAGAAGTCCCTGAAATCACAAATTTTTTTTTTATAATTTCGATCTCTTTCTATCTTTTTTTTTTTGACCTTTGATCTTCTCCCTTTTCTTTTTCTTTGATCTTGATTTCTCTCCTTTTTTTTTACTTTTGATTTTCTCTCTCTTGTTTTTTTTCAACTTTCTGTTTCTCTTTTTTTTTTTGATGATAAAGTGAGGGGAAAACACAAACAAATAGTAATTGCATAAGAAACACAACAATAAGGAGGAAGAAAGAATAGCAATTATGAATATCATGATAAAAGAAGAATAAGAGAACAGGGAAAAGTGAAAAGATAATGGATAAGCAAACCTCAAACTTGAGCCGTGCTCTGATACCAAATGATGGAAATCATCAATTTAGCAACCATACACCCCGATAGCTAAAGAGCTATGATACATATGGAATGCAAATTGACACCCTCCAACGAATTGAAACAAGGCGGATCGTTCAAGAATAAAGTAAGGGAAACTATTCTAATTACCTATCAATAGAAAATTGATAAAATAACTAGAATAGCACTTTGAATTTTCTTAAGATGCCACAAACTAACAAGTCTGATAAGTCAAAGGAAAAGCAAAGATTTGGGTTGAACGCCACAAGTAGAAAAGCCTGATAAGTTCTAAAGTTCATGCAAGAACTTAAAAATAAAACACTCACCGGTGTTGAAGAATTGTTATACTTCCCAATTGTTTGTCCTACACTTTGAGTCAGCCTCATTTATATAGTATGAGGATAGTACAAAAGGAATGAATGCATTAAATAACATTCATATTCCTAATTCATTAATTTTGGTAAACATAGCTGAATAGACTTTTATTCTTCAAGATGAGCTCTTCAAATTTGTCCTTCTCTCTTCATGATCATATTGACCATTTTAGGCTCTTCTTGCAACCATAGAATCTTGATTGAGTCTTGACTAGCTTGATCTAGTTCATATCACTTAATCAAATTTGTTGCCTGACATGTCATTAGTTCATCGACGCTTCGTCTGATACTTCGGCGCATCGTCCTCTCTTGTGGTCTATTGCACAATCGGCTATTGACCTCTGCATCCCCGATGTCCTTGGCATAACTCCGCTCTTCTTGGCTCGATGACCAAAATCTTTGTCCGAAGCCTTCTACCGATCATCGATTGGACCTCTAACTTGACATCCAATCTTCTGACATGATTTTCTCCAGCGCAACGTTGATTCTTTCTACTTCAATTGTCTAATCCTGATCGAGAGTAGACCTATATGACTCAAAATACAGTTAGATCACCAAACATAATCAATTAGTTTCATAATCAAAATCCAAGATTCAACAATCTCCCCCTTTTTGATGATGACAACTAATTGATGATAGTGTTAGCCTTAACTCTCAGAGTTTAAACAAACTCCCTCTATCAATATGCCATATTGATAGATACCTTGAATTTCAAAAAAAAAATCCAAGAAACATATCATAAAAAATCATCATGCAATATTTCAAAATATTCAATCATCATTATAATGTATGAAGTTATCAATCTACTTCTCCCCCTTTGTCATGTAATATTTCAAAATATTTAAAAGATATACAGATTTTACAACATACTAGCAAGATTTACAACATTCAATCAAATCATCATTTTAAGGATGTGCAAGATTGCAATTCATCACTTGCTTCTAGTGCAAGTTTGCACTTTGCTCTTATTGAGACTGCAAGCATTGCCTTTCTTTGCAAGTTCTAGCTAGTTACTTTTGCCACTTTCTCTTGTGATACACAAGCTAGCAAGTTTTTTTTTCTCCCCCTTTGTCATTATCAAAAAGAATAGGAGGATGCAATGATATAAAAATTTCCTTAACATTCATGAATAGAGTGTGATTGTGTTTTGATTGTGTGAGTGTTTAAATTTCTGTTTTACTTTGCTGCAAGCCTTTACTTTACTTGCTCCACTTCCTTTTTATCTTTGTACGCATGCTTTAAAGTTAGAACGCAAAAATCGGTTTCAAATGAAACGTTGCTTTCATCATACGAAGTTTCCGAACCTTGTTTTAAATCGCTAAAAATCCATCGCTTTATCCGCTGCACTAATTCACCCCCTCTTAGTGCCGCCGATCCCTAACAATTGGTATCGAGCCATGTTTTTTCTCTTTCGGATTTACACCCGTGAGAAATGGCTCTAAATGGTTTTCAAGAGGGCTTTTCGGTTTTTCATCCACCGTTTAACGGTTCGGACTATTACATATTGGAAAACTCGAATGAGAGTTTTCATGCTTTCAATGGATTTGGATTTGTGGAACATCATCGAAAATGGTTTTCAACTTCCTCTAAACCGACGAACGAATGGTCGGACTTAGAGAGAAAATCTTTTCTTTAAATGCAAAGGCTATGAATGCCTTATTTTGTGCTTTGAACAAGAACGAGTTCAATCGGATTTCTATGTGCTAAACGGCTTTTGACATTTGGCGAACTCTTGAAATCACGCATGAGGGAACTAGTAGAGTTAAAGACTCGAAAGTAAACCTCTTGTTGCATGATTTTGAGCTCTTCCAAATGACAACAAGCGAATCTATCGATGACATGTACACCCGCTTCATGGATGTCGTCAATAGCTTGAAAAGTCTTGGTAAAAGTTTTTCGGATTTTAAACTCACTAACAAGATCTTAAGATCCCTTTCAAAATGGTGGGATCCTAAAATAACGGCGATTCAAGAATCAAAGGATCTAAATAATTACTCTATTGATGAACTCATTGGGTCCTTAAAGACCTATGAAATGGAACATGATGAATATGATAAACATGATGAGCACATGAACAACCTTCTAAAGAACAAGAAGGTTTTTGAACTCCGAACTATGAAATGCCACTTGAGTAATGACTCAAGTGAAGAGGACAATGAGGACATTGAACACATAACAATGAATGTTAACAAGTTCATTAAACAAAAATTAAAAAATACAAATGAACTTGAACGAAGAAAGAGGCCGAAGAAGAAGAAGGCTTGGAAAGAAGAATCAAAGAAAGAAGAAGCAAACTACGCTTTCATGGGCTTCGACAATGAGGTAAGTAACTTAACTTCCTTGAATTATTTTGAAATTACATGATGATTTCCATGAATGCTTATCTTAGTTAGTAGGAATTTTTTTTATGTTTTTCTTGTGTTTTTAGAAATAAAAAAAATCGAAATTATACTATGCTTTTCTTTATAGTAGTTTTGAAAAGTAAAAATGTGAATGATGCAAGATTTGTGATAATGCTTAGGATTAATCCATGCATGTGTATCTTGATGATTTACATTGTCTCCAAATATGATGCTTGATGATTTTATATCATGCATGAGCTTTTGAAGTAATAAAGTGTCATATTGTGATGATGAAACATAATTTTCGAATTTATAAATAGATGCATGATTTTGGTAAAAATTTGAACATGGCCTTTTAACATAAAAATTGAAAGTGTGCTATCATTTTTACATATTTGGTCTTGACGATTTTATGACTAAGCTTGTGTTTTATTTTGATACATGTTTTCATAAAAATTTTGAATATGCTCACATCAAATTGCTTAAAATGAAAACGTATTTTTTCTCATTCTATTGAGATGAATGAATTCATGTTATGAGTCTTGTGAATCTCATAAAAATAAACATGATGAATATTTTAAAAATGTGCCTCATGTTTTCGGTCTTAATGATTTCTCTTGAAACATGCTCTTTGGACCTATATGAAAAACATGAGTATACTCATATGAACGTCAAATCACTTGAAATGGAACACATAAAAAAATGAGAAATTACACTATCATGATGCTTTACGTGTAATGCTTTTGATCTTAATGGGCTAAATGACAACTTGTATTTCAAATTTATACAATGATGGCTTCCACATAAATATTTGAACATATATTATTAAATCATCATTGAAATGAAAATATTAGAAGTTTGTTATCATGCTTAATGACTTTGTGATATTATATCTTGATGACAAACTTATGTTTTGGTTTTAAAATTTGATACTCATCTTTTGAAACATGAAACATATTATCATGATAAATTGAATCTCATGTCTTGGAATAATATGTTGCATTTATGCCTTGACAATTTTTATGATAAAGTTTGATTTTTAATTTTTGATGAAAGGCAAGTGATAAATTTATTTATGATATTTTATAAATCATTAGAATTACGAATGAGATTTTGATGATACGGTAATGACTTTATTCATGATTTTAATCTAAAAAATAATAATTTAATTATGAGTCTTGAGTTGATAAATTGAGCTTGAATGATTTTTCTTTTAATGATTCTTGAATCTTCTAGAATTATGACTTGTTAAGACATATTTAATGCTTGAATCAAGTTCTAAAAGATTTCATTTTGCTATAAAGAAATTTTATTGAAATCATGATCTTGCCAACTATGACTTGAAACTCTTTATAAATCAAGATCTTTTACCATGCTCTTTTCATTTTATCAAAAGAAAATTCTTTAAATGAAATGTAACTTGTCTTTTGATTTCTCGAATTCAATCCTTGAATTTTTATGAATTTGTGATCTTGATATCTTGATTCTTATGAAATGTGATCTTGATGAAAAATCTTATACTTGAATCAAGTTACTCTTTATGCTATACCTTTTTAAATGAATCATGAGTCTTATTATCATATATTTCATAATATAGAAATGACAAAAATTCTTTGGCTTGTATGTCTTATGTGGCAATTGAAAAATAGATAATTGAAAAGAAATTTGCCTTATGATGAATCAATGAATCATGACTTGATCTATGAGAATGATATGTTTTTATGCATCATGATTCAAGATAGTATACCCTTTATCATGAATTGATATTTGCCATGTAAGCCTTATACGATTGAAAATTTGATGAAAAAGAATTGTTCTTAATACTTGAATCATTGATTTATTCTTTTATCATGGTTTAAAAATGAATGAAAAGAAAATATGTTAGCACTTGTAATCATGATTTGATTCTTAATATTGATATGCTTTCATATATCATGATTCTTGGTTGTATGACATTTATCTTGAATTAAAAAAATGATAAATATGAATTTTGATCTTGCTAAAAAGAAAATTATGAATCATGAATGATATCTTTTGGTTGTGATCCTTGTTGAATTTATATATTGATATCCGTCATGACATGATTTCTTTGCATTGTTGTCTTATTTGCATCATGTAATGATTAAACAATTGATGTATATTTTTATTGATGCAAATTTATAATTGATATGAAAAATGGCTTGTATAATGATTGAAATTCTTAGCCATTTAGTCCTCCCTTTTTTTTGACAAAGACAAAGGGGGAGAAAAATTGCTACCTTGCAATTTCACAAGAAGAAGGATTGCTATTTCAAAGGATGCAAATATTGCTATCTTGACTATATCAAAAGAAGCAAAATGCAAAACTTCAAAATTTTGAAATGTTACATGCCTTTATGTTTGTATGTTTAAATGAAAAGTTAGCATATATGTTTAAAGTGATCATACATAATTGCTAGCTCATTGCAAACAAAAGTTGATAGCTTGCAAAGGTGAAACTTAGTTACAAAAGAGAAGATTTGAAAGGAAGCTAACTTATGTCGCAAAATATGTTAGCTTGCTTATCATTATTGATTGCTTGCTTATCATCTTTTATCTCATATCTTGATTTTTGACTCCTTGAATTCATGACTTAATATGCTAAAAATTCATATTGTAAATTTGTTATTTTGTCATGATCAAAGCATTGGCTATTTGTACTCTACTTTTTGACAAAACAAAGAGGGAGAAGAATTATTGCTAGCTTATGTATTGCAAAGAAAAATTTTGCTAGCTAGAATATGCAAAGGAAGCAAAGAAAGTGCAACTTGCACATCTCAACAAGCAAGTGAAAATTACCATCATTGCCCATCTTTGAAACTTGCTATGATTGAATGGTTTTATTTGATGTTGTATTGTATGATGTGATAAATAGCTAGTGTGTTGAAACTTGCATATCTTTTAAACTAGCTATGATGCTATTTCTCCTTTTTGTTGATGACATAGGGGGAGAAGTAGATTGATGACTTCATGCAATGTAATGATGTTTGGATATTTTATATATTTGCATGATGGTTTTGTTATTTTCTCTTAACATTGTGATGAATGTTACTTGGATTTGGGATAATCCAAGGGTTCTATCAATTGCATATTGATAGGGGGAGTTTGTGTTAAACTCCGGGGAGTTATGGTTAACTCCATCAGTCATCAATTAGTTGTCATCATCAAAAAGGGGGAGATTATTGAATCTCGGATTTTGATGATGAAACTAATTGAGTGTGATTGTGTTTTGTTATCTAACTGCGTTTTGAGTTACGCAAGTCTACTATCGATCATGAATAGACAGTTGACGCTGGAGGAATTGACGTTGCGCCAGAGGTGATCACGTCAGGATATTGGATGTCGAGCCGGAGGTTCGGTCGACTATCGGTAGGAGGCTTCGTACGTCGGGCATCGGGCCAAGAGGTGCGGAGTTGTGCTATGGATATCGAGGTTGCAGAGGTCAACCGTCGATTGGGCAACAAGCCGCTAGAGAGGGCGATGTGCCGAAGGATCGGACGAAGCGCCGACCAATAATGTGCCGGGCAACTGAATGTCAATTCGCGTTGTAATAACTGTCTAGATCGAAGTAGAGTTTTTGGTGTTTGTTTGTGCAGGAGTGACTACGATAGGAATGAAGCGACGAAGCGAAACAAAGGGCCGAAGACAAGTGTGATGAATCGTTGGGAGTTCGAGTGTTCAACGGAAGTTCGAAGATTCGTTGGGAGCGTTGCCAGAACCGGCCGAGAACGAGTAGGGAGCTTGCCAAAGGGTTTTTGGAAGTTCGCCGAGAGGTTCGTCGGAAGTTCACGGAGCTTGCCAAGAAAGATCGGAGCTTGCCAAAGAAGCTCGGGGGAACTCGCCAAGATCATCGTGAAGTCCGAAAGCTTGCCGTGAGTCCGCGGAATGGTTTCCGAAGGTTTGTCGGAAGACCGTCGGAAGTTGACCGGAAGCTCGCCGTAAGAAGTTGTCATGTGGACTTTGTAATAGCTTAGGAAACGTTTTTAAAATTCGTAGTTAGCACGTATTTTGGGTTAGGATTAGATAACCCAAAGTGGGGGCCCATTGGCCCTTGATTAGGATGAGTTTGGGCCAAAATTTTGGCCCAAACCGAACCAGCTACGTGCATGTATGCTATGTGCATGCTATCAGAGTCTGATGTATCAGTAGTCGCTCATCGTAGCAAAGCAGTAGCATCCGCTGCACTCAAGTGTAGTACCGCCGCTATCTCTGTAGCAAAGCAGTAGTACCGCTTTGGTGGGCGGTAGTACCGCTGGTGCGTGGAAAGCCAGCGTAGCACGTTTGGCCGAGGCGGTAGTACCGCTTGAGTGTGTCATCTGCCAAGATCGACAAAAGAAAAATTCAAAGAGATTCAAATTTTGGCTCCAAGTTTAGGCTCCAAATTTGAATCACTTTGAGGTTTATAAATACCCCTTCTTTCTCACTGAAAGAACAACCCTTAGAGAGTTAGATTTTGAAAATAAGTCTTAGGAAAGTCTTGTTCTTCATTTGCTTAAGTGTTCACCTCATTCTTCTTGTGAAATCTTGTAAGAGTGTGAACCACTTGTAAAGGGTTGTAAGAGGGGTATTTGATCCTTCCCCTTCAAAGGATTTGATAGTGGAAGAAGGAGCCTCATCGGAGAAGGCTTCGGAAGTGGATGTAGGTCACTTTGACCGAACCACTATACATCGCTGCCTTGATTGTGTGAGTGTTTAAATTTCTGTTTTACTTTGCTGCAAGCCTTTACTTTACTTGCTCCACTTCCTTTTATCTTTGTACGCATGCTTTAAAGTTAGAACGCAAAAATCGGTTTCAAATGAAACGTTGCTTTCATCATACGAAGTTTCCGAAGCTTGTTTTAAATCGCTAAAAAATCCATCGTTTTATCCGCTGCACTAATTCACCCCCCCTCTTAGTGCCGCTCGATCCCTAACAATAAAAATTTCCTTAACATTCACTTTTCATATCAATTATAAATTTGCATCAATAAAAATATACATCAATCTTTCAATCATCACATGATGCATACAATGCAAAAATTTAAAGAAATCATGTTATGAAGGATATCAATATGAAAAATCAACAAGGATCAATTCGTAAATACCAAAAGATATCATTCATGGTTAATAAATATTCTTTAAGATCAAGATTAAGATTCATGAGTATTCTTTTTAGAAGTATCAAGATCATGATTCATTTGGTAATAAATAGCAAAAAAAGCAACTTGATTCATGCATAAGAATTCTCATCAAGATTTCATAAAAACAAATTTCAAGTATCAAGATATCAAGATCATGACTTGGATTGTTTTTCTCTTTAGTAAGTGGTAAAACGAAGCAATCATAGAGGAAATGATTTTGATTTCAAGTCATAAGTCCGAGAAATCAAAATAGAAGTCATGAATTATTTTGAAAAATCTCATTCTAATCAATTCGTCAACTCCAACCTCATTATCAAATCATCAAAATCAATTTTGAGATTCATAACATTAATAATGTTATTTATCATCAACTTTTTAGAGATTCAAAATGACAAATAGATTTTGGATAAAAAAACTCATTATCAAATCCTCAAGATCAATTTCATGATTCAAGAGATTTACATAAATTTATTAATCTCGATAAGATAGAAAATGCCTTGTTTCAATTTATGTGATTCTTCTTATAAGCATGCCTTTGCCTTTATAAAAACAAGTATCAACGTTCAAGAGTGAAAGACAAACTTCATCATAAAACCTATCAAGTCCAAAATCACATCATCTTAAAAGAAAATTTCATCATAAAAATGATTAAGATCAAACATATAAACCATTTTCAAAAATTTGATTCATCATGATAACATATTTTCCATTCTCCTTTTCTTTTCTGTGTTTTAATTTAGGTAAGCATGTTCAAATTTTTCATGCAAAGGTCAAGTATCAAATTTAGAACCGAAAGCATCATCAAAATTCATAAAACATGGATTTATCATAATCATACACTTTTCTTTTTTATACTATTTTTTGTGTTTAATCTTATGTGATTAATCTCATATAAGTATGTTTAAGTTTTTGTATAAAAGACATGCATCATTTTTAAAACCAAAAAGCAATACACATATATTGATTAATCCTATTAGGTGTACAAACATTCTCACAAATCATTCAAGTATCACTTTTAATTTTCAAAAACACTGGCATGATATATTTTTGAAAACCATCTTTATTTTCTACTAACTAAATTAACAACTCATTAAAAGATCAAGTAATTTCATAATAATGAAAAAACAATTCGAGTGAGTTACTTACCTTATAGTCCAAAGCCGTTAAGGTGTGGTTTGTCACTTCGTCACTTGATTATTCTTTGCGAGGTTTCTTCTTCTTCACTTTTAAGTATTCGTCTTTGGAGCTCTCTGGCTTCTTGCGTTCATAGCAAGAGTTGGTATTGTTTTTAAGTTCATTTGAGTTTTTTAATTCTTGTTTAATGAACTTATTAAATTTAATAGTGAAGAGTCCAAGGTCATCATCGTCATCATGAATTGAGTTATCACTCAAGTGGTACTCTTTTGTTCGAAGTTCCAAACCCTTCCTATTTTTTGAAAGGTAGTTCTTATATTCATCAAGTTCAAAGAAGCTCATTTCATATGTTATCAATGAGCCTGATGGAAATCATCAACTTAGCAACCATACACCCCGATAGCTAAAGAGCTATGATACATATGGAATGTAAATTGACACCCTCCAACGAATTGAAACAAGGCGGATCATTCAAGAATGAAGTAAGGAAAACTATTCTAATTACCTATCAATAGAAAATTGATAAAATAACTAGAATAGCACTTTGAATTCCCTTAAGACGCCACAAACTAACAAGTCTGATAAGTCAAAGGAAAAGCAAAGATTTGGGTTGAACGCCACAAGCAGAAAAGCCTGATAAGTTCTAAAGTTCATGCAAGAACTTCAAAACAAAACACACACCGGTGTTGAAGAATTGTTATACTTCCCAATTGTCTGTCCTACACTTTGATTCAGCCTCATTTATATAGTATGAGGATAGTACAAAAGGAATGAATACATTAAATAACATTCATATTCCTAATTCATGAATTTTGGTAAACATAGCTGAATAGACTTTTCTTCTTTAAGATGAGGTCTTTAACTTTGTCCTTCTCTCTTCATGATCAAGTTAATCATTTTAGGATCTTCTTGTAACCTTAGAATCTTGACTGAGTCTTGACTAGCTTGATCCTTCCAAATGTTTTCCAATAAACAGGTTAAAGCTTCTTTCATCCTCTTAGCTTTAGCTCTCGTCATTGGTCCTCCATGAATAGTTAAAGGGTCTTTAATCAAATTATGATCAACTTGCTGGTTTATATCATTCCCCCTTTCCTAGAAAGGATTCGTCCTCGAATCATAGCCTCCATCACCGTGATTTTGTTGATGGCTCTGCAATCAACACACATTCTCCAAGATCCATCTTTTTTAGGCACCAAAAGAACAAGAACTGCGCATAGACTCATGCTTTCTCGCACATACCCCTTTTCCATAAGCTCACTGACTTGCTTTTGGATTTCCTTGGTCTCTTCTGGGTTGCATCTATATGCTAGCCTATTTGGTATGCTTGCACCTGGAATGAAATCAATTTGATGCTCAATTCCTCTAATTGGTGGCAAACCATTGGGAACTTCTTCGGGAAAGATATCCTCATTTTCTTGCAAAAGATTAACAATAACACTAGGCAAACTTTTGTCAATTTTGTTAGAAGAAATCAAAATGTCCTTGTACATAAGTACAAGTAAAGGCTGCCTCATGATTAAGGCCTTTTTTACATTACTCATTTTGGCATAAACACTCATTTTTCTTTCACTCAAGCCTTCCTTGTTTTCTCTCCCCTTGTGTTTTTCAATACTCTTATTTTTATCACTCATCTCATCTTTTTCTTTTTTCTCTCTTACTTGCTCCCTTCCAAATGTTTTGGTTAATGAAGACTCAAGCTCCTCATATTGTTGTTTTATGCGCATCTGGTCTTCAAGAATTGTCTTCGGAGGCAACGGTCCAAGTTGATATTTCTGTCCATCTATGATCAAGGAATAACGGTTCTTGAACCCATCATGTGTTACCCTACGATCATATTGCCATAGTCTCCCCAACAACATGTGACTAGCATACATAGGTACCACATCACACCAAACTTCATCCTTATATCTACCAATTGAAAAATGAATTAACACTTGCTGATTTACCTTTACTACACCACTATCATTCAACCATTGCAACTTGTAAGGTTTTGGATGTTTGATAGTAGGCAATTTCAGTTTCTCCATGAGCAAGGTACTTGCCACATTGGTACAACTTTCGCTATCAACAATCACATTGCACAACTTATTAGCAATCAAACAATGAGTATGAAACAGATTTTCACGTTATTCACCATGTTCATCATTTTTACTTTGCAAACTAAGTGTGCGTTGAATAACCAAAATTTTACCTTTAGCATACTCTACGTCACTAGTATCCTCTGGAATGTCATCATCATCCTCTCTTTCACTTTCAGATTCTATATTCCCATCTCTTATAATCATAACTCTCTTATTAGGACATTCACGTGCTATATGTCCATGCCCAAGGCACTTAAAACACTTAATACCTCTACTTTGATTAGGTTGATTCTCACCTTTACCCTTGCTGCCAAATTCATTTTTGCCTTTAATTCCATCAATTTTAGGCTTAACAATGGGTTTATCATCCTTTTTACTCCAATTCAGTTTCCAAGATGAAGAAGAACCCGAATAAGGTTTTGAATCATACCTTGTGCCTTTTCTTTTGAGTTATCTCTCAATCTTTATGGCCATATTCACCATATCATCAATCTCCACATAATGCTGTAATTCCACAAGATCAGCAATGTTCTTGTTTAATCCACTTAGGAATCGAGCCATTGTAGTCTCACGGTCTTCCTCCATATTAGCCCTTATCATGGCTATCTCAATCTCCTTGTGATATTCATCAACGCTCATGGAACCTTGTGTCAAAGTTTGCAGTCGTTGATGCAAATCCCTATAGTAATGACTTGGGATGAATCTCCTCCTCATGATTTGTTTCATCTCTATCCAAGTCTCTACGGGCCTTTCACCATTTCTACGCCTGTCTTTACATAATTGATCCCACCAAATTATAGCATAATCATAAAATTCAACAGCAGCTAATTTTACCTTTTTCTCTTTGGAGTAGTTGTGACATTCAAAGATTAGCTCCACTTTTTGTTCCCACTCCAAATAAGTATCTGGATTATTCTTTCCTTGAAAGGAAGGAATTTTCATTTTGATGCTGCCTATGTTTCTGTCCACACCATCAAAACATCCTCTCCTAGTTTATCTCGTAGGATTAACATTTTGACCAATTAGAGTGACTTGGTCATCGTCGAGGTCATCTCTATCATTATATTCATCATGGACGAATGCTGGTTGTCTCCTACGCCGTGGTTCACCTTCCAATCTATTAATTGCATCATCATACCTTTCTAGATAATCTCTTACATCTCCTATCACTTTGAACATACGTTCAAATTGTTGTTGCATTGCTTGAAGCAAAAGATCATTTGATGAAGAACTCGTTTCCTTTTCTTTAGACATATTTGCAACCTAAAAAACAAAGTTAGAATAGCCTCACCAACACTCTCTCACGTGTTTCACTGAAGATTTGATTCACTCCACTCGTATTTTCACACAATGTTTGGCTTTTTTTTTCTCGATATTGATCTCATTACTCTTGCCTTTTACCTCTTGTTTTGTTCTTTGAGTTCTTAGATTAACTAAGAAATTTAAATAAACAATTTAGATTGTGGCAATTCAAGGGTATTGAAATTGGACATAAAAGCAAAATATGTAAGCCAAGTTTAAAGGTATGTGTAATACACTTCAATAATAAGCAAAGATTAGAATTCAAGTATCAATTGAATAAAGAAAATTTTCTGGAATGAAAAAAAATTTTAAACCAGAAACAAGAATTCAAAAGATAGAATTTTGTAATTTTCAAGAAGTCCCTGAATTCACAAATTTTTTTTATATATAATTTTGATCTCTTTCTATATTTCTTTTTTTTTGACCTTTGATCTTCTCCCTTTTCTTTTTCTTTGATCTTGATTTCCTCTCCTTTTTTTTACTTTTGATTTTCTCTCTCTTATTTTTTTTAACTTTCTGTTCTCTTTCTTTTTTTATTTTTGACGATAAAGTGAGGGAAAAACACAAACAAACAGTAATTGCATAAGAAACACAGTAATAAGGAGGAAGGAAGAATAACAATTATGAATATCATGATAAAAGAAGAATAAGAGAACAGGGAAAAGTGAAAAGATAATAGATAAGCAAACCTCAAACTTGAGCCGTGCTCTAATACCAAATGATGGAAATCATCAACTTAGCAACCATACACCTCGATAGCTAAAGAGCTATGATACATATGGAATGCAAATTGACACCCTCTAACGAATTGAAACAAGGCGGATCGTTCAAGAATGAAGTAAGGGAAACTATTCTAATTACCTATCAATAGAAAATTGATAAAATAACTAGAATAGCACTTTGAATTCCCTTAAGACGCCACAAACTAACAAATCTGATAAGTCAAAGGAAAAGCAAAGATTTAGGTTGAACGTCACAAGCAGAAAAGCCTGATAAGTTCTAAAGTTCATACAAGAACTTAAAAACAAAACACTCACCGGTGTTGAAGAATTGTTATACTTCCCAATTGTCTGTCCTACACTTTGATTCAGCCTCATTTATATAGTATGAGGATAGTACAAAAGGAATGAATGCATTAAATAACATTCATATTCCTAATTCATGAATTTTGGTAAACATAGCTGAATAGACTTTTCTTCTTTAAGATGAGGTCTTTAACTTTGTCCTTCTCTCTTCATGATCAAGTTAATCATTTTAGGCTCTTCTTGTAACCTTAGAATCTTGACTGAGTCTTGACTAGCTTGATCTTTCCAAATGTTTTCCAATAAACAGGTTAAAGCTTCTTTCATCCTCTTAGCTTTAGCTCTCGTCATTGGTCCTCCATGAATAGTTAAAGGGTCTTTAATCGAATTATGATCAACTTGCAGGTTTATATCAGAGCCAATGAGTTCTTCAAAAGAATAAAAGTTCAAGTCTTTAGACTCTTGTATAGCCATTATTTTCGGATCTCACCTTTTTGGAAGGGATCTTAAAATCTTATTAATGAGTTCAAAATTTGAAAAAGATTTACCAAGGGCTCTTAGACTATTAGTGACATCCATAAAATGGGTGTACATGTCATCGATAGTCTCGCTTGGTTCCATTCGAAAAAGCTTAAAATCATGCATCAACAAATTCATTTTTAAGTCTTTGACTCTACTAATGCTTTCGTGTATGATTTCAAGAGTATGACAAATATCAAAATCCATTTTGCAAGTAGAAATATGATTAAATTCGGTTTTATCCAAGGCACAAATAAGGCATTCATAGCCTCTGCATTTAATGAAAACGATTTTTTCTCAAAATCTGTCCATTTGTTCATTGGTTTAGAGGGAGTTTGAAAATCATTTTCAATGATATTCCATAAATCTAAATTCAAGAAAAGTAAGAAAACTCTCATTCGAGTTTTTCACTAGGTGTAGTCCGTCCCATTGAACATGGGAGGACGAACAATAGAAAAGCCCTCTTGAAAGTCGTAAAGAGTCATTTTTCGTGGGTGTGAATCTAAAAGAGAAATACCGAGCTCTGATACTAACTATTAGGATCAATTCGGTACTAAGAGGGGGGGGTTGTGAATTAGTGCAGTGGTTAAGATATGACAAATTCAGTGATTTAAGTGATTTTGGAAAACTTCGTACGAAAAGAATCACGTTTCGATAAAAACTGATTTCGATTGCATTTTAACTTAAAGAGATTTGTAAGTGAAAGAGAAGGATTGGAGTAATTGTAATAAGGTAAAGGGTCTGCAAAAATGTAAATTGCAAGAATAGAAACATAAACCAATTTTTATAATGGTTTGATCATTTGACCTACGTCAACTCCTGGTTCCTCTTCACTCGAGGCCACCGGTTTCCACTAGTTGTCTTTTTTCCAATGGGTGAAGACTAACTTCTTTACAACACCTTCTCCTTTTGATATGCTCAGGAGATAACCTTTATAAGCACACTCCTCTCTTTAAGTTGAAATCTAAGGTTAGAGGAAGGATGTTTTGAATTGATTTTTATAATGTTTTGCTTCTTTCAAATTCTCTGTGCTTGTGTGTTCTGCCCAAGGATGAGAGGGGTATTTATAGGCTCTAAATGTATTCAAACTTGAAGCCCAAAATCATCCCATCTCGGGTCTTCCGGGTACTGGTGGTACCACCGCTAGTGGGTTCTGATAGTGTGTGGTACCATCACTAGAGCTGTCTGACACTAAGCAGTACCACTGCCCAATCTGCCGGTACCACTACCTAGACATACTGCCACTGGGTGGTACTACCATCTAGTCTGGGTGGTACCATCGCTCAGACTTAGTCTAGAAGACTGAGCCTTCAAGCGGTTCTGTTGCGCAACTGATGGTGCCACCGCTTGACGTGGCATCCGAGCACTATATGGGTCTTTCATTCAGCCCAACATAGCCCTATCTCGGGCCCAGTTGGCCCATAACTGAGTTGGCCCAATTCCAACTCAATTAGTCTTTAATCCTACTTCGATCTAGATAATTTATTGTAAAGCTTAATTGAATTTGTTGCCCGACACATCATTGATCAATCAATGCTTCATTCGACATTTTGGCACATCGTCCTCTCTTGCGGTCTATTGCTCAATTGGTCGTTGACCTCCATAACCCTGATGTCCTTGGCACAACTTTGCTTTTCTTGGCTCGATGCCCAAAATCTTTATCCTAAGCCTTCTGCCGATCATCGACTGAACCTCCGGCTTAACATCCAATCTTCTAACGTGATTTCCTCTAGCACAACATCGATTCTTCCTACTTCAATTGTCTAATCCTGATAGAGAGTACACTTGCATGACTTAAAACA
Organism: Musa beccarii; assembly: GCA_024322285.1. Classification (NCBI taxonomy): domain Eukaryota; kingdom Viridiplantae; phylum Streptophyta; class Magnoliopsida; order Zingiberales; family Musaceae; genus Musa; species Musa beccarii. Next base: position 58,828,047 of record CM044398.1, read on the forward strand.
TAATTAGATCACCAAACATAATCAATTAGTTTCATCATCAAAATTCAATATTCAACATCAGCAACTTGGTTGGGCCTTGAATTCGACCTAAACCTATCCAATTTCAGGCCCAGTTGGCCCCTAACAGGGTTAGTAGGATTACCTCACAAACTTAATCTTAATTATGTGTTAACTATAATAATTAAGACATATACTAAAGAAAACAAAATCTAGCAAGTCAAGGTTTTTTCCAACAAGCATCTGGCGAACTTCCGACAGACTTCCGACAAACTCTCGGACACCTTCCAGTGGACTCCCAGTGAGCTCCTGGACTTCACAATCTTCTTGGCGAGTTCCGATGAAGTTCTTTGGTAAGCTCTGATCTTTCTCGGTGAGCTCCGGTGAACTTCTGACAAACTTCTTAGCGAACTTTTGAATATTTTGGCAAGCTCCCGATGAACTCTCAGTCAATTCCGATAATACTCCCAATGAACCTTCAGACTCCCGACGAACTCTCAAGCTCTCAATGAATTGATCGAACTTGACTTCGACACTTCATTTTGCTTTATACCTTTATCACTATCATAGTTAATTTTGCACACTTTTGTCAATATATAGATTAGATCAAATAATTTACCAATTGATTTCATCATCAAAATCCGAGATTCAACACCTTTATCATCAATAAAAAGGAGAAGTGCAACTAGCAAGTTTTACATCATTTTAGAACATACAAGCTAACAAGTTATAAAGATGTGCAAGTTAAGCAAAATTTTTGCTTCTCTTGAGATGGTAACTTTTTGCTTCTCTTTACGATGTTCAAGCTAGTAACATTTGTTTTTCTTTGTGATGTGCAAACTAGCAATTTTGCTTCCTTTATAATGTGTTGGCTAGCGAGTTTGTTTCTTCTTTTTCAAGCTAGCAATTTACTTTTCTTTATGATGTGCAAGCTAGCAGAACTTTCTCCCCCTTTGTCATTGTCAAAAAGAATATAATGCTATGAATCAATGCTCTAATCACAACCATAAATACAAAGGGATTGAACATAATAAAAATCATGTCATATAAGATATAATGTCAAAGATCATGGATGATCAAGTCGTGAATACCAAAGGACCATCAATCATGTTAATAAATCTCTTCTTTTGTAAATGGCAAGAAGAAGAAAACAATCTTGATTGAAAAAGAAAACTCATGTCATATAAATTGAGTAATCAAGATAATGATCTGAAAAATGTATAAGAAGAATTTATGTATTTTGGAGATTTAACATGCCTAAGTTTAACATTCAAGTTAGCACTTATAGTTCTCTTTGAAAAGTTAGCAATTTTCTTTCTCCCCTTTGTTATTAAAGAAAAAAAAAGAAAAAGAGAAGGGAAGAATTCAAGGGTATAAATATTTCAATCATCATATGAACGAATGAAGGATCAAGTTATGAATCCAAAAGTCCATAAATCATTTTGACAAATCTCCTTTTTAGAAAATAATGAAAAAAAATCTTAGGAGATCAATGATCTTGATTCATAAAGAAAATTCAAGTTGTAAATCTAAGATAATAAAAGAACAATCATGATTTATTTGGATAATTTTTCTCTTTAGTAAATGGCAAAAAGAAACATAGGAGATTAATTAAGAGATCTTGATTCACAAAAAGGATTTTATGTTATAAGTCTAAAAAAAAAATCAAGGCCATGATTTGAATAAAATTCATTTAAATCTAAATCATCAAAATCACTTTCATAGTTTATAAGATTCATAAAATAGATTTATCACTAAGGATCTCTATGATGAAAACTCGATAAGATAGAGATTAAGAAATTTTTAAAGAATGCTTTCCTCTTTTAAGTTGTTTCAATTCATGCAATTGATTTCATATAAGCATGCCCAAGTTTTATACTAAAACCATGCATTATTATATAAATCCGAAAAGCAAGTTTCATAAACAAAGAAATCATCAATATCAATAGTATAACACATTAAAACAATAACACATCTTCAAACAAAAGATTCGATTTATCATTTTAATTCCAATGATAATATATTTTCCTTCTAAAGTGAATCTAACATTTTATGCTTGGTGTAAGGAATTAACATGCAAATGTCATGCTCATTTTTTTTAAATCACTTAGAAAGAAAAGCATGATATATATTTTTATATTTTTTTATTTCTTATTAATTTAAAAATAACTCATGAAATATATCAAGTAATTTTATAGTAAAGTAAAGGGGTTTTGGTTGAGTCTCTTACCTCGTTGTCGAAAGTTATCAAAGTGTAATTTGCAACCTCATCTTCGGATGGACTCATTTCGTTCTATGTCGCCTTGAGTCTTTTCTTCTTCTTTTGTGGCCTTCCTTTTTTAAGTTTATTTTTGTTCTTAGTTTCCTGTTTCATGAATTTTTTAAGTTTCATTATGAGAAATTCAAGGTCATCATCATCATCATCATCACTTGAGTTATCACTCAAGTGGTATTCTTTGGTTCGTAGTATCATATTCTTCCTATTATTTGGAATGTGGTTCTCATATTCATCTTGTATCATATATGTCATCTCATAGGTCATTAATGACCTGATAATTTCTTCAAGAGGTAAATAGTTCAAGTCCTTTAACTCTTGTATAGCCACTATTTTCGGATCCTAACTTTTTGGAAGGGATCTTAGTATTTTTTTTTAACAAGTTCAATATTAGAAAAATATTTATTAAAACTTTTTAAACCATTGATAATATCTGTAAACCAGTTATACAAGTCTCCAATGGTTTTGCTTGGTTCCATTCAAAATAATTCAAAATCATGCATCAAAAGATTTATTTTAGAATATTTTACTCTACTTATGCCTTCATGTATGATTTCAAGAGTGTGCCAAATTTCATATGTAGTTTCACAAATCGAAATCCAATTAAATTCATTTCTATCAAGAGCGCAAAATAAAGCATTCATCGCTTTAGTATTTAAAGAGAAAGTCTTCTTCTTCAAATCATTTTATAAGTTTATTGGTTTAGAAGACTTTTGAAAATTATTTTTGATAATATTTCATAAATTCAAGTCCAAAGAAAGTAAGAAAACTCTCATTCGAGTTTTCTAATACGTGTAGTCTGTCCCATTGAACAAGAAGGACGAATGATAGAAATACCCTCTTGAAAGTCAAAAAAATCTATTTCTCTTTAGGTGTTAAACCAAACGAGAAATAATCATGGCTCTGATACTAATTGTTAGGATTAAGTCGGCACTATGAGGCTGGGTGAATTAGTGCTTACGATAAAAACATCGATTTAGAAAATGTCGTTTGATTCAAAGATTTCGTTTCGATGAAAGTCGTATCAGAAATGATTTAAACTTAAAGTGTGAGTGTGAGCAGTGAGCAAGTAAAGTGGTTTGCAATAAAGGAAAATAGAAAAGAAATATAGGTAAACTGATTTATAGTGGTTTGGTCGTCATGACCTACATACACTCTTGATTCTTCTTCCGTTGAGGCCACCGACATTCACTAACAGTCTTCCTTCAATGGGTGAAGACCAACTATCCTCTTACAACCCTTTTCTCCTTATCACAGGTTTAGGAGATAACCTTTACAACCCCTTTTATAAGTATTCCCTCACACTCTTACTTTAAAAAAGCTCTAAGCATATGAAGGAGGGAACTCAGCTTTTTAATAGGGTTTACAGCTTTAGAATCATAGAGTTTTGTTTTACTTTCTTGCTATTCCAAGCAAGAATAGCTGGGGTATTTATAGACCCCAAGTGGCTTAAAAATTAGAGCCAAAATTTTAAACACCTTGAGATTTCGGGATACTAGCTCTGACACTAGGCGATACCACCGTCCAGTCTGGCGGTACCATCACTTAACATAGTCTCGGAGACTAAGCCTCAAGCGGTTCCATCACCAGCCCTAGCGGTGCCATTGCCTACCATGGTTCTAGGTTACTATTTTGGGCCTTTCTCTTGGCCCAAAATAGCCCTAACTTAGGCCCAATGAGGCCTAATTGAGTTGGCCTAATTATATTCTAAACCAACCCAATTAGACCTTTAAACTATTTTGATCTCGATAAATAATTACAAAGCATGAATCATACATTGTTCGGCATGTCATTGGTTCATTAGCACTTCATTCAATCCTTCGGTGCATCGTCCTCCCTTATGGCCTATTGCCCAATTAGCATGTTGACCTCCGTAACTCCGATATCCTTGATGCAATGTTGGCTCTTCTTGGCTCAATGCCTGAACTCATGGCATGAAGCCTTCTATCGATATGTTGATCAATCCTTTGGCTCGACGTCTAATCTTCTAACATGTTCTACTCTGGCCCAACGTTTGATTTATCCTGCTTTAATCAATTTGCCTATCCTTGATTGAAGCTAGTCCTACGTCACTTAAAACATAGATTAGATCACAACTTTATCACTTTGTTTCATCATCAAAATTTAAGATTCAATAACTGGGATGGTTGAGGACTAGGTTACGATGACATGGATGGGAGGCAGCATTTCCTTATTTCTATCACATCATTGAAGGAGGCATTGGCAATGCCGAGGATCATGCAGATTGAGGAAACTTGATTTACAAAGAATGGTTGTGGCGCGGTTCTTTGTCGATGCCGGTAATGAAGAGGGGATGAAATAGTAGTGTCTATGGTGGTTGTGGTTGCCCTATATCGATCATCGTGAGGAGGGATGGTTAAGCAGTTACTACTACGACCCAAGGGGTAGCAGTAATGGTCGCAATTGGGAGCAGCATCGCCGATGGTAGAAGCGACGAGGAGGGGTGCTCTGCGGGCTGGGAAATAGTAACCACGACCCTTCTCGCTCAAGTAGGGAGGGGGCGGCTCCATTAGCCAAGAAACAGCGATGACAGCAGTGACATGGGCAGCAACGAAAGGGGTGGTCACTGGCCGGGAAGCAGTGGTGGCAGTAGTCACTGGTCAGGAAGTAGCGACCCTTTTTAGAGGATGAGTCATGGCCACCGATTTTACCTCTTTTCTTTCTTTTTCTCTCTTTTTTTTGGTGAGATGATGATAGCTGTGGCGAGGTGCTGTGAGAAATTATAGCAAGTATGCTAAGAATCACTGCTCTGATACCAAATGATACGATCCTTAGGGTTTTATCATAAAAGAGATGGAAGAAGATAAAGAAAAGGGGATGATCACTTTGAGGGGATCAGTTATTGAATCTCGGATTTTAATGATGAAGTCAATTGATAGATTATTTGATCTAATCCATATTATTAAGAAAAGTGTGCAGGATTAACAATGATAGCAATGAAGACAAAGCAAAACGACGTGCCGGAGTCGTGTGATCGAATCATTGGAGGTTCAAGAGTCCATCGAAAGTTCGAAGAATCGTCGGAAGTGCTGTCGGAACTAGCCGAGAATGAATCGGGGGCTTGCCGATGAGTTGTCAGAAGTTCGTTGGAAGGTTCATCGAAAGTTTGTGGAGCTCACTAAGAAAGATTAGAGCTTGCCAAAGGAGACTCGTTGGAACTCGCCAAGGTCGTCGTAAAGTTGGGAAGCCTACCGGAAGTCCATTGGAAGATGTCCGAGGGTTCATCGGAAGTTCATTGGAAGTTCGTCAAAAGCTCGTTGGAAGAAGACTTGATGTGTTGGTTTATGTTTTTGCATAGTGTATATTTTTAATATCGTAGTTAGTATATAATTAAGGTTAGAATTAGGTATTAATCCTAATTAACCCTGGTAGGGGTCAATTGGGCCTTGAATGAATTGGATTAGGCCGGATTCAAGTCTCATCCAAATTGCTGGAACCTGTCTGGCGGTGGCACCTCTAGACTAGGGCGGTGGAACCGCCTAGGGACTAGGTTCCCAAGTGCACTAGGCGGTGGTATCGTTCGACAGTTATTAACTGTCAGGCGGTGGTACTGTGATAGAACCCTAGAGGAATTCTATATAGATTAATCAATGAGGAGGATCAACCCTTGGAACGGTATAGGGGTTTCACTCCCCTAGAAGTTAGCTAGATAGCTGCAATTGTAGATGGATCTTGTTATTCCAAAGAGATGGCGGTTACATACTTATATGGGGCTCTAAACTCTAGCCCTAGGGCCTACTTCCTAATTGAATTATCCCTTTTGCCCTCAACTCTAGCCGACCGACCTAGTAAAGGGGGGCGACAGCTAGGAAGCCAAAAGGCCCAAATATAAACCCTAGCCACTCTTCTTTATGGGATAGAGGTGGCTAGGTGGGGTCTATTACAATCTCATAGAATTTTTATTAGCTGCTACTTGGTTGAGAAAGACCCAACCCTGCTAGGGTCCTATCAAGCCTGCCCTCTTCAAATCAGCCTTGTCCTCAAGGCTGAGATTCCATGAACTCAGGGAACTAGGTCTTCAGTTTCTCATATGATTCCCATATAACATCTTTGAGTGGTAAATTATTCCAATGCACTAGTACTTCAATAGAGGGATGTCGGCGACACATTACGATTTTGCGATCGAGGATGGCTTGTGGTTGGGCTTGAATATCTCCATCATCAGTAGTGTTGGGCAGTTCGATCTGGGGTGATTCGTGTTCTCCCAACTTGGGCTTCAAGCATGACATGTGGAAGACAGGATGAATTTTGGCATCCTTAAGCAATTTAAGTTTGTACGCCATGGCTCCAATATGCTCTGTGATCTGATAGGGCTTATAAAAACATAGAAATAACTTTATGGAGGCTCGTGTGTTGATAGAGAGTTACTTGTGTGGTTGTAGGCGAAGATAATCCTAATTAACTCTAGTAGAGGCCAACTGGGCCTTAATTGAATTGAATTGGGCTGGATTTAGGGCTCATTCAATAGTGTTGGACCATGTCTGGTAGTGGCACCGCCAGAGTGGGCAGTGGCACCACCCTGAGAACTAGTTTCCAAGTGGTCTAGGCGGTGGTACTGTCCTAGGTCAGCGGTGGTACCGCTGACTGTTATTACTTATCAGTGGTGGTACCGCTTGACAAGCAATGGTACTGCCCCTCCATAGAGTCCGAGGACCCAATCAGGCGATAGTACCATCAGATTGGGTGGTGGTACTACCTAGTACATTGACAGAGTAGGGTCAACTAGTGGTGATACTGCCAGTGTCAGGTAGTGGAACCGCTAGTACCCGAAAATCTAGGATGTAACTCTTTTTTGCTCTAATTCTAAAGCTAATTGGGTCTATAAATATCCTTCTCTTCTCAGCTGACTAAGCACATTAAGAAGTGATAAAAAACTAAGTCAAAGCTATAGCAAAATTACATTCGATAAGCTTAAGTGTTCACCTCCCAAGTTTTACTTTGTCAAAATTCTGTAAGACCTAAAAAATTTTTCACTCGAAGAACTCATTAGGTCATTGATGACCTATGAAATGACATGTCATGCTCATGATGAGCTCAAGAACCCCCTTCCAAAGAACAGGAATGATATGACATAAAGAACACAAGAAGACTACTTGAAAGAATCTTCAAGTGATGAGGACCTTGATGATGAACTTGCACTCGACTCAAAAATTCAAAAAAATTATAAGAAGGAATAAATTTAAAAATAAAACTAAAAATAAACTTGAACAAAAAAAAAGCAAGTGATATGTTACAAATGCAAGAAGCCGTGGCACTTGGGAATGCCCCTAAGCCAAGAAGAAGCAACCAAAGAGGAAGAAGGCTCTAAAGGCAACATAGGATGACTCAAGTGGCTCCAAAGATGAAAAAGCAAGCAACAAGAAGATGGCAAACTTCGCATTGATGGCTTTGGGAGAAGATGTATGTGAGTTATTTAATAAAGATTTAACTTTTGACGAACTTTTAATTGCTTTTTATGAATTATTTGATGAGTGTAGGGCTATTAATAAAAAGTTCGATTTATTAAAAAAGGAGCATGCTATCTTACTAGATAAACTTAAAAGTCTTGAACTTGATACTCTCTCTTTACCTCCATACTCTAAGTGTGAACACTTAGAGGCAATCAAAAGGGAGAACTTTCTACTTAAAGAGACCCTAAATAAGTTTAAGGTCAGTAGCAAGGGCTTGGACTTGATCCTTGCAAACAAGGGTCACGTCAAAAAAATAAGTGGAATTGGATTTGTGAGTGGATCTCACCATCTCCAACCACCTTCATTAAAGGACCTATACTACATGTTTCATCTTACTCAAAGTGTAACTTTTGTTGCAAGCCTAGACATGTTATTTACAAATGTCCATTTAAGAATGTTAGTCCACATAAGTTAATATGAGTTTCTAAAGGAACTCAATGAATAATGGTAAGATTAGTAGATCAATATTTGAGGCATCCAAGTTCAAATAGGTACCTAAAAACCATCCTCTTTTATAGACATATTCACCCACACAAGCTAGAAGAAAGAGATGATACCTTGATAGTAGATGCTTAAGATATATGACTGGAGATCCATCTTAATTCTCTAAGTTCACTAGCCAAGATGAAGTATATGTCATCTTCAGAGATAGCAAAAAGGGTAAAATTATTGGCAAGGGAACTATAGGTAATAAATTAAGCTTTTTAATTGATGATGTGTTGTTGGTAGATGGCTTAAACCATAATCTTTTGAGCATTAGTCAATTATGTGATAAAGGATATATTATGAAGTTTGAATCTAATGCTTGCATTATTGAAAAACTACATAACAGCACATCTATGATTGTACTAAAATAAAATAATGTCTACACCATAAACATTGATGATCTTAGCAATGAAATATGTTTTTTGGTTTTGAATGATGATGCTTAGCTTTGGCATAGGAGATTAGGTCATGCTAGCATGAAACTAATCTCTCAAATCATATATAAAGAACTTGTTGTTAGAGATCGAGTGGCACTAAGAGGGGGGGGTGAATTAGTGCAGCGGATAAAATGATAGCTTTTCTGTGATTTAAAACAAGTTCGGAAACTTTCCTATGATGAAAATAACATTTCAATTAAAACCGTTTCGATTGCATTTTAACTTGAAAGCATATGTAAGAAGATGAAGAGGAAGTGGAGCAAGTAAAGTAAAGGCTTGCAGCAATGTAAAGAAATGATTCCGAAATTTAAACACTCACACATTCAAGAACACCACGATGTATAGTGGTTCGGTCAAATGACCTGCATCCACTCTTGAAGCCTTCACCGATGAGGCTCCTCTCTTCCACTAGCAAATCCTTTTGAAGGGGAAGGACCAAATACCCCTTTTACAACCCTTTTACAAGAGGTTCATACTCTTACAAGTTTTCACAAAGAGAAGGAAATGAGGTGAACACTTAAGCAAATGAAGAACAAGAATTTCCCAAGACTTATTTGCTCAAAATCTAACTCTAAAGGGTTACCTTTTCAGCTGAGAAAGGAGGGGTATTTATAGACCTCAAAGTGATTCAAATTTGGAGCCCAAATTTGAATTTTTTGAGTTTTCCGTTGTCGGGCGGTTCAACTGCCTGTCAGAGGCGGTGCAACCGCTTGTCAATCTAGCAGACTAACACAACAGGGTGGTGCTATCGCAGCCTAGGCGGTTCCACCGCCCAGCCTGGGTGGTTCAACCGCCTGTGTCATTTTCAAGACCATGATGGTTTTGGCCGAAAACTCGGCCGAAACCGGTCCAAACGAAGTCCGAATTGGCTCAAATTTGGTTTATAGGATTAACACCTAATCCTAAACCAAATTATATGCTAACTATAAATTTTAAAGAAATTTTTTAAGCTATTTCAAAGTCTATAAGACAAGACTTCTTTCGGTGAGCTTTGGCGAACTTAGGTGGTCTTCCGACGAACCTCGGAAACCATTCTACGGACTCGGCAAGCTCCCGGACTTCATGATGATCTTGGCGAGTTCCATCGAGCTTCTTTGGCAAGCTCCGATCTTTTTGGCAAGCTCCGTGAACTTTCAACGAACCTTCCGGCGAACTTCCGACAACCCTTCGGCAAGCTCCTACTCATTCTCGGTCGATTCCGATAACTACTCCCAATGAATCTTGAGACTTCCATGAACTCTCAAACTCCCAACGATCCATCCCACTTGTCTTCCGGCATTTTGTTTCACTTTACGTCTTCATCGCCATCGTAGTTAATCCCGCACACAAACAAACAAACACTCTACTTGATCTAGGCAAGTTATTACAATACGAATTGACATTCATTTGCTCGACACATCATTAGTCGGCGCTTCGTCCGATCCTTCAAGCACATCATCCTCTTTGCGATCCATTGCCCAATCAGCGGATGACCTCGTAACCTCGATATCCTTGGCGCAACATGCATCTTGGCCCGATGCCCGACGTCACGAAGCCTTCACCGATTATCGATCGAACCTCGCTCGACATCCAATATCCAAACGTGATCACCCGACGCAACGTCAATTCCTCTAGCATCAACTATCTAATCCTGATCGATAGTAGACTTGCGTAACTCAAAACGCAGTTAAACAATAAACCACAATCAATTAGTTTCATTATCAAAATCCGAGATTCAACACTTGTAAGAGGCATTCCCAATATTAATTCATTAAAGACAAAGTGTGCGATGCTTGTCAACTAGGAAAACAAATAAAAAGTAGCTTCAAGCCAAAGAATCAAATGAGCACCTCTAGACCATTGCAATTGATCCATATGGATTTATTTGGACCAATTGACACAACAAGTCTAGGAGGAAGCAAATATGCATTTGTAATTGTAGATGACTATAGTAGATACACTTGGACTTATTTCTTGGCTCACAAAAGTGATTGCTTTAAATGTTTCTCTAAATTTTATAAACTTGCTCAAAACAAAAAGGGTTTTATGATTTCATCAATTCAGAGTGATCACGATGGTGAATTTCAAAACTGTGACTTATAAAATTTTTACGAATCTAATGGATACAACCATAATTTCTCTACTCCGAGGAATCCTCAACAAAATAGAATAGTAGAAAGAAAGAATAGGAACTTATAAGAAACGACAAGAACCATGTTAAATGAACATAGTTTACCAAAATACTTTTGGGTCGAAACCGTTAATATGACTTACTATATCATGAATAGGGTTCTAATAAGATCATCTCTATCCAAATCTTCTTATGAATTGTGGAATAACAAAAAACCAAACATTTCTTACTTTAAAGTTTTCGGTTGCAAATGCTTTATCTTGAATGAAAAGGATGTCTTAGGAAAGTTCGATGCAAAATCTGATGAGGGCATCTTTTTTTGTTACTCTTCTATTTCTAAAGCTTTTTATGTTTTTAACAAAAGAACCTTGGTTATAGAAGAGTCTATTCATGTAGTTTTCAATGAAGTTTTCGAATTTAAGAAAAATAATTTTGATGATGATCTTGATTTTGATGGCTTAAATTTGAATGAACCCTCTCCTCAAAATAGCAACTTAGATGCATCTTTTTCCCAAATTTCCTTGCCTAAGGAATGGAAGTATGTAGATGCTCATCCAAAGGAGCTAATTATAGGAGACACATCAAAAGGAGTTCAAACTTGTTCCTCTTTTAAGAATTTTGCTAACGCCACTTTTCTTTCTTAAATTGAACCTAAGTGCATTGATGAAGCTTTAAAAGATGATTCTTGGGTTATCGCAATGCAAGAGGAATTGAACTAATTTGAGAGGAATGAGGTGTGGATGCTTATTCCTAGACCTAGTGACCATTTAGTTATAGGTACTAAATGTGTTTTTAGAAATAAGCAAGATGAATTCAGTATCGTGGTTAGAAACAAGGCTAGATTAGTGGCCAAAGGTTTTAACCAAGAAGAAGATATCGATTATGAAGAGACCTTTACTCCTATGGTAAGATTAGAAGCCATTAGGATGCTCCTTGCCTATACTAGTAGTAATAATTTTAAGTTATTTCAAATGGATGCCAAAAGTGCTTTCTTAAATGGTTTTATTTTTGAAGAAGTGTTTATTGAGCAACCACCCGGTTTTGAAAACTCTTTTTTTTTCTAATCATGTATTTAAATTGAATAAGGCTCTATATAGGTTAAAACAAGCCCCAAGGGCTTCATATGAGATACTTCGCTTATTTCTAATTTTAAATAATTTTACTAAAGGCAAGGTTGATACTATATTATTTATTAAATATTTTAAAAATAATTTTTTTATTGTTCAAATTTATGTTGATGACATTATCTTTGGTTCTACTAATGAATCACTATGTGAATCATTTGCCAAGTGTGTGAGTCATGAATTTGAAATGAGTCTAATCGGTGAACTAACCTTCTTTTTAGGATTACAAATTAAATAACTTAGTGATGATATATTTATTAATCAATCTAAATATATATTAGAATTGTTAAAATGATTTAACATGGATAATTCAAAAGCTATAAACACACCTATGAGTACTTCCACTAAGTTAGACATGGATGAAAGTGGAGAAAATTTTGATAAAAAAACATATAGGAGAATGATAGGTAGTTTACTTAACTTTACCATAACTAGACAGGATATCATATTTAGTATAGGACTTTGTGCAAGATTTAAAGCTAATCCTAAGTTATCTTAACTTAAAGCTGTTAAAAGAATCCTTAGATATCTTAAAGGAACTCCTAATCTAGGATTATGGTATCAAAAATCTGATGAATGTAGAATAGATAGAAAAGCACATCCGAAACATGCATTTGTTTCTTGGACTTCCAAGAAACAAAACTCACAGACTATCTACTGGTGAAGCCGAATACATAGCCACAAGTGCATGTTATGCATAAGTTGTTTAGATGAAAAATACTTTAGAAGACTATGAAATTCAATTAAAGATTCCCATAAAATGTGATAACACAAGTGCTATTTGTTTAACCAAAAATCCCATTCAACACTCTAGAACTAATCATATTGACATTAGGCATCACTTTATACAAGATCATGTCAATAATAATGATATTATTCTAGAATTTATTGATACAAAATATCAATTAGTAGACATCTTCATAAAACCTTTAAATGAAGAACAATTTGACTTCATTAGAAAAAAATTAGGCATGCTAAATTGTCCCAACACATGAAGTTATTGTATGTTTCTTTTCTGAAATTTTTCTACTTCCGTTTTCATAAACTCATCTTAAAATTATCTTGTCGGATTACGAATGCCATCTTTACAATATCGTATTTTTGAACAGAAGTCTAATTTTTATTCTTCTCTGATCTTGCATTGATACTCCTCTTTCATCGTTTAAGTTTCTCTGTTGATGATCTTTAAATTAAAATCATGCCCTCTTAATGACTTGGTAAAATTAGTTCTATACTCCCTCTACCTCTATTGGGATGAATAAATGGTTCTCTTGATTTATTTTGTCAACACTTTCGTATCATTTGAAGTTTACTAATCTTGGCTTCATGACACATGCAACAATACATATATTAATATCATGATCTTTGCATAAAGAAGAAGCTCACAAGGATTTTTACACTCTTCGGACTTCATTCATGCAAATTTCATAAATTCTTGTGCTAATTTCTACGTCTTAAGCTTTTATGACTTGATTGTTTATCTTCCATCCCATGAATTCTTATAAGAATGCCAAGTTGAACCTCTTATGAAATTCTTTGATATTCATGTGCTCTACTTCATAAATTTGTAATGGAGATGCCAAGTTGAATCTTTAAAGTATGAAAACATCATCATGACTCTTTCATGAATTTTGAGCTTAAATAATTTCTCTTCTTCATGAATTTTTTTAAAATAAATTTCCTGAGCTCTTGATGAAATATTTGATGAATGTCTTGGCTTCAATGATGTATCTTTTTCACTTTACGATTTTTGGCTTGAATTTTCAAATTGGCTCTTGAACCTTTCATCTCAATCCTTCTTGAATGAACTCTTATAGTTCTTATTATGAGTCTTATCAACTTCATCTCTTTTCTAATTTCATTTGGAAGAAATAATTCTTGAATAAATTTTTATTAACTTGAATGATTCAATAACTCTTATTACTTAATTGTTTCATGAGATCTTAGAAAATTTTATGAAATTTGGCTTTAATGATCTATCTTACAATTTCATTGGCACCAATGATCAATTTTTTGGTATTCTTTCCTTTTTGCCATTTTTATCAAGTCATATTCCCTTTTTGTTGATGATAAAGGGGGAGAAGAATATGGCAAGATGAATTGATGACTTAATGGAATAATAAATGTCTTGCATGTATCATATTGAATGATGTATCGCAATATATCACAATTGCTTTGTATCAAAAATTGATTGCAAAATGAAGTGTATCGCAATTGGAATGTATCACATGCATCACGAATTGTTCATACATGCTTTACATGTTAACTTTGTAAAATCGTTATCGTATCATGTTTAAATTTGATATCTTTTATTAATATGATAAGTTTTCATCTCATTTGTAGATGTATCGTAAAATGATATCATGCCTTGTATTTGTGCAATTTTATTTTGATATCATTTGATCCTTGTTTCATTTTAAAATTAAAATTAGTATCATTTGTCGAAGTGATAAATGCTCATCATAATAGAACTTGAAAATGGGTGTTATGTTTTGACATCGTTTTCAAAATGTCAAAAATACAAAGTTTCGTATTTATGGATAAAAAGATCATGTTTGCTAAGCATGACGATAAGTTCAACAAATGCAACTTACCAGTTTCAGCTTGAATTCAAGGAGATTGAATTCAAGTGTTTCCCTTCTCATAATATGGAATATAGATAGGGGGAGTTAACGTTAACTTCGTCATCAATTGATTGTCATCATCAAAAAGGGGGAGATTGTTGAATCTCGGATTTTGATGATGAAGTCAATTGATAGGTTATTTGATCTAATCTATATTATTGAGATAAGTGTGTAGGATTGACTATGATAGTAATGAAGACATGAAGCAAATTACTGGAGTCAAGCGTTGAATCTCGGATTTTGATGATGAAACAAATTGATTGTGTTTTGTGATCTAACTGCGTTTTGAGTGATGTAGGTCTACTATCAATACAGTTGATGTTGGAAGAATTGATGTTGTGCTAGGTGATCATGTTAGGATATTGGATGTCGAGCCGGAGGTTCGGTCGATAATCGGTAGAAGGCTACGGACATCGGGCATCGGTCCAAGAAGAATGGAGTTGCACCAAGGATATTAGGGTTGCAGAGATCAACCATCGATTGGGCAACAAGCTGCAAGAGAGGATGATGCACCGAAGAATCGGATGATGCACCGAAGAATCGGATGAAGTGTCGACCAATGACGTGCCGAGCAACTGAATGCCAATTCGTATTGTAATAACTGTCTAGATCGAAGTAGAGTTTTTGTTTGTGTGTGTGCAGGATTAACTACGATAACGATAAAGATGTAAAGCAAAATAAAGTGCTGGAAGATAAGTGTGATGGATTGTTGGGAGTTTGAGAGTTCGACGGAAGTCCAAAGATTCGTTGGGAGTGCTGACGGAACTGGTCGAGAACGAGTAGGGAGCTTGCCGAAGGGGTTTTCGGAAGTTCACCGGAAGGTTTGTCGGAAGTTCGCGGAGCTTGCCAAGAAAGATCGGAGCTTACCAAAGAAGCTCGTTGGAACTTGCCAAGATCATCGTGAAGACTAGGAGCTTGCCGGGAGTCCGCAAAATGGTTTCCGAGGGTTCATCAGAAGACCACCAGAAAGTTCACCGGAAGCTTGCCGGAAGAAGTCTTAACTTGCCAGACTTTGTAATAGCTTAGGAAATATCTTTAATTTTATAGTTAGCATGTTAATTTGGGTTAGGATTAGGTGTTAATCCTATAACTCAAGTAGAGGCCAATTGGGCCTTGTTTCGGACTAGTTTGGGCTGAGTTTAAGGCCCAATCAGTGAGCTGGAAATGCTTGGGCGATGGCACTGCCCAAGACCCGAGAGTACAAGCTAAGCGATGGCACCGCCTAGTGCCCGAGAGCCCGGGCGGTTGCACCGTCGGGCTGGGTGGTGGTACCGTCGCTGGGCAGCAAGCCCAGGCGATGGCACCGCCCAGTACACTATCAGTGTCTGACATTGACAAGTGATGGCACCACCATCATCAGGAAACACAAAAGTGATTCAAATTTGAGTTGAATTTCTCTTGAGGCCTATAAATACTTCTCTCATTCATGGTTGAAATGAGGTCTAGTACTGAGAAAGAAAAAGGGAAAACTCTTGTCAAAATCTTCCCTCTAAGCTTTGAGTGTGTTCTAGTCCAAGAGAGGGGTAAGAGGCCTTATAAGGATTACCTTCTAAGCCCATTAAAAGGAGAGGTGCTGTAAGGGAGTTCATCCTTGCTCATTGGAAGGAGGATAGCTAATGTAAAAGTCGGTGGCCTCATGTGAAGAGGAATCAGGAGTGGACTTAGGTCGTATGGCCGAACCACTATAAATCGGTTTGTGTTTATATTCTTGCAATTTACTTTACTACAAACCATCTTCACTTTGATACTCTACCTTCTCATCTCCTTCTTATGCATCAATTTACTTCTAAAGCATCTTTCATTGTGGATTTAATCGAAGCATCATTTTCAACATACGAAGTTTCCAAAACTTGTTTAAGATCATCGAAAGTTTATCGTTCTTTACCGCTACACTAATTCACCCCCCTCTTAGTGCCACTCGATCCCTAACATCAAATACGTTGGGAGTTTGAGAGTCTGTCAGAAGTCTGAAGGATTGTCGGAAGTGTTGTCGGAACTGGCCAAGAATGAATCGGGGACTTGCCGAAGGTTTTGGAAGTTCGCCGGAAGGTTCGTCAGAGGTTTGCAGAGTTCATCGAGAAAGTTTGGAAGGTGGCTAAAAGATTTGTCAAACTCACCATAAAGTCTGGGAGGCTGTTGAAAGTCCACCGGAAGATATCCAAGGGTGTGTCGGAAGTCCGTCGGAAGTTCACCGAAAAGCTCATCGAAAGAAGACTCGATGTTGTTGGTTTTTAATTTGCTTAGAATATGTTTTTAATTTCATAGTTAGCATGTAATTAGGGTTAGGATTAGGTGATAATCCTAATTAACCCTAGTAGGGGCCAACTATACCTTAATTAAATTGAACTGGGCTGGATTCAGGGCCCATTTAGCAGTATTGGACCATGTCTGGTGGTGGCATTGCCCCAGAAACTAGTTTTCAAGTGGTTTAGGCAGTGGTACTGTTGATAGTTATTACTTGTCAGTGGTAGTACAACTTGATAGGTGGTGGTATCGCCCCTCTACAGAGTGTGAACCACTTGTACAAGTTTGTAAGAGGGGTGCTTAGTCCTTCCCCTTCAAGAAGAGTTGATAGTGGAAGTTGGGAACCTCATCGGAGGAGGTTTCAGAAGTGGACGTAGGTCATTTGATCGAACCACTATACATCGCTGTGTACTTCTCTTGATATGTGAGTTTTTAACTTACTGCATTTCAATCTTTACTTAGTTGTGATCTCTCGATCTCCTCCTCTCTAATTTCTATAGCATTCACTCGAATTACCTTGATGAAATCATTTTCATTGGATCGAAATTTCTCAATGAATAACTTTTTCTAAAGTCAATTTCAAAATTATAATTTTTATCTGCTGCACTAATTCACCCCCTCTTAGTACCGCTTAGATCCTAACAGTTTACTCAAATACTTTTGAGCTAAAGCCGTTAATATGGCTTGCTATGTCATAAATAGGGTTCTAGTAAGACCATCTCTCTCCAAAACTCCTTATGAATTGTAGAATAATAAAAAACAAACGTTTCATAATTTAAAGTTTTCGATTGTAAATGTTTTATATTGAATGAAAAAGATGCCTTAGGAAAGTTTGATGTAAAATCCGATGAAGGCATTTTTCTATGATATTCTTCTATTTCTAAGGCCTTTCATGTTTTTAATAAAAGAATTTTAGTTATAGAAGAATCTATTCATGTTGTTTTCAATGAAGTTTTCAAATTTAAGAAAAATGATTTTGATGATAATCTTGATTTTAATGGTTTGAATTTGAACGAAACCTCTTATCCAAATAGCAATTTAGATGTATCTTCTTCCGAAACTTCCTTACCTAAGGAATGGAAGCTTGTAGATACCTATCCTAAGGAGCTAATTATAGGAGACATATCAAAAGGAGCTCAAACTCATTCTTCTTTTAATAATTTTTATGCCAACATCATTTTCTTTTTTAAATTGAATTTAAATGCATTGACGAGGCCTTGAAAAATGATTCATGGGTCATCGTAATACAAGAGGAATTAAACCAATTTGAAAGAAATGAGGTGTGAAAGCTTGTTCCTAGACCTAGTGATCATTTAGTTATTAGTACTAAATTGGTCT
Organism: Musa beccarii; assembly: GCA_024322285.1. Taxonomy (NCBI): domain Eukaryota; kingdom Viridiplantae; phylum Streptophyta; class Magnoliopsida; order Zingiberales; family Musaceae; genus Musa; species Musa beccarii. The sequence goes on from CM044398.1 coordinate 58,846,153, forward strand.
TAAGAAATAAGCAAGATAAAGTTAGTATCATGGTTAGAAACAAGGCTAGATTAGTGGCCAAAGATTTCAAGCAAGAAGAAGATATCGATTGCGAAGAAATCTTCGCTCCTGTGGCAAGATTAGAAACCATAAGGATGCTCCTTGCCTATACTAGTAGTTATAATTTTAAGTTATTTCAAATGGATGTCAAAAGTACTTTCTTAAATGGCTTTATTTCCGAAGAAGTGCATGTTGAACAACCACCCAGATTTGAAAACTCGCTTTTTCCTAATCATGTGTTTAAATTGATTAAGGCTCTCTATGGATTAAAACAAGCCCCTAGGGCTTGGTATGAGAGGCTTAGCTCTTTTCTTATTTCAAATAATTTCACTAAAAGCAAGGTCGATACTACATTATTTATTAAAAATTTTGAAAATAATTTTCTTATTGTTCAAATTTATGTTGACGATATTATTTTTAGTTCTACAAATGAATCATTATGTGAATCATTTGCCAAGTGTATGAGCCAAGAGTTTGAAATGAGTCTAATAGGTGAACTAACCTTCTTTTTAGGATTACAAATTAAACAACTTAGTTATGGTATATTTCTTAGTCAAACCAAATATGCTTTAGAATTGTTAAAATAGTTTAATATGGATGGTTCAAAAGCATCAACACTCCTATGAGTACCTCCACTAAGTTAGACATGGACGAAAGTGGAAAAAGTTTTGATCAAAAAATATATAGGGGAATGATAGGTAGTTTAGTTTACCTCACCACAACTAGACTAAATATCATATTTGGTGTAGGACTTTGTGCTAGATTTCAAGCTAATCCTAAGTCATCTCATCTTAAAGTCATTAAAAGAATCCTTAGATATCTTAAAGGAATCCCTAACTTAGGATTATGGTATCTAAAATATGATAACTTTGATTTTATAAATAGCTTATGTGGATGCGGATTTTGTTGGATATAGAATAGATAGAAAAAGCATATCCAAAACATGTCAATTTTTAGGAAATGCATTTGTTTCTTGGAAGTCCAAGAAACAAAACTCGGTTGTACTATCTACGGCTGAAGTCGAATACATAGCCACAAGTACATATTGTGCACAAGTTATTTAGATGAAAAATACGTTAGAAGATTATGAAATTCATTTACAGAATATTCTTATAAAATATGATAACATAAGTGCTATATGTTTGACTAAAAATCTCATTCAACACTCTAGAACTAATCATATTGGTATTAGGCATCATTTTATACGAGATCATGTCAATAACAATGATGTTATTCTAAAATTTATTAACACAAAACACCAATTGGCAGATATCTTTACAAAACTTTTCAATGAAGAACAATTTGATTTCATTAGAAGGGAATTAGGCATGTTAAATTACCATATTGCTTGAGTTTGTCTCTCTTTCAAAATTTTTCAATTTTGTACCATCTTTTTGGTTTTCATGAACTTATTTTGATCCCTCACTAGTCTTGATATTATCCTTTCTGATTTTGTATTATCTTGTGCCATCATTTTCATGGAGCTTTCATTTTTATCTTGGATTGATTCTCTTGCTTCATCGAATGATGATTCACATTTGATAATTTTTAAAATTGATAATATGCCCATTTAATGACTTGGTAAAATTGATTCTATCGATTTTATCCTCCCTAAACTTTCATTGGCATGAATCAATGGCTTTCATGATTTACTTTTCATGGTATCACGGACATTTTCATGAGACTTTGATGAAAAATAAAAGTTTGATAAAATCTTGACCAAATTGCTTTCATAGATCACCAAATTCTTCTTATACATGAAAAGTAGAAGCTTCTATGAATGCGCTCCTAAAATCAATTTGAATTTCATTCACTTTTCTAAATGCAATTTTAATGATCTAACTCTTGAGTAATAAGCATTTATGAATTTTCCATGATTTGATTGGTTTCCACTTCATGGATTTGTTCTTTGAAAGTGTCAAGTTAGCTCTTATCATGGTTTTAATTTTCAATCATTCGAACAAATTGCCTCTTGAACTTTTCATGACTCTTACCATAAGCTTTTATGAATTTTGCGCTTGAATGATCTCCTCTTTACCACACAAATTTGACTTGGTGGAAATATGGAATTTTCTTATGAATTTTACTTGTTGGAAATTCATGTGTGAGTGAAATCTTTTTAAGACATGAGCTCTTGATGTATCTATCTTTTCTATGTTACAAATGAATGGCTATCCTTTCTCCTTCTATGGCATGAATTTTCAATAGAATGAATGAATTGCTTTTCATTATTCTTGAATGAAATTTTCTTGATGAATTCATGGATATAAGTCTTATCTTTTTGTCATTTTCACAAAAGTTCTATCATAAAATTTGGTCTCAATGGCCCATTTCCTTTTTGTTGATGACAAAAGGGGAGAAAAATGTAGTAAATTGATGAGAAGTATCGTAAATTGCCATGCTTTGTATTGTAAAATGCTTAGTATCGTCAAAAGCATCACAAACACTTGATGTATATTGCAATGTATCGCACTTATATGGAATGTTTTGTATGCATTGGAAATAACACATGTATGCTTAAAATGTTAATTTTTCTATGATAATTATCGTATCATGTTTAAATTTGGTATCTTCCCTTGATACAATAATCTGGTTTCATTTTTGTATCTTTGAATGATGCATCGACAATTGATATCATGCTTTAGATTTATGAATTTTTATTTTGATATCATTTGATTCTTACAATATTTCAAAATTAAAGTTTGTATCATTAGTTGAGATGTTGATTATCTATCATCATTCAACATTGGACTTGAAAATGGATGTCATGCCTTGACATCATTTTTGTATTGTGAAAAATACGAAGTATCATATTTGGGATGAAAAATCATGAGCATGTCGATAAGTTCAAATAGATGTAACTTATCGGTTTGGGCTTGAATTCAAAGGGTTGAATTCAAGTGTTTCTTTTCTCAAATATAACATGTAGATAAGGGGAGTTAAGGTTAATTGCATCATCAATTGATTGTCATCATAAAAAAGGGAGAGATTGTTGAATCTTGGATTTTGATGATGAAGTCAATTGATAGATTATTTGATCTAATCCATATTATTGAGAAAAGTATGCAGGATTAACTATGATATAAATGAAGACGTAAAAAAAAAACCACGTGTCGGAATCAAGTGTGATTGAATCATTGTGCTAGTTATAGGTACCCTACAAGCCAATCACGTGAGTGATGACACCTGTAACACATTGCATCAATCTCTTTGCTTATGATTATTGGTATTTTCTCATATTATTTATATGTATATTGTGATGTTCTTGGATCTATACAATGAGAATCGGATCGTAATGAGATCATGATAATGAGACCGATACACCTTTAAACATAGACCATAAATATTCTTGATCATTGGTTACTCGAGAGAGACATCGAGATAATCGGACAGACTGGTGTATTATATACCCGTCCATATGATGGAGGTGGTTAGTCTCATAGCTACTCATGTGGGGACACTAAGGGTACAGTACAGGTGCTCATTGGAGAATGAGTTTACTTATTGATCCTCTTATGGAATACTGGATGGTTATTGATACCTCACGTTAGACAACAATTTCGTAGTCCCAGTAGTGTATCTGGTCCTTAGACTTGAGACACTAAGGATGTCCTGTATGAGTACTCCACTCTTAGATACCAGACTTATAGATTTGAAAGTTCTAGATCTAATATAGCTAGTTATTGGGAGTGACAGCCAACCTTACGAGAGCTATTGTGTGTCAATAGAGGATCATCCACACTTGGTATCATGAGAGGAATATTCTATGTGTCCTTGCTTAAGTAAATCCCCAGCTAGGGTCATTCGGACTAAGAGAGAAAGAGTTCTCCGGGAGAATCCGATTAGGGTGAGACTTAATTGCAAACTGTATAGGCCTGACAATACCATGCCCGATATACGGTCTCTAGGATATTAGATGGATGAGGGACTATAGGTATATAATAACTGAGGATAGATAGGTCCAAAGAATTGGATTCCCTTATATCGTTTGGGGACTACGGCGTAGTGGCCTAGTACGTCCATAGTTGATGAGTCGAGTGATAATAATTCACTCAGTCAGAAGGAGTTTTGACATGTATGACTCACAGCCAGCTCGATATTGGGCCTAAAGGGTCACACACATATAGTAGGTGTTGTGACGAGTAGAGGTTCGGATATGAGATATCCACCAGAGCCCCTATCTTATTGGATATCCAATAAGCACCTATATTATTGGAACCCATGAATGAGATCTAATAAGAGCTAGATTATTAGGTAGAGACCTATTAATCTAAGAGGCTTGAGTAATTGGATGGAGATCCAATACCCAATAAGGCAGAATCTATTAGGATTTAAGGGGGCCTCTATAAATAGGAGAGAACCAAATGTCTATAGGCTAGAGCTTCTTGGTGGCTTCCTCTTATTCTCCTCTCTCTAGAGAGGAGCATCATCACAGCCTTGCTGTGTGGATACTGCTAGAGAGGATGACGCTTAACCTCCTTCATCCTCCTCATAGATTTGCAAGAATCTCAGAGATATACGATCTCCCTAGGATTTTGTTTTCTTGTTCTTCCGCTGTGTATACGATGTCGCCCCCTAGATTTTCTATCAGTGGTATCAGAGCCAGGTTGTTTGTGAGAAGATCAGATTTTAAACTACATGTGTTGTGATTTAGAATGGCTTTATCATCAAAATTGTTGACGCAATAGTAAGAAAAGTTGCTTATAGCCTTGGCCACCGTCGACGGTGCTTGTAGCCTGCTTGTGGGTGCTGCGCCCATGTTGTTTGTAGCCTTGGCCACTACCGATGATCTGCATGCAGCCTTAGCCACTAGCGACAATCTGCATGCAGCATTAGCCGCCGCCGATGGTTTGCATGCAGCCTGTCGGCGAGCTACGGGCCGCAAGAAGGCAGTGCTTGCAGGCTGCTTGCAGGTGCTATGCCCACGGGCAGAAGCGCCCGCATGGCTGGTGCCACTCACGGGTGGTCGCCCGCATGAGCAGTGCCTACAGGCACTGTGCCAGCGTGTCATGGTTTTAGCTAGTTTTGCCTAAGCCATGCGGCACCGCTGCATGTCAGTCCATAAAGGTCAGCCTCCCTGAAATCTCCTACGATCCCTTAGGACTTGCAAAAGAGAAGATGAGACAGAGAAAGTGCTTCACATGGGATCCACAAGCAACCCTTTCAGCAAACACTTTATAGCCAATGCAAATTCCAACCATGAAAATCACAAGCTCAAAACAGCTGCACAATAAAGGTATAAAATTTGTCCACTATAGACTGAAATATAGTACAAGTGTCCACCTGATGCAAACTTTATGTACAAGCTGGCAATGGCTACCAAACTCACTCAAATGGGTCATTTAGCCATTGGCAAGCCCTTTATAAGCTTTAGAAGCTAGAACAAATTGAAAAGGACACGGATATACATAAGCATTACACTGAACAAGACATTTTACAATTTGTCCATGACAAGCGGGCGGTCGCCTGCACAAGCAGTGCCTGCGAGCACTGTGCCCAAGGGCGCTACGCCCATAGGGGCAGCGACACTTGCGGGGGCTAAGGCCGCAAGATGGTGGTGGCACTTGCAAAGGGGGCATTGGCCCACATGGGTGACAACTGCAAATGGGGCACCTATCACGCCCCCCGAATTTTCTTTTTTTAATCTCGTTCAGGAGGTGTGACCCTGTCTTAAAATCCATAACATTAAATTTTATACCAACAATATAATCCTGGATCCATACTAACGTTTAAGGATACATAGGATCATTCAAATATCAATCATGTCTATAAAACTTGTGCAGTTATAATCATACATCACATCAAACGAACTTTTATAAGAACCCAAGCTAACTTAACAAAATATCAACCTCACTTATAATTCCATAAGCGTAAGAATTATACAAATTAGAATTCCAACCCTTTACCATAAATTCATATCATCGTAAATTAAACTCAACATTCCAAAATTTCAATCGTGCGAGGTCTTTTAAAGCTTTTACATGATACATCAATTCAGATTCATCGACAACATTTCATTACATACAAAACATACTTATACAACAATAACAGAATAACCCACAAAGATGTGCCACAATCTGAATAACTTTTCACTACCTCAGCTCAATTCTAACATTTTAGCATATGACCAGCTAACCTGAAAGAGGGTTATATAACAACGGAGTGAGCTACAAAGCTCAGCAAGTGGTAAGCAAATCCAGAACAAGAGGAGAATAGCTTCAAATACACTTGGTATCCAAATGTAAGGCAAAGATACAAGAATTCATGGATATAAGTTCATTAGTTATAGAATCATAAATGTCATTTCATTCAAACATATTTGGTTCATAACAAAAGCAATAAAGAGGAATTAGAACTTATCAGATGATGTAAATAGTATTTCGGAGTATATCAATTGACACAAGAACCATTTCGGAACATATCAAGGGCATAAGAAGCATTTTGGAACATATCAATGGCAGAAGAAACATTTCAGAATATATCAATGGCAGAAGAAGCAATTCAGAGCATATCAAATAAAACATAGGACATTACAGAGCATATCAATGGCACTTAGTACATTTTGGAGCATATCGATGTCATAGGGAATGTTTCAGAGCATATCAAGTGCAATTGAAGCATTTCGGAACATAGCAAAGACGTAAGAAATATTTCGAAGCATATCAAGGGCAAGGGAAATGTTTCGGAATATAGCAAAGACATATGAAATGGTTTCAGAGTATATCAAGAGCAAATGAAATAGTTTGGGGTATATCAATGGCGCATAGGACATTTCGAAGCATATCAATGACACATGGGATATTTTGGAGCATATCAATAGCATACGAAATATTTTGAAGCATATCAATGATAAATGAAACATTTCTGAATATATCAAATAGCATATGAAATGGTTTCAGAACATATTTCAAAGGACAACAATGGCATATGAGATATCTTAGAGCATATCAGAAGAACAAATCAGAAATAAAAGCTCAAATGTCATATCTGACGTTCATTCATTTCATTCTCATCCAAAGCATACATATAAACACATAAGCAAAGCTTTAGATATCATATCAAAAATATAGAGGGCACTGTGGGATCATATTTCATAACATGATTCATCCATTTCTGGATGACCATCAAACATTAGTCTCCCATGTCTGGGAGCTCCATTCACCCATGTCTGAGTGAAGTCAATGGGGCCGGCAGAGCAATCGCAAGGCTCTCATCACATTCCCTTTACCATTTCTGGCAAAGGTCCAAATCATCTCACAAGGCATCAGAGTATAAAGGGTAGTATAAACAATAACATTGGCACATATCGGAAGCATATGCAGAACAACGAAAATATGCATGTGCCTTTACGAAACAAGATAATGCAAACATGAATATTACATAATAGATTTCAGGTATACAAACAATTTCAGGATGAATAAATATAAGAATTGTAAAAGACTAATATAAAGCTCAACTGAAGAAGAATTTAGCTGAATCAGTTTCCAATAGGATGAAACATGAATATACAACATCAACAAAAGAACTTGATTCTGGCAGAATTTGAAAGGTACATTACATGGATTATTTGGATAATCAATTATACTCCAAATTACTCAAGAAAGGTATCATTGGAAATATAAATCGATCTACTTTTAGATAAAATAAGTTTCATACAAATATCAGTTTCAATCAAAGAGTTACAAATGATTCGGTAACCAAAAGTCAAGAAACGAAATCTCTATTTTCAGAAACAATAGGATCGAATTCAATAGAATTATGGGTAGTCATTTTGACTCCGAACGTTTTAATCTAAGTATCAAAAGAAAGATCAATAAGTCTAGTTTCCAACAACGTAAGTTTCATATGAATCAGAGTTTCCAATAGAGAGTTATGGGCAGTTTAATATCAAAAGGTCAGAGCTTATTATCTCTGTTTTACAGATTTCATAGAGCTGATTCAATTTGATGTTTGGATAGGCAAATTTACTCCAAATCATACAAGTAAGCTATCAAAAGAAAGTTTACAAGTCTATATTCAAATCAAATAAGTTTTACCTAAATTGGAATTCTGTACAGGGATTTATAGCTGAAACAAAGTAGAAGGATCAGAATCTTGATAATTTTTCAGATTCAAATATTTACATTTCAAACAATAGAGATATCAGATTTTAAGGCTAGAATGATTCAAATTTCTCATATCTAAGGCAAAAGCAAAGATGGGAAATTGTAGTAGAAAAGAGTGGAACACTTGCCTTTCAAAGATTTCGATCCCACGAAATTATAAACCCAAATCCTTCTACCTTTCCTTCATCTCCTCTCCGTGTGTCGTTTTTTGCATCTATCTTTTTTCTTTCTCCGTAGCTGTAGCTCGTGCAGAACATAGGAGGTCACAGTCACCTACTTTTCTTTTCTTTTTCCCAACCATAGCTGCTGCAGTCATAGTTGCTGCAATCAATCAGCCATAGCCACACATCCGATCATGATGACCATGGTCGCATGTGTGGCAGTAGCAGTAGCCCACGCCACAGCCACAGCCACAGGTCCCTCTCTTCTTCCTCTCCTCTTCTTCCTTCCTCTTCTTTTTCTTCTTTTCTCTTCTTTTCTTTCCAGCCACAGCTGCCACACAACAGCCACAGCCTGCCTTCCTTCCTTCCTCTGCTTCTGTCCCAGCCACAGTTGTGGTCACTGATGCATCCACAGCCGCAACCACAGCTGCAGCCCTCGTTCCTCTTCCCTTCCTCCTCTTTTTCCTCTTCTTCTACTCCTCCTCTTCTTCCAATTTTCTTCTTCTTTGCCAGCTGCAGCTGCCACAATCGTAGCCATAGCCATGGCCACTGCTGCAGCCCTCTTTCCTCTTCTTCTTCTCTTTTCTTCTCCCTCTCTTTCTCTTCTTTTCTTCCCTTCTCCTCCCCGACACACCACACCACTTCTTCTCTGTTTCCTCCTATGGAAAACAGAAGTGCACAGCCCTAGTTGCAGCCACCTCCTTCCTCTCTTCTCCTCTCTTCTTCTTCTTCTTCTTCTTCTTCTTCTTCTTCTTCTTCTTCTTCTTTTCTTCTCTTCTTCTTCTCATACGCATGACACCTGCCTCTCCTTTGTTTCCCAATGCACCATGTGGGAAATAGGGGTGCATGGGAGGGGCTATGGGATGAGGCTGATATTTATTTATTTACTTTTTTTTCAACTTAATAATTTAGTCCCTGAAATTTCTATATTTACAAGTAGCTCCTCAAATTTGACAAACAAGTCCTTGACTTTTACAAATAAGTCCTTATAAATGATTCAAAATGACTCCTTACATAAATTTCAGAAATGCGGGATGTTACAGCGCCGACCCGCATGGGTGACACCTATAGGGGCAGCGTCTGCCTGTAGCAGCGCCACCCGTAGGCACATCACCCGTGGGCGAGCCACCCGTAGGCACATGCGGCACTTGCCGATGATGGTTGCAGCTGCAACACTATGTGCAGTAAGAGGAGGGAATTAGGTTGGGTCAAAAGATATTTTTACCCTTGGGAATTTTAAAATTTTCTATTTTGTCCCTTTTGGCTAAATGACCAAAATGCCCTTCAGAATTCAGAAAATTTCCTGTGTATCCCTTATTTCAAAAAAAATTAGTTAGCTAAAAGATTTAATTAACTATTATTATTTATCTAGTGGTCCTATGTAATAATATGTACATGTGTTGTATAATATGGATAGATGATTATGGATCATGTGATGTGATGTATGTGTATGATGTGATCAGTATTATTATTGGGGCCTACGAACCTCTATTTTTCTCATTTGTTGTCGGGCCTACGTACTTGTAAATATGTTGTAATTACACGTTGAGGTACAGCTAGAGCGTGGAAGCGATAACAGGACCTACGAGATCGAGACGGACGATCTGACGCATGGAGATGCGTTGAGATGCCGACGGAACTCATAAAGCAAGATGGACGATCACAGGCATGGAGATGCACCGATGCACATATAGATCTGGATGTGAGTGATTGCACCTATTGGCTTGGGTTGTTAGGTCTTGGATTTTGATGCTGAAACTAATTGATTATGTTTTATTATCTAACTACGATTTGAGTGACACAGGTCTACTCGATCAGGATTAGATAGTTGACGCCAGAGGAATTGATGTTGTACCGAAGAAAATCATATCGAGATATTGGACATCGAGCTGGAGGTCTGGTCGACAATCGGCAAAAGACTTCGGACGTCGGACATCGGGCCAAGAAGAGTGGTGTTGTGCCAAGGATATTGGGGTTACGGAGGTTAATCGTCGATTGGGCAATAGGCCGTAAGAGAGGACGATGCGCTGAAGAAGCGGACGAAGCACTGACTAATGATGTATCGAGCAATAGAATGTTAATTTGCATTATAATAACTGACTAGATCAAAGTAGAGTTAAGTTTTATATGTGCAGGATTAACTACGATAATGATGAAGACATAAAGCAATACAAAGTACCGAAGTCAAATGCGTTGGAATCATTGGGAGTTCGAGAGTTCGACGGAAGTCTGAAGATTCATCAGGAGTGCTGTCGGAACTGGTCGAGAATGAGTAGAGAGCTTGCTGAAGGATTTTCAGAAGTTCACCGGAAGATTCATTGGAAGTTTGTGGAGCTCATCGAGAAAGATTGGAGCTTGCCGAAGAAGCTAGTCAGAACTCGCTAAGATCATTCGAGAAGTCCAAGAGCTTATCGGGAGTCCGTAGAATAGTGTTTGAGGGTTTATCGAAAGACCACCGGAAGTTCACCGGGAAAGAAGTCTTGACTTGCAGACTTTGTAATAGCTTACGAAATATCTTTTAATTTTGTAGTTAGCATATAATTAGGGTTAGGATTAGGAGTTAATCCTTTAACCCTGTTTGGGGCCAATTGGGCTCGGTATTGGACTGATTTGGGCCAGGTTTAAGGCCCAACGAGTCTAGCAGTGGCACTGCCAGACTGGGGTGGTGGCACTACCCAGGTCCAGCTCCCCAGAACATCTGGGCGGTGGTACCGCCCTAGGGTAGAGTGCTTGGGCAGTGGCTGTTGAATCTTAGATTTTGATAATGAAGTCAATTGGTGAATTATTTGTTCTAATCCATATTATCAAGATAAGTGTACAAGATTAACTACGATAGGATGAAAACATAAAGCGAGTTATCGAGGTGAAGCTCGCTGGGAGTTCGAGAGTTCATCGGAGTCCAAAGGATTGTCGGAAGTATTGCCGGAATCAACCGAGATAGAATCAGGGACCTACCGAAGGTTTCGAAAGTTTGCCAGAAAAATTGTCGGAGGTTCGCGGAGGTCACTGAGAAAGTTTGGAAGCTTGCCAAAGACTCGTTGATCTCACCATAGAATTTGGGAGCTTGTTGGGAGTCCGTTAGAAGAAATCCGAAGGAGTGTCGGAAGTCTACCGAAAATTCACCAAAAGGCTCGTCGGAAGAAAAGACTTGAAGAATGTCAGTTTAAATTACTTAGAATTATGTTTTAATTTATAGTTAGCATATAATTAGGATAAGGATTAGGAAATAATCCTTTTTTAATCTAGTAGCGACCAATCGAGCCCTTATTGGGCTGATTTGGGTCGAAAATATGGCCTATTTAGCTTTGCTAAAAGGCCCGGGACACCGCCCAGCACTAGAGAGGCTGGGCAGTGGCACCGCCCAATACTCTGTCAGTCTAACAACTGATAGGCGGTGGCACCGTCTACACCGGGAAACCCAAAATGAATTCAAATTTGAAGCCCAAATTGAATCCTCTTGGGATCTATAAATACTCCTCTTTTCTCAACTGAAAGAGCAACCTTTTGAGAGTTAGAAATTGAGCAAAAGCCATAGCAAAGCTTTATTTTTGATAGCTTATGTGTTCACCTCCCTCTCTTTACAAAAATCTATAAGAGTGTGAACCACTTGTAAGAAGGTTGTAAGAGGGGTATTTGGTCCTTCCCCTTCAAAGTGACTTGCTAGTGGAAGTTGGGAGCCTCATCGATACAAAAAGTTGATAGCTTGCAAAAGGGAAACTAAGAATTGTTATATCAAAGGATTGTTATAGATTCCTATTTTGCAACTTCATGAGAAGCTAAGAATTGTTATATCAAAGGATGCAAATATTGCTATCATGAGAAACAAGGTGCAAACTTGCACATCTCAAGAAGCAAGTGAAAATTACCATCATTGCACATCCTTGAAACTTGCTATGATTGAATGGTATTATTTGATGTTGTATTGCAAAATGTTGTATGATGTGATAAATAGCTAGTGTGTTGTAAAAATTTGTATATCTTTTAGACTAGCTATGATGCTACTTCTCCTTTTTGTTGATGACATAGGGGGAGAAGTAGATTGATGACTTTATGCATTGATTGAATATTTTATATTTGCATGATGGTTTGATGATTTTCTCACTACATGAATGATACATGTTACTTGGATTTGGGATAATCCAAGGGGTCTATCAATGGCATATTGATAGGGGGAGTTTGTGTTAAACTCCGGGGAGTTATGGTTAACTACGTCAGTCATCAATTAGTTGTCATCATCAAAAATGGAGAGATTATTGAATCTCGGATTTTGATGATGAAACTAATTGAGTGTGATTTGTGGTCTAACTGTGTTTTGAGTTACGTAGGTCTACTATCGATCAGGATTAGATAGTTGACGTTGGAGGAATTGATGTTGCGTCGGAGGTGATCACGTCAGGATATTGGATGTCGAGCCGGAGGTTCGGTCGACTATCGGCAGGAGGCTTCGGACGTCGGGCATCGGGCCAAGAAGTGCGGAGTTACGCCATGGATATCGGGGTTGCGGAGGTCAACTGTCGATTGGGCAACAAGCCGCAAGAGAGGGCAATGTGTCGAAGGAATGGACGAAGCGCCGACCAATGACATGCTGGGCAACTGAATGTCAATTCATGTTGTAATAACTGTCTAGATCGAAGTAGAGTGTTTGTTTGTTTGTGTGCAGGATTAACTAGGATGATGATGAAGATGTAAAGCGAAACAAAGTGCCAGAAGACAAGTGGGATGGATCATTGGGAGGTCAAGAGTCCACCGGAAGTCCGAAGGATCATCGGAAGTGCTGCCGGAGCCAACCAAGATGAAATCGGGGACTTGCTGAAGGTTTCAGAAGTTCGTCGGAAAGATCATCGGAGGTTCGCGAAGATGATCGAGAAGGTTCAGAAGGGTGCCAAAGACTCATTGAACTCACCATAGAATCTGGGAGCCTACTGGGAGTCTACCGGAAGGAATCCGAGGGAGTGTTGAAAGTCCGCCGGAAGATCGCCGGAAAGCTCTTCGGAAGATAACTTGATGGTGTCGATTTAATTTTGCTTTAGAAGTTTATAGTTAGCACTTAATTAGGGTATAGACTAGGTGTTAATCCTGTCTAGACCTGGATTGGGCCTATTGGGCCTTTATTGGGGTGTATTAGGCCGAAGGTTAGGCCCATACAGTTTCTGCCAAGGGCAGACGGTAGCACCGCCGGACCCAGGCGGTAGCACCGCCGGACCCAGGCGGTAGCATCGCTTGTTGACCGAACCCAGGCGGTAGCACTGCCCCAGGTAGGCGGTGGTATCGCCTGACAAGTGGTTGCAACCACCTGTGTCAGGCGGTAGTACCGCCAGTGCCAGGCGGTAGTACTGGCGGTAGTACCGCTAGTGCCAGGCGGTAGTATCGCCTACAGTCCGAAATTTCAGATGAGACCTCTTTGAGCGGGATTTTTGAATCCCAAAAATGCTCTATATATACCCCTTTACTTCTAGCTGGTTGGGTTACCTTTTGCAGTGTTAGAATTAAGTCTAAGCTATAGTTAATTCCTACTTTCAATTGCTCAAGTGTTCACCTCCTTCTTCTACTTGTAAAAATTTTGTAAAGAGAGGGAACCTCTTGTAAAAGGTTGTAAAGGGGTGTTTGGTCCTTCTCCTTTAAGAGACTTACTAGTGGAAGTTGGGAGCCTCATTGGAGGAGGCTTCAAGAGTGGACGTAGGTCATTTGACCGAACCACTATACATCGCTGCGTTTACTTGCTGTGTGAGTACTTAAAATTCTGCATCGTAAATTTCTTAAGCCGCAAACTAATCGGATTTCTTCTCCCTACTTCAACTTTCATTTACCTAAATATTTTCAAGTTAAAGTCTCTTTTGGTGAATCAAGTTCTTAAGCAAATTTCCGGAATCGGTTTTCAAGCTTTATTCATTTTAATCCGCTGCACTAATTCACCCCCCCCCCTCTTAGTGCATATCCAAAGCTTTGTTTATGTGTTTATATGTGCGCTTTGGATGAGATGAAATGAATAAATGTTAGATATGACATTTGAGCTTCTGTTTCTGATTTGTTCTTCTGATATGCTCTGAGATGTCTCATATGTCATTGTTATCCTTTGAAATATGTTCTAAAACTATTCCATATGCTATTGATGTTATTCCAAAATATTTCATTAGTTATTGATATGCTTCAAAACATTTCGTATGCTGCTGAATATGCTCTGGAACATTTCACATGTCATTGATATGCTCCGAAATGTCCTATGTGCCATTGATACGCTCTGAAATATCTTATGCACCAATTATTTTCTCTGTAATATCCTACATATCATTTGATATACTCCGAAATACTATTTACGTCATCTGATAAGTTCCAATTACTCCTTACTCTATTTGTTATGAACCAAGTATGTTTTGAATGAAATGATATTTACAATTCTATATCTATTGAGTTGATATCCATGAATTCTTGTATCTCTGCCTTGCATTTGGATACCAAGTCTGTTTGAAGCTATTCTCTTCTTGTTCTGGATTTGCTTACCACTTGCTGAGCTTTGTAGCTCACTCCGTTGTTATATAAACCCTTTTCAGGTTAGCTTGTCATATGCTAAAATATTAGAATTGAGTTGAGGTAGTGAAAAGCAATTCAGATTATGACAAGTCATTATAGATTGTTATGTTATTATTTTATAAATGTATTTTGTATGAGATGTGATATTGTCGACAGATTTGAATTGATGTATCATGTAAAAGATTTAAAATGCCTTGCACGATTGAGATTTTGGAATGTTGAATTTAGTTTATGATGATATGAAATTATGGTAAATGGTTAGAATTCTGCTTTGTATAATTCTTACGCTTGTGGAATTATAAGTGAGGTTAATAATTTGTTAAGTTGGTTTGGGTTTTCATAAGGGTTTGTGTGATGTGATGTATGATTATATCTGCATAGGATTTATGGACATGATTGATATTTGAATGTTTCTCTGTATCCTAAATTTTTAGTTTAGATCCTAGGATTGGATCGTTATTTAAAAATTTACTGTTTTGGATTTTTAAGATAGGGTCATACCTCCTTAACATGATATAGATGGTATCAGATTATGATTTGAGGATCACAAAAATATTGATATGTTTGATGTGTAAAATATATTGAGGTTTAGTAAATTATATAGAAATCGATGAAAATTTATTGATGTCTTTTAGGAATCTAGGATATCGAGGACATCTGGTCTCTTGCTTCATCTCCTTCTGAGTAATTGAGTGGGATGAAAGGGTTGATCAGGGATATTAAATTAGAATAGACTAGGAAGGGAATAATTTAAGGAGCTTTGTCTCTCTTTTTGTTTCCATGGTAAACCTGATCCATTGATGGTAGAATAATGGTTGATGCTAATGGAAAAAATATTTGATGTCTTAAATTGTCCAAATGAATCAGAAGATTTATTTGGCCATCTTATGTTTGAGGGAGAGATTAAGCAGTAGTGGAAAACCATAAAAAGAATTTCTAGAGATTAAGAGCAGAAATAGCAAGGATAAGTTTACCAACAAAAAAAAGAGAGAGAGAGACAAGAAAAAGAAGGGATCATTCCTCTAGTCAAAGTGATTTGGAAGCATTATTCTATTGATGAAACTATTTTGGAGCTAAGGGGGGAATGAAGGAAAAAAATTTATTTTCATCTTTTCGTCGATTAAGATATGACCAATTTAGAGGACTAAATTTTCTTTTAAGGGGGAGGGGGGGGAGTATTATATCCCTCATTTCTGAAATTTATATAAGAATTTATTTTGAATCATTCATAAGGATATATTTGTAAAAGTCAAGGACTTATTTGTCAAATTGGAGGACCTATTTGTAAATATAAAAATTTCAGGGGCTAAATTATTATGTTGAAAAAAAAAGAAAGAAAGAAAAAAAAATGTCAACCCCCTATGCACCTCTATTTCCTAGGTGGTGCATTAGGAAATAGAGGAGAGGCAGGTGTCATGCATAGGAGAAGAAGAGAAGAAAAAAAGAGGAGAAGAGAAGAAGAAGAGAAGGAGAGGAAAGGAGGGGAAAAGGCAGAGAAGGGAGCTGCGCTCCTTTGCCTTCTGCACAAGGAGGTGCATCGGTGGATGAGGGGATAGAGAGGAAGAAGAGAAGAAGAGAAGGGAAAGAAAGAGAGAAGAGAAGAAGAGAAGCGGAGGAAGGGACGACGAAAGAGGGCTGCGGCATGGCTATGGCTGTAGCTGTCACTGTAGCTATGGCTGTAGCTGTCACTGCAGCTATGGCTAGGAAAGAAAGCAGAGGAAGGAAGAAGAAGAGATGAGGAGGAGGGAAGGAAGGCTATGGCTGCAGCTATGGCAGCTGTGGCAAAGAAAGAAGAGGCTATGGCTGAGAGAGAAGAAGGAGAGGAAATAGCATAGTGGAAGAGGCTGTGGTTGTGGCTGCGGCTGCGGCAGCTGTGACTACGGCAGCTGCGACTACGGTAGCTATGGTTGTGAAAAAGAAATAGAAAGCAGGTAACTATGACCTCCTATGTTCTGCAAGAGCTGCAGCTACGGAGAAAGAAAGAAGATTAGTGAAGAAAATGACACATGGAAAGGAGATGGAGGAAAGGTAAAAGGATTTGGGCTTACAATTTCATTGGATTGAAATCTTCAAAAGGCATGTGTTCCACTCCTTTCTACTGCAATTCAAATCTGTCTTTTGCCTTTGATATGAGAAATTTAAATTATTCTAGCCTTGAAATCTGATATCTCTATTGTTTGGAATGTAAATGTTTGAATCTGAAAATTATCAAGATTTCGACCCTTCTACTTTGTTTCGGCTATAAACCCCTGCACAGATATCCAAATCAGGCAAAACCTATTTGATATGAATATATACTTGTAAACCTTTCTTTCAACAGCTTACTTGTCTTCAGCTCTACAGAATCTATAAAATAGAGATAATAAGTTCTGACCTTTTGGTACTAAACTGCCTATAACTCTCTATTGGAAACTCTAATTTATATGAAACTTACTTTGTTGGAAACTAGACTTGCCAATCTTTCTCTTAATACTTTGATTGAAAGGTTTTGAGTCCAAATGAATGCTCAGACTTCTGTTGAATTCGACCCTATAGTTTCTACAAAACAGAGATTTTGTTCATTAACTCTTGGTTGCCGAATCATTTGTAACTCTTTGATTGAAACCCCTATTTATATGAAACTTATTTTACCTGAAAGTAGATCGATTTAGCTTTCCAATGGTATCTTCCTTGAGTAATTTGGTTCATAATTGATTATCCAAATAATTCATGCAATGTACCTTTCAAATTATGCCAGAATCAAGTTCTTTTGTTGATGTTGTCTATTCATGTTTCATCCTATTGGAAACTGATTTGTTGAATCTCTGATTTTGATGATGAAGTCAATTGATGGTTATTTGATCTAATCCATTTATAAGATAAGTGTGCAGGATTAACTTTGATAAACATAAAGTAAATTATTGGACTCAAGTTTACTGGAAGTTCAAGAGTCGACCGAAAGTTCGAAGGATCATCGGAAGTGCTATCGGAGCCAACCGAGATGAAATCGGGGAATTGCCGAAGGTTTTGAAAGTTCACCGGAAAGATCGTTGGAGGTTCGCAGAGATCACCGAGAAGGTTTAGAAGGCTGCTAAAGACTCGTTGAACTCGCCATAGAATCCGGGAGCCTGTTGGGAGTCCACTAGAAGAAATCCAAGGGAGTATCGGAAGTCCGCCGGAAGATCGCCGGAAAGCTCTTCAAAAAATAACATGACGATGTCGATTTAATTTAGCTTTAAGTTCATAGTTAGCACTTGATTATGGTATAGACTAGGTGTTAATCCTGTCTAAACCTATAATAAGCCAACTAGGCCTTTAAGGGGCTATGTTGGGTCGAAATTTAGGCCCACACAACAATTGGGAAGGTCTAGCGGTGGCATCGCCAGATGGCCGAAGGCCAGGTGGTGGCACCGCCACAGGCAGGCGGTGGTATCGCCTAACATGTAGTTGCAACCACCTGTGTCAGGTAGTAGTACCGCAAATGTCAAGCGGTGGTACCGCCTGACAGGTGGTTGCAACCACCTGTGTTAGGCGGTAATACAGCTAGTGCTAGGCAGTTGTACTGCCTGCACCCCAAAAATTCGGGATGGGACTCTTTTGAGTGCCATTTTTGAATCCCAAAAGAGTCTATAAATACCCCTTTACTTCTAGCTAGTAGAGCACCTTTTGAAGTGCAAAAATCGAGTCTAAGCTATAGCAAATTCCTGCTTTCAATTGCTCAAGTGTTCACCTCTTTTCTTCTTCTTGAAAAATTCTGTAAAGAGAGGGAACCTCTTGTAAAAGGCTATAAAGGGGTGTTTAGTCCTTCCCCTTCAAGAGACTTGGTAGTGGAAGTTGAGAGCCTCATTGGAGAAGGCTTCAAGAGTGGACGTAAGTCATTTGACCGAACCACTATATATCGCTGCGTTCATTGGTTGTGAGTGTTTAAATTTCTGTATCGCAAATTTCTTAGCTACAAATTGATCGAATTTCTTCTCGCTACCTTCTATTTCATTTAACTGAATCATTTTAAGTTAAAGTCTCTTTCGTTGAATCAAGTTCCTATACGAATTTTCAGAATCGGTTTTAAAACTTTCTAACTTTAATCCATTGCACTAATTCACCCCCCCCCCCCTCTTAGTGCCGCTCTGAACATGACAATTGATATCAAAGCAAGGTTTACTCTTATATTTGGTTTAAAACCCAAGAGAGATG
The DNA here is from genome assembly GCA_024322285.1 of Musa beccarii. Classification (NCBI taxonomy): domain Eukaryota; kingdom Viridiplantae; phylum Streptophyta; class Magnoliopsida; order Zingiberales; family Musaceae; genus Musa; species Musa beccarii. Next base: position 58,865,159 of record CM044398.1, read on the forward strand.
GCCTATTCCAGCATGCAAGAGGGTCACTCCATTATTCATCCGCCTATGTTTAATGGGTCAAATTATATGCATTAGAAGACTCATATGAGGATCTTTCTTATTTCTATGGATTTTGAGCTTTGGAATATCATTGAAAATGGTTTTGAAAAATCTTCTCTTCTAATGAGCCAATGGAATAAGTCAAAGAAGAAGGTTTTTGCTTTAAACGCAAAGGCTATGAATGCCTAGTTTTATGCACTAGACAAAAACGAATTTAATTGCATTTCGATTTGTGAATTGACTTTTGATATTTGGTGCACTCTTGAGATCACTCATGAAGGCACTAGTCGAGTGAAGGAGTCCATAATCAATATTCTTGTGCATTCTTACGAGCTTTTTCAAATAAAACCAAGTGAGTCCATTAGAGACATGTACACCCGTTTCATGGATGTCATCAATGGACTCAAGGCACTTGGTAAAGATTTTTTGAATTTTGAACTAGTAACAAAAATTTTAAGATCCCTTCCGAAAAGTTGAGATCCAAAGGTTACGACCATTCAAAAGGCCAAGGACCTTAAAACTTTTCCTATCGAAGAACTTATAGGATCTTTAATGACCTATGAAATGACTTGCCATTCTCATGATGAGCTAGAGAACCCCCTTCTAAAGAACAGGAAGGATATGGCATTAAGAACTCAAGAAGACCACTTGAAAGGAACATCAAGTGATGAGGACTTTGACGAAGACATTGCACTCTTAACTAGAAATTTTAAAAAATTCATTAAAAAAGAAAATTTTAAAAATAAATTTAAAAACAAACTTGAACCAAAAAAGGACCTAGTCATATGTTATGAATGCAAGAAGCCGGGGCACTTCAAAAATGAATGCCCCTAAGCCAAGAAGAAGTAACTCAAGAAAAAGAAGGCATTGAAGGCTATATGGGATGACTCAAGTGACTTCGAGGATGAAGAAGCAAGCATCAAAGAGGAGGCCAACTTTGCTCTAATGGCTTTGGGAGAAGAGGTAAATGATTTGCTTAATGAAGATTTATCTTTCGATGAGCTTTTAACTGCTTTCCATGAATTATTTGATGAATGTAGAATTATTACAAAAAGATTCAATTCTTTAAAAAAGGAACATGCTTTATTGCTAGATAAATTTAAGAGTCTTGAGCATGATTCTCTCCCTCTACTCCCATGCTCTAAGTGTAATCATTTAGAAGCAATCAAAAAGGAAAACTTACTACTCAAAGAGACCCTAAATAAGTTTAAGATCGATAGCAAGAGTTTAGACATGATCCTTGTAAACAAGGGTCACGTCGGAAATAGATGTGGAATTGGATTCGTGAGTGGATCTCACCAAACTCAAACCATATTCATTAAAGGGCCAACATTACATATATCATCTCATTTAAAATGTAATTTTTGTTGCAAATTTGGACATGTTATTTATAAATGTCCATATAGGAAACTTAGCTCACATAAATTAGTATGGGTTTCTAAAGGATCAATTAGGAACTCGTTGAATAATGATAAATCTAGTAGATCAGCTTTTGAGGCACCCAAGTCAAAATGGGTACCTAAAAACTATCCTTTCTTGTAGGCAAAAACACCTACTCAAGTTAGGAGCAAGAGATGCTACCTTGATAGTGGATGCTCAAGGCACATAACCGGAGATCCATCTCAATTCTCTAAGCTCTCTAGCCAAGACGAAAAGTTTGTCACCTTTGGAGACAACAACAAGGGTAAAATCATTGACAAGAGTACTATAGGTAACAAATTAACCGTTTCAATTGCTAATATGTTATTAGTAGATGGTTTAAAACATAATCTCTTGAGTATTAGTCAATTATGTGATAATGATTATATTGTAAGATTTGAATCTAATGCTTGTATCATCGAAAAACCACACAACAACTCATCTATAATTGCAATCAAGCAAAATAACGTCTACACTATTAACCTTGATGACCTTAGTAGTGAAATATATTTTTCGGCTTTGAATGATGATGCTTGGCTTTGGCATAGAAGATTAGGTCATGCTAGCATGAAACTAATCTCTCAAATCACATCTAAAAACCTTGTAATAGGCATTCCTAATATTAAGTTCATTAAAGATAAAGTATGTGATGCTTGTCAACTAGGAAAGCAGATTAAAACTAGCTTCAAGCCAAAAAATCAAATAAGTACCTCTAGACCATTACAATTGATCCATATGGATTTATTTGGATCAATTGACACAACAAGCCTAGGAGGTAGCAAAGATACCTTTGTGATTATAGATGACTATAGTAGATTCACATGGACCTATTTCTTGACTCAGAAAAGTGATTATTTTAAATATTTTTCTAAATTTTATAAACTCACTCAAAACAAAAAGGGTTTCATGATTTCATCAATTCGGAGTAATCACGGTGGTGAATTCCAAAATCGTGACTTCCAAAATTTTTACGAATCAAATGGGTATAACCACAACTTCTCTACTCCAAGGAATCATCAACAAAATGGAGTAATAGAAAGAAAGAATAAAAATTTATAAGAAATGGTAAGAACCATGTTAAATGAACATAGTTTACCCAAATATTTTTGGGCTAAAGCTGTAAATACAACTTGCTTTATCATGAATAGGGTCCTAATAAGACCATCTCTATCCAAGACTCCTTATGAATTATGGAATAACATAAAACCTAATGCTTCTTACTTTAAAGTTTTTGGTTGCAAATGCTTTATTTTAAATGAAAAGGATGCCTTAGGAAAATTTGATGCTAAATCCGATTAAGGCATTTTTTTGGCTACTCTTTCGTTTCTAAAGCTTTTCGTATTTTTAACAAAAGAACCTTAGTTATAGAAGAGTCTATTCATGTGGTTTTTAATGAAGTTTTCGAAATGAAGAAAAATGATCTTGATGATGATTTCGGTTTTGATAATTTGAATTTAAATGAACCCTCTCCTCAAAATAGCAACTTGGAAGCATCTTCTTCCGAATTTTCCTTACCTAAGGAATGGAAGTATGTGGATGCCCATCCTAAAGAGCTAATTATAGGAGACACATCGAAAGAGGTTCAAACTCGTTCCTCTTTTAAAAATTTTTGTGCACATGCCGCTTTTCTTTTTCAAATTGAGCCTAAAAGTATTGACGAAGCCTTGAAAGATAATTCTTGGGTTATTGCAATGCAAGAGGAATTGAACCAATTTGAGAGGGATGAGGTGTGGAAGCTTGTTCCTAGACCTTGTGACCATTTAGTTATTGGTACTAAATGAGTCTTTAGAAACAAGCAAGATGAATATGGTATCGTGGTTAGAAACAAAGCTAGATTAGTAGCCAAAGGTTTCAACCAAGAAGAAGGTATCGTACGAAGAAACTTTCACTCCTGTGGCTAGATTAGAAGCCATTAGGATGCTCCTTGCCTATGCTAGTAGTAATAACTTTAAGCTTTTTTAAATGGATGTCAAAAGTATTTTTTTGAATGGCTTTATTTCCGAAGAAGTGTATGTTGAACAACCACCCGGATTTGAAAACTCTCTTCTTCCCAATCATGTTTTTAAACTAACTAAGGCTCTCTATGGATTGAAACAAGCCCCTAGGGCTTAGTATGAGAGGCTTAGTTCTTTTTTAATTTCAAATAATTTTACTAAAGGCAAGGTTGATGCTACATTGTTTATTAAACATTTTGAAAATAATTTTCTTATTGTTCAAATTTTTGTTGATGATATTATTTTTGGTTCTTCGGATGAATCACAATGTGAATCATTTGCCAAGTGTATGAGTCATGAATTTGAAATGAGTCTAATGGGTGAGTTAAACTTCGTTTTAGGATTACAAATTAAACAACTTAGTGATGGTACATTTATTAATCAAACAAAGCATACATTAGAATTATTAAAACAATTTAATATGGATAGTTCTAAAGCCATCATCACTCCAATGAGTACTTCCACCAAGTTAGACTTGGATGAAAATGGAGAAAACTTTGATCAAAAAATATATAGGGGAATGATAGGTAGCTTACTCTATCTCATCGCAACTAGACCGGATATCATGTTTAGTGTAGGTCTATGTGCAAGATTCCAAGCTAATCCTAAGTTATCTCACCTTAAAGCTGTTAAAAGAATCCTTAGGTATCTTAAAGGAACTCCTAATCTAGGATTATGGTATCCAAAATTTGATAACTTTGAATTAAAAGCTTATGCGGATGCCGATTTTGGCAGATGTAGAATAGATAGAAAAGCACATCCAGAAAATGTCAATTTCTAGGATATGCACTTGTTTCTTGGACCTCCAAGAAATAAAATTTGGTTGCACTATCTACGGCAGAAGCCGAATACATAACTGCAAGTGCATGTTATGCACAAATTGTTTGGATGAAAAATACTTTAGAAGACTATGGAATTAATTTAAAAAATATTCCCATAAAATTCGATAATACAAGTGCTATTTGTCTAACCAAAAATCTCATTCAACACTCAAGAACTAAGCATATTGATATTAGGGATCACTTTATACAAGATCATGTCAATAATAATGATGTGACTTTAGAATTTATTGATACAAAACACTAATTAGCAGACATCTTCACAAAACCACTAAATGAAGAATAATTTGACTTCATTAGAAGAGAATTAGTCCTACTAAATTTGTCCTAATGTTTAAAAGTGTATGTTTGTTTTCCATAATGTTTAAACTTTGGTTTTGATAGTTTCACCATTAAATTATCCATTCGGACTTTTAAACGATATATGAAACTTTCATTTTTAATCATTGATCTTAATATTTTGTTTTGAATGAAAAACTCATCCTTCGATTGAAATGTTTCAATAAATATTTCTGATGAAGCATTCATGATGATGTTTTGAATGATTAAAAGATGATGAAGCCTTCATGTTGATAAAACTATTTCAACTTTGGTTTTAATATTCTCATTTTTTTAAAAATCATGCCCTTCAATAAAGATCATGTCTTTTGATGATGCATATATAACATCATACTCTCCTTTGTGATGACTAAATAGATTATATAATTTAAATATGAAACTTGACATATGCATAGATCAATGTCATGAATTCTGCATAAAAATCAAGCTCTTAAATGTTTATTTAAGATTTTATCCATGTGCTAATCATTATGACTCAAGGTTTTATGATCTTCTCTCTTCATAAATGACAAGTTGAATCTCATCATGAATTTTGATATCTCTCTCTTTTTTTTTTGAACATGTTTGATGATTGGCTTTATGTTTATGATATCTTCTTCCTTCACAAATGACAAGTGATGCATCCTTTGGCTTTATGCTTATGCTTGGATTTTTTTTTTAAGTCTTGAACCATGAACGATCACCTAAAATTCTTATCCATTTTTGCCTCAATGATCATTTTTCGGATTTCATAAGCATGAATAAAAATGATCAAAATATTTTTCAGATTTGTCTATCGAGAATGACATATTTTGGCATTATGATTTAATCACCTCCTTTTGGTATCAAGTTTCTATTATATACTTTAATCACCTCCTTTTTGTTGATGACAAAGGGGGAGAAGAATGTGAAATTGATGACTTATTGAATGCAAAATAATTTGATGACTTGATAAATAAAGTGTAATGAAAAAATGTCTCATAAGATTTAATTTTGCAATTCATTTGCTCTTACCATGCTTTGTGTCAAAAACAGGTTGCAATCCTTAAAAAGCATCACAATGAACTTTTTAGTACTGCAATACATCACATGCATCACATTTTGAAATTTAAAGTTGGAATTCTTACTATATCATGTTTATCAAATGGCATCTTTAAAATGACATGATAAGTTTTCATCTCCAGATGTATCTAATATGATATCACACTTTTCAATCATGAGATCCTTGTTGTAATTTCAAATTATTGGTATCTTTTGTCGAAGTGATAGATGTTTATCATCCTTCGACTTGAAAATTAATGTCATGCGTTGATATTTTTCTTATGAATGAAACCTCATGCTTATTGAGTATTAATGATAAGTTCAACGGATGAAACTTATCAGTTTTAGTTTGAATTTAAGAGATTGAATTCAAATATTTTTACTTTCTCATTATATGGCATATAGATAGGGGGAGTTAAGAATAACTCCGTCATCAATTGATTGTCATCATCTAAAAGAGGGAGATTGTTGAATCTTGGATTTTGATGATGAAGTCAATTGATGGTTATTTGATCTAATCCATTTGTGAGATAAGTGTGCAGGATTAACTATGATAAACATAAAGCAAATTATCGGAGTCAAGTTTACTGGAAGTTCAAAAGTCTATCGGAAGTCCGAAGGATCATCGGAAGTGCTGCCCAAGCCAACCGAGATGAAATCGGGGACTTGCCGAAGGTTTCAAAAGTTCACCAGAAAGATCGTCGGAGGTTCGCGGAGATCACCGAGAAGGTTCAAAAGGCTGCCAAAGACTCGTTGAACTCGCCATAGAATCCGGGAGCCTACTGGGAGTCCGTCGGAAGAAATTCGAGGGAGTATTGGAAGTCCGCTGGAAGATCGTCGGAAAGCTCTTCGGAAAATAACTTGATGATGTCGGTTTAATTTAGCTTTAAGTTCATAGTTAGCACTTAATTAGGGTATAGACTAGGTGTTAATCCTATCTAAACCTGTAATGGGCCAATTGGGCCTTTAAGGGGTTGTGTTGGGCCAAAATTTAGGGCCACACAGCAATTGGGAAGGTCTAGCGGTGGCACTGCCAGACCTAGGCGGTGGCATCGCTAGATGGTTGAAGGCCAGGTAGTGGCACCACCCCAAGCAGGCGGTGGTACCGCTTGATAGGTGATTGCAACCACCTATGTCAGATGGTAGTACCACCAGTGTCAGGCGGTGGTACCACCTGACAGGTGGTTGCAACCACCTGTGTCAGGCGATAGTATCGCTTGATGCCGGCGGTTGTATCTGCTTTGCACCACCAAAATTCGGGATGGGACTCTTTTGAGCACCATTTTTAAATCCCAAAAGAGTCTATAAATACCTCTTTACTTCTAGCTGGTAGAGCACTTTTTGAAGTGCAAAAATCGAGTCTAAGCTATAGCAAATTCCTGCTTTCAATTGCTCAAGTGTTCACCTCTTTTCTTCTCCTTGTAAAAATTCTGTAAAGAGAGGAAACCTCTTGTAAAAGGCTGTAAAGGGGTGTTTGGTCCCTCCCCTTCAAGGGACTTGGTAGTGAAAGTTGGGAGCCTCATTGGAGGAGGCTTCAAGAGTGGACGTAGGTTATTTGATCGAACCACTATACATCGCTGCGTTCATTGGTTGTGAGTGTTTAAATTTTTGTATCATAAATTTCTTAGCTACAAATTGATCATTTTAAGTTAAAGTCTCTTTCGTTGAATCAAGTTCCTATACGAATTTCCAGAATCGGTTTTTAAACTTTCTAACTTTAATCCGCTGCACTAATTCACCCCCCCTCTTAGTGCCGCTCTGAACCTGACATGATTCAGTTAAATTCTTCTTCAGTTAAGCTTTATATTAGTCCTTTACAATTCTTGTATTGTTCATCCTGAAATTGTTAGTATACCTGAAATATATTATGTAATGTTCATATAGGCACTACCTTATTTCGTAAAGGCACATGCATATTTTCATTGTTTTGCATGTGCTTCCGATATGTACCAATGTTATTGTTCATGCTACCCTTTTGTACTCTAGTGTCTTGTGGGATGATTTGGACTTTTGCTAGAAATGGTAAAGAGTATATGAGCCACCCTTGACCTTCATCGACTCACACCAAGCACCCCGGGTTGACACTTTGGGGGTAGGCAGGGTGGTCAGTCCGTGATGAGGAAGTCAGTGATTGAGTGGGGGAAAATGTAATGCCCAACCATAGGCCCTTAGGGGATAGGTGTGGTGCATTAGTACCACATCGAGGGAAAATGTCACATCTAGCATCCCGATTACACTTTTGATGGGGGCAGGTAGGGTGAGACTTATGTTTGGTGATCATCCAGAAATGGATGAACCATGTTATGAATGTGATCTCACAGTGCCCTCTGTATTTTTGATATGATATCCAAAGCCTTGCTTATGTGTTTACATGTGCGCTTTGGATGAGAATGAAATGAATGAACGTCAGATATGACATTTAAACTTCTATTTTTGATTTATTCTTCTGATATACTCTGAGATATCTCATATGCCATTGTTATCCTTCGAAATATGTTCTGAAACCATTTCATATGCTATTTGATATGTTCAGAAATATTTCATTTATCATTGATATGCTCCGAAATATCCAATGTGTCATTAATATGCTTCGAAATATCCTATGCACCATTGATATGCTCCAAAATATTTTGTATTGCCTTTGATATCCTCCGAAACCATTTCATACGCCATTGCTCCAAAATGTTTCATATGCCTTTGACATGCTTTGAAACATTTCATACATCTTTGCTATCGTCGAAATGTTTCATTCGCTCTTGATATGCTTTGAAACCATTTATGCATCATTGATGTGTTTCGAAATGTTTCTTATGCTCTTGATATGCTCCGAAACCATTCATGTGTCATTAATATATTCCGAAATATTTCATTTGCTCTTGTTATGCTTCAAAATATTTCACACGTCTTGACTACTTTTCAAAATATTTTCTTTGCCCTTGATATGTTCCAAAACATTCCATACGTCATTGATATGTCTGAAATGCTCCCTTTACTCTTGATATGCTTCGAAACATTTTATATGTCTTTACTATATTCTGAAATGTTTCTTTTTGCCCTTGATATGCTCCAAAACAGTTCATACGTTATTGATAAGTTCTGAAATGTTTCATATATCGTTGAATATGCTCTGAAACATTTCATACGTCATTGATATACTCTGAAATATCTTATGTGCCATTGATACACTCTGAAATGTCCTGTGCACCAATTATTCACTCTGTAATGTCCTACATGTCATTTGATATGCTCCGAAATACTAGTTATATAATCTAATAAGTTCCAATTACTCCTTACTCTATTTGTTATGAACTAAGTATGTTTTGAATGAAATGACATTTGCAATTCTGTATCTATTGAGTTGATATCCATGAATTCTTGTATCTCTATCTTACATTTGGATACCAAGTATATTTGAAGCTATTCTCCTCTTGTTCTGGATTTGCTTGCTACTTGTTGAGCTTTGTAACTCACTCCATTGTTATATAACCCTTTTTAAGGTTAGCTTGTCATGCACTAAAATGTTAGAATTGAGCTGAGGCAGTGAAAAGCTATTCAGATTATGACAAGTCATTATGGATTGTTATATTATTATTTTATATATATATTTTATATGAGATATGATGTTGTCGATAGATTTGGATTAATGTATCATGTAAAAGATTTAAAAGGCCTCGCACGATTGAGATTTTGGAATGTTGAGTTTAGTTTACGATGATATGAAATTATGGTAAATGGTTAGAATTCTGCTTTGTATAATTCTTATGCTTGTGGAATTATAAGTGAGGTTAATAATTTGTTAAGTTGGTTTGGGTTTTCATAAGGGTTTGTGTGATGTAATGTATGATTATATCTGCATAGGTTTTATAGACATGATTGATATTGGAATGTTTCTCTATATCCTCAATTGTTAGTTTGGATCCTAAGATTGGATCGTTGTTTAAAAATTTAATGTTATGGATTTTTAAGACAAGGTCACACCTCCTGAATGAGATTAAAACTCGGGGGGGGCATGACACACCGTTAGACCCAGGTGGTGGCACCGCCCGGGGAACAACTTCCCAAGTGTTCTAGGCAATGGTACCACCTTAGGTCAGCGGTGGTATTATAGACTTTAATGCCTAGCAAGCGGTAGTACTGCTTGGTAGGCGGTGGTACCGCCAAGTCACAGAGCCCGAGGACTCTGTCAAGCGGTGGTACCGCCAGTGCTACGCTGTGGTACCACCAGTACCTAGTGAAATCAGGATGAGACTCTTTTTAGCTCCATTTTGGAAAGCTAATTGAGTCTATAAATATCCCTCTTTTCTCAGTTGAGAAAGCATCTTTTAAGAAGTTGAAAACTAAGTCAAAGCTATAGCAAAGTCTTGTTTCAATAGCTTAAGTGTTCACCTCCCTCTTTCTTTATAAAAAATCTATATGAGAGTGAACCACTTGTAAAAGTTTATAAAAGGGGCATTTGGTCCTTCCCCTTCAAGAGATTTGATAGTGAAAATTAGGAGCCTCATCGGAGGAGGCTTCGGAAGTAGATGTAGGTCTTTTGATCGAACCACTATACATCGCTGCGTACTTTGGTTGTGAGTTTTTAAATATTCTGCATCTTATCTTTACTTAGCTGCAAAACACTCGGTTTTCTTCTCCTTACTCTCAATTGCATTCACTCAAACTATTCTAGCTAAATCCTTGTTTCTTCAGATCGAAATTTTCATACGAATCAACTATCTCCGAAATCGATTTTAAGTTTATAAGATTTAATCCGCTATACTAATTCACCCCCCCCCCCTCTTAGTGCCGCTTAGATCCTAACACTTTTAACGACTTTTAAATGAAATAGCTTCATATTAGATTGAAATCTAGTAGAGTCCTATACTAAACATAACGTTTAGTCTAGTTGTAGTGAGGTATAAACTACTTATCATACCCCTATAAGTTTTTTTATCAAAGCTTTCTCTACTATCATCCACATCTAACTTAGTGGAAGTACTCATTAGTGTATTGATAGCTTTTGAACTATCCATATTGAATTGTTTTAGCAATTCTAATGTATATTTAGCTTGACTAAAAGAAATTTCATCACTAAGTTATTTGATTTGTAAACTTAAGAAAAATGTTAGTTCACCCATTAAGGTCATTTCAAACCCTTAGCTCATACTCTTAACAAAAGATTCACATAAACACTCATTTGTAGAATGAAACACAATGTCATCAACATAAATTTGAACAACAAGAAAATTATTTTTAATATTTTTAATAAACAAGTAGTATCGACTATCTTGTGAGAAATTATTTTGGATAAGAAAAGAGCTAAGTCTTTCATACCATGCCCTTGGGGCTTATTTCAATCTATAGAGAGCTTTAGTTAACTTAAACACATGATTAGGAAAAAGAATATTCTCAAATCCAAGGGGTTGTTCAACATAAACTTCTTAGAAAATAAAGCCATTTAAAAAAGTACTTTTGATATCCATTTTAAATAACTTAAAATTATTACAATAAGCATAGGCAAGAAGTATCCTTATGGCTTCTAATCTTGCCACAAGAGCGAAGGTTTCTACATAATCGATATCTTCTTCTTGGTTGAAACCTTTCGCCACTAATCTAGCCTTGTTTCTAACCACGATACCAAATTCATCTTGTTTGATTCTAAAGACTCATTTAGTACTAATCATTAATTGATCACTAGGTCTAGAAATAAGCTTCCACATCTCATTTCTCTCAAATTTATTGAACTCTTCTTACATGGTGATAACCCATGAATCATCTTTCAAGGCCTCATCAATGCATTTAGGTTCAATTTGAGATAGAAAAGTGGCGTTAGCATAAAAATTCTTAAAGGAAAAGCGAGTTTGAACACCTTTTGATGTGTCTTCTATGATTAGCTCCTTAGGATGAGCATCCACATAATTTCATTCCTTAGGTAATGATGTTTCGAAAGAAGACGCATCCAAGTTACTCATGGGAGGAGAGGTTCCATTCAAATTTAAAGTATCAAAATCAAGATCATCAGCAAAATCATCTTTCTTAAATTTGGAAACTTCATTAAAAACAACATGAATAGATTATTCTATAACTAAAGTTTTTTTTATTAAAGATACGAAAAGCTTTAGAAGTAGAAGAATAACCAAGAAAAATGTCTTCATCGAATTTTGCATCAAACTTTCCTAAGGTATATTTTTTATTTAAAATGCCTTCTTTCATTATCAAGGTACCATCTCTTGCTCCTAGCTTGTGATTGCAAACATATTTATAAGAAAGGGGGCTTTTTAGATACCCATTTGACTTTAGGTGCCTCATAAATCGATCTACCTAACTTATCATTTTACTTTGAGTCCTTTATGGTGCCTTTAGGAACTTAAATTGACTTATGTGGGCTGTACTTCTTAAATGGACATTTATGAGCATAATTTTCGAGTTTGCAAGAAAAGTTACTTTTGTTTCAGGGTAAAACATGCAAGGTAGGGCCTTTAACAAAGATGGTTGTCTTTTGGTGAGTGTTAATCATAAAACCGATTCTATCTCTTCTATGAACATGACCCTTATTGGCAAGGATCATGTTCAAGGATTTGCTACCTATCTTAAATTTTTCTAGAGTTTCATTTAGTAGCAACTTTTCCTTTTTAAGTGCCTCTAAATGTTCATATTTGGTGCATGGAGGCAATATCTCATTATCATGTTTAATTTTTAATTTATCAAATTTATTAATTAGAAAGGCATGCTCCTTTTTCAATAAATTATATTTTTTGCTAACCAATTTGCATTCATTGAATATGTCATGAAAGGCGCTCAATAATTCATTGAAAAATAAATTTGCTTCAAATGAACTACTTATCTCGTCACCAAATGCCATTAGTGTGTAGTTTGCAACCTCGTTGTTTTGCTCCTCATCTTCAAAAGTGCTCGAATCATCCCACGTGGCTTTGGGCGCTTTCTTCTTCTTCGGTTGCTTCTTCTTCATTTGGGGATATTTATTTTTGAAATATCCTTGCTTATTGCATTCGTAGCAAATAATTTGGTCTTTATTGAGTTCATTTTTATTTTTAGTGTCATTTTTATATTTGTTTCTTTTTATGAATTTTTTAAATTTTCTTATTAAAAGTGCCAAGTCATCATAATCATTGTCCTCCTCACTTGAGCTTTCTCTCAAGTGGTCTTCATGAGTACCAAATCCTTCATATTCTTTGGAAGGTTGTTTTTAAGTTTTTCATGTGTATTACAAGTCATTTCGTAGGTCATTAGAGACCCGATAAGTTCTTCGAATAGAAAGTTTTTTAAGTCCTTGGCTTCTTGAATAGCTGTTACTTTAAGGTCCCAATCTTTGGAGGGGATCTTAATATCTTAAGAAGCTCAATCCTCCTAGTTTTAGTGGTGAGCCTGATCCAATGATAGTAGAATAATGAATGATATGAATAGAGAAAATATTTGATGTTTTAAATTGCCCTGATAATCAAATGATTTCTTTTGCCACCTTTATATTGGAAGGAGAGGCTAAGCATTGGTGGGAAGGCATAAAGATTGAAATTACAATAAATGTTTCAAAGTGTTTTACTTATCCGTAAATCAAAGGAAAATACCAAAGCCTTGGAGGTTTGTTACAACTTTTAAATATTCATGACTAAAAATGGGAATGTGAAACTATGGATTTTATTTCAAATTTACCCAGAACTTCTAGAAGGCATGATACTATTTGGGTCATCATTTATAGGTAAACCAAATTTGCATATTTCTTACCTATCAATATGACTTACTCTTTGATAGACTTATGGATTTATATATCCATGATGTTTCAATGCTCATAACATATATACCTGATTCCTCTCATATTACTAAGTATGAGCTAATTATGATTGATAATAACTTATCTTATGCAGAAGAGCCCACTCAGATCATTGATAAGAAAGAAATAGATCTTAAGAAATAAGGATCATTCCTCTAGGTAAAATGATTTGGAGGGCATCATTCTATTGATGAACCTACTTGGAAGCTAGAGAAGGATACGAAGAAAGCTTATCCTTATCTTTTCATCGATGGAGGTATGACAAATTTAGAAAACTAAATTTTATTTTAAAGGGGGGAGAGTGTAACATCCCTCATTTTAAAAAATTTTATAAGGGCTTATTTATAATGTAAGGACCTATTTGTAAATATGAGGATTGTTTAATAATTCTTTACACTAAATAATTTTATTAAAAATTTATTGCTAGGGACCAAAGTGTGAATCTTAGAAATTAGATATGATTTGTGAAAGATTCATATTAAGTTAAAAAAAATGGAGGACGTGCCATTAGCTAATCGAAGATTGAGCCACATATATTTGTTCTATGGATGACATATAGGCTTCCATCATACTTGCTTGCCATCTTACTGATGCGTGCGTGGGCGAGTGACTCCGAACAGAAAACTTCAGGGCTGCGTGATCTGGGGAAAATGGGCAGTTCACCACCAAGGCTTAAAGGAAATTCCACCGGCCAAGGATAAAGAACTGTTTGATTCACCACCAACGATGTTGGATAAAGAATCGAGATAAAATTCAACTCAAAAGAGGAATTGTCATTCATTCAACCTCCCTTACAAATGAGAATATGTCTCATTATATAGACATTAGACTCAGAAAACAATATGGGAACTACCCAAACAAATAAAACTGAAATAGCGGAACTACCCAAACAAACAATGGGAACTACCCAAACAAACAAGATTGAACAGAATTCGTTCACCAATAATAACCAGCAAATCTCCACTTCCAAAGAGCATTAAATCACTTTGGATCTTATCCTGAATAACTCCTCTTTGATATAGCATCAATCAGCAACGAATTTTGATATTGGTATATCATTCCTTATCCCATCGAAGTAAGTTGTAACCGAAGTTAGTTATTGGTATCATCATTCCTTATCCCATCGAAGTAAGTTGTAACCGAAGTTAGTTTTGGCAGGAATAAGTCCCGATAGTGTTTGTTTTGCCGAAGGAATCAGCCCAGGACTTAAGGATTGATTAGTAGTCTCGGATGCTCCCGCATCACTTATTATCTTTACATTAGCTAAAACATAAGTAATTAGAGAAGAACTAAAGGAAAGGGAGACTTGCTGCAACTTAGACTTGAGAAGAGAAGGGAAAAGGAATTGAAGGAGGAGAAGAAGTTTAGCTTTGGCTTGAGGTTTTGCATCAATTCCTCATATTTGAGAATCAAATTTTTCTAAAACAAGTATTCTAACCCCATCCTATGGCAATCTTGAACTCTGATTTCATCTCAATTCTATTAAATTCGAAAGATTATGTCATTATATATAATATCTCTCCCATTTGGGAATAAACTAGGAATTTGGAATTTTTGAGATATTGACCTTTCTATATTATTATAGCCATAAGTTTTTGTATTGAACTCTAATTTTAGCAAAACTAAATTCATCTAAATTAGACTCAAATATCTTTCTTGTGATACTAAGATTGTCAAATTTGGAGTCTAAATGCTTACCTAAACTATTATTTTAGCAGACCCTATGAGATATATAAAATTAAGACTATTGATTCTAACCATTTAGTACTCTTTTACTTGTAACTCTCTGCCTAAGAATCCGATTATAGTAGATCCTATTCCATGAGAAATTAGACTCATAGATATTTCTTTTGATACTAATATTGAAAGATTTGAGATAAAAAATACTGATTTAAACATCTATTCTATTCATCTCTATAAATTTTATAAAATATAGATGATATTCTCTGACTTTTAGTTACTAAACTCTTTATAACTCCTTGTTGGAAACTCAAATCCTTACAAAACTTTATTTATCTAAAACTAGATTGATATATCTTTCAAATGACACCTATTTAGAGCAAATTGGAGCATATTTGGTCATTTAGATAGTTCATGCAATGTGCCTTTCAAATTCTGCCAGAATCAAGCTTTTATCGATATTGTCTATTATTTGTTTCATCCCTTTGGAAATTGATTTCAGCTAAAATCCTTCCTTTAATTTGAGCTTTATGTTATTGCTTTAAATTCTTGTATACTCTGTACTTCAATTATTTGTATACCTTTATCTATTATGTAAGGTTTCTATTCTTATCGAATTATTTCGTATAGGCATATGTAAGTTTCATTGTTCCGCAAGTGCTTCTGATATATGCCAATTTTGTTATTCACACTACCCTTTTTTACACTGGTGTCTTATAGGATAATTTGGACTTTTACAAGAAATGGTAAAGGGTATACATTGAGAGCCCCATGATTACTCTGCCGGCCCCCTTTGACTTCACTCAGATGTGGGAGGATGGAGTTCCCAAACGTGGGAGACTTATGTTCATCATTGATATGTTTCAAGATATTTCATTTACCCTTGATTTGCTCTGAAATGTCCTATGTGCCATTGATATGTTCTAAGATATTTTATATGCCATTAATATGTTTCGAAACATTTCATACGTCATTGATATGTTCTGAGATATTTCATTTGCCCTTGATTTGCTCCGAGATATTTTATTTGCTCTTGATTGCTCCGAAATATCCTATGTGCCATTTATATGCTCCGAAATATTTCATATGTCGTTGATATATTCCGAAACATTTCATACATCATTATTATGTTCTGAAATATTTTATTTTCCCTTGATATGCTCTGAAACATTTCATACATCATTGATGTGTTTTGAAATATTTCATTTTCCCTTGATTTGCTCTAAAATATCCTATATACCATTGATATGCATCGAAATGCTTCTTATGCCCTTGATATGCTTTGAAACATTCTGTACATCATTGATATACTCCAAAAAGTTTTGTATGTCATTGATATATTCGTAAACATTCTTACACCTTTGATATGTGCCTAAATACTTTATATGCCATCTGATACATGCCTAAATGCTTCCTATGCTAATGGTATGCTCCCCATTTCCTCTCCTCAATTATTATGAATAAAGTATGAATCGAATGAAATGACCCTTGTGATTTTGCATCTAATAAGATACTATCTATGAACTCTTGTATTCCTACCTCATATTTTGAAACCAAGTTTGCTTAAAAACTATTCTCTTTTGCCATGGATATGTTAGTTGCTTGCTGAGCTCTTTATGCTCAAACCGTTGCTATATAAATTTTTCAGGTTAGCATGTCACTCATTGAAAAGCTAAAATTGCATTAAGGTAGTGAAAAGCTAGAAGATTTTGGGCAGAACTTTATTGGTTGATAGGTTTTTGTTGTATAAGTACACTTTACATATGATGAAATATTAAGGATAAATCTAAACTTATGTATTATAAAAGTTTAAAGAACCTCTCATGTTCAGGATTTTGAAATGATAAGTGTAATTGGTATAATGACATGAACTTATGATAAATATTGGTTTTGTGATCATATGTATTCCTACACTTATGAATTTATGATGTGGTTAATGTTTAGTTGAGTTGGCTTTGGATTTTATGAATCATGGAGTGAAGTGGTGTATAATTATAATCTGCATAGGTTTTATGGGTGTGAATTTGATGTTTGAATATTTCTTAGTGTCCTCAAATGTTAGTTTAGATCTTGGGATTAGATTGTTGAATCATAATGTTATCGATCTAAGACAGGGTCACACCATCTAAATGTGATAAATTTAATTCTAGGGGCTGTGACAAAGTATCCTCTATCTAGGATTGATGACTTGTTTAATCAATTGTAGGGTGCACAAGTATTCTCCAACATTGATCTAAGGTTAGGTTACTATCAGTTGAAGATCAAGAAGGAGGATATTCCAAAAAATAACCTTTAGAACTCGATATATGGTCACTATGCATTCTTAGTAATGCTTTTTGGCTTGACTAATGCCCTTGCAGCTTTTATGGAACTGATAATAGGATATTTTTGTCACTCTTGGATGATTATGTTATTGTATTCATTAATTACATATTAGTGTATTTAAGAAGTAATCAGGAGTATGAGGAACATCCGAGAAATGTATTATCCATACTAAGAGAAGAGAAATTGTATGCAAAGTTTAGTAAATGTGAATTTTGATTGAATGAAATTGCTTTCTTAGGCCATGTAATTTTAGAGAAGGGCATATTTGTTGATCCAAAGAAAGTGGAAGTGGTAGTTAAGTGGAAAGTACCAACAAATGTAATAGAAGTTCAAAGTTTCTTGGGCATGATAGGTTATTATTGGAGATTTGTGGAGGGATTCTCTCGAATTGCTCATCCCCTCATTAAACTGACTCAAAAGAATATAAAATTTGAATGGAGTGATGATTGTGAGCAAAGCTTCCAAGAGTTAAAATGAACATTGACTAGTGCCCCTATTCTCACTATTCCAAGTGGTAATAAGGGATTTATAGTTTATAACAATGCTTCGAGAAAGGGTCTTGGATGTGTTTTGATGCAAGAAGGAAAAGTAATTGCTTATGCATCTACGTAGCTAAAAAGTTATGAATTGAATTATCTAACTCATGATTTGGAATTGGTATCAATTATCTTTGCTTTAAAGATTTTGAGATATTACTTGTATGGGTAGACATTTGAAATCCTTACTGATCATAAGAGTTTAAAGTATATTTTTACTTAGAAAGAGTTAAATATGAGGCAGTAAAGATGGATAAAACTTCTAAAGGATTATGATTGTACCATTTGTTATTATCCAGGTAAAGCAAATGTTATAGCTGATGCACTTAGTAGAAAATCCACAAGTTTTATGGCTAGTTTGGTTATGAAACAATAGAAGTTATTAGAAAAAATTATAATTTGAATGTTATGAGAAAAGGGCAAGGCTTAATGATATTGATGGCCTCTATCTAAGTGCAATCTAATCTCATTCAACAAATTAAAGGACAACTATGAGATTTGTTAGGATAAAGTCGGTGCTAAGAGGAGGGTGTGAATTAGTGCATATGTTAAAAATGGTTGATGATTCAAAATCCTTTTGAATTGATAAAATGGTATTAGAAAATCCTTTGACTTTGAAAAATGTTCTTAAAGCAAGTAAGGTAGTATACAGTATAACTAAATAGCAAAGAGGAGAAGGAAGAGAGTGCATACCAAATTTATAGTGATTTGGTTATTATGAGCTACATCCACTTCCAATTACTCTTCCCAAAGTCACTGGCTTCCACTGTTGATCTTCAATGGTGAAGATTAATCAACCATTTTACATATCTTTCCTCCTTTTGATAGGTTCAGGAGTTAACCTTTTACAATTTGTTCACTCCTCCTTAAATAGAATTCTAAGCTAGAACAAGTGGAGGTGAACTCTCAAAAGATTACAATAGTATTTCCACTTAGATCTCAGTTTTTTTTTGTTCACTATTCTATGCTTTACAAGCAGAAAGGTGTGTGGTATTTATAGGCCTCAATTGGCTTCAAAAATGGAGCCCAAAAAGGTATCTGCTAGTTATAAGTGCCTTACAAGCCAATCACGTGAGTGATGGCACTTGTAACATGCTATGTTAATCTCTTTGCTTATGATTATTGGTATTTTTTTACATTATCTAGATGTATATTGTGATGTCCTTGGATCTATGCCATTGGAATCGGATCATGATGAGATCATGATAATGAGACCAAAGGTTACTCGAGAGGGACATCGAGATAACTTGACAGACTAGTGTGTTGTATACCTGTCCATATGATGGAGGTGGTTGATCTCATAGCTACTCGTGTGGGGACACTAAGGGTATAGAATAGATGCTCATTGGAGAATGAGTTCACCGATTGATCTGCTTACGGAATGTTGGATGGTTATTGATACCTCACGTCAAACATTGATTTCATAGTCCCAATAGTGTATTTGGTTCTTAGACTTGAGATACCAAGCATGTCCTATATGAGTACTCCACTCTTTGATACCGAACTTATAGGTTTGGAAGTTTCAGATCTAGTACAATCGGTTATTGGGAGTGGTAGCCAACCTTACAAGGGCTATTGAGTGTCAATAGAGGATCATTCACTTTTGGTATCATAAGAAAAATATCCCATGTATTCTTGCTCAAACAAATCCTTGGCCAAGGTTATTCGGATTGAGAGAGAAAGAGTTTTCCGGGAGAATCTAATTAGAGCGAGATTTGAGAAGAGACCAAATGGGCCTGACAGCACCATACTTGGTATAAGGTCTCTAGGATATTAGATGGATGAGGGATTATAGATATATGGTAATTGAGGATAGATAGGTCAAAAGGATTGGATTCCCTTGTATTATTTAAGGACTATGGCGTAGTAGCCTAGTACGTCAATAGTCGATGAGTCGGGTGAATTATTATGGAGATAATAATTCACAACATCAAAAGGAGTTCTGACAAGTATGACTCACGGCTAATTCGATATTGTGCCTAGAGGATCACACACATATGGTAGGTGTCACGACAAGTAGAGGTTCAGATATTAGATATCCGCCTGTGCCCTTAACTTGTTGGATATCCGTTAAGCCCTTGAATTTTTGGATCCTAAGATGAGATCCACTAAGAGCTAATAAGAGATTATTGGGTAGAGACCCATTAATCTAAGAGGTATGGGTAATTGGATAGAGATCCAATACCCAATAGGGCAAGATCCATTAGGGTTTACAGGGGGCCTCTATAAATATGAGGGAACCAAAGGTCCATAGGCTGGGGGTTTTTTGGTGGTCACCTTCTATTCTCCTCTCCCTAGAGAGGAGCATCGTTGTAGTCTCTACCGTGTGGATACCGTTAGAGAGGATGATGCTTGACCTCCTTCATCCACCCCACGGATCTGCTGGAATCTCAACAATATACAATCTCCCTAGGTACTTTCTTTTTACACACGTAGTTTTCAGATTTATGGATTTGTTTTTGTGCACCGATTCTCGCACGACGATAGAACCTTTCATGGAAATCCAGGATTTTTGTTTTTTATTCTTTCGCTATGTTTGAGATGTTGCCCCTGGATTTCCCAACAATGGTATCAGTGCTAGATTGTTCATGTGAAGATCGGATTTTAAACTATATGTGTTGTGATTTATAGAGGCTTTTGATGTCAAAATCATTGACGCAATAGCAAGAAAGGGCAGCAACTGTTGTTGCCCTCGCAGAATGGCCAAAGGCTGCTTGCAGCCTTAGCCTCCATTGACGGTTTGCATGTAGTCGGTTGGTGGGCTACGGGCCGTAGGTAGGCAACGGCCGCAGGCTGCCTTTGCATGCAGCCTATCTATGCGTAGGCACTGCACTTGCTCGTAGGGACGTAGGGCGGGCGACGCACGCAAGGTGCAGCATCACCCGCGGGCGGCCCACAGCCATGCCGGGACTATCGCCCGCCCATGAACGAGGGCTATGCTCGCCCGCGACACAGGCGGCGCCCTCAAGGATTACGAGCGATCGTCACCGCGGGTGCACTGCCTGTAGCGACGTCGCCTAGCTACTGAGCGAGCCAACCACAGGGACACATGCCCGTAAGTACAGTGCTTGCGTGAGCAGTGACCATCGGTGGATAGATCGCCAGTGGGCACTACGCTTGTGGGAAGGGGTGACGCGCTCGCCCGCAATGGCCACCGCCAGTAGGGTGGCGGTGGCTATAACGCAGGCAAAGCTGGGGATGAGGGTTTTTGGCCAAAAGATAGTTTTGCCCCTCAAAATTTTAAAAATTCTAGTTTCGAGCCCTTTTGGCCGAATAACCACAATACCCTTCGGAATTCAAGAAATTCATTGTATAACCCTGAAAAATATTAGTTAATTAAAAGATTTAATTAACTATTATTATTTATCTTGTAGTCCTATATAATAAATAACATATACATGTAATGTATGATATGGATAGATGATCATGGACTATGTGATGTGATGTGTGTACATGTGATTATTATTATTGGGGCCTGTAAGCGTTTATTTTTCTCATTTATTATCAAGCCTATGTGCTTGTAATTATATTATAATTACACGAGGAGGCGTAGCGGAAGTGGGACCCACGAGGTCAAGACGAACGATCCGACGCATGGAGATGCGTTGAGATGCCGATAGAACCGACAAAGTGAGATAGACGATCACAGGCCATGGAGATGTGCCGAGGCACACATAGATCTAGATGTGAGTGATTGGGCCCACTGGCTCGGGCTTGATCATATTAGGATGTGGTCCATGATCATTTGGTGTGATTGCTTATGTGATGTATGATTAGTTATACGCCTACTAGATATATATATATATATTTACATACGATGTAGATATATATTAAATATGTATGTGTATGACACATTATATTAGGAGACCAAATCAAAAATCCCCTCTATTAATAATATTAAGTCGGTAAAGGTGAGACAATTAGATTGACCCATATGGCCTTCCATCGTTATAGGTAGGAACCTATTTCCGGTGTAGGTTGAGTTGGTCGAGTTCCTCGAGACTCACTTATATCGTGATTCGCTATCTTATCTATGACATAGAGATGTCACCAGTGACCTGAGGACATTGTATACTTGGTCGAGTCCCTCGAGGGTATATCATCGAATCAAACTCATCATGTAACGATAGTGATGACTTAACTAAACATCATGGTTGGTCGAGTCCCTTGAGACCATGGTGGTTCGAAGGCCAAACAGGATGAAAATCACAAGTTGTGATTGGCAAGAGTTGCCTACCTTTACGGGCTTAACGTGATTGGTCGAGTCCCTCGAGGTTACGTTAAGACGCCGATTTGATCCCGATCCCTACTAAAGATCTACCGGAGGTCTCTGATTCACATGCCGGAGGGTATTGTGTGTCTCGTGAAAAATTTGTAGGAGTAGATTAAGATAGAAGTCCTTATCTTAATTGTTTAATTTTTATAAAGTATACATGTTATTTATTTTTGCTACATCTTTAATTTTAAAAAATTTTTGCTTTCAAATCCTTGACGTGGCATACTTGATGCCAACCACCTCACTGGTCCAAATTATACAGATTGGTTTCACAATCTGAGAATCATTCTCACAGCAGAGAAAATCATGTACGCCATTGATACAGTGATCCCTACGCCCGATGAAAGGGCAAGTGAGGATAAGATCGCTCGTTATGTGAAGTACATAGATGATTCCACTCTTGCTCAGTGTTATATGTTGGCCTCTATGACTACTGAGTTATAGAGATAGCATGAAAATATAGATGTCAATTCCATACTCCTACATCTCCACAAATTATTTGAGGAACAAGGAAGAACTCAGCGATATGTGATATTGAAGTGTCTTTTCTGTGCTAGGATAACTGAGGGGATGCCGGTTCAAAATCATGTCCTTACAATAATTGAGTGGATCGAGAAACTCACAGGTCTAGGAATGGTCCTAAAGGATAACCTGTGTGTGGATCTTGTGTTTCAGTCCCTACCAGATTCCTTTTCCCAATTTATAATGAATTTTAATATGAACAAGCTTGAGGTGACCCTCCTAGAGGTCCACAATATATTGAGAGAAGTAGAGAGCACCATCAAGAAAGAGAAGCTAGTTCTCTATGTTTGTGAGACCAGAGAGAGAAGGAAGGCTGCAAAGTCCCTAAAGAAGGGCAAGGGTAAGGGCAAAATGGGTAAGATAAAGGTTATCAGGAAAGACCCAACAAAGGACAAAGGCCAGTGCTTTCACTATAGCAAAGATGAGCTCTAGAAGAGAAACTACAAAGAGTACCTTGTAGAGAGGGAGAAACAAAAACTTGGAGATGCTTCAGGTACATTCATGATTAGTCTCCATTTGTTAGAATCTTATGATAACATATGGGCATTGGATACCGGGAGTGCTTATCATATCTGCAATTCATTGCAGGTTCTGGTAGGACCTAGGAGATTGAAGAGAGGCGAGATGGACCTTAAGATGGATAATGGAGCAAAGGTTGCTGTAGTGGCTATTGGCAAGGTCACCCTACATTTGCTTGGTGGAGATATTATTACATTAGATGCATGTTATTATGTTCCTTCTATTATTAAAAATATTATTTTCATTTCATATTTGATAGTTAGTAGATATAAATTAGTTTTTGAGAATAATAATTGTTTAATAGCATTAGATGATGAGATCATCATGAGAGGAACATTACATAATGGTTTATTTATTCTAGATATACCTCCACACATTATGAGTGTAAGTGAGTCTAAGAGGAAACAAGAAGAGGTGAACAATGCATATCTATGGCATTGTAGGCTAGGTCACATCCATGAGGGAAGAATTCAAAAGTTGTTGAAGAATGGATATCTGGATCCATTCGACTATGAGTCATATGCGACTTGCGAACCTTGTCTTCATGGAAAGATAACCAACTCTCCATTTAGTAGAACTGGAGAGAGAGCTACTGAGTTGCTGGAACTCATACATAGTGATATATGTGGTCCCATGTCGACTCATGCCATAGGTGGTTACTCCTAGTTCATTACTTTCATTGATGATTTCTCAAGATACGGACATATGTACTTGATAAAGTACAAGTATGAAGCTTTTAAGAAATTTAAAAAATATAAGAATAAAGTGGAGAACCAAATTAGAAAGAGTATTAAAACCCTTCAATCAGATCGAAGAGGTGAGTACTTGAGTACACAGTTCATCTAGTTTCTCAAAGACAATGGGATTTAATACCAATGGACACCTCCTTGTACACTGTAACTTAATGGTGTATCAGAAAGGAGGAATTGCACATTGTTATATATGGTGCGTTCAATGTTGAGTTTCACCGACTTACCCATTTCATTCTGGGGATATGCCCTACAGACCGCAGCTTACCTTCTAAACAGAATTCCAACTAAGTCAGTAGTGTCTACTCCATATGAGATATAGAATGGGAAGAAGTTTGATCTTCAGGTTGTCAAGATTTGGGAGTGCCCTGCCCACATCAAGAGACACAACCCCAATAAATTGGAATCTAGGATGGAACGGTACAAGTTCGTGGGATACCCCAAGGAAACTTGTGGGTATTATTTCTATCACCTTAATGACCAAAAGGTATTTGTAGCCAAGAGAGCAGTGTTCCTTGAGAAGGAACACATTCTTGGTGGAGACAGTGGGAGCATGATAGAGTTGAGCGAGGTTGGAGAACCTAGCTCACGCATCATTCCATAACCAGAATCTGTTCAGGTACCTAGCACATAAGGTCTAGCTTTATGTAGGTCTAGTATAGTATCTCATCCTCCTGAGATATATATAGGATATATCAGAAGAGAGGATGTTAAGGATATTGATTCTCAGACCTATAGGGAGGATATTATAAGCATAGACTCTGGGAAATGGCAAGAAGCCATGAATTCAGAAATGGATTCCATGTACTCTAACAAGGTTTGGAATCTGGTTGTTGCACCCGAGGGTATCGTACCCATTAGCTGCAAGTGGATCTTCAAGAAGAAGATCGGAGTAGATGGAAAGGTAGAGACTAATAAAGCAAGGCTAATGGCTAAGGGGTATCGTCAAAATCAAGGTGTTGACTATGATGAAACCTTCTTACCCATAGCTATGCTAAAATCCAACCGAATTCTATTAGCTATTACAGCACACTATGATTATAAAATCTGGCAGATGGATATGATAATTGCATTTCTCACGGCAACCTCGAGGAGAAGGTGTATATGATACAGCCTAAGGGATTCGTGTCCAGAGATAACCCAGATAAGGTATGCAGGTTGTTTAAGTCCATCTATGGACTAAAGCAAGCTTCCCGAAGTTGGAACATAAGATTTGATGAGGCGATCAGATCTTATGACTTCATTAAAAACGAAGATGAGCCTTGTGTGTATAGGAAGGTACGTGGGAGTACTATTACCTTTTTGGTGTTATATATGGATGACATCTTGATCATTGGGAATGATGTAGGAATACTCTCTATAGTAAAGGCTTGGCTATCTAAGCACTTCTCTATAAAGGACTTAGGGGTAGCATCCACCATATTAGGGACACGGATCTATAGAAATAGATCTAAGAGAATGTTTGGCTTATCCCAGTCCAGGTACATAGACATAATTGTCAAAAGGCTTGGCATGAAAAATTTCAAGAGAGGTCTCATACCAATGAGACATGAAATATTACTTTCCAGGAGTAATCCCCAAAAGACTCCTGAAGAAAAGGCACACACGGATAGGATACCCTATGCCTCAGCGATAGGGTCTATCAAGTATGCTATAATATGTACCAGGCCTGATATAGCGTATGCTCTGAGTATCACGAGTAAGTATCAGGCTGATCCAGGCTTGGAGCACTAGAAATCAGTAAAGTGTATCCTTAGGTACTTGAGAAGAACTACAGATCTTTTATTGGTTTATGGAGAAAGTAGCCTCAGGATTGAGGGCTACACGGAATTGAGTTTCCAATCTGGTATTAATGATAGCAAGTCTAATTCACAGTTTGTGTTCACCCTAAATGAAGTAGTATACTAGAAGAGTTCCAAGCAAGATACTATTACTAACTCGACCATAGAGGCGGAGTACATTGTTGCAAAAGAGGCAGTAAAGGAGGGAGTCTGGATGAAGTAGTTCATCATAGATTTGGGAGTCGTGCTGAGCAGCGAGGAGCTGATTCCCTTATATTGTGGCAACTACAAGGCATTACTCAAATAAGGAAACCCGAGTCTCATCAGAAGTATTCTAAGAAGGTTCCAACTTATTAGAGAGATTATGGCCTGAAGAGATGTAGCAATGGAAAGAGTTTCATCCGAAGATAACATTGCAGATCCACTAACAAAGCCATTGACTCAAATTGTCTTTGAGCATCATAGAGGTCTGATAGGGATCAGACACATAGGTGATTGACTTTAGGTCAAGTAGAAGATTACTAGTTATAGGTGCCTTATAAGCCAATCACGTAAGTGATGACACCTATAACATGTTATGGCAATCTCTTTGCTTATGATTATTGGTATTTTTTCATATTATCTGGATGTATATTGTGATGTCTTTAGATTTGTACAATGGGAATCGGATCATGATGAGATCACGATATTGAGACCGATTCACCTTTAAACATAGACCCTAAATAATCCCAGTCATAGTTTATACGAGAGGGACATCAAGATAACCAGACAGACTAGTGTGCTATATACTCATCCATATAATGGAGGTAGCTAGTCTCATAGCTACTCGTTTGGGGACACTAAGGGTACAACAGGTGCTCATTAGAGAATGAGTTCACTGATTTATTCACTTACGGAATGATGGATGGTTATTAATATCTCATGTTTGACAACGATTTCGTAGTCCCAGAAGTGTATCTAGTCCTTAGACTTGAGACACCAAGGATGTCCTATATAAGTACGCTACTCTTTGATACCAAACTTATAAGTTTGGAAGTTCTACATCTAGTACAATTGGTTATTGGGAGATAGCCAACCTTACGAGGGCTATTGAGTATTAGTAGAGGATCATCCACTCTCAATATCATGAGAGGAATATCCCACGTATTCTTGCTCAAACAAATCCTTGGCCAAGGTTATTCGGATTGAGAGAGAGAGTTCTCTAGGAGAATCCGATTAGAAAGAGACTCGAGGAGAGGCCGTATGGGCCTGACAGCACCATGTCTGGTATAGGGTCTCTCAGATATTAGATGGATAAGGTACTATAGATATATGGTAATTGAGGATAGATAGGTCCAAAGGATTAGATTCCCTTGTATCATTTGGGGACTACGATGTAGTGGCCTAGTACATCCGCAGTCGATGAGTCGAGTGAATTTTTATGAAGATAATAATTCACTAAGTTAGAAGGAGTTCTGACAAGTATAACTCACGGCCTACTCGATATTGGGCCTAGAGGATCACACACATATGGTAGGTGTTATGACGAGTAGAGGTTCGGATATGAGATATCCGCCGAAGGCCCTAACGTCTTGGATATCCATTAAGCTCATGAATTATTGGATCCTAAGATGAGATTTAATAAGAGCAAATAAGAGATTATTGGGTAGAGACCCATTAATCTAAGAGGCTTGGGTAATTGGATGAAGATCCAATACCCAATAGGGTAGGATCCATTAGGGTTTACAAGGGGCCTCTATAAATAGTAGGAAACCAAAGATCCATAGGCTGGGGGTTTTTTGGTGGCCACCTTCTATTCTTCTCTTCCCAGCGAGGAGCATCATTGTATTCTCTACCATGTGGATATCGCTAGAGAGGAGGACGCTTGACCTCCTTCATCCACCTCACGGATCTACAGGAATCTTCGGGATATATGATCTCCCTAGGTACTTTCTTTTTACACACATAGTTTCCAAATTTACAGATTTGTTTTTGCGCACCGATCCTTGCATGATGATGGAACCTTTCTTGAAAATCTAGGATTTTTATTTTCTATTCTTCTACTACGCATGAGATGTCACCCCTGGATTTCCCAACAGTATCATCTTGGTTTTCTAAGTACTAGTGGTACCATCACCTGTGTTGGGCAGTACCACCATTAGTATTCTATAACACTAGGCTATACCATTGCCTAGTCTGACGGTACTACCACCACATGTCTTAGCTACTAGATCCTAGCGGTACTACTGCCAAGTAGCATTAACTACTGGTGGTACCATCACCTAGTCTGGGCGGTACCACCACCTAGACCTCCTAGGAGATTAAACCCTGGGTGGTTCCACTACCCAGTCCTGGCGGTGCCACTCCCATCCTGGTTCTAGGTCACTACTTAGGCCATCAGTCCGACCCAAACTAGTCCTGATTCGGGTCCAATTGGCCCCTAACTGAGTTAGCAAAATTACCTCCTAATCCTAACTCAAAGTAAGTTCTAACTATGACAATTAAGATGTTAACTATGCATTTTATGTCCAGTATGTCAATTATTCTTCCTATGAAATCCTGATAAGCTTCCAACGATCTTCTGGCGAACTTCCAACAAATTCTTGGTGATCTTTCGATTGACTCCTGGCCAGCTCTTGGTGAACTCTTGACGATCTTCTCAGCAAACTCCAAATGAACTTCTTAGTGAGCTCCCGACAAACTTCTCGGTGAGCTTCGGTAAAACTCTCCGTGAACTCACAATGAATTATCCGATCTTTGACTTTGGCCCAACGTTTGCTTTATGCCTTATTCATGATCATAGTTAATCCTACAATACTTTTCTCAACATATGGATTAGATTAATAATTTATCGATTGATTTCATCATTAAAATTTGAGATTCAACAATCTCTCCTTTTTTGATCATGATAACTAATTAATGATGGAGTTAACCTTAACTCCCCCTATTTATATGCCATACTTGAGAAAAGACAAACTTGAATTCACAACCTTTGAATTCAAGCTTTAACCAATTTTGATCAAAAAATTCATACATTGTATATCATTATAGTTTCAAGTTATCAAGATGTAACATGTATAATTTCATGCATACTACTAGAAACTAATCAACTTGGCATGATTTAAGTGATACTAAAGCAATCATCATGCCATGCAATGTTATCAAAATTTATCATTTCAAACATTCATTATTTAAGCATGATACCATTTCAAACATTCATTATGATACCATGCATTCATCATTCTCCCCTTTTGTCATCAACAAAAAGGAAATGTGCAAACACTTTGACACCATTACATAAAACATTCGATATGCAAGATAGTTTTACACCATTTTATGCAAGCTTATCAAGAATTGGAGTTAAGCAGAAGATGGCAGCATTTGTTTCTTTAAGCTAGCAAAATTTCTACAAGTTACCAAATTTTGCTCTTTGAAATAGGTAAGCTAGTGCTTCTCTTTAGATGTGCAAGGTTCATCTTGAGATGTACAAGTACATTTTGGTATCTCTCCTTTGTCATACAAAAAGAAGAAGAAGAAGAAGGAAGGAACTCATTCATCACAAGAAAAATCAAGCTATAAGAATAAAAAATCCATAAATCAAACTTCTACTTTCGTAAATAGAAAGCCAAAAGATTCATCACATAAATGATCAAGATGTGTCTATTAAGGGTTCATGAATCAAATCACTATTTTTGTAAATGGACAGAAGAAGGATTCATGATTATCGCACAAGAATCAAGTATACCAAAAATCCATAAATGAGAACTCTTCTTTTGTAAGTAAAGGGGGGTTATAGGAAAATCTCATCAAATGATGGAACAAGTGTATAAAAAATCCATGCAAGAAAGCAATAGGAAATTATCTCGATAAAAACTCAATTTTCAAAAGTCAAAAAATCTAAAAAATGTATAAGAAAACTTATGCATTCGAAAAATTTAACATACCTAATTCTCATCTAATAAAATTAAATTGTTCCTCATTTGAAGGTTTTATAAAAATATCAACTAATTGATGTTTCGTATCAATAAATTCTAAAGATATATCATGGTTATTAACATGATCTCATATAAAATGATGCCTAATATCAATATGTTTAGTTCTAAAGTGTTGAATGAGATTTTTCATTAAACATATTGCACTAGTGTTATCACATTTTATAGGAATTTTTTCAAATGAATTCCGTAATTTTCTAATATGTTTTTCATCCATATAACTTGTGTATAACATGTACTTATTGCTATATATTCAGCTTCGGTTGTAGATAGTGCAACCGAATTCTATTTCTTGAAAGACTAAGAGACAAATGCATTACTTAAGAATTGATATGTTCTAGATGTGCTTTTTCTATCTATTCTACATCTAACAAAATCAGCATCGGCATATACAGTTAATTCAAAATTCTTAGACTTTGGATACTATAATCCTAGATTAGGAGTTCCTTTTAGGTATCTAAAGATCCTTTTAATAGCTTTAAAGTGAGGTAGTTTGGGATTAGATTGAAATCTAGCATAAAGTCCAACACTAAACATAATGTCTAGTTTAGTTGCAATGAGGTATAGTAAACCATCTATCATACCCCAATAAGTTTTTGTATCAAAGTTTCCTCCATTATCATCCGTATCTAACTTAGTGAAAATGCTCATTGGTGTATTGATAGCCTTTGAATGATCCATCTTGAACCGTTTTAGCAAATCTAATGCATATTTAGTTTGACTAAGAAAAATTTCATCACTTAGTTGCCGGATTTGTAAACCTAAGAAAATAGTTAATTTACCATTAAACTCATTTTGAACTCTTGTCTTACACTTTTGATAAAAGATTCATATAAAGACTCATTCGTAGAACCGAAAATAATGTTGTCAACATAAATTTGAACAACAAGAAAATTATTTTTAAAATTTTTAATAAATAATATAGCATCAACCTTATCTTTTAAGAAATTATTTTGAATAAGGAAAGAACTAAGTCTCTTACACTAAGCCCTTGGGGGTTGTTTCAATCCATAGAGAGCCTTAGATAACTTAAACACATGATTAAGAAAAAGAGCATCCTCAAATCTAGGTGGCTGTTCAACATAAACTTCTTCGAAAATAAATCTATTTAAAAAATTATTTTTTATTTAATCTTATATTTTGATGATGAAATTAATTGATTGTGTTTAAGATCTAATTTGTGTTTTAAGTGACGCAAGACTATCTTCGATCAGGATTAGACAATTGAAGCAAGAAGAATCGATGTTGCATCGGAGGAGAACATGTTAAAAGATTGGACATTGAGTGAAGGATTAGTCAACGTATCGGTAGAAGGCTTCAGATAAGAGATTCGAGCATCGAGCCAAGAAGAGCTACATTGTGCCAAGGAGATTGGGGTTACAAAGGACAACTGCCAATTGGACAATAGGCCGCAATAGAGAATGATGTGCTAAAGAATTGGATGAAGCGTCGATGGACCAATGACATGTTGGGTAATAAATTCAATTAAAGCTTTGTAATAATTGTCTAGATCGAAGAAGGATTAGAGTATAATTGGGTTAAAACTAGGCCAAATTAGTTAGGGGTCAATTAGGCCCATAATCGGATTAGTTTGGGCCAGACTCATGGTCCAAATAGTATTGTTGAACCCTATCTAACGATGGCACCACTAGAACTAGGCAATGGAACTGTCGAGGGCTCAGTTTCCCAAGTGTTTGGGCAGTAGTACCACTTGGGTCCAGTAGCCGAGACCCTATCTAGTGGTGGTACCGCTAGACTAGGTGGTGGTACAGCTAGACTATACGGTGGTACTACCCAGTGTCAAGTAGCCTAAGCGGTGGTATAGCCAGACTAAATGGTGGTACCGCCCAATATCAGAAAGCCTGGGCGGTGGTATTGCCTAGCACTAGTGGTGCCCCACTAGTACCCCAAAATTTTGGGGTGTTTGAATTTTGGCTCCAAGATTTGAAGCCACTTGGGGTCTATAAATACCCTAGTTATTCTTGCTTGGAATAATAAAAATTGAGCAAAAAAATAAAGGAAAAATTTTGTGATTTTATATGTAGAAATTCCTCCTTCGAAATCTTAAAAGTAGTCCCTAAGAGAGGTGGTTAAGGGAAGACTTGTAAAAGAAAGAGTTTGTAAGAGTAGTTAGTCTTCGCCCAATTGAAAGAAGACTACTAGTGGATACCGGTGGCCTCAACGAAGGAGGAATCAGGAGTGGACATAGGTCGGATGACCGAACCACTATAAACATCGGTGTGTATTTTCTATTCTGTCTTTCTTTATCATTGCCTTTACTTTCTAAGCTAATTGCTCACTTTTCTACTATTCTCTTTCACTTATAAATCTTTTTAAGTTAAAATGTACTTGATATTGATTTTCGTTGAATGAAATATTTTCACCAAAATGAGTTTTTCGAAATCGTGAATTGATGAATATATTAACTGCTGTACTAATTCACCCCCCCCCACCCCCCTTTAGTGTCATTCTTGATCCTAACAATTGGTATTAGAGCTATGGTATTTCTCATTTGAATTAATAACCAAGAGAAATGGCTCTTTTCAGCTTTCAAGAGGGTTATTCTATCGTTTGTCCTCCCATGTTTAATGGGATGGACTACACTTATTGGAAAACTCGAATAAGGGTTTTCTTGCTTTCCTTGGATTTAAATTTGTGAAATATTATCAACAACGGATTTAAAAAATCTTCTCTTCCAATGAATGATTGGAATGATTTGGCGAAGAATACTTTCTCTTTGAATATAAAAGCTATGAATGCCTTGTTTTGTGCATTGGATAAAAATGAGTTTAATCGAATTTTGACTTACGAAACTACACACGACATTTGGCATATACTTGAAATCATGCATGAAGGCACAAGTAGAGTCAAAGACTTAAAAATAAATATTTTGATGCACGATTTTGAACTTTTTCAAATGGCACCAAGCGAAACTATTGGTAATATGTACACCCATTTTACGGATGTCGTCAATAGTTTAAAAGCCCTTGGTAAATCTTTTTCAAGTTTTAAAATTGTAAATAAGATTTTAAGATCTCTTCCAAAAAGTTGGGATCTGAAAGTTACCTTCATTCAAGAGGCAAAAGATTTAAATAACTTTTCATTTAAAGAACTCATCGGGTCTTTGACATGATGAACATGAGAACCATTAGTTAACAAATAGCCTCCAATGGTCTCGCTTGGTTTTTTGCAAAACAATTCATAACTATGATTCAAAAGATTGATTTTTGACTCCTTAACTCTACTTGTACCTTCGTGTGTGATTTTAAGTATATGCCAAATTTCATAAGTCATTTCACAAATAGAAACTCGATTGAATTTATCTTTATCCAAAGTACAAAACAAAGCATACATAGCTTTGGCATTCAAAGAAAAAGTCTTCTTCTCCAAATCATTTCATTCGTTCATTGGAAGAGAAGACTTTTGAAATTCATTATCAACAATATTCCATAACTTGAAATCCATAGAAATCAAAAAAATCCTTATTCTAGTTTTCTAATATGTGTAATCCGTCCCATTGAACATGAGAGGGTGTGTGATATAATGACCCTCTTGGGTTTTAAATCAAATTGAGAGTAGCCTCGCTCTTATACCAATTGTTAGGATCAAAATGGCACTAAGAGGGGGGGGTGAATTAGTGTGTACATTAAAAATGGTTGCGATTCAAAATCTTTTCGGGTTGATAAAAATGTATCGATGAAATTGTATCGAGAAGATATCAACTTGAAGTAAATGTAAAATACAAAAAGTAGCCAAGTAATGAAATTAAATAGCAAGGAAAGAACATGTCGAATTTATAACGGTTCAGTCATTGTGACCTATATCTACTTTCGATTCCTCCTCCGTCGAGATCTCTAGCTTCCACTATTGATCTTCCTTTAATGGGCGAAGATCAATCACCCATTTTATAGACCTTTTCTCCTTTTAATAGGTTTAGGAGTTAACCTTTTTACAATTCGCTCACTTCTCCTTATACAAATTTCTAAGCTAGAACTAGTGGAGGTGAACTCTCAAAATTACAATAGCGTTTTTACAAAGATCTTAGTATTTTTGTTCACTTTTCTATGCTCCACAAGCAAAAAAGTATGGGGTATTTATAGGCCTCAATTAGTTAAAAAATGGAGCAAAAAAGAGTCTTATCTTTTGGGGGTACTAGCGGTACCACCGCTTGTGCCAGATAATACCACTACCCAGTCTAGTGGTACTACCGCTAGACAAAGTCTCGGCTACTAAACTCAAGCAGTACCACCGTTGGCTTGGGTGGTACCATCGCTTGATAGCATTAACTACCGATAGTATCATCGCCTATACCTTTTGGGAGACTGAGCCCAAGGCGGTTCCACCACCCAATTCTAGCGGTGCCATCATTAGACAGGATCCAGGTTACTATTTGGACCATAAGTCTGGCCCAAACTAGTCTTGGACTCCTGGCAAGCTTTTGAACTCTTGATGATCTTTTTGGTAAACTCCAATGAGCTTCTCAGCAAGCTCCCGATGAACTTCTTGATGGGCTCCTAATGAATCGTCTGATCTTTGACTCTAACATAATATCTGCTTTATTCCTTACTCATTATCATAGTTAATCTTGCAACACTTTTCTCAATATATGGATTAGATCAATAATTTAATAATTGATTTAATTATCAAAATCCGAAAATCAATAGGTAACACATCTTTCTTATACGTGCAAATTTTCAATTTTACGAGTTTTTATGCACCAATCTTCACACGAGAATAAAAACCTTATTTTCTATTGAAATCTTAAATTTTTATTTTCTATTCTTCCACTACACCTATAATGTTGCCCCAGATTTCCCTACAGTGGTATCAGAGTTAGGTTATTCGTATGAAAGATTAGCTTTAAACTACGTGTATTGTGTTCAATTATGTAGAATAATTTTTACATGATTGCTATGATTTTTTATCATAGTTTATAGATTTAGACTGCACCCTTTTGTTAGGATCAAGATGACATTAAGAGGGGGTTAGTGTGTACATTAAAACAGTTATGATTCAAAATCCTTTCGGGTTGATAAAAAAAATGTATCGATGAAATCGTATCAAGAAGATATCGACTTGAAGTAAATGTAAAATACAAAAAGTAGCTAAGTAATGAAAGCAAATAGCAGGGAAAAAACATATTGGATTTATAGTGGTTCGATCGTTGTGACCTACGTCCACTTCCGGTTCCACCTTTGTCAAGGTCACGGCTTCCAATATTGATCTTCCTCTAATGGGCGAAGATCAATCACCCCTTTTATAGATCTTTTCTCCTTTAGCAGGTTCAGGAGTTAATCTTTTTGTAATTCGCTCACTTCTTATATAAAATTCTAAGCTAGAACTGGTTAAGGTGAACTCTCAAAAAATTACAATAGTGTTTTCACTAAGATCTTAGTTTTTTTATTCACTTTTCTATACTCCACAAGCAAAAAAGTATAGGATATTTATAGGCATCAATTGATTTTAAAAATGAAGCTAAAAAAGGTCTTATCCTAGACTTTCAGGGTACTAGCAGTATCATCACCAATACTCTTTGACACTAGGCAGTACCACCGCCTAGTTTAGTAGTACTATTACTAGATATAGTCTTAGCTATTGGACCTAAGTGGGTACCAACGCTTGGCAACATTAACTGTCGACGGTATCACCATCCAATCTGGGCGGTGGGCACCGCCCAGACTTCTTAGGAGACTAAGTCCTGGACAATTCTATCACCTAGTCCTGGTGGTGCCAATGCTAGATAGGATTGAGGTTACTATTTGGGCCATCAGTCCAGCCCAAACCAGTCCTGATGCGGGGCCAATTGGCCCCTAATTGAGTTAGTGGGATTATCTCCCAATCCTAACCCAAACTAAGTCCTAACTATGATAATTAAGACATTAATAAAGAAAATTAAGTCTGATATATCAAATGTTCTTCCGGCGAAATCCTGGCAAGCTTTCAGTGATCTTCCGGCAGACTTTCGACGGATTCTCGATGATCTTCCGGCAGACTCCTAGTAAGCTCTTTACTAGTTATAGGTGCCCTACAACCCAATCACATGAGTGATGACACTTATAATACATTGCATCAATCTTTTTGCTTATGATTATTGGTATTTTCTCACATTATCTAGATGTATTTTGTGATATCCTTGGATCTATGCAATGGGAATCAGATCATGATGATATCATGATAATGAGACCAATTCACCTTTAAACATAGACCCTGAATCATCCCGATCATAGATTACTCGAGAGGGACATTGAGATAACTAGACAGACTGATATGTTGTATACCCATCCATATGATGGGTATGGCTAGTCTCATAGCTACTCATGTGCGGACACTAAGGGTACAGTATAGGTGCTCATTAGAGAATGAGATCACTGATTGATCTGCTTACAGAATGTTGGATTGTTTTTCATACCTCATGTCAAATAGTGATTCCGTAGTCCCAATAGTATATTTGGTCCTTAGACTTGAGACACCAAAGATGCCTTGTATGAGTACTCCATTCTTTGATGCTAGACTTACTAGTTTAGAAAGTTCCAAATTTGGTACAATTGGTTCTCGAGAATGGTAGCTAACTTTATGAAGGTAATTGAGTGTCAATAGAGGATCATCCACTCTTGATATCATGAGAAGAATATCCCATATATTCTTTCTTAAGCAAATCCCTAGCCAGGGTCATTCGGATTGAGAGAGAAAGAGTTCTCCGAGAGAATCCGATTAGAACAAGACTCAACTAGAAACCATATGGGCTTGACAGCACTGTGTCCGATATATGATCTCTAGGATATTAGATGGATGAGAGACTATAGGTATATGGTAACTGAGGATAAATAGGTCCAAAGGATTGGATTCCCCTGTATCGTCTAGGGACTACGGCGTAGTGGCCTAGTACGTCCATAGTCGATGAGTCGAGTGAATTATTATGAAGATAATAATTCACTAAGTCAAAAGGAGTTCTAACATGTATGACTCGCGGCCAGCTCGATATTGGGCCTAGAGGGTCACACATATATAGTAGGTATTACGATAAGTAGAGGTTCAGATATGAGATATCCATCAGGGCCCCTATCTTATTAGATATCCAATAAGCCCCTAAATTATTAGATCCCATTGATGAGATCCAATAACAGCTAGATTATTGGGTAGAGACCCATTAATCTGAGAGGCTTAGGTAATTGGATGGAGATCCAATATCCAATAGGGTAGGATCCATTAGGGTTTACAAGGGGCCTCTATAAATAGAAGGGAACCAAAGGTCCATAGACTGGGGTCTTCTTGGTGGCTATCTCCTATTCTTCTCTCTCTAGAGAGGAGCATTTTCGTAGTCCCTACTATATGGATCACCACTAGAGAGAAGGACACTTGACCTCCTTCATCTACCCCATGGTCTATAGGAATTCAGGAATATACGATCTCCCTAGGTATTATCTTTTTATATATGTAGTTTTGGATCATAGATTTACTTTTTCGCACTGATCTTCGCACGAGATGAACCTTTTTATGGAAATCTAGGATGTTTTATTTTTTATTTTTTTGCTGTGCATGAGATGTCGCCCTAAGATTTCTCAACAGTGGTATCAGAGCTAGGCTGTTTATGCGAAGATCATATTTTAACTACGTGTATTGTGTTTTGGATATGCTTTTGACATCAAAATCATTAATGTAAAAGCAGAAAAAGCTTGTTGCCATTGCAGATGGTAGCTTTGACTGCACGTAGGTAGCCATAGTGCCTGTGACCTACAGGACAATGCCAATGGTCTATAGGCTGCAAGCAAGTGCCAGCTTGTAGGCGACCTGCCCATAAGGGCTAGCGTTGCCTACGGGCACTACGCCCACGGGCAGAATCGCCCATGAGGGCAACGCTATAGGGGCGCCCGCTCGTTGGGGTGGCCCCACTTACGGGCCGCTCGCAACAGGGGCAGTGCCTACGGGCACTATGCCCACATGTTGCGGTGGCACTGCCCGCAAGCGAGCCCATGCCCGTAGGTGAGCCGCCGACGGGCATGGGCAGCACCCCATCACGCCCCCCACATAGAGGCCATCGTCGGCAAGGTGGCGATGGTCGCACTGCAATGCAGGCAAGGAAGGGATTAGTTTTTTTGGGCAAAAGATAGTTTTGGCCCTAGGAATTTCAAAATTTTCAATTTGTATCCCTTTTGGCCGAATGACCAAAATACCCTTTATAATTAAAAAAATTTCTTATATGTCCTTAATTTCAAAAAAAATTAGTTAATTAAAAGGTTTAAATAACTATTATTATTTATCTAGTAGTCCTACATGATGATGATGTATACATGTGATGTATGATGTGGACAAATGATCATGGACCGTGTGATATGTGTACTTGTGATTATTATTATTATTGGAGCCTGCGAACCTTTATTTTTCTCATTTATTATTGGGCCTGCATGCCTGTAATTATATTGTAATTACACAAGGATGCATAGCAGGAGCATGGAAGTACTAGTGAGCGTGGAAGGGATAGCGGGACCCATGAGACCGAGATGGACGATTGCGACGCATAGTGATGAGTTGAAATGCTGATGAAACCGACAAGGTAAGATGGACAATCACAGGGCATGGAGATGCGCCAATACACACATAGATTTTGATGTGTGTGATTGGGCCCATTGGCTCGGGCTTGATCACATTAAGATGTGGTCCATGATCATCTAGTGTGATTGCTCATGTGATGTGTGATTAGTTATACACCTACTGATATATACGTTTGCATGTGATGTAGATATATATTAAATATGTATGTGTGTGACACCTCTTATTAGGAGATCGAATCTAAAATCCCCTCTTTGATAATATTAAGTCGGTAAACGTGAGGCAATTAGATTGACCCACGTGGCCTTCCATTATTATAAGTAGGAATCGATTCCCAGTGTAGGTTGAGTTGGTCGAGTCCCTCGAGACTCACCTATATCATGATTCGCTATCTTATGTATAACATAAAGATGTCACCAATGACCTGAGGACATGGTATGCTTGGTCGAGTCCCTCAAGGGTATATCATCGAATCAGACTCATCTTGTAACGATGGTAATGACTTAACCGAACATCATGGTTGGTCGAGTCCCTCGAGGCCATGGTGGTTCAGAGGCCGAATAGAATGGTAATCACAAGGAGGTATGATCGACAAGAGTTGCCTACCTTTTGGGCTTGTGTGATTGGTCGAGTCCCTTGAGGTTACACTAAGATGCTGATTGGATCTCGATCCCCACTAGAAGTCTACCAGAGACTTTTGTTTTACATGCTAAGGGTGTCGCGTGACTCGCTAAAAGAATAGTGGGAGCAAATCAAGATAGAAGTCCAAATTTTGATTATTTATATTTATGTAAATTCTGCATGTTATTTATTTTTGTTGCATCCTTATTTTTTAGAAAATGTCACCATTAGACTCACTGTGTGGCATACTTGATGCCAACTGTCTCATTGGTCCAAATTATATGGATTAGCTCCATAACTTGAGAATAGTTCTCATAGCAAATAAAGTCGTATATGTCCTTGATATAGTGATGCTTATGCCCAAGGGGCAAGTGAGGATGAGATCACTCACTAGGTGAAGTGTACAAATGACTCTACTCTTACTCAGTGTTATATGTTGGGCTCCATGAATCCCAAGTTATAGAGATAATATGAAAAGATGAATATCAGATCCATACTCTTGCATCTCTGTAAATTGTTTAAGGAATAGAGAAGAACTCAATGATATGAGATATCGAAGAGCCTCTTCTACAGTAGGATGACTAAGAGGACACTAGTTCAGAATTGTGTCCTTAAGATGATTGAGTGGATAGAGAAACACACAGGTCTATGAATGGTCTTAGAGGATAACCTATGTGAATCTTATGCTTCAGTCCTTACTAGATTCCTTTTCACAGTTCTCTATACTGGTAAAACCAGAAAGAAAAGAAAGACAATGAAGTCCCTTAAGAAGGGCAAGGGCAATGGCAAGGGTAGACTGAGTAAAGCAAAAGTTACTATAAAGGACCTAGTAAAGGACAAAAGCCAGTGCTTCCACTATAGCAAAGATGGGCATTGGAAGAGGAACTATACGGAGTGTCTTGTAGAAAAGATGAAACGGAAGCTTGGAAAAGCTTTGAGTACATTCATGATCAGTCTCCATTTGTCAGACTCATATGATAATACATGGGTATCAGATACTGGTAGTGCTTATCATATCTGTAATTTGTTGCAGGTTATGGCAAGACCTAGAAGATTGATAAGAGGCAAGATAGATCTCAAGATGGATAATGGAGCAAGAGCTACTACTATTGCTATTAGCGAGGTCACCCTACATTTGCTTGGTGGAGCTATTATTATATTAGATGTATATTATTTTGTTCTCTCTATCATCAGAAACGTTATTTCCATTTTATCTTTGATATTGAATAATTTTAAATAAGTTTTTGAGAATAATAGTTGTTTAATTATTAAGGATGATGAGATCATGAAGAGAGGAACATTGCATAATAGTTTGATTATGCTAGATAATACTCCACATATCGTGAATGTAAGTGAGTCTAGGAGGAAACGAGATGAGGTGAACAGTGCATACTTATGGCATTGTAGGCTAGGTCATATCTATAAGGGAATGATTCAAAAGTTGCTAACATATGGATACCTAGATCTATTTGACTCTGAATCATATACGACTTGCGAACCTTACCTTCGTGGAAAGATGACAAACTCTCCATTTAGTAGATTTGGAGAGAGAGCCAATGAGTTGTTGGAACTCATATATAGTGATATATGTGATCCCATGTCAACTCAGGCCATCGATGGTTATTCCTACTTTATTATTTTCACTGATGATTTCTCTAGGTATAGACATGTGTACTTGATGAAGTACAAGTCCAAAGCCTTCAAGAAATTTAGAGAGTATGAGAATGAAGTAGATGTTCAGACTGGAAAGAGTATCAAGACTCTTCGAT
Organism: Musa beccarii; assembly: GCA_024322285.1. Classification (NCBI taxonomy): domain Eukaryota; kingdom Viridiplantae; phylum Streptophyta; class Magnoliopsida; order Zingiberales; family Musaceae; genus Musa; species Musa beccarii. The sequence continues at coordinate 58,905,873 of CM044398.1, forward strand.
CAGGAGGTGAGTACTTGAGCACAAGGTTCACCCAGTTCCTCAAGGACCATGGGATTTTGTCCCAATAGATACCTCCATATGCACCCTAGCTTAATGGTGTATCTAAAAGGAGGAATCATACATTGTTAGACATGGTGTAGTCCATGATGAGTTTCGTCGACCTACTCGTCTCATTCTAGGGATATGCCCTAGAGTTCACAGCTTACCTTCTGAACAGAGTTTCAACCAAGTCGGTAGGGTTTACACCATATGAGATATAGAAAGGAAAGCCTGATATTAAGGTTGTTAAGATTTAGGGCTGCCCTACCCACATTGATGTTAGGATCAAGAGCAGCACTAAGAGAGGGTGGGGTGGGGGGGTGAATTAGTGTAACGGATAAAAATTGATAATTTGAAGTGATTTCCTAAAACTTTGTGCATTAAGAAAATTTTGTCCGATGAAAATGATTTTGGTAAAAGGTTGATTCGAGTGAGTTCATAAGAGAGTAGAGAAGGGGAGATTGAAAGATTATAGCCAAAAAAAAAATTAAATGCAATAAAGTAAATTTACGAACCAAGAGAAGAACGCAGTAATTTTATAGTGATTCGATCAATTGACCTACGTCCACTCCCGATCCTCCTTCGATGAGGTTACTGACTTCTACTATCGATCTTTCTTAAAGAGAAAAGATCAATCATCTCTTTTTATAGAACTTTACAATGGCTCACTCTCCTTATATAGAATTTTTACACTTGGAGAATCGAGGAGGTGAACACTCAATTTTTTTTAAAGCTATTTCACTATAATTTTGGCTCAGTTCTTATCACTTTTCAATGTGATTTACAAGTTAAGAAGTAAGAGAAATTTATAGCTTCAATTGGCTTAAAAAATAGAGTTAAAAAAGGTCCTATCCTGGATTTTTGGGTGTTGGCAGTACCACCGCTTATCACTGGTAGTACCACCACCAGTTAACCCTAACACTTGGTGGTACCACCGCCCAGTCTAGTAGTACTATACTAGAGCAAAGCTTCAGATTCTGTGGTGGGGCGGTACCATCGATTGACAAGCGGTACCACCACTTGGTAGTTAATAACTACCGATAGTACCACCACTTGACTTAGGTGGTACCACCACCCAAGCTCTTGGGAACCTGGTCCTTGGGCAGTTCCATAGCCCTAGTCTGGTGGTGGCACCACCAGATAAGGTTTAGCAACCTAGATGGGCCTTGAATCTGGCCTAATCTAATTTAATCTCGAGCCCAATTAGCCCTTACTAGGGTTAATGGGGTTACCTCCCAATCTTAACCCTAATTATGTGCTAACTATGAAATTAAAAATATTTTCTAAACAAAAGCATAATCTGGCATGTCAAGACTTCTTCCAACGAACTTCCGGTAGACTTTCAACAAACTCTCAGATATCTTCTGATGGACTCCTGACAGGCTCCTGGACTTCACGATGATCTTAAGAGTTCTGAAGAGTCTTCTTTGTCAAGCTCTGATCTTTCTAGGCGAGCTCCATGAATTTCTGATGAACCTTCTGACGAACTCTAGGATATCTTCCGGTGGACTCCTGACAAGCTCCTAGACTTTACGATGATCTTGGCGAGTTTTGACAAGTCTTCTTTGTCAAGCTCTGATCTTTCTAGGCGAGCTCCACGAACTTCCGATGAACCTTCTGATAAACTTCTGATAAACCCTTCGACAAGCTCTCGACTCATTCTTAGCCAATTCCGGTAGCACTCTCGATGAACCTTCAGACTTCCAATGAACTCTCGAACTCCCAATGATTTGATTGTACTTGACTTTAGTACTTCATTTTGCTTTATGTCTTCATCGCTATCGTAGTTAATCCTATACACTTTTTTTAACATATAGATTAGATCAAATAACTTATCAATTGACTTTATCATCAAAATATGAGATTCAATAATCTCTCCCTTTTTGATGATGACAATCAATTGATGACAGAGTTAACCTTAACTCCCCCTATCTATATGCCATACTTGAAAAAAGAAACACTTGAATTCAAACCCCTTGAATTCAAGCCCAATCTGATAAATTACATACATTTGAACTTATCGACATGCTCAACAAACATGATTTTTTTATCCAAAATATGATACTTCATATTTTTCACAATACGAAAATAATGTCAAGGCATGACATCCATTTTCAAGTCCAATGTTGAATGATGATAGAGAATAATCATTTCAACAAATGATACCAACTTTAATTTTAAAATTTTGCAAGAATCAAATGATATCAAATAATAGTTCGTAAATCCAAGGCATGATATCAATTGACAATACATCATTCAATTATACAAAAATGAAACCAAATTATCATATCAAGGCATGATACCAAATTCAAGTAGAAAAAATAAGCATGATAATGATCATAGAAAAATTATCATTTTAAGCATACATGATTCATTTCAATCATTCGTGATGCATACGATACATTTCATAAATTTACAATAAATTATACTACACTTTAAATATTTGCGATGCTTTTGGTGATACAAAGCATTTTACGATACAAGGCATGGCAATGTTTTACGATTCAAAGTATGTAATCAATTTGCTTTTATGATACAAGGCATTTTACAAATTACATTTTACGATACAAATCATGCCATCAAGTTGTCACGACCCCCCAAATCATCACATTCAGGAGGTGTGATCCTGTCTTAAATCCATAATAATATAATTCATCAACAATTCATTCCAGGATCTAATCTAACAATTTGAGGATACTAAGAGACTATTCAAATCAATTTTCACAATTCATCAACCTGTACATTTCATAAAATCATACTCCACTTCCCTCAGAGATTCATAAAATCCAAAGCCAACTCAACTAAACATCAACCACAACATAAATCCATAATCGTAGAAATATATACAATCACAAAAATAATATTTACCACAAATTCGTATCCTTATACAATTTAAACTTATCATTCCATCAACATGAGCAGTCCTTTAAACTTTTACAACACATAAGTATCAACATATCCTTAATATTTCATCAGAAGTAAAGTATACTACACAACAAAAACCTATCAACCAACAAAGATTAGCCCAAAAATCTTCTAGCCTTTCACTGCTTCAACCCAATTCTAGCTTTTTAGTGCGTGATAAGCTAACCTAAAAAATTTATATAGCAATGGGGTGAGCATAAAGAGCTCAGCAAGCGACTAACATATCCATGGTGATAGAAGAAGTTCAAGCAGGCTTGGTATCAAAATACAAAAGCATAGATACAAGTATTCAATGAAAAGCATCTCATTTGATATAAATCATAATGGGTTACCTCATTCGAAACCAGCATTATACATAACAATAGGAGAAAGAAAATTAGAGCATTTCATTAGAAAAAGAAGCATATAGATGCATATCAAAGGTGTAAGAGTGTTTGGGAGCATAACAATGACATACAAAACACTTGAAAGTATAACAAGTGAACCGAATAACAAACACAAGCTTGTATGTCATTTTTGATGTATCATGCATTCCATTTTTATCCAAAGCATAAATATAATCTCATAAGCAAAGCTTTGGATATCATATTAAAAAACATAGAGGGTGCTATGGGACCACATACATAACGTGATTCATCCATTTCTAGATGACCACCAAACATAAGTCTCCCATATTTAGGAGCTCCATCCACCCACGTCTGAGTGAAGTCAATGGGGCTGACAGAGCAATCGTGGGCTCTAAGCATAACTCACTTTACCATTTCTAGCAAAGGTTCACATTATCCCACAAGACACTAGAGTATAAAAGAGTAGTACAAACAATAGTATTGACACATATCGAAAGCACATGCGAAACAATGAAAATATGCGTGTGCCTTTACGAAACAAGGTAATGCAAACATGAACATTACATACTAGATTTTTGGTATACAAACAATTTCAGGATGAACAATACAAGAATTTCAAATGACTAATAGAAAGCTCAATTGAAGAAAAATTTAGTAGAAATTTGATTTCCAATAGGATGAAACTTGAATAGGCAAAACTCAACAAAGTTTCAATTCTAGCAGAATTTGAGAGGTACATTTCCTGAATTGTTTGAGTGACCAAATATGCTCTAATTCACTCATAATAGGTGTCATTGGAAAGCTGTATCAAACTTTTTTAGATGAACTTGGATTTGTAAATTTTTTAGTTCTTAACAGGAAGTTATAACAAATAGAGGAAAGAAAGGTCATAATTGATCATCTTTGTTTTGAAGAATTGGTAGAATCAATTTAAACAGATGTTTTAGAGGGAAAACATACTTCAAAATTTCCAGATTAGGTGTCAAAAGAAAGATATATAAATATAGTATCCAAAGAATAAGTTTTGCATAATTCAGAATTTTCATCATAGAGTTATGAGCCATTTAGTGACAGAAGGTTAGGAGCTGTAGTATTTGTTTCACTGAATACATGAGGTCTTTTCATTCATATATTTGGATAGGTAAATTTACTCCAAATCTTTCATTTTTTTATATCAAATGAAAGCTCTATAAGTATTCTTTCGTATGAAAAATGTTTTTCCTTAATCAGAATTTGATGCAAAAAGTTATGGCCATAAGAGTACTGAAAGGTCAAAAAATCTAAGGAATTCTAGATTCAACATTTGATGTATAAATGGCATAGATATCTTACATGAAGCCATAATCTTTCAATTTTATCAGAATCAAGATGAAAACAAGGATCAAAATTTATCTCTAAGATAGGGTTAGAACACTTGCCTTAAAAAGTTTTAATTCCTAAATATGGGGGAATTGATGCAAAATCTTGAGCCAAGACAAAAGTTCTCCTTCTTCTCCTTCAATTCCTTCTCCTTCTCTTCTACGTTGGCAGCAAGCTTCCCACCTCTTTTTTAAGTTTTTCTTAACTCCTCATGTATTTGCCTAACTTTTGGCTAATGCAAGGATAGGTGGCAAGCATGCATGAGGAAAACATATGTGTCATCCACATAATTAACACAAGTGGCTCATTCTTAGGTTAGCTAATGCAACTTTTCCTCTCTTTTTCTTTCTTTCTTTTTTTTTAAAACTGAATACCAATCTTTCATAAATCCTATCTAATTATTAATATTCACATTTTGGTCCCTAATACTAAATTTTTAATATAAAAATATTTAGTGCTAAAGGATTATTAAAAAAATCCTCATATTTACAAATAAGTCCTTATAAATTTTTTTCAAAAATGAGGGATGTTACACAAGTTGTCATCAATTTGCCACATTTCTCCCCCTTTGTCATCAACAAAAAGGAAATGGGCCATTGATACCAAATGTTATGATAGAATTTTTTTGTGAAAGTGGCAAAAAGAGAAGGATAAATCCACGATTCCATCAAGAAGACTTAAATTTTTATGAATAATGAAAAGCAATTCATTCATGCTATTAAAAATTCATGCCATAGAAATAGATTCGTAAAATAAAAAAGATAGATCATTGAAGCAAAAATTCATAAAAATTTATACTTTACATCAAGAGCTCATATCTTAAAAATTTATACAAAAGTCATTGATGTCCATATTTCCACCAAGTAAAATTCGTGAGGTAGAAAAGAAGTTATTCAAGCACAAAAACTCATGATAAGAGTCATGATGTAAATGATGTTTTCATTCATACATGAAATTGAATCTTTGTTTAGTGAATGAAATCTGTATTGAATTTAAGAAAAGAGCATCCAAAATTTCATAAAGGGCTCACAACATAAAGATATGTATAAAAAGAAGAATTTCGTGAGTCATGAAAGTAATTTGTTTAAATTATCAAGAATTTATCAATTTAAAATTTCATGACATAAAAATGTGAAAAATAAATCATGAAGGCCATTTGTTCAAGTCAATGGAAATTGAATTCATCAAGAACTAATATGTATCATTTCGTAGAATTCATATATATCATTTTGCAAGAATTTGCACAAGAGTCAAATATGATCCGAAAGTGATATTTTCATCAAGTAAGGTTCATGAATGGTGTTTTTAATTAAATAAATTTATAATCTCTACAAAAAAATCCCAAGTCATTAAAATCTATTTCTCAGCAAAACTTCATAAGAGTAAAAGTTTGTGAATAAAGGGAGGATTCAAGAATTAGAAAAAAAAATGTCAAACATCATCAAACGTGTATAATTCCAATTCAAAAATTCATCAAAATGATGGAATCAAGTTCCAATTCAAAAATTCACAAAGCAAGAGTATCAAACCGAAATAGGAGGAAGATAAGTTCATGAAAGCTTCTTTTACGAGATCAAAAAGATGAAATTACAAAATCAAAAATTCCAAAAAAAGGAGTACTTTTGATTCCATGCATTCAATTCAACATTGCATTATATGAAACTTAAAGTATACTAAAATAGCATAAAGAGTACAAAATGGAGTTAGGAACTCCATTACACCATATAAAGTTATTATAAACTACTCCTCGAGTGGTTTGCCATAATGTCTATACAAAGTATCGATCTTGTGATGTACTTAATGCACTTCGTTTAGGATCTAATTTTGTTGCAAATTAAGTTCAACTTGTTGTGATTTGAGTTGATTCAGTTAATAATTGGATCATCAAAAGATGAAGGTGTAGGAGCTGGATCTATTGGTGCAGCATCAAAGGGACTAGGGAGAGGAGATTCATTACCCCAAAATATAGGTGTTTCAGGTTCTTCTATAGGAAGGAGAGGATCGGTCCTTCTAGGAAGCCTAGTCCAAATTTCATTCCTAAATGTATACCTTTATCATTTAAGTAGGTTTCTATTAATTGCATTGTATCTATCTACTTTTATTCTTTCTTCATTGGGTGATATCCTAATATTGTTTATATGTAATAATCTTATGATTAACCCACCATATGGAAGCATCAAATCCTTAATTGATATGTCAGTCATGTTTTGCTGGATTAAGTGTCCAAGGTAATTTTCTTGTCCGACTATAATCCAATAAATTATACCTAATTCCATTGGGTTGACTTCATCGTTGTGATATTATTTTAGAATCAAGATACTAATGATGATATGATGGAGAACTTTAGAGTTGAAGGACAACAGGTGTTCATAACTTTTAGGGACTATTGCTAAGTTTAGATTTCTAAAATTGGTTCCTAAAGCCTTAGAATATGTCACTTCAATTATGTCTAAATCCCATTGGCTTCTAAAATGACCTCTTCTCTTTTCGAAAATTCCTATTAGGTCACAAATCATACTATTTGTAATTGAGATATAGTTCCATAGGAGATAGGTTGATACATTGTCATCTTCATCTACGTTCAAGATGTTATAAAATAACCGAACTAACCTAGGGTATATTGGTTTACTGATTTACAATATAGGTAAGACATCTAAATTAGTGAACCATTATATAGGCTCTAAGTCTCCTAGTTCTCTTACATCAACATACTTACCCCTGTGTACACTTCTAGATTTAAAACTAGGGCATCTAAGGGCATTTTCACTAGAGTTAAATAGGGAGAGGTCATATGAATCTCTTTCTTTCCTCTTCCCTTTATCCCTAGATGATCTCCTAGGTGCCATTTGTCTACAAATGATGATAATGAATGAATAATTATAAAAGGGCAACAATGCATGATGAATTTAAAGGAAGGAGTTCAAAGAATACCTTTGTAGAGATCTTCCTTAGTTCTTGAGATTGATGTAAATATTGATGAAGTAGAGATCCTTTTTAGGTTTTCTAGAGGATAAGGATCAAGATTGAGAGGTGGGAGAGAGATTTTGAGGGCTGCAATAAAGGAGAGGGTCGGTTCTACCGTCGGCCCTAAAGTCCTTTTATATAGGGGACCTTTCGAGCAATGCCATTGCTGGGCAGTGCTACCACAATGCTTAGGCGATGCTACTGTTGGTTCTAATGGTGCCACCGCCAGCACACACAGTTAGCCAATTTCTTTTGGAGGTAGCAGCACTTTGATTATTTGATCAATTTGACTTTCTCATTTAACATCTATCTCATAGATGTTCAATTTAATTGTCATGTATTTGACTGAGTTGAAATGATATCATTTGAATCACTCCAATCTCTTATTATTTATGAAGTTATTTCTATTAAGAGCGATGACTCATCAAACCACAAAAAAAAAATTTAATCAAAAGAAGATGTTATAATCAAGATATATCGAAAACATTTTGCTTGAGCGGATCAAGGGAGAACGATAAAGCAAAGACAAGATGACTCGAATAATAAAGGAGGAGTTTAGGCAAGTGATTTCTAAAGATTACGAAAACTTACATTGAATCAAGACCATCAAACATCATGATAGTACATTTTCTCATTTTTATGTATTTTAATTTAAGTGATTTGATCTTTCATAGGAATGTTCAATTTTTTTATTCATAAGCCAAGTATTATCATATAGATCCGAAATAAGTTTTCATTAAAACCATCAAAAACACATCATTCCAAAGCATAGGATTTCAAATTGTTAAATTAAGCATGGTATAAACATTTTCATTAAATCCTCAAGCTTGTCAAGCATGATTTTATAAAGCATCATCAAAATCATTTTTCAAGAGATTTAATGCTAGTATGTTTTAGCATCATTAATTACAGTGCATAAATAATCAATACATTACACTCACTGGTCTTCCATTACTTGAGCTAGTGAGCTTGATAATGATCATGCATCATTGAGGTATCATTAGTCGCTCCTAGCTTGCGATGGTAAAGATGCCTATATAAGATAATTTTTGGGTACTCATTTGACCTTGGATGTCTCAAAAATCGATCTACTTGTTTTGTTATTTTTCATTGAATTCCTTATGATTTCTTTAGGAATCTATATCAACTAATGTGGACTAAGTTTCTTAAATGGACATTTGTAAGCAACATGTTCGGGTTTACAACAAAAGTTACACTTTGTGTGAGGTGATACATGCAATGTAGGTCTTTTAATGAAAGTGGTTAGATTTCGATGAGATCCACTCATAAATTTGATTAAACTCCTCTTATGAACATGACCCTTATTAGCAAGGATCATGTCCAAAGACTTGCTATCAACCTTAAATTTATCTAAGGTTTCTTTGAGTAGCAAGTTCTCCATCTCAAGTGCCTCTAAGTGTTCACACTTAGAGCATGGAGGCAAAGAAAGAGTGTTAAGTTTAAGATTTTTAAATATATTAACTAAGAGAGCATGCTATTTTTTGAACAAATTAAACTTTTTACTAATTATTCTACACTCAGCAAACAAATCACAAAAAGCATTCGAAAGCTCGTTGAAAGTTAAATTTTCATCTAATAAATTACTTGCCTCTTCTCTGATAGCTATTAAAGCATAGTTGGTAACCTCCTTGTCGCTTGGTTCTTCATTTTCGGAGCTGCTTGAATCATCCCACATTACCTTTAGTGCTTTTTTCTTCTTCGGTTGTTTTCTCTTTGCTTGGAGACATTCACTTTTGAAATGCCTCGGCTTCTTGTATTCATAACATATTGCTTGTTCTTTCTTAGGTTCAAGTTTATTTTTAAAGTCATTTTTAGTTTTATTTCTTCTTATAAAGTTTTTAAATTTTCATGTCAAGAGTGCAAGTTCATCATCATAGTCCTCATCACTTGAAGTTTCTTTCAAATGGTCTTCTTGTGTTCTCAATGTCATATCCTTCCTATTCTTTAGAAGGGAGTTCTCAAGCTCATCATGAGCATTGCAAGTCATCTCATAGGTCATTAATGACCCAATTAGTTCTTTGAGAGTAAAGTTATTTAAGTCCTTGGCCTCTTGAATGATCGTTACTTTAGGATCCCAACTCTTTGGAAGGGATCTTAAAATTTTAGTTACAAGTTCAAAATTAGAAAAACTTTTGCCAAGTGCTTTTAGTCCATTAACAACATCCGTAAACTAGGTGTATATGTCTCAAATGGACTCACTTGGTTTCATTCGAAATAACTCATAAGAATGTACTAAAAGATTGATTTTGGACTCTTTCACTCGACTAGTACCTTCGTGAGTGATTTCATGAGTATGCCAAATATCGAAAGCTGTTTCATAAATTAAAACATGATTAAATTCATTTTTATCTAAGGTGCAAAACAAGGCATTCATAGCCTTGGCATTAAAAGCAAAAGTCTTCTTCTTTGACTCATTCCTGTTAGGATCAAGAGCGGCACTAGGAGGGGGTGAATTAGTGCAGTAGTTAAAAATCGATGATTTAAATTGATTCGAAAAACTTTAGTATTGAAAAGTTTTCTCTCGACAAAAATGATTTCAACAAAAGAATGATTCAAGTGAATATGAAAGAGAGTAGAGAAGGAGAGATTGAAAGATTATAGCCAAGTAAAAATAAAAATACAACAAATGTAAATACGCACTAAGAGAAGAATGTAGATTTTTTAGTGGTTCTATCAATTGACCTATGTCCACTTCCAAAACCTCTTCCGATGAGGTTACCGACTTCCATTATCAATCCTTCTTGAAGGGGAAGGATCAAACACCCCTTTATAGAACTTTACAAGTGGCTCACACCCTTTTATAGAATTTTAACACTTGAAAATTCAGGAAGTGAACACTCTAATTTTTCAAGGCTATTTCACTATAGTTTTGACTCGATTAACTTTTAAGGCTATTTCACTATAGTTTTGACTCAGTTCTTATCACTTCTCAATGTGTTTTACCAGCTAAGAAGGAAGGGATATTTATAGGCTCAATTGGCTTCAAAATTAGAACTAAAAAGGTCTCATCCTAGATTTTCAGAGTTGGCGGTACCACCGCCTATCACTGGCGGTACCACCTGCTAGTCATATGTGCCCTGTAAGCCATTCACATGAGTGATGGCACTTATGACTTGATATGCACTTTTTATCTTTACTTATTATTAGGCGTTTTATTACTTTATCTTGCGTATTGTATATATTGTGATGTCCTTGGATCTATGCAATGGGAATTGGATCGTGATGAGATCACGATAATGAGACCGATTCACCTTTAAATACAGACCCTGAATTATCTTAGTCATAGGTTACTCGAGAAGGACATCGAGATAACTAGATAGACTGGTGTACTGTATACCTGTCCATATGATGGAGGTAGCTGGTCTCATAGCTACTCGTGTGGGGACACTGAAGGTACAGTGCAGGTGCTCATTGGGGAATGAGTTCACTGATTGATCCGCTTACGGAATGCTGGATGGTTATTGATACCTCACATCAGATAGCGATTCCATAGTCCCAGTAGTGTATCTGGTCCTTAGACTTGAGACACCAAAGATGTCCTGTATGAGTACTCCACTCTTTGATACCGGACTCATAGGTTTGGAAAGTTCTAGATCTAGTATAGCCAGTTATTGGGAGTGGTAGCTAACCTTACGAGGGCTATTCTATATCTCATGATATTTATAGGCTCAATTGGCTCCTAGAAAGGTATATTCCATATCTCATTGATATGAGATATCACATGAGTGATGGCACTTGTGACTTGATATGCACTTTTTCACTTTGCTTATTATTAGGCGTTTTATCACTTTATGTTGCATGTTGCATATATTGTGATGTCCTTGGATTTGTGCAATGGGAATCGGATCATGATGAGATCACGATAATGAGACCGATTCACCTTTAAACGCATATCCTAAATTATCCTGGTCATAGGTTACTCGAGAAGGAGATCGAGATAACCGGATAGGCTGGTGTGTTGTATACCCGTCCATATGATAGAGGTAGCTAGTTTCAAAGCTACTCATGTGGGGACACTAAGGGTACAATGCAGGTGCTCATTAGAGAATGAGTTCAGCTGATTGATCCGCCTATGGAATCTTTGGATGGTTATTGATACCCCATGTCGTCAGACAATGATTCCAGTAGTCCCAATAGTGTATCGGTCCTTAGACTTGAGACACCAAGGATGTCCTATATGAGTACTTCACTCTTTGATACCGGACTTATAGGTTTGGAAAGTTCGGATCTAGTACAACCGGTTATTGGGAGTGGTAGCAAACCTTACGAGGGCTATTGAGTGTCAATAGAGGATCATCTACTCTTGGTATCATGAGAGGAATATCCATGTGTTCTTGCTCGAACAAATCCTTAGCCAAGGTTATTCGGATTGAGAGAAAAGAGTTCTCCGAGAGAATCGACAAAAGCAAGACTCAAGGAGAGATCGTATGGGCCTGATGACACTATGCCCAGTATAGGGTCTCTAGGATATTGGATGGATGAGGGACTATAGATACATGGTAATTGGGGACGAGATAAGTCTAATGGATTGGATTCCCCTATATAAATGGGGGGCTGCGGCGTAGTGGCCTGCACGTCATGATCGATGAGTTGGGTGAATTATTATAGAGATAATAATTCACTAAGTTAGAAGGAGTTCGATAAGTATGACTCACGGCCAGCTCGATATTTGGCATAGAGGGTCATACACATATGGTAGGTGTTTCGATGAGTAGAGGTTCGGATATGAGATATCCACTAAACCTCTGTCTTATTGGATATCCATTAAGCCCCGAATAATTGGATCTGAGATAAGATCCAATAATTACTAATAAGAGTTTATTGGGTAGAGACCCACTAATCCAAGAGGTTTGGGTAATTGGATGAAGATCCAATACCCAATAGGCAAGAGATCCATTAGGTTTTTCAAGGGCCTCTATCAATAGGAGGGAGCCAAAGCTCTATAGGTGAGGATTTCTTTTGGTAGCCACCTACATTCTCCTCTCCCTAAAGAGAGGTGCATCATCAGATTCTTGTCATGTGGATACCGCTAGAGAGGAGGGCGCTTGACCTCCTTCATCCTCTCCTACTGATTACTGATGATTCAGGATATATAATCTCCTTAGGTACTTTCTTTTACACGTGTAGTTTTTCACGGATTTATTTTTGTTAGGATCGAAAAGGCACTAAGAGGGGGGGGGGTGAATTAGTGCAGCGGCTTAAAAATGTAACTTTGAAATCGACTTCGTATAAAGACAAGTTCGTAGGAAGATTTCGATTCGATGAAAGAGAACTTGTAAGAAGTTGCTTGAGTAAAGGAAATAGCAAGGAACTAAGCAATTTGCAGCTAAGTAATAAAATGATTCAGAAATGTAAACACTCACACATTCATGAACACAATGATGTATAGTGGTTCAGTCAAATGACCTACATCCACTCTTGAAGCCTTCACGATAAGGCTCCACACTTCCATTAGCAAATCCTTTGAAGGGGAAGGACCAAATACCCCTTTTTATAACCCTTTACAAGAGGTTCATACTCTTATAAGATTTCTCAAGAAGAAGGAGAAGGAGGTGAACACTTAACAAGAGACAAGGCTTTTCAAGACTATTCAAAGACTTAAACTCAAGATTCTAACTCTCAAAAGGGTGTCCTTTCAGCTGAGAAAGGGGGGGTATTTATAGATCCAAAATGGTTTCAAATTTAGGCTCCAAATTTGAAATCAAATGGGAGTTCAGTCTTTGGCGGTGCTACGCTTGTCGAAGGCGGTGCTACACTTTGGAGCGGCGGTGCTACTGCTGAGGTAAGCGGTACTACCGCCACTATATACTATAGCCGGGTGGTACTACCGCCCCAGGCTAGTGATAGCACCACCAAAGCACACACGGTGCCGGTGGTGCTATCGCAACGCGGCGGTTCTGCTTTGCCGCCCATTCACTTTCTTGAATGGGCCTTGTTCAAGGCCCAATAAGGGCCGATTGGCCCCTACCAATTTAGAGCAGGATTAATTCGAAATCCTTGCCCTAAGTATGTGCCAACTACGAAATTAAAATATAATTAACAGTGATTTAAACTAACATTCTTCAAGTCTTATTGTAGCGAGCTTTACGATGAGACTTCGGCGGTCCTCCGATACTTCTCTCGGATTTCTTCTGGCGGATTCCCAGCATGCTCCCGGCTTGTATGGCACGCTCAACGAGTCTTCGACAAGCTTCCAAACCTTCTCGGCAAAGTTTCGCGAACCTTCAACGATCTTTGTGATAAACTTACGAAAACTTCGGCAAGTCTACGATTCGATCTTGGTTGGTTCCGACAATACTTCCAACGATCCTTCGGCAAATATTTCACCAATTGATTTTATCATCAAAATCCGAGATTCAACAATCTCCCCTTTTTGATGATGACAATCAATTGATGATGGAGTTAAACTCAACTCCCCTATCTATATGCCATATCATTAAAAGGTAAAAGCACTTAAATTCAATCTTTTGAATTTAAGCCAAATCGAATAGATTCATTCAACATAAAGCTTAATAAGCAGGCTTAGGCATAAATACTCAAAGCAATGTATTTTAAACAATGTCAAAGTATTTACACCTATAATAACCAAAAATATTAATTCAAATATGATAAAGATCAAGTGATATCCAAAAGAGTGTTTTAATATCAAGTCATGATATCACATGAAAAAGTAGCTTATCTCAAGAATAAGAGTTCTTAAGCATTTGCAATGCGATACAATTGATTCATATTTCACTTTAAGCATTTTATTCCAACATAGCAATAATTACTCCATCATAGCAATTTACATTTTTCTCCCCCTTTATCATCAACAAAAATAATGAAGGTGAAGAAACCATTCATTGTCATGGAGAGAGCAAGAAACCATTCGAGAAAAGTATCACGTCATAAAATGATATAAAAGTGTAATCTATAGTAGTCATAAGGAAGAAGGTATCAAGTCAAAATTACGATCAAATCGAAAAAAGTTCACGCAAAATCTGAGTAGATGAAATGAAAGTTACAACATCATCCATAGTAGTCATAATTATAACAGGACAAGTGTTTAAAAAAAACAACAATGCTACTCGGAGGAGGAACGCCAAGATGCCTATACAAGTGATCTATTTTATGGTTCATTTGTTGCACTTCCTTCAAAATTTCAGTTTGTTATGATGTGATTTGATTCAAGGCACGCATAATCGGATCTTGATAGATGGAGCAAGAGCTGGCTCAGGCAGTCTTTGGATCAATGGGACTAGGCGGAGGAGATTCATTTCCCCTAAAAATTGGTGTTTCAGTTGCTCTCTTGGTGGAGGAACTATATCAACCCTTCTAGGTTGCCTAATCCATATGCCATCTCTAAAGGTGCATCTAAGCCGCTTCAGAGACTTCTATTAATTGTGTTATATCTATCAACTTTCATTACTTCCTCGTTGGGTGACACACAAATGTCATGGGCAAAAATGAGTCTAGTGATCAACCCACCATATGACAACATCGAATCTGTAGAGAAAATTTATATCATATATTGTCTAATCAAATAACCAAAGTAGTTGTTTTATCTAGTCATAATCCAATACATCGTACTCAGTTCCAACATACTCATTTCATCATGATAAAACTGCTTCGGAAGTAGAATGCTTATCATAATGTGATGAAGTAATTTTGAGTTAAAAGGTAATAAGTACTTGTAGCTTTTAGGGATAATGCCTAGGTTAGGATTAGCAAAAATCATTTCTAAGGCTTCGGAGTGGGTTGCTCCGATTGCATCCATATCCCATTGCCCTCTAAAATAACATCCTCTATTCGTTTCTTCAATTCCAAGTAACTCACATATGATATGATCAGAAATCTGAATTGTGGTTCCTAACACATAGGTGGACAAAACATCATCTTTAATAATCATGTTAGCATAAAATAGCTTAACCAACCTAGGGTAGAGTGGTTCATTAATTTGCAAGATAGGTAGAGCATTTAGATTAGCAAACCATCTAATAGGTTCTAGGTTTCCTAATTCACCTAGATCAACATGTTTACCCTTATGTATGGTTTTACATTCAAAATTTGGGTATCTTAAGGCTACCTCATTAGATCTAAAAAGGGTTGGGTCAAATGAATCTCCTTCCAACCTATTCCCTTTCCCTTTTGTTGATTTCTTAGGAGCCATGTCTATATCTATTCATGATGAACAAACAAAAGGAAATAATAAGGAAAAGACAAGCAATTGTGAGTAGAAGAGAAAATTTCAGCTATTACCTTGTTTGTGTTTCCTAGAGAGGTGAGGAGCTTGGATCACAAAAATGCCTTTGATTGCCCTTTAGGAGGAGGAAGAATGGAGAGGAGAAGGCTTAGAGGTGCTTAGGAGGAAGAAGAATGAAAGGGAGAGAGTTTTCGGTCGGTTCTACAGCCGACCCTAACACCCCCTTTAATATGGGGGTGTTTGGGCAGTACTACCGCTAACCAGGCGGTGCTATCGCCTGGGAGCCGAATACCCAGGCGATACTACCGCTGGTTCAAGCGGTGCTACCACTGGCCCCACAAAATATATATATATTTTTTAAAAAAAAATTATTCTGAATTTGTTTTCAGAGATTTTAAGGATGGGATGATGTCAAAAAGCAATCCAAGAGGAAGTCAAATCGATGAAAACTGAAATTTTAAAGAAAAATCTCATACAATAAAGCTTATTTATTAGGATAATTTAACATGCCTAATTCCCTTCTAATAAAATCAAATTGTTCCTCATTTAAGGGTTTTGTAAAAATATCCGCTAATTGATGATTTGTATCAATAAATTCAAGGGTGACATCTTTATTACTGACATGATCACGTATAAAATGATGCCTAATGTCAATGTGCTTAGTTCGAGAGTATTGAATCGGACTTTTAGTTAGACAGATAGCACTCATGTTATCACATTTTATACGAATATTCTTTAAATAAATTCCATAGTCTTCTAGCGTATTTTTCATCTAAATAACCTATGCACAGCATGCACTTGCAGCTATGTATTCGGCTTCTGCCGTAGATAGTGCAACTGAATTTTGTTTCTTGGAAGCCCAAGAAACAAGTGCATGTCCTAAAAATTGGCATGTTTCAGATGTACTTTTTCTATCTATTTTACATCCACCAAAATCCGCATTTGCATAAGCTTTCAAATCAAAGTTATTGGATTTTGGATACCATAATCCAAGATTCGAAGTCCCTTTAAGATATCTAAGGATTCTCTTAATGGCTTTGAAGTGAGATAGCTTAGGATTAGCTTGGAATCTTGCACATAACCCCACACTAAACATGATGTCAGGTCTGGTTGTAGTGAGATAAAGCAAGCTACCTATCATGCCCCTATATGTTTTTTGATCAAAACTTCTCCTTTTTCATCTATATCTAACTTAGTGGAGATGCTCATAGGAGTGCTAATGTCTTTTGATCCATCCATGTTAAATCGTTTTAACAATTCTAATGTATACTTTGATTGATTTAGAAATATGTCATCACTTAGTTACTTAATTTACAATCCTAAAAAGAAATTTAGTTCTCTCATTAGGCTCATCTCAAATTCATCACTCATATTCTTGGCAAATGATTCACATAGTGATTTATTAGAAAAACCAAAAATAATATCATCAACATAAATTTGAATAATAAGAAAATTATTTTTAAAATGTTTAATAAACAATGTAGTATCAAACTTGCCTTTAGTGAAATCATTTAAAATTAAAAAAGAACTAAGCCTCTCATACCAAGCCCTAGGGGCTTGTTTTAGACCATATAAAGCCTTAGTTAGCTTAAACACATGGTTAGGGAGAAGAGAATTTTCAAATCCGGGTGGTTGTTCGACATACACTTCTTCGAAAATAAAACCATTTAAGAATGCACTTTTGACATCCATTTGAAATAATTTGAAATCATTACTATTAGCATAGGTAAGGAGCATCCTAATGGTTCTAATCTTGCCACCGGAGCTAAGGTCACTTCGTAATCGATACCTTCTTCTTGGTTGAAACCATTGGCCACTAGTCTTGCCTTGTTTCTAACCATGATACCACATTCATCTTGCTTGTTTCTAAAGACCCACTTAGTACCAATAACTAAGTGGTCATTAGGTCTAGGAACAAGCTTCCATACCTCATTCCTCTCAAATTGATTCAATTCTTCTTGCATTGCGATAACCCAAGAATCATCTTTCAAGGCATCATCAATGCATTTTGGTTCAACTTGAGAAAGAAAAGCGGCATGGGCACAAAAATCTTTGAAAGAAGAGCGAGTTTGAACCCCTTTCGATGCATCTCCTATAATTAACTCCTTGGGATGAGTATCTACATACTTCCATTCCTTGGGTAAGGAAGTTTGGGAAGAAGATGCATCCAAGTTATCATTTTGAGGAGAGGGTTCATTCAAATTCAAATTATCAAAGCCAAAATCATCATCAAAATCTTTCTTCTTAAATTTGGAAATTTCATTAAAAACCATATGAATAGATTCTTCTATAATTAAGGTTCTTTTGTTGAAAACACGAAAAGCCTTAGAAACGGAAGAATAACCAAGAAATATGCCTTCATTAGATTTTGCATCGAATTTTCCTCAGACATCATTTTCATTTAAAATAAAACATTTACAACCAAAAACATTAAAAAAAGAAACATTGGGTTTTTTATCATTCCATAATTCATATGGAGTTTTAGATAGGGATAGTCTCACTAGAACTCTATTCATAACATAGCAAGCCGTATTCACGGTTTCGGCCCAAAAATATTTTGGTAAATTATATTCATTTTACATGGTTCTAGCCATTTCTTGTAAACTTCTATTTTTCCTTTCCACTACTCCATTTTGTTGTGGATTTCTTGGAGTAGAGAAGTTATGGTTATATCCGTTTATTTCACAAAAATTTTGGAAGTCATGATTTTGAAATTCACTTCCATGATCACTTCGAATCGATAAAATCATAAAACTTTTTTCATTTTGAGTGAGTTTACAAAATTTAGAGAAACATTTGAAACAATCACTTTTGTGAGCCAAGAAATAGGTTCAAGTATATCTACTATAGTCATCCACAATTACAAAGGCATATTTGCTACCTCCTAGGCTTGTTATGTCAATTGGTCCAAATAAGTCCAAATAGATCAATTGCAATGGTCTAGTGGTGCTAATTTGATTTTTTGATTTGAAACTAGTTTTTATTTGTTTTCCTAGTTGACATACATCATATACCTTGTCCTTGATAAATTTCATGTTTGGGATACCTCTTACTAACTCTCTAGATGAAATCTTAGAAATTAGTTTCATGCTTGCATGGCCTAATCTCCTATGCCAAAGCCAAGCATCATCATTCAAAACCGAAAAACATATTTCATTACTTAATTCATCAATATTTATGGTGTAGACATTGTTTTGTTTTAAAGCAATCATGGATATGTCATTGTTTGGTTTTTCAATAATGCAAACATTAGATTCAAATCTAACAACATAACCTTTATCGTATAATTGACTAATGCTTAAAAGATTATGTTTTAAACCATCAACTAGCAACACATCATCAATTGAAAAACTTGATTTGTTACCTATGGTCCCCTTGCCAATGATTTTACCCTTGTTGTTATCTCCGAAGGTGACATACCCTTCTTCTTTGCTAGTGAGCATAGAGAAATGAGATAGATCTCCGGTCATGTGCCTTGAGCATCCACTATCAAGATACCATTTCTTGCTCCTAGCTTGTGAGTTTGTCTACAAAAGAGGATGGTTTTTAGGTACCCATTTGATTTTGGGTGCCTTACAAATTGATCTACTTAATTTGTAATTCAACATTGAGTTGTTTATGGTTCCTTTAGGAACCCATATCAATTTTTGTGGACTAAATTTCTTGAATGGACATTTGTAAGCAACATGTCCCGTTTTACCACAAAAATTACATTTTAAATGGGGTGATACATGCAATGTAGGTCCTTTAATGAAGGTGGTGGGATTTTGGTGAGATCCACTCACAAATCCGATTCCACTCCTATTTCCGACATGACCCTTGTTAGCAAGGATCATGTCCAAGCCCTTGCTACCGATCTTAAACTTGTTTAGGGTCTCTTTGAGTAGCAAGTTCTCCCTTTTTGTTGCTTCCAAGTGTTCACACTTAGAGCATGGGGGTAGAGAAGGGGTTTAGAGACTATTGAACTTATTTTCTAATAAAGCATGCTCTTTCTTAAGCAAATTGAACTTCTTACTAAGAGTTCTACATTCATCAAATAACTCATGAAAAGTGATAGAAAGTTCATCGAAAGATAACTCTTCATTAAATAACTCACTAACCTCTTCTCCTAATGCCATTAGCGCGAAGTTGGCCTCCTCTTTGTTGCTAGCTTCTTCAACCTCGGAGTCACTTGAATCATCCCACGTGGCTTTCAAAGCTTTCTTCTTCTTGAATTGCTTCTTCTTGGTTTGAGGGCATTCATTCTTGAAGTGTCCCGGCTTCTTGCATTCGTAGCAAATAACTTGGTCCTTTTTGTGTTCAAATTTATTTTTTTGTATTATTTTTAAATTTATTCTTTCTTATAAATTTCTTAAACTTTCGAGTTAAAAGTGCAATGTCATTGTCATTGTCCTCATCACTTGATATTCCTTTCAAGTGGTCTTCTTGTGTTCTAAGTGCCATATCCTTCCTGTTCTTTGGAAGGGGGTTCTCAAGCTCTTCATGAGCATGACACGTCATCTCGTAGGTCATTAGAGACCCAATAAGTTCTTCAAGCGGAAATATTTTAAGATCCTTGGCCTCTTGAATGGCCGTAACCTTTGGATTCCAACTCTTTGGAAGGGATCTTAAAATTTTAGTTACCAACTCAAAATTAGAAAAATCTTTACCAAGAGCTTTAAGTCCATTAATGACATCCGTAAAGCGGGTGTACATGTCTCCAATGGACTCATTTGGTTTCATCCGAAAAAGTTCATAAGAATGCACAAGAATATTGATTTTGGACTCTTTCACTCAGCTAGTACCTTCATGAGTGATTTCAAGAGTGCGCCAAATATCAAATGCCGATTCACAAATAGAAACCCGATTAAACTCATTTTTATCAAGCGCACAAAATAAGGTATTCATAGCCTTTGCATTGAGAGCAAAAATCTTCCTTTTCGACTCATTCCACTCACTCATTGGAAGAGAAGATTTTGCAAAGCCATTTTCAACAATGTTCCAAAGTTCGAAGTCCATAGAAATGAGAAAAATCCTCATACGAGTCTTCCAATATATATAATCCGACCCATTAAACATAGGCGGATGAGTAATGGAGTGACCCTCTTGCATACCGGATTAGGCCATCTCTCTTGGGTTTTAAACCAATATGAGAGTAAACCTTGCTCTGATACCAATTGTTAGGATTGAAAAGGCACTAAGAGGGGGGGGGGTGAATTAGTGCAGCGGATTAAAAACGTAACTTTGAAGCCGACTTCGTACAAAGACAAGTTCGTAGGAAGATTTCGATTCGATGAAAGAGAACTTGTAAGAAGTTGCTTGAGTAAAGGAAATAGCAAGGAACTAAGCAATTT
The DNA here is from genome assembly GCA_024322285.1 of Musa beccarii. Classification (NCBI taxonomy): domain Eukaryota; kingdom Viridiplantae; phylum Streptophyta; class Magnoliopsida; order Zingiberales; family Musaceae; genus Musa; species Musa beccarii. The sequence continues at coordinate 58,927,043 of CM044398.1, forward strand.
GCAGCTAAGTAATAAAATGATTCAGAAATGTAAACACTCACACATTCATGAACACAATGATATATAGTGGTTAGGTCAAATAACCTACATCCACTCTTGAAGCCTTCACGATGAGGCTCCGCACTTCCACTAGCAAATCCTTTGAAGGAGAAGGACCAAATACCCCTTTTTATAACCCTTTACAAGAGGTTCACAATCTTACAAGATTTCTTAAGAAGAAGAAGGAGGTGAACACTTAGCAAGAGATAAGGCTTTTCAAGACTATTCAAAGACTTAAACTCAAGATTCTAACTCTCAAAATGGTGCCCTTTCAGCTGAGAAAAAGGGGGTATTTATAGATCCAAAATGGTTTCAAATTTAGGCTCCAAATTTGAAATCAAATTGGAGTTCCCAATCTTTGGCGGTGCTCTCTCATCGCTGTCGAGGAAGCGATGCTACCGCTTTGTCGATCGTCGAGGCCCGGCGATTACCTGGCGGTGCTATCGCTGGAACAAGCGGTGCTATCGCTGGAAGCGGCGGTGCTATCGCCATTTATCTTGTGGCCGGGCGGTACTACCGCCCTAGGTGGCGGTAGCACCGCCCAAAGACACGATTGCCAAAGCGGCGGTGCTCGCTTAGCACACAAGCGGTTCTACCGCTTTGGCCTATTCGGACTTTTTGAATGGGCCTTGTTCAAGGCCCAAAAAGCCTAGTAAGGGCTCGATTGTCCCCTACCAATTTAGAGTATGATTAATTTGAAATCCTTCCCCTAAGTACGTGCCAACTACGAAATTAAAACATAATTAATAGTGATTTAAACCGACATTCTTCAAGTCTTATTCCGGCGAGCTTTACGATGAGACTTCGGTGGTCCTCCGATATTTCCCTCGGATTTCTTCCGACGGATTCCCAACATGCTCCCGGCTTGTATGGCACGCTCAACGAGTCTTCGACAAGCTTCCGAACCTTCTCAGCAAAGTTCCGCGAACCTTCAACGATCTTTGCGATGAACTTTTAAAAACTTCGGCAAGTCCCTGATTCGATCTTGGTTGGTTCCGGTAACACTTCCGATGATCCTTCAGACTTCCGATGAACTCTTGAACACCCGACGGACTTGACCTCGGCAAATCACTTTATGTTTCTGACCCATCGTAGTTAATCCTGCACACTTATCTTTGACAATATAGATTAGAACAAATATTTTACCAATTGATTTTATTATCAAAATCTAAGATTCAACAGTTTTGATGCACCAATTTTCGCATGACGACAGAAACTTTCTACGAGAAATCTGGGGTGTTTTGTTTTTGTTTTTCCGCTATGCATGAGATGTCGCTCCCCTCGTGGATTTCCCAACACCACCACCAGTTGACCCTGCCATTGGACGGTACCACCGCCTAATCTGGTAGTACCACTGCCCAGTCTGGCAATATAACTACCCAGTCTAGTGATACTACCACCAGAGTAGAGCCTTGGTTTCTGTGGAGGGGCGATACCATCGCTTGACAAGCGGTATCACCGCTTGACAAGTGGTTCCACTGCCTGACAGTTAATAACTACCGATAGTACCACTACCCAGTGCTCCAAGGAAACTAGTCCTTGGGTAGTTCCACTACCCCAGTCTAGCAGTGCCACCACTAGATAGGGTCCAACACTAATGGATGGGCCTTGAATCCGGCCCAATCCAATTAATTTACCAGCCCAATTGGCTCCTACCAGTATTAAAGGATTAACACTTAATCCTAACCCTAATTATATACTAAATATGAAATTAAAAAAATATTCTAAGCAAACACATGATCCGGCACATCAAGGCTTTTTATGGCGAGCTTCTAGTGAACTTCTGATGAACTGTTGGATATATCCCGATGGACTTTCGGCAAGCTCCAAAACTTTACGACGACCTTGGTGAGTTCCAATGAATCTTCTTTGGTAAGCTCTGATCTTTCTTGATGAGCTCTACAAACTTCCGACGAACCTTCCGATGACTTCCGACGACCCTTCGGCAAGCCCCCGATTCTTTCTCGGCCAATTTTAGTTGAACTTTTGACGAACCTTCGGACTTCCGACGGACTCTCAAACTCTCAATGATTGAATCATACTTGACTTTGACACTTTGCTTTATGTCTTCATCGCTATCGTAGTTAATCCTGCATACTTTTCTCAACATATGGATTAGATTAAATAACTTATCAATTGACTTCATCATCAAAATATGAGATTCAACAATCTCCTCTTTTTTTATGATGACAATCAATTGATGACGGAGTTAACCTTAACTCCCCCTATCTATATGCCATATTTGAGAAAAGAAATACTTGAATTCAAACCCCTCGAATTCAAGCCAAAACCAATAAGTTACATACATTCAAACTTATCGACATGCTCAACAAGTATGATTTTTCATCCCAAAATATGATACTTCATATTTTTCACAATACGAAAATGATGTCAAGGCATGACATCCATTTTCAAGTCCAATGTTGAATGATGATAGACAATCATCATCTCAACAAACGATACAAACTTTAATTTTGAAATATTATAATAATCAAATGATATCAAATAAAAATTCACAAGTCTAAGGCATGATATCAATTGATGATACATCATTTCTATGATACACAAATGAAACCAAATTATTGTATTAAGCCATGATACCAAATTCAAGTAGAATAAAATAGCATGATATGATAACGATTATAGAAAAATTTATCATTTTAAGCATACATGAATCATTTGCGATGCATACGATATAGTTCATACATTTTCGAGACATTGCAATATACTTCAAGTATTTGTGATAACAATCATATTTCAAGCATTCACAATACATCCAAGCATTTTACGATACATTTTATCTCTTTACAACACAGCATATTTTAAACATGCGAAGTTGTGAAGTTGTTATCAATTGCCATATTTCTCCCCCTTTGTCATCAACAAAAAGGAAATGGGCTATTGATATCAATTGTTATGATAGAATTATTTTTGAAAAAGAGTAAAAAGAGAAGGATAAATCCATGATTTCATCAAGAAGACTTAAAATTTCAAGACTAAAGCAATTTGTTCATCCTATTGAAAATTCATGCCATAGAAATAGATTCGTGAAGTAGAAAAGATAGATTATAGTAGCAAAAATTCATAAAAGTTTCCATCAAGAGCTTATGACATAAAGAAAAATTCATTTAAGAGTCGTTAATGTCCATATTTCCATAAAGTAAAATTTGTGAGGTAGAAAAGAGATCATTCAAGCACAAAATTCATAAAAAAACTCATGATGAAGAGTCATGAATGTCCATTCAAGAAGAATTGAGATATTGAAAGCCTTGAAAAGTTCAAGAGGCAATTTGTTCTAATGATCGAAAATTCATATCATGATAAGAGTTAACTCGGCATTTTCATGAAAAATTTATGAAGTGGAAAACAACCATTCAAGTTATGAAAAATTCATAAAAGCTCATAAAATTCACACAAGAGTTAAGAAATCTTTAAAGTCACATTTAGAGAAATGAATAAAATCTGAATTGATTTCAAGAGAGCATTTAAGATATTAAAAAATTTATGAGAGCTTCATCTTTTCATATAAAGTCCATGACATAAAAATATAAAACAATAGTTCCGTGTGTTATGAAAGCAATTTGTTTGAGTTATCAAGAATTTATCAAAATTCAAATTTCATGATATAAAAATGTGAAAAGTAAATCATGAAAGTCATTCATTCACATCAATGGAAATTGAGAGAGGATAAAATCGATAGAATCAAATTCTCAAAGTCATTAAATGGGTATGATTCTAATTCAAAAATCATTAAATGTGAATCATCAATCAATGAGGCAAGAGTATCAATCTGAGATTGGAGGAAGATAAAAATGAAAGATCTGTTGACAAAATTGAAAAGATGACACCAAGATAATATGAAATCGAAAAAGATGATACCAAGATAGGTGAAGGATCAAAATAAGTTCATGAAAATTGAAAAGATGATACTATAAAAAAATTCTAGAAAAGGCATACAACAAACTCATGCATGCATTAGGACAATTTAGCATGCCTAATTCTCTTCTAATAAAGTCAAATTATTCTTCATTTAAAGGTTTTATGAAGATATCCACTAATTAGTGTTTTGTATCAATAAATTCTAGAGTAACGTCATTGTTATTGATATTATCTCATATAAAGTAATATCTAATGTCAATATGTTTAGTTCTAGAGTGTTGAATAAGATTTTTTGTTAAACATATAGCACTTGTGTTATCACATTTATGGGAATATTCCTTAAATAAATTCCATAATCTTCTAATATATTTTTCATCCAAACAACTTCTAATAAGGCATTCATAGCCTTGGCATTTAAAGAGAAAGTCTTCTTCTCCAACTCATTCCAATCATCATTGGAAGAGAAGACTTTTGAAAGCCATTTTTTATAATGTTCTATAATTCAAAATCCATAGAAATTAAAAAGATTCTCATCCTAGTTTTCCGATATGTGTAATCCATCTCATTAAACATGGGAGGACGTGTGATTGAATGACCCTCTTGGTTGTCAGCAAATGTCATTTCTCTTGGGTTTCAAATCAAAATGAGAGTGACCTCACTCTGATACCAATTGTTAGGATTAAGAACGGCACTAAGAAAGAGGGGGGGTGAATTAGTGCAGCAGTTAAAAATGTTAATTTATGCAATTTTGAAAAACTTCGTATGTTGAAAATAATTCATTCAATAAAAATAATATCGATTGTGCTTAAGCTTAAAGAGACTCATAAGTGAATAATGGCAGTGATGAAAAGTATGGAATCAAAATTATAAGGAGCAAAATAGAAAAGAACAGAACACACTAAATTTTTATAATGGTTTAGTCGTTTGACCTACATCTACTCCCGATTTCTCCTTCGTTGAGGTCACTAGCATCCACTATTGATCTTTCTTCAATGGCAAAGATCAATCACCCCTTACAGTACTCTTTACAAGCTGCTCACTCTCCTTATACAAGCTTCTAACACTTAAACTCGGAGGAGGTGAACTCACAACATTTACAATGAATTTTACTATAGTCTTAATTCTTTTTGTTCACTTCTTTGTGTTGAGCAAGTTGAGAAATAAAGGGTATTTATAGGCCTTAATTGACTTCAAAAATGGAGCCTAAAAAGGTTTTATCCTTTATTTTGGGAGTACTGATGATACTATCACTAGTTGACTTTGACATTAGGCGAACAAAGTCCTAGCTACTAGGCGGGGTACCATTGCCCAATCTGGTGGTGGTCTGGCAGTACCATCGCTTGGTAGTTAATAACTGCTTGGCGGTACCACTGTTTGGTAGTCAATAATTGTCTGGCGGTACCATCGCCTAGTCTGGACAGTACCACCACCCGGACACTTGGGAGACTAAGCCCTAGGCGGTTCCACCGCTCCAGTCTAGCAGTGCCACCACTATAGAGGATTCAACAACATTGTTTGGGCCTTGAGTTCGGCCCAAACCAATCCAATTACAAGCCCAGTTAGCCCCTAACAAAGTTAGTGGGATTACCTCCCAAGCTTAGCTCTAATTATATGCTAACTATGACATTTAATGCATATACTAAAGAAAACATGTCACGACCCAGCCTGATGGGCTAACTAGCCTATTAACTTCATTTTGGCCTATCAACCATTGACCAAAATGCTTAAGCTGAAGTTGTTAGTAGCACACTCATCAGGCCCATATAAGTCAATCTTAGTCCTACCCACTTCCGATGTGGGACTATTGGACTAACTATGGGTGTTACAAAACAAGTTCAGTAAGTCGAAGTTTCTTCCAGTGAGCTTCCGACGATCTTCCGATGGACTTCCGATGAACCCTCAGTAATCTTTAAGCGGACTCCCAACAAGCTCCTAGACTTCATGATAATCTACTTGGCGAGTTCTGACGAGCTTCTTTGGCAAGCTCCAATCTTCTCAACAAGCTCCAACAAACTTTCGATGAACTTCTCGGGGAACTTCCGACATACATTTCAATAAGTTCCCAATAAACTTTTGGCAACTTCTGGCAACACGTCCGATGAACCTTCGGACTCTCGACAAACTCTCAGACTCTCAACGTATCATTTGATCTTGACTCTAGCACTTCATTTTGCATTATGCCTTGATCACTATCATAGTTAATCTTGCACACTTTTCTCAACATATAGATTAGATCAATAATTAATCAATTGATTGCATCATTAAAATCCAAGATTCAATAGATAGTGCAATTGAATTTTGTTTCTTGGAAGACCAAAAGATAAGTGCATGACCTATTGACATGTTCCGGATGTGCTTTTTCTATCTTTTCTATAACCTTCAAAGTCAACATTAGCATAAGTAGTTAATTCTAAGTTTTCAGATTTTGGCTACCATAATCCTAGACTAGGAGTTCTTTTTAGGTATATAAAAATCTTTTTTGTTGAATCTCGGATTTTGATGATGTAGTCAATTGATAGGTTATTTGATCTAATCCATATTATTAAGATAAGTGTATAGGATTAACTACGATAGCTTGAAGACATAAAGCAAATTATCGGAGTCAAGTTGTTGGGAGTTCGAGAGTCCACCGTAAGTCCGAAGGATCACTAGAAGTGCTGTCGGAACCAACCGAGAAAGAATCGGGGACTTGCTGAAAGTTTCGGAAGTTCGCTGGAAAGATCATCGGAGGATCGTGGAGCTCACTGAGAAGGTTCAGAAGCTTGCCAAAGACTCGTCGAACTCGACACAGAGTCTGGAAGCCTACTAGGAGTCCGCCGGAAGAAATCCAAGGGAGTGTCGGAAGTCCACCGAAAGTTCACCAGAAAGCTCACCGGAAGAACACTTGACATTGCCGATTTAAAATTGCTTAGAATTATGTTTCAATTTCATCGTTAGCATGTAATTAGGGTAAGGATTAGGTAATAATCCTGTTTAACCTTGGTAGGGACCAATTAGGTCTTATCTGGGCTAATTTGGGCCAAAATTAGGGCCCATTCAACCTTGCTAGAACAGTCAGGTGGTGGCATCGCCAGACCCAGGCGATGGCACCGCCTCGGGAACAACTTCCCAAGTATTCTAGGTGATGGTACCGCCCTAGGTCAGTGATGGTACCACCAAATTTAATGCTTGGTTGGCGGTGGTACTAGGCGGTGGTACCGCTAGATCACAAAGCCTGAGGACTCTATCAGGTGGTGGTACCGCTAGTGCCAGGCAGTAGTACCACCAATACTTGGTAAAATCAGGATGGGACTCTTTTTGGCTCTATTTTTGAAAGCCATTTGAGTTTTTAAATACCCCTCTTTTCTCAACTAAGAAAGCATCTTTTGAGAAGTTAAAAACTAAGTCAAAGCTATAGCAAAATCTTGTTTCAATAGCTTAAGTGTTCACCTTCCTCTTTCTTTATGAAAAATCTATAAGAAAGTGAACCACTTGTAAAAGTTTATAAGAGGGGTATTTAGTCCTTCCCCTTTAAGAGATTTGATAGTAGAAGTTGGGAGCCTTAACGGAGGAGGCTTCAAAAGTGGATGTAGGTCTTTTGACCGAACCACTATTCATCATTGCATACTTTGGTAGTGAGTTTTTAAATATTTTATATCTTATCTTTACTTAGCTACAAATCACTCGATTTTCTTCTCCCTACTCTCAATTGCATTCACTCAAACTATTCTAGCTAAATTCATTTTTCGTCGGATTGTAATTTCCATACGAATCAACTATCTTCGAAATCGGTTTCAAGTTTATAAGATTTAATCCGCTACACTAATTCACCCCCCCTCTTAGTACTTCTTAGATCCTAACAATTAATATCAGAGCCTGGTCACTCTCATCTGGTTTAAAACCCAAGAGAGATGACTTATTCTGGCATGCAAGAGGGTCATTCAATTACACGTCCACCCGTGTTCAATGGGTCAGATTACACGTATTGGAAGACTCGTATGAGGATCTTTCTTATTTCCACGGACTTTCAAACTTTGGAATATCGTTGAAAATGGATTTCAAAAATCTTCTCTTCCGTTGAGCGAATGAAATGAATCGGAGAAGAAGGTTTTTGCTTTAAATGTAAAGGCTATGAATGCCTTATTTTGTACACTTGATAAAAATGAGTTTAATCGTGTTTCGATTTGTGAATCGGTTTTTGATATTTAGCGTACTTTTGAGATCACTCATGAAAGCACTAGCCAAGTGAAAGAGTCCAAAATCAATATTCTTGTGTATTCTTATAAACTTTTTTGAATGAAACAAAGTGAGTCCAGCGGAGACATGTACACCCGCTTCACGGATGTCATCAACGGACTCAAAGCACTTGGTAAAGATTTTTATAATTTTGAACTTGTAACTAAAATTTTAAGATCCCTTCCAAAGTGTTGGGATCCAAAAGTTATGGTCATTCAAGAGGCCAAGGACCTTAAAACCTTTCCTCTCGAAGAACTCATTAGGTCTCTAATGACATATGAAATAACATGTCATGCTCATGAAAAGCTCGAGAATCCCCTTCCAAAGAACAAGAAGGATATGACATTAAGAACATAAGAAGACCACTTGAAAGGAACATCAAGTGATGAGGACAGTGATGATGACATTGCTCTCTTGACTCGAAAATTTAAACAATTCATAAGAAGAAATAAATTTAAAAATGACACTAAAAATAAACTTGAACCAAAAAGGGACCAAGTAATATGTTACGAATGCAAGAAGCCAGGGCACTTCAAAAATGAATACCCCCAAGCCAAGAAGAAACAACCGAAGAGGAAGAAAGCTCTAAAGGTGACGTGGGATGACTTAAGTAGCTTCGAAGATGACGAACCAAGCAACAAAGAGGAGGCCAACTTCGCACTAATGGCTTTAGGAGATGAGGTATTTGAGTTTATTAATGAAGATTTATCTTTCAATGAACTTTCAATAGCTTTTCATGAATTATTTGATGAGTATAGAACTATTAGTAAGAAGTTCAATTTATTAAAGAAGGAGCATGCTTTATTACTAGATAAATTTGATAGTCTTCAAACTCCCTCTTCACCTCCATACTCTAAGTGTGCACACTTAGAAGCAATAAAAAATGAGAACTTGCTACTTAAAGAGACCCTAAACAAGTTTAAGGTCGATAGCAAGGGCTTGGACATGATCCTTACAAACAAGAGTCATGTCACAAATAGAAGTGGAATTGGATTTGTAAGTGGATCTTACCAAAATCCTACCACCTTCATTAAAGGACCCACATTACATGTATCATCTCATTTGAAATGTAATTTTTATTGTAAATCCGGACAAGTTATTTACAAATGTTTGTTTAAAAAAATTAGTCCACATAAATCGATATGGGTTCCTAAAGGAACCATAAATAATTCAATGCTAAATGATAAAGTTAGTAGATCAATGTTAATGGTGTACCGAAAATCAAATGGGTACCTAAAAACCATCCGTTTTTGTAGACACTCACCATCACAAGCTAGGAGCAAGAGATGGTATCTTAATAGTGGATGCTCAAGGCATATGACCAGAGATCCATCTTAATTCTCTATGCTCACTGGCAAAGAAGAAGGGTATGTCATCTTCGGAGATAACAACAAGGGTAAAATCATTGACAAAGGAACCATAGGTAACAAATCAAGTTTTTCAATTGATGATGTGTTACTAGTTGATAGATTAAAACATAATCTTTTGAGCATTAGTCAATTAAGCGATAAAGGTTACATCGTTAGATTTGAATCTAATGCTTACATCATTAAAAAATCAAACAACAACATATCCATGATTGTGTTAAAATAAAATAATGTCTACACCATTAACATTGATGAACTTAGTAATGAAATGTGCTTTTCTGTTTTAAATGATGATGCTTGGCTTTGGCAAAAGAGATTAGGCTATGCAAGCATGAAATTAATATCTAAAATTTCATCTAAAGTACTAGTACGAGGAATTTCTAATATCAAGTTTGTCAAGGACAAAGTGTGTGATGCTTGTCAACCAAAAAAGCAAATAAAAAGTAGTTTCAAACTAAAAAATCAAATTAGTACCTCTAGACTTTTGCAATTGATCCATATGGACTTATTTGGACCAATTGACACAACGAGCCTAGGAGGTAGCAAATATGCCTTTGTAATTGTAGATGACTATAGTAGATATACTTGGACCTATTTCTTGGCTCGCAAAAGTGATTGTTTCAAATGTTTCTTTAAATTTTGTAAACTTACTCAACACAAAAAGGGTTTCATGATTTCATCAATTTGGAGTGATCACGGTGGTGAATTCCAAAACCATGACTTTCAAAATTTTTGTGAATCTAATGGATATGATCACAACTTCTCTACTTCGAGGAATCCTCAACAAAATGGAGTAGTGGAAAGAAAAAATAGAAATTTACAAGAAATGGCAAGAACCATGTTAAATGAACATAGTTTACACAAATACTTTTGGGCCAAAGCCGTTAATACGACTTGCTATTTCATGAATAGGGTTTTAGTAAGACCATCTCTATCCAAGACTCCATATGAATTATGGAATAACAAGAAACCTAATGTTTCTTAATTTAAAGTTTTTGGTTGCAAATGCTTTATCTTGAATGAAAAGGATGCCTTAGGAAAATTCGATGCCAAATCTGATGAAGGCATCTTTCTTGGTTACTCTTCCATTTCTAAAGCTTTTCGTATTTTCAACAAAAGAACATTAGTTATAGAAGAGTCTATTCATGTAGTTTTTAATAAAGTTTTCAAATTTAAGAAAAATAATTTTGATGATGATCTTGGTTTTGATGGTTTAAATTTGAATGAACCCTCTCCTCAAAATAGTAACTTGAATGCATCTTCTTCCTAAATTTCCTTACCTAAGGAATGGAAGTATGTAGATGCCCATCCTAAGGAGCTAATTATAGGAGATACATCAAAAGGGGTTTAAACTCATTTCTCTTTAAAAATTTTTTGTACCTATGCCACTTTTATTTCTCAAATTGAACCTAAGTGCGTTGACGATGCCTTGAAAGATGATTCTTAGGTTATCGCAATACAAGAAGAAATGAATCAATTTGAGAGGAATGAGGTATGGAAGCTTGTTCCTAGACCTAGTGACCATTTAGTTATTGGTACTAAATGGGTCTTTAGAAACAAGCAAGATGAATATGGTATCATTGGTAGAAACAAGATTAGATTAGTGGCCAGAGGTTTCAACCAAAAAGAAGGTATCGATTACGAAGAAACCTTCACTCCTGTGACAAGATTCGAAGCCATTAAGATACTCCTTACCTATGCTAGTAGTAATAACTTTAAGCTTTTTCAAATGGATGTTAAAAGTGCTTTCTTAAATGGCTTTATTTCAGAAGACGTGTATGTCGAATAAACACCCAGATTTGAAAACTCTCTTCTTCCTAATCATGTGTTTAAATTAACTAAGACTCTTTATAGATTAAAATAAGCCCCTAGAGCTTAGTATGAGAGGCTTAGTTCCTTTCTTATTTCAAATAATTTTACTAAAGGTAAGGTCGATACTACATTATTTATTAAATATTTTAAAAATAATTTTCTTATTATTCAAATTTATGTTGATATTATTTTTGGTTCTACAAATGAATCGTTATGTGAATCATTTTCCAAGTGTATGAGCCAAGAGTTTGAAATGAGTCTAATGGGTGAACTAACCTTCTTTTTATGATTACAAATTAGACAACTTAGTGATGATATATTTCTTAGTCAAACCAAATATGCTTTGGAATTGTTAAAACAGTTTAATATGGATGGTTCAAAAGCTATCAACACTTCTATTAGTACCTCCACTAAGTTAGACATGGACGAAAGTGGAGAAAGTTTTGATCAAAAAACATATAGGGAAATGATTGGTAGTTTACTTTACCTCACCACAACTAGACCCAATATTATGTTTAGTGCAGGACTCTGTGCTAGATTTCAAGCTAATCCTAAGTTGTCTCATCTTAAAGCCATTAAAAACTCTTTAGATATCTTAAAGGAACTCCAAATCTAAGATTATGGTATCCAAAATCTGATAACTTTGATTTAATAGCTTATGCGGATGCCGATTTTGGCGGATGTAGAATAGATAGAAAAAGCACATCCAGAACATGTCAATTTTTAGGACACTCACTTGTTTCTTGGTCTTCCAAGAAACAAAACTCGGTTGCACTATCTACGACCAAAGCCAAATACATAACTGCTAGTGCATGTTGTGCACAAGTTATTTGGATGAAAAATATATTAGAAGATCATGAAATTTATTTAAAGAATATTTTCATAAAATGTGATAACACTAGTACTATTTGTCTAACCAAAAATCCAATTCAATACTCTAGAATACAGCATATTGACATTAGACATCACTTCATACGAGATCTTACCAATAATAATGATGTCATTCTAGAATTTATTAATACAAAACACCAATTAACGGATATTTTCACAAAACTCTTAAATGAAGAACAATTTGACTTTATTAGAAGGGAATTAGGCATGTTGAATTATCCTCATGAATGAGTTTATTTTATGCCATTTTCAAAAGTTTTTCATCATCTTTTCAGTTTTCATGGATTTGACTTCATCCTTTTTGATTTCGTATCATCTTATGACATCTTAAAGAGTGATACAAGACATCATTCTATTTTAATCAAACACATTAAACTTTTGTGAAACAGAGGATAAAAAATAAAAAAACTAAGCAATTGATAAAAAAAGAGTTGTTGTAGCCCTTCTAAAATCGTTTAAGGGTGCCGGTGTGGCACTACCAGGTAGTGGTAGCACCGCCTAGGCTTTCTGTTCTCAGCGGTGGCACCGCTGAGAGCCCCTTATATAAGGGGAGTTAGGCCAGTGGTGGAACCGCCCTCAACCTATGGAACCACTCCCAAACTCTCTTCCCATCCTTTGTGAACCTCATTTTCTCCCTTTAGAAGACTAAGAAAAGGTTCCATCTTGGATCAAGACCCCTCTACCTCCCAAGAAATCTCATATAAGGTAACATTTGAAATTTTTTTTCTTCTTCTCAATACATAGCCTATTCTTTAAAATTTTTCTTGCTCTATCATCATGATTATATATGGCTCCTGGGAGATCATCAAGGGACAAAGGAAAAAGGATGGTAGGAGATTCATATGACCCATCCCTTTTTAGATCTAATGAAGTAGCCCTTAGGTATCTTAGTTTCGAAGCAAGAACCATGCATAAGGGAAAACATGTTGATTTAGGTGAACTAGGAAACCTAGAACCCATTAGGTGGTTTGCCGATTTGGATGTCTTGCCCATTTTACAAATTGATGAACCAATTTACCCTTGGTTAGTTAGGTTGTTTTACGCAAATTTAAGCTTGGATGATGATAACATGACAACCTACATTTTAGGAACCCAAATTCGAATTTTTGATAGTACAATATGTTAGCTAATTGGAATCTCCGAAAAAGATAGGGGTTGTTATTTCAGAGGACAGTGGGATATAGATGCAATCGGAGTAACCTACTCCGAGGCTTTAGGGACTATTTTTACAAATCCTAACCTAGGCATAGTCTCTAAAAGCTATGAACATTTGTTACCTTTCAGTTCTAAAATTCTTCATCACATCATCATAAGCATCCTAATTCCTCAACAATATCACCATGATGAGATTAGTCAAATAGAGTTAGGTACCATGTATTGGATAATGACCAAACAAAATAACTATTTTGGATACCTGATCCAACAACATATGATGGAAATAATATCTAAAGACTTGATATTACCATATGGGGGGTTAATCACTAGATTACTACATGCACATAATATTAGAATATCACCCGATGAAGAAGTGATAAAAGTAGACAGATATAACACTATTAATAGAAACCTGCTCAAGAGACTTAAGTGCATTTTTAGAAATGAAATATGGACTAGGTAGCCTAGAAGGATCGATCCAGCTCCCCCTCCAGTAGAACCTGAGACACCAGTCTTTTGGGGAAGTCAATCTACTCCTCCTAGTCACTTTGGTGCAGCACCATCAGAACCAACTCCTGCTCCATCCTCTGAAGATCCAATCATGATAGAAATAAATTAAATCAAATCACAGTAAGCTGAAATTTTGAATGAAGTACAATAGATGAACCAGAAGCTAGATCACTTGTATAAGCATTTTGGTATTCCACCCGAGGAATAGCTATTGTATTGAACCTTTTGACTCTTGTAAACCACTATGCTACTTTGACATACTTTTGAAATTGTACTAATATATGATGTTGTATATTTCTTTCCAAAATTTTTCAACTTTGGGTATCTTCATGATATCATCTATTCGGATTTTGAATGACATCTTTTAAATGGAGCTCTCTTTTTTTCCTTTGATCGTAATATTTTTAATCTTGATGATGCTTTCATGATGTTGTAATATTTTGAATGATTTGTGTCTTCTTCTAATAATGGATCTTAATGATATATTAAAATTGATTTTATACTCCACCTCCTTTAAGCATGTTTCATTTCATAAATTCATAAATGCCAAGTTGAAGCTCGATCAATTTTTATATCTCATTCTCACGGATTGATCATTTTCATGTTTGAATCCTTTCATCTTCTTTCATGTATGAATTTATCATAGCTTGATAAATGAAGATTGATCATTTTTGGATTTCATAAACATGATTAAAAATGATCAAATCACTTTTTGGGCTTATCAATCCTCCATGACATATGATTGCCTCATTCTTATTTTGATATATTATAAATGACCAGTATCATGACACTATATGTGACTACTTTTATCATGTTATTATGAATTCACCTCCTTTTTGTTGATGACAAAGGGGGAGAAGAATGTAGCAAATGAATTGATGACTAATGCTAAAATAAATTGACATTTTTTATGATTGCTTGTGCCATGCTTTGTAATTAAAAATTGATTGTTATCCTTAAAAGTATCGCAATGTATCATAATATATCTCAAATACTTAAAATGTAAATTTTTTAGAGATTACTATCATGTCATATTTAATAATTGGTATCTTTCATTGATATGATAAGTTATCATTTGATGATGTATTGCTTAATGATATCATGCCTTGTATTTATGGCTTTTATATCGATATCATTTGATACATATTGTATTTCAAACTATAATTGGTATCTCTTGTTGAAATGATGAATGTCTATCATTTGACTTAAAAATAGGTGTTATGACATTATGAAAAATATGAAGTTTCGTATTTATGGATAAAAGAACATCCTTGTTAACAATGATGATAAGTTCAACGAATGAAACTTATCGGTTTCGGTTTGAATTCAAAGAGATTGAATTCAAGCATTTTCTTTCTCATAATATGGCATATAGATAGGAGGAGTTAAGATTAACTCCATCATAAATTGATTGTTATCATATAAAAGGGAGAGATTGTTGAATCTTGGATTTTGATGATGTAGTCAATTGATGTGTTATTTGATCTAATCCATATTATTGAGATAAGTGTGTAAGAGTAACTATGATAGCTTGAAGATATAAAGAAAATTATCGGAGTCAAGTTGTTGAGAGTTCGAGAGTCCACCGGAAGTCCGAAGGATCATCAAAAGTACTGCTGGAACAACCGAGAAAGAATCGGAGACTTGCTGAAGGTTTCAGAAGTTCACCGGAAAGATCATCGGAGGTTCGCAGAGCTCATCGAGAAGGTTCAAAAACTTGTCAAAAACTTATTGAACTCAGCACAGAGTCCGGAAACCTACTGGGAGTCCGTCGGAAGAAATCTGAGGGAGTGTCGAAAGTTCGTCGGAAAGCTCACCGGAAGAAGACTTGACATTGCTAATTTAAAATTACTTAGAATTATATTTTAATTTAATAGTTAGCACGTAATTAGGGTAAGGATTAGGTAATAATCTTGTTTAACCCTGGTAGGGGCCAACTGGGCCTTATTTGGGCTGATTTAGGACAAAGTTAGGGCCCATTCAGTCTTGCTAAAATAGTCTGGCGGTGGCACCGTGTAATATCCCTCATTTCTGAAATTTATATAAGGATTTATTTTGAATCATTCATAAGGATCTATTTGTAAAAGCCAAGGACTTATTTATCAAATTGGAGGACCTATTTGTAAATTTAGAAATTTCAGGGGCTAAATTGTTAAGTTGAAAAAAAAGAAAGAAAAAAATGTCAGCCCCCCATGCACCTCTATTTCCTACATGGTGCATTGGGAAATAAAGGAGAGGCAGGTGTCATGCGTAGGAGAAGAAGAAGAGAAGAAAAGAAGAAGAGAAGAGAAGAAGAAGAGGAGAGGAAAGGAGGGGAAATGGCAGAGAAGGGAGCTGCGCTCCTCTGCCTTCTGCGCAAGGATGTGCATCGATAGATGAGAGTGTTGAATCTTGGATTTTGATGATGAAATCAATTGATGAAATATTTGTTCTAATCTATATTATCGAGATAAGTGTGCAGGATTAACTACGATGTGATGAAAATATAAAGCGATTTACCGAGGTCAAGTCCGTTAGGAGTTCAAGAGTTCATCGAAAGTCCGAAGGATCGTTAGAAGCATTGCTGGAACCAACCTAGATCGAATCAAGGACTTACCAAAGTTTTCAAAAGTTCGTCGCAAAGATCATCGAAGGTTCGTGGAGTTTACTGAGAAGGTTCGGAAGCTTACCGAAGACTCATTGAGCTTGCCATACAATCCAGGAGCATGCTGGGAGTCCATCGGAAGAAATCCGAAGGAAGTGTCGGAAGTCCATCGGAATCTCGTCGTAAAGCTCACCGGAAGTAGACTTGAAAAATGTCAATTTAAATCACTTAGAATTATATTTCAAATTCGTAGTTGGCATGTAAATAGGGTAAGGATTTAGAAATAATCCTGTTTAAACCTAGTAGGGGTCAACCGAGCTCTTATTGGGTCAACTTGGGCCTAAAACAGGGCCCGTTCAACTTTACTGAATGGGCCAAGCGGTGGAACCGCCTGTGCCAGGTGGTGGAACCGCCCACCAGCCGAGCGCCAGGCAGTGGTACCACCCAGCCTAGGGCAGTGGCATCACCCAGCACCAGAAGGCACCGACGGTACCACCGCTGCCTTGGGTGGTGGAACCGCTTGTGCACTATCAGTCTGACAATTGATAGGCGATGGCACGGCCCTTAATAGGCGGTGGCACTACCCCTAACAGGCGGTGGCACCGCCAGCACCGGGAAACCTAAACATAATTCAAATTTGGGGCTCAAATTTGAATCCTCTTTAGATCTATAAATACCCCCCCTTTCTTAGTTGAAAGGACACCCTTTTGAGAGTTAGAAATTGAGCAAAAGTCTTGGCAAAAGTCTTGTTTTCGATCGCTTGTGTTCACCTCCTTCTTTCTCTTTGGAAAATCTGTAAGAGTGTGAACTTCTTGTAAAAGGGTTGTAAGAGGGGTGTTTGGTCCTTCTCCTTCAAAAGGATTGCTAGTGGAAGTTGGGACCCTTATCGGAGAAGGCTTCGGAAGTGGATGTAGGTCACTTGACCGAACCACTATACATCGTAGCGTTCTTGAATACGTAAGTGTTTAAATTTCTAAATCATTCCTTTTACTTGGCTGCAAATCATTTAGTTTTTCATCACCTTTACTTAAGCTACTTCAATTAAGTCATCTTTCATCGAATCAAAATTTTCATACGAACTAGCTATTTACGAAATCGGTTTCAAACTTATGGTTTTAATCCGCTACACTAATTCAACCCCCCTCCCCCTCTTAGTGCCTCTCTGATCCTAACAGAGGGGCCAGAGAGGAAGAAGAGAAGAAGAAAAGGGGAAGAAGGAGAGAAGAGAAGAAGAGAAGAAGAGAAGAGGAGAAAGGGAAGTTGTCAGTCTAGCAACTGATACGTAGTGCCACCGCCCGACAAGTGGGCAGCACCGCCAAGATCGAAACCCAAACATAATTCAAATTTGGAGCTCATATTTGAATCCTCTTTGGATCTATAAATATCTCCCCTTTCTCAGTTGAAAGGGCACCCTTTTTCAGCTAAAAGGGTACCCTTTTGAGAGTTAGAAATTGAGCAAAACTCTTGGCAAAAGTCTTATTTTTGATCGCTTGTGTTCACCTCCTTCTTTCTCTTTGGAAAATCTGTAAGAGTGTGAACTTCTTATAAAAGGGTTGTAAGAGGGGTGTTTGGTCCTTCCCCTTCAAAGGGATTTCTAGTGGAAGTTGGGAGCCTTATCGGAGAAGGCTTCTGAAGTGGATGTAGGTCACTTGACCGAACCACTATACATCGTGGTGTTCTTGAATGCGTGAGTGTTTAAATTTCTGAATCATTCCTTTTACTTGGCTGCAAATCATTTAGTTTTTCATCACCTTTACTCAAGCAACTTCAATTAAGTCATCTTTCATCAAATCAAAATTTTCGTACAAACTAGCTATTTATGAAATCAGTTTCAAACTTACAGTTTTAATCCGCTGCACTAATTCACCCCCCCCCCCTCTCAATGCCTCTTCGATCCAAACAATTAGTATCAGAGTGAGGTTCACTCTCATATTTGGTTTAAAACCCGAGAGAGATGACCTATTCCGGCATGCAAGAGGGTCACTCCATTAATCGTCTGCCTATGTTTAATGGGTCGGATTATACGTATTAGAAGACTCGTATGAGGATCTTTCTTATTTCTATGGATTTTGAGCTTTGGAATATCATTGAGAATGGTTTTCAAAAATCTCCTCTTCCGATGAGTGAATGGAATGAGTCGGAGAAGAAGGTTTTTGCTTTAAACGCAAAAGCTATAAATGCCTTGTTTTGTGCACTAGACAAAAACGAATTTAATCGCGTATCGATTTGTGAATCGGCTTTTGATATTTGGCACACTCTTGAGATCACTCATGAAGGCACTAGCCAAGTGAAAGAGTCCAAAATCAATATTCTTGTGCATTCTTATAAACTTTTCCAGATGAAATCAAGTGAGTCCATTGGAGACATGTACACCCACTTTACGGATGTCATCAATGGACTCAAAGTACTTGATAAAGGTTTTTCTAACTTTGAACTTGTAACTAAGATTTTAAGATCCCTTCCAAAGAGTTGGGATCCAAAAGTTACGACCATTCAAGAGGCCAAGGACCTTAAGACCTTTTCTCTTGAAGAACTTATTGGGTCTCTAATGACCTACGAAATGATGTACCATACTCATGAAGAGCTTGAGAACCCCCTTCCAAAGAACAAGAAAGATATGACACTAAGAACACAAGAAGACCACTTGAAAGGAACATCAAGTGATAAGGACAGTGACAATGACATTGTACTTTTAAATCAAAATTTTAAAAAATTTATAAGAAAGAATAATTTAAAAATGATATAAAAAATAAACTTGAATATAAAAAGGACCAAGTCATTTGCTACGAGTGCAAGAAGCCAGGGCACTTCAAATATGAATGCCCCCAAGCCAAGAAGAAGCAACTAAAGAAGAAGAAAGCATTGAAGGCTACATGGGATGATTCAAGTGACTCTGAGGTTGAAGAAGCAAACAACAAAGAGGAGGCTAACTTTCCGTTAATGGCCTTAGGAGAAGAGGTTAGTGAGTTATTTAATGAAGAATTATCTTTCGATGAACTTTCTATCACCTTTCATGAGTTATTTGATGAATGTAAAACTATTAATAAGAAGTTTAATTTACTAAAGAAAGAACATGCTTTATTACAAAATAAGTTCAATAGTCTCCAAACTCCTTCTCTACCCCCATGCTCTAAGTGTGGACACTTAGAAACAATAAAAAATAAGAACTTGCTACTCAAAGAGACCCTAAACAAGTTTAAGGTTGGTAGCAAGGGCTTGGACATGATCCTTACTAACAAGGGTCACGTCGGAAATAGAAGTGGAATTGGATTTGTAAGTGGATCTCATCAAAATCCCACCACCTTCATTAAAGGACCCACATTGCATGTATCACCCCATTTGAAATGTAATTTTTGCGATAAAACTGGACAAGTTGTTTACAAAAATCCATTTAATAAAATTAGTCCACAAAAATTGATATGGGTTCCTAAAGGAACCATAAACAATTCAATTTTGAGTTACAAAATAAGTAGATCAATTTATGGGGCACCCAAAGTCAAATGGGTACCTAAAAACCATCCTCTTTTGTAGGCAAACTCACAAGCTAGGAGCAAGAAATGGTATCTTGATAGTGGATGCTCAAGGTACATGACCAGAGATCTATCTCATTTCTCTATGCTCACTAGCAAAGAAGAAGGGTATGTCACCTTCGGAGACAACAATAAGAGTAAAATCATTGGCAAGGGAACCATAGGTAACAAATCGAGTTTTTCAATTGATGATATGTTGCTAGTTGATAGTTTGAAACATAATCTTTTAAGAATTAGTCAATTATGCGATAAAGATTATGTTGTTAAATTTGAATCTAATGTTTGCATCATTGAAAAACCAAACAATGACATATCTATGATTGCTTTAAAACAAAATAATGTCTACGCCATTAATATTGATGAACTAAGTAATGAAATGTGTTTTTCAGTTTTGAATGATGATGCTTGGCTTTGGCATAGGAGATTAGGCCATACAAGCATAAAACTAATATCTAACATTTCATCTAGAGAGTTAGTACGAGGGATTCCCAATATGAAGTTTGTAAAGGACAAAGTATGTGATATATGTCAAATAGGAAAACAAATAAAAACTAGTTTCAAACCAAAAAATCAAATTAGCACCACTAGACTATTGCAATTGATCTATTTGGACTTATTTGGACTAATTGACATAACAAGCCTAGGAGGTAGCAAATATGCCTTCGTAATTATGGATGACTATACTAGATATACTTAGACCTATTTCTTGGCTCACAAAAGTGATTGTTTCAAATGTTTCTCTAAATTTTGTAAACTTACTCAAAATGAAAAATGTTTCATGATTTCATTAATTCGGAGTGATCACGGTGGTGAATTTCAAAACCATGACTTCCAAAATTTTTGTGAAATAAACGGATATAACCATAACTTCTCTACTCCGAGGAATCCTCAACAAAATGGAGTAGTGGAAAGAAAAAATAGAAATTTATAATAAATGGCTAGAACCATGTTAAATGAATATAATTTACCTAAATATTTTTGGGCCGAAGCTGTGAACACGAATTGCTATGTCATGAATAGAGTTCTAGTAAGACCATCTCTATCTAAGACTCCATATGAATTATGGAATAATAAAAAAGCCAATGTCTCTTATTTTAAAGTTTTCAATTACAAATGCTTTATCTTGAATGAAAAGGATGCCATAGGAAAATTCGATGCTAAATCCGATGAAGGCATCTTTCTTGGTTACTCTTCTATTTCTAAAGCTTTTCGAGTTTTCAACAAAAGAACTTTAGTTATTGAAGAATCTATTCATGTGGTTTTTAATGAATTTTTTGAATTTAAGAAAAAAAATTTTGATGATGATTTTGGTTTTGATGATTTGAATTTGAATGAACCCTCTCCTCAAAATGGCAACTTGGATGCATCTTCTTCCCAAATTTCCTTACCCAAGGAATGGAAGTATGTAGATGCCCATCCCAAGGAGTTAATTATAGGAGATACATTTAAAGGGGTTCAAACTCGTTCTTCATTTAAAAATTTTTATGCCCATGCCGCTTTTCTTTCTCAAATTAATTCAAAATGTATTGATGATGTCTTGAAAGATGATTCTTGGGTGATCACAATGCAAGAAGAGTTAAATCAATTTGAGAGGATTGAGGTTTGTAAGCTTGTTCCTAGACCTAATGACCATTTAGTTATTGGTACTAAATGGGTCTTTAGAAACTAGCAAGATTAATATGGTATTGTGGTTAGAAACAAGGCTAGATTAGTGGCCAAATGTTTCAACCAAGAAGAAGGTATTGATTATGAAGAGGCCTTCGCTCTTGTGGCAAGATTAGAAGCCATCAGGATGCTCCTTACCTATGCTAGTAGTAATGATTTTAAACTATTTCAAATGGATGTCAAAAGTACTTTTTTAAATAGCTTTATTTCCGAAGAAGTATATGTTGAACAACCTCCCAGATTCGAAAATTCTCTTCTTCCTAATCATACGTTTAAATTAACTAAGGCTCTCTATGGATTAAAACAAGCTCCTAGAGCTTGGTATGAAAGGCTTAGCTCCTTTCTTATCTCAAATAATTTTATAAAAGGCAAGGTTGATACTTCATTGTTTATTAAATATTTTAAAAATAATTTTTTTATTGTTCAAATTTATGTTGATGACATTATTTTTGGTTCTTCGGATGAATCACAATGTGAATCTTTTGCCAAGTGTATAAGTCATGAATTTGAAATGAGTCTAATGGGAGAATTAACCTTCTTTCTTGGATTACAAATTAAACAACTTGGTAATAGCATATTCCTTAATCAATCCAAATATACATCAGAATTGTTAAAAAGATTTAACATGGATGGTTCAAAAGCCATAAATACTCCTATGAGTACTTTCACTAAGTTAGATTTGGATGAAAGTGGAAAAAATTTTGATCAAAAGACATAAAGGGGAATGATAGGTAGCTTGCTCTATCTTACTGCAACTAGACCAAATATCATATTTAGTATAGGACTTTGTGCGAGATTTCAAGCTGATCCTAAGTTGTCTCATCTTAAAGCCGTTAAAAGAATTCTTAGATATCTTAAAGGTACTCCTAATTTATGCTTATGGTATCCAAAATCCGATAACATTGATTTAATAGCTTATGCAGATGCCGATTTTGGCGGATGTAGAATAGATTAAAAAAGTACATCTGGAACATGTCAATTCTTAGGACATGCACTTGTTTTTTAGACTTCTAAGAAACAAAACTCAGTTGCTTTATCTACAGCCGAAGCTGAATACATAGCTACAAGTGCACGTTGTACTTAAGTCATTTAGATGAAAAATATATTAGAAGATTATGGAATTCATTTAAATAACATTCCCATAAAATGTGATAATACAAGTGCTATTTGTCTAACCAAAAATCCTATTCAACACTCTAGAACTAAGCATATCGACATAAGACATCACTTTATATGAGATCATGTCAACAGTAATGATGTCACTCTTGAATTTATTGATATAAAACATCAATTAGCGGACATTTTTACAAAACCCTTAAATGAAGAACAATTTGACTTCATTAGAAGAGAATTAGGTATGTTGAATTGTCCTCGTGAATGAGCTGCATTATATATATATTTTCGACTTTCATGGATTTTATGAAATTTCGGCTCTCACGGATTTACCTCCCTCATTTTAAGTTCAAAGAGTGATCTAAGATAACATCTCATCTCAATTCAACACATGAAAACAAAAATTATGAAATTAAAAAAATAAATAAATAAATAAAATTTTCCAGAACTGACAGTAGCACCACTTGGGTGCTCGGCTCCCAAGTGGTGGCACCGCTTGGTTGGCGGTAACACCACCCGAATACCCCCATACTTAAGGGGGATGTTAGGGTCAATGGTAGAACTGACCCCAACCCCTTTTCTCAGCCCCCCTTCTTCCTCCAACCCCTCCAATCCACTCCTCTCCATTTCTTCTTCCTCTAAAAGAGCTAACAAAGGCTTTCTCTTGATTCTAGCTCCTCACCTCCCTAGGAAACCCAAAGAAGGTAAACTCTATAATTTTCTCTTCTCTTCTTATTTCCTTGTCTTTTCCTTATTGTTTCTTTTTGGTCCTTCATCATGAATAGATATGACTCCTAAAAAATCATCAAGAGATAAAGAGAAAAGGTTGGAAGGAGATTCATTTGACCCAATCCTTTTTAGATCTAATGAGGTAGCTCTAAGGTACCCAAATTTTGATTCTAAAGTCATACATAAGGGAAAACATGTTGATCTAGGTGAACTAGGAAACCTAGAACCCATTAGATGGTTTGTCGATCTAAATGTCTTACATATCTTGCAAATTGATGAACCAATCTACCCTAGGTTAGTTAAGCTATTTTACGCTAACATGAGTATTGAAGATGATGGTTTGACTACCAATATTTTGAGAACCACAATTTAGATTTCTGATCATACCATATGTGAGCTAATTGGAAATAAAAAAAAGAATAGAGGATGTTATTTCAAAGGCCAATGGGACATGGATACAATCGGAGCAACCCACTCCGAAGCCTTAGAGACGATCTTTGCTAATCCTAACCTAGGCATCATTCCTAAAAGATGCGAGCACTTATTACCTTTTAATTCGAAATTACTTCATCACATCATCATAAGCATTCTTCTTCCGAAACAGTTTCACCTTGATGAGATTAGCATGTTAGAATTAAGTACCATGTATTGGATCATAACTCGACAAAACAACTGCTTTGGATACTTGATCAGACAACACATGATGAAAATTTTCTCTAGAGACTTAATGTTGTCATAAGGTGGGTTGATCACTAGATTAATAATTGCCCATGATATTTGTGTATCACCCGATGAGAAAATAATGCAGGTCGATAGATATAACATAATAAATAGAAGTCTTCTGAAGCGACTTAGATGCACCTTTAGAGATGGCTTATGGATTAGGCAACCTAGAAGGATTGATCTAGTTTCCCCACCAGTAGAACAACCTGAAACACCATTTTTTCGGGGAAGTGAATCTCCTCTGCCTAGTCCCTATGGTCCAGCATCATTTGAGACAGCTCCTACTCCATCCATTGAAGATCTGATCATGCTTGCTTTAAATCAAATCACATCACAACAAAATCAAATCAACATGCAGCAAGCTAAAATTTTGAAGGAAGTGCAGCAGATGAACCATAAAATAGATCACTTATATAGGCATTTTGGAATTCCCCCTGCGGAATAGTTGTTATCTTTAACTCTTGTCTTGTTAACTACTATGGATGATGTTGTATGTTTCTAAGTATGATGTTACTTTCATTTCATCTACTCGGCCTTTGAATGAATTTTTTGTTCGATCATAATTTTTCAATAACGCTTTCATATTATTGTAAAATTTTTGTATGACTTGATATCTTCCTCAAATGATTTCATGCTCCCTCCATTTCTCAATGATTAATCAAATTTTATAATCTCCCAGTCATGGCTTGATAAATGAGGATTTTTTTTTTCCTTCGGAGTAATGCATGAATTCATCACCTCCTTTTTTTGTTGATGACAAAGGGGGAGAAAATTATAAATTTGCTATGATGGAGTAAATGTTGCTATGATGAAGTAAATGCTTAAAATGAATTAATTGTATTGCATCGCAAATGCTTAAAATGTAAATTTCTTTGAGATAAACGATTTCTTCATTTGATATCATGCCTTAATATTGAACACTCTTTTGGATATCACTTGATCCTTGAATTAATAATTCTTATCATTATAGGTGTAATACCTTGATATTGGTTAAAATATGAAGTTTTCGTATTTATGCTTAAGTTTGCTTATTAAGCTTAATGTTAGATGAAATTTATCGGTTTTGGCTTGAATTCAAAAGAATGAATTCAAGTGTTTTTATTTTCTCATGATATGGCATATAGATAGGGGGAGTTAAGAGTAACTCCATCATCAATTGATTGTCATCATAAAAAAGGGAGAGATTGTTGAATCTCATATTTTGATGATGAAATCAATTGGTAAAATATTTGTTCTGATCTATATTATCAAGATAAGTGTGCAGGATTAACTACGATGGGATGGAAACATAAAGTGATTTACCAAGGTCAAGTCCGTCGGGAGTTCAAGAGTTCATTGGAAGTCCGAAGAATCATCGGAAGTATTGCCAAAACTAACCGAGATCGAATCAGGAACTTACTGAAGTTTTCAGAAGTACGCCGCAAAGATCGTCGAAGGTTCACGGAGTTTACCGAGAAGGTTCGGAAGCTTGCCGAAGACTCAGTGAGCTCGCCATACAATCCGGGAGCATGCTGGGAGTCCACCGGAAGAAATCCGAAGAAAGTGTCAGAAGTCGACCGGAATCTTGTCATAAAGCTCGCTGGAAGTATACTTGAAAAATATCGATTTAAATCACTTAGAATTATGTTTTAAATTTGTAGTTGACGCGTAATTAGGGTAAGGATTTAGAAATAATCTTGTTTAAACCTAGTAGGGGCCAACAGGGCCCATTCAGCTTTGCTAAATGGGCCAAGCGGTGGAACCGCCTGTGCCAGGTGGTGGAACCGCCCACCAGCCGAGCGCCAAGCGGTGGTACCACCCAGCCTAGGGCGGTGGCACCGCCCAGCACCAGAAGGCAGCGACGGTACCACCGCTCGCTGCCTTGGGCGGTGGAACCGCCTGTGCACTATCAGTTTGACAACTGATAGGCAGTGGCACTGCCCCTGACAGGCGGTGGCACCACCCCTAACAGGCGGTGGCACCGCCAGCACCGGGAAACCTAAATATAATTCAAATTTGGGGCTCAAATTTGAATCCTCTTTGGATCTATAAATACCCCCCCTTTCTCAGTTGAAAGGGCACCCTTTTGAGAGTTAGAAATTGAGCAAAAGTCTTGGCAAAAGTCTTATTTTTGATAGCTTGTGTTCACCTCCTTCTTTCTTTTTGGAAAATATGTAAGAGTGTGAACTTCTTGTAAAAGGGTTGTAAGAGGGGTGTTTGGTCCTTCCCCTTCAAAAGGATTGCTAGTGGAAGTTGGGAGCCTTATCGGAGAAGGCTTCGGAAGTGGATGTAGGTCACTTGACCGAACCACTATACATAAGTGTTTAAATTTCTGAATCATTCCTTTTACTTGGCTGCAAATCATTTAGTTTTTCATCACCTTTACTTAAGCAACTTCAATTAAGTCATCTTTCATCAAATCGAAATTTTCATACGAACTAGCTATTTACGAAATCGGTTTCAAACTTATGGTTTTAATCCACTGCACTAATTCAACCCCCCTCCCCCTCTTAGTGCCTCTCTGATCCTAACAGAGGGGCCAAAGAGGAAGAAGAGAAGAAGAAAAGGGGAAGAAGGAGAGAAGTGAAGAAGAGAAGAGGAGGAAGGGAAGAGGAAAGAGGGCTACGACGTGGCTGTGGCTGTAGCTATCGCTGCAGCTGTGGTTGAGAAAGAAAGCAGAGGAAGGAAGAAGAAGAAGAGAAGAGGAGGAGGGAAGGAAGGCTATGGCTGCAGTTGTGGCAGGGAAAGAAGAGGCTATGGCTGAGTGAGAAGAAGGAGAGGAAATAGCGTAGTGGAAAAGGCTGTGGCTGTGGCTGTGGCCATGGCTATGGCTGCTGCTGTGGCTGCGGCAGCTGTGACTGCGGCAGCTGTGACTACGGCAGCCATGGTTGGGAAAAAGAAATAGAAAGCAGGTGACTGTGACCTCCTATGTTCTGCATGAGCTGCAGCTACAGAGAAAGAAAGAAGATAGGTGAAGAAAATGACACATGGAAAGGAGATGGAGGAAAGGTAGAAGGATTTGGGCTGGAAATTTCGTTGGATCAAAATCTTCGAAAGGCAAGTGTTCCACTCCTTTCTACTACAATTCAAATCTTTGTTTTTTGCCTTTGATATGAGAAATTTGAATTATTCTAGCCTTCAAATCTGATATCTCTATTGTTTGAATGTAAACGTTTGAATCTGAAAAATCATCAAGATTCTGACCCTTCTACTTTCTTTTGGCTATAAACCCCTGCACAGATTTCCAAATCAGGGAAAACTTATTTGATCTAAATATAGACTTGTATACCTTTCTTTTGACAGCTTACTTGTATGATTTGGAGTAAATTTGCCTATCCAAACATCAAATTAAATCAGCTCTACGGAATTTGTAAAATAGAGACAATAAGTTCTGACCTTTTGATACTAAACTGCCTATAACTCTCTATTGGGAATGTTGAGCTTACTTTGTTGGAAATTAGACTTGTCGATCTTTCTTTTGATAATTCGATTGAAAGGTTTTGAGCCAAATGACTGCCCAAACTTCTGTTTAATTCGACCCTATAGTTTCTGCAAAATAGAGATTTTGTTCATTGACTCTTGGTTACTGAATCATTTGTAACTCTTTGATTGAAACTTGTATTTGTATGAAACTTATTTTATCTGAAAGTAGATCAATTTAGCTTTCCAATGATACCATCCTTGAGTAATTTGGAGCACAATTGATTATCCAAATAATTCATGAAATATACCTCTCAAATTCTACCAGAATCAAGTTCTTTTGTTGATGTTGTCAATTCATGTTTCATCCTATTGGAAACTGATTCAGCTAAATTCTTTTTTAGTTGAGATTTATATTAGTCCTTTGCAATTCTTATATTGTTCATCCTGAAATTGATTGTATACCGAAAATTTATTATGTAATGTTCATGTAGGTACTATCTTGTTTCGTAAAGGCACACGTATATTTTCGTTGTTCCACATGTGCTTCCGATATATACTAATGTTATTGTTCATACTACCCTTTTGTACTCTGGTGTCTTGTGGGATGATTTGAACTTTTGCTAGAAATGGTAAAGAATATATGAGCCACCCCTGACCTTCACTAACTCATGCCCAGTGCCTCAGGTCAACACTTTGGGAGTAGGTAGAGTGGTCAGTCCATAATGAGGCAGTCACGTGATTGAGTGGGGGAAAATGTAATGCCCTCCCGCAGGCCCTTAGGGGGATAGGTGGGATGTATTAGTCCCACATCGGGGGAGAATGTCATGCCTAGCATCCCGATTGCACTCTTGATGGGGGCAGGCAAGGTGAGACTTATGTTTGGTGGTCATCCAAAAACGGATGAATCATGTTTTGAATGTGATCCCACAGTACCCTTTGTGTTTTTGATATGATATCCAAAGCCTTACTTATGTGTTTATATTGTGCTTTGGATGAGAATGAAATGAATAAATGTCAGATATGACATTTGAGCTTCTGTTTCTGATTTGTTTTTCTGATATGCTCTGAGATATCTCATATGCCATTGTTATCCTTTGAAATATATTCTAAAACCATTCCATATGCTACTGAATATACTCTGAAATATTTCATATGTCATTGATATGCTCCGAAATGTCCTATGTGTCGTTGATATGCTCTGAAATGTCTTGTGCACCAATTATTTGCTCTGTAATGTCCTACATATCATTTGATATACTCTGAAATACTATTTACATCATCTGATAAGTTCCAATTACTCCTTACTTTATTTGTTATGAACCAAGTATGTTTTGAATGAAATGATATTTGCAATTCTGTATCTATTGAGTCGATATCTATGAATTCTTGTATCTCTGCCTTGCATTTGGATACCAAGTCTGTTTGAAGCTATTCTCCTCTTGTCATGTGCTAAAATGTTAGAATTGAGTTGAGGCAGTGAAAAGCTATTCAGATTATGAGAAGTCATTGTGGATTATTATGTTATTATTTTATAAATGTATTTTGTATGAGATGTGATATTGTCGACAAATTTGAATTGATGTATCAATGTAAAAGATTTAAAATGCCTTGCACAATTGAGATTTTGGAATGTTGAGCTTAGTTTATGATGATATGAAATTATGGTAAATGGTTAGAATTCTACTTTGTATAATTCTTACGCTTGTGGAATTATAAGTGAGGTTAATAATTTGTTATGTTGGTTTGGGTTTTCATAAGGGTTTGTGTGATGTGATGTATGATTATATTTGCATAGGTTTTATAGACATGATTGATATTTGAATATTTCTCTGTATCCTAAATTGTTAGTTTGGGTCCTGGGATTGGATCGTTGTTTAAAAATTTACTGTTTTGGATTTTTAAGATAGGGTCGCGTGACAGAGGTGGTATTAGAGCATGATTTGAGGATCACAAAGATATTGATATGTTTGATGTGTAAAATATATTGAGGTTTAGTAAATTATATAGAAATCGATGAAAATTTATTGATGTCTTTTAGGAATCTGGGATTTCAAGGACATCTGGTCTCTTGCTTCATCTCCTTCCGAGTAATTAAGTGGGATGAAAGGGTTGATCGGGGATATTAAATTAGAATAGACTAGGAAGGGAATAATTTAAGGAGCTTTGTCTCTCTTTTTGTTTTAATGGTGAACCTAATCCATTGGTGGTAGAATAATGGTTGATGCTAATGGAGAAAATATTTGATATCTTAAATTGCTCAGATGAATCAGAAGATTTATTTGGCCATCTTATGTTTGAGAGAGAGATTAAGTAGTAGTGGAAAACCATAAAAAGAATTTCTAGAGATTAAGAGCAGAAATAGAAAGGATAAGTTTGCCAACAAAAAAAGAGAGAGAGAGAAAAGAAAAAGAAGGAATCATTCCTCTAGTCAAAGTGATTTGAAAGCATTATCCTATTGATGGAACTATTTTAGAGCTAAAGGGGGAATAAAGGAAAAAAATTTATCTTCATCGTTTCGTCGATTAAGATATGACCAATTTAGAGAACTAAATTTTCTTTTAGGGGGGGGAGAGTATAATATCCCTCATTTCTAAAATTTATATAAGAATTTATTTTGAATCATTCATAAGGATCTATTTGTAAAAGTCAATGACTTATTTGTCAAATTGGAGGACCTATTTGTAAATATAGAAATTTCAGGGGCTAAATTGTTATGTTGAAAAAAAAAGAAAGAAAGAAAAAAAAATGTCAACCCCCCATGCACCTCTATTTCGCAGGTGGTGCGTTGGGAAATAGAGGAGAGGCAGGTGTCATGCATAGGAGAAGAAGAGAAGAATATAAGAAGAGAAGAGAAGAAGAAGATAAGGAGAGGAAAGGAGTGGAAAAGGCAGAGAAGGGAGCTGCGCTCCTTTGCCTTTTGCGCAAGGAGGTGCATCGGTGGATGAGGGGACAGAGAGGAAGAAGAGAAGAAGAGAAGGGGAAGAAGGAGAGAAGAGAAGAAGAGAAGAGGAGGAAGGGAAGAGGAAAGAGGGCTGCGGCATGGCTGTGGCTACAACTGTTGCTGTAGCTGTGGCTGGGAAAGAAAGCAGAGGAATGAAGAAGAAGAAGAGAAGAGGAGGAGGGAAGGAAGGCTATGACTGAGAGAGAAGGAGAGGAAATAGCATAGTGGAAGAGGCTGTGG
Organism: Musa beccarii; assembly: GCA_024322285.1. NCBI lineage: Eukaryota > Viridiplantae > Streptophyta > Magnoliopsida > Zingiberales > Musaceae > Musa > Musa beccarii. Next base: position 58,957,838 of record CM044398.1, read on the forward strand.
CTGTGTCTATGGCTGTGGTTATGGCTGCGGCTGCGGTTGTGGCAGTTGCGACTACGGCAGCTATGGTTGGAAAAAAGAAATAGAAAGCAGGTAACTATGACCTCCTATGTTCTGCAAGAGCTGTAGCTACAGAGAAAGAAAGAAGATTAGTGAAGAAAATGACACATGGAAAGGAGATTGAGGAAAGGTAGAAGATTTGGGCTTATAATTTCGTTGGATCGAAATCTTCAAAAGGCAAGTGTTCCACTCCTTTCTACTGCAATTCAAATCTTTGTTTTTTGCCTTTGATATGATAAATTTGCATTATTTTAGCCTTAAAATATGATATCTCTATTGTTTGGAATGTAAATGTTTGAATCTAAAAAATTATCAAGATTCTGACCCTTCTACTTTGTTTTGACTATAAACCCCTGCACAGATTTTCAAATCAAGCAAAACCTATTTGATTTGAATATATACTTGTAAACCTTTCTTTCAACAGCTTACTTATAGAGTCAGCTCTATAGAATCTATAAAATAGAGATAATAAGTTCTGACCTTTCGATACTAAACTGCCTATAACCCTCTATTGGAAACTCTGATTTATATGAAACTTACTTTGTTAGAAACTAGACTTGCCAATCTTTCTCTTGTTACTTTGACTAAAAGGTTTTGAGTCCAAATGAATGCCTAGACTTCTGTTGAATTCAACCCTATAGTTTCTACAAAATAGAGATTTTTTTCATTAACTCTTGGTTACTGAATCATTTATAACTCTTTAATTGAAACCCCTATTTATATGAAACTTATTTTACCTAAAAGTAGATCGATTTAGCTTTCTAATGATACCTTCCTTGAGTAATTTGGATCATAATTGATTATCCAAATAATTCATGTAATGTACCTTTCAAATTATGCCAGAATCAAGTTCTTTTGTTGATGTTGTCTATTCATGTTTCATCCTATTGGAAACTGATTCAGCTAAATTCTTCTTCAGTTGAGCTTTATATTAGTCCTTTACAATTCTTATATTATTCATCCTAAAATTATTTGTATACCTAAAATCTATTATGTAATATTCATGTAGGCACTACCTTGTTTCGTAAAGGCACATGCATATTTTCGTTGTTCCGCATGTGCTTTCGATATGTACCGATGTTATTGTTCATACTCCCCTTTTGTACTCTGTTGTCTTGTGGGATGATTTGGACCTTTGTTAGAAATGGTAAAGGGTATATGAGCCACCCTTGACCTTCACCGACTCACACCAAGCGCCTCTGGTCAACACTTTGGGGGTAACCAGGGTGGCCAGTCCGTGATGAGGAAGTCACGTGATTGAGTGGGGGAAAATCTAATGCCCCCCCCATAGGCCCTTAGGGGGATAGGTGGGGTGCGTTAGTCTCACATCGGGGGAGAATGTCACACCTGGCATCCCGATTGCACTCTTGATGGGGGCAGGTAGGGTGAGACTTATGTTTGGTGATCATCCAGAAATGGATAAACCATGTTATGAATGTGATCTCACAGCGCCCTCTGTATTTTTAATATGATATCCAAAGCCTTTCTTATATGTTTATATATGCACTTTGGATGAGAATGAAATGAATGAACATCAGATATGACATTTAAGCTTTTGTTTTTGATTTGTTCTTCTGATATGCTTTGAGATATCTCATATGCCATTGTTATCTTTTGAAATATGTTTTGAAACTATTTCATATGCTATTTAATATGTTCAGAAATGTTTCATCTATCATTGATATGCTCCGAAATATCATATGTGCCATTGATATGCTTCGAAATGTCCTATGCACCATTGATATACTTCGAAATGTTTCGTATTGCCTTTGATATCCTCCGAAACCATTTCATACGCCATTGCTCCAAAATGTTTCATATGCCTTTGACATGCTTTGAAACATTTCATACATCTTTGCTATCTCCGAAATGTTTCATTCGCTCTTGATATGCTTCGAAACCATTTATACATCATTGATATGTTCTAAAATATTTCTTATGCTCTTGATATGCTCTGAAACCATTCATGCATCATTGATATATTCTGAAATGTTTCATTTGCTCTTGTTATACTTCAAAATATTTCATACGTCTTTACTACTTTCCAAAATATTTTCTTTGCCCTTGATATGTTCTGAAACATTCCATACATCATTGATATGTCCGAAATGCTCCCTTTACTCTTGATATGTTTCGAAACATTTTATATATCTTTACTATGTTCCGAAATATTTCTCTTTGCCCTTGATATGCTTCAAAACAGATCATACGTTATTGATAAGTTCTGAAATGTTTCATATATCGTTGAATCTGCTCTGAAACATTTCATACGTCATTGAAATGCTCTGAAATATCTTATGTGCCATTGATACACTCTGAAATGTCCTGTGCACCAATTGTTCGCTCTGTAATGTCCCACATGTCATTTGATATGCTCCGAAATACTATTTATGTCATCTGATAAGTTCCAATTACTCCTTACTTTATTTGTTATGAACCAAGTATGTTTTGAATGAAATGACATTTGCAATTCTGTATCTATTATGTTGATATCCATGAATTCTTGTATCTCTGCCTTGCATTTGGATATCAAGTCTGTTTGAAGCTATTCTCCTCTTGTTCTGGATTTGCTTGCCACTTGCTGAGCTTTGTAGCTCACTCCATTGTTATATAACCCCTTTTAAGGTTAGCTTGTCATGCACTAAAATGTTAGAATTAAGTTGAGGCAATGAAAAGCTATTCAGAATATGACAATTCATTGCGGATTGTTATGTTATTGTTTTATAAATATATTTTGTGTGAGATGTGATGTTGTTGATAGATTTGGATTGATGTATCATGTAAAAGATTTAAAAGGCCTCGCACGTTTGAGATTTTGGAATGTTGAGTTTAGTTTACGTTGATATGAAATTATGATAAATGGTTGGAATTCTGCTTTGTATAATTCTTATGCTTGTGGAATTATAAGTGAGGTTTATAATTTGTTAAGTTGGTTTGGGTTTTCATAAGGGTTTATGTGATGTAATGTATAATTATATCTGCATAGGTTTTATAGACATGATTTATATTGGAATGTTTCTCTATATCCTCAATTGTTAGTTTGGATCCTGAGATTAGATCGTTATTTAAAAATTTAATATTATGAATTTTTAAGACAAGATCACACCTCCTGAACGAGATTAAAACTCGGGGGGGCGTGACACACCGTTAGACCTAGGAGGTGGCACCGCCCTGGGAACAACTTCCCAAGTGTTCTGGGCGATGGTACCACCCTAGGTCAGTGGTGGTATTACCGACTTTAATGCTTAGCAGGCGATGGTACCGCTTGGTAGGCGGTGGTATCGCCATATCACAGAGCCTGTAAACTTTGTCAGGCGGTGGTACCGCCAGTGCCAGGCTGTGGTACTACCAGTACCCGGTGAAACTGGAATGAGACTCTTTTTTGCTCCATTTTGGAAAGCTAATTGAGTCTATAAATACCCCTCTTTTCTCAATTGAGAAAGCACCTTTTGAGAAGTTAAAAACTAAGTCAAAGCTGTAGCAAAGTCTTCTTTTAATAGCTTAAGTGTTCACCTCCCTCTTTCTTTGTAAAAAATCTATAAGAGAGTGAACCACTTGTAAAAATTTGTAAAAGGGGTATTTGGTCCTTCCCCTTTAAGAGATTTGATAGTAGAAGTTGGGAGCCTCATCGGAGGAGGCTTCGGATGTGGATGTAGGTCTTTCGACCGAACCACTATACATCATTGCGTACTTTGGTTGTAAGTTTTTAAATATTCTGTATCTTATCTTTACTTAGCTACAAATCACTCGATTTTCTTCTCTCTACTCTCAATTGCATTCACTCAAACTATTCTAGCTAAATCCTTGTTTCATCGGATCGAAATTTTCATACGAATCAACTATCTTCGAAATCGGTTTCAAGTTTACGAGATTTAATCCACTACACTAATTCACCACCCCCCCCTCTTAGTGCCGCTCAAATCCTAACACTTTTAACAACTTTTAAATGAAATAGCCTCATATTAGATTGAAATCTAGTATAGAGTCCTATACTAAACATAACGTTTAGTCTAGTTGTAGTGAGGTATAAACTACTTATCATACCCCTATAAGTTTTTTTATCAAAGCTTTCTCTACTATCATCTACATCTAACTTAGTGGAAGTACTCATTAGTGTATTGATAGCTTTTGAACTATCCATATTGAATTGTTTTAGCAATTCTAATGCATATTTAGTTTGACTAAAAGAAATTTCATCACTAAGTTGTTTGATTTGTAAACTTAAGAAAAAGGTTAGTTCACCCATTAAGCTTATTTCAAACCCTTAGCTCATACTCTTAACAAAAGATTTACATAAACACTCATTTGTAGAATGAAACACAATGTCATCAACATAAATTTGAACAACAAGAAAATTATTTTTAATATTTTTAATAAACAAGTAGTATCGACTTTGTCTTATGAGAAATTATTTTGGATAAGAAAGGAGCTAAGTCTCTCATACCATGCCCTTGGGGCTTGTTTCAATCCATAGAGAGCCTTAGTTAACTTAAACACATGATTAGGAAAAAGAATATTCTCAAATCCAAAAGGTTGTTCAACATAAACTTCTTCAGAAATAAAGTCATTTAAAAAAGCACTTTTGACATCCATTTGAAAAAACTTCAAATTATTACAATAAGCATAGGCAAGGAGTATCCTTATGGCTTCTAATCTTGCCACAAGAGCGAAGGTTTCTACATAATTGATACCTTCTTCTTGGTTGAAACCTTTCGCCACTAATCTAGCCTTGTTTCTAACTAGATACCAAATTCATCTTGCTTGATTCTAAAGACACATTTAGTACTAATCATTAATTGATCATTAGGTCTAGGAACAAGCTTCTACATCTCATTTCTCTTAAATTTATTCAACTCTTCTTGCATTGCGATAACCCATGAATCATCTTTCAAGGCCTCATCAATGCATTTAGGTTCAATTTGAGATAGAAAAGTGGCATTAGCACAAAAATTCTTAAAGGAAGAGCGAGTTTGAATACCTTTTGATGTGTCTCCTATGATTAGCTCCTTAGGATGAGCATCTACATAATTCCATTCCTTAGGTAATGATGTTTAGGAAGAAGATGCATCTAAGTTACTAGAGGGAGGAGAGATTCCATTCAAATTTAAAGTATCAAAATCAAGATCATCATCAAAATTATTTTTCTTAAATTTGGAAACTTCATTAAAAACAACATGAATAGAATATTCTATAACAAATTTTTTTTTATTAAAGATACGAAAAGCTTTAGAAGTAGAAAAATAACCAAGAAGAATGTCTTCATCGGATTTTGCATCAAACTTTCCTAAGGCATATTTTTTATTTAAGAGTGCCTTCATTCATTATCAAGGTACCATCTCTTGCTCCTAGCTTGTGATTGCAAACATATTTATAAGAAAGGGGTTTTTAGATATCCATTTGACTTTAGGTGCCTCACAAATTGATCTACCTAACTTATCATTTTACATTGAGTCCTTTATGGTTCATTTAGGAACTTAAATTAACTTATGTGGTCTGTACTTCTTAAATGGATATTTATGAGCATAATTTTCGAGTTTGCAATAAAACTTACTTTTGTTTCAGGGTGAAACATGCAAGGTAGGGCCTTTAACAAAGATGGTTGGCTTTTGGTGAGTATCACTCATAAAACTGATTCTATCTCTTCTATAAACATGACCCTTATTGGTAAGGATCATGTTCAAGGATTTGCTACCTATCTTAAATTTTTCTAGAGTTTCATTTAGTAGCAACTTTTCATTTTTAAGTGTCTAAATGTTCACATTTGGTGCATGGAGGTGATATCTCATTATCATGCTTAATTTTTAATTTATCAAATTTATTAATTAGAAAGGCATGCTTCTTTTACAATAAATTATATTTTTGCTAACCAATTTGTAGTCATCAAATATGTCATGAAAGGCACTCAATAATTCATCGAAAAATAAATTTGCTTCAAATGAACTACTTATCTCATCACCAAATGCCATTAGTGTGTAGTTTGCAACCTCATTGTTTTGCTCCTCATCTTTAAAAGTGCTCGAATCATCCCATGTGGCTTTGAGCGCTTTCTTCTTCTTCGGTTGCTTCTTCTTCATTTGGGGATATTTACTTTTAAAATGTCCTATCTTATTACATTAAGTAGCAAATAATTTGGTCTTTATTGAGTTCATTTTTATTTTTAGTGTCATTTTTATATTTGTTTTTTTATGAATTTTTAAATTTTCTTGTTAAAAGTGCCAAGTCATCATCATCATTGTCCTCATCACTTGAGCTTTCTCTCAAGTGGTCTTCATGAGTTCTAAGTACCAAATCCTTCATGTTCTTTGGAAGGTTGTTCTCAAATTCTTCATGTGCATTGCAAGTCATTTCATAGGTCATTAGAGATCCGATAAGTTCTTCGAATAGAAAGTTGTTTAAGTCCTTGGCTTCTTGAATAGCTGTTACTTTAGGGTCCCAATCTTTAGAAGGGATCTTAATATCTTAAGAAGCTCAATCCTCCTAGTTTTAGTGGTAAGCCTGATCCAATGATAGTAGAACAATAAATGATACGAATAGAGAAAATATTTGATGTTTTAAATTGCCTTGATAATCAAAAGATTTCTTTTGCCACCTTTATATTGAAAGGAGAGGCTAAGCATTGGTGGGAAGGTATAAAGATTGAAATTATAATAAATGTTTCAAAGTGTTTTACTTATCCGTAAATCAAAGGAAAATACCAAAGACCTGGAGATTTGTTACAACTTTTAAATATTCATGACTAAAAATGGGAATGTGAAACTATGGATTTTATTTCAAATCTACCCAGAACTTCTAGAAGGCATGATACTACTTAGGTCATCATTTATAGGTAAACCAAATTTGCACATTTCTTACCTATTAATATGACTTACTCTTTGATAAACTTACGAATTTATATATCCATGATGGTTCAATGCTTACAACATATGTACCTGATCCCTCTCATATTACTAAGTATGAGCTAATTGTGATTGATAATAACTTATCTTATGCAGAAGAGCCCACTCAGATCATTGATAAGAAAGAAATGGATCCTAAGAAATAAGGATCATTCCTCTAGGTAAAATGATTTGGAGGGCATCATTCTATTGATGAACCTACTTGGAAGCTAGAGAAGGACATGAAGAAAGCTTATCCTTATCTTTTTATCGATGGAGGTATGATAAATTTAGAAGACTAAATTTTATTTTAAAGGGGGGAGAGTATAACATCCCTCATTTTAAAAAAATTTATAAGGGCTTATTTATAATGTAAGGACCTATTTATAAATATGAGGATTGTTTAATAATTCTTTACACTAAATAATTTTATTAAAAGTTTATTGCTGGGGACCAAAGTGTGAATCTTAGAAATTGGATATGATTTGTGAAAGATTCATATTAAGTTAAAAAAAATAGAGGATGTGCCATTAGCTAATCTAAGATTGAGCCACTTATATTTGCTCTATGGATGATATATAGGCTTCCATCATGCTTGCTTGCCACCTTACTATCTTTGCATTAGCTAAAACCAAAGTAATTAGAGAAGAACTAAAGGAAAGGGAGACTTGCTGCAACTTAGACTTGAGAAGAGAAGGAAAAAGGAATTGAAAGAGGAGAAGAAGTTTGGCTTTGGCTTGAGGTTTTGCATCAATTCCTCATATTTGAGAATCAAATTTTTCTAAGGCAAGTATTCTAACCCTGTCCTATGGCAATCTTGAACTCTGATTTCATCTCAATTCTATTAAATTCGAAAGATTATGTCATTGTATATAATATCTCTCCCATTTGGGAATAAACTAGGAATTTGGAATTTTTGAGATATTGACCTTTTTGTATTATTATAGCCATAAGTTTTTGTATCGAACTCTGATTTTAGTAAAACTAAATTTATCTAAATTAGACTCAAATATATTTTTTGTGATATTAAGATTATCAAATTTGGAGTCTTAATTCTTACCTAAAATATTATTTTAGCAGACCCTATGAGATATATAAAATTGAGACTATTGATTCAGACCTTTTAGTACTCTTTTACTTGTAACTCTCTGTCTAAGAATCTAAATATAGCAAATCCTATTCCATGAGAAATTAGACTCATAGATTTTTCTTTTGATACTAATATTGAAAGATTTAAGATAAAATATACTGATTTAAACATCTATTCTAATCATCTCTATAAATTCTATAAAATAGAGATGATGTTCTCTGATCTTTGGTTACTAAACTCTTTATAACTCCTTGTTAGAAATTCAAATTCTTACAAAACTTCATTTATCTAAAACTAGATTGATATATCTTTCAAATGACATGTATTTAGAGCAAATTGGAGCATATTTGGTCATTTAGATAGTTCATGAAATGTGCCTTTCAAATTCTGCTAGAATCAAGCTTTTATCGATATTGCCTATTATTATTTCATCCCTTTGGAAATTGATTTTAGCTAAAATCCTTCCTTCAATTTGAGCTTTATGTTATTGCTTTGAATTCTTGTATACTTTGTCCTTCAATTATTTATATACCTTTATCTATTATATAAGGTTGTTGTTCCTATCGAATTGTTTCGTATAGGCACATGTAAGTTTCGTTGTTCGCAAGTCTTTTGATATGTACCAATTTTGTTATTCACACTACTCTTTTTACTCTAGTGTCTTATAGGATAATTTGGACTTTTGCAAGAAATGGTAAAGGGTATGTGTTGAGAGCCCCATGATTACTCTACCGGCCCCCTTTGACTTCACTCAAACGTAGGAGGATGGAGCTCCCAAACGTGGAAGACTTATGTTCGTCATTGATATGTTCCAAGATATTTCATTTGCCCTTGATTTACTCTGAAATGTCCTATATGCCATTGATATGTTCTAAGTTATTTTATATATCATTGATATGTTTCAAAATATTTCATACATCATTGATATGTTCTGAGATATTTTATTTGCTCTTGATTTGCTCTGAAATATCCTATGTGCCATTGATATATTCTAAAATATTTCATATGTTGTTGATATGTTCTGAAATATTTCATACGTCATTGATATGTTCTGAGATATTTTATTTACCCTTGACTGCTCCAAAATATCCTATGTACCATTTATATGCTTTGAAATATTTCATATATCATTGATATATTCCGAAACATTTCATACATCATTATTATATTTTAAAATATTTTATTTGCCCTTGATATGCTCTAAAATATTTCATATGTCATTGATGTGTTTTGAAATATTTCATTTGCCCTTGATTTGTTCTAAAATATCCTATATGCCACTGATATGCACCGAAATGCTTCTTATGACCTTGATATGCTTCGAAATATTCTTTACATCATTGATATACTCCAAAAAGTTTTGTATGTCATTGATATGTTCCTAAACATTCTTACACCTTTGATATGTGCCTAAATACTTTATATGCCATCTGATACATGCCTAAATGCTTCCTATGCTAATGGTATGCTCCTCATTTCCTCTCCTCAATTATTATGAATAAAGTATGAATCGAATGAAATAACCCTTGTGATTTTGCATCTAACAAGATGCTATCTATGAACTCTTGTATTCCAACCTCGTATTTTGAAATCAAGTTTGCATACAAATTATTCTCTTTTGCCATGGATATGTTAGTTGCTTGTTGAGCTCTTTATGCTCAAACCGTTGCTATATAAATTTTTTAGGTTAGTATGTTACTCATTGAAAAGCTAAAATTGCATTGAGGTAGTGAAAAGCTAGAAGATTTTGGGTAGATCTTTATTGGTTGATAGGTTTTTGTTGTATAAGTACACTTTACATATGATGAAATATTAAGGATAAATCTAAACTTATGTGTTATAAAAGTTTAAAGAACCTCTCATGTTCAAGATTTTGAAATGATAAGTGAAATTGGTATAATGACATGAACTTATGGTAAATATTGGTTTTGTGATCGTATGTATTCCTACACTTATGAATTTATGATGTGGTTAATGTTTAGTTGAGTTGGCTTTAGATTTTATGAATCATGGAGTGAAGTGGTGTATGATTATAAACTGTATAAGTTTTATTGGTGTGAATTTGATGTTTGAATATTTCTTAGTATCCTCAAATGTTAGTTTAAATCCTAGGATTAGATTGTTGTTGAATCATAATGTTATCAATCTAAGATAGGGTCACACCTTCTAAATGTGATAAATTTAATTCTGGGGGCTGTGACAAAGTATCCTCTATCTAGGATTGATGACTTGTTTAATCAATTATAGGGTGCACAAGTATTCTCCAACATTGATCTAAGATCAGGTTACTATTAGTTGAAGATCAAGAAGGAGGATATTCCAAAAAACAACCTTTAGAACTCGATATGATCACTATGCATTCGTAGTAATGCCTTTTGGCTTAACTAATGCCCTTGTAGCTTTTATGGAACTGATAATAGGATATTTTTGCCACTCTTGGATGATTATGTTATTGTATTCATTAATGACATATTAATGTATTCAAGAAGTAATCAGGAGTATGAGGAACATCTGAGAAATGTATTATCCATACTAAGAGAAGAGAAGTTGTATGCAAAGTTCAGCAAATGTGAATTTTGGTTGAATGAAATTGCTTTCTTTGGCCATGTAATTTCAGGGAAGGGCATATCTGTTGATACAAAGAAAATGGAAGCGGTAGTTAAGTGGGAAGTACCAACAAATGTAATAGAAGTTAGAAGTTTCTTGGGCATGATAAGTTATTATTGGAGATTTGTGGAGGGATTCTCTTGAATTGCTTATCCCCTCACTAAATTGACTCAAAAGAATATGAAATTTGAATGGAGTGATGATTATGAGCGAAGCTTCCAAGAGTTAAAATGAACATTGACTAGTGCCCCTATTCTCACTATTCCAAGTGGTAATAAGGGATTTATAGTTTATACCAATGCTTCGAGAAAGGGTCTTGGATGTGTTTTGATGCAAGAAAGAAAAGTAATTGCTTATGCATCTACGTAGCTAAAAAATTATGAATTGAATTCAACTCATGATTTGGAATTGGTAGCAATTATCTTTGCTTTAAAGATTTGGAGATATTACTTGTATGGGTAGACATTTGAAATCCTTACTAATCATAAGAGTTTAAAGTATATTTTTACTTAGAAAGAGTTAAATATGAGGTAGTAAAGATGGATAAAACTTCTAAAGGATTATGATTGTACCATCTGTTATCACCTAGGTAAAGCAAATGTTATAGCTGATGCACTTAGTAGAAAATCTATAAGTTTTATGGCTAGTCTGATTATGAAACAATAGAAGTTATTAGAAAAAATTTATAATTTGAATGTTATGAGGAGAGGGCAAGGCTCAATGATATTGATGGTCTCTATCTAAGTGCAATATGATCTCATTCAATAAATTAAAGGACAACTATGAGATCTGTTAGGATAAAGTCGGTGCTAAGAGGAGGGGGTGAATTAGTGCAAATGTTAAAAACGGTTGATGATTCAAAATCTTTTTGAATTGATAAAATCATATTGGAAAATCCTTTGACTTTGAAAAATGTTTGTAAAGCAAGTAAGGTAGTATACAGTATAACTAAATAGCGAAGAGGAGAAGGAAGAGAGTGCACACCAAATTTATAGTGATTCGGTCATTATGACCTACGTCTACTTCCAATTACTGCTCCCAAGGACACCGGCTTCTGCTATTGATCTTCCTTCAATGGCGAAGATCAATCAACCATTTTACATATCTTTTCTCCTTTTGATAGGTTTAGGAGTTAACCTTTTACAATTTGTTCACTCCGCCTTAAATAGAATTCTAAGCTAGAACAAGTGGAGGTGAACTCTCAAAAGATTACAATAGCATTTCCACTTAGATCTCAATTTTTTTTGTTCACTATTCTATGCTTCACAAGCAAAAAGGTGTGGGGTATTTATAGGCCTCAATTGACTTCAAAAATGGAGCCCAAAAAGGTATCTGCTAGTTATATGTGCTCTACAAGCCAATCACGTGAGTGATGGCACCTGTAACACACTACGTCAATCTCTTTGCTTATGATTATTAATATTTTTTTACATTATCTAGATATATATTGTGATGTCCTTGGATCTATACAATGGGAATCGGATTATGATGAGATCATGATAATGAGACCAAAGGTTACTCGAGAGGGACATCGAGATAATTGGACAGATTAGTGTGTTGTATACCTGTCCATATGACAGAGGTGGCTGATCTCATAGCTACTCGTGTGGGGACACCAAGGGTACAGTATAGATGCTCATTGGAGAATGAGTTCACCGATTGATCTGCTTACGGAATGCTGGATGGTCATTGATACCTCATGTCAAACATTGATTTTATAGTCCCAATAGTATATTTGGTCTTTAGACTTGAGACACCAAGGATGTCCTATATGAGTACTCCACTCTTTGATATCGAACTTACAAGTTTGGAAGTTTCAGATCTAATACAGTCGGTTATTGGGAGTGGTAGCCAACCTTACAAGGGCTATTGAGTGTCAATAGAGGATCATTCGCTCTTGGTATCATAAGAGAAATATCCTATGTATTCTTGCTCAAACAAATCCTTGGCTAAGTTTATTCGGATTGAGAGAGAAAGAGTTCTCTGGGAGAATCCAATTAGAGCGAGATTCGAGGAGAGACCATATGGGCCTGACAACACCATACCTAGTATAAGGTCTCTAGGATATTAGATGGATGAGGGACTATAGATACATAGTAATTGAGGACAGATAGTCTAAAGGATTGGATTCCCTTGTATCATTTGGGGACTATGGCATAGTAGCCTAGTACATCCATAGTCAATGAGTCAGGTGAATTATTATGAAGATAATAATTCACTATGTCAGAAGGAGTTCTGACAAGTATGACTCACGGCTAATTCAATATTGGGCCTAGAGGATCACACATATATGGTAGGTGTCATGACGAGTAGAGGTTCGGATATGAGATATCCGTCGGTGCCCTTAACTTATTGGATATCCATTAAGCTCCTGAATTTTTGGATCCTAAGATAAGATCCACTAAGAGCTAATAAGAGATTATTGGGTAGTTACCCATTAATCTAAGAGGCATGGGTAATTGGATGGAGATCCAATACCTAATAGGGCAAGATCCATTAGGGTTTACAGGGGGCCTCTATAAATATAAGGGAACCAAAGGTCCATAGGTTGGGGGTTTTTTGGTGGCCACCTTCTATTCTCCTCTCTCTAAACAGGAGCATCGTTGTAGTCTCTACCATGTGGATACCGCTAGAGAGGATGATGCTTGACCTCCTTCATCCACCCCACGGATCTGTAGGAATCTCAAGAATATACGATCTCCCTAGGTACTTTTTTTTTACACACGTAGTTTTCAGATTTGTGGATTTATTTTTGCGCACCGATCCTCGCATGATGACAGAACCATTTGTGGAAATCCAGGATTTTTGTTTTCTGTTCTTTCGCTATGTATGAGATGTTGCCCCTGGATTTCCCAACAATGGTATCAGTGCCAGGTTGTTCATACGAAGATCAGATTTTAAACTGTGTATATTGTGATTTATAGAGGTTTTTGATATCAAAATCATTGACGCAATAGCAAGAAAGGGCAGCAACCGTTGTTGCCCTCGTAGAACGGCCAAAGGCTGCTTGCAGCCTTGGCCTCCATTGACGGTTTGCATGCAGCCGATCGGTGGGCTACGGGCCGTAGGCAGGCAATGGCCGTAGGCTACCTACGCATGTGGCCTGTCTACGCGCAGGCACTGCACCCGCCTGTATGGATGCAGGGCAGGCGACGCACGCAAGGTGTAGCGTCATCCGCGGGCGGCGCTACCCATAGTCATGTCGGGAGGATCGCCCACCCACGAACGAGGGCAATGCTCTACGCCACACGCCCTTAAGGACTGTGAGCGACAGTCGCCATTGGCGCACCGCCTGTAGCGGCATCGCCTAGCCAGTGAGTGAGCCAACCGTAGGGACACACGCCTGCAAGGACGGTGCTTGCGCGAGCGATGACCGTCGGTGGATAGATCGCCAGTGAGCGCTGCACTCGCGGGAAGGGGCGGCGGGCCCACCCGCAATGCCACCGTCGGTAGGGTGGCAGTGGTTGCAACGCAGGTAAAGTTGGGGATGAGGGTTTTTGGCCAAAAGATAGTTTTACCCCTCAAAATTTTAAAAATTCTAGTTTCATTCCCTTTTGGCCGAATGACCATAATACCCTTCGAAATTCAAGAAATTCCTTACATAATCCTGATTTCAAAAAAATATTTGTTAATTAAAAGATTTAATTAACTATTATTATTTAACTTGTAGTCCTATATAATAACATATACATGTGATGTATGATATGGACAGATGATCATAGACCATGTGATGTGATATGTGTACATGTGATTATTATTAGGGCCTGTAAGCCTTTATTTTTCTCATTTATTATCAAGCCTGTGTGCATGTAATTATATTATAATTACACGAGGAGGCATAGCGGAAGTGGGACCCATGAGGTCGAGACGAACGATCCGATGCATGGAGATGCGTTGAGATGCCGACGGAACCGACGAAGCGAGACGAACGATCACAGGCCATGGAGATTTGCCGAGGCACACATTGATCTTGATGTGAGTGATTGGGCCCACTAGCTCAGGCTTGATCATATTAGGATGTGGTCTATGATCATCTGGTGTGATTGCTCATGTGATGTGTGATTGGTTATACACCTACTATATATGTATAAAATTTACATACGATGTAGATATATATGAAAATGTATGTGTGTGACACATTATATTAGGAGACCAAATCAAAATTCTCCTCTATTAATAATATTAATTCGGTAAACGTGAGGCAATTAGATTGACCCATATGGCCTTCCATCGTTATAGGTAGGAACTGATTCCTAGTATAGGTTGAGTTGGTCAAGTCCCTCGAGACTCACTTATATCGTGATTCGTTATCTTATCTACGACATAGAGATGTCACCAGTGACTTGAGGACATTGTATGCTTGGTCAAGTCCCTCGAAGGTATATCATCGAATCAGACTCATCATGTAACGATGGTGATGACTTAACCGAACATCATGGTTGGTCGAGTCCCTTGAGACCATGGTGGTTCGGAGGCCAAATAGGATGAAAATCACAAGTTGTGATTAGCAAAAGTTGCCTACCTTTACGGGATTAACGTGATTGGTCGAGTCTCTCGAGATTACATTAAGACACCGATTGGATCCCGGTCCCCACTAGAGATCTGTCGGAGGTCTCCGATTCACATACCGGAGGGTGTTGTGTGTCTTACGAAAAATTAGTGGGAGTAGATTAAGATAGAAGTCCTTATCTTAATTATTTAATTTTTATAAAATATACATGTTATTTATTTTTGCTACATCTTTAATTTCAGAAAAATTTTACTTTCAAATCCTTGATGTGGCATACTTGATGCCAACCGCCTTACTGTTCCAAATTATATGGATTAGCTTCACAATCTAAGAATCATTCTCACAGTAGAGAAAATCGTGTACGCCATTGATACAGTAATCCCTATGCCCGATGAAAGGGCAAGCAAGGATAAGATCACTTGTTATGTGAAGTACATAGATGATTCCACTCTTGCTCAGTGTTATATGTTGGCCTCTACGACTACTAAGTTACAGAGATAGTATGAAAATATTGATGTCAATTTCATACTCCTACATCTTCACAAACTATTTGAGGAATAAGGAAGAACTCAGCGATATGTGATATCGAAGAGTCTTTTCTGTGCTAGGATGACTGAGGGGACACCGGTTCAGAATCATATCTTTAAGATAATTGAGTGGATCGAGAAACTCATAGGTTTAGGAATGGTCCTAAAGGATAACCTGTGTGTGGATCTTGTGTTTCAGTCCCTACTAGATTCTTTTTCCCAATTTATAATAAATTTTAATATGAACAAGCTTGAGGTGACCCTCCTAGATCTCCATAATATATTGAGAGAAGCAGAGAGCATCATCAAGAAAGAGAAGCTAGTTCTCTATGTTGGTGAGACCAGAGAGAGAAGGAAGGCTGCAAAGTCCCTAAAGAAGGGCAAGGGCAAGGGCAAAATGGGTAAGGCAAAGGTTACTAAGAAAGACCGAACAAAAGACAAAGGCTAGTGCTTTCACTATAGCAAAGATGAGCACTAGAAGAAAAACAACAAAGAGTACCTTATAGAGAGGGAGAAACAGAAGCGTGGAGATGCTTCAGGTACATTCATGATTAGTCTTCATTTGTTAGAATCTTATGATAACATATGAGTATTGGATACCGGGAGTGCTTATCATATCTGCAATTCATTGCAGGTTCTAGTAGGACCTAGGAGATTGAAGAGAGGCGAGATGGACCTTAAGATGGACAATGGAGCAAAGGTTACTATAGTGGCTATTGGCAAGGTCACCCTACATTTGCTTAGTGGAGCTATTATTGCATTAGATGCATGTTATTATGTTCCTTCTATTATCAAAATTATTATTTCCATTTCATATTTGATAGTTAGTAGATATAAATTAGTTTTTTAGAATAATGATTATTCAATAGCATTAGATGATGAGATCATCATGAGAGGAACGTTGCATAATGGTTTATTTATGCTAGATATAGCTCCATACATCATGAGTGTAAGTGAATCTAAGATGAAACGAGAAGAAGTGAACAATGCATATATATGACATTGCAGGCTAGGTCACATCCATGAGGGAAGGATTCAAAAGTTGTTGAAGAATGGATATCTGGATTCATTCGACTATGAGTCATATGCGACTTGCGAACCTTATCTTCATGAAAAGATGACCAACTCTCCGTTTAGTAGAATTGGAGAGAGAGCTACTGAGTTATTGGAACTCATACATAGTGATGTATATGGTCCCATGTCGACTCATACCATAGGTGGTTACTCCTACTTCATTACTTTCACTAATGATTTCTCAAGATACGAACATATGTACTTGATAAAGTACAAGTCTGAGGCTTTTAAGAAATTCAAAAAAATATAAGAATAAAGTGGAGAACCAAACTAGAAAGAGTATTAAAACCTTTCGATTAGATCGAGGAGGTGAATACTTAAGTACAGAGTTCATCTAGCTCCTCAAAGACAATAGGATTTAATCACAATGGATACCTCCTTATACATTGCATCTTAATGGTGTATTAGAAAGGAGGAATTGCACATTGTTATATATGGTGCATTCTATGTTGAGTTTCGCCGACCTACCTATCTCATTTTGGGGATATGTCCTAGAGACCATAGCTTACCTTCTAAATAGAATTCTAACTAAATCAGTAGTGTCTACTCCATATGAGATATAAAATGGAAAGAAGCTTGATCTTAAGGTTGTTAAGATTTGGGGGTGCCCTGCCCACATCAAGAGACACAACCCTAATAAGTTAGAATCTAGGATGGAACGGTACAAGTTCGTGGGATACCCCAAGGAAACTTGTGGGTATTATTTCTATCACCTTAAGGACCAAAAGGTCTTTGTAGCCAAGAGAGCAATGTTCCTTGAGAAGGAACACATTCTTGGTGGAGACAATGGGAGCATGATAGAGTTGAGCGAGGCTGGAGAAACTAGCTCGAGCACCATTCCATAGCTAGAATCTATTCAGGTACCTAGCACATAAGTTCCAACTTTACGTAGGTCCAGTATAGTATCTCATCCTCCTGAGAGATATGTGGGACATATCAGAAGAGAGAATGTTAAGGATATTGATTCTCAGACCTATGAGGAGGATATTATGAGCATAGACTCCAGGAAATGGCAAGAAGCCATGAATTCAAAAATAGATTCTATATACTCCAACAAGGTTTAGAATCTGGTTGTTGCACCCGAGGGTATCGTACCCATTAGCTGCAAGTGGATCTTTAAGAAGAAAATCAGAGTAGATGGAAAGGTAGAGACTAATAAAGCAAGGCTAATGGCTAAGGGGTATCGTCAAATTCAAGGTGTTGACTATGACGAAGCCTTCTTACCCGTAGCATGCTAAAATCTAACCGAATACTATTAGCTATTGCAGCACATTATGATTATAAGATCTGACAGATGGACATGATAACCGCATTCCTCAACGACAACCTCGAGGACAAGGTGTATATGATACAGCCTAAGGGATTTGTGTCCAAGGATAACCCAGATAAGGTATGCAGGTTGTTTAAGTCCATCTATGGACTGAAGCAAGCTTCTCGAAGTTGGAACATAAGATTTGATGAGGCGATTAGATCTTATGACTTCATTAAGAATGAAGATGAGCCTTGTGTGTACAGGAAGGTACGTGGGAGCGCTATTACCTTTTTGGTGTTACATGTGGATGACATCCTGATCATTGGGAATGATATAGGAATACTCTCCATAGTAAAGGTTTGGCTATCTAGGCACTTTTCTATGAAGGACTTAGGGGTAGCATCTTGCATATTAGGAACACGGATCTATAGAAATAGATCTAAGAGGATGCTTGGCTTATCCCAATCCAGGTACATAGACACAATTGTCAAAAGGTTTGGCATGAAAAATTCTAAGAGAGGTCTCATACCAATGAGACATGGAATATCACTTTCCAGGAGTATATCTTAAAAAGACTCTTGAAGAAATGGCACACATGGATAGGATACCCTATGCCTCAGTGATAGGGTCTATCAAGTATGCTATGCTATATACCAGGCCTGATATAGCGTATGCTTTGAGTGTCACGAGCAAATATCAAGCTGATCCAAGCTTGGAGCACTAGAAATTAGTAAAGTGTGTCCTTAGGTACTTGAGAAGAACTACAAATCTTTTATTGGTTTATAGAGAAAGTAGCCTCAGGATTGAGGGCTACATGGAATCGAGCTTCCAATCAGATATTAATGATAGCAAGTCTAATTTAGAGTTTGTGTTCACCCTAAATGAAGGAGTAGTATGTTGGAAGAGTTCCAAGCAAGATACTATTACTGACTCGACTATAGAGGCGGAGTACATTATTGCAATAGAGGCAGTAAAGGAGGGAGTCTAGATAAAGTAGTTCATCATAGATTTGGGAGTCGTGCTGAGCAGCGAGGAGCTAATTCCCTTATATTATGACAACTACAGGGCGTTACTCAAATAAGGGAACCCGAGTCACATCAGAAGTGTTCTAAGAAGGTTCTAACTTATTAGAGAGATTATGGCCTGAAGAGATGTAGCAATGGAAAGAGTTTTATCCGAAGATAACATTGCAGATCCACTGACAAAGCCATTGACTCAGATTGCCTTTGAGCATCACAGAAGTCTGATAGGGATCAAACATATAGGTGATTGACTTTAGGTCAAGTGGAAGATTACTAGTTATAGGTGCCCTACAAGCCAATCACGTAAGTGATGGCACCTATAATACATTACGTCAATCTCTTTGCTTATGATTATTGATATTTTTTTATATTATCTGGATGTATATTGTGATGTCTTTGGATTTGTATAATAGGAATCGGATCGTGATGAGATCATGATAATGAGACCAATTCACCTTTAAACACAAATCCTAAATAATCTCAATCATAGTTTACACGAGAGGGACATCAAGATAACCAGACAGACTGGTGTGCTATATACTCATCCATATAATAGAGACAGCTGGTCTAATAGCTACTTATATGGGGGCACTAAGGGTACAACAGGTACTCATTAGAGAATGAGTTCACTGATTTATCCACTTACAGAATGATGGATGGTTATTAATACCTCACGTTCGACAACGATTCCATAGTCTCAGAAGTATATCTAGTCCTTAGACTTGAGACACCAAGGATATCCTATATGAGTATGCTACTCTTTGATACCAGACTTATAGGTTTAGAAGTTCTACATCTAGTATAGCTGGTTATTGGGAGTGGTAGCCAACCTTACGAGAGCTATTGAGTGTCAATAGAGGATCATCCGCTCTCGATTCATGAGAGGAATAGCTCATGTATTCTTGCTCAAACAAATCCTTGGCCAAGGTTATTCGGATTGAGAGAGAGAGAGTTCTCTGGGAGAATCCGATTAGAGGGAGACTCAAGGAGAGACCGTATGGGTCTGACAACACCATGTCCGGTATAGGGTCTCTCAGATATTAGATGGATAAGGTACTATAGATACATGGTAATTGAGGATAGATAGGTCCAAAAGATTGGATTCCCTTGTATCATTTGGGGACTACGGTGTAGTGGCCTAGTACATCCATAATCGATGAGTCGGGTGAATTATTATAGAGATAATAATTTACCAAGTCAGAAGGAGTTCTGACAAGTATGATTCATGGCCTGCTCGATATTGGGCCTAGAGGATCACACACATATGGTAGATGTCACGATGAGTAGAGGTTTGATATGAGATATCCGTCGGAGGCCCTAACATCTTGGATATCCGTTAAGCCCCTGAATTATTGGATCATAAGATGAGATCCAATAAGAGCTAATAAGAGATCATTGGATAGAGACTCATTAATCTAAGAGACTTCAGTAATTGGATGAAGATCCAATACCCAATAGGGCAGAATCCATTAGGGTTTACAAGAGGCCTCTATAAATAGTAGGGTACCAAAGGTCCATAGGCTAGGGGTTTTCTGGTGGTCACCTTCTATTCTCCTCTCCCTAGAGAGGAGCATCGTTGTACTCTCTACCGTGTGAATACCACTAGAGAGGAGGACGCTTGACCTCCTTCATCCACCCCACGGATCTGTAGGGATCTTTAGGATATACGATCTCCCTAGGTACTTTCTTTTTACATACGCAGTTTTCAGATTTATGGATTTATTTTTACGTACCGATCCTCACACGATGACGGAACCTTTCTTGAAAATCTAGGATTTTTATTTTCTATTCTTCTGTTGTGCATGAGATGTCACTCCTAGATTTTCCAATAGTATCATCTTGGTTTTCTAAGTACTAGCAGTACCGCCACTTGTGTTGGGCAGTACCACCATTAGTACTCTCTGACACTAAGCTATACCATTGCCTAGTCTGACGGTACTACCACCAGACAACATCTTAACTACTAGATCCTAGTGGTACTACCGCCAAGTAATATTAACTACTGGTGGTACCATCACCTAGTCTAGGTGGTACCACCACCCAGACCTCCTAGGAGATTAAACCCTGGGCGGTTCCACTACCCAGTCCTGGCGATGCCACTCCTAGCCTGGTTCCAAGTCACTACTTAGGCCATCACTCTGGCCCAAACTAGTCCTAATTCGAGTCCAATTAGCCCCTAACTGAGTTAGCAGGATTACCTCCTAATCCTAACTCAAAGTAAGTTCTAACTATGACAATTAAGGTGTTAACTATGTATTTTATGTCCGGTATGTCAATTGTTCTTCTTGCAAAATCCCGATAAGCTTCCGACGATCTTCTAGCGAACTTCCAGCAAACTCTTGGTGATCTTTCAATTGACTCCTGGCAAGCTCTTGGCGAACTCTCAACGATCTTCTCAGCAAACTCCAAATGAACTTCTTAGTGAGCTCCCGACAAACTTCTCGGTGAGCTTCGGCAAAACTCACAATGAACTTTTTAGCGAACTCCCGATGAACTCTCCGTGAACTCACAACGAATTATCTGATCTTTGATTTTGGCCCAACATTTGCTTTATGCCTTATTCATGATTATAGTTAATCCTACAACACTTTTCTCAACATATGGATTAGATTAATAATTTATCAATTGATTTCATCATTAAAATTTGAGATTCAACAATCTCTCCTTTTTTTATTATGACAACTAATTGATGATGGAGTTAACCTTAACTCCCCCTATTTATATGCCATACTTGAGAAAAGACAAAGTTGAATTCACAACCTTTGAATTCAAGCTTTCACCAATTTTGATCAAAAATTCATACATTGTACATCATTATAGTTTCAAGTTATCAAGATGTAACATGCATAATTTCATGCATAATACTAGAAACTAATCAACTTGGCATGATTTAAGTGATACTAAAGCAATCATCACGTCATGCAATTTTATCAAAATTTATCATTTCAAACATTCATTATTTAAGCATGATACCATTTCAAACATTCATTATGATACCATGCATTCATCATTCTCCCCTTTTGTCATCAACAAAAAGGAAATATGCAAACACTTTGATACCATTACATAAAACATTCGATATGCAAGATAGTTTTACACCATTTTATGCAAGCTTAGCAAGAATTGGAGTTAAGCAGAAGATGGCTATTTCTTTAAGCTAGCAAAATTTCTACAAGATAGCAAATTTTGCTCTTTGAAATAGGTAAGCTAGTGCTTCTCTTTAGATGTGCAAGGTTCATCTTGAGATGTACAAGTACATTTTGGTATCTCTCCTTTGTCATACAAAAAGAAGAAGAAGAAGAAGGAAGGAACTCATTCATTACAAGAAAAATCAAGCTATAAGAATCAAAAATCCATAAATCAAACTTCAACTTTCGTAAATAGAAAGCCAAAAGATTCATCACGTAAATGATCAAGATGTGTATATTAAGGGTTCATGAATCAAATCACTATTTTTGTAAATGGATAGAAGAAGGATTCATGATTATCACACAAGAATCAAGTATACCAAAAATCCATAAATGAAAACTCTTCTTTTGTAAGTAAAGGGGTGTTATAGGAAAATCTCATCAAATGACGGAACAAGTGTATGAAAAATCCATGCAAGAAAGCGATA
This sequence comes from Musa beccarii, assembly GCA_024322285.1. Classification (NCBI taxonomy): domain Eukaryota; kingdom Viridiplantae; phylum Streptophyta; class Magnoliopsida; order Zingiberales; family Musaceae; genus Musa; species Musa beccarii. The sequence continues at coordinate 58,980,468 of CM044398.1, forward strand.
GGAAATGATCTCGATAAAAAACTCAATTTTCAAAAGTCAAAAAATCTAAAAAATGTATAAGAAAACTTATGCATTCGAAAAATTTAACATACCAAATTCTCTTTTAATAAAATCAAATTATTCCTCATTTGAAGGTTTTGTAAAAATATCAACTAATTGATGTTTCGTATCAATAAATTCTAAAGATATATCATGGTTATTAACATGATCTCATATAAAACGATGCCTAATATCAATATGTTTAGTTCTAGAGTGTTGAATGAGATTTTTCGTTAAACATATTGCACTAGTGTTATCACATTTTATAGGGATTTTTTCAAGTGAATTCCGTAATTTTCTAATATGTTTTTCATCCATATAACTTGTGTATAACATGCACTTGCTGCTATATATTCAGCTTCGGTTGTAGATAGTGCAATCGAATTCTATTTCTTGGAAGACCAAGAGATAAGTGCATGACTTAAGAATTGATATGTTCTAGATGTGCTTTTTCTATCTATTCAACATCTAACAAAATCAGCATCGGCATAAGCAATTAATTCAAAATTCTTAGACTTTGGATACTATAATCCTAGATTAGGAGTTCCTTTTAGGTATCTAAAGATCCTTTTAATAGCTTTAAAGTGAGATAGTTTGGGATTAGATTGAAATCTTGCACAAAGTCCAACACTAAACATAATGTCTAGTTTAGTTGCGGTGAGGTATAGTAAACCATCTATCATACCCCAATAAGTTTTTGTATCAAAGTTTCCTCCATTATCATCCATATCTAACTTATTGAAAATGCTCATTGGTGTATTGATAGCCTTTGAACGATCCATCTTGAATCGTTTTACCAAATCTAATGCATATTTAGTTTGACTAAGAAAAATTTCATCACTTAGTTGCCTGATTGTAAACCTAAGAAAATAGTTAATTTACCCATTAAACTCATTTTGAACTATTGGCTTATACTTTTGATAAAAGATTCACATAAAGACTCATTCGTAGAACCAAAAATAATATTGTCAACATAAATTTGAACAACAAGAAAATTATTTTTAAAATTTTTAATAAATAATATAGCATCGACCTTACCTTTTAAGAAATTATTTTGAATAAGGAAAGAACTAAATCTCTCACACCAAGCCCTTGGGGCTTATTTCAATCCATAGAGAGCCTTAGATAACTTAAACACATGATTAGGAAAAAGAGCATCCTCAAATCTAGGTGGCTGTTAAACATAAACTTCTTCGAAAATAAATATATTTAAAAAAGTATTTTTTATTTAATCTCAGATTTTGATGATGAAATTAATTGATTGTATTTAAGATCTAATCTGTGTTTTAAGTGATGCAAGACTACCTTCGATCAGGATTTAGACAATTGAAGCAAGAAGAATCGATATTGCGTTGGAGGAGAACAAGTTAGAAGATTGGATGTTGAGCGAAGGATTGGTCAACATATCGGTAGAAGGCTTCAGATAAGGGATTCAAGCATCGAGCCAAGATGAACTACATTGTGCCAAGGAGATCGGGGTTACAAAGGACAACTACCAATTGGGCAATAGGCCACAATAGAGGATGATGTGCCGAAGAATCGGATGAAGCGTCGATGGACCAATGACATGTTGGGTAACAAATTCAATTAAAGCTTTGTAATAATTATCTAGATCGAAGTAGGATTAGAGTATAATTGGGTTAGAACAGGGCCAACTCAGTTAGGGGCCAATTAGGCCCATAATCGAACTAGTTTGGGCTGGACTCATGGTCCAAATAGTATTGTTGAACCCTATCTAATGATGGCACCACCAGAACTAGGCAGTGGAACCGTCGAGGGCTTAGTTTCCCAAGTGTTTGGGCAATGGTACCACTTGGGTCCAATAGCCGAGACCCTATCTAGTGGTGGTACCGCTAGACTAGGTGGTGGTACAGCTAGACTATACGGTAGTACTACCCAGTGTTAGGCAGCCTAAGCGGTGGTATAGCCAAACTAGATGGTGGTACCGCTCAGTATCAGAAAGCCTAGGTGGTGGTACTGCCCAGCACTAGCGATGCCCCACTAGTACCCCAAAATTTTGGAGTGTTTAAATTTTGACTCCAAGATTTGAAGCCACTTAGGGTCTATAAATACCCTAGTTATTCTTGCTTGGAATAACAAAAATTGGGCAAAAAAATAAAGGAAAAATTTTGTGATTTTATGTGTAAAAATTCCTCCTCCGAAATCTTAAAAGTAGTCCCTAAGAGAGGTGGTTGAGGGAAGACTTGTAAAAGAAAGAGTTTGTAAGAGTAGTTAGTCTTCGCCCAATTGAAAGAAGACTACTATTAGATACCGATGGCCCCAACGAAGGAGGAATTAGGAGTGGACGTAGGTCGGATGACCGAACCACTATAAACATCAGTGTGTATTTTCTATTCTGTCTTTCTTTATCATTGCCTTTACTTTCTAAGCTAATTGCTCACTTTTCTACTATTATCTTTCACTTATAAATCTTTTTAAGTTAAAATGCACTTGATATTGCTTTTCGTTAAATGAAATATTTTTACCAAAATGAGTTTTCCAAAATCGTGAATTGACGAATGTATTAACCGCTGTACTAATTCACCCCCCCACCCCCCTTTAATGTCATTCTTGATCCTAACAATTGGTATCAGAGCTATGGTATTTCTCATTTAAATTAACACCTAAGAGAAATGGCTCTTTTCAGCTTTCAAGAGGGTTATTCTATTGTTTGTCCTCCCATGTTCAATGGGATAGACTACACTTATTGAAAAACTCGAATAAGGGTTTTCTTGCTTTTCTTGGATTTAATTTATAGAATATTGTCAACAATAGATTTAAAAAATCTTCTCTTCCGATGAATGATTGGAATGATTTGGAGAAGAAGACTTTCTCTTTGAATATAAAAGCTATGAATGTCTTATTTTATGCATTGGATAAAAATGAGTTTAATCAGATTTCGACTTGTGAAACTGCACACGACATTTGGCATATACTTGAAATCATGCACGAAGGCACAAGTAGAGTCAAAGACTTAAAAATAAATATTTTGATACATAATTTTGAACTTTTTCAAATGGCACCAAGCGAAAGTATTGGTGACATGTACACCTATTTTACGGATGTCGTCAATAGTTTAAAAGCCCTTGGTAAATCTTTTTTAAGTTTTAAAATTACAAATAAAATTTTAAGATCCCTTCCAAAAAGTTGGGATCTGAAAGTTACTTTCATTCAAGAGGCAAAAGATTTAAATAATTTTTCATTTAAAGAACTCATCGGGTCTTTGACATGATGAACATGAGAACCACCAGTTGAAAAATAGCCTCCAATGGTCTCGCTTGGTTTCTTACGAAACAATTCATAACTATAAACCAAAAGATTGATTTTTGACTCCTTAACTCTACTTGTGCCTTCATGTGTGATTTTAAGTATATGCCAAATGTCATAAGCCATTTCATAAATAGAAACTCGATTGAATTCATCTTTATCCAAAGTACAAAACAAAGCATACATAGCTTTGGCATTCAAAGAAAAAGTCTTCTTCTCCAAATCATTTCATTCATTCACTAGAAGAGAAGACTTTTAAAATTCATTATCAACAATATTCCATAACTCGAAATCCATAGAAATCAAGAAAATCCTCATTCTAGTTTTCTAATATGTGTAATCCGTCCCATTGAACATGAGAGGGAGTGTGATAGAATGACCCTCTTGATTGCCGACAAAAGCTATCTCTCTTGGGTTTTAAATCAAATTGAGAGTAGCCTCGCTCTTATACCAATTGTTAGGATCAAAATGGTACTAAGAGGGGGGGGGTGTGAATTAGTGTGTATGTTAAAAATGGTTGCGATTCAAAATCTTTTTGGGTTGATAAAAATGTATCGATGAAATTATATCGAGAAGATATCAACTTGAAGTAAATGTAAAATTCAAAAAGCAGCTAAGTAATGAAATTAAGTAGCAAGGAAAGAACATGTCGAATTTATAGCGGTTCAGTCATTGTGACCTACATCTACTTTCGATTCCTCCTCCATTGAGATCACTAGCTTCCACTATTGATCTTCATTTAATGGGTGAAGATCAATCACCCCTTTTATAGACCTTTTCTCCTTTTAGTAGGTTTAAGAGTTAACCTTTTTATAATTCGCTCACTTCTCCTTATACAAATTTCTAAGCTAGAACTGGTGGAGGTAAACTATCAAAATTATAATAGTGTTTTTACAAAGGTCTCAGTTTTTTTGTTCACTTTTCTATGCTCCACAAGCAAAAAAGTATGGGGTATTTATAGGTCTTAATTAGTTAAAAAATAGACAAAAAAGGGTCTTATCTTTTCGGAGTACTAGCGGTACCACCACTTGTGCTGGACGATACCACTGCCCAGTCTAGTGGTACTACCGTTAGACAAAGTCTCGGCTACTAAACCTAAGCGGTACCACCGTCGGCTTGGGCAGTATCATTGCCTAATAGCATTAACCATCGATAGTATCACTGCCTAAACCTCTTAGGAGACTGAGCCCAAGGCGAACCACCACCAAGTTCTATCGGTGCCATCATTAGACAGGATCTAGGTTACTATTTGGGCTATAAGTCTAGCCCAAACTAATCCTGATTCAAGCCCAATTAGCTCCTAACAAAGTTGTGAGATTACCTCCTAATCCTAACTCAAATTATGTCTTAACTATGATAATTAGGACATTAACTAAGAAAATTAAGTCTGATATGTTAAATGTTCTTCTGGCGAAATCCTAGTAAGCATCCGGTGGACTTTTGACGGACTCTTGATAATCTTCCAATGGACTCTTGATAATCTTCCAGTGGACTCCAGGCAAGCTTTTGAACTCTCGACGATCTTCTCGGTAAACTCCAACGAGCTTCTCGGCGAGCTCCCAACGAGCTTCTCGGTGAGCTCCTGATGAACTTCTTGGCGAGCTCCCAACGAGCTTCTCGGTGACTCCGATACAATATCTGCTTTATTCCTTACGCATTATCATAGTTAATCTTGCAACACTTTTCTCAATATATGGATTAGATCAATAATTTAATAATTGATTTAATTATCAAAATCTGAAAATCAATAGGTAACACATCTTTCTTATACGTGCAATTTTTTGGTTTTGCGAGTTTTTATGCACCAATCTTTGCACAAGAATAAAAACCTTATTTTCTATTGAAATCTTAAATTTTTATTTTCTGTTCTTCCACTACACCTATAATGTTGCCCTAGATTTCCCTACAGTGGTATCAGAGTTAGGTTATTCGTGCGAAAGATTAGCTTTTAAACTACGTGTATTGTGTTCAATTATATAGAATTATTTTTGCATGATTGCTATGATTTTTTATCATAGTTTATAGATTTAGACTGAACCCTTTTGTTAGGATCAAGATGACATTAAGAGGGGGGGGGGTGAATTAGTTCGTACCTTAAAACAGTTAGGATTCGAAATCCTTTCGGGTTGATAAAAAAAATGTATCGATGAAATCGTATCAAGAAGATATCGACTTGAAGTAAATGTAAAATACAAAAAATAGCTAAGTAATGAAAGCAAATAGCAAGGAAAGAAACACCGGATTTATAGTGGTTTGATCGTTGTGACCTACATCCACTTCCGGTTCCACCTTTGTTGAGGTCACGGCTTCCACTATTGATCTTCCTCCAATGGGCGAAGATCAATCACCCCTTTTATAGATCTTTTTTCCTTTTAGCAGGTTCAGCAGTTAATCTTTTTGTAATTCGCTTACTTCTCCTTATATAAAATTCTAAGCTAGAACTGGTTAAGGTGACCTCTTAAAAATTTACAATAGTGTTTTTACTAAGATCTTAGTTTTTTTATTCACTTTTCTATACTCCACAAGTAGAAAAGTGTAGGGTATTTATAGGCCTCAATTGATTTCAAAAATGGAGCTAAAAAAGGTCTTATCCTAGACTTTCAAGGTACTAGTAGTACCATCACCAATACTCTTTTACATTAGGTAGTACCACCGCCCAGTCTAGCAGTACTACTACCAGACAGAGTCTCAACTATTGGACCTAAGTGGGTACCAACGCTTGGCAACATTAACTGCCGGCGGTACCACCATCCAATCTAGGTGGTGGGCACCACCCAGACTTCTTAGGAGACTAAGTCTTGGACAATTCTATCACCCAGTCTTGGCGGTGCCAATGCTAGATAGGATCAAGGTTACTATTTGGGCCATCAGTCTAGCCCAAACCAGTCCTGATGCGGAGCCAATTGGCCCCTAATTGAGTTAGTGGGATTATCTCCCAATCCTATCCCAAACTAAGTCCAAACTATGATAATTAAGATATTAATAAAGAAAATTAAGTCCGGTATATCAAATGTTTTTCCGGTGAAATCCTGGCAAGCTTCTAGTGATCTTTCGGTAAACTTTCGATGGATTCTCGATGATCTTCCGGCGGACTCCCGGCAAGCTCTTTGCTAGTTATAGGTGCCCTATAACCCAATCACATGAGTGATGACACTTGTAACACATTGCATCAATCTTTTTACTTATGATTATTGATATTATCTAGATGTATATTGTAATGTCCTTGGATCTATGCAATAGGAATCGGATCATGATGAGATCATGATAATGAGACCGATTCACCTTTAAACACAGACCCTAAATCATCCCGATCATAGGTTACTCGAGAAGGATATTGAGATAACTAGACAGACTGATATGCTGTATACCCATCCATATGATGGAGATGGCTAATCTCATAGCTACTCGTGTGGGGACACTAAGGGTACAGTACAGGTGCTCATTGAAGAATGAGTTCACTGACTGATCAGCTTACGGAATGTTGGATTGTTATTCATACCTCATGTCAAACAGTGATTCCATAGTCCCAATAGTGTATTTGGTCTTTAGACTTAGGACATCAAATATGCCTTGTATGAATACTCCATTCTTTGATGCTAGACTTACTAGTTTAGAAAGTTCCAAATCTGGTATAGTTGGTTCTCGAGAATGGTAGCTAACTTTATGAAAGCAATTGAGTATCAATAGAGGATCATCCGCTTTTGATATCATGAGAGGAATATCCCATATATTCTTTCTCAAGCAAATCCCTAGTCAGGGTCATTCGGATTGAGAGAGAAAGAGTTCTCCGAGAGAATCCGATTAGAACGAGACTCGACTACAAACCATATGGGCTTGACAGCACTATGCTCGATATACGATCTCTAGGATATTAGATGGATAAGAGACTATAGGTATATGGTAACTAAGGACAAATAGGTCCAAAGGATTGGATTCCCCTATATCGTCTAGGGACTGCAGCGTAGTGGCCTAGTACGTCCATAGTCGATGAGTCGAGTGAATTATTATGGAGATAATAATTCCCTAAGTCAAAAGGAATTCTAACTTGTATGACTCACGGCCAGCTCGATATTGGGCCTAGAGGGTCACACATATATGGTAGGTATTGCGATGAGTAGAGGTTCGGATATGAGATATCCATCGAGGCACCTATCTTATTAGATATCCAATAAGCCCCTGAATTATTAGATCCCATTAATGAGATCCAATAACAACTAGATTATTGGGTAGAGACCCATTAATCTAAGAGGCTTAGGTAATTGGATGGAGATCCAATATCCAATAGGGTAGGATCCATTAGGGTTTACAGGGAGCCTCTATAAATAGAAGGGAACCAAAAGTCCATAGGCTGGGGTCTTCTTAGTGGCTACCTCCTATTCTTCTCTCTCTAGAGAGGAGCATCTTCATAGTCACTACCGTGTGGATCACCGCTAGAGAGAAGGACGCTTGACCTCCTTCATCCACCCCATAGATCTATAGGAATTTAAGGATATACGATCTCCCAGGGTATTATCTTTTCATATATGTAGTTTTGGATTCACAGATTTGCTTTTTCGCATTGATCTTCACACGACGATGAACCTTTTGTGGAAATCTAGGATGTTTTATTTTTTATTTTTTCACTGTGCATGAAATGTCACCCTAGGATTTCTCAATAGTGGTATCAGAGCCAGGTTGTTCATGCGAAGATCAGATTTTAACTACATGTTTTATATTTTAGAGATGCTTTTGATGTCAAAATCGTTAATGCAAAAGCAGAAAAAGCTTGCTGCCATTGCAGATGGTAGCTTTGATCGCACGTAGTCAGCCATACTGCCGGTGACCTACGAGATAATGCCAATGGTCTACAGGCTGCAAGCAAGTGCCAGCTTGCAGGTGACCTGCCCACAAGGGCTAGCGTTGCCTACGAGCACTACGCCCACATGCAGAAACGCCTATAAGGGCAACACTATAGGGGCACCCGCTCATTGGGATGGCACCACTTGCGGGCTACCCGTAGCAGGGGTAGTGCCTACGGGCACTATGCCCACATGTTGCGGTGGAATTGCCCGCAAGCGAGCCCATGCCCGTAGGTGAGCCGCCGACGGGCATGGGCAGCACCCCATCTCGCCCCCCATGTAAAGGCCATCGTCGGCAAGGTGGCGACGGTCACACTGCAACGCAGGTAGGGAAGGGATTAGTTTTTTTGGGCCTAGGAATTTCAAAATTTTCAATTTCTATCCCTTTTGGTCGAATGACCAAAATACCCTTTATAATTTAAAAAATTTCTTATATGTCCTTGATTTCAAAAAAATATTAGTTAATTAAAAGGTTTAATTAACTATTATTATTTATCTAGTAGTCCTACATGATGATGATGTGTACATGTGATGTATAATGTGGACAAATGATCATGGACCGTGTGATATGTGTACTTGTGATTATTATTATTATTAGGACCTACGAACCTTTATTTTTCTCATTTATTATCGGACCTGCATGCCTATAATTATATTATAATTACACAAGGATGCACAGCGGGAGCATGGAAGTGATAGCGAGCGTGGAAGTGATAGCCGGATCCATGAGACCGAGATGGACGATCGCGACGCATAGTGATGCGTTGAAATGCCGATGAAATCGACGAGGTGAGATGGATGATCACAGGGCATGGAGATGCGCCAATACACACATAGATCTTGATGTGTGTGATTGGGCCCATTGGCTCAGGCTTGATCACATTAGAATGTGGTCCATGATCATCTAGTGTGATTACTCATAAGATGTATGATTGGTTATACACCTACTAGATATATACGTTTGCATGTGATGTAGATATATATTAAATATGTATGTGTGTGACACCTCATACTAGGAGATCAAATCTAAAATCCCCTCTTTGATAATACTAAGTTGGTAAACGTGAGGTAATTAGATTGACCCACGTGGCCTTCCATTATTATAGGTAGGAATTGATTCCTAGTGTAGGTTGAGTTGGTCGAGTCTCTTGAGACTCACCTATATCATGATTCGCTATCTTATCTATGATATAGAGATGTCACCAGTGACCTGAGGACATGGTATGCTTGGTCGAGTCCCTCAAGGGTATATCATCGAATCAAACTCGATGGTGATGACTTAACTGAACATCATGGTTGGTCGAGTCCCTCGAGGCCATGGTGGTTCAGAGGTCGAATAGAATGGGAATCACAAGGAGGTGTGATCGGCAAGAGTTGCCTACCTTTTGGTCTTAGTGTGATTGGTCGAGTCCCTCGAGGTTATACTAAGATACTGATTGGATCTCGATCCCCACTAGAAGTCTGTCGGAGACTTTTGTTTCACGTGCTAAGGGTATCGCATGACTCGCTAGAAAAATAGTGGGAGCAAATCAAGATAGAAGATCAAATTTTGATTATTTATATTTATGTAAAATCTGCATGTTATTTATTTTTGTTGCATCTTTATTTTTTAGAAAATGTCTCGATTAGACTCACTGTGTGGCATACTTGATGCCAATTGTCTCATTGGTCCAAATTATATAGATTAATTCCATAACTTGAGAATATTTCTCACAGCAAATAAAGTCGCATATGTCCTTGATATAGTGATACTAACGCCCAAGGGGCAAGTGAGGATGAGATCACTCGCTAGGTGAAGTGTACAAATGACTCTACTCTTACTCAGTGTTATATGTTGGGCTCCATAAATCCCAAGTTACAGAGACAACATGAAAAGATGAATGTCAGATCCATACTCTTGTATCTCCGTAAATTATTTGAGAAATAGAGAAGAACTCAATGATATGAGATATCGAAGAGCCTCTTCTACAGTAGGATGACTAAGATGATACTAGTTCAGAACCGTGTCCTTAAGATGATTGAGTAGATAGAGAAACTCACAGATCTATGAATGGTCCTAGAGGATAACCTGTGTGGATCTTATACCTCAGTCCTTACTAGATTCCTTTTTATAGTTCTCTATACTGGTAAGACCAGAAAGAAAAGAAAGACAATGAAGTCCCTTAAGAAGGGCAAGGGCAACGACAAGGGTAGACCGAGTAAAGCAAAAGTTACTATAAAAGACCTAGTAAAGGACAAAAGCCAGTTCTTCCACTATAGTAAATATGGGCATTGGAAGAGGAATTATAAGGAGTGTCTGGTAGAAAAGATGAAACCGAAGCTTGGAAAAGCTTCGAGTACATTCACGATCAATCTCCATTTGTTAGACTCATATGATAATACATGGGTATTGGATACCGGTAGTGCTTATCATATCTGCAATTGTTGCAAGTTATGGCAAGACCTAGGAGATTGATAAGAGGCAAGATGGACCTCAAGATAGATAATGGAGCAAGAGCTACTACTATTACTATTTGCGTGATCACCCTACATCTGCTTGGTGGAGCTACTATTACATTAGATGCATATTATTTTGTTCTCTCTATCATCAGAAACATTATTTCCATTTCATCTTTGACATTGAATAATTTTAAATAAGTTTTTGAGAATAATAGTTATTCAATTATTAAGGATGATGAGATCATGAAGAGAGGAACATTGCATAATAGTTTGATTATACTAGACAATACTCCACATATCATGAATATAAGTGAGTCCACGAGGAAATGAGATGAGGTGAACAGTGCATACTTATGGCATTGTAGGCTAGGTCATATCTATAAGGGAAGGATTCAAAAGTTGCTAACATATGGATACCTAGATCCATTTGACTCTGAATCATATGCAACTTATGAAACTTGCTTTCGTGGAAAGATGACAAACTCTCCATTTAGTGGATTTGGAGAGAGAGCCAATGAGTTGTTGGAACTTATATATAGTGATGTATGTGGTCCCATATCAACTCAAGCCATCGATGGTTATTCCTACTTCATTATTTTCACTAATGATTTCTCTAGGTATGGACATGTGTACTTGATGAAGTACAAGTCCAAAGCCTTCGAGAAATTTAGAGAGTATGAGAATGAATTAGAGATTCAGACTGGAAAGAGTATCAAGACTCTTCGATCAGGAGGTGAGTGCTTGAGTACAAGGTTCACCCAATTCCTCAAGGACTATGGGATTTTGTCCCAATGGATATCTCCTTATATACCCTAGCTTAATGGTGTATCTAAAAGGAGGAATCGTACATATTAGACATGGTGCAGTCAATGATGAGTTTCACCAACCTACTAGTCTCATTCTAGAGATATGCCCTAGAGTCTACAACTTACCTTCTGAACAAAGTTTCAACTAAGTTGGTAGGGTTTACACCATATGAGATATGGAAAGGAAAGCTCGATCTTAAAGTTGTTAAGATTTGGGGCTGCCCTACCCTCATTGATATTAGAATCAAGAGCGGCACTAAGAGGGGGGAGGGGGGTGAATTAGTGTAATAGATAAAAATTGATAATTTGAAGTGATTTCGTAAACTTTATACGTTGAGAAAATTTTGTCCGATGAAAATGATTTTGGCAAAATGTTGATTCAAGTGAGTTCATAAGAGAGTAGAGAAGGGAAGATTGAAAGATTATAGCCAAGTAAAAAATTAAATGCAATAAAGGAAATTTACGCACCAAGAGAAGAACGCAGTAATTTTATAGTGATTCGGTCGATTGAACTACATCCACTCCCGATACCTCCTTCGATGAGGTTACTGACTTCTACTATTGATCTTTCTTAAAGGAAAAAGATCAATCATCCCTTTTTATAGAACTTTACAATAGCTCACTCTTCATTTATAGAATTTTTACACTTGGAGAATCGAGGAGGTGAATACTCATTTTTTTAAAAGCTATTTCACTATAGTTTTGGCTCAATTCTTATCACTTTTCAATGTGATTTACAAGTTGAGAAGTAAGAGATATTTATAGCTTCAATTGGCTTAAAAAATAGAGCCAAAAAAGGTCCTATCCTGAATTTTTGGGTGCTGGCGGTACCATCGCTTATCACTAGCAGTACCACCGCCAGTTAACCCTAACACTTGGTGGTACCATCGCCTAGTCTAGCAGTACTATGCCAGAGCAAAGCTTCAGGTTCTATGGTGGAGCGGTACCATCGATTGACAGGCAGTACCACCGCTTGGCAGTTAATAACTACCGATAGTACCACCGCTTGACTTACGTGGTACCACCACCTAGGCTCCTGGGAACCTGGTCCTTGGGTAGTTCCATAGCCCTAGTCTGGCGGTGGCACCGCCAGATAGGGTCCAGCAACCTAGATGGGCCTTAAATTTGGCCCAATCCAATTCAATCTCGAGCCCAATTGGCCCCTACTAGGGTTAATGGGGTTACCTCCCAATCTTAACCATAATTATGTGCTAACTACGAAATTAAAGATATTTTCTAAGCAGAAGCACAATCTGGCATGTCAAGACTTCTTCTGACAAGCTTCCGGTGAACTTCCGACGGACTTTCGATAAACTCTCGGATATCTTCCGGTGGACTCCTGATAGGCTCCTGGACTTCACGACGATCTTAGCGAGTTCTGAAGAGTCTTCTTTGTCAAGCTCTAATCTTTCTAGGTGAGCTCCATGAATTTCTGATGAACCTTCTGACAAACTCTCGAATATCTTCCAATGGACTCCTAACAAGCTCTTGGACTTCACGACGATCTTGGCGAGTTCTGATGAGTTTTCTTTGTCAAGCTCTGATCTTTCTAGGTGAGCTCCATGAACTTTCGATAAACCTTTCGATGTTCTGACAAACCCTTCGACAAGCTCCCGACTCATTCTCAGCCAATTCCAGTAGTACTCTCGATGAACCTTCGGACTTTTTGTGAACTCTCGAACTCCTAACGATTTGATTGTACTTGACTCTGGTACTTTATTTTGCTTTATGTCTTCATCACTATCGTAGTTAATCTTGTACACTTTTCTTAACATATAGATTAGATCAAATAACTTATCAATTGACTTCATCATCAAAATATGAGATTCAACAATCTCCCCCTTTTTGATGATAATAATTAATTGATGACGGAGTTAACCTTAAGTCCCCCTATCTATATGCTATACTTGAGAAAAGAAACATTTGAATTCAAACCCCTTGAATTCAAGCCCAATCCGATAAATTACATACATTTGAACTTGTCGACATGCTCAACAAGCATGATTTTTTTATCTAAAATATGATACTTCATATTTTTCACAATACGAAAATGATATCAAGGCATGACATCCATTTTCAAGTCCAATGTTGAATGATGATAGACAATAATCATTTCAACAAATGATACCAACTTTAATTTTAAAATTTTGTAAGAATCAAATGGTATCAAATAATAGTTCGCAAATCTAAGGCATGATATCAATTAACGATACATCATTCAATTTTACAAAAATGAAACCAAATTATCATATCAAGGCATGATACCAAATTCAAGTATGATAAATAAGCATGATAACGATCATAAAAAAATTATCATTTTAAGCATACATGATTCATTTCAATCATTCGTGATGCATACGATACATTTCATAAATTTACAATAAATTATACTACACTTCAAATATTTGTGATGCTTTTGATGATACAAAGCATTTTACAATACAAGGCATGGCAATGTTTTACGATTCAAAGTATGTAATCAATTTGCTTTTATGATACAAACACTTTTACAAATTGCATTTTACGATACAAATCATGCCATCAAGTTGTCACGACCCCCCAAATCATCACATTCAGGAGGTGTGATCCTATCTTAAATCCATAATAATATAATTCATCAACAATTCATTCCAAGATCCAATCTAACAATTTGAGGATACTAAGAACCATTCAAATCAATTTTCACAATTCATCAACCTGTACATTTCATAAAATCATACTCCACTTCCCTTAGATATTCATAAAATCCAAAGTTAACTCAACTAAACATCAACCACAACACAAATCCATAATCGTAGAAATATATACAATCACAAAAATAATATTAACCACAAGTTCATATCTTTATACAATTTAAACTTATCATTCTATCAACATGAGCGGTCCTTTAAACTTTTAGAACACATAAGTATCAATATATCCTTAACATTTCATTAGAAGTAAAGTATACTACACATCAAAAACCTATCAACCAACAAAGATTAGCCCAAAAATCTTCTAGCCTTTCACTGCTTCAACCCAATTCTAGCTTTTCAGTGCGTGACAAGCTAATCTAAAAAATTTATATAACAATGAGGTGAGCATAAAGAGCTCAATAAGTAACTAACATATCCATGGCGATAGGAGAAGTTCAAGTAGTCTTGGTATCAAAATACAAAAGCGTAGATACAAGTGTTCAATGAAAAGCATCTCATTTGATATAAAATCACAAAGGGTTACCTCATTCGAAACCAACATTATACATAACAATAGGAGAAAGAAAATTAGAGCATTTCATTAACAAAAGAAGCATTTATGTGCATATCAAAGGTGTAAGAGTGTTTAGGAGCATAACAATGACATACGAAACACTTGAAAGTATAACAAGTGAACCGAATAACAAACACAAGCTTGTATGTCATTTTTGATGTAGCATGCATTCCATTTTTATCCAAAGCATAAATATAATCTCATAAGCAAATCTTTGGATATCATATCAAAAAACATAAAGGGTGCTGTGGGACCACATACATAACGTGATTCATCCATTTCTTGATGACCACCAAACATAAGTCTCCCACGTCTGGGAGCTTCATCCACCCACGTCTGTGTGAAGTCTATGGGGCTGGCAGAGCAATCACAGGCTCTAAGCATAACTCCCTTTACCATTTCTGGCAAAGGTTCACATTATCCCACAAGACACCAGAGTACAAAAGAGTAGTACAAACAATAATATTGGCACATATCGAAAGCACATGCGGAATAATGAAAATATGCGTGTGCCTTTACGAAACAAGATAATGCAAACATGAACATTACATACTAGATTTTTGGTATACAAACAATTTCAGGATGAACAATACAAGAATTTCAAAGGACTAATATAAAGCTTAATTGAAGAAGAATTTAGCAGAAATTTGATTTCCAATAGGATGCAACTTGAATAGGCAAAACACAACAAAGTTTCAATTCTAGCAAAATTTGAGAGGTACATTTCCTGAATTGTTTGAGTGACCAAATATGCTTCAATTCACTCATAATAGGTGTCATTGGAAAGCTGTATCAAACATTTTCAGATGAACTTGGATATGTAAATTTTTTAGTTCCTAACAGGAAGTTACAATAAATAGAGTAAAGAAAGGTCATAATTGATCATCTCTATTTTACAGAATTGGTAGAATCAATTTAAACTGATGTTTTAGAGGACAAACAAACTTCAAAATTTTCAAATTAGGTGTCAAAAGAAAGATATAAAAATCTAGTATCCAAAGAATCAAGTTTTGTATAATTCAGAATTTTTATCAGAGAGTTATAAGCTATTTAGTAACAGAAGGTTAGGAGCTGTAGTATCTGTTTCACCGAATACATGAGATCTTTTCATTCACATATTTGGATAGGTAAATTTACTCCAAATCTTTTAATTTTTTTATATCAAATGAAAGCTCTATAAGTCTTCTTTCGTTTAAAAAAGGTTTTTTCTCAATTAGAATTTGATACAAAAAGTTATGGCCACAAGAGTACTGAAAGGTCAAAAAATCTAAAGAATTTCAGATTCAACATTTGATGTATAAATGGCATAGATATCTTACATGAAGCCATAATCTTCCAATTTTATCAAAATCAAGATGAAAATAAAGATCAAAATTTATTTCTAAGATGGGATTAGAACACTCGCCTTAAAAAGTTTTAATTCCTAAATGTGGGGGAATTGATGCAAAACCTTGAGCCAAGACAAAAGTTCTCATTCTTCTCCTTTATTTCCTTCTCCTTCTCTTCTATGTTGGCTGCAAGCTTCCCACCTCTTTGTTAAGTTTTCTTTAACTCCTTATATATTTGCTTAACTTTTGGCTAATGAAAAGATAGGTGACAAGCATGCATGAGGAAAACATATGTCATCCACATAATTAACACAAGTGGCTCATTCTTAGGTTAGCTAATGCCACTTGTCCTCTCTTTTTCTTTCTTTCTTTTTTTTTTAAAACCGAATACCAATCTTTCATAAATCCTATCTAATTATTAATATTCACATTTTGGTCCCTAACACTAAACTTTTAATATAAAAATATTTAGTGCTAAAGGATTATTAAAAAAAATCCTCATATTTACAAATAAGTCCTTATAAATTTTTTTCAAAAATGAGGGATGTTACACAAGTTATCATCAATTTGTCACATTTCTCTCCCTTTGTCATCAACAAAAAGGAAATGGGCCATTGATACCAAATGTTACGAGAGAATTTTTTTTGTGAAAGTGGCAAAAAGAGAAGGGATAAATCCATGATTCCATCAAGAAGACTTAAATTTTTATGAATAACGAAAAGCAATTCATTCATGCTATTAAAAATTCATGCCATAGAAAGAGATTCGTAAAGTAAAAAAGATAGATCATTGAAGCAAAAATTAATAAAAATTTATACTTTACATCAAGAGCTCATATCTTAAAAATTCATACAAGAGTCATTAATGTCCATATTTCATGAGGTAGAAAATAAGTCATTCAAGCACCAAAACTCATGATAAGAGTCATGATATAAATGATATTTCCATTCATACATGAAATTGAATCCTTATTTAGTGAATGAAATCCGCATTGAATTTAAGAAAAAGAGCATCCAAAAATTCATAAAGGGCTCACAACATAAAGATATGTATAAAAAGAAGAATTTCACGAGTCATGAAAGTAATTTGTTTAAATTATCAAGAATTTATCAATTTAAAATTTCATGACATAAAAATGTGAAAAATAAATCATGAAGGCCATTTGTTCAAGTCTATGGAAATTGAATTCATCAAGAACTAATGACCCAATTAGTTCTTCGAGATGGAAGTTCTTTAAGTCCTTGGCCTCTTGAATGATCGTTACTTTAGAATCCCAACTCTTTAGAAGGGATCTTAAAATTTTAGTTACAAGTTTAAAATTAGAAAAACTTTTGCCAAGTGCTTTTAGTCCATTAACAACATCCGTAAACTGGGTGTATATGTCTCAAATGGACTCACTTGGTTTCATTCAAAATAACTCATAAGAATATACTAAAAGATTGATTTTGAACTCTTTCACTCGACTAGTACCTTCGTGTGTGATTTCAAGAGTATGCCAAATATCGAAAGCCGTTTCGTAAATTAAAACACGATTAAATTTATTTATCTATGGCGCAAAACAAGGCATTCATAGCCTTGGCATTAAAAGCAAAAGTCTTCTTCTTTGACTCATTCCTGTTAGGATCAAGAGTGGCTCTAAGAGGGGGGGGTTAATTAGTGCAATAGTTAAAAATCGATGATCTAAATCGATTCTGAAAAAATTTGTGCATTGAAAAGTTTTGTTTGACAAAAACAATTTCGATAAAGAGAATGATTCAAGTGAATACAAAAGAGAGTAAAAAAGGAGAGATTGAAAGATTACAGCCAATTAAAAATAAAAATTCAATAAATGTACATACGCACCAAGAGAAGAATGTAGCAATTTTATAGTGGTTCAATCAATTGACCTATGTCCACTTCTGAAACCTCTTTCGATGAGGTTATCGGCTTCCACTATCAATCCTTCTTGAAGGGGAACGATCAAATACCCATTTATAGAACTTTACAAGTGACTCACACCCTTTTATAGAATTTTAACACTTGGGAATTCAGGAAGTGAACACTCTAATTTTCAAGACTATTTCACTATAGTTTTGACTCAGTTAAATTATTTCACTATAGTTTTGACTTAGTTCTTATCACTTCTCAATGCGTTTTACCAACTGAGAAGTAAGGGATATTTATAGGCTCAATTGGCTTCAAAATTTGAGCTAAAAAAGGTCCCATCCTAGATTTTTGGGAGTTGGCGGTACTACCGCCTATCATTGGCGGTACCACCGCCAATTGACCTTGCCATTAGATGGTACCACCACCCAGTCTAGCAATATAACTACCCAGTTTGGTGGTACTACCACCAGAGCAGAGCCTTGGTTTCTGTGGAGGGGCGGTACCATCGCTTAACCAGCGGTATCACTACTTAACAAATGGTACCACCGCCTGACAGTTAATAACTACCGATAGTACCACTACCCAGTGCTTCAGGGAAACTGGTCCTTGGATAGTTCCACTACCCTAGTCTAGCGGTGCCACCACCAGACAGGGTCCAATCCAATTAATTTACAAGCCCAATTGGCCCCTACCAGTATTAAAGGATTAACACTTAATCCTAACCCTAATTATATACTATATATGAAATTAAAAACATATTCTAAGCAAACACATAATCCGGCACATCAAGACTTTTTCTAGCGAGCTTCTAGCGAACTTCTGGTGAACTTCCGGCGGACTTCTGATGAACCGTCGGACATATCCCGATGGACTTTCGGCAAGCTCCCAAACTTTACGACAACCTTGGTGAGTTCCGACGAGTCTTCTTTAGCAAGCTCTTATCTTTCTTAATGAGCTCTATGAACTTCCGACGAACCTTCCGGTGAACTTTCGACAACCCTTCGGCAAGCCCCCGATTCTTTCTCGGCCAATTTCAGTAGCACTTTTGATGAACCTTCGGACTTCCGATGAACTCTCAAACTCTCAATGATTGAATCATACTTAACTTTGACACTTTGCTTTATGTCTTCATCGCTATTGTAGTTAATCCTGTATACTTTTCTCAACATATGGATTAGATTAAATAACTTATCAATTGACTTCATCATCAAAATCTGAGATTCAATAATCTCCTCTTTTTTTATGATGACAATCAATTGATGATGGAGTTAACCTTAACTCCCCCTATCTATATGCCATATATGAGAAAAGAAACACTTGAATTCAAACCCCTCGAATTCAAGCCAAAACTAATAAGTTACATACGTTCAAACTTATCGACATGCTCAACAAGCATGATTTTTCATCCCAAAATACGATACTTCATATTTTTCACAATACGAAAATGATGTCAAGGCATGACATCCATTTTCAAGTCCAATGTTGAATGATGATAGACAATCATCATCTCAACAAATGATACAAACTTTAATTTTGAAATATTGTAATAATCAAATGATATCAAATAAAAATTCACAAGTCCAAGGCATTATATCAATTGATGGTACATCATTTCTATGATACACAAATGAAATCAAATTATCGTATTAAGGCATGATACCAAATTCAAGTAGAATAAATAAGCATGATACAATAACAATTATAGAAAAATTTATCATTTTAAGCATACATGAATCATTTGTGATGCATACGATATAGTTCATACATTTGTGAGACATTGCAATATACTTCAAGTATTTGTGATAACAATCATATTTCAAGCATTCACAATACATCCAAGCATTTTATGATACATTTTATCTCTTTACAACATAGCATATTTTAAACATGTAAAGTTGTGAAGTTGTTATCAATTGCCATATTTCTCCCCTTTTGTCATCAACAAAAAGGAAATTGGGCTATTGATACCAATTGTTATGATAGAATTATTTTTGAAAAAGAGTAAAAAGAGAAGGATAAATCCATGATTTCATCAAGAAGACTTCAAATTTCAAGACTAAAGCAATTCGTTCATCCTATTAAAAATTCATGCCATAGAAATAGATTCGTGAAGTAGAAAAGATAGATCATAGTAGCAAAAATTCATAAAAGTTTCCATAAAGTAAAATTCATTCAAGAGTTGTTAATATCCATATTTCCACAAAGTAAAATTCGTGAGGCAGAAAAGGGATCATTCAAGCACAAAATTCATAAAAAACTCATGATAAAGAGTCATGAATATCCGTTCAAGAAGAATTGAGATATTGAAAGCCATGAAAAGTTCAAGAGGTAATTTGTTCTAATGATCAAAAATTCATATCATCATAAGAGTTAACTCGGCATTTTCATGAAAAATTCATGAAGTGGAAAACAACCATTCAAGTTATGAAAAATTCATAAAAGCTCACAAAATTCACACAAGAGTTAAGAAATCTTTAAATTCACATTTAGAGAAATGAATAAAATCTGAATTGATTTCAAGAGAGCATTTAAGCTATTAAAAAATTTATGGGAGCTTCATCTTTTCATATAAAGTCCATGACATAAAAATATAAAACAATAGTTCCGTGTGTCATGAAAGCAATTTGTTTGAGTTATCAAGAATTTATCAAACTTCAAATTTCATGATATAAAAATATAAAAAGTAAATCATGAAAGTCATTCATTCACATCAATGGAAATTGAGAGAGGATAAAATCGATAGAATCAAATTCTCAAAGTCATTAAATGGGTATGATTCTAATTCAAAAATCATTAAATGTGAATCATCAATCAATGAGACAAGAGTATCAATCTGAGATTGGAGGAAGATAAAAATAAAAGATCTGTCGACAAAATTGTAAAGATGACACCAAGATAATATGAAATTGAAAAAGATGATACCAAGATAGGTGAAGGATCAAAATAAGTTCATGAAAATTGAAAAGATGATACTATAAAAAAAATTCCAGAAAAGGCATACGACAAACTCATGCATGCATTAGGATAATTTAGTATGCCTAATTCTCTTCTAATGAAGTCAAATTATTCTTCATTTAAAGGTTTTGTGAAAATATCCACTAATTGGTGTTTTGTATCAATAAATTCTAGAGTAACATCATCATTATTGACATGATCTCATATAAAGTAATGTCTAATGTCAATATGTTTAGTTCTAGAGTGTTGAATAAGATTTTTTGTTAAACATATAGCACTTGTGTTATCACATTTATGGGAATATTCCTTAAATGAATTCCATAATCTTCTAATATATTTTTCATCCAAACAACTTCTAATAAGGCATTCATAGCCTTGGCATTTAAAGAGAAAGTCTTCTTCTCCAACTCATTCCAATCATCATTGGAAGAGAAGACTTTTGAAAGCCATTTTTCATAATGTTCTATAATTCAAAATCCATATAAATTAAAAAGATTCTCATCCTAGTTTTCCAATATGTGTAATCCGTCTCATTAAACATGGGAGGATGTGTAATTGAATGACCCTCTTGATTATCAGTAAATATCATTTCTCTTGGGTTTCAAACCAAAATGAGAGTTGTTAGGGATCGAGCGGCACTAAGAGGGGGGGGCGGGTGAATTAGTGCAGCGGATAAAACGATAGATTTTTCAGCGATTTAAAACAAGCTTTGGAAACTTCGTACGAATGAATGCAACGTTTCGTTTGAACCCAGAAAGATTGCGTTTTAACTTTAAAGCATACGTAATAAGATGATAAGGAAGTTGAGTAAATGAGGCAGCAAGTAAGAATGGTTTGCAGCAAAGTAAATAGCAAGAACGTAAATGCAAACCAGATTTTTATAGTGGTTCGGTCATCCGATCTACATCCACTTCCGATTCCTCTTCGCTTGAAGCCACCAGCTTTCCACTAGCTATCCTCCTTCTAATGGACGAGGATGAACTCCCTCACAACACCTCTCCTTTTGACGGGCTTAGGAGATAACCCTTATAAAGCACTCTTACCCCTCTCTTGGACTAGAACACTCTTAAGACTTAGGGAAGATTTGATACACTTTCAAGAGAGTTTCTCCCTTCCTTTTTTTCAGTTCTAGACACCTTTCATCCAAGAATATGAGGGGTATTTATAGGCCTCAAAGTGATTCAAATTTAGAGCCCAAACTTGGAGCCAAAAATTTGAATCTTTTGAGTTTTTCGGTGTTGTCAGTCCCGGCAGACACCCAGGCGGGTGCTACGCTTTGCTACAAGAGTCGAGGCGCTACGATGAGCGGGCGCACTACTGAGATGGCGGCGCTAAGATGGCCAGGCGGTGCTACCGCCCAGCCGACAAGTTCTTTGGCGGTGCCACCACCCAGCATGCATGTACGTAGCATGCACGTAGCAGCACGCATGCTACTGGTTCGGTTTGGGCCAAAATTTTGGCCCAAACTCATCTTAATCAAGGCCCAATGGGCCCCCACTTTAGGTTATCTAATCCTAACCCAAAATACATGCTAACTACGAATTTTAAAGATGTTTCTTAAGCTATTACAAAGTCCACATAACAACTTCTTCCGGCGAGCTTCCGGTCAACTTCCGACGGTCTTCCGACGAAACTTCGGAAACTATTCCGCGGACTCACAGCAAGCTCTCGGACTTCACGATGATCTTGGCGAGTTCCCCCGAGCTTCTTTAGCAAGCTCTGATCTTTCTTGGCAAGCTCCGTGAACTTCCGACGAACCTCCCGGCGAACTTCCGAAAACCCTTCGGCAAGCTCCCTACTCATTCTCGGCTGGTTCCGGCAACGCTCCCAACGAATCTTCGGACTTCCGTTAAACAATCAAACTCCCAGCGATTCATCACACTTATCTTCGGCCCTTTGTTTCGCTTTACGTCTTCATCCCTATCGTAATCACTCCTGCACAAACAAACACCAAAAACTCTACTTCGATCTAGACAGTTATTACAACGCGAATTGACATTCAGTTGCCCGGCACATCATTGGTCGGCACTTCGTCCGATCCTTCGGCACATCGCCCTCTCTAGCGGCTTGTTGCCCAATCGACGGTTGACCTCCGCAACCTCGATATCCATGGTGCAACTCCGCACTTCTTGGCCCGATGCCTGACGTACGAAGCCTCCTGTCGATAGTCGATCGAACCTCTGGCTCGACATCCAATATCCTGACGTGATCACCTCTGGCGCAACGTCAATTCCTCCAGCATCAATTGTCTAATCCTGATCGATAGTAGACCTGCGTAACTCAACACGCAATTAGACCACAAATCATACTCAATTAGTTTCATCATCAAAATCCGAGATTCAACAATCTCCCCCTTTTTGATGATGACAACTAATTGATGACTAACGGAGTTAACCATAACTCTTCGGAGTTTAACACAAACTCCCCCTATCAATATGCAATTGATAGAACCCTTGGATTATCCCAAATCCAAGCAACATTCATTTATGTAGTGAGAAAACAACAAATCATCATGCAAATATAAAATATTCAATCAATGCATGAAGTCATCAATCTACTTCTCCCCCTATGTCATCAACAAAAAGGAGAAGTAACATTATAGCTAATTTTCAAGGATATGCAAATATTACAATATACTAGCTATCACATCATACAATATAACATCAAATAATACCATTCAATCATAGCAAGTTTCAAAGATGGGCAATGATGGTAATTTTCACTTGCTTGTTGAGATGTGCAAGTTGCACTTTCTTTGCTTCCTTTGCATGTTCTAGCTAGCAAAATTTTTCTTTGCAATACATAAGCTAGCAATAATTCTTCACCTCCTTTGTTTTGTCAAAAAGTGGAGTACAAATAGCCAATGCTTTGATCATGACAAGATAACAAATTTACAATATGAATTTTTAGCATATTAAGTCATGAATTCAAGGGAGTCAAAAATTAAGATATGAGATAAAAAGATGATAAGCAAGCAATCAATAATGATAAGCAAGCTAACATACTTTGCGACACGCAAGTTAGCTTCCTTTCAATTCTTCTCTTTTGTAACTAAGTTTTACCTTTACAAGCTATCAACTTTTGTTTACAATGAGCTAGCAATTATGTATGATCACTTTAAACATATATGCTAACTTTTCATTTAAACATACAAACATAAAGGCATGCAACATTTCAAATTTTTGAAGTTTTGCATTTTGCTTCTTTTGATATAGTCAAGATAGCAATATTTGCATTCTTTGAAATAGCAATCCTTCTTCTTCTTGTGAAATTGCAAGGTAGCAATTTTTCTCCCCCTTTGTCTTTGTCAAAAAGAAGGGAGGACTAAATGGCTAAAAATTTCAATCATTATACAAGTCATTTTTCATATCAATTAAAAGTTTGCATCAATAAAAATATACATCAATTGTTCAATCATTACATGATGCAAATAAGACAACAATGCAAAGAAATCATGTCATGACGGATATCAATATATAAATTCACAACCAAAAGATATCATTTATGATTCATAATTTTCTTTTTAGCAAGTTTAAAATTCATATTTATCAATTTTTTTAATTCAAGATAAATATCATACAATCAAGAATCATGATATATAAAAGCATATCAATATCAAGGATCAAATCATGATAACAAGTGCTAACATATTTTCTTTTCATTCACTTTCAAGCCATGATAAAAGATATGCAACCTAGAATCATGATGCATAAGAGCATAGCATTCTCATAGATCAAGTCATGATTCAATGATTCTTCATCATAAAGCAAATCAAATATTCAATTTACCACACAAGACAAAGAAATTATATCACTTCTAGGATCATGAAATATATGACATCAAGGCTCATGATCTATTTGAAAAGATATATCACAAAGAGTAACTAGATTCATGTATAAGAATTCCAAGTATCAAATATCAAAATATCAAGACTTGGATTATGACAAAGCTCATTCAAGTTCGAATCATCAAATTCATTATCGTAGTTTGTGAGATTCACAAATGATATAAACTTGAATTATTTTCCTCTTTAGTAAATGATAAAAAGAAGCATTTATTTTTGAGATTCAAAATGCTAGCCATTTGCATTAATCATGACAAGTGATACATCAAAAGTCTACATCATTATTTCAATCAACAAGTCATGAAGCATACAAAGTAGTATTGAAACATGAGAGAAAAGTTCAAATTATCAAATCATAATCAATTCATCGAAATCACTTCTATAATTTATGAGATTCTTAAGATATCATGAAATCATTAATCTCGATAAGATAGTAAATATAATTTCTTTATGTTTCATATAAGTATATCTTTTGCCTTTATATGCCAAATCAAAATATTCAAAACCGGAAGACAAACTTCATTATAAAAATTGTCAAAACAATACATTGTTTCAAGACATGAGATTTAACTTATCATGATAATGTGTTTCATTTTGTTTCAAACAAGTGTGCTCATATTTCAAAAGATGAGTATCAAATTTAAGACCAAAACATGAGTTTGTTATCAAGATATGATATCACAAAGTCATTAAGCATGATAACAAACTTTTAGTATTTTCATTTCAATGATGATTTCATAATGTATGTTCAAACATTTATATGGAACCCATCATTGTAGAAATTCAAAACATAAGTTTGTCATAAAATTCATCAAGATCATATGCATCAAACATCATGATAGTACATTTTCTCATCTTTATGAGTTTCAATTTAAGTGATTTGATCTTTCATAAGAATGTTAAAATTTTTTCATATGAAAATGTCATGCATCATATTCAAAAACGAAAATATCATCAAATCATTTTAATTCTTTCTTACATTAGTTATAACAAGATGATCGATGCTCAAATTTTTGATAAAATCATGCATCATTTTATAAATCTGAAAAATAATTTTCGTCATGAAAATCATCAAGTCCAAATATAATACACGGCAACATTAAAATCACATTTCTTTCATTTGGAAAATTTATGGGTTAGGTCATTATAATTGATTTCATGAAGATATGTATCATCTAAAAATTTTATCATAAAAAGGGTCAAGACCCATTAATCCAAGATAGAAGTTTTTAAATCAATATCATTTCAACAACTCAAGCATGATATAAAATCATCAAGCATCATATTTAGAGACAATGTAAACCATCAAGATACTCATGCATGGTTTAATCCTAAGCATTATCACAAATCTTACAATCATCATTCATATTTTTACTTTTTAAAAAGAAAAGCATAGTATAATTTCGAATATTTTTTTAATTTCTAAAAACACAAGAAAAGCATAAAAAAAATCCTACTAACTAAGTTAAGCATTCATGGAAATCATCAAGTAATTTCAAAATAATTCAAGGAAGTTAAGTTACTTACCTCATTGTCGAAGCCCATTAAAGCGTAGTTTGCTTCTTCTTTCCTTGATTCTTCTTGGTGAGTCTTCTTCTTCTTCATTGGTCTCTTCCTCCGTTCAAGTTCATTGTTGATTTTAGATTTTTGTTTAATGAACTTATTAAGATCGATTAAAAGTTCAAAGTCCTCTTCAATGCTCTCATCACTTGAGTCATCACTCAAGTGGCATATCATAGTTCGGAGTTCAAAAATCTTCTTGTTCTTTAGAAGGTGGTTCATGTGTTCATCATGTTCATCATATTCATCATGTTCCATTTCATAGGTCTTTAAAGACCCAATGAGTTCATCAATAGAATAATTATTTAGATCATTTGATTCTTGAATCGCCGTTATTTTAGGATCCCACCATTTTGAAAGGGATCTTAAGATCTTGTTAGTGAGTTCAAAATCCGAAAAACTTTTATCAAGACTTTTCAAGCTATTGACGACATCCGTGAAGCGGGTGTACATATCGTCGATAGATTTGCTTGGTGTCATTTGGAAGAGCTCAAAATCATGCAACAAGAGGTTTACTTTCGAGTCTTTAACTCTACTAGTTCCCTCATGCGTGATTTCAAGTGTTTGCCATATATCAAAAGCCGTTTCGCAAGAAGAAATTTGATTGAACTCATTTTTGTTCAAAGCACAAAATAAGGCATTCATAGCCTTTGCATTCAAAGAAAAAGATTTTCTCTCTAAGTCCGACCATTCGTTCGTCGGTTTAGAGGGAAGTTGAAAGCCGTTTTCGATGATACTCCACAAATCCAAATCCATTGAAAGCATGAAAACTCTCATTTGAGTTTTCCAATAAGTGTAGTCCGATCCGTTAAAGAACGGTGGACGAAAAACCGAAAAGCCCTCTTGAAAATCATTTAGAGCCATTTCTCACGGGTGTAAATCTGAAAGAGAAAGAACGTGGCTCTGATACCAATTGCTAGGGATCGAGCGGCACTAAGAGGGGGGGTGAATTAGTGCAGCGGATAAAACGATAGATTTTTCAGCAATTTAAAACAAGCTTTGGAAACTTCGTACGAATGAATGCAACGTTTCGTTTGACCCCGGAAAGATTACATTTTAACTTCAAAGCATACGTAATAAGATGATAAGGAAGTTGAGTAAATAAGGCAGCAAGTAAGAATGGTTTGTAGTAAAGTAAATAGCAAGAATGTAAATGCAAACCAGATTTTTATAGTGGTTCGGTCATCCGACCTACATCCACTTTCGATTCCTCTTCGCTTGAGGCCACCGGCTTTCCACTAGCTATCCTCCTTCTAATGGGCGAAAATGAACTCCCTCACAACACCTCTCCTTTTGACGGGCTTAGGAGATAACCCTTACAAAGCACTCTTACCCCTCTCTTGGACTTGAACACTCTTAAGACTTAGGGAAGATTTGACACACTTTCAAGAGAGTCTCCCCCTTCCTTTTTTTCAGTTCTAGACACCTTTCATCTAAGAATATGAGGGGTATTTATAGGCCTCGAAGTGATTCAAATTTGGAGCCTAAACTTGGAGCCAAAAATTTGAATCTTTTGAGTTTTTCGGTATTGTCAGTCCTGGCAGACACCCAGGCGGTGCTACCACCTGCTACAGTAGCCGAGGCGGTGCTACCACCTGCTATAGTAGCCGGGCGCGCTACAGTAGCCGGGCGGTGCCACCGCCCAGCATGCATGTACGTAGCATGCATGCACGTTGCAGCACGCATGTTGCTGGTTCGGTTTGGGCCAAAATTTTGGCCCAAACACATCCTAATCAAGGCCCAATGGGCCCCCACTTTGGGTTATCTAATCCTAACCCAAAATATGTGCTAACTACGAATTTTAAAGACGTTTCCTAAGCTATTACAAAGTCCACATGACAACTTCTTCCGGCGAGCTTCCGGTCAACTTCCGACGGTCTTTCGACGAACCTTCGGAAACCATTCCGCGGACTCACAGCAAGCTCTCGGACTTCACGATGATTTTGGTGAGTTCCCCCGAGCTTCTTTGGCAAGCTCCGCGAACTTCCGACGAACCTCCCGGCGAACTTCCGAAAACCCTTCGGCAAGCTCCCTACTCGTTCTCGGCCGGTTCCGGCAACGCTCCCAACGAATCTTCGGACTTCCGTTGAACACTCGAACTCCCAACGATTCATCACACTTGTCTTTGGCCCTTTGTTTCACTTTATGTCTTCATTCCTATCGTAGTCACTCCTGCACAAACAAACACCAAAAACTCTACTTTGATCTAGACAGTTATTACAACGCAAATTGACATTCAGTTGCCCGGCACATCATTGGTCAGTGCTTCGTCTGATCCTTCGGCACATCGCCCTCTCTAGCGGCTTGTTGCCCAATCGACAGTTGACCTCCGCAACCTCGATATCCATAGCGCAACTCTGTACTTCTTGGCCCGATGCCCGATGTACGAAGCCTCCTGCCGATAGTCGACCGAACCTCCGGCTCGACATCCAATATCCTGACGTGATCACCTCCGGCGCAACGTCAATTCCTCCAGCGTCAACTGTCTAATCCTGATCGATAGTAGACCTGCGTAACTCAACACGTAATTAGACCACAAATCATACTCAATTAGTTTCATCATCAAAATCCGAGATTCAACAAGAGTAACCTCACTCTGATACCAATTGTTAGGATCAAGAACGACACTAAGAAGAGGGTGGGGGTGAATTAGTGCAGCGGTTAAAAATATTAAGTTATACGATTTTGAAAAACTTCATATGTTGAAAATAATTCATTCAATAAAAATAATATCGATTGTGCTTAAGCTTAAAGAGACTCGTAAGTGAATAATGGTAGTGATGAAAAGTATGGAATCAAAATTATAAGGAGCAAAATAGAAAAGAATAGAACACACTAAATTTTTATAATGGTTCGGTCGTTCGATCTATATCTACTCCCGATTCCTCCTTCATTGAGGTCACCGGCATCTACTATTGATCTTTCTTCAATGGCAAAGATTAATCACCCCTACAGTACTCTTTACAAGCTGCTCACTCTCCTTATACAAGCTTCTAACACTTAGACTCGAAGGAGGTGAACTCACAATGTTTATAATGAATTTCACTATAGTCTCAATTCTTTTTGTTTTCTTTGTGTTGAGAAAGCTAAGAAGTAAGGGGTATTTATAGGCCTAATTGACTTCAAAAATGGAGCCTAAAAAGGTCTCATCCTTGATTTTGGGAGTACTAGCGATACCATCGCTAGTTGACTTTGACACTAGGCGGTACTATCGCCAAACAAAATCCTAACTACTAGGCGGGGTACCATTGCTTAATCTAGTGGTGGTCTAGTAATACCATCGCTTGATAGTTAATAATTGCTTGGCAATACCATCGCTTGGTAGTCAATAACCGTCTGGCGGTACCATCGCCCAATCTGGACAGTACCACCACTCGGACACTTGGGAGACTAAGCCTTAGGCGATTCCACCGCTCCAGTCTGGCGATGCCACCACTAGAGAGGATTCAACAACATTGTTTAGGCATTGAGTTTGGCCCAAACCAATCCAATTATAGGTCCAGTTGGCCCCTAAAAAGTTAGTGGGATTACCTCCCAAGCCAAGGTCTAATTACATGCTAACTATGACATTTAATTCATATACTAAAGAAAACAAGTTCGGTAAGTCTAAGTTTCTTCCGGTGAGCTTCCGGCGATCTTCCGATGGACTTCCGATGAACCCTTAGTAATCTTCTAGTGGAATCCCAACAAGCTCCTAGACTTCATGACAATCTACTTGGTGAGTTCCAATGAGCTTCTTTGGCAAGCTCCAATCTTCTCAACAAGCTCCGGCAAACTTTCGATGAACTTCTCGAGGAACTTCCAACATACATTTCAATAACTCCTCGATAAACTTTTGGCAACTTCTGGCAATACTTCTGATGAACCTTCGGACTCTCGACAAACTCTCAGACTCCCAACATATCGTTCGATCTTGACTCTAGCACTTCATTTTGCATTATGCCTTGATCACTATCATAGTTAATCTTGCACACTTTTCTTAACATATAGATTAGATCAATAATTAATTGATTACATCATTAAAATCCAAGATTCAATAGATAGTGCAATTGAATTTTGTTTCTTGGAAAATCAAAAGACAAGTGCATGACCTATTGACATGTTCCGGATGTGCTTTTTCTATCTATTCTATATCCTTCAAAGTCAACATTAGCATAAGTAGTTAATTCTAAGTTTTCAGATTTTGGTTACCATAATCCTAGACTAGGAGTTCTTTTTACGTATATAAAAATCCTTTTTGTTGAATCTCGGATTTTGATGATGTAGTCAATTGATATACTATTTGATCTAATCCATATTATTGAGATAAGTGTGCAGGATTAACTATAATAGCTTGAAGACATAAAGCAAATTATCAAAGTCAAGTTGTTGGGAGTTCGAGAGTCCATCGGAAGTCCGAAGGATCATCGGAAGTGTTGCTAGAACCAACCGAGAAAGAATCGGGGACATGCCGAAGGTTTCGGAAGTTTATCGAAAAGATCGTCGGAGGTTCGCGGAGCTCACCGAGAAGGTTCGAAAGCTTGCCAAAGACTCGTCGAACTCGGCAAAGAGTCCGGAAGCCTGCTGGGAGTCCATTGGAAGAAATCCGAGGGAGTGTCGGAAGTCCACTAGAAGTTCGCCAGAAAGCTCACCGGAAGAAGACTTGACATTATCAATTTAAAATTGCTTAGAATTATGTTTAAATTTTATTGTTAGCACATAATTAGGGTAAGAATTAGGTAATAATCCTATTTAACCCTGGTAAGGGCCAATTGGGCCTTATCTGGGCTGATTTGGGCCAAAATTAGGGCCCATTCAACCTTGCTGGAAAAGTCTAGTGGTGGCACCGCCAGACCCAGGTGATGGCACAAACCTAGGAACAACTTCCCAAGTATTCTGGGTGATGGTACCACCCCAAGTCAACGATGGTACCACCGATTTTAATGCTTGCCTGGCGATGGTACCGCTTGGCAAGCGGTGGTACCGCTAGATCACAAAGCCCGAGAACTCTATCAGGTGATGGTACCGCTAGTGCCAGGCAATAGTATCGCTAATACCCGATAAAATCGGGATGGGACTTTTTTTGGCTCCGTTTTTGAAAGCCAATTGAGTTTTTAAATACCCCTCTTTTCTCAGCTAAGAAAGCATCTTTTGAGAAATTAAAAACTAAGTCAAAGCTATAGCAAAGTCTTGTTTCAATAGCTTAAGTGTTCACCTCCATCTTTCTTTATGAAAAATCTATAAGAGAGTGAACCACTTGTAAAAGTTTGTAAGAGGGGTATTTAGTCCTTCCCCTTTAAGAGATTTGATAGTAGAAGTTGGGAGCCTCATCGGAGGAGGCTTCAAAAGTGGATGTAGATCTTTTGACGGAACCACTATACATCGCTACATACTTTGGTTGTGAGTTTTTAAATAGTCTATATCTTATCTTTACTTAGCTACAAAGCACTCAGTTTTCTTCTCCCTACTCTCAATTGCATTCACTCAAACTATTCTAGCTAAATCCATTTTTCATCGGATCGAAATTTTTATAAGAATCAACTATCTTCGAAATTGGTTTCAAGTTTACGACATTAAATCCACTACACTAATTCACCCCCCCTCTTAGTGCTGCTCAGATCCTAACAATTGGTATCAGAGCCTGGTCACCCTCATCTAGTTTAAAACCTAAGAGAGATGGCTTATTCCGACATACATGAGGGTCATTCAATTACACGTCCACCCATGTTCAATGGGTCATATTACACGTATTGGAAGACTCATATGAGGATCTTTCTTATTTCCATGGACTTTCGAACTTTGAAATATCATTGAAAATGGATTTCAAAAATCGTCTCTTCCAATGAGCGAATGCAATGAATCGAAGAAGAAGGTTTTTGCTTTAAATGCAAAGGCTATGAATGCCTTATTTTGTACACTTGATAAAAATGAGTTTAATCGCATTTCAATTTATGAATCGATTTTTGATATTTGGCGTACTTTTGAGATCACTCATGAAGGCACTAGCCGAGTGAAAGAGTCCAAAATCAATATTCTTGTGTATTCTTATAAACTTTTTCGAATGAAACAAAGTGAGTCCAGCAGAGACATGTACACCTGCTTCACGGATGTCATCAATGGACTCAAAGCACTTGGTAAAGATTTTTCTAATTTTGAACTTGTAACTAAAATTTTAAGATCCCTTCCAAAGTGTTGGGATCCAAAAGTTATGGCCATTCAAGAGGCCAAGGACTTTAAAGCCTTTCCTCTCGAAGAACTCATTGTGTCTCTAATGACCTACGAAATGACATGTCATGCTCATGAAAAGCTCGAGAATCCCCTTCCACTTTTCTCTAATGACCTACGAAATTTTTATACCCATGCCACTTTTCTTTCTCAAATTGAACCTAAGTGCATTGACGATGCCTTGAAAGATGATTCTTGGGTTATCACAATGCAAGAAGAATTGAATCGATTTGAGAGGAATGAGGTATGGAAGCTTGTTCCTAGACCTAGTGACCATTTAGTTATTGGTACTAAATGGGTCTTTAGAAACAAGCAAGACGAATGTGGTATCATGGTTAGAAACAAGATTAGATTAGTGGCCAGAGGTTTCAACCAAGAAGAAGGTATCGATTACGAAGAAACCTTCACTTTTGTGGCAAGATTAGAAGCCATTAAGATACTCCTTGCCTATGCTAGTAGTAATAACTCTAAGCTTTTTCAAATGGATGTCAAAAGTGCTTTCTTAAATGGCTTTATTTCTGAAGAAATGTATGTCGAACAACCACTCAGATTTGAAAACTCTCTTCTTCCTAATCATATGTTTAAATTAACTAAGACTCTTTATAAATTAAAATAAGCCCCTAGAGCTTAGTATGAGAGGCTTAGTTCCTTTCTCATTTCAAATAATTTTACTAAAGGTAAGGTCGATACTACATTATTTATTAAATATTTTAAAAATAATTTTCTTATTATTCAAATTTATGTTGATGATATTATTTTTGGTTCTACAAATGAATCGTTTTGTGAATCATTTTTCAAGTGTATGAGCCAAGAGTTTGAAATGAGTCTAATGGGTGAACTAACCTTCTTTTTATGATTACAAATTAAACAACTTAGTGATGGTATATTTCTTAGTCAAACCAAATATGCTTTGGAATTATTAAAATGATTTAATATGGATGGTTTAAAAGCCATCAACACTTCTATGAGTACCTCCACTAAGTTAGACATGGATGAAAGTAGAGAAAGTTTTGATCAAAAAATATATAAGGGAATGATAGGTAGTTTATTTTACCTTACCACAACTAGACCCAATATTATGTTTAGTGTAGGACTTTGTGTTAGATTTCAAGCTAGTCCTAAGTTGTCTCATCTTAATGCCGTTAAAAGAATCCTTAGATATCTTAAAGAAACTCCTAATCTAGGATTATGGTATCCAAAATCTGATAACTTTGATTTAATAGCTTATGCGGATATCGATTTTGGCGGATATAGAATAGATAGAAAAAGCACATCCGGAACAAATGCATGTCCTAAAAAATTGAACAAGTGCATGTCCTAAAAATTGAACAAGTGCATGTTCAATTTTTAGGACATGCACTTGTTTCTTGGTCTTCCAAGAAACAAAACTCGGTTACACTTTCTACGACCGAAGCCAAATACATAGCCGCTAGTACATGTTGTTGTGCACAAATTATTTGGATGAAAAATATATTAGAAGATTATAGAATTTATTTAAAGAACATTCCCATAAAATGTTATAACACTAGTGCTATTTATCTAACCAAAAATCCAATTCAATACTCTAGAATTAGGCATATCGATATTAGACATCACTTTATATAAGATTATGTCAATAATAATGATGTCATTCTAGAATTTATTAATACAAAATACTAATTAACAAATATTTTCACAAAACTCTTAAATGAAGAACAATTTGATTTTATTAAAAGGGAATTAGGCATGTTGAATTATCCTTATGAATAACTTTATTTTATGCCTTTTTCGGAAATTTTTCATCTACTTACCAAAAAAAAAGAAAATTTTCATCATCTTTTTAGTTTTCATGGATTTGACTTCATCCTTTTTGATTTCGTATCATCTTATGACATCTTAAAGAGTGATACAAGACATCATTCTATTTTAATCAAACATATTAAACTTTTGTGAAACAAAGGATAAAAAATAAAAAAACTAAGCAATTGATCAAAAAAGAGGTGTTGCAGCCCTTCTAAAATCGTTTAAGGGTGCCAGCGGTGGCCCTACCAGGATTGGTGGTAGCACCGCCAAGGATCATCGGAAGTGCTGTTGGAACCAACCGAGAAAGAATCGGGGACTTGC
This sequence comes from Musa beccarii, assembly GCA_024322285.1. Taxonomy (NCBI): domain Eukaryota; kingdom Viridiplantae; phylum Streptophyta; class Magnoliopsida; order Zingiberales; family Musaceae; genus Musa; species Musa beccarii. Next base: position 59,014,966 of record CM044398.1, read on the forward strand.
CGAAGGTTTCGGAAGTTCACCGGAAAGATCATCGGAGGTTCGCGAAGATCATCAGAGGTTTATGGAGCTTATTGAGAAGGTTTGAAAACTTGCCAAAGACTCATCGAACTCGGCACAGAGTCCGGGAACCTACGGGAGTCCGCCGGAAGAAATCTAAGGGAGTGTCAGAAGTTCACCAGAAAGCTCATCGGAAGAAGACTTGACATTACCGATTTAAAATTACCAAGAATTATATTTCAATTTCGTAGTTAGCACATAATTAGGGTAAGGATTAGGTAATAATCCTGTGTAACCATGGTAGGAGCCAACTAGGCCTTATTTGGACTGATTTGAGATAAAGTTAGGGCTCATTCAGCCTTGCTGAAACAGTCTGGCGATGGCGGTGGCACTGTGTAATATCCCTCATTTCTGAAATTTATATAAAGATTTATTTTGAATCATTCATAAAGATCTATTTGTAAAATTCAAAGATTTATTTATCAAATTGGAGGACCTATTTGTAAATTTAAAAATTTCAGGGGCTAAATTTTTAAGTTGAAAGAAAAAGAAAGAAAAAAAAATGTTAGCCCCCCATGCAACTCTATTTCCCACGTGGTGCATTGGGAAATAGAGGAGAGGCAGGTGTCATGCGTAGGAGAAGAAGAAGAAAAGAAAAGAAGAAGAAGAGAAGAGAAGAAGAAGAGAGAGGAAAGGAGGGGAAAAGGCAAAGAAGGGAGCTGCGCTCCTCTGCCTTCTGCATAAGGACATGCATCGGTGGATGAGGGGACAGAGAGGAAGAAGAGAAGAAGAAAAGGGGAAGAAGGAGAGAGAGAAGAAGAGAAGAGGAGGAAGGGAAGAGGAAAGAGGGCTACGGCGTGGCTGTGGTTGCAGCTATCTATCACATTGGTGTGTCGGGAAAGAAAGCAGAGGAAGGAAGAAGAAGAAGAGAAGAGGAGGAGGGAAGGAAGGCTGTGGCTGCAGCTATGGCAGCTGTAGCAGGGAAAGAAGAGGCTATGGCTGAGAGAGAAGAAGGAGAGGAAACAACGCAGTGGAAGAGGCTGTGGTTGTGGCTGCGGCCATGGTTGCGGCAGTTGCAACTACGTCAGCTATGGTTGGATTTGGGCTTGCAATTTTGTTGGATCGAAATCTTCGAAAGGCAAGTGTTCCACTCCTTTCTACTATAATTCAAATCATTGTTTTTTTCCTTTGATATGAGAAATTTGAATTATTCTAGCCTTGAAATCTGATATCTCTATTGTTTGAATGTAAATGTTTGAATCTGAAAAATTATTAAGATTCTGACCCTTCTACTTTGTTTTGGCTATAAACCCATGCATAGATTTCCAAATTAGGGAAAACTTATTTAATCTAAATATAGACTTGTATACCTTTCTTTTGACAGCTTACTTGTATGATTTGGAGTAAATTTGCCTATCCAAATATCAAATTGAATCAGCTCTATGGAATCTGTAAAACAGAGACAATAAGTTCTGACCTTTAGATACTAAACTGCCTATAAGTCTCTATTGGGAACTCTGATTTATATGAAACTTACTTTGTTGGAAACTAGACTTATCAATCTTTCTTTTTCTACTTCGATTGAAAGGTTTTGAGTCCAAATGACTACCCAGACTTCTATTTAATTCGACCTTATAGTTTCTACAAAATAGAGATTTTGTTCATTGACTCTTGGTTACCGAATCATTTGTAACTCTTTGATTGAAACTCATATTTATATGAAACTTATTTTACCTAAAAGTAGATTAATTTAGCTTTCCAATGATACCTTCCTTGAGTAATTTGGAGCATGTCCAAATAATTCATACGATGTACCTTTCAAATTCTACCAGAATCAAGTTCTTTTATTGATGTTGTCAATTCATGTTTCATCCTATTGGAAACTGATTCAGCTAAATTCTTTTTCAGTTGAGCTTTATATTAGTCCTTTGTAATTCTTGTATTATTCATTCTGAAATTGATTGTATACCTAAAATTTATTATGTAATGTTCATGTAGGCACTACCTTGTTTCGTAAAGGCACACGAATATTTTCGTTGTTCCACATGTGCTTCCGATATACACAAATGTTATTATTCATACTACTCTTTTGTACTCTAGTGTCTTGTGGGACGATTTAAACTTTTGCTAGATATAGTAAAGAGTATTTGAGCCACCCTTGACCTTCACCGACTCATGCCCAGTGTCCCGGGTCAACACTTTGGGGGTAGGCAAAGTGGTCAGTCCGTGATGAGGTAGTCACGTGATTGAGTGGGGGAAAATGTAATACCCTCCTGTAGGCTCTTAGGTGGGGTGTATTAGTCCCACATCGGAGGAGAATGTTATGCTTAGCATCCCGATTGTACTCTTGATAGGGGTAAGCAGGGTGAGACTTATGTTTGGTGGTCATTCCATATGCTATTGATGTTATTCCAAAATGTTTCATTTGTTATTGATATGCTTCAAAATATTTCGTATGCTACTGAATATGCTCTGAAACATTTCATACGTCATTGATATGCTCTAAAATGTCCTATGTGCCATTGATATGCTCTGAAATATCTTGTGCACCAATTATTTGCTCTGTAATGTCCTACATGTCATTTGATATACTCTGAAATACTATTTATGTCATCTGATAAGTTTCAATTACTCCTTACTCTATTTGTTATGAACCAAGTATGTTTTGAATGAAATGATATTTGCAATTCTGTATCTATTGAGTTGATATCCATGAATTCTTGTATCTCTGCCTTGTATTTGGATACCAAGTCTATTTGAAGCTATTCTCCTCTTGTTCTGGATTTGCTTGCCACTTGTTGAGCTTTGTAGCTCCCTCCGTTGTTATATAACCCCTTTTTAGGTTAGCTTGTCACATGCTAAAATGTTAGAATTGAGTTGAGGTAGTGAAAAGCTATTCAGATTATGACAAGTCATTGTGGATTGTTATGTTATTATTTTATAAATGTATTTTGTATGAGATGTGATGTTGTCGACAGATTGGAATTGATGTATCATGTAAAAGATTTAAAATGCCTTGCACGATTGAGATTTTGGAATGTTGAGTTTAGTTTATGATGATATGAAATTATGGTAAATGGTTGGAATTCTGCTTTGTATAATTCTTACGCTTGTGGAATTATAAGTGAGGTTAATAATTTGTTATGTTGGTTTGAGTTTTCATAAGGGTTTGTTTGATGTGATGTATGATTATATCTGCATAAGTTTTATGGATATGATTGATATTTGAATGTTTCTCTATATCCTAAATTGTTAGTTTGGATCCTGTGATTGGATCATTGTTTAAAAATTTACTGTTTTGGATTTTTAAGATAGGGTCATACCTCCTGAACGAGATTAAAACTCGGGGGGGTGGCATGACAGAGGTGGTATCAGAGCATGATTTGAGGATCACAGAGATATTGATATGTTTGATGTGTAAAATATATTGAGGTTTAGTAAATTATATAGAAATCGATGAAAATTTATTGATGTCTTTTAGGAATCTGGGATATCGAGGACATCTAGTCTCTTGCTTCATCTCCTTCTGAGTAATTGGGCGGGATGAAAGGGTTGATCGGGGATATTAAATTAGAATTGACTAGGAAGGGAATAATTTAAGGAGCTTTGTCTCTCTTTTTGTTTCCATGGTCAACCTGATCCATTGATGGTAGAATAATAGTTGATGCTAATGGAGAAAATATTTATTGTCTTAAATTGCCCAGATGAATCAGAAGATTTATTTCAGGGAGAGATTAAGCAGTAGTGGAAAACCATAAAAAGAATTTCTAGAGATTAAGAGCAGAAATAGCAAGGATAAGTTTACCATAAAAAAAAAAGAGAGAGAAAAGAAAAAGAAGGGATCATTCCTCTAGTCAAAGTGATTTGGAAGCATTATCCTATTGATGGAACTATTTTGGAGCTAAGGGGGGAATGAAGGAAAAAAATTTATCTTCATCTTTTCATCTATTAAGATATAACCAATTTAGAGGACTAAATTTTCTTTGAAGGGGGGAGGGGGGAGAGTATAATATCCCTCATTTGTGAAATTTATATAAGAATTTATTGTGAATCATTCATAAGGATCTATTTGTAAAAGTCAAGGACTTATTTGTCAAATTGAAGGACCTATTTGTAAATATAGAAATTTCAGGGGCTAAATTGTTATGTTGAAAAAGAAAAGAAAGAAAGAAAAAAAATGTTAGCCCCCCCATGCACCTCTATTTCCCAGGTGGTGCATTGGGAAACAGAGAAGAGGCAGGTGTCATGCATTGGAGAAGAAAAGAAGAAGAGACGAGAAGAAGAAGAGAAGGAGAGGAAAGGAGGCGAAAAGGCAGAGAAGGGAGCTGCGCTCCTTTGCCTTCTGCACAAGGAGATGCATTGGTGGATGAGGGGATAGAGAGGAAGAAGAGAAGAAGAGAAGGGGAAGAAGGAGAGAAGAGAAGAAGAGAAGAGGAGGAAGGGAAGACGAAAGAGGGCTGCGGCATGGCTATGGTTGCAGCTATAGCTGGGAAAGAAAATAGACGAAGGAAGAAGAAGAAGAGAAGAGGAGGAGGGAAGGAAGGCTATGGCTGCAGCTGTGGCAGCTGCGGCAAGGAAAGAAGAGGCTATGGCTGAGAGAGAAGAAGGAGAGAAAATAGCGTAGTGGAAGAGGCTGTGGCTATGGCTGAGGCAATGGCTGTGGCTGCGGTAGCTACGACTATGGCAGCTATGGTTGGAAAAAAGAAATAGAAAGCATGTAACTGTGACCTCCTATGTTCTGCAAGAGCTGTAGCTACAAAGAAAGAAAGAAGATTAGTGAAGAAAATGACACATGGAAAGGAGATGGAGGAAAGGTAGAAGGATTTGGGCTTACAATTTCGTTGGATCGAAATCTTCAAAAAGCAAGTGTTCCACTCCTTTCTACTACAATTCAAATCTTTATTTTTTTGCCTTTGATATGAGAAATTTGAATTATTCTAGCCTTGAAATCTGATATCTCTATTGTTTGGAATGTAAATGTTTGAATCTAGAAAATTATCAAGATTCTAACCCTTCTACTTTTTTTCAGCTATAAACCCTTGCACAGATTTCCAAATTAGGCAAAACCTATTTAATCTAAATATATACTTGTAAACCTTTCTTTCAACAGCTTACTTGTATGATTTGAAGTAAATCTGCCTATCTAAAAATCAAATTGAGTCAGGTCTACAGAATCTGTAAATAAGAGACAATAAGTTCTAACCTTTTGATACTAAACTGGCTATAACCCTCTATTGGGAACTCTAATTTATATGAAACTTACTTGGTTGGAAACTAGACTTGTCAATCTTTCTCTTGATATTTTGATTGAAAGGTTTCGAGTACAAATGAATGCCCAGACTTCTGTTGAATTCGACCCTATAGTTTCTGCAAAATAGAGATTTTGTTCATTAACTCTTGGTTACCGAATCATTTGTAACTCTTTGATTGAACCCCTATTTGTATGAAACTTATTATACCTGAAAGTAGATTGATTTAGCTTTCCAATGATACCTTCCTTGAGTAATTTGGATCATAATTGATTATCCAAATAATTCATGCAATGTACCTTTCAAATTATGCCAGAATCAAGTTCTTTTGTTGATGTTTTCTATTCATGTTTTATCCTATTGGAAACTGATTCAGCTAAATTCTTCTTCAGTTGAGCTTTATATTAGTCCTTTGCAATTCTTGTATTGTTCATCTTGAAATTATTTGTATACCTGAAATCTATTATGTAATGTTCATGTAGGCACTACCTTGTTTCGTAAAGGCACATACATATTTTCGTTGTTCTACATGTGCTTCTGATATGTGCCAATGTTATTGTTCATACTACTTTTTTGTACTTTGGTGTCTTGTGAGATGATTTAGACCTTTGCGAAATGGTAAAGGGTATATGAGCCACCCCTAACCTTCACTGACTCACACTAAGCGCCCCGGGTCAACACTTTGGGGGTAGGCAGGGTGGTCAGTCCGTGACGAGGAAGTCACGTGATTGAGTGGAGGAAAATGTAATGCCCACCCATAGGCCATTAGAGGGATAGGTGGGGTGCATTAGTCCCACATCGGGGGAGAATATCATACCTAGCATCCCGATTGCACTCTTGATGGGGGTAGGTAGGGTGAGACTTATGTTTGGTGATCATCCAGAAATGGATGAACCATGTTATGAATGTGATCCCACAACGCCCTCTGTATTTTTGATATGATATCCAAAGTCTTACTTATGTGTTTATATGTGCGCTTTGGATGAGAATAAAATGAATGAACGTCAGATATGGTATTTAAGCTTCTGTTTTTGATTTGTTCTTCTGATATGCTCTGAGATATCTCATATGCCATTATTATCCTTCAAAATATGTTCTGAAACCATTTCATATGCTATTTGATATGTTTAGAAATATTTCATCTATCATTGATATGTTCCGAAATATCCTATGTGCCATTGATATGCTTCGAAATGTCCTATACACCATTGATATGCTCCGAAATATTTCGTATTGCCTTTGATATCCTCCGAAACCATTTCATATGCCATTGCTCCAAAATGTTTCATATGCCTTTGACAAGCTTCGAAACATTTCATACATCTTTGCTATCTCCGAAATGTTTCATTCGCTCTTGATATGCTCCGAAACCATTTATACATCATTGATATGTTCCGAAATGTTTCTTATGCTCTTGATATGCTCCGAAACCATTCATGCATCATTGATATATTCTGAAATATTTCATTTGCTCTTGTTATACTTCAAAATATTTTATACATCTTGACTACTTTTTGAAATATTTTCATTGCCCTTGATATGTTCCGAAACATTCTATACGTCATTGATATATCTGAAATGCTCCCTTTACTCTTGATATGCTTCGAAACATTTTATACGTCTTTACTATGTTCCGAAATGTTTCTCTTTGCCCTTGATATGCTCCGAAACAGTTCATACATTATTGATAAGTTCTGAAATGTTTCATATATCGTTGAATATGCTCTGAAACATTTCATACGTCATTGATATGCTCTGAAATGTCTTATGTGCCATTGATACACACTGAAATGTCCTGTGCACCAATTATTCACTCTGTAATGTCCTACATGTCATTTGATATGCTCCGAAATACTATTTATGTCATCTAATAAGTTCTAATTACTCCTTACTCTATTTGTTATGAACCAAGTATGTTTTGAATGAAATGACATTTGCAATTCTGTATCTATTGAGTTGATATCCATGAATTATTGTATCTCTATCTTGCATTTGGATACCAAGTATATTTGAAGCTATTCTTCTCTTGTTCTGGATTTGCTTATCACTTGCTGAGCTTTGTAGCTCACTCCGTTGTTATATAACCCTTTTTAAGGTTAGCTTGTCATGCGTTAAAATGTTAGAATTGAGCTGAGGCAGTAAAAAGCTATTCAGATTATGACAAGTCATTGTGGATTGTTATGTTATTATTTTATAAATATATTTTGTATGAGATATGATGTTGTCGATAGATTTGGATTGATGTATCATGTAAAAGATTTAAAAAGCCTCACACGATTGAGATTTTGGAATGTTGAGTTTAGTTTACGATGATATGAAATTATGGTAAATGGTTAGAATTCTGCTTTGTATAATTCTTATGCTTGTGGAATTATAAGTGAGGTTAATAATTTGTTAAGTTGGTTTGGGTTTTCATAAGGGTTTGTGTGATGTAATGTATGATTATATCTGCATAGGTTTTATAGACATGATTGATATCGGAATGTTTCTCTATATCCTCAATTGTTAGTTTGGATCCTGAGATTGGATCATTGTTTAAAAATTTAATGTTATGGATTTTTAAGATAATGTCACACCTCCTGAACGAGATTAAAACTCAGGGGGGCGTGATACAGCGTTAGACCCAAGCGGTGGCAACGCCCCGGGAACAACTTCCCAAGTGTTCTAGGCGATAGTACCACCCTAGGTCAGCGGTGGTATTACCGACTTTAATGCCTGGCAGGCGGTGGTACCGCCAGATCACAGAGCCTGAGGACTCTATCAGGCAATGGTACCGTCAGTGCCAGACTGTGGTACCACCAGTACCCGGTGAAACCGGGATGAGACTTTTTTTAGCTCCATTTTGGAAAGCCAATTGAGTCTATAAATATCCCTCTTTTCTCAACTAAGAAAGCACCTTTTGAGAAGTTGAAAACAAGTCAAAGCTATAGCAAAGTTTTGTTTCAATAGCTTAAGTGTTCACCTCCCTCTTTCTTTGTAAAAAATCTGTAAGAGAGTGAACCACTTGTAAAAGTTTGTAAAAGGGGTATTTGGTCCTTCCCCTTCAAGAGGTTTGATAGTAGAAGTTGGGAGCCTCATCGGAGGAGGCTTCGGAAGTGGATGTAGGACTTTCGACCGAACCACTATACATCACTGCATACTTTGGTTGTGAGTTTTTAAATATTCTACATCTTATCTCTACTTAGCTGCAAATCACTCGATTTTCTTCTCTCTACTCTCAATTGCATTCACTCGAACTATTCTAGCTAAATCCTTGTTTCATCGGATCGAAATTTTCATACGAATCAACTTTCTCCGAAATCGGATTCAAGTTTATGAGATTTAATCTGCTACACTAATTCACCCCCTCCTTAGTGTCGCTTAGATCCTAACACTTTTAATGACTTTCAAATGAAATAGCTTCATATTAGATTGAAATCTAGTATAGAGTCCTATACTAAACATAACGTTTAGCCTAGTTGCAGTGAGGTATAAACTACTTATCATACCCCTATAAGTTTTTTTTATCAAAGCTTTCTCTACTATCATCCACATCTAACTTAGTGGAAGTACTTATTAGTGTATTGATAGCTTTCGAACTATCCATATTGAATTGTTTTAGCAATTCTAATGCATATTTAGTTTAACTAAAAGAAATTTCATCACTAAGTTGTTTGATTTGTAAACTTAAGAAAAAGGTTAGTTCATCCAATAAGCTCATTTCAAACCCTTAGCTCATACTCTTAACAAAAGATTCACATAAACACTCATTTGTAGAATGAAACACAATGTCATCAACATAAATTTGAATAATAAGAAAATTATTTTTAATATTTTTAATAAACAAGTAGTATCAACTTTGCCTTGTGAGAAATTATTTTAGATAAGAAAGGAGCTAAATCTCTCATACCATGCCCTTGGGGCTTGTTTCAATTCATAGCGAGCCTTAGTTAACTTAAACACATGATTAGGAAAAAGAATATTCTCAAATCCAAGGGGTTGTTTCACATAAACTTCTTTGGAAATAAAACCATTTAAAAAAGTACTTTTGACATCCATTTAAAATAACTTAAAATTATTACAACAAGCTTAGGCAAGAAGTATCCTTATGGCTTCTAATCTTGCCACAAGAGCGAAGGTTTCTACATAATCGATACCTTCTTCTTGGTTAAAACCTTTCGCCACTAATCTAGCCTTGTTTCTAACCACGATACCAAATTCATCTTGCTTGATTCTAAAGACTCATTTAGTACTAATCATTAATTGATCACTAGGTCTAGGAACAAGCTTCTACATCTCATTTCTCTTAAATTTATTCAACTCTTCTTGCATTGCGATAACCCATGAATCATCTTTCAAGGCCTCATCAATGCATTTAGGTTCAATTTGAGATAGAAAAGTGGCATTAGCACAAAAATTCTTAAAGGAAGAGCGAGTTTGAACACTTTTTGATGTGTCTCCTATGATTAGCTCCTTAAGATGAGCATCCACACAATTCCATTCCTTAGGTAATGATGTTTCAGAAAAAGATGCATCCAAGTTACTAGTGGGAGGAGAGGTTCCATTCAAATTTAAAGTATCAAAATCAAGATCATCATCAAAATCATTTTTCTTAAATTTGGAAACTTCATTAAAAACAACATGAATAGATTATTCTATAACTAAAGTTTTTTTTATTAAAGATACAAAAAGCTTTAAAAGTAAAAGAATAACCAAGAAAAATGTCTTCATCGGATTTTGCATCAAACTTTCCTAAGGCATATTTTTATTTAAGATGCCTTCATTCATTATCAAAGTACCATCTCTTGCTCCTAGCTTATGATTGCAAACATATTTATAAGAAAGGGGGTTTTTTAGATACCCATTTGACTTTAGGTGCCTTATAAATCAATCTACCTAATTTATCATTTTACATTGAGTCCTTTATGGTTCCATTAGGAACTTAAATTAACTTATGTGGGCTGTACTTCTTAAATGGACATTTATGAGCATAATTTTCGAATTTGCAACAAAACTTGCTTTTGTTTCAAGGTAAAACATGCAAGGTAGGGCCTTTAACAAAGATGGTTAGCTTTTGTTGAGTGTTACTCATAAAACCGATTCTATCTCTTCTATGAACATGACCCTTATTGGCAAGGATCATGTTCAAGGATTTGCTACCTATCTTAAATTTTTCTAGAGTTTCATTTAGTAGCAACTTTTCCTTTTTAAGTACCTCTAAATGTTCACATTTGGTGTATGGAGGTGATATCTCATTATCATGCTTAATTTTTAATTTATCAAATTTATTAATTAGAAAGGCATGATCCTTTTTCAATAAATTATATTTTTTGCTAACCAATTTGCATTCATCGAATATGTCATGAAAGGCACTCAATAATTCATCGAAAAATTAATTTGCTTCAAATGAACTACTTATCTCATCACCAAATGCCATTAGTGTGTAGTTTACAACCTCGTTATTTTGCTCCTCATCTTCAAAAGTGCTCGAATCATCCCACGTGGCTTTGAGCGCTTTCTTCTTCTTCAGTTGCTTCTTCTTCATTTGGGGATATTTACTTTTGAAATGTCCTAGCTTATTGCATTCGTAGCAAATAATTTGGTCTTTATTGAGTTCATTTTTGTTTTTAGTGTCATTTTTATATTTGTTTCTTTTTATGAATTTTTTAAATTTTCTTGTTAAAAGTGCCAAGTCATCATCATCATTGTCTTCCTCACTTGAGCTTTCTCTCAAGTGGTCTTCATGAGTTCTAAGTACCAAATCCATCATATTCTTTGGAAGGTTGTTCTCAAATTCTTCATGTGCATTACAAGTCATTTCGTAGGTCATTAGAGACCCGATAAGTTCTTCGAATAGAAAGTTGTTTAAGTCCTTGGCTTCTTGAATAGCTGTTACTTTAGGGTCCTAATCTTTGGAAGGGATCTTAATATCTTAAGAAGCTCAATCCTCCTAGTTTTAGTGGTGAGCCTGATCCAATGATAGTAGAACAATGAATGATACGAATAGAGAAAATATTTGATATTTTAAATTACCCTGATGATAAAAAGATTTCTTTTGCCACCTTTATATTGGAAGGAGAGGCTAAACATTTGTGGGAAGGCATAAAGATTGAAATTATAATAAATGTTTCAAAGTGTTTTACTTATCCGTAAATCAAAGGAAAATACCAAAGACCTGGAGGTTTGTTATAACTTTTAAATATTCATGACTGAAAATGGGAATGTGAAACTATGAATTTTATTTCAGATCTACCCAGAACTTCTAGAAGGCATGATACTATTTGGGTCATCATTTATAGGTAAACCAAATTTTGCACATTTCTTACCTATCAATATGACTTACTCTTTGATAGACTTATGGATTTATATATCCACGATGTTTCAATGCTCACAATATATGTACCTGATCCCTCTCATATTACTAAGTATGAGCTAATTATGATTGATAATAACTTATCTTATGCAGAAGAGCTCACTCAGATCATTGATAAGAAAGAAATGGATCCTAAGAAATAAGAATAATTCCTCTAGGTAAAATGATTTGGAGGGCATCATTCTATTGATGAACCTACTTGGAAGCTAGAGAAGGACATGAAGAAAGCTTATCCTTATCTTTTCATCGATGGAGGTATGATAAATTTAGAAGACTAAATTTTATTTTAAAGGGGGGAGAGTGTAATATCCCTCATTTTAAAAAAAATTATAAGGGCTTATTTATAATGTAAGGATCTATTTGTAAATATGAGGATTGTTTAATAATTCTTTACACTAAATAATTTTATTAAAAGTTTATTGCTAGGGACCAAAGTGTGAATCTTAGAAATTGGATATGATTTGTGAAAGATTCATATTAAGTTAAAAAAAATGGAGGACGTGCCATTAGCTAATCTAAGATTGAGCCACTTATATTTGTTCTATGGATGACATATAGGCTTCCATCATGCTTGCTTGCCACCTTACTATCTTTGCATTAGCTAAAACCTAAGTAATTAGAGGAGAACTAAAGGAAAGGGAGACTTGCTACAACTTAGACTTGAGAAGAGAAGGGAAAAGGAATTGAAGGAGGAGAAGAAGTTTGGCTTTGGCTTGAGGTTTTGCATCAATTCCTCATATTTGAGAATCAAATATTTCTAAGGCAAGTATTCTAACCCCATCCTATGGCAATCTTGAACTCTGATTTCATCTCAATTCTATTACATTCGAAAGATTATGTCATTGTATATAATATCTCTCTCATTTGGGAATAAACTAGGAATTTAAAATTTTTGAGATATTAACCTTTCTGTATTATTATAGCCATAAGTTTTTGTATCGAACTCTAATTTTAGCAAAACAAAATTCTTCTAAATTAGACTCAAATATCTTTCTTGTGATACTGAGATTGTCAAATTTGAGTCTAAATGCTTAACTAAACTATTAATTTATCAGACCCTATGAGATATATAAAATTGAGACTATTGATTCTAACCTTTTAGTACTCTTTTACTTGTAACTCTCTGTCTAAGAATCTTATTATAGCAAATCCTATTCCATGAGAAATTAGACTCATAGATATTTCTTTTGATACCAATATTGAAAGATTTGAGATAAAAAATACTGATTTAAACATCTATTCTAATCATCACTATAATTTTTGTAAAATAGAGACGATGTTCTCTGACCTTTAGTTACTAAACTCTTTATAACTCCTTGTTGGAAACTCAAATTCTTACAAAACTTTATTTATCTAAAACTAGATTGATATATCTTTCAAATGGCACCTATTTAGAGCAAATTAGAGCATATTTGGTCATTTAGATAGTTCATGAAATGTGTCTTTCAAATTCTGCCAGAATCAAGGTTTAATCGATATTGCCTATTATTTGTTTCATCCCTTTGGAAATTGATTTTAGCTAAAATCCTTCCTTCAATTTGAGCTTTATATTATTGCTTTGAATTCTTGTATATTCTGTCCTTCAATTATTTGTATACCTTTATCTATTATGTAAGGTTTCTGTTCCTATCGAATTGTTTCGTATAGGCACATGTAAGTTTCATTGTTCCGCAAGTGCTTCTGATATGTGCCAATTTTGTTATTCACACTATCCTTTTTTACATTGGTGTCTTATAGGATAATTTGGACTTTTGTAAGAAATAGTAAAGGGTATGCATTAAGAGCCCCATGATTACTCTGCCGGCCCCCTTTGACTTCACTCAAATGTGGGAGGATGGAGCTCCCAAACGTGGGAGACTTATGTTCATCATTGATATGTTCCAAGATATTTCATTTGCCCTTGATTTGCTCTGCAATGTCCTATGTGCCATTGATATGTTCTAAGATATTTTATATGTCATTGATATGTTTCGAAACATTTCATACGTCATTGATATATTCTGAGATATTTCATTTACCCTTGATTTGCTCCGAAATATCCTATGTGCCATTGATATATTTCAAAATATTTCATATGTTATTGATATGTTCTGAAATATTTCATACGTCATTGATATGTTCCGAGATATTTTATTTGCCCTTGATTGCTCCGAAATATCCTATGTGCCATTTATATGCTCTGAAATATTTCATATATCGTTGATATTTTTTGAAACATTTCATACATCATTATTATATTCTAAAATATTTTATTTACCCTTGATATGCTCTGAACCATTTCATACGTCATTGATGTGTTTTGAAATATTTTATTTGCCCTTGATTTGCTCTAAAATATCCTATATGCCATTGATATGCACCGAAATGCATTTTATGCCCTTGATATGCTTCAAAACATTCTTTACATCATTGATATACTCCAAAAATTTTATATGTCATTGATATGTTCCTAAACATTCTTACACTTTTGATATGTGCTTAAATACTTTATATACCATCTGATACATGCCTAAATGCTTCCTATGCTAATGGTATGCTCCCCATTTCCTCTCCTCAATTATTATGAATAAAGTATGAATCGAATGAAATGACCCTTGTGATTTTGCATCTAATAAGATGCTATCTATGAATTCTTGTATTCCTACCTCATATTTTGAAACCAAGTTTGCTCAAAAACTATTCTCTTTTGTCATGGATATGTTAGTTGTTTGCTGAGCTCTTTATGCTCAAACCATTGTTATATAAATTTTTCAGGTTAGCATGTCACTCATCGAAAAGCTAAAATTGCATTGAGGTAGTGAAAAGCTAGAAGATTTTGGGTAGATCTTTATTGGTTGATAGGTTTTTGTTGTATAAGTACACTTTACATATGATAAAATATTAAGGATAAATCTAAACTTATGTGTTGTAAAAGTTTAAAGAACCTCTCATGTTCAGGATTTTGAAATGATAAGTGTAATTGGTATAATGACATGAACTTATGGTAAATATTGGTTTTGTGATCGTATGTATTCCTACACTTATGAATTTATGATGTAGTTAATGTTTAGTTGAGTTGGCTTTGGATTTTATGAATCATGGAGTGAAGTGGTGTATGATTATAAACTGAATAGGTCTTATGGGTGTGAATTTGATGTTTGAATATTTCTCAGTATCCTCAAATATTAGTTTAGATCTTCGGATTAGATTGTTGTTGAATCATAATGTTATCAATCTAAGATAGGGTCACACCTCCTTAAATATGATAAATTTAATTCTGGGGGCCGTGACAAAGTATCCTCTATCTAGAATTGATGACTTGTTTAATCAATTGTAGGGTGCACAAGTATTTTCTAAGATTGATCTAAGGTCAGGTTACTATCAGTTGAAGATCAAGAAGAAGGATATTCCAAAAAATAACCTTTAGAACTCGATATGGTCACTATGCATTCTTAGTAATGCCTTTTGGCTTGACTAATGCCCTTGCAGCTTTTATGGAACTGATAATAGGATATTTTTGCCACTCTTGGATGATTATGTTATTGTATTTATTAATGACATATTAGTGTATTTAAGAAGCAATCAGGAGTATGAGGAACATCTGAGAAATGTATTATCCATACTAAGAGAAGAGAAGTTGTATGCAAAGTTCAGAAAATGTGAATTTTGGTTGAATGAAATTGCTTTCTTAGGCCATGTAATTTCAGGGAAGGGCATATCTGTCGATCCAAAGAAAGTGAAAGCGGTAGTTAAGTGAGAAGTACCAACAAATGTAATAGAAGTTAGAAGTTTCTTAGACATGACAGGTTATTATTGGAGATTTGTGGAGGGATTCTCTCGAATTGCTCATCCCCTCACTATACTGACTCAAAAGAATATGAAATTTAAATGGAGTGATGATTGTGAGCGAAGCTTCCAAGAGTTAAAATGAACATTGACTAGTGCCCCTATTCTCACTATTCCAAGTGGTAATAAGGGATTTATAGTTTATACCAATGCTTCGAGAAAGGGCCTTGGATATGTTTTAATGCAAGAAGGAAAAGTAATTGCTTATGCATCTATGCAGCTAAAAAGTTATGAATTGAATTATCCAACTCATGATTTGGAATTGGTAGCAATTATCTTTGCTTTAAAGATTTGGAGATATTACTTGTATGGGTAGACATTTGAAATCCTTATTGATCATAAGAGTTTAAAGTATATTTTTACTCAGAAAGAGTTAAATATGAGACAGTAAAGATGGATAAAACTTCTAAAGGATTATGATTGTACCATCTGTTATCACCTAGGTAAAGCAAATGTTATAGCTGATACACTTAGTAGAAAATGTACAAGTTTTATGGTTAGTCTGGTTATAAAACAATAGAAGTTATTAGAAAAAAATTATAATTTGAATGTTTTAAGGAAAGGGCAAGACTCAATGATATTGATGGCCTCTATCTAAGTGCAATATGATCTTATTCAACAAATTAAAGGACAACTATAAGATTTGTTAGGATAAAGTCGGTGCTAAGAGGAGGGGTGAATTAGTGCATATGTTAAAAATGGTTGATGATTCAAAATCCTTTTGAATTGATAAAATCATTTTGGAAAATCCTTTAACTTTGAAAAATGTTCGTAAAGCAAGTAAGGTAGTATATAGTATAACTAAATAGCAAAGAGGAGAAGGAAGAGAGTGCACACTAAATTTATAGTGATTTGGTCATTATGACCTACGTCCACTTCCAATTACTCCTCCCAAGGTCACCGGTTTCCACTATTGATCTTCCTTCAATGGTGAAGATCAATCAACCATTTTACATATCTTTCCTCCTTTTGATAGGTTCAGTTGTTAACCTTTTATAATTTGTTTACTCCTCCTTAAATAGAATTCTAAGCTAGAACAAGTGGAGGTGAACTCTTAAAAGATTACAATAGCATTTCCACTTAGATCTCAGTTTTTTTTGTTCATTATTCTATGCTTCACAAGCATAAAGGTGTGGGGTATTTATAGGCCTCAATTGGCTTCAAAAATGGAGCCCAAAAATATATCTGCTAGTTATAGGTGCCCTACAAGCCAATCACATGAGTGATGACACCTGTAACACGCTATGTCAATCTTTTTTATTATGATTATTGACTTTTTTTTTACATTATCTAGATGTATATTGTGATGTCCTTGAATCTATGTAATGGGAATCGGATCATGATGAGATCATGATAACGAGACCAAAGATTACTTGAGAGGGACATCGAGATAACTGGACAGACTAGTGTGTTGTATACCTATTCATATGATGGAGGTGGCTAATCTCATAGCTACTCATATGGGGACACTAAGGGTATAGTATAGGTGCTCATTAGAGAATGAGTTCACCGATTGATCTGCTTACGGAATGTTGGATGGTTGTCGATACCTTATGTCAAACGTTGATTTCATAGTCCCAATAGTGTATTTGATCCTTAGACTTGAGACACTAAGGATGTCCTATATGAGTACTCTACTCTTTGATATCGAACTTACATGTTTGGAAGTTTCATATCTGTCCAGTCGGTTATTGGGAGTGGTAGCCAACCTTACGAGGGCTATTGAGTGTCAATAGAGGATCATTCGCTCTCGGTATCATGAGAGAAATATCCAATGTATTCTTGCTCAAACAAATCCTTGACTAAGGTTATTCGGATTGAGAGAGAAAGAGTTCTTCGGGAGAATCCAATTTGAGCAAGATTCGAGGAGAGACCATATAGGCCTGACAGCACCATACCTAGTATAAGGTCTTTAGGATATTAGATGGATGAGGGACTATAGATACATGGTAATTGAGGACAAATAGGTCTAAAGGATTGGATTCCCTTGTATCATTTAGGGATTGTGACGTAGTGGCCTAGTATGTCCATAGTCGATGAGTCAGGTGAATAGTTATGGAGATAATAATTCACTACGTCAGAAGGAGTTCTGACAAGTATGACTCACGACCAATTCGATATTAGGCCTAGAGGATCACACACACATGGTAGGCGTCATGACGAGTACAGATTCGAATATGAGATATCCGCCGGTGCCCTTAACTTATTGGATATTTGTTAAGCCCTTGAATTTTTGGATCCTAAGATGAGATCCACTAAGAGCTAATAAGATATTATTGGGTAGAAACCCATTAATCTAAGAGGCATGGGTAATTGGATGGAGATCCAATACCCAATAGGACAAGATCCATTAGGGTTTAAAAAGAGCCTCTATAAATTTGAGGGAACCAAAGGTTCATAGGCTGGGGGTTTTTTGGTGGCCACCTTCTAATCTCCTCTCCCTAGAGAGGAGCATCATTGTAGTCTTTACCATGTGGATACCGCTAGAGAGGATGATGCTTGAACTCCTTCATCCACCCCATGGATTTGTAGGAATCTCAAGAATATACGATCTCCTTATGTACTTTCTTTTTACACACATAGTTTTTAGATTTGCAGATTTATTTTTGTGCACCGATCCTCGCACGACGACAGAACCTTTCGTGAAAATCCAGGATTTTTATTTTTTGTTCTTTCGCTATGTATGAGATGTTGCCCCTGGATTTTCGAACAATGGTATCAGTGCTAGGTTGTTCATGCGATGATCAGATTTAAACTGTGTTGTGATTTATAGAGGCTTTTGATGTCAAAATCGTTAACGCAATAGCAAGAAAGGGCAGCAACTGTTGTTGCCCTCGCAGAATGGCCAAAGGCTGCTTGCAGCCTTGGCCTCTATTGACAGTCTATATGCAGCTAATTGGTGGGCTGCAGGCCGTAGGCAGGCAACGGGCGCAGGCTGCCTACGCATGCGGCCTGTCTACGCGTAGGCACTACACCCGCCCGTAGGGATGCAGGGCAGGCGGTGCATGCAAGGTGCGGCGGTGCATGTGGGTGGCATTGCCCATAGCCATGCCGAGAGGATCGCCCACCCACGAACGAGGGCAATGCTCGCCCACAGCGCAAGCGACACCCTCAAGGACTACAAGCGACCATCACCGCGGGCACACCACCTGTAGCGGCATTGCCTAGCTAGTGAGCGAGCCAACCATAAGGACACACGCCTGCAAGGATGGTGCTTGAGCAAGCGGTGACCATTGGTGGATAGATCGCCAGTGGGCGCTGCGCTCGCGGGAAGGGGCGACGCGTCGGCCTGCAATGGCCACCGCCAGTAGGGTGGCGGTGGCTGCAACGTCGGCAAAGCCGGGGATGAGGGTTTTTGGCCAAAAGATAGTTTTGCCCCTCAAAATTTTAAAAATTCTAATTTCGATCCCTTTTGCCCGAATGACCACAATACCCTTTGAAATTTAAGAAATTCCTTGCATAACCCTGATTTCAGAAAAATATTAGTTAATTAAAAGATTTAATTAACTATTATTATTTATCTTGTAGTCCTATATAATAACATATACATGTGATGTATGATATAGACAGATGATCATAGACTATGTGATGTGATGTGTGTACATGTGATTATTATTATTGGGGCCTGTAAGCCTTTATTTTTCTCATTTATTATCAAGCCTATGTGTCTATAATTATTTTGTAATTACACGAGGAGGCATAGCAGAAGTGGGACACACGAGGTCGAGATGGACGATCCGACGCATGGAGATGTGTTGAGATGCCGACGGAACCGACGAAGCGAGATGGACGATCACAGGCTATGGAGATGTGCCAACGCATACATAGATCTTGATGTGAGTGATTGGGCCCACTAGCTCGGGCATGATCATATTAGGATGTGGTCCATGATCATCTGGTATGATTGCTCATGTGATGTGTGATTGGTTATACACCTACTAGATATGTATATATATTTACATGCGATATAGATATATATTAAATATGTATGTGTGTGATATATTATATTAGGAGACCAAATCAAAAATCTCCTCTATTAATAATATTAAGTCAGTAAACATGAGGCAATTAGATTGACCCATATGACCTTCCTACTAGTCATATGTGTCCTGCAAGCCAATCACATGAGTGATGACACTTGTGACTTGATATGCACTTTTCTCTTTGCTTATTATTAGGCATTTTATCACTTTATCTTGCGTATTACATATATTATGATGTACTTGGATTTGTGCAATGGGAATCAAATCGTGATGAGATCACGATAATGAGACCGATTCACCTTTAAACACAAACCCTGAATTATCTTGGTCATAGGTTACTCGAGAAGGACATCGAGATAACCGAATAGACTAGTGTGCTATATACCTGTCCATATGATGGAGGTAGCTGGTCTCATAGCTACTCATGTGGGGACACTAAGGATAAAGTGCAAGTGCTCATTGGGGAATGAGTTCACTAATTAATCCGCCTACGGAATGCTGGATGGTTATTGATACCTCACGTCAGACAACGATTACGTAGTCCTTGTAGTGTATCTGGTCCTTAGACTTGAGACACCAAGAATGTTCTATATGAGTACTCCACTCTTTAATACCGGACTTATAGGTTTGGAGATCTAGTACAGCCGATTATTAGGAGTGATAGCCAACCTTAAGAGGGCTATTGAGTGTCAATAGAGGATCATCCGCTCTCGATATCATAAGAGGAATATCCCATGTGTTCGTGCTCGAACAAATCCTTGGCCAAGGTTATTTGGATTGAGAGAGAAAGAGTTCTCCCAGAGAATCCGACAAGAGCAAGACTCGAGGAGAGACCATGCCCGGTATAGGGTCTCTGGGATATTGGATGGATGAGGGACTATAGATACATGGTAACTAAGGACAGATAGGTCCAAAGGATTGGATTCCTCTGTATCATTTGGGGCCGCGGCGTAGTGGCCTGGTATGTCCACAGTCGATGAGTTTGGTGAATTATTATAGAGACAATAATTTACTAAGTCAAAAGGAGTTTTGACAAGTATGACTCACGGCCATCTCGATATTGGGCCTATAGGGTCACACGCATATGGTAGGTGTTGCGACAAGTAGAGGTTCGGATATGAGATATCTACTGAATCCCCTATCTTATTGGATATCCATTAAGCCCCTGAATTATTGGATCCTGAGATGAGATCCAATAATTGCTAATAAGAGATTATTGGGTAGAGACCCACTAATCAAAGAGGCTTGGGTAATTGGATGGAGATCCAATACCCAATAGGGCAAAAGATCCATTAGGGTTTTCAGGGGGCCTCTATAAATAGAAGGGAACCAAAGCTCTATAGGTTGAGGGTTTCTTTTGATAGCCACCTCTTGTTCTCCTCTCCTTAGAGAGAGAGGTGCATCGTCGTAGTTCCTGTTGTGTGGATACAGTTAGAGAGGAGGACACTTGACCTCTTTCATCCTCTCCTATAGATTTGCAAGGATTCAGGGATATATGATCTCAATAGGTACTTTCTTTTATATGTGTAGTTTTTTGCGGATTTGTTTTGACGCACCGATCTTTGCACGACGACGGAAACTTTCTATGGGAAATCTGGCATGTTTTGCTTTTGTTCTTCTGTTGCACATAAGATGTCGCTCCCCTTGTGGATTTTCCAATAGTGGTATCAGAGCCAGGTTGTTCGTGCGAAGATCGGATCTTAAACTGTGTGTGTTGTGTTTTCGATCTACTTTTGACACCAAAATCGTTGGCGCAAAAGGGCAAGGAAGGGCAGAAACTATTGCTGCCCTTGCTGCGCTCGTGTAGTGGCCACAAGGCTGCTTTGCGGCCTTCTTTGCTCTGACAGCAACGACCACCGGCGACGCGCGCGCGCCGCAGAGGCGCCAGTCTTTGGCGCCACGGGCACTAGCGGCGGGTGCTCCGCCCATGGGGCAGCGGTGGCAGGCACTGCGCCCGCGGGCGCTCCACCCTCGAGGCAACGGTGGCGCTACCGCCTCCCCGCGCAGTGAGGTGCCGCCACCATCCCCGCGTGCAAGGGGCGCCACCTAGGTAAGGGCGGTGGTCGTAGGCATAATAAGGGTGAGGGATTAGGGTTTTAGGGCAAAAGATAGTTTTACCCCTCGGATTTCAGAAATTTCAAATTCTGTCCCTTTTGATAGAATTACCAAAATACCCTTTTGGCCAAATTACCAAAATACCCTTTGGAATTCAAAAATTCCCTTTATGTCCCTAATTTCAGAAAAAAATAAATATGTTAATTAAATAGTTTAATTAACTATTATTTTCTTTATCTGGTAGTCCTATAAAATAACATATACATGTGATGTATGATGTTGACAGATGATCATGGACTTGTGATGTGATGTGTGTACATGTGATTATTATTATTGGGGCCTGCGAGCCTCTATTCTTTACTTATTTTTTGTCGGGCCTATGTGCTTGTAATTATGTTGTAATTACATGAGGAGGCATAGCGGTAGTATGACTCACGAGGCCGAGACGGACAATCCGATGCATGGAGATGCGTTGAGATACCAACGGATCCGACGAAGCGAGATAGATGATCACAGGGCATAGAGATACGTCGAAGTATATATAGATCTTGATGTGAGTGATTGGGCCCATTGGCTCAGGCCTGATCACATTAAGATGTGGTCTATGATCATCTAGTGTGATTGCTCATGTGATGTGTGATTAGATATACACATACTAAATATGTAAATATATATATTTGCATGTGATGTAGATATATATATTAAATACGTATGTGTGTGACACATTATGTTAGGAGACCAAATCAAAAATCCTCTCCATTAATAAAATTAAGTTGGTAAATGTGAGGTAATTAGATTGATCCACGTGGCCTTCCATCATTATAGGTAGGAACCGATTTCCGGTGTAGGTTGAGTTGGTCAAGTCCCTCGAGACTCACTTATATCATGTCTCGCTATCTTATCTATGATATAGAGATGTCACCGGTGACTTGAGGACATAGTATGCTTGGTCGAGTCTCTCGAGAGTATATCACCGAATCAGACTCATCTTGTAACGATGGTGATGACTTAACCAAACATCATGGTTGGTCAACTCCCTCGAGGCCATGGTGGTTCAGAGGCCGAACAGGGCGAGAATCACAAGGAGTTGTGACTAGCAAGAGTTGCCCACCTTTACGGGCTTAACGTGATTGGTCGAGTCCCTCGAGGTTATGTTAAGACGCCGATTGGATCCTGATCCCCACTAGAGATCCGTCGAGGGTCTCCGATTCACATATCGAAGGGCGTTGTGTGTCTCACGAAAAAATTAGTGGGAATACATTAAGATAGAAGTCCTTATCTTAATTGTTTAAATTTTTGCAAAGTCTACATGTTATTTATTTCTGTTATATCTTTTATTTCAGAATAATGTCGCTTTCAAATCCTTTATGTGGCATATTTGATGCCAACCACCTCACTGGTCCAAATTATACGGATTGGCTTCGCAATCTGAGAATCGTTCTTACGACGGAGAAAATCACATTTGTCCTTGATACAGTGAACCCTACGCCCGACGAAGGGGCAAGCGAAGATGAGATCGCTCGTTATGTGAAGTACTTAGATGATTCTACTCTTGCTCAGTGTTATATGTTGGCCTCTATGACAACTGAGTTACAGAGACAGCATGAAAATATGGATGCTAATTCCATACTCTTGCATCTCCACAAACTGTTTGAGGAATAGGGAAGAACTCAATGATATGAGATATCAGAGTCTTTTCCATGCCAGGATGACTGAGGGGACACCGGTTCAGAACCATGTCCTTAAGATGATTGAGTGGATCGAGAAACTCACAGGTCTAAGAATGGTCCTAGAGGATAACCTGTGTGTGGATCTTGTGCTTCAATCCCTACCAGATTCCTTTTCTCAGTTCATAATGAATTTTAATATGAACAAACTTGAGGTGACCCTCCCAGAGCTCCTCAATATGTTGAGAGAAGCAAAGAGTACCATCAAGAAAGAGAAGCCGGTTATCTACACTAGTGAGACCAGAAAAAAAAGGAAGGTTGAGAAGACCCTTAAGAAAGGCAAGGGCAAGGGCAAAATGGGTAAGGCAAAGGTTGCTAAAAACCCAACAAAGGACAAAGGCTAGAGCTTCCACTATGGCAAAGATTGGCACTGGAAGAGGAACTACAAAGAGAACCTTGCAAAAAGGGTGAAACAAAAGCTTGGAGATGCTTCAGGTACATTTATGATCAGTCTCCATTTATAAGAATCTTATGATAACACATGGGTATTGGATACCGAGAGTGCTTATCATATCTGTAATTCATTGCAGGTTCTGGCAGGACCTAGGAGATTGAACAAAGGCGAGATAGACCTTAAGATGGGCAATGGAGCAAAGGTTGCTGTAGTGGCTATTGGCAAGATAACTTTACATCTGCTTGGTGGAGCTATTATTACATTAGATGCATGCTATTATGTTCCTTCTATTATCAAAAATATTATTTCCATTTCATGTTTGACAGTTAGTGGATATAAATTAGTTTTTGAGAACAATGATTGTTCAATAATATTAGATGATCAGATCATCACGAGAGGAATATTGCATAATGATTTATTTATGCTAGATACAGCTCCACATATTATGAGTGTAAGTGAGTCTAGAGGAAATGAGAAGAAGTGAACAATGTATATATTTGGCATTGTAGGCTAGGTCACATCCATAAGGGAAGGATTCAAAAGTTGCTAAAAGATGGATATCTAGATCCATTTAACTATGAGTCATATGCGATATGTGAACCTTGCCTTCGGGGAAAGATGACCAACTCTCCATTTAGTGGAACTGGAGAGAGAGCCACTAAGTTACTAGAACTTATACATAGTGATGTATGCGGTCCCATGTCGACTCATGCCATAGGTGGTTACTCCTACTTCATTACTTTCACTGATGATTTCTCAAGATACGGACATGTGTACTTGATGAAGTACAAGTCTGAAGCTTTTAGAAAATTTAGAGAATATAAAAATGAAGTGGAGAACCAAACAGGAAAGAGTATTAAAACCCTTCGATCAGATCGAGGAGGTGAGTACTTGAGTATAGAGTTCACCCAGTTCCTCAAAGACTATAGGATCTTATCCCAATGGACACCTCCGTATACACCATAACTTAATGGTGTATCAAGAAGGAGGAATCGTACACCATTAGATAAGGTGCGTTCCATGATGTGTTTCGCCGACCTATCCATCTCATTCTGGGGATATGCCCTAGAGACCGTAACTTACCTTCTGAACAAAATTCCAACCAAGTCAGTGATGTCTACTCCATATGATGCCTGATCTTAAGATTGTTAAGATTTGGGGCTACCCTACCCATGTTAAGAGACACAACCCTAACAAGTTGGAATCCAGAACGAAACGGTGCAAGTTCATGAAATACCCAAAGGAAACGTGTGGGTATTATTTCTATCACCCTGAGGACCAAAAGGTTTTTGTAGCCAAGAGAGTAGTGTTCCTTAAGAAGGAACACATTCTTGGTGGAGATAGTGGGAGCATGATATGTTGGGAAATCCGTCAGGGGAGTGACATCACATGCACAGCGGAAGAACAGAAAACAAAACCCTAGATTTCCCATAGAAAGTTTTCGTCATCGTACGAAGATCGGTGCGTCAAAAAATAAATCCTCAAAACTACACGTGTAAAAGAAAGATACCTAGGGAGATCGTATATCCCTGAGTTCCTACAAATTTGTGGGAGAGGATGAAGGAGGTCAAGCATCCTCCTCTCTAGCGGTATCCATATGGCAGGGATTACAACGATGCATCTCTCTCTCTAGGGAGAGAAGAACAGGAGATGGCTACCAAAAGAAACCCTCAGCCTATAGAGCTTTGGTTCCCTCCTATTTTTAGAGGTCCCCTGAAAACACTAATGGATCTTTTGCCCTATTGGGTATTAGATCTCCATCCAATTACCCAAGCCTCTTGGATTAGTGGGTCTCTACCCAATAATGTCTTATTAGCAATTATTGGATCTCATCTCAGGATCCAATAATTCTGGGGCTTAATGGATATCCAATAAGATAGGGGGTTCAGTAGATATCTCATATCCGAATCTCTACTCGTCGTAACACCTACCATATATGTGTGACCCTCTAGGCCCAATATCGAAAGTGGCCATGAGTCATACTTATCAAAACTCTTTCGAATTAGTGAATTATTATCTCTATAATAATTCACCCAACTCATCGACTACGAATGTATCAGGCCACTATGCGCGCCCCTAGATGATATAGGAAATCCAATCCTTTGGACCTATCTCATTCTCGATTACCATGTATCTATAGTCCCTCATCCATCCAATATCCTAGAGACCCTATACCGAGCATGGTATGCTGTCAGGCCCATACGGTCTCTCCTCGAGTCTTGCTCTTGTTAGATTCTCTGGAGAACTCTTTCTCTCTCAATCCGAATAACCTTGGCCAAGGATTTGTTCGAGCAAGAATACATGGGATATATTATATTCCTCTCATGATACCGAGAGTGGATGATCCTTTATTGACACTCAATAGCACTCGTAAAATTGGCTACCATTCCCAATAACCTGGCTATACTAGATCTCGAAACTTTCCAAACCTATAAGTCCGGTATCAAAGGATGGAGTACTCATACAGACATCCTTGGTGTCTCAAGTCTAAGGACCGGATACACTCTTTGGGACTACATAATCATTGTACGATGTGAGGTATCAATAACCATCCAACATTCCGTAGGCGGATCAATCGCTGAACTCATTCCCCAATGAGTACCTGCATTGTACCCTCAGTGTCCCCCACATGAGTAGCTATAAGATTAGCTACATCCATCATATTAATGGGTATACAAAGACACCAGTCTATCCGGTTATCTCGATGTCCTTCTCGAGTAACCTATGACCAGGATAATTCATGGTCTGTGGCTTAAAAGTGAATCGATCTCATTATTATGATCTCATCACGATCCGATTCCCATTGCATGATCCAAGGACATCACAATATATGCAACACGTAAGATAAAGTGATAAAACGCCTAATAATAAGCAAAGAGAAAAAGTACATATCAAGTCACAAGTGTCATCGCTCATGTAATTGGCTTGCACGGCACATATGACTAGCATGATAGAGTTGAGCGAGATTAGTAGAACCTAGCTCAAGCACCATTCTAGAATCTATTCAGATACCTAACACATAAGTTCAAACTTTACATAGGTCCGATAGAGTATTTCATCCTCCGAGAGATATGTAAGATATATCGAAGAGAGGATGTTGAGGATATTGATCCTCGGACCTATGAGGAGGCTATTATGAGCATAGACTCTAGGAAATGGCAAGAAGCCATGAATTCATAAATGGATTTCATTTACTCCAACAAGGTTTGGAACCTAATTAATGCACCCGAGGATATTGTACCCATTGGTGCAAGTGAATCTTTAAAAGAAGATTGGAGTAGATGAAAAGGTAGAGACCTATAAAACAAGGCTAGTAGCTAAGGGGTATTGTCAAAGGTAAGGTGTTGACTATGATGAAACTATCTCACCTATAGCCATGCTAAAATCCATTTGAATTCTATTAGTTATTACAAAGCACACTATGATTATGAGATCTAGCAGATGGACGTCAAAATCATATTCCTTAATGGTAACCTCTAGGAGGAGGTGTATATAATACAACTTGAGAGATTCGTGTCTAAGGACAACCCGGATAAGGTGTGTAGGTTGCTTAGGTCCATTTATGGATTGAAGCAAGCTTTAAGTTAGAACATAAGATTTGATGAGGAGATCAGATCTTATGACATCGTTAAGAACGAAGATGAGCCTTGTGTGTATAGGAAAATAAGTGGGAGCACTATCACCCTTTTGGTATTATATATGGATGACATCCTGTTCATTGGGAATGATGTAGGAATGCTCTCCATAGTAAAGACTTGGTTATCTAGGCACTTCTCCATTAAGGACTTAGGGAAGCATCTTGCATATTAGGGATACGGAACTATAAAGATAGATCCAAGAGGATCCTTGGCTTGTCCCGATCTAGGTATATAGACACCATTATCAAAGGATTTAGCATAAAAATTTCAAGAGAGGCCTCATACCAATGAGACATAGAATATCACTTTCTAGAAGTATGTCTTCAAAGACTCCTAAAGAAAGGACACACATGGATATGATACCATATGTATCGGCGATAGGATCTATCATGTATGCTATGCTATATACTAGGCCTCGATATAGCACATGCTCGAGTGTCACGAGTAGATATCAGCAGATCCAAGCTTGGAGCACGAAAGAAGTAAAAAGTATCCTTAAGTACTTGAGAAGGACTAAGGATCTTTTTTTGGTATATGGAGGTAGTAGCCTCGGGGTTGAGGGCTACACGGACTCGAGCTTCGATCCGATGTCGATGATAGCAAGTCTAATTCGGGGTATGTGTTCACCCTGAATGGAGGAGCAAGATATCTTTGGAAGAGTTTCAAGCAAGACACTCTGTTGACTCGACCATAGAGGTGGAATACATTCTTTGCGGTAGAGGCAGCAAAGGAGGGAGTCTGGATAAAGAAGTTCATCACAGATCCAGGAGTCATCCCGAGTAGCGAGTAATCGATTCCCTTAAATTATGATAAATACGAGGTGATTACTCAAATAAGGGAACCCGAGTCTCATCAGAAGTGTTCTGAGGAGGTTCTAGCTTATTAGAGAGATCGTGGCTTGAAAAGATGTAGTAATGGAAAGAGTTCCATCCGAAGATAACATTGTAGATCCATTGATAAAGCCATTGACTCAGATTGTCTTTGAGCGTCATAGTAGGTCTGATGGGGATCAGACATGTTGGCGATTGGCTTTAGGTCAAGTGGGAGATTACTAGTCATATGTGCCCTGCAAGCCAATCACATGAGTGATGACACTTGTGACTTGATAAGCACTTTTTCTCTTTGCTTATTATTAGGTGTTTTATCACTTTATCTTGCGTGTTGTATATATTGTGATGTCCTTGGATCTGTGTAATGGGAATCGGATCATGATGAGATCATGATAATGAGACCGATTCACCTTTAAACACAGACCCTGAATTATCCTGGTCATAGATTACTCGAGAAGGACATCGAGATAACCGGATAGACCTGGTGTCTTTGTATACTGTCTATATGATGGAGGTAGCTGGTCTCATAGCTACTCATGTGGGGATACTAAAGTGCAAAGCAGGTGCTCATTGGGGAATGAGTTCACCGATTGATCCACCTACTGCACGAATCTTTGGATGGTTATTGATACCTCACGTCCGATAAGCGATTCCATAGTCTTAGTAGTGTATCGGTCCTTAGATTTGAGACACCAAGGATGTCCTATATGAGTACTCCACTCTTTCATACAGGACTTATAGGTTTGGAAAGTTCCAGATCTAGTACACCGGTTATTGGGAGTGGTAGCCAACCTTACGAGGGCTATTGAGTGTTAATAGAGGATCATCCGCTCTCGGTATCATGAGAGAAATATCTCATGTGTTCTTATTCTAACAAATCCTTGGCCAAGGTTATTCGGATTGAGAGAGAAAGAGTTCTCGGGAGAATCGATAAGAGCAAGACTCGAGGAGAGATGTATGGGCTTGACAAAGCACCATGCTCGGTATAAGGTCTCAGGATATTGGATGGATGAGGGACTATAGATACATGGTAACGAGGACGAGATAGGTCCAAAAGATTGGATTCCCTTATATCATCTCAATGGGGGCGCAGCGCGTGAGTGGCCTGGAAATACGTCCACTATCGATGAGTTGGGTGAATTATTATAGAGATAATAATTCACTAAGTCAAAAGGAGTTCTGACATGTATGACTCACGGCCACCTCGATATTGGGCCTAGAGGGTCACACACATATGGTAGATATTGTGACGAGTAGAGATTCGGATATGAGATATCCACTGAACCCCCTATCTTATTGGATATCCATTAAGCCCCTAAATTATTGGATCCTGAGATAAGATCCAATAATTACTAATAAGAGATTATTGGGTAGAGATCCACTAATCTAAGAGGCTTGGGTAATTGGATGGAGATCCAATACCCAATAGGGCAAAAGATCCATTAGGATTTTCAGGGGGCCTCTATAAATAGGAGGGAACCAAAGCTCTATAGGCTAATGGTTTCTTTTGATAGCCACCTCCTGTTCTCCTCTCCCCAGAGAGAGATGTGCATCATCGCAGTTCCTGTCGTGTGGATATCGCTAGAGAGGAGGACGCTTGACCTCCTTCATCCTCTCCTACAGATCTGCAGAGATTCAGGGATATACGATCTCCCTAGGTATTTTCTTTTACACATGCAGCTTTTCACAGATTTGTTTTGATGCACCGATCTTCGCACGATGATGGAAACTTTCTACGTAAAATCTGGGGTGTTTTGTTTTCATTCTTCCGCTGCACATGAGATGTCGCTCCCCTTGTGGATTTCCCAACACTTCCATCATTATAGGTAGGAACCGATTCCCGGTGTAGGTTGAGTTGGTCGAGTCCCTTGAGACTCACTTATATCGTGATTTGCTATCTTATATACGACATAGAGATGTCACTAGTGACTTCAGGACATTGTATGCTTGGTCGAGTCCCTCGAGGGTATATCATCGAATTAGACTCATCATGTAACGATGGTGATGACTTAACCGAACATCATGGTTGGTCGAGTCCCTTGAGACCATGGTGGTTCGGAGGACAAACAAGATGGAAATCACAAGTTGTGATTGGCAAGAGTTGCCTACCTTTACGGGCTTAATGTGATCGGTTGAGTCCCTCGAGGTTACGTTAAGACGTCGATTGGATCCCGATCTCTACTAGAGATCTACCGGAGGTCTCCGATTTATTGGAAAACCTTCAGGGGAGTGACATCACATACGCAGCGGAAGAACATAAAACAAAACCCCTGATTTTCCGTAGAAAGTTTCCGTCATCGTGCAAAGATCGGTGCATCAAAAACAAATCTGCAAAACTGCACATGTAAAAGAAGATACCTAGGGAGATCGTATATTCTTGAATTCCTATAGATCAATGGGAGAGGATGAAGGAGGTCAAGCATCCTCCTCTCTAGCGATATCCACATGGCAAGGATTGCAACGATGCACCTCTCTCTCTCGGGAGAGAAGAACAAGAGGTGGCTACCAAAAAAAACTCTCAGCCTATAGAGTTTTGGTTCCCTCCTATTTATAGAGGCCCCCTGAAAACCCTAATTGATCTTTTGCCCTATTGGATATTGGATCTCCATCCAATTATCCAAGCCTCTTGGATTAGTGGGTCTCTACCCAATAATCTCTTATTAGCAATTATTGGATCTCATCTCAGGATCCAATAATTCAGGGGCTTAATGGATATCCAATAAGATAGGGGGTTCAGCGGATATCTCATATCCAAATCTCTACTCGTCGCAACACCTACCATATGTGTGTGACCCTCTAGGCCTAATATTGAGCTAGCCGTGAGTCATACTTATCAGAACTCCTTCTGATTTAGTGAATTATTATCTCTATAATAATTCACCCAACTCATCGATTGCAGATGTACCAGGCCACTACGCCGCGGCCCCCAGATGATATAAGGGAATCCAATCTTTTGGACCTATCTGTCCTCAGTTACCATGTATCTATAGTCTCTCATCCATTCAATATCCCAGAGACTCTATACCGGGCATGGTGCTGTCAGGCCCATAAAGTCTCTCCTCGAGTCTTGCTCTTGTTGGATTCTCCCAGAGAACTCTTTCTCTCTCAATCTGAATAATCTTGGCCAAGGCTTTGTTCGAGTAAGAACACATGGGATATTCCTCTCATGATACCGAGTGCGGATAATCCTCTATTGACACTCAATAGCCCTCGTACGGTCAGTTGCTACTCCCAATGGTCGGTTGTACTAGATCTGAAACTTTCCAAACCTATAAGTTTGGTATCAAAGAGTGGAGTACTCATACAGGACATCCTTGGTGTCTTAAGTCTAAGGACCAGATACACTACTGGGTCTACGGAATCGCTGTCTGACGTGAGGTATCAATAACCATCCAGCATTCCGTAGGTGGATCAATCAATGAACTCATTCCCCAATGAGCACTTGCACTATACCCTTAGTGTCCCCACATGAGTAGCTAAGAGACCAGCTACCTCCATCATATGAATGGGTATACAGCACACCAGTCTATCCGGTTATCTCGATGTCCTTCTCGAGTAACCTATGACCAGGATAATTTAGGGTCTATGTTTAAAGGTGAATCGGTCTCATTATCATGATCGCATCATGATCCGATTCCCATTGCACAGATTCAAGGACATTACAGTATATGCAACACGCAAGATAAAGTGATAAAACGCCTAATAATAAGCAAAGAGATAAAGTGCATATCAAGTCACAAGTGCCATCACTCATGTGATTGGCTTGCAGGGCACATATGACTAGCAATCTCCCACTTGACTTAAAGCTAATCACCAATATGTCTGATTCCCATCAGACCTCTATGACACTCAAAGACAATTTGAGTCAATGACTTTATCAGTGGATCTGCAATGTTATCTTCAGATGGAACTTTTTCCACTACTACATCTCTTTAGGTCACGATCTCCCTAATAAGTTGGAACCTCATCAGAACATTTCTGATGAGACCCAGGTTCCTTTATTTGAGTAATCGTCCCATAGTTGTCGCATTATAAGAGAATCGACTCCTCGCTGCTCGGGACGACTCCTAGATCTATGATGAACTTCTTCATCCAGACTCCCTCCTTTGCTGTAGTAATGTATTCCGCCTCTGTGGTCGAGTCAGCAGTAGTGTCTTGCTTGGAACTCTTCTAGCATACAACTCCTCCATTCAGGGTGAATATATACCCTAAATTAGACTTGCTACCATCGACATTGGACTGGAAGCGCGAGTCCATGTAGCCCTCAACCCTGAGGCTACTACCTCCATATACTAGTAAAAGATCCTTAGTCTTTCTCAAGTACTTAAGGATACTTTTACCGCTTTCCAGTGCTCCAAGCCTGGATCTACCTAATATCTACTTGTGATACTCAGAGTATGCGCTATATCAGGCCTGGTACATAGCATAGCATACATGATAGAACCTATCGCTAATGCATATGGTATCACATTAATGTGTGCCCTTTCTTTAGGAGTCTTTGGGGACATACTCCTAGAAAGTGATATTCTATGTCTCATTGGTATAAGACCTTTCTTGGAATTGTTCATGCCAAACCTTTTGATAATGGTGTCTATGTACCTGGACTGGGACAAGCCAAGCATCCTCTTGGATCTATATCTATAGATCTGTATCCCCAATATGCAGAATGCTTCCCCTATGTCCTTCATGGAGAAGTGCCTAGATAACCAAGTTTTTACTGTGGAGAGCATTCCTACATCATTCCCAATGATCAGGATATCATCCACATATAATACCAAAAAGATGATAGTGCTCCCACTTACTTTCCTGTACATACATGGCTCATCTTCATTCTTAACGAAGTTATAAGATCTTGTCGCCTCATCAAATCTTATGCTCCAACTTCGGGAAGCGTGCTTCAATCCATAAATGGACCTAAGCAACCTACACACCTTATCTGGGTTATCCCTAGACATGAATCCCTCAGGCTGTATCATATACACCTCCTCCTCAAGATTGCCATTGAGAAATGCGGTTTTGACGTCCATCTGCTAGATCTCATAATCATAGTGTGCTGCAATAGCCAATAGAATTCGAATGGATTTTAGCATGACTACAGGTGAGAAAGTTTCATCATAGTGAACACCTTGCCTTTGAAGATACCCCTTAACCACTAGCTTTGCTTTATAGGTCTCTACCTTTCCATCTACTCCAATCTTCTTTTTGAAGATCCACTTGCAGCTAATGGATATAATACCCTTGAGTGCATTAACTAGGTTCTAAACCTCGTTGGAGTACATGGAATCCATTTCTGAATCCATGGCTTCTTGTCATTTCTCGGAGTCTATGCTCATAATAGCCTCGTCGTAGGTCTGAGGATCAATATCCTCAATATCCTCTCCTCTGATATGTCCCACATATCTCTCAAGAGGATGAGATACTCTACGTAAAGTTGGAACTTGTGTGTTAGGTATCTGAACAGATTCTAGAATGGTGCTTGAGCTAGGTTCTCTAACCTCGCTTAACTCTATCATGCTCCCACTGTCTCCACCAAGAATGTGTTCCTTCTCAAGGAACACTGTTCTCTTGGCTACAAAGACCTTTTGGTCCTCAAGGTGATAGAAATAATACCCATAAGTTTCCTTAGGGTATCCCATGAACTTGTACCGTTCCGTCTTAGATTCCAACTTGTTAGGATTGTGTCTCTTAACATGGGCAGGGTAGCCCCAAATCTTAATAATATTAAGATCGGACTTTTTCCCATTCCATTTCTTATATGGAGTAGACATCACTGACTTAGTTGGAATTCTATTCAGAAGGCAAGCTACGATTTCTAGGGCATATCCCTAGAATGAGATGGGTAGTTCGACGAAACACATCATGGAACACACCATGTCTAACAGTGTACGATTCCTCCTTTCTGATACACTATTAAGCTGTGGTGTATAAGGAGGTATCCATTAGGATTAAATTCTATGGTCTTTGAGGAACTAGGTGAACTCTGTACTCAAGTACTCACCTCCTCGATCTGATCGAAGGGTTTTAATACTTTTTTCTGTCTGGTTCTCCACTTCTCGTTTTCTTTTAGACTCACTTACACTCATAATATGTGGAGCTGTATTTAGTATAAATAAACCATTATCCATTGTTTCTCTCATGATGATCTCATCATCTAATATTATTGAACAACTATTGTTCTTAAAAACTAATTTATATCCATTAACTATCAAACATGAAATGGAAATAATGTTTTTGATAATAGAAGGAACATAATAACATGCATCTAATGTAATAATAGCTTCACCAAGTAGATGTAAGGTGACCTTGCCAACAGCCACTACAGCAACCTTTGCTCCATTGTCCATCTTAAGGTCCATCTCGCCTGTGTTCAATCTTCTAGGTCTTATTAGAACCTGCAACAAATTGCAGATATGATAAGCACTCCAGGTATCCAATACCCATGTATTATCATAAGATTCTAACAAACAGAGATTGATCATGAATATACCTGAAGCTTCTCCAAGCTTCTGTTTCTCCCTCTCTGCAAGGTCCTCTTCTAGTGCCCATCTTTACCGCAGTGGAAGCATTGGCCTTTGGCCTTTATCCTTTGTTGGGTCTTTCTTGGTAACCTTTGTCTTACCCATTTTGCCCTTGCTCTTGCCCTTCTTAAGGGTCTTCTCAGCCTTCCTTTTCTTTTTGGTCTCACCAGTATAGAGAATCGGCTTCTCTTTCTTGATGGTGCTCTTTACTTCTCTCAACATATTGAGGAGCTCTGGGAGGGTCACCTCAAGTTTGTTCATATTAAAATTTATTATGAACTGAGAAAAGGAATCTGGTGGGGACTGAAGCACAAGATCCACACACAAGTTATCCTCTAGGACCATTCCTAGACCTGTGAGTTTCTCGATCCACTCAATCATCTTAAGGACATGGTTTTAAACCGGTGTCCCCTCAGTCATTCGAGCACGGAAAAGACTCTTTAATATCTCATATCACTGAGTTCTTCCCTATTTCTCAAACAGTTTGCGAAGATGCAGGAGTATGAAATTTGCATCCATATTTTCATGCTGTCTCTGTAACTTAGTAGTCATAGAGGCCAACATATAACACTAAGCAAGAGTGGAATCATCTAAGTACTTCACATAACGAGCGATCTCATCCTCGCTTGCCCCTTCGTCGGGCGTAGGGATCACTGTATCAAGGACATATGCGATTTTCTTCGTCGTGAGAATGATTCTCAGATTGCAAAGCCAATCCGTATAATTTGGACCAATGAAGTGGTTGGCATCAAGTATGTCACGTAAAGGATTTGAAAGCGACATTTTTCAAAAATAAAAGATGTAGCAGAAATAAATAACATGCAAACTTTACAGAAATTTAAACAATTAAGATAAGGACTTCTATCTTAATGTATTCCCACTAATTTTTCACGAGACACACAACACTCTCCGGTATGTGAATCGGAGACACTCGGCGGATCTCTAGTGGGGATCAGGATCTAATCGGCATCTTAACGTAACCTCGAGGGACTCGACCAATCACATTAAGCCCGTAAAGGTAGGCAACTCTTGCCAATCATAACTCCTTGTGATTCCCATCCTGTTCGACCTCCGAACCACCATGACCTCCAGGGACTCGACCAACCATGATGTTCGGTTAAGTCATCACCATCGTTACAAGATGAGTCTGATTCAGTGATATACTCTCGAGGGACACGACCAAGCATACCATGTCCTCAGGTCACCAATGACATCTTTATGTCGTAGATAAGATAGCGAAATGCGATATAGGTGAGTCTCGAGGGACTCGACCAACTTAACCTGCATCGAGAATCAACCAACTTTACGATGACCTTGGTGAGTTCCGATGAGTCTTCTTGGGCAAGCTCTGATCTTTCTTGATGAGCTCTACAAACTTCCGACGAACCTTCCGGCAAACTTCCGACAATCCTTCGGCAAGCCCCCGATTCTTTCTCGACCAATTTTGGTAGCACTTTTGATGAACCTTCGGACTTCCGACGGACTCTCAAACTCTCAATGATTGAATCATACTTGACTTTGACACTTTGCTTTATGTCTTCATCGATATCGTAGTTAATCCTACATACTTTTCTCAATATATGGATTAGATTAAATAACTTATCAATTGACTTTATCATCAAAATCTGAGATTCAACAATCTCCTCCTTTTTTATGATAACAATCAATTGATGATGGAGTTAACCTTAACTCCCCCTATCTATATGCCATATTTGAGAAAAAAAACACTTGAATTTAAACCCCTCAAAGTCAAGCCAAAACCAATAAGTTACATACATTCAAACTTATCGACATGCTCAACAAGCATAATTTTTCATCCCAAAATACGATACTTCATATTTTTCATAATATGAAAATGATGTCAAGGTATGACATCCATTTTCAAGTCCAATGTTAAATGATGATAGATAATCATCATCTCAACAAACGATACAAACTTTAATTTTAAAATATTATAATAATCAAATGATATCAAATAAAAATTCACAAGTCCAAGGCATGATATCAATTGATGATACATCATTTCTATGATACACAAATGAAACCAAATTATCATATTAAGGCATGATACCAAATTCAAGTAGAATAAATAAGCATGATACGATAACGATTATAGAAAAATTTATCATTTTAAGCATGCATGAATCATTTGCGATGCATACAATATAGTTCATACATTTGCGAGACATTGCAATGCACTTCAAGTATTTGCGATAACAATCATATTTCAAGCATTTACAATACATCCAAGCATTTTACGATACATTTTCTCTTTACAACACAGCATATTTTAAACATGCGAAGTTGTGAAGTTGTTATCAATTGCTATATTTCTCCCCCTTTGTCATCAACAAAAAGGAAATGGGCTATTGATGCCAATTGTTATGATAGAATTATTTTTGAAAAAGAGTAAAAAGAAAAGGATAAATCCATGATTTCATCAAGAAGACTTAAAATTTCAAGACTAAAGCAATTCATTCATCCTATTGAAAATTCATGCCATAGAAATAGATTTGTGAAGTAGAAAAGATAGATCATAGTAGCAAAAATTCATAAAAGTTTCCATCAAGAGCTTATGACATAAAGAAAATTTCATTCAAGAGTCGTTAATGTCCATATTTCCACAAAGTAAAATTTGTGAGGTAGAAAAGAGATCATTCAAGCACAAAATTCATAAAAAACTCATGATAAAGAGTCATGAATGTCCGTTCAAGAAGAATTGAGATATTGAAAGCCATGAAAAGTTCAAGAGGCAATTTGTTCTAATGATCGAAAATTCATATCATGATAAGAGTTAACTCGGCATTTTCATGAAAAATTCATGAAGTGGAAAACAACCATTCAGTTATGAAAAATTCATAAAAGCTCACAAAATTCACACAAGAGTTAAGAAATCTTTAAATTCACATTTAGAGAAATGAATAAAATCTGAATTGATTTCAAGAGAGCATTTAAGCTATTAAAAAATTTATGAGAGCTTCATCTTTTCATATAAAGTCCATGACATAAAAATATAAAACAATAGTTCCATGTGTCATGAAAGCAATTTGTTCGAGTTATCAAGAATTTATCAAACTTCAAATTTCATGATATAAAAATGTGAAAAGTAAATCATGAAAGTCATTCATTCACATCAATGGAAATTGAGAGAGGATAAAATCGATAGAATCAAATTCTCAAAGTCATTAAATGGGTATGATTCTAATTCAAAAATCATTAAATGTGAATCATCAATCAATGAGGCAAGAGTATCAATCCGAGATTGGAGGAAGATAAAAATGAAAGATCTGTCAACAAAATTGAAAAGATGACACCAAGATAATATGAAATCGAAAAAGATGATACCAAGATAGGTGAAGGATCAAAATAAGTTCATGAAAATTGAAAAGATGATACTATAAAAAAAATTCCAGAAAAGGCATACAACAAACTCATGCATTAGGATAATTTAGCATGCCTAATTCTCTTCTAATGAAGTCAAATTATTCTTCATTTAAAGGTTTTATGAAGATATCCACTAATTGGTATTTTGCATCAATAAATTCTAGAGTAACGTCATTGTTATTTATATGATCTCATATAAAGTAATGTCTAATGTCAATATGTTTAGTTCTAGAGTATTGAATAAGATTTTTTGTCAAACATATAGCACTTGTGTTATCACATTTATGGGAATATTCCTTAAATGAATTCCATAATCTTCTAATATATTTTTCATCCAAACAACTTATGCATTATATGCACTTGCGACTATGTATTTGGCTTCGATTGTAGATAGTACAACTGAGTTTTGTTTCTTGAAAGTACAAGAAACAAGTGCATATCCTAAAAATTGACATATTCCGGATGTGCCTTTTCTATCTATTCTACATCCAATAAAATCCGCATTCACATAAGCTATTAAATTAAAGTTTTCGGACTTTGGATACCATAATCCTAGGTTAGGAGTTCCTTTAAAATATCTAAGGATTCTTTTAATTGCTTTAAGATGAGATAACTTAGGATTAGATTGAAATCTAGTACAAAGTACTGCACAAAACATGATACCCGATCTAGTTGTAGTAAGGTTAAGTAAACTATCTATTATTCCCCTATATGTCTTTTAATCAAAACTTTCTCTACTTTCATCCATGTCTAACTTAGTGGAGGTACTCATAGGAGTGTTGATGGCCTTTGAACCATTCATATTAAACTATTTTAACAATTCTAATGCATATTTGGTTTGACTAAGAAATATACCATCACTAAGTTGTTTGATTTGTAATTCTAAAAAGAATGTTAGTTCACCCATTAGACTCATTTCAAACTCTTGGCTTATACTCTTGACAAATAATTCACATAACGATTCGTTTGTAGAACCAAAGATAATATTATTAACATAAATTTAAATAACAAGAAAAATATTTTTAAAATTTTTAATAAATAATGTAGTATCGACCTTGCCTTTAAAAAAATTATTTTGACTAAGAAAAGAGCTAAGTCTCTCATACCAATCCATAGAGAGCCTTAATCAATTTAAATACACGATTAGGAAAAAGAGAGTTTTCAAATCTGGGCAGTTATTCAACATATACTTCTTTGGAAATGACGTCATTTAAAAAAGTACTTTTAACATCTATTTGAAATAGCTTAAAATTATTACTACTAGCATAGGCAAGGAGCATTCTTATGGCTTCTAATCTTGCCATAAGAGCGATGGTTTCTTCGTAATCGATACCTTGTTCTTAGTTAAAACCTTTGGCTACTAATCTGACCTTGTTTCTAACCACGATACCAAATTCATCTTGCTTTTCCTAAAGACCTATTTAGTAACAATAACTAAATGGTTACTTGGTCTAGGAACATGTAACATCCCTCATTTTTGAAAATTTTATAAGGGCTTATTTGTAATGTAAGGACCTATTTAAAAATATGAGAATTATTGAAAAAAAATTTTACACTAAATAATTTTATATTAAAAGTTTATTGCTAGGGACCAAAGTATAAATCTTAGCAATTTGATATGATTTGTGAAAGATTCATATTAAGTTAAAAAAAATGGAAGACATATTTCACTAACTAACCTAAGGATGTTGCCACTTATGTTTGTTCTATGGATGACACATAAGCTTCCATCATTTATGCTTGCCACCTTACTATCTTTGCATTAGCCAAACCTAAGCAATTAGAGAAAAACTTAACAAAGGAGGGAGACTTGCTACAATGTAGACTTGAGAAGAGAAGAGAAAAGGAATTGAAGGAGGAGAAGAAGTTTTTCTTTGGCTTGAGGTTTTGGATCAATTTCTCACATTTGGGAATTAAAATTTTCTAAGACAAGTGTTCTAACCCCATCCTATGGCAATCTTGAATTCTGTTTTCATCTCAATTCTATTAAATTCGAAAGATGATGTCTTTATATATGACATCTCTCCCATTTATAAATAAAACTATGAATCTAGAATTTTTTGAGATTTTAACCTTTTAACATTGTCCTTGTTATAACTTTTTGTATCGAACTATGATTTCAGGAAAACATAGTTCATCTAAAAATAGACTCAAATATCTTTCTTGTGATACTAAGATTGTCAAATTTGGAGTCTAAATGCCTACCCAAACTATTATTTTAACTGACCCTATAAAATCTATAAAATAGAGAATATTGATTCTAATATTTTAGTACTCTTTTACTTGTAACTATCTATCTAAGAATCTGATTATAGCAGATCCTACTTCATGAG
Organism: Musa beccarii; assembly: GCA_024322285.1. NCBI lineage: Eukaryota > Viridiplantae > Streptophyta > Magnoliopsida > Zingiberales > Musaceae > Musa > Musa beccarii. The sequence continues at coordinate 59,055,251 of CM044398.1, forward strand.
AAATTAGACCAATAGATCTTTCTTTTAATACTAATACTAAAAGATTTAATATACAAATGCAGATTGTAACATCTGTTCTAATCATCTCTATAAATTCTACAAAACAAAGATGATATTCTCTGACCTTTGATTACTAAACTAATTATAATTGCTTGTTGGAAACTCGAATTTATATAAAAAATTAATTTATCTGAAATTAGATTGATATATATTTCAAATGACACCTATTTTGAGTAAATTAGAGGATATTTAGTCATTCAAATAGTTCATGCAATATGTCCCTCGAATTCTGCCAAAATCAAACTTTTGTCGATTTTACCTTTTATTGTTTCATCCATTTGGAAATTGATTTTATCTAAAATCCTCCCTTCAATTAAGCTTTACATTATTTCTTTAAATTCTTATATACTCTTGTCCTTCAATTATTGTAAACCTGAATCTATTTGTGAAAGAATATGTTTGCATCGCATTGTTTCATAAAGGAACAAGTATGTTTCGTTGTTCCGCATGTGCTTTTGATATGCATCAATTTTATTATTCACAGTATTTTTGTACTTTGGTGTCTTGTGAAATTGTCTGGACCTATGCTAAAAATGGTAAGGGGATTATTTGGACCTTTGCTAGAAATGATAAAGGGATTATTTGAAAGTTTGCCAAAAATGATAAACGGTATATGCTTAGAGCCCACGATGCTCTGACTTATGTTTGGTGGTCATCCAAAAATGGATGACTTATTATGGTATTTGAGCTTCTATTTCTTACTTGTTATACTAATATGCAATGAGATATCTCATATACCATTGTTATGCTTTGAAATATATTCTGAATCACTTCATATGCCATTGATATGCTCCAAAATATTTTATATGTTGTTGATATGTTTTGAAATATTTCATATGTTATTGATATGCTTCGAAATATCCTATGTGCCATTGATATACTCCGAAATACTTCTTATGCCCTTGATATGCTCCGAAATGCTTCTTATGCCCTTGATATGCTCCGAAATGCTTCTTATGCCCTTGATATGCTCCGAAATGCTTCTTATGCCCTTGATATACTCTAAAATATTTTATACGTCATTGATATGCTCTGAAAAGTTTCGTATATCATTGATATTCTCCTAAACATTCTTACACCTTTGATATGTGCCTAAATACTTTATATGTCATTTGATACCTACCTAAATGCTTCCTACACTAATGATATACTCCAATTTCCTCTCCTCAATTGTTATGAATAAATTATGATTCGAATGAAATGATGTTAGGACTCTAGTTAGGAGAGTCCTAATCTATTGGGACTCTAGCTAGGAGAGTCCTAATCTGTTGGGACTCTAGCTAGGAGAGTTCTAATTTAGTTTTATTGATAAGGGTATTCATGTAAATCCTATCTAACTGACCCCTATTAAAGAGATGAAGAGGCTGGCTAGGTTAAGATTAGGTTGCTTCTTAGAGAAGAAGTCATATTAGAAGTAAAAGTGCTATTAGAATTAGGAGTCCTACTACAGGAGTCCTAATTAGAAGTAGGAGTCTTGAGTAGGAGTCCTATTAGGAGTTGGGGCTTAGAAGTCCTATAAATAGCCATGTATTCACCCTCTTTTCATCATAAATAGATCATCTTTTTAGCAGTCTTTGAGCAGCAACTTGAAGGAAGGAACCCCTATAGAGTTCTAAGGAGGTCGATCCCCTAAAGAGATCAACCCCAAGTTTAGAATCCGCAAGGGTTCTAACAAATGACCCTTGTGATTTTGTATCTAATGAGATACTATCTATGAACTCTTGTATTCTTGCCTTACATTTTGATACCAACTATCCTCTTTTGTCATGGATATGTTAGTCACTTGCTGAGCTCTTTATGCGCATACTATTGCTATATAAATTTTTCAGGTTAGCATGCCACCCACTAAAAAGCTAGAATTGGACCATAATAGTGAAAAGCTAGAAGATTTTTGTGCAGATCTTTATTTGTTGATAGGTGTTTTGTTATATAAGTACACTTTGCATCTGATAAAATTTAAGGATAAATCTAAATTTATGTGTTGTAAAAGTTTAAAGGACCTCTTATGTTCAGGATTTTGAAATGATAAGTTTAATTTGTAAAAGGATGTGAACTTATGGTAAATATTGATTTTTCTGATCGTATGTATTCTCACAATTATGGATTTATGATGTGGTTGATGTTGAATCTCATATTTTGATGATGAAACTAATTGAGTGTGATTTGTGGTCTAATTGCGTGTTGAGTTACGTAGGTCTACTATCGATCAGGATTAGACAGTTGATGCTGGAGGAATTGATGTTGCGTCGGAGGTGATCACATCAGGATATTGGATGTCGAGCCGGAGGTTCGGTCGACTATTGGCAGGAGGCTTCGTACGTCGGGCATCGGGCCAAGAAGTGCGGAGTTGTGCCATGGATATCGAGGTTGCGGAGGTCAACCGTCAATTGGGCAACAAGCCTCTAGAGAGGGCGATGTGCCGAAGGATCGGAAGAAGCGCCGACCAATGATATGCCGGGCAACTGAATATCAATTCGTGTTGTAATAACTATCTAGATCGAAGTAGAGTTTTTGGTGTTTGTTTGTGCAGGAGTAACTTCGAAAGGGATGAAGACGTAAAGCGAAACCAAGGGCCGAAGTCAAGTGCGATGGATCGTTGGGAGTTCGAGAGTTTGAAGGAAATCCAAAGATTCGTTGGGAGTGCTGTCGGAATTGGCCGAGAACGAGTAGGGAGCTTGCCGAAGGGTTTTCGGAAGTTCGCCGGAAGGTTCGTCAGAAGTTCATGGAGCTTGCCAAGAAAGATCGGAGCTTGCCAAAGAAGCTCGGGGGAACTCGCCAAAATCATCGTGGAGTCCGAGAGCTTGCCGGGAGTCCGCAGGATGGTTTCCGAGGGATCATCGGAAGACCGACGGAAGTTCGCCGGAAGCTTGCCAGAAGAAGACTTGACTTGCGGACTTTGTAATAGCCTAGGAATGTCTTTAATTTCGTAGTTAGCACATCAATTTGGGTTAGGATTAGGGGTTAATCCTTTAACCCAAGTATGGGCCCATTGGGCTTTGTTCGGAATCGGTTTGGGCCAAGTTTTCGGCCCAAACCAAATGTAGATTTGTGTTGGGCGGTGGAGCCCAGCAACCAATGTGCCCAGCAGCATGTGTGCATGCATGCATGCATGCTGGGCTACGTGCATGCATGCTGGGTGGTAGCACCGCCAGCAGCATGCTTGCTGCTACGTGCATGCATGCTATGTGCATGCATGCTGGGCGGTAGCACCGCCCAGCAGCACCAGCAGCACCTGCAGCATGCATGCATGCCACGTGCATGCTGCTGTAGCCTAGGTACTATAACCGGCATGTAGTCCCGATTGTAGTTCAGATGTAGCAAGCGATAGCATCGCTGGTGAGCGGTAGCACCGCTTGGGTGTTTCGATCACGGGGATCGATAGCACCGAAAAACTCAAAAGATTCAAATTTTTGGATCCAAGTTTGGGCTCCAAATTTGAATCACTTTGAGGCTTATAAATACCCCTTCTTTTTTAGCTGAAAGTAGAACCCTTTTGAGAAGTTAGAATCTTAGTTTTAAGTCTTGAAAAGTCTTATTCTTGCTAAGTGTTCACCTCATTCTTCTTGTGAAATCTTGTAAGAGTGTGAACCACTTGTAAAGGGTTGTAAGAGGGGTATTTGATCCTTCCCCTTCAAAGGATTTGGTAGTGGAAGAAGGGAGCCTCATCGGAGAAGGCTTCGGAAGTGGATGTAGGTCACTTTGACCGAACCACTATACATCGCTGCGTCTTGATTGTGTGAGTGTTTAAATTTCTGTTTTATCTCTTTACCTTGCTGCAAGCCTTTACTTTACTTACTCCACTTCCTTTTCATCTTCGTACGCATGCTTTAAAGTTAAAACGCAATCTTTCCTGGTTCAAACGAAACGTTGCTTTCATCGTACGAAGTTTCCGAAGCTTGTTTTAAATCGCTAAAAAATCTATCATTTTATCCGCTGCACTAGTTCACCCCCCCCTCTTAGTACCACTCGATCCCTAACAATTGGTATCAGAGCCATGTTCTTTCTCTTTCGGATTTACACCGTGAGAAATGGCTCTAAATGGTTTTCAAGAGGCGTTTGGTTTTAGTCCACCGTTCTTTAACAGTTCGGACTACACATATTGGAAAACTCGAATGAGAGTTTTCATGCTTTCAATGGATTTGGATTTGTGGAACATCATTGAAAATGGTTTTCAACCTTCCTCTAAACTAACGAACGAATGGTCGGTTTTGGAGAAAAGGTCATTTTCTTTAAACACAAAGGCTATGAATGCCTGCGCTTTGAACAAGAACGAGTTCAATCGCATTTCTATGTGTGAAATGGCTTTTGACATTTGGTGAACTCTTGAAATCACGCATGAGGGAACTAGTAGAGTTAAAGACTCGAAAGTAAACCTCTTATTGCATGATTTTGAGCTCTTCCAAATGACACCAAGCGAATCTATCGACGACATGTACACCCGCTTCACGGATGTCGTCAATAGCTTGAAAAGTCTTGGTAAAAGTTTTTCGGATTTTGAACTCACTAACAAGATCTTAAGATCCCTTTCAAAATGGTGGGATCCTAAAATAACGACGATTCAAGAATCAAAGGATCTAAATAATTATTCTATTGATGAACTCATTGGGTCTTTAAAGACCTATGAAATGGAACATGATGAATATGATGAACATGATGAACACATGAACCACCTTCTAAAGTACAAGAAGGTTTTTGAACTCCGAACTATGATATGCCACTTGAGTGATGACTTAAGTGATGAGGACATTGAAGAGGACTTTGAACATTTAATCGATCTTAATAAGTTCATTAAACAAAAATCTAAAATCAACAATGAACTTGAACAGAGGAAGAGACCAATGAAGAAGAAGAAGACTCACCAAGAAGAATCAAGGAAAGAAGAAGCAAACTACGCTTTAATGGGCTTCGACAATGAGGTAAGTAACTTAACTTCCTTGAATTATTTTGAAATTACTTGATGATTTCCATGAATGCTTAACTTAGTTAGTAGGAATTTTTTTTATGCTTTTCTTATGTTTTTAGAAATTAAAATTTTCGAAATTATACTATGCTTTTCTTTATAGTATTTCTGAAAAGTAAACATATGAATGATGCAAGATTTGTGATAATGCTTAGGATTAATCCATGCATGTGTATCTTAATGGTTTACATTGTCTCCAAATATGATGCTTGATGATTTTATATCATGCATGATTTTGGCAAAAATTTGAACATGGCCTTTTAATATAAAAATTGAAAGTGTGCTATCATTTTTACATATTTGGTCTTGATGATTTTATGACTAAGCTTGTGTTTTATTTTGATACATGTTTTCATAAAAATTTTAAATATGCTCACATCAAATTGCTTAAAATGAAAATATCTTTTTTATTCTATTGAGATGAATGAATTCATGTTATGAGTCTTGTGAATCTCATGAAAATAAACATGATGAATATTTTAAAAAATGTGCTTCATGTTTTCTATCTTAATGATTTCTCTTGAAACTTGCTCTTTGGATCTATATAGAAAACATGAGTATACTCATATGAACATCAAATCACTTGAAATGGAACATATAAAAAATGAGAAATTGCACTATCATGATGCTTTACGTGTAATGCTTTTGATCTTAATGGACTACATGACAACTTGTATTTCAAAGTAATACAATGATGATTTTCATATATATAATTGGACATATCTTATGTAATCATCATTGATAATAATAGTTGGTTGTCATGCTTAATGATTTTATGATATCTTATGAATCTTATAAATTATGAAAGTGATTTTGATGATTTGTTTATAAGTTCGGAGTTGATGATTTAAACTAGAATGAGTCTTATCTATATCATGAACTTAATAACTTTGAGTTCTTCAAGATCTCTCACTCCATACTCTTTTATGATTCTCCCATGTCATTGAAGAGAAATCCAAATGAATCATAAGTTATATGATATCATGAGTATTTAAAGATATTATATCTTGATGACAAACTCATGTTTCGGTTTTAAAATTTGATACTCATCTTTAAAAACATGAGTACACTGAAACAAATAACTTAAAATGAAACACATTATCATGATATATTGAATCTCATGTCTTGAAATAATGTGTTACATTTTTGTCTTGATAATGCCTTATGAGATTTTGCCTTTACATCTTGAACTTTCATGCTTATCTTCGTATATAAAGACAAAGGCATATTTAGATGAAAATAATTACTTGAAAAGAGAATTTTCCAAATGAAATATAACTTATCTCTTGTTTCGCAAAACTATATTTTTGAATTACTTTTATGAGATCATCATCTTGATAACTTGAGTTTTTATCTCTATACTCTCTTATGTTTCTCCCATGTTATATGAAGAAAATATATATATATATATATTATTTTCTCTTAACTTATTGATACTCAACTTGAGAAAATACGTTTTGAAGATTGAAACATTACATGCACAATTTGATTTTTCTCCTATGGTTCAATACACATGACTTGATGATTGAAATATTAATGCAAATGTTTGATATATCACTTGTCATGGTTTGAATATCGATGTACAAGAAATGTTGCTCTTCTTGATATCTTTTATGAATTTGAATAAGACTTGTTAAAGATTCTTGATTCATCTCTTAATCTCTTGGAATCATAACTTGACTTGTGTGAATCAAGATGCATGAAACAAATTGTTCTCTTTGCTATTTGCTGAATCATGATTGATATTATTGCTATTTTACCTCCTATGATTCACATTGTAAAATTTTATAAATCATGATGCAATAAAATTATTTATGCAACAATCAAGTGCTCATGTGATTCTTTGCTAATGAAAATACTTTAGTGAAATTATGATCTTGCAAATTATAACTTGAAGTTCTTTATAAATCAAGATCGTTTGTATCTTGTCTTTTGATTTCTCGGAATTCAATACTTGAATTTTTATGAATTTGTGATCTTGGTATCTTGATTCTTATGAAATGTGATCTTGATGAAAAATCTTATACATGAATCAAGTTACTCTTTATGCTATATCTTTTCAAATGGATCATGAGCCTTGATGTCATATATTTCATGATCCTAGAAGTGATATGATCTCTTTGCCTTGTACAATGATTGAAAATTAATTTTCTTTATGATAAATTATGAATCATGACTTGATCTATAAGATTGATATGCTTTTATATATCATGATTCTTGGTTGTATGATATTTATCTTGAATTAAAAAATTGATAAATATGAATTTTGATCTTGCTAAAAAGAAAATTATGAATCATGAATGATATCTTTTGGTTGTGATCCTTGTTGAATTTATATATTGATATCCGTCATGACATGATTTCTTTGCATTGTTGTCTTATTTGCATCATGTAATGATTGAACAATTGATGTATATTTTTATTGATGCAAACTTTTAATTGATATGAAAAATGGCTTGTATAATGATTGAAATTTTTAGCCATTTAATCCTCCCTTCTTTTTGACAAAGATAAAGGGGGAGAAAAATTGCTACCTTGTAATTTCACAAGAAGAAGAAGGATTGCTATTTCAAAGGATGTAAATATTGCTATCTTGACTATACCAAAAGAAGCAAAACGCAAAACTTCAAAATTTTGAAATGTTACATGCCTTTATGTTTGTATGTTTAAATGAAAAGTTAGCATATATGTTTAAAGTGATCATACATAATTGCTAGCTCATTGCAAACAAAAGTTGATAGCTTGCAAAGGTGAAACTTAGTTACAAAAGAGAAGAATTGAAAGGAAGCTAACTTGCATGTCGCAAAGTATGTTAGCTTGCTTATCATTATTGATTGCTTGCTTATCATCTTTTTATCTCATATCTTGATTTTTGATTCCCTTGAATTCATGACTTAATATGCTAAAAATTCATATTGTAAATTTGTTATTTTGTCATGATTAAAGCATTGGCTATTTGTACTCGACTTGTTGACAAAACAAAGAGGGAGAAGAATTATTACTAGCTTATGTATTACAAAGAAAAATTTTGCTAGCTAGAACATGCAAAGGAAGCAAAGAAAGTGCAACTTGCACATCTCAACAAGCAAGTGAAAATTACCATCATTGCCCATCTTTGAAACTTGCTATGATTGAATGATATTATTTGATATTGTATTGTATGATGTGATAAATAGCTAGTATGTTGTAAAGATTTGCATATCCTTGAAAACTAGCTATAATGTTACTTCTCCTTTTTGTTGATGACATAGGGGGAGAAGTAGATTGATGACTTCATGCATTGATTGAATATTTTATATTTGCATGATGGTTTGTTGTTTTCTCACTACATAAATGAATGTTGCTTGGATTTGGGATAATCCAAGTGTTCTATCAATGGCATATTGATAGGGGGAGTTTGTGTTAAACTCCGGGGAGTTATGGTTAACTCCGTCAGTCATCAATTAGTTGTCATCATTAAAAAGGGGGAGATTATTGAATCTCGGATTTTGATGATGAAACTAATTGAGTGTGATTTGTGGTCTAATTGCGTGTTGAGTTACGTAGGTCTACTATCGATCAGGATTAGACAGTTGACGCTGGAGGAATTGACGTTGCGCCGGAGGTGATCACGTCAGGATATTGGATGTCGAGCCGGAGGTTCGATCGACTATCGGCAGGAGGCTTCGTATGTCGGGCATCGGCCCAAGAAGTGCAGAGTTGCGCCATGGATATCGAGGTTGCGGAGGTCAACCGTCGATTGGGCAACAAGCCGCTAGAGAGGGCGATGTGCCGAAGGATCAGACGAAGCGTCGACTAATGATGTGTCGAGCAACTGAATTTCAATTCGCATTGTAATAACTCTCTAGATTGAAGTAGAGTTTTTGGTGTTTGTTTGTGCAGGAGTAACTTCGAAAGGGATGAAGACGTAAAGCAAAACTAAGGGTCGAAGTCAAGTGCGATGGATCGTTGGGAGTTTGAGAGTTTAAAGGAAGTCCGAAGATTCATTGGGAGTGCTGCCGGAACTGGCCGAGAACGAGTAGGGAGCTTTACGAAGGGTTTTCGGAAGTTCGCCGGAAGGTTCATCGGAAGTTTGCGGAGCTTGCCAAGAAAGATCGGAGGTTGCCAAAGAAGCTCGGGGGAACTCGCCAAAATCATCGTGGAGTCCGAGAGATTGCCGGGAGTCCGCAGGATGGTTTCCGAGGGATCGTCGGAAGACCGCCAGAAGTTCGCCGGAAGCTTGCCGGAAGAAGACTTGACTTGCAGACTTTGTAATAGCTTAGGAATGTCTTTAATTTCATAGTTATCACATCAATTTGGGTTAGGATTAGGGGTTAATCCTTTAACCCAAGTATGGGCCCATTGGGCCTTGTTCGGAACCAGTTTGGGCCAAGTTTTCAGCCCAAACCAAATGTAGATTTGTGCTGGGCGGTGGAGCCCAGCAGCCAATGTGCCCAGCAGCATGTGTGCATGCATGCATGCATCTGGGCTACGTGCATGCATGTTGGGCGGTAGCATGCGTGTATGCATCTTTGCTACGATGCATGCATCTTTGGCGGTAGCACCGCCAAAGAAAGACCAAAGAAGACTTGCAGCATACATGCATGCTACGTGCATCTTTGTTGTAGCCCATCTTGTAACCCGGATCTTGTAAGTCTGGGTACTATAGCTCAGATCAGAGCTGTAGCGGTAGCACCGCCTGGCTGGGGCGGTAGCACCGCCTGGGTGTGTCAGTCTGCCAGGACTGATAGCACCGAAAAACTCAAAAGATTCAAATTTTTGGCTCCAAGTTTGGCTCCAAATTTGAATCACTTTGAGGCTTATAAATACCCCTTCTTTTTCAGCTGAAAGTAGAACCCTTTTGAGAAGTTAGAATCTTAGTTTTAAGTCTTGAAAAGTCTTATTCTTGCTAAGTGTTCACCTCATTCTTCTTGTGAAATCTTGTAAGAGTGTGAACCACTTGTAAAGGGTTGTAAGAGGGGTATTTGATCATTCCCCTTCAAAGGATTTGGTAGTGGAAGAAGGGAGCCTCATCGGAGAAGGCTTCGGAAGTGGATATAGGTCACTTTGATCGAACCACTATACATCGCTGCGTCTTGATTGTGTGAGTGTTTAAATTTCTATTTTATCTCTTTACTTTGCTGCAAGCCTTTACTTTACTTACTCCACTTCCTTTTCATCTTCGTACACATGCTTTAAAGTTAAAACGCAATCTTTCCGAGTTCAAACGAAATATTGCTTTCATCGTATGAAGTTTCCGAAGCTTGTTTTAAATCGCTGAAAAATCTATCGTTTTATCCGCTGCACTAATTCACCCCCCCTCTTAGTACCGCTCGATCTCTAACAGTTGATGCTTAGTTGAGTTGGCTTTTGATTTTATGAATTATTGAGTGAAGGGGTTTATGATCATAAACTGCACAGATTTTTTGGGTATGAAATTTTTATGACTTGAATGATTCTCAGTGTCCTCAAACATTAGTTTGGATCCTATGATTGAATTATTGTTGAATTATAATATTATTGATCTAAGATAGGGTCACACCTCCTAGATGTGATAAATTCGGGGGGGGGGGGCATGACAAAGGTGGCATCATTGCATGATTGAGGATCATTGACAGATTTGATAAGTTTGATATGCAAAATATAATAAGGTTTTGTAATTATATGGTGATTGATAGAAATTTTCTCTGATGTCCTCCAAAAATTTTATGTGGTGATTAGTTGTAATTATATGATAATTGGTAGAAATTTTCTTTGAGGCTTAGTAATTATATGGTGATCAAGAATATTTGGTCCTACCTCAGTTTCTTTTGATTAATTGAGTGGGGGTGAAAGGGTTGATCGAGGATATCAAATCAAAATGAATTAAGAATTGAACAATTTAAGAAGTTTAGCCCTCTTAGTTTTAGTGGTGAGTCTGATCCAATGATAGTAGAATAATGAATAATGTGAATAGAGAAAATATTTGATGTATTAAATTGCCCTGATGATCAAAAGATTTCTTTTGCCACCTTTATGTTGGAAGGAGAGGCTGAACATTAGTGGGAATAATAAAAAGAATTTTAGGAGATCAAGGACAGGAATAGTAAGGACAAGTTTACTAACAGAAAATAAGATAGATAAGAGTCTCTAGTCTCACTATTCCAAGTGGTAATAAGTGATAAGTAGTTTATACAAATGGTTCCAGAAAAGGCCTTGACAATATTTTAATGCAAGATGGGAGAGTTATTATTTAAGCTTCTAGACAACCTAAGGAGTTATGAATAAAATTATCCAATTCATGATTTGGAATTAGTAGCAATTGTTTTTGCTCTAAAGATTTGGAGACATTATTCATATGGATGGATATTTGAAATCTTTACCGATTATGAGAGTTTAAAGTATATTTTTGCTTAGAAAGAGTTAAGTATAAGGCAACGAAGATGGATAGAACTTTTAAAGGATTATGATTGCACCTTTTGTTGTCGCCCTAGATAAAGCCAATGTTGTAGCTAATACATTTTGGTAAATAAAAATATTATGACTTGAATGTTATGAGGAACATGTAATGCTCAATGATATTGATGGCCTCAATCAAGGTCCAATCCCATCCTGTTCAACAAATTAAAGAAGGATAATGATGAGATCCACATTTAGTTCACTTGCGAAATAAAGTAAAAAAAAAGATTGAAGCTTGATTTTTGAATTTCAAAGGATGACCTATTGAGATTTGGGGATAGAATACGCATCCCTAATAATCGAGATATTAAGAAACGAACTTTAGAGAAAAGTTATATTTTTAAGTACACCATGTATCCGAGTAGCACTAAGATATACAGAGATCCTAAAAGTCATTATTTGTGGGAAGGCATGAAGAATAAAATTACAATAAATATTTCAAAGTGTTTGACTTATCAGCAAATCAAAGTAGAATACCAAAGACCTAGAGGTTTGTTGCAACCTTTAAATATTCATGAGTGGAAATGGGAATGTAAAAATATGGATTTTGTTTTGGATCTACCCAGAACTTCTAGAAGGCATGATGTTATTTGGCTAATCATTGATAGGTTAACCAAATCTATATATTTCTTACCTATCAATATGACTTACTCTTCTGATAAACTTATGGATTTATATATCCATGATATTTCAATGCTAAAAAAGTATGTACCTGATCCCTCTCATATGTTTAAGTATGAGCCGATTGTGATTGATACTAACTTGTCTTATGTAGAGGAGCCCACTCAGATCATTGATAAGAAAGAAATGGATCCTAAGAAATAAGGATCATTCCTCTAGGTAAAATGATTTGGAGGGCATCATTCTATTGATGAACCTACTTGGATGCTAGAGAAGGATATGAAGAAAGCTTATCCTCATGTTTTCATTGATGGAGGTATGATAAATTTAGATGACTAAATTTTATTTTAAGGGAGGGGGGGGGGAGTGTAACATCCCTCATTTTTGAAAATTTTGTAGGGGCTTATTTGAAATGTAAGGACCTATTCATAAATATGAGGATTGTTTAATAATTTTTTTACACTAAATAATTTTATATTAAAAGTTTATTGCTAGGGGCCAAAGTGTGAATCTTAGTAATTGGATATGATTTGTGAAAGATTCATATTAAGTTAAAATAAAATGGAAGATGTGTCACTAGCTAACCTAAGGATGGTGTTAGTTATGTTTGTTCTATGGATGACCCATAAGCTTCTATCATGCATACTTGCCATATTACTATCTTTGCATTAGCCAAACCTAAGCAATTAAAGGAAAACTTAATAAAGGAGGGAGACTTGCTGCCACATAGACTTGGGAAAAGAAGGGAAAAGGAATTGAATGAGGAGAAGTTTTGCTTTGGCTTGAGGTTTTGGATGAATTCCTCACATTTGGGAATCAATTTTTTCTAAGGTAAGTTTTCTAACCCCATCTTATGGCAATCTTGAACCCTGTTTTCATCTCAATTCTATTAAATTAAAAAGATTATGTCTTTGTATATGAGATCTCTCCCATTTAGGAATAAAACTATGAATCTGGAATTTTTTGACATTTTAACCTTTCATCATTGTCCTTATTATAACTTTTTGTATCGAACTTTGATTTTAGCAAAACATAGTTCATCCAAAAATTGACTCAAATATCTTTCTTGTTGATGTTAAGATTGTCAAATTTGGAGTCTAAATGCCTACCCAAACTATTATTTCATCTAACTCTATGAAATCTATAAAATAGAGACTATCAATTCTGACCTTTATTACTCTTTTACTTGTAACTTTCTATTTAAAAATTTGATTATAGCAAATCCTACTTCATGAGAAATTAGACCCATAGATCTTTCTTTTGATACTAATATTCAAAGATTTGAGATACAAATACCTATTGAAACATCTATTCTAATCATCTCTATAAATTTTGTAAAATAGAGATGATGTTCTCGACCTTTAGTTACTAAACTCTTTATAACTCCTTGTTGGAAACTTGAATTCATGCAGAACTTTATTTATCAGAATCTAGATTGATATATATTTTGAATGACTCTAATTTTGAGCAAATCAGAGTATAATTAATTATCCAAATAATTCATAAAATATGCCCTTTGAATTCTACTAGAATCAAGTTTTATCGATGTTGCCTATTATTGTTTCACCTCTTTAGAAATTGATTTTAGCTAAAATATTTTCTTTAATTTGAGCTTTATATTATTGCTTTGAATTCTTGTATACCCTTGTCTTTTAATTATTTGCACAACTGAATCTATTATATAAAGCTTATGCTTGTATCAAATTATTTTGTATAGGCATATATATGTTTCGTTATTCTACTTATGCTTCCGATATATGCCAATTTTATTACTTATCTATCATTTTGTACTCTGGTGGCTATAGGATTATCTGGACCTTTGCCAAAAATGGTAAAGGGATTATTTGGACCTTTGCTAGAAATGGTAAAGGGTATATACTTGAGCCCCACGATTGCTCTACTAACCCCTATTGACTTCACTCAGACGTGGGTGGATGGAACTCCCCGGACATGGGACACTTATGTTCGAGATCCTACTACACCCTCTATGTCTTTGATATAATATCCAAAGCATTACTTATGTGTTTATTTGTGCACTTTAGATGAGAATGAAATGAATGTAACATCGATATGACATTTGAGCTTTTATTTCTTGTTATATTGATATGCTCTAGATATCTTATATACCATTGTTATACTTTGAAATATATTCGAATCATTTCATATGCTATTGATATGGTCCAAAATATTTCATATATTGTTGATATATTTGAAACATTTCATATGTTATTGATACGCTTCAAAATATCCTATGTGCCATTGATATGCTCAAATACTTTTATGCTCTTTATATACTCCGACACATTTTATACTTCATTGAAATGCTTCAAAATGCTTCTTATGCCCTTGATATGCTCTGAAACATTTTATACATCATTGATATGCTCTGAAAAGTTTCAGTATTTCATTGATATGCTCCTAAACATTCTCACGCCTTTGATATGTGCCTAAATGCTTCATATGTCATTTGAAACCTACCTAAATGCTAATAATATACTCCAATTTCCTCTCCTCAATTATTATGAATAAAGTATATAATTCGAATGAAATGACTTATGATTTTGCATCTAATGAGATGCTATCTATGAACTCTTATATTCTTGCCTTGCATTTTGATACCAAGTTTGCTTGAAAACTATCCTCTTTTATTATGGATATGTTAGTCACTTGTTGACCTCTTTATGCTCATACCATTGCTATATAAATTTTTCAGGTTAGCATGTCACTCACTGAAAAGCTAGAATTGGGCCAAGGTAGTGAAAAACTAGAAGATTTTTGTGTAGATCTTTATTGGTTGATAGGTGTTTTGTTGTATAAGTACACTTTGCATCTGATGAAATATTAAAGATAAATCTAAACTTATGTATTGTAAAAGTTTAAAGGACCTCTTATGTTCTAGATTTTGAAATGATAAGTTTAATCTATATAAGGATATGAACTTGTGGTAAATGTTGATTTTTGTGATTGTATGTGTTCTCACAATTATAGATTTATGATGTGGTTGATGCTTAGTTGAGTTGGCTTTGCATTTTATCAATCATCGAGTGAAGGGGTTTATGATTATAAACTGCACAAGTTTCATGGATGTGAAATTTTATGACTTGAATGATTCTCAGTATCCTCAAACATTAGTTTGGATCCTGGGATTGGATTGTTGTTGAATCATAATGTTATTGATCTAAGATAGGGTCACACCTCCTAGACATGATAAATTCGGGGGGGGGTGTGGGGTAGGGGAGAGCATGACAGAACAAGCTTCCACACCTCATTCCTCTCAAATTGGTTCAATTCCTCTTGCATTGTAATAACCCTAGAATCATCTTTCAAGGTTTCGTCAATACACTTAGGTTCATTTTGAGAAAGAAAAGCAGCATTGGCATAAAAATTCTTAAAAGAAGAATGAGTTTGAACTCCTTTTGATGTCTCATATAATTAGCTCCTTAGGATGGGCATCTACATACTTCCATTTCTTAGGTAAGGAAGTTTCAAAAGAAGATACATCCAAGTTGCTATTTAGAGGAGAGGTTTCATTTAAATTCAAACCATTAAAATCAAGATCATCATCAAAATCGTTTCTCTTAAATTTAGAAACTTCAATGAAAACAACATGAATAGATTCTTCTATAACCAAAGTTCTTTTCTTAAAATACAAAAAAGCCTTAGAAATAGAAGAATAACCTAGAAAAATGCCTTCATCAGATTTTGTATCAAACTTTCCTAAGGCATCTTTTTCATTTAATATAAAATATTTATAACCGAAAACTTTAAAATATAAAATATTTGATTTTTTGTTATTCCATAATTCATAAGGAGTTTTGGAGAGTGATGCTCTTACTAAAACCCTATTCATGACATAGTAAGCCATATTAATGGCTTTAGCCCAAAAGTATTTGGGTAAAGTATGTTCATTCAATATGGTTTTTGCCATTTCTTGTAAA
Source organism: Musa beccarii (assembly GCA_024322285.1). Lineage (NCBI taxonomy): Eukaryota > Viridiplantae > Streptophyta > Magnoliopsida > Zingiberales > Musaceae > Musa > Musa beccarii. The sequence goes on from CM044398.1 coordinate 59,071,247, forward strand.
TTCGTATTCTTTCTTTCTACTACTCCATTTTGCTAAGGATTCCTTGGAGTAGAGAAATTGTGGTTGTAACCATTAGATTCACAAAATTTTGGAAATCATGGTTTTGAAATTCATCACTATGATCATTCCGAATCAATGAAATCATAAAACCTTTTTCATTTTGAACATGTTTGTAAAATTTTGAGAAACACTTAAAACAATCACTTTTGTGTGCAAGAAATATGTCCAAGTGTATCTACTATAGTCATCTATGATTACAAATGTGTATTTGCTATCTCCTAGGTATGTTGTATCAATTGGTCCAAATAAGTCCATATGGATCAATTGTAATGGTCTAGATATGCTTATTTGATTCTTCGATTTAAAACTACGTTTTATTTGTTTTCCTAGTTGACAAGCATCACACACTTTGTCTTTGACAAATTTAATATTAGGAATGCCTCTTACTAGTTCTTTAGATAAGATTTTAGAGATTAGTTTCATGCTTGCATGACCTAATCTCCTATGCCAAAATCAAGCATCATTATTCAAAATCGAAAAACATATTTCATTACTAAGTTTATCAATGTTAGTAGTGTAGACATTGTTTTGTTTTAGGGTAATCATAGATCTGTTGTTTTATGATTTTTCAATGATGCAAGTATTAGATTCAAATCTTATTATGTATCCTTTATCACATAATTGACTAATGTTCAAAGATTATACTTTAAGTCATCTACTAACAACACATCATCAATTAAAAAGTTTGATTTGTTACCTATGGATCCCTTGCCAATGATTTTGCCCTTGTTGTTGTCTCCGAAGGTGACATATCCTTTGTCTTGGCTAGTGAGCTTAGACAATTGATATGGATCTCCAGTCATATGCCTTGAGCATCTACTATCAAGGTATCATCTCTTACTCCTAGCTTGTGATGGTGAATGTGTCTACCAAAGAAGATGGTTTTTAGGTACCTATTTTACCTGGGGTGCCTAAAAAATTGATCTACTTATTTCACCATTTTGCATTGAATTCCTTATGGCTCCTTTAGGAACTCATATCAACTTATGTGGACTAAGTTTCTTAAATGGACATTTGTAAACAATAGTGATTTTATAGTGGTTCGGTCAATTGACCTACGTCCACTTTCGTAACCTCCTCCTATGAGGTTATCGGCTTCCACTATCAATCCTTCTTAAAGGGGAAGGTTTAAACACTCCTTTTATAGAACTTTACAAGTGGCTCACACTCTTTTATAGAATTTTTATACTTGGGAATTCGGGAGATGAACACTAACTTTTCAAGGCTATTTCACTATAGTTTTGACTTAGTTCTTATCACCTCTCAATGTGTTTTACTAGCTGAGAAGTAAGAGGTATTTATAGGCTCGATTGACTTCAAAATTGGAGCCAAAAAAGGTTCCATCCCAGATTTCCTAAAGCTGGCGATACCACCGCCTGTCACTAGTAGTACCACCGCTTTTTACCGGTGGTACCACCTCCAGTTGACCCAGACACTAGGCGATGCCACTGCCCAGTCTGGTGGTACTATTACTAGAGCAGAGCCTTGGGTTTTGTGGAGGGGTGGTACCACCGCCTAGCAATTAATAACTATCGATGGTACCATCGCTGACCTAGGCGGTACCATCGCCCAGTGCTCTTTGGAAACTTGTAATATCCCTCATTTTTTTAAAAATTTGTAAGGGCTTATTTATAATATAAGGACTTAATTATAAATATAAGGATTATTTAATAATTATTTTATACTAAATAATTTTATATTGAAAGTTTAGTACTAGGGACCAAAATGTGAATATTAATAATTGGATATGATTTATGAAAGATTTATATTCAATTAAAAAAAATAAGAAAGAAAGAAAAAGATGAAGGAAGATATGTGTCATTAGCTAACCTAATGAAGGGCCACATGTGTTTATTCAATAGATGACACCTAAGCTTCCATCATGCATGCTTGCCACCTTGCAAATCTTTGTATGAGCCAAATTTATGTAATTAGAGGAGAAACTTTGCAGCCAACCTAAACTTGAAGAAGAGAAGGGAAGACGAATTAAAGTGGAAGGAGTTTGGCTTTTGCTTGAGGTTTTCGATTAATTCCTCGATATTTGGGAATCAAAATTTTTCTAAGGCAAGTGTTCCACTCCTTTCTACTGTAATTCAAATATTTGTTTTTACCTTTGATATAAGAAATTTGAATTATTCTAGCCTTGAAATCTGATATCTCTATTATTTGGAATGTAAATGTTTGAATCTGAAAAATTATCAAGATTCTAACCCTTTTATATTTTTTCAGCTATAAAACCCTCTACAGATTTCTAATTTAGGAAAAACTTATTTGCTCTGAATATAGACTTGTAAACCTTTCTTTTGACAGCTTACTTGTATAATTTGGAGTAAATTTTCCTATCCAAACATCAAATTGAATTAGCTCTATGAAATCTATAAAATAGAGATAATAAGTTCTGACCTTTTGATACTAAACTGCCTATAACTCTCGATTGGAAACTCTGATTTATATGAAACTTACTTTGTTGGAAACTAGACTTGTAGATATTTTTTTTGATACTTATATTGAAAGGTTTTGAGTCCAAATGATGGCCCAGACTTCTGTTGAATTTGATCCTATAGTTTCTACAAAATAGAGATTTTATTCATTGACTCTTAGTTACCGAATCATTTGTAACTATTTGATTGGAACTCCTATTTGTATGAAACTTATTTTACCTAAAAGTAGATTGATTAGCTTTCTAATGATACATTCTTTGAGTAATTTGGAGTACAATTGATTATCCAAATAATTCATGAAATATACCTTTCAAATTCTGCAAGAATCAAGTTCTTTTGTTGATGTTGTCTATTCATGTTTCATCCTATTGGAAACTGATTCAGCTAAATTCTATTCAGTTGCACTTTATATTAATCCTTTGTAATTCTTGTATTATTCATCCTAAAATTATTTGTATACCTAAAATCTATTATGTAATGTTTATGTTGGTACTATCTTATTTTGTTATGGCACACGCATATTTTCATTATTTCGCATGTGCTTCCAATATATGCCAATGTTATTGTTCATACTACCCTTTTATACTCTGGTTTCTTGTGGGATAATTTGGACCTTTGCCAAAAATGGTAAAGGGACTATTTGGACCTTTGCTAGAAATGGTAAAGGGATTCTTTGGACCTTTGCCAGAAATGATAAACGGTGTATGCTTAGAGCCCACGATGCTTTGCCGGCCCCCTCTGGCTTCATTTAGACGTGGATGTATGATGCTCCCAAATGTGAGAGATTCTGTTTAAGATCCCACTGCACCCTCTGTGTTTTTGATATGATATCCAAAGCCTTACTTATGTGTTTATATGTGCGCTTTGGATAAGAATGAAATGAATGAACACCAGATATAACATTTGAGCTTTTGTTTCTGATTTGTTCTTCTGATATGCTCTGAGATATCTCATATACCATTGTTATCCTTTGAAATATGTTCTGAAACCATTTCATATGCTATTTGATATGTTCAAAAATGTTTCATCTATTCTTTATTTGCTTCGAAACATTTCATATGTCATTGTTATGTTCCAAAATATTTTCCTTGCCCTTGATATGCTTCGAAACAGTTCATACGTTATTGATAAGTTTCGAAATGTTACATGTCTTTGAATATACTCTGAAAACATTCCATACATCATTGATATGCTCTATAATGTCTTATATGTCATTTGATATGCTTTGAAATACTATTTACGTCATCTGATAAGTTCTAAATTACTCTTTACTCCATTAGTTATGAACCAAATATATTTTGAATGAAATGACATTTGTAATTCTGTATCTAATGAACTTATATCCATGAATTCTTGGATCTTTGCCTTGCATTTGGATACTAAGTCTGTTTGAAGCTATTCTCCTCTTGTTCTTGATTTGCTTGCCACTTGTTGAGCTTTGTAGCTCACTTCATTAGTATATAACCCTTTTTCAAGTTAGCTTGTCACATGCTAAAATGTTAGAATTGAGCTGAGGCAGTGAAAAGCTATTCAAATTATGACAAGTCATTGTGGATTGTTATGTTATTGTTTTATAAATGTATTTTGTATGAAATGTGATGTTGTCGATAGATTGGATAGGTATATCATGTAAAAGCTTTAAAAGACATCGCACGAATAAAATTTTGAAATGTTGAATTTAGTTTACAATGATATGAATTATGATAAATGGTTAGAATTTTACTTTGTATAATTCTTACGCTTATGGAATTATAAGTGAGGTTAATAATTTGTTAAGTTGGTTTGGGTTTTCATAAGGGTTTGTGTGATGTGATGTATGATTATATCTGCACAGGTTTTATAGATATGACTAATATTTGAATATTTCTCTGTATCCTTAAATGTTAGTTTGGATTCTGGGATTGGATTATTGTTTAAAAATTTAATGTTATGCATTTTAAGATAGAGTCACACTTCTTGAATGTGATAATTTCAAGGGGGTGTGACAAAACCAATCTTTGGGTAGTTCCACCACCCATGTTTAGTAGTACCATCGCCAGACAGGGTCCAGCACTTCTGGATGGGCCTTGAATCTAGCCCAATCTAGTTAATTTATGAGCCTAGTTGGCCCCTACTAGGGTTAAAATATTAATACCTAATCCTAACCCTAATTATGTACTAACTATAAAATTAAAAGCATATTCTAAGCAAAAACATGATTCGGCACATCAAGACTTCTTCCAACAAGCATCCAGTGAACTTTTGGTAGACTTCCGATAAACCCTAAGACATCTCCTGGCAGACGTTCGACAAACCCTAAGACATCTCCTGGCAGACGTTCGAAAGGCTCCTAGACTTTATGACGACCTTATTGAGTTCCGACGAGACTTCTTTGGCAAGCTCCGATCTTTCTCGGTGAGCTCTATGAACTTCTAACGAACCTTCCAATGGACCTTCGACAACCCTTCGGCAAGCCCCTAGTTCTTTCTTGGCCAATTTTGGTAGTGCTTCCGATGAACCTTTGGACTTCCAACAGACTCTTGAACTTCCAATGATTCGATCGTACTTGACTTGAGTAGTTTGCTTTATGTCTTCATCGCTATCGTAGTTAATCCTGCATACTTTTCTCAACATATGGATTAGATTAAATAATTTATTAATTAACTTTATTATCGAAATATGAGATTCAACAATTCTAATCATTCATCGGAAGAGAAGACTTTTGAAAGCCATTTTCGATAATGTTCCAAAGTTTAAAATCTATAGAAATAAGAAAAATTCTCATGTGAGTTTTCCAATAAGTGTAATCCAACCCATTGAACATAGGTGGACGTGTGATTAAGTGACTCTCTTGTATGTCAGCAGATACCATCTCTCTTGGGTTTAAACCAAATTGAGAGTGACCTTACTCTGATACCAACTGTTAGGATCAAGAGCGGCACTAAGAGGGGGGGGGTGAATTAGTGCAGTGGATAAAAAATCGATAATTTGAACCGATTTCGAAAAATATTATGCGTTGAGAAAATTTCATCCGATGAAAATGATTTCGGTAAAAGGTTGATTCGAGTGTTCATAAGAGAGTAGAGAAGGGGAGATTGAAAGATTGTAGCCAAATAAATAATTAAATGCAGTAAAGGAAATTTATGCACCAAGAGAAGAATGCAATAATTTTATAGTAGTTCGGTCGATTGACCTACGTCCACTCCCGATACCTCCTCCGATGAGGTTACTGGCATCCACTATCGATCTTTCTTAAAGGAGAAAGATCAATCACCTCTTTTTATAGAACTTTACAATGGCTCACTCTCCTTTTACTGAATTTTTACACTTAGAGAATCGGGGAGGTGAACACTCAATTTTTTTTCAAAGCTATTTCACTATAGTTTTGGCTCAGTTCTTATCACTTCTCAATGTGCTTTACCAACTAAGAAGTAAGGGGTATTTAAAGGCTTAATTGGCTTAAAAAATGGAGCTAAAAAGGTTTAATTCTGGATTTCTAAGTGCTGGCAATACCATCGCCTGTCATTGGCGATGCCACCGCTAGTTGACCCTGACACTAGGTGGTACCACAACCCAATCTAGCGGTACTACTGCTAGAGTAGAGCTTCGGGTTCTATGGTGGGGTGGTAACACCTCTTGACCTAGGCGGTACCATTGCCCAAGCTCTTGGGAACCTGGTCCCTGAGCGGTTTCACCACCCCAGTCTGGCGATGCCACTGCTAGATAGGGTCTAGCAAACTAGATGGGCCTTGAATCCAGCCTAATCTAGTTCAATCTCGAGCCTAGTTAGCCACTACCAGGGTTAATGGGATTACCTCCCAATCTTAACCCTAATTACATGCTAACTACAAAATTAAAGATATTTTCTAAGTAAAAACATAATCCGGCATGTCAAGACTTCTTTCAGCGAGCTTCCGGCAAACTTCCGATGAACTCTCAGATATCCCTGGCAAACATTCGGTAGGCTTCTGTTAAATCTCAGATTTTGATGATGAAGTCAATTGATAGGTTATTTGATCTAATCTATATTATTGAGATAAGTGTGCAAGATTAACTACAATAACAATGAAGACATAAAGCGAATTAACGGAGTCAAGTTGTTGGGAGTTTGAGAATCCGTTGGAAGTCTGAAGGATTGTCAGAAGTGCTGCCGGAACTAGCCGAGAATGAATCGGGGACTTGTCGAAGGTTTCGGAAGTTCGCCGGAAGATCATTGGAGGTTTACGGAGCTTACCGAGAAGGTTCAGAAGCTTGCCAAAGATTCGTAAAACTCGCTATAAAGTCCGGGAGGTTGTTGAGACTCCGTTGGAAGAAATCTGAGGGTGTGTCAAAAGTCCATCAGAAGTTCATTGGAAAGCTCGTCGGAAGAAGACTCGACATTGCCGATTGTTAATTTGCTTAGAATATGTTTTCAATTTCGTAGTTAGCATATAATTAGGATTAGGATTAGGTGATAATCCTGATTAACCTTAATAGGGGTCAATTGGGCCTTATTTGGACTGAATTGGGTCGGATTCACAGCCTATATAGTAGTGCTGGACTAGGTCTTGCGGTGGCATCACCAGACTAGAGTGGTGGCATTGCCTTGGGAACTAGTTCCCAAGTAGTCTGGGTGGTGGTACCATCCCAAGTCAGCGATGGTATCGCTAGTAGTTATTATTACCTATCAACGGTGGTACCGCTTGACAAGCGATAGTACCGCCAGTCCATAGAGCCCGAGGACTCTGTCAGGCGATAGTATTGCCAAACTAGGTGGTGGTACCGCTTAGTACACTAATAGAATAGGGTCAACTAGTAGTGGTACCGCCAATGCCAAGCGATGGTACCGCCAGTGCCAAGCGGTGGTAGGTAGTGGTACTACTAGTCCCTGAAAATCCAAGATATGACTCTTTTTGGATCTATTTTTTAAGCCAATTGAGTCTATAAATACCCCTCTCTTTTTAACTAGTAAAGCACCTTTTGAGAAGTGACATAAACTAAGTCTAAGCTATAGCAAAATCAAGTTGAATAGCTTGAGTGTTCACCTCCCACTTTTTCTTTATTAAAATTCTGTAAGCATGTGAACCACTTGTAAGAGTTTGTAAGAGAGATACTTGGTCCTTCCCCTTCAAGAAGATTTGATAGTGGAAGTTAAAAACCTCATCGGAGGAGGTTTCGGAAGTGGATGTAGGTCATTTGACCGAACCACTATACATCGCTGCATACTACTCTAGATATATGAGTTTTAAATTTCTACATTTTGTCTTTACTTAGCTACAAATCTTTCGATCTCCTTCTCACTACTCGTAATCAAATTCACTCGAATCACTTTACTCAAGTCTCTTTCGTTGGACCAAAATTTTTGAACGAATAACTCTTTTTGAAATTAGTTTTAAATTTACGGGTTTTATCTGCTACAATAATTCACCCCCTCTTAGTGCTACTCAGATCCTAACAATTGGTATCAGAGCTTGGTCACTCTCATTTGACTTAAAACCTAAGAGAGATAGCTTATTCTAGTATGCAAGAGGGTCATTCAATTACACGTCTGCCTATGCTTAATGGGTCGAATTACACTTATTGGAAGACTCGTATGAAGATTTTTTTTATTTCCATGGATTTCAAACTTTGGAATATCATTGAAAATGGATTTCAAAAATCTTCTCTTCCGATGAATGAATGGAATGAATCGGAGAAGAAGGTTTAGGATCTTTAGGATATTATATGGATAAGGGACTACAGGTATATGGTAACTGAGGACAGATAGGTATAAAGGATTGAATTTTCCTATACCATCTGGGGACTGCGGCATAGTGGCCTAGTACATCCGTAGTCGATAAGTCGGGTGAATTATTATGAAGATAATAATTCACTGAATCAGAAGGAGTTCTAACAAGTATGACTCACGGCCAACTCGATATTGGGCCTAGAAGTTCACACATATATGGCAAGTGTCGTGATGAGTAGAGGTCTGGATATGAGATATCCATCGAAGCCACTATCCTATTGGAGATCCGTTAAGCCCCTGAATTATTAGATTCTAAGATAAGATCCAATAAGAACTAATAAGAGATTATTGGGTAGAGACCCACTAACCTAAGAGGCTTGGGTAATTAGATGGAGATCTAATACCCAATAGGGTAAGATCCATTAGGGTTAAGTTTATAGGGGACCTCTATAAATAGGAGGGAACTAAAAGGCCCATAGGCTAAGGGTTTTTTAGTAGCCTCCTCCTGTTCTTGTCTTCCTCTCCTTCTCAGCCAATAGCCCTAATTTGGGGGCATGTGGACAACAAGAAGGGTAGGCCCCTTCTTGATCACGTAGTGTGCGTAGCGAGGAGATTTGGGTAGCGATTTGAGGAGCGTCGTCGTAGCCCCTACCATGTGGATTATCGCTAGAGAGGAGGATATTTGAACACCTTCATCCAATCCTACAGATCTACAAGGATTCAGGGATATACGTGTTAGGATCTGAGCGACACTAAGAGAGGGGGGGGGTGTGAATTAGTGCAATAAATAAAAATAAAAAATTCAAAGTGATTTCGAAAAAAGTTGCTCATCGAGAAATTTTGGTTCGACGAAAATGATTTCAGCAAAGTGATTTAAGTGAATGCACTAAAAAGTAGAGATGATGAGATTGAGAGATCACAGCTAAGTAAAGATTAAAATGAAGTAAATTAAAAACTCACACATCAAGAGAAGTACGCAGCGATGTATAGTGGTTCGATCAAATGACCTACATCCACTTTCGAAACCTCCTCCGATGAGGTTCTCAACTTCCACTATCAACTCTTCTTAAAGGGGAAGCACCAAGCACCCCTCTTAAAACTTTTACAAGTGGTTCACACACTTACAAAATTTTTACAAAATAAAAATTGAGAGGTAAACACTCAAGCTTATCGAATGTAATTTATTATAGCTTTGACTTAGTTTTTTAACTTCTTAATTATGCTTAGTTAGTTGAGAAGAGAGGGGTATTTATAGACTCAATTGGCTTCAGAATTGGAGCCAAAAAGAGTCACATCCCGAATTTTTGGGTATTGATGGTACCATCGCCTGGCATTGGTAGCTATTGGGACATCCTGTTGAATCTCGGATTTTGATAATGAAGTCAATTGATAAATTATTTGTTCTAATCCATATTATTGAGATAAGTGTATAGGATTAACTACGATGGTATAAAAACATAAAGTGATTTACTAAGGTCAAGTTCGTTGGGAGTTTGAGAGGTCACCGGAAGTCCGAAGGATCGTCGGAGTGTTGCTGGAACCAACCAAGATCGAATCAGGGACTTACTGAAGGTTTCAAAATTTCACCGCAAAGATCGTCGGAGGTTCGCGGAGATCACCAAGAAGGTTCGAAAGCTTGCTAAAGACTTGTTGAGCTCGCCACAAAATCCGAGAGCATGTTGGGAGTCCGTCGGAAGAAATCCGAAAGAGTGTCGGAAGTCCACCAGAATCTCATCGAAAAGCTCGCCAAAAGTAGATTTGAAGAATGTCAGTTTAAATCACTTAGAATTATGTTTCAATTTTATAGTTGGCATGTAACTAGGGTAAGGATTGAGAAATAATCCTATTTAAACCTAGTAGGGGCCAACCGGGCTCTTATTGGGCTGATTTGGGTCTAAAATAGGGCCCATTCAGCTTTGCTGAATGGGCCAAGCGGTGGAACCGCCCAGTGGCTGAGAGTTGGGCGGTGGCACCGCCCAGCACCCGAGTACATGGGCGATGGCACTGCTGCCTTGGGTGGTGAAACCGCCATGTACATTGTTAGTCTGACAACTGACAGGCGGTGGCACCGCCACTGACAAGCGGTAGCTTCGCTAGCATCGGGAAACCCAAATAGAATTCAAATTTGGAGCTCAAATTTGAATCCTCTTGGGGTCTATGAATACCCCTCCTTTCTCAGCAGAAAGATCACCCTTTTTGAGTGTTAGAATTGAACAAAAGCTTTAGCTAAGCCTTGTTTTTTATAGTTAGTGTTCACCTCCTTCTTTCTCTTTGAAAAATTTGTAAGAGTATGAACCACTTGTAAAAGGATTGTAAGAGGGGTGTTTGGTCCTTCCCCTTCAAAAAGATTTGTTAGTGGAAGTTGGGAGCCTCATCAGAGAAGGCTTCAAAAGTAGATATAGGTCACTTGACCGAACTACTATACATCATGGTGTTCTTGAATGTGTGAGTGGTTAAATTTCTGAATCGTTTCTTTACTTAATTGTAAATCATTCAATTTTCATCTCCTTTACTCAAGCAACTTCAATTAAGTCATTTTTCATCGAATCAAAATTTTTATACGAACTAGCCATTTACAAAATTGGTTTCAAACTTACGAGTTTTAATCCGCTACACTAATTCACCCCCCCTCTTAGTGCCTCTCCGATCCTAACAAATCCAAGGGGTGAAATCACATGCATAGCAGAAGAATAGAAAAACAAAACACCCTAGATTTTTGCATAAAGGTTTCATTATTGTGTGAAGATCGGTGCATCAAAAACAAATCCGCAAATCCAAAAACTACATGTGTAAAAAGAAAGTACCTAGGGAGATCGTATATCCCTGAATCCCTGTAGATTTATAAGACTAGATGAAGAAGTTCAAATGTCCTCCTCTCTAACGATAATCTATACGGTAGGGATTGCAACGATGCTCCTCTCTTGGGGAGAGGAAAATAAAAGGTGGCTACCAAAAAACCCCAGCCTATGGACCATTGGTTCCCTCCTATTTTTAGAGACCCCCCTGTAAACCCTAATGGATCCTACCCTATTGGGTATTGGATTTTCATCCAATTACCCAAGCCTCTTGGATTAGTGGGTCTATACCCAATAATTTCTTATTAGCTCTTGTTGGATCTCATCTTATGATCCAATAATTCAGGGGCTTAACGGATATCCAATAAATTTGGGGCTCCAATGGATATCTCATATCTGAACCTCTACTCGTCGCGATACCTACCATATGTGTGTTACCCTCTAGACCCAATATCTAGCTAGCCATGAGTCATACGTATTAGAACTCCTTTGATAGGACCATAGCAGGGTTGGGTCCTACTCAACCAAGTAGCAGCTAATAAAAACCCTGTGAGAGTATAATAAATCCCACCTAGTCACCTCTATCCTATAAAGAAGAGTGGCTAGGGTTTACATTTGGGCCTTTGGGCTTCTTAGCCGTCGCCCCCCCTTTACTGGGCCGATTGGCTAAGGTTGAGGGTAAAATGGGTAGTTCACTTTGGAAGCAGCCTCTAGGGCTAGGGTTTGGAGTCCTATATAAGCATATAGCCTCCACCTCTTTTTAACAAGAAAAGATCAATCTACTTTGCAACCATAAGACTGACTACTTGGAGGGTGGAACCCCTATAGTGTTCCCAGGGTTGATCTCCCTCAAAGATCAATCTACATAGAATTCCTCTAGGGTTCTATCATCTAGTATCATAGCAGCTATCTTGCTCCTTTTGCTGCCATCCTTGCCGCCCACCATCAACTAAGCAATTCTCATAATTGCTCTTGACGTCACCGTCACCACCGTCATCTTCTATCGTAAATCATATCAATCTTGCATCAGAGATCTGGTATTCTCCTATCACCAATACCTTTTGCTGCTGCAATTTTCTATTCAAAATACTAAAAAGAAGTATTGCTATCTATCCTTTGCTGCAAATTTCATTCGTCGCAAAAGTTATCATCTTTGCAAACAAAGGATTGCTGCAGAAAATTTCAGCCGCATATTGCTGCCTTTAAACCGATCTATTTGCAATCTTTTTTGAACGAAATTTCTTGTGCACTGCATAGATCATCTTGGCTTTCATCTATAATTGATATATTGTGGAATTCATCTCTAAAACATTCCTGTGTTGCTGTAAATTTTTGTCGTAAACCATTGAAATTTTTCAACGAGAATTCTGCCATCGCAACTTGCACTAATTTCCTTGCTGTTATGCTACCAAAATTTTCTTGATCCAATTTATCATCATCACTGTTATCAAAATCGAGAATTTGCTATCAAATTCTCACCTCAAAACTCAAAATTTTTGCTAAAAATTTTGTTGAGAAACCACTATTTCTTCGATGACAATTCTGCTCTTACAATATAGCACATATCTGCAGCAACTTCTACCAACTTGCTATCGAAATTTTCTTGATCCAATTTGTCATCATCGCTGTTATCTAAACCAAGAATTTGCTATCAAATTCCCTCCTCAAATCTTGAAATATTTGCTAGAAATTTTGTCAAGAAATTGCTATTTCTTCGATGACAATTCTACTCCTATGAGATAACATATATCTACAGCAACTTCCACTGATTTCTGCCAAACCCTTGCTGCCATCTACCACAGATCTAAAACCCTTCCCTAACCTTCATCCACTGCCATCACAGCCCTAAAACTTTATCAAATCGCACTCAAAACAGCCACAAAATAATCCTAAATTGCAGCCTACATCCTCTAATCCACCAACCCTTTCGGCCACCACTTCTCTTAAATAATAAATGCCTTTAACCTGATAATAAAAGAGAGATCTTAATATTACAGATTTAGAGGCATATACTATGGCATCTGAGGAGGCAATCAACGCAAAATTCGAAGCCTTCGAGACATGAATAGAGGATAAGATTCGGACTCTCTTTGCCGAACTCAGTTTGGGCCGATCACCGAGCCTGAAGAAATCACAACAAGAAGACAACTCTAAAAGAAGAGATGACTTCCAAGAGAGGGGAGGCTCTATGACTGATCCCTACTATCCACGTATGAGGGTGAACTTCCCTAGATGGGAAGAAGGAGACCCGATTGGTTAGATCTCGCGCGTGGAGCGATATTTTTTATACAACAAAATTGTGAACGCATCTATGATGGAAATTGCATCTATATATCTTGAAGAGGATGCCATACAATGGTTTGATTGGTTTGATTGGTTTGAATACACTCATGAAGTCCTCTCATGGTGACAATTCAAAGAAGGACTGCTGATCCGCTTCGGACCAACTGATTATGAGAACATTGACGGACAACTAGCAAAGATCCAATAAACCTCCACCATTCAAGAGTATCAAACCAGGTTTGAAAGGTTATCTAATCAAACTCATTATTAGTCTTAAAAATAGCTACTAGGGATATTTATTGAGGGCTTGAAGCCAGAGATCCGAGGAGAAGTTAAAGCGTGACAACCATACACGCTCATGGCAGTTGTCTCTTTCGCATGACTTCAAGAGGAGTGATTGAACTATGAAGCCCAGAGGACTAGGGTCACTCCCTGACCAGAAATATCGAAGCCCTCAGCCTCTTCTACTATCAGCCAAGCCCCTACACTAAAAAAGTTGACAAGAAAAGAGCTTCAGGAATGATCTATGAAGGGGTTATGTTAGTATTACGATGAGCCATGGAGCCACGAGCATTGCTATAAAAAAGGGAGACTTATTATGATTGAACCAGTGGAAGAAGAGGCATTGAATAGCTAGAAGAGAGCTTTGAACATGAAAAAGAAGATGTGGAAGAAGAGCTATAACTGACCAACTTTATAGTACACGCATTAGTCGGCTACTCAAATCTACAAACAATGAAAGTTGGAGGCCTTCTCAAACAACAACCGATTGTTGTTCTCATCGATATGGGCAGCACTAATAACTTCTTAAACAGTAAGGTTGTTGCTCGGATGGTTCTCCACATCAAAGGTTGTAGCAAGTTCGACATAAAGGTCGCTGGCAGCCGAATCCTAAAGTGCAACCAAAGATGCCTTCGGGTGAAACTATTATTGCGAAACCAAGAAATTGTTGTCGACTTCTTCCTTCTACCAATTGATGATTATGAGGCCATGCTGGGCATAGAATGGCTAACGACGCTATGTGATGTCTCTTGGAACTTTTCTAAGTTAATTATAAAATTCTACTACAAAGGCAAACAGGTTATTCTACGCGGGAAGTGCGGAAGCAATGTAACCATCGTTTCGACCCAACGAATGGAGCAAGTTTTACATAAGATAAATGGTGGCTTTTTGATGCATCTCCAACAGCAACTAGAGGGGAAGAAAATAGAAATTGAAAATCAAAATCTCGCCTAATTGCTAGCTAAATTTTCAGCCATCTCTCTTCCTACCATCGGCTTCCTCAAGGATATTAGGGAGGAATGAAAGAAGGATCTAGAGACCAGCAACATCATTAAAAAATTGGAGGATCTAAGTGTAATAGCTCACTATACTTGGGATTCGAAGGATCTATGCTATAAAGGTCATATTATACTTATACCCAACTCCTCCTGCATCAAAGTCATTCTGCATGAAATATACTCCACACCTTCATAAGGGCACTCCGGATTTCTGAGAACCTACAAAAGAGTGAAGCAAAATTTTTATTAGAGAGGGATGAAAAAAATTATTTCTAAATACGTGGCACAATGTGATGTATGTCAATAGCAAAAGGGTGAAATAGTGGCAAGTCCAGGGAAACTAACACCACTACCCATACCGGGCTCAATGTGGATTGACATCTCCATGGACTTCATCATAGGGCTGCCACCTTCCAAAGGTAAAAGCACGATTCTCATAGTAGTTGATCGACTTATGAAATATGCTTCTTTTTGTGTTGTGTGAAATCCCTACACTACTACTAGTATTGCTCATATTTTCATAAAAATACTATTAAACTACATGGGATTCCAAGGTCCATTGTAACTAATCGAGATAAGGTCTTCACTAGTAAATTTTGGATCAAGTTATTTCAGTTGTAAGTCACCAAGCTCAAGATAAGCACAGCATATCATCCACAAACTGACGACCAAACAGAGGTGGTGAACAAGTGTTTAGAGACGTACCTTCGGTGTTTTGCTAGTGACCAGCCAAAGGAGTGGATGAAATGGCTCCCATGAGCTGAATGGTGGTCTAATACTACGTATCATTCCTCTACAAAATGTACCCCATATGAAGTATTGTATGGTCGGCCGACCCCTGTGATTTCAAAGTATATAATTGGCTCGGCCAAGGTAGATCAGGTTGATCAAGATTTAATTGACAAAGATAAACTCCTACACTTGCTAAAGGCTAATCTCTATACCGCTCAAGCCAAAATGAAGCAACAAGCCGACACACAATGAAGCGAAAGAGAATTTTCAATAGGAGATTAGGTTTATCTTCGCCTACAGCCATACAAGCAACTCTCCATCAACACACAAGCCTCCATGAAGCTATCCCCACGTTTTTATGGGCCCTATCAGATCACAGAGTGTATTGGAGCCATGGCGTACAGACTTAAATTGCTTAGAATGCCAAAATCCTGTCTTCCATATGTTATACCTGAAGCATAAGTTGCTAGTCATATGTGCCCAGCAAGCCAATCACATGAGTAATGGCACTTGTGACTTGATATGCACGTTTTTCCTTTGCTTATTATTAGGCGTTTTATCACTTTATCTTACGTGTTGTATATATTATGATGTCCTTAAATCTACGTAATAGGAATCGAATCGTGATGAGATCACGATAATGAGATTGATTCACCTTTAAACACAGACCCTGAATTATCCTGGTCATAGGTTACTCGAGAAGGACATCGAGATAACCGAATAGACTGGTGTGCTATATACCTATCCATATGATAGAGGTAGCTGGTCTCATAGCTACTCGTGTGGGGATACTAAGGGTACAGTGCAGTGCAGGTGCTCATTAGGGAATGAGTTCACTGAATGATCCACCTAGGGAACGCTGGATGGTTATTCATACCTCACGTCAGATAGCGATTCCATAGTCCCAGTAGTGTATCTAGTCCTTAGACTTGAGACACCAAGGATGTCCTGTATGAGTACTCTACTCTTTGATATCAAACTTATAGGTTTAGAAAGTTCCAAATCTAGTATAGCCAGTTATTGGGAGTGGTAGCCAACCTTACGAGGGCTATTGAGTGTCAATAGAGGATCATCCGCTCTCGGTATCATGAGAGGAATATCCCATGTGTTCTTGCTTGAACAAATCCTTGGCCAAGGTTATTCGAATTGAGAGAGAAAGAGTTCTCCGGGAGAATCCGACAAGAGCATAACTCGAGGAGAGACCGTATGGGCCTGACAGCACCATGCTTGATATAGGGTCTCTAAGATATTGGATGGATGAGGGACTATAGATACATGGTAACTGAGGACAGATAGATCCAAAGGATTGGATTCCCCTGTATCTTTTAGGGGCCGCGGCGTAGTGGCCTGGCACGTCCGTAGTCGATGAGTTGGGTGAATTATTATAGAGATAATAATTCACTAAGTCAGAAGGAGTTCTAACAAGCATGACTCATGGCCAGCTCGATATTGGGCCTAGAGGGTCACACACATATGGTAGGTGTTGCGACGAGTAGAGGTTCAGATATGAGATATTCGCTGAATCCCCTATCTTATTGGATATCCATTAAGCTCCTAAATTATTGGATCCTGAGATGAGATTCAATAATTGCTAATAAGAGATTATTGGGTAGAGACCTACTAATCTAAGAGGCTTAGGTAATTGGATAGAGATCTAATACCTAATAGGGCAAAAGATCTATTAGGGTTTTCAGGGGGCCTCTATAAATAGGAGGGAACTAAAGCTCTATAGGCTGAGGGTTTCTTTTGGTAGCCACCTCCTGTTCTCCTCTCCCAAGAGAGAGAGGTGCATCATCACAGTTCCTGTCATGTGGATATCGCTAGAGAGGAGGTCGCTTGACCTCCTTCATCCTCTCCTACAGATCTGCAAGGATTTAGGGATATATGATCTCCCTAGGTAATTTCTACGTGTAGTTTTCACGGATTTGTTTTGATACACCGATCTTCGTACAACGATGAAAACTTTCTATGGGAAATCTGGGGGTTTTTGTTTTTTTTTCTTCTATTGCACATGTGATGTCGCTCCCCTAACAGATTTCCCAACACAAGTTGGGAAAACACGAGTCACCCCAGATTCAATTGCCCAACACCACTTATAATGGAGATATTCAAGCCCAACCACAAGCCATCCTTGACCGTAGAATCGTGATGCATTGTCGACATCCCTCTACTGAAGTACTAGTGCATTGGAATAATTTACCACCCGAAGATGTCATATGGGAATCATATGAGGAGCTAAAGACCCTATTCCCAGAGTTCATGGAACCTCAGCCTTGAGGACAAGGCTGATTTGAAGAGGGCGAGCTTGATAGGACCTTAGCAAGGTTGGGTCTTACTCAACCAAGTAGCAACTAATAAAAACCCTGTGAGAGTGTAATAAACCCCACCTAGCCACCTCTATCCTATCAAGAAGAGTGGCTAGGGTTTACATTTGGGCCTTTGGGCTTCTTGGCCGTCGCCCCCCCTTTACTGGGCCGGTTGGCTAAAGATGAGGGTAAAATGGGTAGTTCACTTAGGAAGCGGCCCCAGGGCTAGGGTTTGGAGTCCTATATAAGTATGTAGCCTCTACCTCTTTTTAATAAGAAAAGATAAATCTACTTTGCAGCCACAAGGCCGACTACTTGGAGGGTGGAACCCCTATAGCGTTCCAAAGGTTGATCCCCCTCAAAGATCAATCTACATAGAATTCCTCTAGGGTTCTATCATCCTTTTGACTTAGTGAATTATTATCTTCATAATAATTCACTCGACTCAATGACTGTGGACGTACTATGCCACTATGCCACAGTCCCTAAACGATACAAGGAAATCTAATCCTTTGGACCTATCTATCCTCAGTTACCATGTATCTATAGTCCCTCATCCATCTAATATCCCAGTGACCCTATATCGGGCATGATGCTATCAGGCCCATACAATCTCTCCTTGAGTCTCACTCTAATCGAATTCTCCTAGAGAACTCATTCTTTCTCAATCCGAATAACCTTGGCTAAAGATTTGTTTGAGCAAGAATATATGGGATATTCCTCTCATGATTCTGAGAGCGGATGATCCTCTATTGACATTCAATAGCCCTCGAAGGGTTGGCTACCACTCTTAATAACCAGTTGTACTAGATCTAGAACTTCTAAACCTATAAGTCTGGTATCAAAGATTGGAGTACTCATATAGGACATCCTTGGTGTCTCAAGTCTAAGGACTAGAAACATTACTAGGACTACGGAATCGCTGTCTGACGTGAGGTATCAATAACCATCTAGCATTCCGTAAGTGGATCAATCGATGAACTCATTCTCCAATGAGCACCTATACTGTATCCTTCGTGTCTTCACAAGGGCAGCTATGAGACCAGCCACCTCCATCATATGGATGAGTATCAAGCACATCAGTCTATCCGATTATCTCGATATCCCTCTTGAGTAACCTATGACCGAGATTATTTAGGGTCTGTGTTTAAAGGTGAATCGGTCTCATTTTGTGAGCTCATCACGATCTGATTCCTATTGCACAGATCCAAGGACATCATAATATATGCAACACATAAGATAAAGTAATAAAATGCCTAATAATAATAAGTAAAAGAAAGAGTGCATGTCAAGTCACAAGTGTCATTACTCATGTGATTGGCTTGCAGGGCACATATGACTAGCAATCTCCCACTTGACCTAAAGCCAATCACCTATGTGTCTGATCCCTATCAAACATCTATGACACTCAAAGACAATCTGAGTCGATGGCTTTGTTAGTGGATTTGTAGTAATATCTTCGAATGGAACTCTTTGCACTGCTACATCTCTTCGGGCTACGATCTCTCTAATAAGTAAGAACCTCCTCAGAACACTTTCTGATGAGACCTTGGTTTCCTTATTTGAGTAATCGTCCCGTAGTTATCGCAATATAAGGGAATCAACTCCTCACTACTCAACACGACTCTCATATCTGTGATGAACTACTTTATCTAGACTCCTTTTTTTATTGCCTCTGCCGTAGTAATGTATTCCGCATTTGTGGTCGAGTCAGCAGTAGTGTCTTGCTTAGAACTCTTCCAGCACACTGCTCCTCTATTCAGAGTGAACACATACCCTGAATTAGACTTGCTATCATCGATATCGGACTGGAAGCTTGAGTCCATGTAGTCCTCAACCCTGAGGCTACTGCCTCCATATACCAATAAAAGCTTCTTAGTCCTTCTCAAGTACTTAAGGATATATTTTACTACTTTCTAATGCTCCAAGCTTGGATCTGCTTGATACCTACCCATGATACTCAGGCCATGCACTATATTAGGCCTGGTACATAACATAGCATACATGATAGATCCTATCGATGAGGTATATTGTATCCTATCCAAGTGTGCCCTTTCTTTAGGAGTCTTTGGGGACATACTCCTGTAAAGTAATATTCAATGTCTCATTGGTATCAAACCTCTCTTGGAATTTTTCATGTCAAACCATTTGACAATGGTGTCTATGTACCTGGTGCTAGGAAATCGGGAGATTCAACATCTCATGCGTAGTGAAAAACAAAAATAAGATTGGATTACCTATAGTTACGTACTTGGCCATCGTGCGATGATTGATTTGCAAAAATCGTAAATCCAAAAAATCTGCATGTATCATGTTAGAAGCATTATCTGGGGAGATTGTATATCCCCAAAAATTATAAATCCGATAAAGAGGATGAAGGAGCACTAACGTACTCCTCTCTAGCGGTAATCCACAGCGGATGCAACAACGACGCTCCTCAGATCACCACGGGATCTCTCTCCACGTGCACCACAAGACTACCAAAGCCAAGGAGGAGGAGAATAGGAGGATGACTACCAAAAGCTCTCAACCTATGAACCAGAAGATTCCTCCTATTTATAGAGGTGGAGGAAGCTTATCCTTAACTGATCTTATTCACATTGGATCACTATCTAGTTTGATCTCATTGGATCTTATCCATAGGATCTAATTTAATCTCATCCAATTGGATCTTATCCAATCATTTAATTGGATCTCATCCACAGGATCCAAACTAGAGGCTTCGTAGATATCTCATATCTGCATCTCTACTCGTCGCAACATCCACCTTATGTGTATGACCCTTTAGGCCCGATACCGAAATTTGGCCGTGAGTTGCTCCCATCGAACTCCTTTTGACTCAAAACACCTTTCGATATAGTAAATTATTATCTTCATAATAATTCACTTGACTAATCGACTATGGACGTACTAGGCCACTACGCCATAGTCCCCAGATGGTATAGGGGATATAATCCATCGACCTATTCGTCCTCAATTACCATGTATCTATAGTCCTCATCCATCTAATATCCCGCATACTATATATTGGGAATGGTAGAGTCAGTCCCATATAGAATCTGTCCGAGTCTTGCTCTAATCGGATTCTCCCAGGAGAACTCTCTCTCAATCCAAACGATCTGGTCGGATTTTGCTTGAGCGAGCACACGCGAGATATATCTCTCACAATACCGAGAGTGGATAATCCTCTATTGACATGCATTTGCCTTCATAAGATTGACTACCATTCCCGAGAACTGGTTATACCAGATCTGGAGCTCTCCAAACCTATAAGTCCGCACAAAGAATAGAGTACTCAAACAAGGTATCTTTGGTACCTTAAGTCTACGGACCTGACATACTATCGAGACTATGGAATCATTTCTCGACATTAGGTATCATTAACTATATAGTATTCGTAAGTGGATCAATCAAGTGAACTCATTCTCCAATGAGCACCTGACTGTACATCTAGTGTCCCCACACAAACGACTATGAGACCAATCGTCTTTATCATATAAATGAGTATACAACACACAGCCTATCCTATCCGGTTATCTCGATGTCTTCATTGAGTAACCTATGACCGAATGATTTAGGATCTGTATTTAAAGGTATATCGGTCTCATTATCGTGATCTTATCACGATCCGATTCCCATTGCATAGATCCATGGATATCATAATATTCATCCAGATAATATAAGAAAATACCAATAGTAATATGAAGAGATCGACGTAACATGTCATAGGTGCCATCACTCATGTGATTGGCTTGTAGGGCACCTACAACGAACAATCTCCCACTTGACCTAAAGCCAATCACATACGTGTCTTATCCCCATCGAGACCTCTATGACGTTCAAATATAATCTTAGTCAACGACTTTATCAATGGATCTACAATGTTATCTTCGGATGGAACTCTTTCCACTACTACATCTCCTCGAGCCATGATCTCTCGATCAAGTGGAACCTACATAGAATGTGCTTAGACTTCTAATGAGACCTAGGTTCCTTTGCTTGAGCAATTGCTCCATTGTTGTCACAATATAAGGTAATCGGCTCCTCATTTGTTCGGCATGACTCCTAGATCTACAATGAATTTCTTCATCCAGACTCCCTCCTTTGCTACCTCTACTGTCGTCGCAATAATTCCATCTCTATGGTCGAGTCACAGTAGTATCTTGCTTAGAACTTTTCTAGCATATTGCTTATCTATTCAGGGTAAAGACATACCCCGAATTCGACTTACTATCATCAACATCGGACCGAAGCTCAAGTCCGTGTAGCCCTCAACTCGAGACTACTCGCCTCCATATACCAAAGTAAAAGATCCTTAGTCCTTCTCAAGTACTTAAGGATATACTTTATTATTTTCTAGTGCTCCAAGCCTAAATCGCTTGATACCTACTCATGACACTCAGAGCATGCGCTACATCAGTCTGGTACATAGTATAGCATACATGATAGACCCTATCATTGAGGCATATGGTAGTATTCTATCCATATATGCCCTTTTTTAGGAGTCTTTGGGACATACTCCTAGAAAGTAATATTCCATATCTCATAGGTATGAGATCTCTCTTGGAATTTTCATACCAAACTTTTTGACAATGGAGTCTATGTACCTGGACTAGGACAAGCCAAGCATCCTCTTAGATCTATCTCTATAGATCTAAATCCCCAAAATATAGGATGCTTCCCCTAAGTCCTAATAGAGAAGTGTCTAGATAGCCAAGCTTTTACTATAGAGAGCATTCCTACATCATTCCCAATTATTAAGATGTCATCCACATATAACATCAAGAAGGTAATAGCGCTCCCACTTACCTTCCTATACACAAAAGGCTTATCTTCGTTCTTAATGAAGTCATAAGATCTATTGTCTCATTAAATCTTATGTTCCAACTTCGAGAAGCTTACTTTAGTCCATAAATGAACTTAAGCAATCTGTACACCTTATCTGGACTGTATTGGATATGAACCCCTCAGGCTATATCATATACACTTCCTCTTCAAGGTTCCTATTGAGGAATGTAGTTTTCATGTCCATCAGCCAAATCTCATAGTCATAATATCCTGCAGCAACTAATAGAATTCGAATGGATTTCAGCATAGCTACGGGTGCAAAGGTCTCATCATAGTCAACACCTTGCTTCTGATGATACCCCTTAGCCACTAGCCTTGCCTTATAGGTCTCCACCTTTTCATCTATCCCGATCTTCTTCTTGAAGATCCATTTGTAGCCAATAGATAAGATACCCTCAGGTGCATCAACAAGGTTCCAAACCTTATTAGAGTACATGGATTCCATCTCAGAATTCATGGCTTCTTGCCACTTCTCGGAGTCTATACTCATAATAGCCTCCTCGTAGGTCTAAGGATCAATATCCTGAATGTCCTCTCCACTAATATGTCCCACATATCTTTCAAGAGGGTGTGATACTCTACCAGTCCTACGCAAAATTGAAACTTGTGTGTTATGTATCTGAACAGACTCGATCTCTGGAATGGTGCCTGAGCTAGGTTCTCTAACCTCACTCAATTCTATCATGCTCCCACTGTTTCTGCCAAGAATGCGTTCCTTCTCAAGAAACACTACTCTCTTGGCAACAAAGACCTTTTGGTCCTTAGGGTCATAGAAATAATAACCATAAGTTTCCTTGGGGTATCCCACGAACTTACACTGTTCCGTCCTAGATTCTAACTTATCGGGGTCATGTCTTTTAACATGGGCAGGGCAGCCCCAAATCTTAACAACCTTAAGATTAGACTTCTTCCCTCTCCATATCTCATATGGTGTAGACACTACCTAGATAAAACTCTATTCAGAAGGTAAATTACGATCTGTAGGGCATATCCCCAAAATAAGATGGGTAGGTCAGCAAAACTCATCATGGACCGCACCATATCTAATAGTGTGTGATTTCTCCTTTCTGATATACCATTAAGTTGTAGTGTATAAGGAGGTGTCCATTGTGATAGAATCCTATGATTCTTGAGAAACTGGATGAATTCTGTACTCAAGTATTCTCCTCCTCGATCTGATTGAAGAGTTTTAATACTCTTTCCAATCTAGTTCTCTACTTCATTCTTATATTCCCTGAATTTCTTGAAGGCTTCAGACTTATACTTCATCAAGTACACATGTCCATACCTAGAGAAATCATCAGTGAAAGTAATGAAGTAGGAATAACCACCTATGGCATGAGTTGATATAGGACCACATACATCACTATGTATGAGTTCTAGTAACTCAATGGCTTGCTCTCCAGTTCTACTAAATGAAGAGCTGGTCAATTTTCCACGAAGGCAAGGCTCGCAAGTTATATATGACTTGTACTCAAATGAATCTAAGTATCTATTTTTCAACAACTTTTGAATCCTTCCCTCATAGATATGACCTAGCCTACAATGTCATAAATATGCATTGTTCACCTCTTCTTGTTTCCTCTTGGTCATGCTTACATTCATGATGTGTGAAGCAGTATTTAGCATAAACAAACTATTATGCAATGTTCTTCTAGTAATGATCTTATCATTCTTACTGACTGAACAATAATTATTCTCAAAAATTACTTTATAACCATTTAATGTTAAACATGAAATGGAAATAACAATGTTGATAATAGAGGGAACAAAATAACATGCATCTAATGTAATAATAGCTCCATCAGGTAAGTGTAGAGTGACCTCGCCGATAGTAACAGTAGCAACTCTTGCTCCATTGCCCATCCTGAGGTCCATCTCATCTTTTGCCAATCTCCTATGTCTTCTCAGAACTTGTAACGAATTGCAGTTGTGATAAGCACTACCGGTATCCAATACCTATGTATTATCACAAATATCTGACACATGGAGACTGATCATGAATATACCTAAAGCTTCTCCAAGCTACTGTTTTGCCTTTTCTACAAGATATATCTTGTAGTTCCTTTTCCAATACCCATCTTGACCACACCTTTGTCCTTTGCTGAGTCAATTTTGGCAACCTTTGCCTTACCCCATTTGCCCTTGCCCTTACCCTTCTCAGGGGTCTTCCCTGTTGAATCTCGGATTTTGATGATGAAACTAATTGATTATATTTTGTAGTCTAACTGCGTATTAAGTTACACAAGTCTAGTATCGATCAGGATTAGAAACTTGACGCTAGAGGAATTGACATTGCGCCGAGTGATCACGTCAAGATATTAGATGTCGAGCCGGAGGTCCAGTCAACAATCGGTAGAAGGCTTCGGATATCGGGCATCGGGCCAAGAAGAGCGGAGTTATGCCAAGGATATCGAGGTTGTGAAGATCAACCGCCGATTGGGCAACAAGCCGCAAGAGAGGACGATGTGCCGAAGAATCAGACAAAGTGTCGACCAATAACGTGCTAGGCAACTGAATGTCAATTCGCGTTGTAATAACTGTCTAGATAGAAGTAGAGGTTTTGTTTGTGTGTGTGCACGATTAATTACGATAACGATGAAGATGTAAAGTGAAACAAAGTGCCCGAAGACAAGTGTGATGGATCGTTGGGAGTTCGATAGTTTAATGAAAGTCCAAAGATTCATTGGGAGTGCTGGCAAAACTGGCCGAGAACAAGTAGGGAGCTTGCCAAAGGGTTTTCAAAAGTTCGCCGGAAGGTTCATCGGAAGTTCGCGAAGCTTGCCAAGAAAGATCGGAGCTTACCAAAGAACCTTATTTGGAACTCGCCAAGATCATCGTGAAATCTAGGAGCTTATCGGGAGTCTGCAGAATGGTTTTTGAGAGTTCGTTGGAAGACCATGGGAAGTTCGCCGAAATATTGCTGGAAGCTCGCCGAAATTTCGTCGAAAGCTCGCCGGAAGAAGTCTTGACTTATCAGACTTTGTAATAGCTTAGGAAATATCTTTAATTTTGTAGTTAGTATGTTAATTTGGGTTAGGATTATGTGTTAATCCTATAAACCAAGTAGGGGCTAATTAGGCCCGATAACGGACTGGTTGGGGCCGAGTTTAAGGCCCAACCAGTGAGCTTGAATGTGTTTGGCGATGGCACCACCCAGGTTGGGCGGTGGCACTGCCCAAGACCCGAGAGCCTAGGCGGTGGCATCATCGGGTTGGGGCGGTGGCACCGCCCAGTGGCCGAGAGCCCAGGCGGTGGCACCATCGGGCTGGGTGGTGGCACCGTCCGGTACACTAACAGTGTTAGTGTCAGATTAGCGGTGGTATCGCCAGAATGATGAAGTCCAAGGCAATTCAAATTTGGGCTCCAAATTTGAATCCTCTTGGGTCTATAAATACCCCAGATGTTCTTGTTAAGAGAGAAAGAAGAGTGCAAGAAAAACTAAGGGAAAAATCTATCATTTGAACTAGAAATCCCTCCTCTAAAAGTTTAGAAGTATTCTTAAGAGAGGTGTTGAGGGAAGCTTTGTAAATAGAGTTTGTAAAAGGGAGTTTGTCTTTGCCCATTAGAAAGAAGGTAGCTAGTGGAAAGCCGATGGCCTCAAGCAAAGAGGAATTAGGAGTGGATATAGGTCGGATGACCGAACCACTATAAAACGGTTTGCATTTATGTTCTTGCATTTACCTTTCTAAAAACTGCCTTTTCTTCGCTACTCAATTTACTCATCACTGCCTTCTTCCTCTCTAGACACTCCCTACTTTAACACTTTCCATTACGCTTTAATCGAAATTAGTTTTAGTCAAAAACGTGATTTCTATCGTACAAAGTTTAGGAAATTGTTTTAAATCACAAAAATTTATCGTTCTTTACCGCTGCACTAATTCACCCCCCCCTTTTAGTGCCACTCGATCCCTAACAATTGGTATCAGAGCCTCGTTATTTCTTTTTCGGATTCACACCCACGAGAAATAGCTCTTAATGGCTTTTAAAAGGGTTTTTCGATTGTTCATCCTCCGTTCTCTAACGGATCGGACTACACATATTGAAAAACTCGAATGAGAGTTTTCTTGATTTCTCAAGATTTAAACTTATGGAATATTATTAAAAATGGCTTTCAACTTTCCTCTAAACCAACAAATGAATGGTCGGATTTGGAGAAAAGGTCTTTTTCTTTTAATTCAAAAGCTATAAATGTCTTATTTTGTGCTTTAGACAAAAATGAGTTCAATCGGATTTCTATGTGCGAAACAGCTTTTGATATTTGGTGGACACTTGAAATCACGCACGAGGGAACTAGTAGAGTTAAAGACTCGAAAGTAAACCTCTTATTGCATGATTTTGAGCTCTTCCAAATGATACCAAACGAATCTATCAACGACATATACACCTGTTTCATGGATGTCGTCAATAGCTTGAAAAGTCTTGGTAAATATTTTTCAAATTTTGAACTCACTAACAAGATCTTAAGATCCCTTCCAAAAAGGTGGGATGCCAAAAGTAACAGCTATACAAGAAACTAAAAATTTAAATGACTTATCTCTTGAAGAACTCATTGTGTCTTTAATGACCTATGAAATGACATTCTTAGAACACAATGAACTTGATGAACACATGGACCACCTTCCAAAGAACAGGAAGGATTTAACACTTTGGACTATAAAATGCCACTTGAGTGATGACTCAAGTTTTGAGAACAATGTTGAGGACATTGAACATTTAACGTTAAAATTTAAAAAATTCATTAAATAAGAATTAAAGAATACAAATGAAAAGAACACCAACTCTTGCTATGAATGCAAGAAACTAGAATGTTCCAAAGATGAGTACACAAAAATGAAAAAGAGGAAAGCGCGCAACAAAGACGAAGATGCAAACTACGCTTTGATGGTTTTCGACAACGAGGTAAGTAACTTGCTCGAAATGCTTTCACCTTATTTTGAAATTACATGATCCTTTCATGAGTTGCTTGACATAGTTGGTAGGAATTTTTTTTATGCTTTTTCTTTCTAGTAATTTTTTAAAATTAAAAATATGAATGATGATTGTATGATTTGTGATAATGTTTGTACACCTAAAAGGATTAACCCATGCATGTGTATCTTGATATTTTACATTGTCTCTAAACATGATGCTTGACACTTTCATAAACATCTCATGAACATACTCATCCTAAAATAAAACATGTAAAAAAAAATGTATGATCATGATGAATTCATGTTGATCTTGTTTGTTATAAAAAAATGCATCATCATGATGATAATAGCATGTTTCATGATAATCCTTGCACACCAAATGTGATTAAAGATAGTAGCAAGCATATTGATGATTTTGCTTTCAACATAATGCATGCCCTTTTACATAAAAATTGAAAATGTGCTATCATTATTTTTATGTATTTGGGCTTGATGGTTTTATGACAAAACTTATGTCTCATTTTTTAAATGTTGAAACATATTTTCATAAAAGACTTGTGCACACCTTATGAAATCATTGTTAATAATGATGAAATGAAAATATTAAAAGGATGTTATCATACTTGAAAGTTATGGAATCATGCTCAATGATTTGTTTTAAGAAATTTGCCTTTTCACTCTTGAATGTGATACTCGTTTTTATTAAAGACAAAGGCATGCTTACATGAAGTAAATCATAAAAAGAAAATGCATGATCTTGAAAATTCTTCTATCTCTATAGTTTTTGATTTTGATGAATCCATGTGAATCTCTTAAATCAAATCTTTTAGAAAATGCCATATACTTAATGTGATTTGACTTAATGATCATTATGACGAAATTTACCTTTCTATCTTAAATATTGATATTTTATTTTATGGCAAAGGCATGCTTATAAGAAGCAAATCATATTAATAGAAATTTATAAAAATGAAATGCAATCCTCTATCTTATCGATTCTTCAATAAATCTATGCTTGTCATGTATGAATTTATTGAATGTGATTTTTGAGGATGATTGCATATTTGAAAATTGCTTGATTCGTATTTACGACATAAGATACATTTTAACTATGTATCATGCTTTAATCATGTTAAATGCTTCAATCATGTTCTATCTCCCTTAATTAATTTTGTTCTCCTATAATTCCTTTTTATTTAATAAAGAGGAGAATCTTCCAAATGAATCATGAATTCAAATGAAATGATAAAAATGAATTACTTATCGATATATTTTTTTTTGAAATATCCTTTTTAATGTGATGCCTTTCGAAATTCATGACATGATATGATTGAATCTTTGACTTACTCTTTTTATCATGGCTTGAAAATGAATCATGCTTGATAATTTGTGTTATGAGATTTAGCCTTTATGTCTTGAACGTTTATGCTTGTTTTTATTTGACATAAAAAAAGGGGGGCAAAGGCATGTTTATATGAAATCAATGCAATTCATAAAAAGTGAAATGTATGATTCTTGAAATTTTTTATTTTTCATGAAAGACAAGTGATGAATTCATTTATGACCTTGTATGAATCTTGAAAGTAATAATGATGAAGAGTTTGAAGTTGATGAATTGAATTTAAATTTTTACTCATGACTCTTCTCTTGATCTCTTGGAATCATGACTTTTTGAGATGTTTATAATGCTTGAATCAAGCTCTAAAAGATTTCATTTTGCTATAAAGATATTTTATTAAAATCATGATCTTGACAATTATAACATGAAGTTCTTTCGGTTATCAAAAGAGAATTTTCCAAATGAAATATGATTTGTCTCTTGATTTCTCGTAACTATATAATTGAAATTTTTTTTTATGACTTGATTTTGATGATTGAAATATTATATGCTTAAATTGATTCTTCTCCTATGTTTCAATACTTCTTCAAATATATTATGTGATGATTGAATGATTGACACAAATTTAAATGATGTGAAAAGTTGTTAAAGGAAGAAAACAATCCAAAATTTGATATTTCAATATTTGATACTTGGAATATTTTAAAATATGATCTTGATGAGAATGTTTCAAATTGCTCTTTTTATCTCATGAATCTTCATCTTGATCTTGTTAAGAAAAATTTTAATAAACCATGAATTATATCTTTGGTATTCACGAATTGATCCTTATTGATATCTTTCATGAATTCTTTGCATCTATTGCTTTGAACTTTTAAATTGTGATGAATCAAGAATTTTTCTCCTGTATGACTTCTTCTCCTATATGTCATGATTTGAAGATTGATGAAAATTTTTATTGATGCAAGTTGATAAATGATATGAAAAGAGGATGTAAAGAAAATCTTTGTATTTGATCCTCCTATTCTTTTTGACAAAAACAAAGTGGGAGAAGATTTATTGCTAGCTTGTGACTTTAATGAAAAATTTGCTAGCTCGATCATTGAAATGAAGGAACATCCTATCATGAACATTTCAAAAGTTGCTAGCATGCTACAGAAGCAAAGTGCAAACTTGCACAAGAAGCAAGTGATGAACAATTGCTATCTTGCTTATCTTTAGAAAGAATTTAAAAACTTGCTATGATTGAATGTTTCAAAGTGATGTATGTTGAATATCTTGATTGATAGCTAATATGATTGTAAAATTTGTATATCCTTGAAAACTAGCTAAATGTTACTTATCCTTTTTTATGATGACAAAGGGGGAGAAGTAGATTGATGAGTTCATGCAATATAATGGTGATTGAATATTTTATATATTTGCATGATGTTTTTGTTAACATAATTTATGATAAATGTTCCTTTGATTTGGGATAATCCAAGTGTTCTATCAATGGCATATTGATAGGGGGAGTTTGGTTAAACTTTGGAGAGTTATGGTTAACTCCGTTAGTCATCAATTAATTGCCATCATAAAAAAGGAGGAGATTGTTGAATCTCGGATTTTGATGATAAAACTAATTGATTATGTTTTGTGGTCTAACTATGTTTTGAGTTACGTAGGTCTACTATTGATCAGGATTAGATAGTTGACACTAGAGGAATTGACGTTGCACCGAGTGATTACGTCAGGATATTGGATGTCGAGCCGAAAGTCCGGTCGATAATCGACAGAAGGCTTCAGACGTCGAGCATCGGACCAAGAAAAGTGAAGTTGCACCAAGGATATCAGAGTTGCGAAGGTCAACCATCGATTAGACAACAAGCTATAAGAGAGGATGATGCGCCGAAGAATCGGACGAAGCATCGACCAATGACATGTAGGGCAACTGAATATCAATTCATATTATAATAACTATCTAGATCAAAGTAGAGTTTTTGTTTGTGTGTGTGCAGGATTAACTACGATAACGATGAAGAAGTAAAGCGAAACAAAGTGCCGAAAGATAAGTGTGATGGATTATTGGGAGTTCGAGATTTCGACGAGAAGATTCATTATGAGTGCTGTCGGAACTGGCCGAGAACGAGTAGGGAGATTGACGAAGGGTTTTCGAAAGTTCACTGGAAGGTTCGTTGACAGTTCACAGAGCTTGCCAAAGAAGCTCATTTGGAACTCGTTAAGATCATCGTGAAGTCCACGAGCTTGCCGGGAGTCCGCAGAACGGTTTCCAAGGGTTCGTCGGAAGACCATCAGAAGTTCACCGAAAGCTCGCCGGAAGAAGTCTTGACTTGTCGAACTTTGTAATAGCTTAGGAAATATCTTTAATTTCATAGTTACTACATTAATTTGGGTTAGAATTAGGTGTTAATCTTATAACCCAAGTAGGGGCCAATTGGGCTCGATAACGGACTGGTTCAGGCCGAGTTTAAGGCCCAACTAGTGAGCTGGAATGTGTCTGGCGGTGGCACCGTTGGGCTGGGCGGTGGCCCCGCCCAGTACACTAATAGTGTCAGTGTCAGACTAGCAGTGGTACCCCTAGTGTCAGGTAGTAGTACCGCCAGAATGACAAAGTTTGAGGCAATTCAAATTTGGGCTCCAAATTTGGGCTCTAAATTTGAATCATCTTGGGGTCTATAAATACCCCAGATATTCTTGCTAAGAGAGAAAGAAGAGTGCAAGAAAAACTAAGGGAAAACTCTATCATTTGAAGTAGAAATCCCTCCTCTGAAAGTTTAGAAGTATTCTTAAGAGAGGTGTTGAGGGAAGCTTTGTAAACAGAGTTTGTAAAAGGGAGTTTGTCTTCGCCTGTTGGAAGGAAGGTAGCTAGTGGAAAGCTGGTGGCCTCAAGAGAAGAGGAATCAGGAGTGGATGTAGGTCGGATGACCGAACCACTATAAAATAGTTTACGTTTATATTCTTGCATTTACCTTTCTGCAAACCACCTTTTCTTCGTTACTCAATTTACTCATCACTGCCTTCTTCCTCTCTAAACACTCCCTACTTTAAGCACTTTCCATTATACTTTAATCGAAATCGATTTTAGTAAAAAACATTATTTCTATCATACGAAGTTTAGGAAATTATTTTAAATCACAAAAATTTATCGTTCTTTACCACTACACTAATTCACCCCCTCCCTCCCCCTCTTAGTGCCACTCGATCCCTAACATTCTTAGACTTCCTTTTCCATTTGGTCACACCAATATAGAGAACTAATTTCTCTTTCTTGATAGTGCTCTCTACCTCCCTCAACATATTGATGAGCTCAGGGAGAGATACCTCAAGTTTGTTCATATTGAAATTTATGATGAACTGAGAAAAGAAATCTAGTAGGGACTGAAGTATAAGATTAACACACAGGTTATCATCTAGAACCATTCCTAGGCCTGTGAGTTTTTCAATACACTCTATCATCTTCAGGATATGGTTTTGAACCGGTGTCCCCTCAGTCATTCTTGCACGGAAGAGACTCTTGGATATCTCATATCGCTGAGTTCTTCCCTATTCCTCAAATAGTTTACGGAGGTGTAAGAGTATGGAATGAGCATTCATGTTTTAATGTTGTCTCTATAACTCAGGAGTCATAGAGGCTAACATGTACTACTAGGCGAGAGTGGAATCATCTATATACTTCGCATATTGGGCAAACTCTTCTTGAGGAGCTTCTACCTCAGGTTGGGGCATGACAATATCAAGACATATGCGATTTTCTCCACTATAAGAACTATTCTTAGGTTGTGGAGCCAATCTATATAATTTGGATCAGTGAGGCGGTTGGCATCAAGTATGCCATGTAGATGGTTTGATGACAACATGTTTTTGATAAACAAGAGATATAGCATAAGTAAATAATATGCAGATTTCGTAAAAATAAACAATCAAGATATGGACTTCTATCTTGACATGCTCCCACTAATTTTTCTAGTGAGTCATATGACACCCTCATGCACATGAAATGGAAGTCTCCAGTAGACTTCTAATGGGATCGGGATCCAATCGGCATCTTAGTACAACCTCGAGGGACTCGACCAATCACACTAAGCCCAAAAGGTAGACAACTCTTGCCAATCACAACTCCTTATGATTCCCATCATATTTGACCTCCGAACCACCATGGCCTCGAGGGACTCGACCAACCATGATGTCTAGTTAAAGTCATCACCATCGTTATAAGATGAGTCTGATTTGGTGATATGCCCTCGAGGGACTAAACCAAGCATACCATGTCCTCAAGTCACTGGTGACATCTCTATATCGAAGACAAGATAGCAAGATGCAAAATAGGTGAGCCTCGAGGGACTCGACCAACTCAGCTTATGTCAGGAATCGGTTCTTGCCCCTAACGATGGAAGGCCACATGGGTCAATCTTATTGCCTCACGCTTACTGACTTAATATTATCATAGGAGGGGTTTTAGGTTCGGTCTCGTGATATGATGTGTCACACACATACATATTTAATATATTTATATCGTATGCAAATATATATATACTTATCTAGTAGGTGTATAGCATTCACATGCATAAGCACACTAGATGATCATGGACTTCAACCTAATATGATTAGGCCTGATCCAGTAGGCCTAATCACTTACATCAGGATCTATGTGTATATCAGTGCATCTCTATACATGGTGATCATCCATCTTGTCATCGTCGGATCTGCCAGCACCTCGACGCATCTCCATGCGTCGCAATCATCTAAATCGGCCTTAGGGGTCCTGCTACCACCTCCAGGCTTCTATTGCACCTCTAGAATAATTATAACATAATTATAGGTACGTAGGCCCGACAATCAATGAAAAATGAAGGTTCGTAAGCCCCAATAATCACATACACACAACACAAAGTCCATGATCATCTTCTCACATCACATCACATCACATGTATATATCATGTAGGATTACTAGATAAATAATATTAGTTACTTAAATCTTTTAAAAAACTAAATTTTAAAATTAGGGACATGTAGAGAATTTTCTAAATTCTGAGGGGTATTTTGGTCATTATGTTATAAAAGACAAAATTAGAATTTCAAAAATTTTGAGGGGCAAAATTATCTTTTGATCTAAAAACCCTAATCCCCTCCCTTTCTTTCTACTGCATTGCCACCGCCACCACCCTATCGGTGGTGACATGTGCACGGGGGGGCGTCGCCCATACCAGCGAGTGGCTCGCCCACGGGTGGTGTGCTCGCGGGTGGTGTTGCTGCGGGTAGATAATGCCCTCGCATGCTGTTGCAACGGCTCGCCCACAGGGGGTGCTGCCCATGCCTGTGGGCGGTATGTCCGTGAGTGGTGTCACTACTAGCAAACGATGCCCCTGCACGCGACTGTTGCGGTACGCCCACAGGGGGGGTGCCGCTTGCAGCCTGTAGGCGGCTTGCCTGTGGGTCCCCTTTGCCCGCAGCCACTGCCGCTGCGAGCAGGCCACCGATGGCAGTTAAGGTTGCAAGTAGCCTTGTGAACGTAGCGACAGTTGCTGCCATTTTCTGCTTTTGCATCGACGAATTTGGCATCAAAAGCACATCCAAAAC
Source organism: Musa beccarii (assembly GCA_024322285.1). Classification (NCBI taxonomy): domain Eukaryota; kingdom Viridiplantae; phylum Streptophyta; class Magnoliopsida; order Zingiberales; family Musaceae; genus Musa; species Musa beccarii. The sequence continues at coordinate 59,105,507 of CM044398.1, forward strand.
ACAACACATGCAGTTTATAAGTTAATCATCACACAACAAACCTAGCTTTGATACCACTGCTGGGAAATCGAGAGATTCAACATCTCATGTGCAGCAAAAAATAAAAACAAGACCGGATTTCCCATAGTTACGTACTTGGCCATCGTGCGACAATTAGTGCGCAAAAATTATAAATCTGAAAAATCCTCATGTATCATGTCAAAAGCGTTACATGGGGAGATCGTATATCCATGAAAATTCTAGATCTGATGAAGAGGATGAAGGAGCACTAGCGTACTCCTCTCTAGCGGTAATCTACACAACGGACGCAGCAACGACGCTCCTTATATCACCGTAGGATCTCTCTCCACGTGCACCACAAGGTTGCCAAAGCCAAGGAGGAGGAGAGGAGAATGAGGAGAATAGGAGGATGACTACCAAGAGCTCTCAGCCTATGAACCAGGAGGTTTCTCCTATTTATAGAGGTGGAGGAAGCTTATCCTTTACAGATCCTATTCACACTAGATCTCTATTCAGTTAGATCTCATTGGATCTTATCTACAGGATCTAATTTGATCACATCCAATTAGATCTTATCCAATCATTTAACTAGATCTCATCCAATTACCCAATTGGATCTCATCCACAGGATCCAAACTAGGGGCTTCGTAGATATCTCATATCCGAATCTCTACTCATCGCAATTGTTAGGGATCGAGCGGCACTAAGAGGGGGGGTGAATTAGTACAGCGGATAAAATAATAAATTTTTTTTAACGATTTAAAACAACCTTTGGAAACTTCGTACAATGAAAGCAACATTTCGTTTAAACCTGGAAAGATTGCATTTAACTTTAAAACATGCGTACGAAGATGAAAAGGAAGTGGAGAAAGTAAAGTAAAGGCTTGCAGCAAAGTAAAGAGATAAAACAGAAATTTAAACACTTACACAATCAAGACGCAGCGATGTATAGTGGTTCAGTCAAAGTGACCTACATCCACTTCCGAAGCCTTCTCCGATGAGGCTTCCTTCTTCCACTACCAAATCCTTTGAAGGGGAAGGATCAAATACCCCTCTTACAACCCTTTACAAGTGGTTCACACTCTTACAAGATTTCACAAGAAGAATGAGGTGAACACTTAGCAAGAACAAGACTTTTCAAAGACTTAAAACTAAGATTCTAACTCTCAAAAGGGTGCCCTTTCAGTTGAGAAAGGGGGGGTATTTATAGATCCAAAATGGATTCAAAATTGGGCTCCAAATTTGAAATCAAATTTGAAATTCCCGGGTCTGGGCGGTACTACCGCCTGTCAGAGGCGGTACTACCGCCTGTCAGAGGCGGTACTACCGCCTGTCAGAGGCGGTACTACCGCCTGTCAGAGGCGGTACTACCGCCTGTCAGTCGCCAGACTGACACTGTACAGGCGGTGCTACCGCCTGGAGCAGGCAGTACTACCATCGCTGACCAAAGTGGCAGCGGTACTATCGCTCAGTGGCGTAGTAGCACCGCCAACACACGGCCAAGCGATGCTATGCTGGCACAGCAGTTCTACCGCTCGGCACAGGCGGTTCTACCGCCTGGCACAGGCGGTTCTACCGCCTGGCACAAGCGGTTCTACCGCCTGGCCTATTCAGCTTTGCTGAATGGGCCTTGTTCAAGGCCCAAAAGGCCCAGTAAAGGCCAGATTGGCCCCTACCTGGGTTAAAGGATTAACCCCTAATCCTAACCCAAATTAATATGCTAACTATGAAATTAAAGACATTCCTGAGCTATTATAAAGTCCGCAAGTCAAGTCTTCTTCCGGCGAGCTTCTGGCGAACTTCCGGCGATCTTCCGACGATCCCTCGGAAACCATCCTGCGGACTCCCGGCAACCTCTCGGACTCCACGATGATTTTGGCGAGTTCCCCCGAGCTTCTTTGGCAAGCTCCGATCTTTCTTGGCAAGCTCCGTGAACTTCCGACGAATCTTCGGACTTCCGTCAAACTCTCGAACTCCCAACGATCCATCGCACTTGACTTCGGCCCTTGGTTTCGCTTTACGTCTTCATCCCTTTCGTAGTTACTCCTGCACACAAACAACAAATACTCTACTTCGATCTAGACAGTTATTACAACGTGAATTGACATTCAGTTGCCCGGCACATCATTGGTCGGTAACCCTTCGATCGATCCTTCGGCACATCGCCCTCTCTAGCGGCTTGTTGCCCAATCGACGGTTGACCTCTGCAACCTCGATATCCATGGCGCAACTCCGCACTTCTTGGCCCGATGCTCGACGTATGAAGCCTCCTGCCGATAGTCGACCGAACCTCCGGCTCGACATCCAATATCTTGACGTGATCACCTCCGACGCAACGTCAATTCCTCCAGCGTCAATTGTCTAATCCTGATCGATAGTAGACCTGCGTAACTCAAAACGCAGTTAGACCACAAATCATACTCAATTAGTTTCATCATCAAAATTCGAGATTCAACAGCAACATCCATCTTATGTGTGTGACCCTCTAGGCCCGATACTGAGCTGGCCATAAGTCACTCCCATTAGAACTCCTTCTGACTCAGAACATCTTCTGATATAGTGAATTATTATCTCCATAATAATTCACTCGACTCGTCGACTATGGACATACTTGGCCATTACGCCATAGTCCCCAGACAGTACAGGGGGATATAATCCATCGGACCTATCTGTCCTCAGTTATTATGTATCTATAGTCCCTCATCCATCTAATATCCCAAAGACTATATATTGGGCATGGTAGAGTCAGGCACAAACAGAATCCTGTCCGAGTCTCGCTTGAATCGGATTCTCCCGGAGAACTCTACTCTCAATCTAAATGACCCTAGCCAGGGATTTTACTTGAGCAAGCACATGCAGAATATATCTCTCGTGATACCGAGAGTGGATGGTCCTCTATTGACATGCAATTGCCTTCGTAAGGTTGGCTACCGTTCCCGAGAACCGACTATACCAGATCTGGAGCTCTCTAAACCTATAAGTTCAGCGTCAAAGAATGGAGTACTCAAATAAGGTATCTTTGGTGCCTTAAGTCTACGGACCAAACACACTACTGGGACTACGAAATCACTGTCTGACATTAGGCATCATTAACCATACAATATTCTATAAACGGATCAATCAGTGAACTCATACTCTAATTAGCACCTGCACTATACCTCTAGTGTCCCCACACAAGCGATTATGAGACCAATTGCCTCCATCATATAGACGAGTATACAATGCACTAGTCTATCTGGTTATCTCGATGTCATCATCGAGTAACCTATGACCAGAATGATTTAGGATATGTGTTTAAAGGTATATCGGTTTCATTATCGTGATCTCATAACGATCCGATTCTCATTGCACAGATACATGGATATCACAATATTCATCCACATAAAATGAGAAAATATTAATATTAATATATGAAGAGATCGATGTAACATGTCACATGTGCCATCACTCACGTGATTGGCTTGTAGGGCACCTACAACCAACACTTGGACTGGGACAAACCAAGAATCCTCTTAGATCTATCTCTATAGATTTGTATCCCCAATACGCACGATACTTCCCCTAAGTCCTTCATGAAGAAGTGTCTAGATAACCAAGCCTTTATTGTGGAGAGCATTCCTACATCATTCTCAACGATTAGGATGTCATCCACATACAAGATCAAAAATGTGATGGTGCTCCCACTTACCTTCCTGTACACACAAGGCTCATCTTCGTTCTTAAGGAAGTCATAAGATCTGATTACCTCATCAAATCTTATGTTCTAACTTCGGGAAGCTTGCTTCAGTCCATAGATGGACCTAAACAATCTGCACACCTTATCTAAGTTATCCCTGGATACGAATCCCTCAAGCATATTATATACAACTCCTCCTCAAGGTTACCATTAAGGAATACAATTTTGACATCTATCTGCCAGATCTCATAATCATAGTTTACTACAATAGCTAATAGAATTCTAATGGATTTTAGCATAGCTATGGGTGAGTAAGTTTCATCATAGTCAACACCTTGGCTTTAACAATACCCCTTAGCCATTAGCCTTGCTTTATAGGTCTTTACCTTTCTATCTACTCCAATCTTCTTTTTGAAGATCCACTTATGGCAAATGGGTATGATACCCTTGGGTGTATCAACTAAGTTCCAAATCTTGTTGGAGTATATGGAATCTATCTTTGAATTCATAGCTTCTCGTCACTTCGCGAAGTCTATACTCGTAATAGCCTCCTCAAAGGTCTGAGGATCAATATCATCAACATCCTCTCTTCTGATATGTCCTACAAATCTCTTAGGAGAATGGGATACTCTACCAGACCTATGTAAAATTAGAATTTATGTGCTAGGTACCTGAATAGATTATGGTTGTGGAATGGTGCTTGAGCTAAGTTCTCTAACCTCGCTCTATTATTCTCCCATTGTCTCCACCAAGAATGTGTTCCTTCTCAACGAACACTGCTCTCTTGGCTACAAAGACTTTTTAGTCCTCAAGGTGATAGAAATAATACCCACAAGTTTCCTTGGGGTATCCCATGAATTTGCACCGTTCCATCCTAAATTCCAACTTGTCGAGGTTATGTCTCTTGACGTGGGCAAGACACCCCCAAATCTTAACAACCTTAAGATCGGGCTTCTTTTTGTTCCATATCTTATATGGAGTAGATACTACTGACTTAGTTGGAATTCTATTCAGAAAGTAAGTTACGGTCTCTAGGGCATATCCCTAGAATGAGATGGGTAGGTCGGCGAAACTCATCATAGAATGCACCATGTCTAATAGTGTACGATTCCTCCTTTCTGATACACCATTAAGCTGCGATGTATAAAGAGGTGTCCATTGGGATAAAATCCCATTGTCTTTGAGACACTAGGTGAACTCTCTTCTCAAGTACTCACCTCCCCGATCTGATCGAATGGTTTTAATACTCTTTCCAGTCTGGTTCTCCACTTCATTCTTATATTCTCCAAATTTCTCAAAAGCCTCAGACTTGTACTTCATCAATAACACTTGTTTGTATCTTGAGAAATCATAGTGAAAGTAATGAAGTAGGAGTAACCACCTATGGCATGAGTCGATATGAGACCACATACATCACTATGTATGAGTTCCAATAACTTAGTGGCTCTCTCTCCAGTTCTACTAAATGGAGAGTTGGTCATCTTTCCCCGAATGCAAGGTTCACAAGTCACATATGACTCATAGTCAAATAGATCTAGATATCCATTCTTTAGCTACTTTTGAATCCTTCCCTCATGGATGTGACCTAGCCTACAATGCCACAGATATGCATTATTCACCTCTTCTCGTTTCATCTTTGACTCACTTACACTCATGATGTGCGGAGCTATATCTATCATAAATAAACCATTATGCAATGTTCCTCTCATGATAATCTCATCATCTAATGCTATTGAACAATCATTGTTCTCAAAAACTAATTTATATCTACTAATTGTCAAATATAAAATGAAAATAATATTTTTGATAATAGAAGGAATATAATAGCATGCATCTAATATAATAATAGCTCCATAAGGCAGATGTAAGGTGACCTTGCCAATAGCCACTACAGCAACCTTTGTTCCATTGCCCATCTTAAGGTCCATCTCGCCTCTCTTCAATCTCTTAGGTCCTGCCAGAACCTACAACGAATTGCAGATATGATAAGCACTCCTGGTATCCAATACCCATGTGTTATCATAAGATTCTGATAAATTGAGATTGATCATGAATATACTTGAAGCTTTTCCAAGCTTCTATTTCGCCCTCTTTGCAAGGTACTCTTTACAGTTCTTCTTCTGGTGCCCATCTTTGCCATAGTGAAAGCACTGGCCTTTGTCCTTTGTTGGGTCTTTCTTGGAAACCTTTGTCTTACCCATTTTGCCCTTGCCCTTACCCTTCTTAAGGGACTTCTTAGCCTCTCCTTTCTTTCTGGTCTTACCAACATAAAGAACTAGCTTCTCTTTCTTGATGGTGCTCTCTGCTTCTCTCAACATATTGAGGAGTTTTGGGAGGGTCACCTTAAGCTTGTTCATATTAAAATTCAATATAAACTGAGAAAAGGAATCTAGTAGGGACTAAAGCATAAGATCCACATACAGGTTATCCACTAGGACCATTCCTAGACATGTGAGTTTCTCGCTCCACTCAATCATCTTAAGGATATAATTCTGAACCGGTGTTTCCTCAGTCATCCTAGCACAGAAAAGACTCTTTGATATCTTATATCACTGAGTTCTTCCCTATTCCTCAAACAGTTTATGGAGATGCAGGAGTATGAAATTAGCATCCATATTTTCATGTTGTCACTATAACTCAATAGTCATAGAGGTTAACATTTAATACTGAGCAAGAGTGGAATCATCTATGTACTTCACATAAAGAGCGATCTCATCCTCGCTTGCCCCTTCATCGGGTGTAGGGATCACTATATCAAGGACATACGTGATTTTCTTCGTCGTGAGAATGATTCTTAGATTGCGAAGCCAATCCATATAATTTAGACTAGTGAGGCAGTTAGCATCAAGTATGCCATGTAAAGGATTTGAAAGCGGTATTTTTCTGAAATTAAAGATATAACAGAAATAAATAACATATAGACTTCATGAAAATTAAATAGTTAAGATAATGACTTCTATCTTAATCTATTCCCACTAATTTTTCACGAGACACACAACACCCTCCGGTATATGAATCGGAGACCACTGGCGGATCTCTGGTGGGGATTGGGATCCAATCGACATCTTAACGTAACCTCGAGGGACTCAATTAATCACGTTAAGCCCGTAAAGGTAGGCAACCCTTACCAATCACAACTTCTTATGATTCCCATCTTGTTTGGCCTCCGAACCACCATGGCCTTGAGGGACTCGACCAACCATGATTTTCGGTTAAGTCATCACCATCGTTACATGATGAGTTTGATTCGATGATATACCCTCGAGAGACTCGACTAAGCATACCATATCCTTAGTTCACCGGTGACATCTCTATGTCGTAGGTAAGATAGTGAATCGTGATGTAGGTGAGTCTTGAGGGACTCGACCAACTCAACCTATACCAGGAATCGGTTCCTACCTATAATGATGGAAGGCCACGTGGATCAATCTAATTATCTCACGTTTACCAACTTAATATTATTAATAGCGAGGATTTTTTATTTAATCTACTAATATAATTTGTCACACACATACATATTTAATATATATCCACATTACGTATAAATATATATACATATCTAATAGGTATATAACCAATCACACACCACATGAGCAATCACACCAGATGATCATGGACCACATCTTAATGCGATCAAGCCTGAGCCAATGGGCTCAATCACTCTCATCAAGATCTATGTGCGCATCGGTGCATCTCCATACCTTGTGATCATCCATCTCGCTTCATCGGTTCTATCGGCATCTCAACACATCTCCATGTGTCGGATCGTTCGTCTCGACCTCATGGGTCCCGCTCTCGCTGAGCCTCCTCATGTAATTATAATATAATTACAAGCACGCAAGCCTAATAATAAACAAGAAAAATAAAGGCTCGCAGACCCCAATAATAATAATCACATATACACACATCATATCACATGATTCATGATCATTTGTCCACATCATACATCACATGTATATGTTATTATATAGGACTACTAGATAAATAATAATAATTAATTAAACCTTTTAATTAACTAATATTTTTTCTAAAAATAGAGATATATAGGGAATTTGTTAAATTCTGAAGGGTATTTTGGTCATTCGACCAAAAGGGACAAAATTAGAATTTTTGAAAATCCCAAGGGCAAAAGTGTCATTTGTTCAAAAACCTAATTCCCTCTTCGGCAAGCTGTGTTGCAGCTACGGCCGCCACCACCCTACCAGAGGTGGCCATGCATGCGGGGCACCGCCCGTGCCATCCGAGCGGCGCTGCCACTGCATGCGAGCGTAGCGCCCGTAGGCATTGCCTCTGCGACGCTACCCTGTGGGTTCCCATGTGGCATTGCCCCACGAGCTCCCTACCGGTGCCCCTGCGACGCTGCCCTTATGGGGCAATGCCCGTAGCCGTGACGCTGCCCCCTTTAGCTGCTGGCACCGCCCTCCCTTGTGGGCAGGCCACCCGCGGTCCCAGCACCCGCAGGCACCACCCCTGCTGGGTGCGGTGCTACCTCTGTGGGCGACGCCTGCCCCTACGGGCTTCCTCTGCGCATGCGGCTAGTGCTGCCGCTGCGGGCAAACAGCCACCACCCGCTGGCCATAAGCGACCCCTACGTGCACGGCCATATTTGCAAGCAGCCTTGGCCAAACTATGAGGGCAGTAATAGTTGTTTCCCTCTCTCATCTTTTGCGTTAATGATTTTAGCATCAAAAGCGCATCCAAAACACAACACACGCAGTTAAAATCCGATCTTCACATGAATAACCTGACTCCATTACCACTGTTGGAAAATTCAGGGGGCGACATCATATACGCAGCGAAAGAATAAAAAAATAAAACACCCTAGATTTTTATAGAAATTCATGTATCCAAATCCCATGCGAAGATCGGTGCGTCATAAATGAATCTGCGAATCCAAAAACTGTATGTATAAAAAGAAAATACCTACGGAGATCGTATATCCCTAAATCCCTACAGACGTATAGGACTGTATGAAGGAGTTCAACTATCCTCTATAGTGATAATCCATATGGTAGGGACTGCAATGATACTCCTCTCTTGGGGAGAGGAGAATAGAAGGAGGCTATCAAAAAATCCCAACCTATGGACCTTTAGTTCCCTCCTATTTATAGAGGCCTCCTGTAAACCTTAATGGATCTTGCCCTATTGGGTATTGGATCTCCATCCAATTACCCAAGCCTCTTAGATTAGTGGGTCTCTACCCAATAATCTCTTATTAGATCTTATTAGATCTCATCTTAGGATCCAATAATTTAGGGGCTTCATGGATATCCAATAAGTTAGGGGCTTCGACGGATATCTCATAGCCGAACCTCTACTCGTCGTGACACCTACCATATGTGTATGACCCTCTAGGCCCAATATCGAGCTGGTCGTGAGTCATACCTATCAAAACTCCTTCTAACTCAGTGAATTATTATCTCCATAATAATTCACTTGACTTATCGACTATGGACATACTAGGCCACTACGTCGTAGTCCTCAAACGATACAGGAGAATCCAATCCTTTAGACCTATCTATCCTCAGTTACCATGTATCTATAGTCCCTCATCCATTTAATATCCTAGAGATCCTATACCAGGTATGGTGCTGTCGGGCCCATACGGTCTCTCCTCGAGTCTCGCTTTAATTGGATTCTTCTAAAAAATTCTTTCTCTCTTAATCCGAATAACCTTGGCCAAGGATTTGTTTGAACAAGAATACATGGGATATTTCTCTCATACTACCAAGAGCAGATGATCCTCTATTGACACTCAATAGCCCTCGTAAGGTTGGCTACCACTCCCAATAACTAGTTGTACTAGATCTGAAACTTCCAAACCTATAAGTCCAGTATCAAAGAGTGGAGTACTCATACAGGACATCCTTGGTGTCTCAAGTCGAAGGACTAGATATACTACTAAGACTACAGAATCATTATCTGATGTGAAGTATCAAGGAAATAGACAAGGTAATAGTGTCGAAGGACTAGAGTAGTAGGTTAAGTGAAACTACCTGCTTTGCTTCCTTTACAACTTAACTATAGAAGGCGGGAGAGGAGATGCTTCTATATATCCATCATAAGAAGGTTTGATTCATAGGCAGTTTTCAATCGAATTTAAGATAGAGTGCATCCCTAAACAAAGAATCACTAACTATCCAGTATTTCGTAAGTAGATCAATAAGTGAACTCATTCTCCAATTAGCACCTATACTGTATCCTTAGTGTCTCCACATGAGTAGCTATGACACCAGCCACCTCCATTATATGGACGGGTATACAGCACACCAGTCTATCCGGTTATCTCGATATCCCTCTCGAGTAACCTATGATTGGGATTATTTAGGATCTGTGTTTAAAGGTGAATCGGTCTCATTATCGTGATATCATCACGATCTTATTCCCATTGCACAGATCCAAGGACATCACAATATATGCAATATGTAAGATAAAATGATAAAATGTCTAATAATAATAAGCAAAAGAAAGAATGCATGTCTAGTCACAAGTGTCATTACTCATGTGATTGGCTTACAGGGAACATATGACTAGCAGTATCTCCGCCAATTGACCCTACTCTATCAGTATACTGGGCGGTACCACCACCCAGTCTGGTGGTACTACCGTTTGATAGGGTACTCAGATTTTGTGGAGGGGCGATACCATCACTTGTCAAGTAGTACCACCGCTGACAAGTAATAAATGTCAGCAATACCACCACTGACCTAGGGTGGTACTACCACCCAGACCACCTAGGAACTAGTTCCTAGGGTGGTGCCACCACCAGACATGGTTAGCACTAGTGAATGGGCCCTGAATCCGACCCAATTCATCCCAATTAAGACCCAATTGGCCCCTACTAGGGTTATTTAGGATTATCACCTAATCCTAACCCTAATTACATGCTAACTACAAAACTAAAAACATATTCTAAGCAAATTAAAATCTAGCAACGTCGAGTCTTCTTCCGGTGAGCTTTCCGACGAACTTTCGGTGGACTTCCAACACACCCTCAGATATCTTACGGCAGACTTCCAGCAGACTTCCAACAGCCTCCCAGACTTTATGGTGAGTTCGACGAATCTTTTGGCCACCTTCTGAAATTTCTCGATGAACTCCGCGAACCTCTAACAATCCTTCTGGTGAACTTCTGAAACCTTCGGCAAGTCCCCGATTCATTCTTGGCTAGTTCCGGCAACACTTCCGATGATTCTTCGGACTTTCGGCGGACTCTCAAACTCCCAACCTACTTGACTCCGGTAATTTGCTTTATGTCTTCATTGCTATCATAGTCAATTCTGCACACTTATCTCAATAATATAGATTAGATCAAATAACCTATCAATTGACTTCATCATCAAGATCTGAAATTCAATAATCTATCTCTCCCTTTTTAATGATGACAATCAATTGATGATGGAGTTAATCTTAACTCCCCCTATCTATATGCCATATTATGAGAAGGGAAACACTTGATTTCAAGTCAAAAACTGATAAGTTGCATTCGTTGAATTTATCGTCATGCTTAGCAAGCATGATCTTTTCATCCATAAATATGAAACTTAGTATTGTTCATGATGTCAAGACATGACACCCATTTTTCAAGTTCAATGATGAAATACATTTATCACTTAGACAAATAATACCAATTTTAATTTTGAAGTGAAACATGGATCAAATGATATCAAAATAAAATTGCACAAATTGCAAGGCATGATATCTTTACATACATCATCAAATGAGATAAAAACTTATCATTTTAATGAAAGATACCAAATTTCCACATGATATAATAATGATATTACAAAATTAACATGTAAAGCATATATGAACCATTTGTGATGCATGTAATACATTCTAATTACAATACGCTTCATATTGTTAGGGATCGAGTGGCACTAAGAGGGGGGGTGGATGAATTAGTGCAGCCATAAAGAATGATAAACTTTCGATGTTTTAAAATAAGTTTTGGAAACTTCGTATGTTGAAAATGATGCTTCGAATAAATCTATAACGAAAGATGCTTTAGAAGTAAATTGATTTGTAAGAAGGAGATGAGAAGGTAGAGCATCAAAGTGAAGATGGTTTGCAGTAAAGTAAATTGCAAGAATATAATCACAAACCAATTTATAGTGGTTCGGTCATATGACCTATGTCCACTCCCGATTCCTCTTCACTTGAGGCCACCGGCTTTTCCACTAGCTATCCTCCTTCCTACTAGTCATATGTGCCCAGCAAGCTAATCAAATGAGTGATGGTACTTGTGACTTGATATGCACTTTTTCTCTTTGCTTATTATTAGGCGTTTATCAATTTATCTTGCATGTTGTATATATTGTGATGTCCTTGGATCTGTGCAATGGGAATCGGATCGTGATGAGATCACGATAATGAGACCGATTCACCTTTAAACACAGACTCTGAATTATCCTGGTCATAAGTTACTCGATAAGAATATTGAGATAATCGGATAGACTGGTGTGCTATATACCCATCCATATGATGGAGGTAGCTGGTCTCATAGCTACTCGTGTAGGGACACTAAGGGTACAGTGCAGGTGCTCATTGGGGAATGACTTCACTGATTGATCCGCCTACGGAATGTTGGATGGTTATTGATACCTCACGTCACACAGCGATTCCGTAGTCCCAATAGTGTATCTGGTCCTTAGATTTGAGACACCAAGGATGTCTTGTATGAGTACTCCACTCTTTAATATCGAACTTATAGGTTTGGAAAGTTCCAGATCTAGTACAGCAAGTTATTGGGAGTGGTAGCCAACCTTACGAGGGCTATTGAGTATCAATAGAGGATCATCCCCTCTCAATATCATGAGAGAAATATCCCATGTGTTCTTGCTCGAACAAATCATTGGCCAAGGTTATTCGGATTGAGAGAGAAAGAGTTTCCGGAAGAATCCGACAAGAGCAAGACTCGAGGAGAGACCATATGGGCCTGACAGCGCCATGCCCGGTATAGGGTCTCTGGGATATTGGATGGATGAGGGACTATAGATACATGGTAACTAAGGACAGATAGGTCTAAAGAATTGGATTTTCCTATATCGTCTTGGGGCCGCGGTGTAGTGGCCTGGTACGTCCGCAGTCGATGAGTTTGGTGATTTATTATAGAAATAATAATTCACTAAGTCAGAAGGAGTTCTGATAAGTATGACTCACGGCCAACTCGATATTGGGCCTAGAGGGTCACACACATATGGTAGGTGTTACGATGAGTAGAGGTTCAGATATGAGATATCCACTGAACCCCTTATCTTATTAGATATCCATTAAGCCCCTTAATTATTGGATCCTGAGATGAGATCCAATAATTGCTAATAAGAGATTATTGGGTAGAGACCCACTAATCTAAGATGCTTGAGTAATTGGATGGAGATCCAACACCCAATAGGGCAAAAGATCCATTAGGGTATTCAAGGGGCCTCTATAAATAGGAGGGAACTAAAGCTCTATAGGCTGAGGGTTTCTTTTGGTAGCCACCTCCTATTCTCCTCTTCCTAGAGAGAGAGGTACATCATTGTAGTTCCTATCGTGTGGATACCACTAGAGAGGAGGACACTTGACCTCCTTCATCCTCTCCTATAGATCTGTAGGGATTCAGGGATATACGATCTCCCTAGGTATTTTCTTTAACACATGCAGTTTTCGTGGATTTATTTTGATGCACTGATCTTCGCACGATAACAGAAACTTTCTACGAAAAATCTGGGGTGTTTTTATTTTCTATTCTTCCGCTGCACATGAGACGTCGCTCCCCTTGTGGATTTCCTAACACTTCCAACGGGCGAGGATGAACTCCCTTACAGCACCTCTCCTTTTGATGGGCTTAGAAGGTAACCCTTACAAGGCCTCTCACCCCTCTCTTGGACTAGAACACACTTAAAACTTAGAGGAAAGATTTTGGCACTATTTCAAGAGAGCTTTTCCTACTTCTTTCTCAGTTCTAGACACCTTTTCAACCATGAATGAGAGGGGTATTTATAGGCCTTAAGAGAATTCAAATTTGGAGCACAAATTTGAATCACTTTCATTTTTTCCGGTGCTGGCAGTGCCACCGCCAGTCAGTGATAGTGCCACTGCCTGTCATAGGTGGTGCCACCGCCTATCAGTGTCAGACACTAATAGTGTACTAGGCAGTGCCACCACCCAGCCCGGTAGTGCCACCGCCTAGGCTTGCTGCCCAACGACAGTACCACCGCCCAACCCAGTGGTGCCACTGCCCAAGCTCTCGGGCACTGAGCGGTGCCACCACCTAGCCTTGGCTCTTGGCCACTAGGCGGTGCCACCGCCCAACCTTTTCAGCACACTGGTTTGGGCCTTAAACTTAGCCCAAATCAGTCCGAAACAAGGCTCAATTGGTCCCTACTTGGTTTATAGGATTAACACCTAATCCTAAACCGAATTATATGCTAACTACAAATTTTAAAGACATTTCCTAAGCTATTACAAAGTCCACAAGACAAGACTTCTTCCGGCAAGTTTCCGGCGAACTTCCAGTGGTCTTCCGATGAATCCTCGGAAACCATTCTGCGGACTCCCAGCAAGCTCCTGGAATTCACGATGATCTTGGCGAGTTCCAATAAGCTTCTTTGGCAAGCTCCGATCTTTCTTGGTAAGCTCCATAAACTTCCAACGAACCTTCTGGCAAACTTCCGAAAAACCCTTCAGCAAGCTCCCTACTCGTTCTCTCCCAATGAATCTTCAGACTTCCGTCGAACTCTCGAACTCCCAACGATCCATCACACTTGTCTTCTGGTACTTTATTTCACTTTACGTCTTCATCATTATCGTAGTTAATCTTGCACACACACAAACAAAAACTCTACTTCGATCTAGACAATTATTACAACGCGAATTGATATTCTGTTGCCCGACACGTCATTGGTCGGTGCTTCGTCCGATTCTTTGGCACATCATCCTCTCTTACATTTTGTTGCCCAATTGACAGTTGACCTCTGCAACCCCAATATCCTTGGTGTAACTTTGCTCTTCTTGGCTCAATGCCCAACATACAAAGCCTTCTACCGATTGTCAACCGAACCTCCGGCTCGACATCCAATATCCTGACGTGATCACCCGACACAACGTTAATTCCTCCAGCATCAACTGTCTAATCCTGATCGATAGTAAACCTGCATCACTCAAAATGTAATTAGATCACAAAACACAATCAATTAGTTTCATTATCAAAATCCAAGATTCAATAATCTCTCCCTTTTTGATGATGACAACTAATTGATGACTAACGGAGTTAACCATAACTCCTCGGAGTTTAACCAAACTCCCCCTATCAATATGCCATTAATAGAAATCTTGGATTATCCCAAATCCAAGCAACATTCATCACATGTTATGAGAATCAACAATTCATCATGCAAATATATAAAATATTTAATTCAATGTATAAAGTCATCAATCTACTTCTCCTCCTATGTCATCAACAAAAAGGTGAAGTTATATCATAGCTAGTTTAAAAGATATGCAAGTTTTATAATACACTAGCTATTAATCATATCATACAACATTTAAGCATAGCTTTGCAATACTCAATCATAGTAAGATTTTTAAAGATGTCCAAGCATAGCAATTCAACACTTGCTTCTTGTGCAAATTTGCACTTCTCTTGAAATTATAAGTTAGCAATTTTTGATGTTCAAGTTCTTTTCCTCTTTTGTAGGCTAGCAAGATAGCAAGTTTGCACTTTGATTTCTTTGTAATATGCCAACTAGCGATTTTGTCTCCCCTTTATCATTGTCAAAAGAAAGGGAGAATGCAATGTTGCAATTTATCAAATTTTTAAATCATGACAAATAAGATAAAAGTGAATATTGACATACATATTTCAATCATCAAAATTCAAGTCATGAATATTAATTCAACAAGCTAGCTCCCCCATTGTCAATGTCGAAAAGAAAGGACTCAATGGTTAAAAATTTCAATCATTATACAAGCCATATAAAGAAATCATGTAATGATATCAAGAAAAATCAAGAAGGACATGATTCAATTGACAAAATTTTTTAATAAAGCAAAATTATTATACAACCAAGGATCATGATAAAAGAAATATGAATGTCAAAGATCAAGTCATGATTCATTTGGTAGTAAAAAGAACAACTTGATTTATGTATAATTGATCTAAATCCATCATAAATCATAAGAAAAATTTGAGTGTCAAATATTGATATATTAAGGCTTGGATTGTTTTTCTCTTTAGTAAATGATAAAAAGAAGCAATTATAGAGGAAAGTATTTCAATTTACATAAAATATCTCAAGTCAAGAATTCAAATTCATGATTTCAAGAGATCAAGAGAGGAGTCATAAAATCATTCAAACTCATTTTGTTAACTCAAAACTCATAATCAAATTATCAAAATCATTCTCGAGATTCAAGAACATAATATACATGGATTCATCATTTGACTTTTATCGAAAATTCGAGAACTTTAGAGAGACAAATTTCAAGAAATATGCATTTTCTTTTTATGATTTATTTCATATAATCATATCTTTGCCTTTTAATGTCAAATTGAGACAATCATGAAAGTTCAAGACGTAAAAGGTAAAATCTCATAAAACAACTCATCAAGCATGATTTTAACATTCATTTTCAAGCCAAAAATATAGCACATTACAGATAAGGCATCTTTCAACAAAAATTTAATTCAACATGATAATATGTTTCATTTAAGTTTGCTCAAGTCCTTTTTGTATAAGGGATGTGTATCAAGTTTAAAACTTAGAAACATTTCATTATTAAAAAATGTGATATGTCATCTAAAAAATTTCGTCATGAAATCAATAAGACCAAAAGCACAATAGTTCAAGATGTAAAATTCACTCATCATGCATAATGTGTTTCATTTTAAGTTGTTTATTTTATATGAGTGTGCTCATGTTTTAAAAGATGAGTATCATGTTTAAAACCAACACATGAGTTTCATCATCAAGATATGATATCATAAAGTCATTAAGCATGATAACAACCTTTTAACATCTTCATTTTATCATTATCAATGATGATTTCATAAGATATGTTCAAATATTTTTATGAAAGCCATCATCATATAAATTCGAAATACAAGTTTTATTATTAAAGTCATCAATATCAAATGCATCAAACATCATGATAGTGCATTTTCTCATCTTTATGAGTTTCAATTTAAGTGATTTGATCTATCATAAGAATGTTCAAAATTTTCATATAAAAATGTCATGCATCACATTAAAAACGAAAACATCATCAAAATCATTTTAATTCTTTCTTTTATTCGTTATAACAAGATGATCAATGCTCAAATTTTTGCTAAAATCATTTTATAAATTTCATCATAAAAATAATTAAGATCTATTAATCCAAGATGGAAGTTTTCAAATTATAAGCAAGATATACACATCTATCATCAAAAGACTTTCAAGAAATTCATACATAAATATGTATCATGTTTAAGATTGAAAACCGATATGGAAAGTATACATGGAATTTCATCATCTCAAAATGTCATCTTAATTCATCATGAAAACAATTAGACCAAAAACATGTTCATCCAAAACATAGAGTCAAATCAACATTACTTCAAAAACCAATGCATGTTATAAAATCATCAAGCATCATGTTTAGAAACGAAAAGCAATATAAAACATCAAGATACACATTTTTAATTTTTATATGTTTTAATTTTCAAAAATGCTAGAAAGAAAAAGCATAAAAAAAATTCCTACCAACTATATCAAGCAACTTATTAAAAAAAGTCATGTAATTTCAAAATAAGGTAAAAATAACTTGGGTGAGTTTCTTACCTCATTGTCGAAAACCGATAAGGCATAGTTTGCATTTTCACCTTCGGATACACTTGAATCTTCCTGGAGTTCTTCCTTCTTCTTTGGCCTCTTTCTCTTTTCTTTTGTATGCTCGTCTTTGGAGCTCTTTGGCTTCTTGCATTCATAGCAAGAGTTGGTATTTTTTTTAAGTTCATTTATGTTTTTCAATTCTTGTTTAATGAACTTTTTAAATTTTAATATTAAATGTTCAATGTCCTCAACATTGTCCTCATCACTTGAGTCATCACTCAAATGGCATTTTATAGTCCAAAGTATCAAATCTTTCCTGTTCTTTGGAAGGTGGTTCATATGTTCAACATGTTCCAAGAAACTCATTTTATATGTCATTAAGGATCCAATGAGTTCTTCAATGGAATAATCATTTAAATATTTAGTTTTTGTATCGCCATTATTTTAGGATCTCACCATTTTGGAAGGGATCTTCAGATCTTGTTAGTGAGTTCAAAATTTAAAAAATATTTACCAAGAGCTTTTAGACTATTGACAATATCCGTGAACCGAGTATACATATCGCCGATAGGCTCGCTTGGTTTCATTTGGCAAAGCTTAAAATCATGCAATAAGAGGTTTACTTTCGAGTCTTTGACTCTACTAGTTCTCTCGTGCGTGATTTTAAGTGTTTGCCAAATGTCAAATGTCATTTCGCACATAGAAATCCGATTGAACTTATTTTTGTCTAAAGCACAAAATAAGGCATTCATAGCCTTTGCATTTAAAGAGAAAGATTTTTTCTCTAAGTCCGACCATTCGTTCGTCTATTTAGAGGGAAGTTAAAAGCTGTTTTCAATAATATTCCATAAGTTTAAATCTTGAGAAATCAAGAAAACTCTCATTCGAGTTTTCCAATATGTGTAGTCCGATCCGTTAAAGAACGGTAGATAAACAACCAAAAAGCCCTCTTGAAAGCCATAAAGAGTCATTTCTTATGGGTGTAAATCCGAATGAGAAATAACATGGCTCTGATACCAATTGTTAGGGATCGAGTGGTACTAAGAGGGGGGGTGCATTAGTGCAGCGATAAAGAATAATAAACTTTCAGTATTTTAAAATAAGTTTCAAAAACTTCATATGTTGAAAATGATGCTTCGATTAAATCCGCAACGAAAGATGCTTTCGAAGTAAATTATTTCGTAAGAAGGAGATGAGAAGGTAGAGCATCAAAGTGAAGATGGTTTGCAGTAAAGTAAATTACAAGAATATAAATGTAAATCGATTTATAGTGGTTCAGTCATACGACCTACGTCCACTCCCGATTCCACTTCACTTGAGGCCACTGGCTTTTTCACTGGCTATCCTCCTTCCAAGGGTGAGGATGAACTCCCTTATAGCACCTCTCCTTTTGACAGGTTTAGGAGGTAATCCTTACAAGGCCTCTTACCCTTCTCTTAGACTAGAACACACTTAAAACTTAGAGAGAAGATTTTGACACTATTTCAAGAGAGTTTTTCCTATTTCTTTCTCAGTTCTAGACACCCTTTCAACCATGAATGAGAGGGGTATTTATAGGCATCAAGAGGATTTAAATTTGGAGCCCAAATTTGAATCACTTTCATTTTTCCCGGTGCTAGCGGTGCCACCGCATATTAGTAAAGATGCCACCACCTATCAATGTCAGACACTAACAATGTACTAGGCGGTGCCACCGCCCAACCCGATGGTGCCACTGCTTAGGCTTGCTGCCCAGTGATGGTACCACCGCCTGGGCTCTCAAGCACTGGGCGGTGCCACCACCCAACCTTTTCAGCACACTAGTTTGGGCCTTAAACTCGGCCCAAACCAGTCCGAAACAAGGCCCAATTAGCCCCTACTTGGTTTATAGGATTAACACCTAATTATAAATCAAATTACATGCTAACTATGAATTTTAAAGACATTTCCTAAGTTATTACAAAGTCCACAAGATAAGACTTCTTCCAGTGAGCTTCCGATAAACTTCTGGTGGTCTTCCGACGAACCCTCGAAAACCATTCTGTGGACTCCCAATAAGCTCCTGGACTTCACGATGATCTTGGCGAGTTCCAAGGAGCTTCTTTGGCAAGCTCCGATCTTTCTTGGCAAGCTCCATGAACTTCCGACGAACTATCTAGCGAACTTCCGAAAAACCCTTTGGCAAGCTCCCTACTCGTTCTCGACCAGTTCCAGCAGTACTCCCAACGAATCTTCAGACTTCCATCGAACTCTCGAACTCCCAACGATCCATCATACTTGTCTTCTAACACTTTGTTTCACTTTACATCTTTATCGTTATCGTAATTAATCTTGCACACACAAATAAAAACTCTACTTCGATCTAAACAATTATTATAATGTGAATTGACATTCAGTTGCCCGGCACATTATTGGTCGGCGCTTCGTCCGATTCTTCGACACATCGTCCTCTCTTGTATTTTGTTGCCCAATCGACGGTTGACTTCTGCAACCCCAATATCTTTGGCGCAACTTCACTCTTCTTAGCCCGATGCCCGACTATCACATGGCCATTAACCTTTCCCAACAAAATCGGCTTGCCGGGTGGTAGTGCCAATGCTTATATGGCTCAAGACCTCCCCTTTCCTTACCGATGTGGGACTAAATGCACCTTGCCTACCCCCTCTTGTGCCGCATCCAGTTTGGGGCGCACGGCTGCCTACCCCCTCTAGGGCGCACCCCCACCTAGGGAGCTCGGCGTGATATCCCCTCTGTGGTGATCACCATGATATCCTTGAGAATTCACCCTACCTACCCCCTCTGCGGTGCATGGCATGACATTCTCCCTCATCCAATCTCTTGACATCCTTGTTATGAACTAGCTACCCTGCCTACCCCCTCTAGGGCGCTCGACGTGGACAACCCCTCTGGGGTGATTTATGAAGGCTAGGGGTTGCTCTGATACCAATGTCACGCCAAGCACCCCAAAGGGGGTAGGCAGAGTGAATTCTCAAGGATGTCATAGTGATCACCCCAGAGGGGGTATCACGCCGAGCACCCCAGGTGGGGATACGCCCTAGAAGGGGTAGGTAGCCATGCACCCCAAAGGGGGTGCACCCCAAGAGAGGATAGGTAAGGTACATTTAGTCCCATATTAGTAAGGAAAGGGTAGGTCTTGAGCCATATAAGCATTAGCACTGCACACCCAGTTAGCCGGTTTTATTGGGAGAGGGTAATGGCCACATGACAAGTGGTATCAAAACAACCCTTGGCCTTCACTAATCACCCCAGAGGGGGGGTGTCCATGCCGAGCACCTCAGAGGGGGTAGGCAAGGTGGCCAGTCTGTGACATGGATGTCACGAGATTGGGTGGGGGAGAATGTCATGCCAAGCGCCCCAAAGGAGGTAGGCAGGGTGAATTCTCAAGGATGTCACGGTGATCACCCTAGAGGGGGTATCATGCCGAGCACCCTAGGTGGGGGTGCGCCCCAGAGGGGGTAGGCAGCAGTGCACCCCAAACGGGATGCACCCCAAGAGGGGGTAGGCAAGGTGCATTTAGTTCCACATTGATAAGGAAAGGGGAGGTCTTGAGCCTTATAAGTGTTGGCGCTGTACACTCGGCAAGCCGATTTTGTTGGGAGAGGATAATGGCCACATGATAAGTGGTATCAGAGTAACCCCTAGCCTTCATCAATCACCCTAGAGAGGATGTCCATGCCGAGCACCCCAAAGGGGGTAGGCAGGGTGGCCTATCCGTGATAAGAACATCATGAGATTGGGTGAGGGAGAATGTCACACCAAGCGTCCCAAAGGAGGTAGGCCGGATGAATTCTCAAGGATGTGACAGTGATCACCCCAGAGGAGGTATCACGCCGAGCACCCTAGGTGGGGGTGTGCCCTAGAGGGGGTAGGCAGTCGTGCACCCTAAACACGGTGCACCCAAGAGGGGGTACACAAGGTGCATTTAGTCCCACATTAGTAAGAAAGGGAGAGGTCTTGAGCCTTATAAGTGTTGGCGCTGCACACCCGACAAGTCGATTTTGTTAGGAGAGGGTAATGGCCATGTGACACGACGTACGAAGTCTTCTGTCTATTGTCGATCAAACCTCCAGCTCGACATTCAATATCCTGATGTGATCACCCAGTGCAACGTCAATTCCTCCAATGTCAACTGTCTAATCTTGATCGATAGTAGACCTGCATCACTCAAAACGTAGTTAGATCACAAAACACAATCAATTAATTTCATTATTAAAATCTGAGATTCAACACATATTACGATATATTGCAATGCTTTTAAAGATATATCAATCAATTTTTTATACAATGCAATTGCAATACATTGCAATACATGATACATCATTCAATAGGATACATACAAGGCATTTCAATACATTGTGATACATGATACATCATTCAATATGATACATACAAGGCATTTATTATTCCATCAATCAAGTCATCAATTTATCTTGCCATATTCTTCTCCCCCTTTGTCAACAACAAAAAGGGAATAGGCCTTGATAAAGATGGCAAAAAGAAAAGATGCCAAAGAGCAATTCGATCATTCTTTTTGAAGATTAGTGCTAATGAAATCGTAAGATTAGATCATTAAAGCCAAAGTTCATAAAATTTTCTAAGATCTCATGAAAAATTCAGTATTTTTGCATAATAATTCTTGAATTGAATCATTCAAGTCAATAAAAATTTATTCAAGAATTGTTTCTACCAAATGAGACTAGAAAAGAGATGAAATTGATAAAACTATAAGAGTTCATTCAAGAAGGATTGAAATGAATGGTTAAAGAGCCAATTTGAAAATTTAAGCTGAAAATTCGTAAAGTGAAAAAGATACATCATTGAAGCCAAGACATTCATCAAATATTTCATCAAGAGCTCTTGAAGTTAATTTTAAAAAATTCATAAAGAAGAAAGATGAAATTTTCATACTAAGCTCAAAATACATGAAAGAGTCTTGATGAAGTTTTCATATTTTAAAGGTTCAACTTGGCATTTCCATTACAAATTCATGAAGTGGAGCACATTATCATAAAAATTTCATAAAAGATTCAACTTGGCATTCTTATTAGAACTCATGAGATAAAAGATAAACAATCAAGTCATAAAGGCTCAAGATGTAGAAATTAGCATAAGAGTTAAGAGTTTATCAAATTTGCATGAATGAAGTCCGAAGAGAGTATAAAAACTTGAAAGCTTCTTCTTTATGTAAAGATCATGAAATTGATATATGTATTATTGCATATGACATGATGACCATTGTTGTATGTGTCATGAAGATGAGATTATGAAACTTCAAATGATACAAAGGTGTGATCAAAATAAATCAAGAAATCAATTTATTCATATCAATAGAGGTAGGAGTATAAAATCGATTTTACCAAGTCATTAAGAGGGCATGATTTTAATTTAAAAAATCATCAGCGGAGAAACATTAATGATGAAAGAGGAGTATCAATGCAAGATCAGAGAAGGATAAAAATGAGACTTTCATTCAAAAATATGATATTGTAAAGATGTCATCCGAAATTCGACAAGATAATATCAAGATGAGTTCATGAAAATGGAAGATGAAAGACTTTAGAAAAGAAACATACAACAACCTCATGTATTAGGACAATTTAGCATGCCTAATTCTCTTCTAATGAAGTCAAATTGTTCTTCATTTAAAGGTTTAGTGAAGATGTCTGCTAATTGATGTTTTATATCAATAAATTCTAGAATAACATCATTATTATTAACATGATCTCATATAAAGTGATGCCTAATATCAATATGCTTAGTTCTAGAGTGTTGAATGGGATTTTTGGTTAAACAAATAGCACTTGTGTTATCACATTTTATGGGAATATTCTTTAATTGAATTCCATAGTCTTCTAAAGTATTTTTCATCCAAACAACTTGTGCATAACATGCACTTGCAGCTATGTACTCGGCTTCGGCCGTAGATAGTACAATTGAGTTTTGTTTCTTGGAAGTCCAAGAGACAAGCGCATGTCCTAATAATTGACATATTTTAGTTGTATTTTTTCTATCTATTATACATCTGCATAGGCTTTTAAATTAAAGTTATCGGATTATGGATACCATAATCCTAGATTAGGAGTTCCTTTTAAGATATCTAAAGATTCTTTTAACAACTTTAAGGTGCAATAACTCAAGATTAGCTTGAAATCTTGCACAAAGTCCTACACTAAACATGATATCCGGTCTAGTTGTGGTGAGATAAAGTAAACTATCTATCATTCTCCTATATGTTTTTTTATCAAAATTTTCTCCAGTCTCATCCAAATCTAACTTAGTGAAAGTACTCATAGGAGTGTTTATGGCTTTTGAACCATCCATGTTAAATCGTTTTAACAATTCTAATATATATTTAGATTGATTAAGAAATATACCATCACTAAGTTGTTTAATTTATAATCCTAAAAAGAAGATTAGTTCACCCATTAGGCTCATTTTAAATTTATGACTCATACACTTGGCAAATGATTCACAAAATGATACATTAGTAGAACCAAAGATAATGTCACTAACATAAATTTGAACAATAAGAAAATTATTTTTAAAATATTTAACAAATAATATAGTATTAACCTTATCTTTAGTAAAATTATTTGAAATTAGAAATGAGCTAAGTCTCTCATACCAAGCCCTTGGGGCTTGTTTTAACCTATAGAGAGCCTTAGTCAATTTAAATACATGATTAGGAAAAAGAGAGTTTTTAAAACTGGGTGGTTGCTCAACAAATACTTCTTCGAAAATAAAACCATTTAAGAAAGCACTTTTGACATCCATTTGAAACAACTTAAAATTATTACTACTAGCATAGGCAAGGAGCATCCTAATGGCTTCTAATCTTACTACAAGAGCGAATATCTCTTCGAAAATCTTTGGCCACTAATCTAGCCTTATTTTTAACTATGATACTGAATCCATCTTGCTTATTTCTAAAAACTCATTTAGTACCTATAACTAAATGGTCACTAGGTCTAGGAATAAGCTTCCTACCTCATTCCTCTTAAATTGGTTCAATTCCTCTTACATTACGATAACCCAAGAATTATTTTTTAAGGCTTCATCAATATACTTAGGTTCAATTTGAGAAAGAAAAGTGGCGTTGGTACAAAAATTCTTAAAAGAAGAACGAGTTTGAACTCCTTTTGATGTGTCTCCAATAATTAGCTTCTTTGGATGGGCATCTATATACTTCCATTCCATTCCTTAAGTAAGGAAATTTGGGAAAAAGATGCATCTATGTTGCTATTTTAAGGAGAAGTTTCATTCAAATTTAAACCATCAAAATCAAGATCATCATTAAAATTATTTTTCTTAAGTTCGAAAACTTCATCAAAAACAACATGAATAGACTCTTCTATAACTAAGATTCTTTTATTAAAAACATGAAAAGCTTTAGAAGTGGAAGAGTAACCAAGAAAGATACCTTCATCGGATTTTACATCGAACTTTCCTAAGGCATCCTTTTCATTCAAGATAAAGCATTTGCAACCAAAAACTTTAAAGTAAGAAATATTTAGTTTTTTTGTTATTCTATAATTCATAAGGAGTTTTGGATATATATGGTCTTATTAGAACCCTATTCATAACATAGCAACTCGTATTAATAGCTTCGGCCCAAAAGTATTTTGGTAAACTATATTCATTTAACATAATTCTTGTCATTTCTTGTAAACTCCTATTTTTTCATTCTATTACTCCATTTTGTTGAGGATTCCTCAGAGTAGAGAAATTGTGCTTATATCCATTAGATTCGTAAAAATTTTGGAAGTCATGGTTTTGAAATTCACCACCGTGATTACTCTGAATTGAAGAAATCATAAAACCTTTTTGATTTCAAGAAAGTTTACAAAATTTAGAGAAACATCTAAAACAATCACTTTTGTGAGCTAAGAAATAGGTCCAAGTGTATCTACTATAATCATTTATAATTACAAATATATATTTGCTACCTCCTAGATTCATTGTGTCAATTGGTCCAAATAAATCCATATGAATCAATTGCAATGGTCTAGAGGTGCTTATTTGATTCTTTAGTTTGAAGCTACTTTTTATTTATTTTTCTAGTTGACAAGCATCACACACTTTGTCTTTAATGAACTTAATATTGAGAATATCTTTTACAAGTTCTTTAGATGTGATTTGAGAAATTAGTTTCACGCTAGCATGACTTAATCTCCTATGATAAAGTCAAGCATCATCATTCAAAATTGAAAATTATATTTCATTGCTAAGATCATCAATGTTGATGGTGTAGACATTATTTTATTTTAGTGTAATCATAGATGTGTTGTTGTGTGGTTTTTCAATAATGCAAGCATTAGATTTAAATTTCACAATGTATCCTTTATTACATAATCGACTAATGCTCAAAAGATTATGTTTTAAGCCATCTACTAATAACACATCATCAATTAAAAGGCTTAATTTGTTACCTATAGTTTCCCTTACCAATGATTTTACTCTTGTTGTTGTCTCTGAAAGTGAAATACCCTTCGTCTTGGCTAGTAAGCTTAGAGAACTGAGATGGATCTTCAGTCATATGCCTT
This sequence comes from Musa beccarii, assembly GCA_024322285.1. Taxonomy (NCBI): domain Eukaryota; kingdom Viridiplantae; phylum Streptophyta; class Magnoliopsida; order Zingiberales; family Musaceae; genus Musa; species Musa beccarii. The sequence continues at coordinate 59,131,522 of CM044398.1, forward strand.
GAGCATCTACTATCAAGGAACCATCTCTTACTCCTAGCTTGTGTGGGTGAATGTGTTTACAAAAGAGGATAGTTTTTAGGTACCCATTTAAACTTAGGTGCCTCAAATATTGACCTACTAATCTTGTCATTGTTCATTGAGTTTCTTATAGTTCCTTTAGGAACCCATATCAATTTGTGTGAACTAATTTTCTTAAACAGACATTTATAAACAACATGTCTAGGCTTGCAACACAAGTTGCATTTCAAATGAGATGATACATGTAGTGTGGGTCCTTTAATGAAAGTGGTAGAATTTTGGTGAGATCCACTCACAAATTCAATTCCACTTCTTTTTCCGACATGACCCTAGTTTACAAGGATCACGTCCAAGCCTTTGCTACCGACCTTAAACTTATTTAGGGTCTCTTTAAATAGTAAGTTCTCTTTTTTTATTGCCTCTAAGTGGTCACACTTAGAGCATGGAGGTAAAGAGAGAGTTCCAAGTTCAAGACTTTCAAGTTTATCTAATAAGAGCATACTCTTTTTTTAATAAATTAAACATTTTATTAATAGCTCTACACTCATCAAATAATTCATGAAAAGTAATTGAAAGTCGCCGAAGGATAAATCTTCATTAAATAACTCGCATAACTCTTCTTCGAGAGCCATCAATGCGAAGTTGGCCTCCTCCTTGATGTTTGCTTCTTCATCTTCGGAGCCACTTGAGTCATCCCATGTTGTCTTTAGAGCCTTCTTTCTCCTTGGTTGCTTCTTTTTTCCTTGGGGACATTCACTTTTGAAGTGTCCCAGCTTCTTGCATTCATAACATATCACTTATTCTCTTTTAGGTTCAAGTTTATTTTTAGTATCATTTTTAAATTTATTCTTATAAATTTTTTGAATTTTCGAGTTAGGAGTGCAAGTTCATCATCAAGGTCCTCATCACTTGAAGATTCTTTCAAGTGGTCTTCTTATGTTCGTAATGTCATATCCTTCCTGTTCTTTGGAAGGGGGTTCTTGAGCTCATCGTGAGCATAGCATGTCATTTCATAGGTCATCAATGACCCAATGAGTTCTTCGAGCGAAATTTTTTTTAGGTCCTTGGCCTCTTGAATGACCATAATATTTGGATCCCAACTCTTTAGAAGGGATCTTAAAATTTTAGTTATAAGTCCAAAATTAGAAAAATCTTTACCAAGTGCTTTGAGTCCATTGACGACATCCGTGAAACAGGTGTACATGTCTCCGATGGACTCACTTAGTTTCATCCGAAATAATTCGTAAGAATGCACCAAGAGGTTAATTTTGTACTCTTTCACTTGGCTAGTGCCTTCATGAGTAATTTCAAGAGTATACCAAATATCAAAAGCTGATTCACAAATTGAAACACGATTAAACTCATTTTTATCAAGTATGCAAAACAAGACATTCATAGGCTTTGTATTTAGAGCAAAAACCTTCTTCTCCGATTCACTCCATTCGTTTATCGGAAGAGAAGATTTTTGAAATCTATTTTCAACAATATTCCAAAGTTCAAAATTTATAGAAATAAGAAAAATCTTCATACAAGTCTTCCAATAGGTGTAATCCGACCCATTAAACATGGACGGACGTATAATTGAATGACCCTCTTGCATGCTAGAATACGCCAACTCTCTAGGGTTTTAAACCAAATGAGAGTGACCTTGCTCTGATACCAATTATTAGGATCTGAGTGGCACTAAGAGAGGGGTGAATTAGTGCAGCAGATAAAAACCAAAAATTCAAAGCAATTTCGAAAAAATATTGTTCAATAAGAAATTTCGGTCCAACGAAAATGACTTTAGTAAGGTGATTCAAGTGAATGCTATAGAAATAGAAAGGAGGAGATCAAGAGATCACATCTAAGTAAAGATTGAAATGTAGTAAGTTAAAAACTCATACATCAAGAGAAGTACGCAACAATGTATAGTGGTTCGGTCAAATGACCTACATCTACTTTCGAAACCTCCTTCAATGAGGTTCTCAACTTTTACTATTAACTCTTCTTGAAGAGGAAGGATCAAGCACCCTTTTTACAAACTTTTACAAGTGGTTCACACTCTTATAGAATTTTTACAAAGTAAAACTTGGGAGGTGAACACTCAAGCTTATCGAATGCAATTTGATGTAGCTTTGACTTAGTTTTTTCACTTTTCAATTATGCTTAGCCAGCCGAGAAGAGAGGATATTTATAGACTCAATTGGCTTTAAAATTAGAGCTAAAAAAGGCATATCCCAGATTTTTGGGTACTGGCGGTACCACCACCTGGCACTGACGGTACCACCGCTTGGCACTAGCGGTACCATCGCTAGTTGACCTTGCTTTGTCAGTGTACTAGGTGGTACCACTACCCAGTCTAGTGGTACTACCACCTGACAGGGTCCTTGGACTCTATGGACGGGTGGTACCACCACCTATCAAGCGATACAACCGTTGATAGGTAATAACTATCAATGGTACCACCACTGACCTGGGGTAGTACTATTGCCCAAACCACCTAGGAACTAGTTCTTGAGGCAGTGCCACCGGTAGACATGGTCAGTAATAGTGAATGGGCCCTGAATCCGACCCAAATCATCCCAATTAAGGCCTAGTTGGCCCCTACTAGGGTTATTTAGGATTATCACCTAATCCTAACCCTAATTACATGCTAACTACGTAATTGAAAACATATTCTAAGCAAATTAAAAACCAGCAACATCGAGTCTTCTTTCAGCGAGCTTTCTGGTGAACTTTCGGTGGACTTTCGACACACCATCGGATATCTTCCAGCGGACTTTCAGTAGCCTCTCGAACTTTATGGTAAGTTTGATGAATCTTTTTGCCACCTTATGAACTTTCTCGGTGAATTCTGCAAACCTCCGACGATCATTCCGACTAACTTCCGAAACCTTTGGCAAGTCCCCGCTTCATTCTCGGCTAGTTCCAGCAGCACTTTTGATGATCCTTCGAACTTTCGACGAAGTCTCGAACTCCCAACGTACTTAACTCTAGTCATTTATTTTATGTCTTCATTGATATCGTAGTCAATCCTGCACACTTATCTCAATAATATGGATTAGATCAAATAACCAATCAATTGACTTCATCATCAAAATCCGAGATTCAATAATATGATCTCCCTAGGTAATTTTCTTATGCGGAGTTTTTTAGTTTTGTGGGTTTTCGAGCACCAACTTTTACACGATGATAAGAACCTCTATTTCTGTGGAAAATCTATGATTTTTGTATATGATGTTGCCATAGATTTCCCAATAAAAATTACGTGGGATGATTCAAGTACTTCCAAAAATGAAGAGCAAAGCAACAAGGAGGTTGCTAACTACACGCTAATGGCAATCGGCGATGAGGTAAGTAGTTCATTAGATGCAAATTTATCTTTCGATGAACTATTGAGTGCTTTTCATCATTTATTCAATGAATGTAGATTAATTAGCAAATAAGTATACTTTATTAAAAAAGTAGCTTGCCTTTTTAAATAGTGAATTTGAAAAACTTAAGCATGACAATGTTTTATCGTCTCCATGCACTAAATGTGAACACTTAGAGACACTTAAGAAGGAAAACTTACTACTAAATGAAACTCTAGAAGAGTTTAAGATTGATAGCAAATCCTTGAATATGATCCTTACTAATAGGGGCCACATTCATAGAAGAGATGGAATCGGATTTATGAGCAGCTCTCACTAAAATCCAACCATTTTTGTTAAAAGCCATACCTTTCATGTATCACCCGACACCAAATGTAACTTTTGTTGCAAACTCGAACATTATGCTTATAAATATCCATTTAAGAAATATAGTCCATATAAATTAATTTGGGTTCTTAAAGAAACCATAAAGAACTCTATGCAAAATAATAAGTTGAGTAGATCGATTTTTGGGGACCAAACCTTAAATGGGTACCTAAAAATCACCCTTTTTATAGACATGTTTGCAATCACAAGCTAGGAGCAAGAGATAATACCTTGATAGTAGATGCTCAAGGCATATGACCGAAGATCTAACTCAATTCTCTAAGCTCACTAGTCAAGACGAAGGGTATGTCACCTTCGGAGACAACAATAAGGGTAAAATCATTAGCAAAGGAACCATAGATAACAAATCAAGCTTTTTGATTGAAGATGTACTATTAGTAGATGGCTTAAAGCATAATCTTTTAAGTATTAGTCAATTATATAATAAAGGATACATCATAAGATTTGAATCCAATGCTTGTATTATTGAAAAACCATACAAAAACATATCTATGATTGCCCTAAAACAAAATAATCTATACATTATTTGCTAGTCATATGTGCCCTACAAGCCAATCACATGAGTGATGGCACTTGTGACTTGATATGCACTCTTTCTTTTTGCTTATTATTATTATGTATTTTATCACTTTATCTTGCATGTTGCATATATTGTGATGTCCTTGGATCTGTGCAATGGGAATCGGATCGTGATAAGATCACGATAATGAGACCGATTCACTTTTAAACACAAACCCTAAATAATCCTGATCATAGGTTACTCGAGAGGGACATCGAGATAACCGGATAGACTAGTGTGCTGTATACCTGTCCATATAATGGAGGTGGCTGGTCTCATAGCAACTCATGTGGAGACACTAAGGATACAGTACAAGTGCTCATTGGAGAATGAGTTCACTGATTGATCCGCTTATGGAATGCTAGATGGTTATTGATACCTCACGTCAGACAGCGATTCCGTAGTCACAGTAGTGTATCTGGTCCATAGACTTAAGACACCAAGGATGTCCTGTATGAGTACTCCACTCTTTGATACCGGACTTATAGGTTTGGAAGTTTCAGATATAGTACAACCGGTTATTGGGAGTGGTAGCTAACCTTATGAGGGCTATTAAGTATCAATAGAGGATCATCCGCTCTCGATATCATGAGAGGAATATCCCATGTATTCTTGCTCAAACAAATCCTTGGCCAAGGTTATTCAGATTGAGAGAGAAAGAGTTCTCCGGAAGAATCCAATAAGTGCAAGACTCGAGGAGATACCGTATAGGCCTGACAGCACCATGCCTAGTATAAGGTCTCTGGGATATTAGATAGATGAGGGACTATAGATACATGGTAACTGAGGATATAGGTCTAAAGGATTGGATTCCCCTGTATCGTTTGGGGATTATGGCATAGTGGCCAAGTACGTCCGCAGTCGATGAGTTGGGTGAATTATTATGAAGATAATAATTCACTAGGTCAAAAGGAGTTCTGACAAGTATGACTCACGACCAGCTCGATATTGGGCCTAGAGGGTCATATACATATGGTAGGTGTTGCAACGAGTAGAGGTTCAGATATGAGATATCTACTAGAGTCCCTATCTTATTGGATATCCAATAAGCTCCTAAATTATTGGATCCTAAGATGAGATCCAATAAGAGCTAATAAGAGATTATTGGGTAGAGACCCATTAATCTAATAGGCTTGGGTAATTGGATAGAGATCCAATACCCAATAGGGTAGGATCCATTAAGGTTTACAAGCGGCCTCTATAAATAGGAGGGAATTAAAGGTCCAAAGGCTGGGGGTTCTCTCAATAGCCACCTTCTATTCTCCTCTGCTCAAGAGAGGAGCATCGTCGTAATCCCTGCCATGTGGATATCACTAGAGAGGAAGACACTTGACCTTCTTCATCCTCTACTGCATATCTGCAAGGATTCAGGGATATACGATCTCCCTAGGTACTTTCTTTTAGACGTAGTTTTCGTGGATTTGTTTTTGAAGCGCATCGATCATCGCACGATGACGGAACCTTTCATGGAAACCTTAGAGGTTTTGTTTTCTGTTCTTCCACTGCATATGAGATGCCACCCCCTTGGATTTCTCAACAGTGGTATCAGAGCTAGGGTGTTCGTGCAAAGATCGAATCTTAAACTGCATGTGTTGTGATTTAGAACAGTTTTTATCATCAAAATTGTTAACACAAAAATGGAAAAGGGCAACAACTGTTGGTGCCCTTGCGGATGGCAGCCTTGGCGGCCGTCTGCGTGCAAGCGACAACCAACAACCGACGGCTTACGGGTGCAAGGGGCGAGCATTGCAGGCGGTCTGCCCACAAGGGTGGCCGACTCTCGCTGTGGCAACACCGCATGCGGGCAACCTGCCTACAGTAGTGGGCGCACCCGTGTGGTAGCGCCACCCGCAGTGGCAGCGCTCACCCGTGGTGCCCGCAAGGCCTGCGCGCGGGGCATTGTGCCCGCCACAGGAGCATTCTCCTATGCACAGGCACAGCGCCAGCGGGCGAGTGGCGAAGTCGCCCGCAGCGGCGCTCACCCTCATAGGGGCACCGAGTCGCTGCCGACATTACCCCGCAAGGGCAGCACCAGTGGGTGGATGCTTTTGCCCACAAGCAGTGCTCCACTACAACGGCACCGCCTGCAAGCCCATGTGCAAGGGCGACGCTCCCCCATAGTGCCGCCGCCGACAAGGTGGCGGCGGTGGCTAGAGCACGTGCAGCAAGGGAGGAATTAGGGCTTTTTGGGCAAAAGATAGTTTTGCCCTTGGAAATTTCAAATATCATATTTGTCCTTTTGATCGAATGACCAAAATAGCCTTTAAATTTTAGAAAATTTCCTATATATCCCCATTTTCAAAAAATATTAGTCAATTAAAATATTTAATTAACTACTATTATTTATCTAGTAGTCCTATATAATAACATATACATGTGATGCATGATGTGGATAGATGATCATGGACTGTGTGATGTGATGTGTGTACATGTGATTATTATTATTGCGGCATGCGAGCCTCTATTTTTCTCATTTATTGTCAGATCTGCGTGATTGTAATTTATTGTAATTATATGATGAGGCACAGCGGGAGCATGGAAGCGATAGTAGGACCCACGAGACCAAGATGGGTGATCCGATGCATGGAGATGCGTGGAGATGTTGACAGATGACAAAGTGAGATGAGCGATCACAGGACATGGAGATGCCCCGATGCACACATAAATCTTGATGTGAGTGATTGAGCCCACTGGCTCGAACTTGATCACATTAAGATGTGGTCTATGATCATCTGGTGTGATTGCTCATGTGATGTGTAATTGATTATACACATACTAGATTTGTATATATATTTGCCTGTAGATATATATATATTAAATATGTATGTTGGTGACACATTATGTTAGGAGACCAAATCAAAAATTCCTTCTATTAATAATATTAAGTCAGTAAATGTGAGGCAATTAGATTGACTCACCTAGCCTTCCATCGTTATAGGTAAGAACCGATTCCCGGTATAGGTTGAGTTGGTCGAGTCCCTTGAGACTCACCTATATCGTGTTTTGCAATCTTATTTATAACATAGAGTTGTCACCAGTGACCTGAGGACATGGTATGCTTGGTCGAGTCTTTCGAGAGTATATCATCGATTTAGACTCATCTTGTAACGATGGTGATGACTTAACTAAACATCATGGTTGGTCGAGTCCCTCAAGACCATGGTGGTTTGGAGACTAAATAGGATGAGAATCATAAGGAGTTGTGATTAGCAAGAGTTGCCTACCTTTATGGGTTTAACGTGATTGGTCGAGTCTCTCGAGGTTATGTTAAGACGTCGATTGGATCCCGATCCACACTAAAGATCCACCGGGGGTCTCCGATTCACATATTGGAGGGTGTTGTGTGTCTTACAAAAAATTAGTGGAAATACATTAAGATAGAAGTCCTTATCTTAATTGTTTAATTTTTGTAAAGTCTGCATATTATTTATTTATTCTACATCTTTAATTTCTAAAAAATATCACTTTTAAATCCTTTACGTGGTACACTTGATGCCAACCGCCTCACTGGTCCAAATTTTATGGATTGGCTTCGCAATCTGAGAATCATTCTCATGGTGAAGAAAATCATGCACGTCCTTGATACAGTGATCCCTACGCCCGACGAAGGGGCAAGCGAGGATGAGATCACTCGTTATGTAAAGTACATAGATGATTCCACTCTTGCTCAGTGTTATATGTTGGCCTCTATGACTAATGAGTTACAGAAAATAATATGAAAATATGGATGCTAATTCCATACTCCTGCATCTACGCAAATTGTTTAAGGAACAGGGAAGAACTCAGCGATATGAGATATCAAAGAGTCTTTTCCATGCCAGGATGACTAAGGGGACACTAGTTCAGAACCATGTCCTTAAGATGATTGAGTGGATCGAGAAACTCATAGGTCTAGGAATGGTCCTAGAGGATAACCTATGTGTGGATCTTGTACTTCAGTCTCTACTAGATTCATTTTCTCAGTTTATATTGAATTTTAATATGAACTAGCTTGAGGTGACCCTCCTAGAGCTCCTCAATATGTTGAGAAAAGTAGAGAGCACCATCAAGAAAGAGAAACCAGTTCTCTATGCTGGTGAGACCAGAAAGAAAACGAATGCTAAGAAGTCTCTTAAGAAGGGCAAGGGCAAGGGCAAAATGGGTCAGGCAAAGGTTGCTAAGAAAGACCCAATAAAGGATAAAGGTCAGTGCTTCTACTACGACAAAGATGGGCACTAGAAGAGAAACTACAAAGAGTACCTTGCAGAGAGGGTGAAACAGAAGCTTGGAGAAGCTTTAGGTACATTCATGATCAGTCTCTATTTGTCAGAATTTTATGATAACACATGGGTATTAGATACCAGGAGTGTTTATCATATTTGTAATTCGTTATAGGTTCTGGCAGGACCTAGGAGATTGAAGAGAGGTGAAATGGACCTTAAGATGGGCAATGGAGCAAAGGTTGCTGTAGTAGTTATTGGTAAGGTCACTTTACATTTGCTTGGTGGAGCTATTATTGCATTAGATGCATGCTATTATGTTCCTTCTATTATCAAAAATATTATTTCTATTTCATGTTTGATAGTTAGTGGATATAAATTAGTTTTTTAGAATAATGGTTATTCAATACCATTAGATAATGAGATCATCATGAGAGGAACATTGCATAATGGTTTATTTATGCTAGATATAGCTCCACACATCATGAGTGTAAGTGAGTCTAAGAGGAAACGAGAAGAGGTGAACAATGCATATCTGTGACATTGTAGGCTAGGTCACATCCATGATAGAAGGATTCAAAAGTTGCTGAAAAATGGATATCTAGATCCATTCGACTATGAGTCATATGCGACTTACGAACCTTGCCTTCGGGGAAAGATGACTAACTCTCTATTTAGTAGAACTAGAGAGCGAGCCACTGAGTTACTGGAACTCATACATAGTGATGTATGTGGTCCCATGTCGACTCATGCCATAGGTGGTTACTCCTACTTCATTAATTTTACTAATGATTTCTCAAGATACGTATATGTGTACTTGATGAAGTACAAGTCTAAGGCTTTTGAGAAATTTAGGGAATATAAGAATGAAGTAGAGAACCATACTAGAAAGAGTATTAAAACCCTTCGATCAAATCAAGGAGGTGAATACTTGAGTACAGAGTTCACTCAATTCCTCAAAGACCATGGGATTTTATCTAAGTGGACACCTCCTTATACACCGTAGCTTAATGGTGTATCAGAAAGAAGGAATCGTACACTGTTAGACATGGTGCGTTCTATGATGAGTTTCGCCGACCTACCCATCTCATTCTGGGGATATGCCCTAAAGACCGTAGCTTACCTTCTGAACATAATTCCAACTAAGTCATTAGTATATACTCTATATGAGATATGGAATGGGAAGAAGCCCGATCTTAATGTTGTTAAGATTTGGGGCTACCCTGCCCACATCATGAGACACAACCCCGACAAGTTGGAATTTAGGACGGAACGGTGCAAGTTCGTGGCATACCCCAAGGAAACTTGTAGGTATTATTTCTATCACCCTAAGGACCAAAAGGGCTTTGTAGCTAAGAGAGTAGTATTCCTTGAGAAGGAATACATTCTTGGTGGAGATAGTCGGAGCATAATAGAGTTGAGCGAAGTTAGAAAACCTAGCTCAAGCATCATTCCACAACTAGAATCTGTTTAGGTACCTAGCACACAAGTTTCAACTTTATATAGGTCCGGTAGAGTATCCCATCCTCCTGAGAGATATGTGGGACATATCAGAAGAGAGGATGTTGAAGATATTGATCCTCAGACCTACGAGGAGGTTATTATGAGCATAGACTCTGGGAAATGACAAGAAGCCATGAATTCAGAAATGGATTCCATGTACTCCAACAAGGTTTGGAATGTGGTTGTTGCACCCGAGGGTATTATACCCATTGGTTGCAAGTGGATCTTCAAAAAGAAGATTGAAGTAGATGGAAAGGTAGAGACCTGTAAAGCAAGGCTGGTGGCTAAGAAGTATCGTCAAAGGTAAGGTATTGACTATGACGAAACTTTCTCACCTGTAGCCATACTAAAATTCATTCAAATTCTATTAGCTATTACAGCACACTATGATTATGAGATCTAACAGATGGACGTCAAAATCACATTCCTCAATGGCAACCTTGAAGAGGAGGTGTATATGATACAGCCTGAGGGATTTGTGTCCAGGAATAACCTAGGCAATGTGTGCAGGTTGCTTAGGTCCATCTATGGACTGAAGCAAGCTTCTCGAAGTTGGAACATAAGATTTGATGAGGCAATCAGATCTTATGATTTTGTTAAGAATGAAGATGAGCCTTATGTGTACAAGAAGTTAAGTGGGAGTGCTATCATATTTTTGGTACTGTATGTGGACGACATCTTGATCATTGGGAATGATGTAGGAATGCTCTCCATAATAAAGACTTGGCTATCTAAGCACTTCTCCATGAAGGACTTAGGGGAAGCATCCTACGTATTGGGGATACGGATCTATAGAGATAGATCAAAGAGGATGCTTGCTTATCCCAATCCAAGTACATAGACACTATTGTCAAAAGGTTTGGTATGAAAAATTTCAAGAGAGATCTCATACCAATAAGACATGGAATATCACTTTCTAGGAGTATATCCCCAAAGACTCCTGTAGAAAGGGCACACATGGATAGGATACTATATGCCTCAGCGATAGGATCTATCATGTATGATATGCTATGTACCAGGCCTGATATAGCACATGCTCTGAGAGTGTTATGAGCAGGTATTAGGCAGATCCAAGCTTGGAGCATTGGAAAGCAGTAAAATGCATCCTGAAGTACTTGAGAAGAACTAAGGATCTCTTACTGGTATATGGAGGCAGTAGCCTTAGGGTTGAGGGCTACATGGACTCGAGCTTCCAGTCCGATGTTGATGATAGTAAGTCTAATTCAGGGTATGTGTTCACCCTAAATGAAGGAGTAGTATGTTGGAAGAGTTCTAAGCAAGACACTACTATTGACACGACTATAGAGGTGAAATACATTGCTGTAGTAGAGGCAGTAAAGGAGGGAGTCTGGATGAAGAAGTTCATCACAGATTTGGGAATCGTCCTAAGTAACGAGGAGCTGATTCCCTTATATTGCGATAATTATGGGGCGATTACTCAAATAAGGGAACCCGGGTCTCATCAAAAGTGTTCTGAGGAGGTTCCAACTTATTAGAGAGATCGTGGTTTGAAGAGATATAGTAGTGGAAAGAGTTTCATCCGAAGATAACATTGCAGATCCATTGACAAAGTCATTGACTCATATTGTCTTTGAACATCACAGAGGTCTGATAGGGATCAAACACATAGGTGATTGGCTTTTTGGTCAAGTGGGAGATTGCTAGTCGTATGTGCCCTACAAGCCAATCACATGAGTGATGGCACTTGTGACTTAATATGCACTCTTTCTTTTTGCTTTTTATTATTAGATATTTTATCACTGTATCTTACATGTTGCATATATTGTGATGTCCTTGGATCTATGCAATAGTAATCGGATCATGATGAGATCATGATAATGAGACCGATTCACCTTTAAACATAGACCCTAAATAATCCTGGTCATAAGTTACTCGAGAGGGACATCGAGATAACCGGATAGACTAGTGTGATGTGTTGAATCTCGGATTTTGATGATGAAGTCAATTGGTGAAATATTTGTTCTAATTTACTTTGTCGAGATAAGTGTGCAGGAACAACTACGATGGGAAGAAAACATAAAGCGATTGACCGAGGTCAAGTCCGTCGGGGGTTCAAGAATTCATCGAAAGTCCGAGAGATCTTCGGAAGTGTTGCCGGAATCATCCAAGATTGAATCAGGGACTTGCCAAAGTTTTCGAAAGTTCATCGCAAAGATCATCGAAGGTTCACGGAACTTACCGGGAAGATTCGGAAGCTAGCCGAAGACTCGTTGAGCTCGCCATACAATCCGGGAGTATGCTGGGAGTCCGCTGGAAGCAATCCGAGGGAAGCATCGGAAGCCTACCGGAATCTCTTCGTAAAGCTCGTCGGAAGTTGACTTGAAGAGTGTCGGGTCAAATCACTTTGAGTTATATTTTTAAATTCGTAGTTTGCACATGAGTAGAGCAAGGATTTAGAAAAAATCCTGCCTAAATTCAGTGGGGGCCAACTAGGCCTCTACTGGGCCGAGTTGGGCCTTAAACAGGGCCCATTTAGCCTTGGCTGAATGGGCCAGGCGATTGAACCGCTCAGCCTGGGTCGGTGGCACCGCCCAGCCTGGGGTGGTAGCACTGCCTGGCTGGGGCGGTAGCACCGCCCGGCTACTGTAGCCCGGCTACTGTAGCCCGGCTACTGTAGCCAGCGGTAGCACCACTTTGGGTCGGGCTGGGTACCGCCCTGTGTGTCGTCGGGCCAGATCGACGACACAGTGTGTGGCACACCTCGACATCGCCATAATCAGGAACTCCAAATTTGATTTCAAATTTGGAGCCCAAATTTGAATCCACTTTGGATCTATAAATACCCCCCTTTCGGTGAAAGGTAACCCTTTTGAGAGTTAAAAATCTTAAGTTAAAGTCTTTGATTAGTCTTGAAAAGTCTTGTCTCTTGCTAAGTGTTCACCTCCTCCTTGTTCTTGAGAAATCTTGTAAGAGTGTGAACCTCTTGTAAAGAGTTGTAAAAGGGGTATTTGGTCCTTCCCTTTCAAAGGATTTGCTAGTGGAAGAGCGGAGCCTCATTGTGAAGGCTTCAAGAGTGGATGTAGGTCATTTAACCGAACCACTATACATCATTGTGTTCATGAATGTATGAGTGTTTACATTTTTGAATCATTTCATTACTTAGCTGCAAGTTGTTTAGTTCCTTGTTATTTCCTTTACTCAAGCAATTACTTTCAAGTTCTCTTTCGTCAAATCGAAATCTTCCTACGAACTTGTGTTTGTGTAAAATCGATTTTAAAAGTACGATTTTAATCCACTGTACTAATTCACCCCTCCCCCCCCCCCTCTTAGTGCCTTTTAGATCCTAACATGATGTATACCCGTCCATATGATGGAGGTGGCTGGTCTCATAGCTACTCATGTGGAGACACTAAGGATATAGTACAAGTGCTCATTAGAGAATGAGTTCACTGATTTATCCACTTACGGAATGCTGGATGGTTATTGATACCTCATGTCAAACAGCGAATCTATAGTCACAATAGTGTATCTAGTCCTTAGACTTTAGACACCAAGGATGTCCTGTATGAGTACTCCACTCTTTGATAATCAAATTATAGGTTTGAAAGTTTCAAATGTAGTACAGCCAGTTATTGGAAGTGGTAGCCAACCTTACGAGGGTTATTGAGTGTTAGTAGAGGATCATCCGCTCTCGGTATCATAAGAAGAATATCATATTTCTTCTTGCTTGAACAAATCCTTGGCCAAGGTTATTCAGATTGAGAGAGAAAGAGTTCTCCGGGAGAATCTGATAAGAGCGAGACTCGAGGAGAGACTGTATAGGCCTGATAGCACCATGCCCGGTATAGGGTCTCTGGGATATTAGATGGATGAGACTATAGATACATGGTAACTGAGGATATATAAGTCCAAAGGATTGGATTCCTTTGTATCGTTTGGGGATTATGACGTAGTGGCCTAGTACGTTTGTAGTCGATGAGTCGGGTGAATTATTATGAAGATAATAATTCACTAAGTCAGAAGAAGTTCTGACAAGTATAACTTATGGCCAGCTCGATATTGGGCCTAGAGGGTTACATACATATAGTAGGTGTTGCGATGAGTAGAGGTTCGAATATGAGATATCCGCCGGAGCCCCTATCTTATTAGATATCCAATAAGCCCTTGAATTATTGGATCCTAAGATGAGATCCAATAAGAGCTAATAAAAGATTATTAGGTAGAGACCCATTAATCTAATAGGCTTGTGTAATTGGATAGAGATCCAATACCTAATAGGGCAAGATCCATTAGGATTTACAAGGGGAATCTATAAATAGGAGGGAATTGAAGGCCCAAAAGCTGGGGGTTCTCTTAGTAGTCACATTCTATTCTCCTCTACCTAAGAGAGGAGTATCGTCGCAGTCCCTACCATGTGGATACTGCTAGAGAGGAGGATACTTGACCTTCTTCATCCTCTCCTACAGATCTGCAGGGATTCAGGGATATATGATCTCCCTAGGTACATTCTTTTACACATGCAGTTTTTACGGATTTATTTTTGAAGCGCACCGATCTTCGCACGACGATGGAACCTTTCATGGAAATCCAAAGTTTTTATTTTATGTTCTTCCACTATGCATCAGATGTCGCCCCCTTGGATTTCCCAACACTATTGACATAGATGATCTTTGTAATGAAATATGCTTTCAATTTTAAACCATGAAGCTTGGCTTTGGCATAGGAGATTAGGTCATGCTAGAATGAAACTAATCTCTCAAATCTCATCTAGAGAACTTGTAAGAGGTATTCCTAATATTAAGTTTGTCAAAGACAAAGTGTGTGATGCATGTCAACTAGGAAAATAAATAAAAGATAGTTTCAAATCAAAGAATCAAATAAGCACCTCTAAACTATTGCAATTGATCCATATGGATTTTTTGGACTAATTGATACAACAAGCCTAGAAGGTAGCAAATACGTCTTTGTAATTATAGATGATTATAGTAGGTACACTTGGACATACTTCTTGGCACGCAAAAGTAATTGCTTTAAGTGTTTTTTAAAATTTTATAAACTTGTTCAAAATAAAAAAAAAGCTTTATGATTTCATTGATTCGTAGTGATCACGATGTTGAGTTTCAAAACCATAATTTCTAAAAATTTTATAAATCAAATGGATACAATCATAATTTCTCTACTCCAAGAAATCCTCAATAAAATGGAGTATAAGATGTTAGGAATCGAGCGGCACTAAGAGGGGGGGGGGTGAATTAGTGCAGCGGTAAGGAACGATAAATTTTCAGCGATTAAAATAAGTTGAGAAACTTCGTACGAATGAATGCAATGTTTCGTTTGAACCCGGAAAGATTGCGTTTTAACTTTAAAGCATACGTAATAAGATGATACGGAAGTTGAGTAAATAAGGCAGCAAGTAAAAATGGTTTGCAGCAAAGTAAATAGCAAGAACGTAAATGCAAACCAGATTTTTATAGTGGTTCGATCATCCGACCTACATCCACTTCCGATTCCTCTTCGCTTGAGGACACCGGCTTTCCACTAGCTTTCCTCCTTCCAATGGGCGAGGAAGAACTCCCTTGCAACACCTCTTCTTTTGACGGGCTTAGAAGATAACCCTTACAAAGTACTCTTACCCCTCTCTTAGACTAGAACACTCTTAAGACTTTGGGAAGATTTGACACACTTTCAAGAGAGTTTCCCCCTTCCTTTTTTTCAGTTCTAGACACCTTTCATCCAAGAATATGAGGGGTATTTATAGGCCTCAAAGTGATTCAAATTTGGAGCCCAAACTTGGAGCCAAAAATTTAAATCTTTTGAGTTTTTCGGTGCTGTCAGTCCTGGCAGACACCCAGGCGGTGCTACCACCCCAGCCAGGCGATGCTACCGCCTGCTACTGAGAGCCAGGGTGGTGCTATCGCTCTTGATCAAAGTGTGCTACTACACTTTGCTATATAACCGCTACTGATGCAGGCTCTGATAGCATGCACGTAGTTGGTTCGGTTTGGGCCAAAATTTTGGCCCAAACTCATCCTAATCAAGGCCCAATGGGCCCCCACTTTGGGTTATCTAATCCTAACCCAAAATACGTGCTAACTATAAATTTTAAAGACATTTCCTAAGCTATTACAAAGTCCACATGACAACTTCTTCCGGCGAGCTTCCGGTCAACTTCCGACGGTATTCCGACGAACCTTCGGAAACCATTCCGCGGACTCACAGCAAGCTCTCGGACTTCACGATGATCTTGGCGAGTTCCCCGAGCTTCTTTGGCAAGCTCCGATCTTTCTTGGCAAGCTCGCGAACTTCCGAGCGAACCTCCCGGCGAACTTCCGAAAACCCCTTCGGCAAGCTCCTATTCGTTCTCGGTCGGTTCGACAGCGCTCCCAACGAATCTTGACTTCCGTTGAACACTCGAACTCCCAACGATTCATCAAACTTGTCTTCGGCCCTTTGTTTCGCTTTACGTCTTCATCCCTATCGTAGTCACTCCTGCACAAACAAACACCAAAAACTCTACTTCGATCTAGACAATTATTACAACGCGAATTGACATTGGTTGCCCGGCACATCATTGGTCGGCGCCGTCCGATCCTTCAAGACATCGCCCTCTCTAGCGGCTTGTTGCCCAATCGATGGTTGACCTCCGCAACCTCGATATCCATGGCGCAACTCCGCACTTCTTGGCCCAATGCCCAACGTACAAAGCCTCCTGCCGATAGTCGACCGAACCTCCGGCTCGACATCCAATATCCTGACGTGATCACCTCTCCCGCAACGTCAATTTCCTCCAACACAACTATCTAATCGATCAATAGTAGACTGCATAAATCAAAACGCAGTTAGACCACAAATCACACTCAATTAGTTTCATCATCAAAATCCGAGATTCAACATAAGAAAGAAAGAATATGAGCATATAAGAAATAGCAAGAACCATGTTGAACGAACATAGCCTACCCAAATATTTTTGGGTCGAAGTCGATAATACGGTATGCTATGTCATGAATAGGGTTATAGTAGGACCATTACTTTCCAAAACTCCTTATGAATTGTGTAATAACAAAAATCTAACGTTTTGTATTTCAAAGTTTTCGATTATAAATGTTTTATCTTAAATGAAAAAGATGCTTTAGGAAAGTTTGATACAAAATCGATAAAGGCATTTTTCTTGGTTATTCTTCTATTTCTAAAGTCTTTCATGTCTTTAATAAAAGAACTTTGGTTATAGAAGAATCTATTCATATTATTTTTAATGAAATTTTTAAATTTAGGAAAAATAATTTTGATGATGATCTTGATTTTGATGCTTTGAATTTGAATGAAACCTCTCCTCCCACTAGCAACTTAGATGCATCTTCTTCGAAACATCCTTACATAAGGAATAGAAGTATGTTGATGCTCATCCTAAGGAACTAATCATAGAAGACACATAAAAGGTGTTCAAACTCATTCTTCCTTTAAAAATTTTTGTACTAACGCCGCTTTTCTTTCTCAAATTGAACTTAAATGCATTGATGATGACTTGAAAGTTGATTTATAGGTTATCGTAATGCAAGAAGAGTTGAATCAATTTGAGAGAAATAAGAAGTGAAAGCTTGTTCCTAGACCTAGTGACCATTTAGTGATTAGTACTAAATGGGTCTTTAGAAATAAGCAAGATGAATTTGGTATCATGGTTAGAAATAAGACTAGATTAGTGGTCAAAGGTTTCAACTAAGAAGAAGGTATCGATTATAAAGAAATCTTCGCTCTTGTGGCAAGATTAGAAGCCATAAGGATACTCCTTGCCTATCCTTATTGTAATAATTTCAAGTTATTTTAAATGGATGTCAAAAATACTTTTTAAATGGTTTTATTTTCGAAGAAGTTTACGTTGAACAACCTCCCAGATTTAAGAATACTCTTTTTCCTAATCATGTGTTTAAGTTACCTAAGGCTCTCTATAGGTTAAAACAAGCCCTAAGGGCTTAGTATGATAGACTTAGTTCCTTTCTTGTCCAAAATAATTTTTTTAAAGGCAAGGTCAATACTACATTATTTATTAAGAATTTTAAAAATAATTTTCTTATAGTTCAAATTTATGTTGACGATATTATTTTTAGTTCTACAAATGAGTCTTTATGTGAATCATTTGCCAAAAGTATGAGCCAAGAGTTTGAAATGAGCTTAATATGTGAACTAACTTTCTTCTTAAGCTTACAAATCAAACAACTTAGTGAATGTATTTTTCTTAGTCAAATCAAATATACATTAGAATTGCTAAAACGGTTTAATATGAATGGTTCAAAGGCTATCAATATACCAATGAATACCTCCACTAAGTTAGATATGGATGAAAGTGGAGAAAGCTTTGATCAAAAAACTTATAGGGGTGTGATAGGTAGTTTATCTTGACCTCACCATAACTAAACCAGACATTATGTTTAGTGTAGGACTTTGTGCTAGATTTCAATCTAATCCTAAGCTAGGTCATTTTAAAGCCGTTAAAAGAATTCTTAGATATCTTAAAAGAACCCATAATCTAGGATTATGGTATCCGAAATCTGAAAACTTTGAATTAATTGCTTATACTGATATTGATTTTACTAGATGTAGAATAGATAGAAAAACACATTTGGAATATATCAAATTATAGGTCATGCACTTGTCTTTTGATCTTCCAAGAAATAAAACTCAGTTGTATTATCTACAATCGAAGCTAAATACATAGTAGTGAGTGCTTATTGTGCTCAAGTTATATGGATGAAAAATACATTAGAAGATTATGAATTTCACCTAAAGAACATTCTCATAAAATCTAATAACACAAGTGTAATATGTTTAACAAAAATCCTATTCAACACTCTAGAACTAAACATGTTGACGTTAGGAATCACTCTATATGAGATCATGTTAATAATCATGATGTAATCTTAGAATTTATTGATACGAAACATCAATTAGCCGATATCTTTACAAAATCTTTAAATGAAGAATAATTTGTTTTCATTAGAAAAGAATTAAGCATGTTAAATTGTCCGAATGCATGAGTTTCTTATATACTTTTTTAGAATTTTTTTATCTTTCGTAAATGGAGCTTTTATCGAATTTATTTCATATCATCTTCCTCTTATCTTGGTATCAAATTTATTTCATGAATTCTTAATACCCTTGCTCCATCACTTGATAACTTTTGATACTCTTAGAACCCTCCCTCATTCACAGATTTTATTGACTAATGTATCTTTCATGGATTTCATTGATACTTGATTCTTGTGAAATTTTTACAATATGAATGGATTTTATTTGATAGAAAGTGACATTCATGGATTTTATAGAAATATCATTTACGTCATGAAATGATACACTTGGCTCTTGATGAACTCAATTTCTGTTAGCTTAAATGGATTGCTTTCCATATATGATTCATGGACTTTTTCTCTTTATTCACATTTTTATGTCATGAGCTCTCGATGAAAAGAAAAGGTTTGATGAATTTTTGATAGCTTGAATGATTTCTTATCCTTCTACTATTCATGGCCTTTTGATTGATCAATCCCTTTTTGATGAATGGATTTTTTTCCTTGTACTCTTACCTTTTCCCATTCAAGAAGAATCCTACTCAAGTTATAGCATGAGTAGTGCTAATTTGTACATTTCCTCTTTACTTGGTCATGAATGAAAAATCACTATCTTGCTATCGCAATAATGAAAAACCTTGCTTACGTAAAATGATTATCCATTTCCTTTTTATTGATAACAAAGGGGGAGAAAGTGGCAAATTGATGAAAACTTAAAATCAATGCTTGAAATATGCTTTGTATTGTAAATGCGTAAAATGTATCATTTGTATCATAAAAGCATAAAATGTATCGTATGTATCGTAAATACTTGAAATGTATCATAAATGTTTGAAATGTATCGTAAATACTTGAAATATATCATGAATGCTTGAATGTATTATGAATGCTTGAAACACATCGTAAATGCTTGAAATGTATCATAAATACTTAAAGCACATTGTAAATGCTTGAAATGTATTATAGATGCTTGAAAAAGTTTTATACTCAAAATGATAACATTATATCATGCTCATTATCGTATTTGATTTGGTATTAAAATGATAAATGTCTATCATTATGATTTGGTATCGAACTTGAGATGTGTATCATACTTAATATCCCACTTGAAATTGGAATCGTGATTCAAAATGATGAATTATCATTTGGTATCGAACTTGAAGTTTGTATCATACTAAATTTCATATTTGAAGTTGGTATCATGCTTTGAAATGATGAATGACTATCATCATTTGACATCGAACTTGAAAATGATTGTCATGCTTTGACATCATGTTGACAAATGATAAATGCATGATATTGTGTGTTGAAAACATGCTTAGTATCATGTTGTGCATGTTGATAAGTTAAAATATATGTAACTTATCGGTTAGTACTTGAATTCGAAGGTTTTGAATTCAAGTGTATCCTTTCTCAAGTATGGCATATAGGGGGAGTTAAGGTTAACTTCGTCATCAATTAGTTGTTATCATCAAAAAGGGGAGATTATTGAATCTCAGATTTTGATGATGAAATCAATTGATAAATTATTGATCTAATCTATATGATGAGAAAAGCGTATAGGATTAACTACGATAGCGATCAAAGCATAAAGCAAAATGTAGTGCTAGAGTCAAGATCGAATGATTCGTTGGAAGTCTAAGAGTTCGTTGGGAGTTGAAAGTTCATCAAGAGTATTGCCAAAATTAGTCAAGAGTTCATCGGGAGCTTACCGAAATATACATCGAAGTTCACCGAGAAGGTCATCGAAAGTTTCGTCGGAGCTTGCCGAGAAGATCGAAGCTTGCAAAGAAGCTCGTCGGAACTCACCAAGAAGATCGTCAAAAGTCCAGGAGCTTGTCGGAGTCCACTGGAAGATTGCCAAGAGTTCATCGGAAGTCCGTCGGAAGATAGCCAAAAGAAATTTTGATTTACTAGAATTTTTTACTTTAGTATATGCCTTAAATATCATAGTTAAGGTGTAATTAGAGTTAGGTTTAGGAGATAATCCCACTAACTTTGTTAGGGGCCAACTGGACCAATCGGACTAGTTTGGGCCAGACTCATAGCCCAAACAGTGTTGCTGAACCATGTCTAGCAATGGCATCGCCAAATTGGGTAGTGAAACCGCCCAGGGCTCAGTCTCCCAGGTGTTTGGGTGTTACCATCTAGACTAGGCGATGGTACCGCTAGGTAGTTATTAACTACCAAGCAGTAGTACCGCTAGATTGGGCGATGGTACCACCTAGTTCTAGTAGCTAGGACTTTGTCTAGTAGTAGTACCGCTAGACTAGGCGATGGTACTATCCAGTGTCAAGGTCAACTAGTGGTGGTACCGCTAGTACTCCAACGGATATCTTAGGTGACCTCATTAGAGGAGGTATCGGGAGTGGACATAGGTTGGACGACTGAACCATTGTAAATTAGTGTGTTCTCTTCTTACTGTGCACTTTTCATTTACTGCTTATCTTCTTTACTTAACTGCAAATACCCTACATCTTCTTCTCTACTCACTTACAAACATATTCAAGTTAAACATCTTTCTGAAACCTATTTTCATCGAACAAAATATTTTTACTGAAACGATTTTTCGATATCGACGTTTTTAACCACTACACTAATTCACCCTCCCCCCCCCTTTCTTAGTTGGTGCAGCAATTTAAGGAGCGTTTTCGTAGCCCTTGCTGTATGGATTACCGCTAGAGAGGAGGACAGTAGACCTCCTTCATCCTCTCCCACAAATTTATAGGAATTCAGGAATATACGATCTCCCTAGATAACATAATTCTCTTATATATGTAGTTTTTCAATTTTGTGGGTTTTTAGGCACCATGTACAATGATAAAACCTTCTTTTCTGTGAAAAATTATGAGATTTTTTTTTATTCTTTCGCTGCGCATGTGATGTTACCCTAGATTTCCCAACATACTTTATTTTTATAATACTTGCTAATAGAAAATGAAAATAAACATCTTTTAGTTACCTTGATGTTATTCCCTTTTTGCAGCCAGCATAATTAGTAAGGATGTGGATGAGGGATTGTGTCTAACTTTAGCTTATGTACCATCTCCAAAGATATCACATTCTCAAAGCTATCACTATCAATGATCACCAAGTATACCTTGCCATGAGAAGTACATTTGGTGTGAAATACATTCTTTCTCACCCAACTTTCATCCTCAGCCCATATAGGACACTTGTAAGCTACGTTGTAATATAATAAACAAACTATTATCAGCATAAGTAACCTCTTCCTTATCATCATCATATTTTGATTCGTTGTTGGCTTCATCTTCTTCTCCATCACTATGATCTTCAACCAAGGTAAAAATCCTCCTATTTGGACAATCTAAAGCAATATACCCAAAACCATGATATTTGAAGTATTTTTTACCACTTGGGGTAGAAAAATTAGGTATTTGTTTGCTGCCAGCTGATCCTTCACCCTTGTCTTGTACCTTTGATTCCACCTTACTCTGGTCAATAGGCTTAGAATTTTTTTTTTCATATAGCCTTTCTTTGACCCGTACTAAGAATTTTTTTCAAACTTCTATTGCTTTTCAACTTTTAAAGCCAACTTGCTCACATTATTTAAAGACCAATATAGCTAGAGTTGAAGCAATCTCATATTTCATACTTCCTAAGTATCTTGCAATGGTTTGCTCTTCTGATTCCATAAGCTCTCTTTTTAATATGAGATTATCGAACTCTGTTGTGTACTCATCCACACTAAGATCTTTTTATTTAAAATCATAGATTTTGAGAAAGATCTCTTGCCTATAGTTGTTATGTAAGTATTTCCTCTTCAACTTCTTTTTCATTTTCTCTCATATCATGATTTTACTCTTTCCCTTACGTTCTCTTTGCTTCTTCAAATTTTTCCACTAAAAAGAAGTATTTTATCTGAGTTTGAGTGCTACAAGCTCTATCTTCTTTTGTTCTAGTGATTCATAAAAATCAAAAATTCTTTCCACTATATTAAGCCAATCATAAAGTTATCAACATTGATTTTACCTTCAAACTCTGGAATATCTAATCTTGGGTTATATTTGTTCTGTCACTTATCTTAGACTCGATGCCTTGCCCAAAATCTTTCCAACTCTCTTAAGTGAGGAGGTGTATCATCATCAAAATCAAACTCTTAGACATTATTTTCATGCTAGTTATTTCTACTTCGAAGTTCTTTAATAATTTTATTTTTTTTCTTATAGATTATATAGCAATCTTTGTAGCTATTGCCTCGATGACTTAACATCATCTTCATGGTCGCTACCTTCACCAACTACATCTTTTCCATTCTGTCTTACTATGATTTCTAACCTTTAGCTCTAGTATTAAACTTATATCGGGGTAATATGGAATAGATTTTGAAAGAAAGCCGATAGTATAGTTGTATTTACAGGAATAAGTTTTTCGAATACAAAAGGAAAAAACTCATGATAATATTTTAATAAAATTAAAAAAAATAGCTCATCACTAAGTTTAAAATCATAAAAAGATATAGAGAATTCACCATCCCAAAGATAATAAATAAGTCTATAGAACTAAAAACAAGAAGCTCACCACTCAATGAAGTATCCAAGAGATACAGAGTTTAAAAGAGAACTCTAAGAGAGCTTCTGTCAATATCATCAGTTCCTAAAATATTTTCTAATTCTAAAATATCAAAATAAATACTAATATATGAAACAACCCTTCATGCATTGGGCATTATGAAATTAAGTATTTTATAACTGATAACTAACGCCTTTAATATATTCTTTGATCATGAAGAAAAGTATCTTAATATAGTTTTGACTTTGTTTAAGGAATATGCTCATGAGTTATTATATTCGAGTGGATTGAATTAAAGATTATGAGATAATATTATGAACTGTAGAGAATATCATAGTATTAGCAAGATCTAGATGAACTGATTATCATATCAATAGGCACTCCAGTGTCATGAATGGCCTTCTCTCATCCCAATTAGAAGCTCTTGCACTTCGTACAATATCAGAAGGGAAGAGAAAGGTGAGGGTTGGCCACAGGCTGTCTCTTTACTGGGGAAATGTTTAGCTGTTGTTGCTGTGTTCTTCCTCCATGGATGGCTTCTCCGGTCGCAAGCAGTCGCTCTTGCTCTACCTGCATCTATCAGAAGCAAAAAAGAAAGGTGGGGTTTTGTACGTGATGCTTGAACACACACTCTCTACCATGCAAGTGAAGAAGAATAGATGAAAGTGTGTTCTTAACACGATCAAGAAGGGAGCATCAGACGCATATAGCGTGGCACGATCGGAGTTATTCGAAGACGATTTACCACACGGCATGTGTCTCATGCCACCTTCTGCTCCTCCTATACCCTCTCTCAGGCTTCTATCGCTATGTAACCATATATGGCGATCGAGAAAACCTCGTTCTCTATATCTCGTTGCACAATATTTCTCATGCATGCAACCCCTCTTCCTGTTTCTCTCTCTCTCTCTCTTCCGATGGGGAGTGGAGGAAGAAGGGGAACCACCACTGCATCTACATAGGAAGACGATAAAGATGATGGTTCCCCTTGTAATTATCACACCATCCGTAACGACGATAGGCAAGGTGTATGACGATGGCATCGTACAAGGAGGCGGTGAACTTGACATGGTGGCATGGAGACCGCCGGTGCACATGGGCGCGCTTAAGGAGCCACAAAGATTATCTAATGACGTTGCAAGGGTTTCAAAGTATCCTTATCTGAATCGAATCCGACAATGGCCCCACGAAGCCTATGCTACTGGTCAATGAATCTATTACCGAACATAAATTTAATATTTTAAAATAAAATATAAAATATAATATTATGTTTAATACATATATAATATCATAAAGTAATTATATAATAAAAAATAAAAAATAGGTTAAGAGTGTAAGAGAACGGTAAAAATAAAATAATTATATTGGGATTCAAATAGACATCCCAAAGAGAAAATGAATGAAGTTGAGATCAATTATAAATAAATTGAGTTAATCCTTAAACACAAATCTCTTTTTATATTCTCTTAATAAATTCGAAAGAATTTTTCACACCATTTTTCTTTATCCTTTCTACATCAATTATAAAAAAAATCAAAAAACAATCAAAGTATTTTTCTTGTATGTTGTTCCCCTGATCAAAACATTTATGCAATCTTCCTACCAAAACCAAAAGCAATAGAAGACTTTCTTCCTATTAATTATTAGCAATCACAAGTACAATCCAAGAGTGAGTGCATCCTGTGCTAGGAATGAAGCTCCAGAAGCCAAAGCAAACAACCTCTATGTTTTGGCACCTAATCCCCGTGATTTCAGCAGCTTCACTGCAGTCAAGGGGTTGACGATCCCCTGACCATCTTTTCCCAGGCCTGTGCCGGGGACGAACCCCATCTTTGCCATCATCTTCGACCCAAATCCCTTGGTGTGTCTCTCAAAGGCACCAATTCTTCCAATCTCTGCTCCTGTGCTGCTGGTCTCAGCCTCGAATTGAACTCCCAGTCCTAGCGATTTGGGCCGCTTGACAACTTGTATCGGCTGAACCATGCCCTGTCCTGCCTTCCCCAGCCCATTGCCTTCAACGAATCCCATCTTGGCCATCAGTCTCGAACCAAAACCTTTTGTGTGCACCTCAAATGCGCCGATGCTTGCATGACTAGTGGCGACTGTTTCATGTGAGGTGCTTGCACTCAAATCTACAGTTATCGTCTCTTTTGCTGGATCAACCTCCATGACACCAGTGGAAACAAATGAAACTGGCCTTGTCGCATAGGAAGCTAATCTCTGCTTTCTGATTCTTTTCCGACTTCCCCTTGCTTCACCGGTCTTCGATAGCTTAGATGGAGCAGACCGGTGCTCATGACTTGCAGGACGTTTGCCCAAATTTTTGCAACCTTTGGGTTGTTTTAGAAGTTTGGTCTTAGTGCCCTGGTTGACAATGAAGTCATCAACATCATCAACACTCACTCCCAGCAGCTGAAACCATAGAAAAATGATGTCAGCAACAAAAGAGGCCACTTAACATGAGAAGAATTATAAGACGGTAATAATGAGGTATGTTTGCCCAGCAGCATTCTTAAAACAGGTGGGTCCTCTGCAGAAAAGCATGGTCTGCAAATGCTTGCATTAACTCAATCACATTAATGTCTAAATCAGAGCTACATCAGAAATTATATAGCCAGTCGTTATGCAAAAGAAAATACTGTATGACCTGGCTCCTGCTAGGAACAAAAAGACAACATTAATGGTCTGAAGTAGATGACCAGCTATGTTTCAGATGAATTGACTTCTTCAATGGAGACTGGTATCATTGCCAAACTTCAATTTCAAACAATTTGTACATAAAACTAGGCAAAGGTTTCTTATCAGTGCTAATAACTCTAAGCTATCTTGCATTTACCAGAGGTCAAAACTCAAAGGTTATGATAACTATTGCAGTCAGAAAAAATCAGCAACCTTGTTGATTTAACATCAACAATTAAAAAACACACTAGAAGGCAGCAAGTCTTGCAATTACACTCATGTGCTATGTTGTCAAAGCTCTCTTAACTACAATGCACCAACATTCTACATGCCAAGTGTGATATTGGGAATATCGGGGGAACATCATTGAAATTTTTGCAGAAAGGAACTAACCATTGAATCAGGGAAGAACAGGGTCAAGGTCTTCTAAAATAACAGTCAGAGGAATCCCATTATTAAAGAATAAAAGATGCTAAAGTTGATGATAGATGTCAATGAACTGATCAAAGCAGCAAGAGAAAGGCAAGGTTTTGTGTCTTGTACGAAATTTTAAAGCTAGAAAAAAATTAGAGAGCTGTGCTAATCCACAAATGTTTGTTGTGTGGACTACAAGAGCCCTCTTGTGCCATGCGCATGCATAGAACCTAGAACACATGCCCAGCAACTTATATGATGTGCGCTGCCTGGACCTGGGCAAAGCCAAATTGCAGTCCAATAATTCCTAAATATATAGGTATTACTTCTTAAAAACTCAGTCCAACAACATAATAAAATAAAAGAATCAGAAAGTTTAGGTACATTAAGTATCTTATCAGATGTATGCAGCCAAGTACCTTATCCAGACGAAGTTTGTCCCTCGTGGAAGGCAAGCATGTTCTCTCAGTACGACTCAGAGTCACAAATCTGAAAATAATGGTCTCACAACAATATTTTACAGTACTGTTTCCTAAATCAATCAAAACTAACACCAGTGCCTTAGATGCATGTCTTAAAGCCTTAGAGCATTTCTTGATGCAGTTATCAGGATTATCTATAAAGTCAGTGACTCACTGAAATGACATGATTTACGAATTCATCTAGATGCACAGTTCTCATTCACTAAATTGCAAGATTTACAGAGCATATTTACCTTTTCTTGCCTGAACCTTGACAGCCACTCCTCAGGTGATAAATTGATGCAAGTCTCTGCACCTGATGAAGCAAAGAAATGAAAGATGACGATTCCTTCTATAGCAGATAGGAAAAGCAATATTTTGGTGATAAAAAACCTAAAAGGAGAGTCTCAGAAACAAAAAAAATAAAAAAAATTATTAATATCTACTACATGAGTAAACAACTAATAAGGCAAACAATAAGAAAATCTTTTCAATCTCTCAAGGCATCAAGTGACAAAAGATAACGATGAGGTATATTCAATAAGTACTAAAACATCATATAGCTTTTTCACAGGAGTGAAAATGAGTTTCCACTTCCTGTGCTTAACTAAAACCAGCAAGGTAATGCAGTATATGGTAGCAATCCAAAACAAGTGTGAGGGAAGAAGATCTGCAAATGTAAGACACTAATCAGAAATATGAATTACTTTAATATTTATGCATAAAATGCATAAAAAAGTATTAATATTTTAATAGGCAACCAACAGATCTATTATATTGAAGAAAACCCAATAAAGAATTTAAATATGTTTATCATGTCCTGAGAAAGGACCAGTATCATAATGAAGTGGAAAGCATATTAACAATCTCTTATGGATCATTTTTAACAGAAACCTTCAAGGCCAAAATGCAACATGAACAGGATCGGATGTCTATGGGTAGGCTCACACTCTTGAGGCCTACTTATCCAATCAATTTGGTATTTGTTACACATGAGATGGGTGATGAAAGGTTGCCTGACCAACATGATAAGGATGCAAAAGTCAGGCAAGCAAATGGTCAAAGAAGAAATTATCTCAACTCACTCCTGGCTTAATGATCATCAATCATTCTTTGCTTCCACGAAATGAAATGCTCAAGTAATTTTTAAATGGAGGCAATATGTAAAAGGAAGTAAAGAACAATAAAAAGAACCCCCAAAATTGAGAACATAGTAGCAAAAAGAGTAAACAACAAAATATACAAGAGCCCAGATTGTTAAGTTATTAACAACATCAACAAAGAATCATATAGCTCAGAAGCATATCATGGATAAATATGCACAACCATACACTAAGCATTATTATGATCCCATCAATCTTTTAACCCATTTAAAGTTGCATCACCGATTTCCTGATTTCCAAAAAGTTATATTACTGCCACCTAAATCATGTAACATCCAGAAAGGCAAGCATTGACACATTCATTCTTAGTTGCTCTTTTTTCCTTTAATTCTTGACAAACCAGCTCGCCAGCTAGATGTTGACATGTCAAATGAGCATTTAAACCATAACCAATTTATGTGTTTCTAGCATGCAGTCATGATAAGAATGATAAAAAGAGTATCATACCTGAGAACAGTCACGTGTATGCATTGGTTGGAATGACAACATATCGACCTCATTAACAACCATCTGTCTAAGTTTCTACATGTAAAAGACCAGTCATTTATTAGTTGAACATCAAAAATCACCAATTGCAATGCCAGTAAGTTGGGGAAAAGAAAACCCAAGTTGGACAAAGCTTTTCATTTACTCGGCACAATTAGATATTCATACAATATTACTTGATCAACATGAATCTTATGCAATGCAAAATATCACCATAAAAGCAAACTATAAAACAATCATCATCATGTTACATTGGAACACTTCAACCCAATATCAACCAAAAGGATCTGATCCAAAGTTCTAATACAACAGTCATCCTAATAAGACTTTATTAATTGTAACTAGGTCATAAAGGTTATTAACGAGTTGAGAAAGGGTTGTTTTAACACATCCCTTGAAGTATTTTAACTTGAGAATCCAGGTTAAAATACTAAACTTCTCAAAGATGCACCAATTCCTAGGATCGCAGCTGTGCCTGATTCAAAGTTAAAATAACAGAGTTATCCTAATAGGACCTTGTTAATTGTAGCTAAGTCATATAGGTTAAGTAAAGAAGATCAAATAGGGTTGTTACAAACTTTCAACACATCCCACTAAGAGGTATACTTTAACCCAAATATCTGGATTAAATTACTAACATTCTCAAAGATGCAATAACTCCTGGAAGTAGGCAAGAAAAAGGCCCAACAAATACAGGAAAATAGAAACTCAAGCAACACCTTCAATCTAAACATAAGACATAGATGAGAAATACAGTAGCAGATACCAGTATATTCATGTCTAAAATAGCTAGTGCTACATCCGCTGTAATTTACTAGACCCTGGCTGGTGCTGGTGGGAAAAAATTGCCTTCTGGTTCATAGGGAAGAAGCATTTCTATTTTTAGGAAAATCAAAGTAAAAGATTGGTTTATTAGAAGAAACTCTTTGTTCTTTAAGCCATAAATTGATATGTCCACCAACAGTTTAAAAAGTGATATGCACAAAGTATAAATCAGGCTTACATAATTTATTTGATCCAGATCAACACCTCGATTGATCATACGCTGCCGACGCTTCAAAGCAATCAGTTCTTTACGTTGTTTCTTTTTTCCTCCTACAATGAACAGAAAAATTAACACAATTAACAGGTTGAAAATTAATATAATTAACTCCAAATTAAAAATGTGACTCCCATGTAAAAGGGCACATAGCCACTAAAAAGAAAAGAGTGAAAATAACAAAACAACAGTAGCTGTAACCAGGAAAAATTAAAAGGAGATTTCATACATTATATGTATTACTATAAATATTAAGTATCCATCAAATCAGGAAGAGGCTTGAAAACTCATTTGAAAACTAAGTTAATTTACTATAACTAAACTAGAAACCAGAACAAGAACATGTTGTAAACCCACATTAAGCCAGCAAAAAAGAGCATTTTAATTATAAACCCCCATAGTGTTGTTTCTTTTAGGGGCAAAGGACACCGAGGTTCAGACATCTATAAGTAATTAGCAAATATTATAGTCCACTGAAGGAAGTATAGATTAGAAATCTTGAAGAAAAATCAAGATAAACCTATGTTTACCATAATGAAAATTTGGAAGCATGGATCAATACTTACGTAATGATATGATCTACTTTGTTTTAAACATAGAAAATGATATAGAAATTGAAGGAAGAGCAAGGAAGAAGTGACAGTTGAAAATTGATGTTAGACCTCAATTAGCATCAAAACAAGACCCCCACGTATAACTTTTAAAATCAAAGAGTTGTACAACAAAAAGACCATAGTCTATCAAACCAACAATTACTTACTACAAGATTGAAAGATGCCTGAACTTTAAGTCAAATTCAGACTTCCAATTCTCTACACATTAAGGAGTTTGTTATCTCAGGCAACCAATGTTTCAACCAGCACATAGTGCAAAAGTCTAACATACACTATCTCGATATATCACATGGAAGAAAAATAACAAGATAGTTGTTAGGATTCCTTAATTTTAGGAGTCCTTAATTTTAGGGATTGGATATTAATCTTTATTTTCCTATTTAGTTTTTCTTAATTATGGTAGAAGTCCTTTGATGTAGCAAATTAGAAATTACTATTTTTGTTTATTTCCTTTTTTAGAAATCGTAGTCCTAGTTGACTAAGGATTAAATAACTCCATATATATGCAATGTCTTTGACTATTTTTCTCAAGCAATGAAATATGACTCAAAGCCTTTGGCTAATTTGAAGGTTGATCCCCTCAAAACAATCAAAAGGAGGTTGATCCCCTCGAAGCAATCAAATCCCTATCTCTTTTCTTAGATAAAGACCTAGGGTTTTATCATATGATATCAGAGCCTTGAAAGAGCACCCTAGCTTCAAATCAAGGTCCCCGCTATCCTCTCAAGTCTGTTGGACAACTCCCCGATCACTGTCGACTCTTCTGACTACGGGTTTCCTAGGTGTTCCCTCAATCTCCTCTTCGACATTGTCGCAGGCCCCGACACCCACGTCGCCAACAACAACTTCACCTTCAACGCCACCTTTTGCTTCCAGTATAGCGTTCTCTTAATCTCCTCCCCGACGCCGCCACAAGCCCCGATGCCCATGCTGCCAATAGTGACTTCACCTTCAATGCCACCTACTCCCAATAAGCAATGCTCATGCCCTTGACCCATAATAAAAAACAAAACTTAGGAATTACAGACCTACAATCATACGCAATGACTACTGATAATTCTATGAAATCCCAATTTGAAGCCTTAGAAGCAAAAATTGACAGTAGGCTACTAGAAATTCTTAATGATTTCAAAACAAGATTGCTTGAGAGTTTAAGCATAAATCAACAAGTTGGAAGTTTGACATCTGCCAATAAACAACTAGATAAATCTAAAGTCATAAGAAGAGGCTACCAAGAGTGTGATAATGGCTACCCTCACATGAAAGTAGAATTTCCTAAATGGGAAGATGGAGATCCGACCGGTTAGATTTCATAGAACTCCAGAAGATTCTAAAATGAAAATAGCTTCAATCCAACTAGATGGGGATACTATTCAATGGTATGATCGGTATGAAACTTGTCATGGAGTTTCCTTAAGGGAACAATTTAAGAAAGGGCTTTTTGTTTATTTTGGACCATCCAAATATGAGAATGTTAATGTGCAGCTTGCCAAGATTCATCAGACTTCTACTGTGTTAGAGAGAGTATCAAAGTCGATTTGAATGATTATCAAATCGGACTAAAGATTGGCTTAAAAGGCAATTGATGAGAACATTCATTGAAGGTCTTAATTTAGATAGTCATTGTGAAGTTAAGCATCGCCAACCTCACACTATAACAATTGCAATTTCTTTTGCACGATTGTATAAATAAAAAATTAACATGAAAAACCGTTGAACCAAGACTGTTAATAAACAGGTGATCAACAAGTCAACTACTTCAACCATTCCTAATCAGAATCCTAATACTAGAAGACTGACCCAAGAGGAAATCAAAGAACAATCAGCAAAGGGTTTGTGCTAGTATTGTGATAAAAAGTGGAGTAGGGAGCATCATTGCAATCATGGAAAACTTGTGATGATTGAACCGATTAAGGAGGAACCAGAGACCAAGGTTGCAGACTTTGATCATAAAGGTACTGATAATGATGAAATTATTGAACATGTCACACATGTTATTCACGCATTAGCTAGTTATTCTAATCCTCAAGTTATGAAAGTTCAAGGGATTTTGAAGCATCAATCTATTACTGCTTTGATTGATACTGATAGCACGAACAATTTTATGGATAGCAAGGTTGTCGCATAATTGGCCTATCGCATTGAACGTTATGATAAGTTCAAGGTGAAGGTTTTTGAGGGACGAATTTTAACTTGTGATAGTAAGTGTTCTAAAGTGAAGCTTGTTATGTAAGGCCAAGAGTTGCTCGTAGATTTTTTCTTACTACCATTGGAGGACTATGAATTGAATGGCTATTAACTCAGGGTGATATTTCTTGAAATTTTTTTAAATTAATTATGAATTAATTATCAATGGAAAGCAAGTGATCCTAAAAGAAAAGTATGGCAATAAAGTCACAATTGTTACTAGCCATAGAATGAAGAGGATTCTTCAATAGGTACACCATGGATTTTTGGTACAATTACAAAGCATTGAAGAGGAAGCTACAGTACTTGAACAAGATGAAAATGTTCAATCATTACTTAGAGAATTTACGAATGTATTTGTAAAACCATAAGGACTTCCACCTCTTCAATCACATGATCATCGGATTCCTTTACTGCCTAGGAGTGCACCAACTAATGTTCGGCTCTATCGATATCCACACTTCCAAAAGACAAAGATAGAGAAAATTGTTAAGGAGATGCTGGAAGTAAGGGTCATTAAGGCTAATGTTAGTCCATACTCCTCCCCAGTCTTATCAGTAAGGAAGAAGGATAGTTCTTAGCGGATGTATATAGATTATCGAGTACTCAAAAATATTACAGTGAAAGACAAGTATTCTATTCTAGTGGTGGATGAGTTACTTGATGAATTGAGAGGTGCACAAATTTTCACTAAACTGAATTTACGATCGGGTTATCAGTAAATTCGTGTACATAAAGATGACATTCAAAAAATTGCTTATCACCTACAAATAGATGGGTAGACTGAAGTGGTGAACAGATGTCTAGAAAACTATCTCAAATGCTTTACTAGTGATAAACCAAAGGAGTGGATGAAATGACTTGTGTAGAATGGAGGTACAATACCACTTATCACTCTTCTATCAAAATGACTCCTTTTGAAGTGGTTTATGGCCGACCTCCGCCCATGATTACAGAATACATGCCTGGTTCTTCTATGGTTGATCAAGTGGATAAAAAATTGCTTGATAGGGATAAAATTATTCAACTTCTAAGAGATAATCTCGCAGTCTCACAAGCTAGATTGAAGTAGTAAGCTGATAAGCAACATTGTGAGTGGGAGTTTGCAATGGGCAATTGGGTTTTCCTTCGACTTCAACCTTATAAGCAAACTTCTATAAAGGTTCAATCTACTATAAAGCTATGTCCTCGTTTCTTTGGGCCTTATAAGAGTGTTGGAACGTATTGGCCCAATTGCTTAACACTTGGACTAGCCAGCAAGCTCTAAGATACATCCAGTTTTTCATATTTTTTGCCTTAAAATGAAGTTAGGTGAGGATGATGTTGTGCAACACCATTTACCAGATATTTCTTCTACTGGTAAAGTTCAAATCTTGCCTCAAGCCATACTTGATCGATGTATTGTGATGCGCCAAAGGTATCCTGTCACTGAGGTGCTTGCTCAATGGACCAACTTACCAATTGAAGATACCACTTGCGAGTCCTACAAAGTAATGGAGAAGTTTCCATAATTTATTGTTGCTCAGCTTTAAGGATAAAGCTGTTTTTGAGAGGCAAAAAATGTTAAGATTCCTTAATTTTAGGAGTCCTTAATTGTAGGGATTTGATATTAATTTTTATTTTTCTATTTAGTTTTTTTCTAATTATGGTAGAAGTCCTTTAATTAGCAAATTAGGAATTGTTATTTTTATTTATTTCCTTTGATAGAAATCCTAGTCCTTGTTGACTAAGGATTAAACAACTCTATATATGTAATACCTTTGGTTTTTTTTCTCAAATAAAGAAACACAACTTAAAGCCTTTGCCCAATTTGGAGGTTGATCCCCTCGAAGAGATCAAAAGGAGGTTAATCCCCTCAGAGCGATCAAATCCCTATCTCTTTTCTTAGATAAAACCCTAGGGTTTTATCAATATACCATAAAATTTATTAGGTAAATCACAGTAATGAGGAAATATTTAATACTACCAATGAAAAATAAGACACCATAATTAAAAATGGTTATCATTCTGTCAGCAGCAAGCATAAGCAATCACCATTGATATATCAGGAAAATTAAGCATTTCAATATGATGAAAGGAGTAACATATGATAGCCTAAATACTAGCAGCTTCAGGTATTTTAAGGGAAATACACTTCAAGCGAGTGCCACTACAGCTAAACGTAAATATATTGTCATAACAAGAATAGTCGAACCTGGAGCATTACTGTACTTATTTCTTTGAGCCTCACGAGACCATGATTGCAAAAGATGAGAAGACTTCTTTTTTCGCAATGCTGCTCTATTGTCCTTAATGAATAACAGATCATCCATTGGCGATAATCCAACATCCAGAGCACCAGTCATATTATATCTTGCATTACCCT
Organism: Musa beccarii; assembly: GCA_024322285.1. Taxonomy (NCBI): domain Eukaryota; kingdom Viridiplantae; phylum Streptophyta; class Magnoliopsida; order Zingiberales; family Musaceae; genus Musa; species Musa beccarii. The sequence goes on from CM044398.1 coordinate 59,166,505, forward strand.
TCAGTTTCCTTGACTTGGGTTTCTTCATGCCATATTCTGCAGACGCATTCATCAAAGCTATCCCCCATAACTTTGTGCCACCCTTATGCACACTGTTCCTACTATTCAACAAACCATCTTCATCAGATGAATCCAGATTCACTGCCTCCATCCAGTCAGCTCTCAACAACTCCACATCTTCCCCGATCCCTTCCAGATAATCTTGTGCCACCTCATCATTGACATCAGAACCATCATCCGATGAGAAACTATCTCCTTCCGAGGAATAGTCCTCTTCAATCTCTTCATCATCTTCTTGCGAAGACTCGCCAGCAGAACCAATTATTTCGTTCTCGATAAGCAGATCTCCATCTTCATCATCAGTGTCGTCCACTTCGGATAAGTCCATTTCCTCTTCTGGAGAAGATGTGTCTTCCATATACACTCTAATACCTCCTATGGACAAAAAGCCTTGGCCTTTCTTCTCCCTAGTGACTTCTGGAGTGCAGAAAGAATCAAATCCCAGTAACTCTTCTTCCTCCTCGTTCCTTCTTTCTTCTTCTTCTTCTTCTTCTTCTTCTTCTTCTTCTTCTTCTTCTTCTTCTTCTTCCTCCTCCTCCTCCTCCTCCTCGTCATCTCTTTCTTCTTCCTCCTCCTCTTCTGCATCACGGCGGAAGCCTAAGCTTAAACCTCCGATAAACTTCGTATCGAGGGACACCGCATCCGGCGCAGCCTCCTCCTCCTCCTCCTCCTCACCACCATGAAACCCTAACGTTGCACCGCCCATCGAAGGATCGTAGTCGTACGAAAGGATCCCAACTTCGGGGTTCAGACACGGGGTGGGATCCACGAAAACCTCGAGCGGCTGGGAATTCTCGGAGCAAGCAAGAAGAATCGGGCGACTAGTGTCATCCCGACCGCCGGCGATATCGCCAGCAGGATACGCGTAGCCAAAAGCGTTTCCCCTCGCCGGCATCGGTCGATTTCCGTCCTTCTTCGCCCCATCTCCGCGGCCTCTGGGCCTTTCTGAGATTCCGGCATGATCGGAAAATAGGACCGCACTTCCGCTGCCTCGTGGATGGCCTCTGCCGCCGTTTCTGCCGAACCTCTGCCTTCGTCCGCCCATGGCGTTTTCCCTCGATAAGAGACGCCGCAGACCCGAAAGGAGAGCAGATGGGCAAAATTGGATGGAAGCCGGTCCACGGTGTCACGTGAGAAACACGTCTTAATTATGGAAAATGAGAATAAAGACTTTGTATAATTACGGATAATTAAACACGTGCTTACTTAGGATAATTATAAAACTAATGTTAACATTAAAAATAAAGAATTATAAAAATGAAAAAAATACATAAAAATAATATTATTGAATATTACTGAAAATGTAATATAATAATATTCTTTGTGAATTTTAGATGAATAAAATTAAAGTCATTAAATAAATCAATAAATATTAAATATTAAATTATAAAAATTCTTAAATTTTAACCTAAATGACCATTTATCTATTTTTAAGCTTTAAAATAGATACGTTTAAAATTTATTTGAGTTGTATGTTTTTTTACGTTATCCAATATAAATTTATAACCCCTATTGAGACAAAACACTTGAATGTTATTATAGAAATTCTATTGAAGTTTTGTGGATACCAAAATACTTTTCAAATGAGAGTTACACTATTTTTGGATCATATTTAAAAACAATATTGCTCACATTCTATCTTTTTCAGAAATGTTCAAATTTACATGAAATTTTGCCAGAACTAAGAAAGACCTAAATGGTAAATTTTCTATTTCTAAGCCTTTAAAATAAATAGTTTTTCTATTTCAACCCTTAAAATAATGAAATTATGTCATTTTTCAATTTACCTAATTTAAGGTGAATTTAGAACCTCTTTGGGGTTATAAACAATTTAAATATTATTACAGAATGTGTTTCGAAGTTTTAAGGATATAAACAAAATTTTGGATGCCTATGTTACAATATTTTTTAATGGGTTTACGGTGCCTTTAGTCATATTTAAAATAATGTAATCTCATTCAAAAATAACATATTCATATTTCACTTTTTCTAAAAATTTATAAATATTTAGAAACATTGAAAACAACTTTAAAAAAAGCATAAACGACCATTTTACTTTTTATATCACTCTAATAGGTAATTTTTATTCATTTTAGCTCTTAAAAGTACGAAATTATGCTTTTTTCTATTTATCCTAATTTAAGTTGAATTTATCATCGTTTGAGGGAAAACCTCTTGAATATTATAATAATTTTTTTAAAGTTTTAATGATTAAAAAGAATAATTTATCCAAAAATAAGCCCTAAATAATAATGTTTTATAGGATTGCGCCTCCATATTTGTTTATTACTAATGACACCTTTTTCATAGTGGACCAAAATATCCTTAATAAATTTAAAAAAGATATTTGATATCCTTGAGCTTGGTTGACGTTGGTTTTTCAACTTGAACTGGTGTGATGAACTGAAATCGAACCAGATTACTTGAACAAGACTAGTTCAATATAATACTAAGTATTTATTTTTTGCTTTTAAAACCTAGATTGCCCATCTATTTTTTTCCCAAATCACCTCATTGCCCCCGTTCTACAATGCAACAACAGCATTGAGAAAGATTATTGTTGTGAACCTTATTTTCGGTAGTGGCTGACAATGTTGCGGTGTCTATTACCATAGTTGTCACTAACATGAGACGGCTAGCATGAGTCTTAGCTGTTGGGTTGGGGTTCATACCAACACATCGATGGTGGCATTGTCACTGTTGGGTTCCTACCAATAAAGCATCGTCGGAGAGGAGAGGAAGGTAAGGACGCTATCCTAATCACCAACAAGGGATCCTAATCACCAACAAGGCAAGAGGTGGATGAAAGTACATTGATCTTCTTGCAGCACCAATGATTAGTGGTTCATCATCATATATAGATTTTTGCATCATCGTATCTCATTGAATCGGTATATGACATATTGTAGTCTTGGTGAAACATTTATAGTGTTGTTAAAGCCTCGACATTATCTTTCATAGTGTCACCGAAGCGTCGAACCTTGGTAATGTCACTAAAGTTCATCATGAATCATTCATTTCGAATGTCATTGTAGTATTAAATGATTATATTTTTATAATTTGGTACTATCAATTTTGAACATCATTTAAGAATAAGCAACTTATTATAGAGATAATTCTCTTTCGAATAAAATATTTATTTTTTTAAATAAGATGGACAGTCTCAATGAAACAACTATTGAATCTCAGATTTTGATGATGAACTCAATTGATAAGTTATTTGATCTAATCCATATGTTGAGAAAAGTATACATGATTAACTATGATAATGATGAAGACATAAAGCAAAGTGTTGGAGTCAAGTATGATCGAATCGTTGGAAGTTCAAGATTCTGCCGGAAATCCGAAGGTTCATCAGAAGTGCTACCGGAATTGGCTGAGAATGAATCGAGGACTTACCGAAAGGTTGTCGGAAGTTTGCCGGAAGGTTCATCAGAAGTTTGCAGAGCTCATTGAGAAAGATCGGAGCTTGCTAAAGAAGACTCATCGAGACTCGCCAAGATCGTCGTAAAGTCCGGGAGCTTGCCGGAAGTCCATCGGAAGATGTCTGAGGGTGCATTAGAAGTCCATTGGAAGTTCACCGAAAGCTTGTCGGAAGAAGTTTTGATGTGTCGGATTATGTAATTGCTTAATATATATCTTTAATTTAGTAGTTAGTATGTAATTAGGATTAAGATCGGGAAGTAATCCCATGAACCCTGATAGGGGCCAATTGGGCCCAAGATTAAACTGAATTGAGCCAAATTCAAGGCACATCCAAAGTTGTTGGACCCTCTCTGGCGATGGCATCACCAAACTGGGGTAGTGGAACTACCCAGGGTACATATTCCTAAGTGCTTGGGCGATGGTATCGCCGAGGTCAGCGATGGTACCATTGGTAGTTATTAACTACCAAGCGGTAGTACTGCCTGTCAAGTAGTGGTACTGCCTATCAAGCGATGGTACCACCTCTCCTTAAAACCCAAGGCTCTGCTCTTGCGGTGGTATCGCTAGACTCAGCAGTGATATCGCTTATTGTTAGGGTCAACTGACAGTGGTACCGTAAATGACAGGTGGTGGTACTGCCAGCTCTTGGAAATCTAGGATGGAACCTTTTTTGGCTCTAATTCTACAACCAATTGAGCCTATAAATACCCCTTACTTCTCAACTGGTAAAGCATCTTGAGAAGTAATAAGAATTGAGCCAAAACTATAGTAAAATTATCTTGAAAAGCTTAAGTGTTCACCTCCTGAATTTTCAAGTGTAAAAATTCTGTAAAAGGGTGTGAGCCACTTGTAAAGTTCTATAAAAGGGGTGTTTGATCCTTCCCCTTCAAGAAGGATTAATAGTGGAGGCCGATAACCTCATCAGAGGGGGTTTCAAAAGTACACGTAGGTTAATTGACCGAACTACTATAAATTGCTGCGTTCTTCTCTTGGTGTGTATTTACATTTGCTGCATTTCAATTTTTATTTAGCTGTAATCCTTTAATCTTCTCTTCTCTACTCTCTTTCATATTCACTCGAATCATTCTCTTTGCCGAAATCATTTTCGTCGGATAAAACTTCTCAACGCATAAAGTTTTTTGGAATCGGTTTAAATCATTGATTTTTATTTGTTGCACTAATTCAGTTGCTCCTCCCCTTTTAGTGTCACTCTTGATCCTAGCAGTTAATATCAAAGTAAGGTCACTCTCATTCTGGTTTAATACCTAAGAGAGATGATATTTGCCGGCATACAAGAGCGTCACTCAATCATACATCCACTTATGTTCAATGGGTTGGATTACACCTATTAGAAGACTCGCATGAGAATTTTTCTTATTTCTATGGATTTTGAACTTTGGAACATTATTAAAAATGACTTTCAAAAATCTTCTCTTCCGATGAACGAATGGAATGAGTTAGAGAATAAGACTTCGCTCTTAATACCAAGGCTATGAATGCCTTATTTTGCGCCTTAGACAAAAATAAATTTAATCATATTTCAATTTACGAAATGGCTTTCGATATTTGGTATACTCTTGAAATCACTCATGAAGGTACTAGTCGAGTGAAAGAGTTCAAAATTAATCTTTTAGTGCATTCTTATGAGTTATTTCGGATGAAACCAAGTGAGTCTATGTTAGGAACCTTTTATTTCTTTTATTTTCTAAACTTGAATAATGTTTATGAAGTTGTTTAGTTCAGTAGAGAGTCAGATAATTATTTATTTAATATTTAATTATTAAGTGTCCGAGTCCCTATGGGCTCTATAAATAGGGATGTAACTGTTTTTTTTATTAATAAAAAATTATTCAGTCTTTTGGCTAAACCTAGGAGGTCGATCCCCTCGAAGTGATCAAGGAGGTTGATCCCCTCGAAGTGATCAAGGAGGTTGATCCCCTCAAAGTGATCAATCCTTTTCTATCGCTACTTTCTCTTTTCTACAATAAAACCCTAAAGGGTCTTAACATTTGGTATCATAGTAGCGATCCTCAGCGTTCTCGCTGTAACTTCGCATTAATTTGCTACAGTCATTATTATCTTAAAAAAAAAGAAAAAAGAGGAGAGAGAAAGGGCAAACGCTGAAGAACGCAACCACATGCCTCTAGGTTCACCTCCCCGACAACCACACACCTCTGCGTTCATCCTCCTAGCCAATGCTCCTCCACCGCCGTTGCTCTCGACCCGTAACCGTCACTATCGTAGCCTCCGGCGAGCGGTTATCTCCCCGGCTGCTACAGCCCAAGAGGGACCATCGCCACTGCACCATGGTTTGTGGACTAACCCAGCCCCGTCAACTCCCTCGGCAATGCCATTCAAGCCGCGCCACTACTGCTACGACCTAACCTCAGTAGTAACCACTTTCGACTGCTATAGCGTGCGAAGGGCCACCGTTGCTTCCCAACCCTCGCACCCCCACCACCCCTGCTTCTCGGCCATGACCATCCCATTGCTGCCCTCTCGACCAGCAACCACCACCGTCATTGCTTCTCGACCATGACCCTCCTCAGCTACTGCTTCAACCGGTGGCCATGCACCCCTCTTTGCTGCCGGCCTCAACAGCAACTACTACAGCCAACGTGTGGTGCGACAGAAACACGGTAGCGCTTGTAACATTCCTCGTATTTTTTTTTTCGTTTCTAAATTTTGTATAAGATTTTAATTATAATATTACTACCCATCTTAAATTCTATAGATGAGCCCAAATAAATCTTAAATCCTATATATAAAATATGAGGACTTGTTTGTAAAATTTTAAGGACCTATTTGTAAATACGAGAAATGTTTAACAATTCTTTAGCACTAAATAGTTTTATATTGAAAGTTATTGCTGGGGACCAAAATGTGAATCTTAGTAATTGGAGGTGATTTATGAAAGATTCATATTAAGTAAAAAAAAAAGGAAAAAAGAGGAAGACATGTGTCATTAGCTAACCTAATGAAGGGCCACATGTGTTTATTCAATGGATGACACCTAAGCTTCCCTCATGCATGCTTGCCATCTTGCAAATCTTTGTATGAGCCAAACCTAAGTGATTAGAGGAGAAAACTTGCTGCCAACGTAGAAGAGAAGGAGAAGAAATTGAAGGAGAAGAAGAACTTTTGTCTTAGCTCAAGGTTTTGCATCAACTCTCCATATTTGGTAATCAAACTTTTGTAAAGCAAGTATTCTAACCCCATCCTAGAGAAAATTTTGATTTCTAATTTCATCTTGATTCTAAGAAAATTAGAAGATTGTGGCTTCATGTAAGATATATATGTCATTTATACATCAAATATTGAATCTGAAATTTTTTAGATTTTGACCTTTTAGTGCTCTTGTAGCCATAACTTTTTACACTAAATTCTGATTTAGGAAAAACCTCTTCCACACGAAATTAGACTTATAGAGATTTCATTTGATACAAAAATAGGAAGATTCAGAGTTAGTTTGCCTACCCAAACATATGAATGAATAGACTTCATAAATTCAGTAAAACAGATACTACAACTTCTGACCTTTTGTTACTAAATTATTCATAACTCTCTAGTGAATATTCTTAATTATACAAAATTTTATTCTTTGAAAACTAGATTCATATATCTTTCTTTTAAAACTTGATTTGGAAATTTTGAAGTATATTTTCCTACTGAAATATATGTTTGAATTGAGTCTACCAATTCTGTAAAACAGAGATGATAAATTCTGACCCTGCTTTGCTCTATTTATTGTAACTTTCTGTTAGAACTCAAAAATTTACAAATCTAAGTTCATCTAAAAATAGATTGATACAGATTTCCAATGAGACCTATTTTGACAAATTGGAGCATAATTAGTTACCCAAACAATTCATGAAATGTACCACACAAATTCTGCCAGAATTAAAATTTTGTTGAGTTTTGCCTATTCAAGTTTCATCCTATTGGAAATTTGATTTCTGCTAAATTTTTCTTCAATTGAGCTTTATAATGGTCCTTTGAAATTCTTGTATTGTTCATCTTGAAATTTTTTGTATACCTGAAATCTATTATGTAATGTTCATGTTGGCACTACCTTATTTCATAAAGGCACACGCATATTTTCGTTGTTCCGTATGTGCTTCTGATATATGCTAATGTTATTATTCATACTACCCTTTTGTACTCTGGTGTCTTGTGAAATTATTTGGACCTTTGCCAAAAATGGTAAAGGGATTATTTGGACCATTGCTAGAAATGGTAAAAGGATTATTTGGACCTTTGCAGAAATGGTAAAGGGTGTATGCTTAGAGCCTACGATACTCTGTCGGCCCTCTCTGGCTTCATCTAAACGTGGGAGATTCTGTTTGAAATCCCGCTGCACCCTCTGTGTTTCTAATATGATATCCAAAGCATTGCTTGTGTTTATATGTTCGCTTTGGATGAGAATGAAATGAATGCACGTCAGATATGACATTTGAGCTTTTGTTTCTGATTTGTTCTTCTGATATGCTCTGAGATATCTCATATGCCATTGTTATCCTTCGAAATATGTTCTGAAACATTTCATATGCCATTTAATATGTTCAGAAATGTTTCATCTGTTCTTGATTTGCATCGAAACATTTCCTACGTCATTGTTATGTTTCAAAATATTTCATTTGCTTTGATTTGCTCCGAAACATTTCATATGCCATTGATATGCTCTGTAATGTCTTATATGTCATTTGATTTGCTCTGAAATACTATTTACATCCTCTAATATGTTCTAATTACTCTTTACTTTATTTGTTATTGAACCAAATAGGTTTGAATAAGAGGGTATTTTTGATTCAATATCCGATAAGATGATAAATACGTTTTCTTATATCTTGCTTTGTATTTTGATTATCATGTTTTTTTAAAACTATTATTTTTCACCATGGATATGTTAGTCACTTGCTGAGCTCTGTTATGCTTACTCCGATTGCTATAACTTTTTTTTCAGGCTAGCTTATCAGTCTCTGGAATGTTTAAATTAGGTTGAGGAAGAGAATACTAGAAGATTTTGGCTTGAGCTTTAATGGATGATATGTTTTGTTGTATAAATATATTTTGTGTTTAAGGAAATATCGACGATAAATCTGAACTTATGTGTTCTATAAAAGTTAAAGGACCTCTCATGTTAGGATATGGAATGTTACGTTTAAATTGTATAATGATATGAACATGTGGTAAATGTTGGTTTGGTAATTGTATGGATTTATACACTTGTGAATTTATGATATAGATGTTGTTTAGTTGTGTTAGTTTTGGACTTTATGAATCAATGAATGAAGTGGAGTATGATTTATAAAATTGTACATGTTTACGAATTATGAATTTAAGGGTTTAAATATTAATTTGAATGGTTCTTATTATCCTCAAATTATTAGAATGGATCCTGGATTTATATTGCTGTTAAAATCTTAATGTTATGGATTTTAAAATAGGGTCACACCTCCTAAATGAGATTAAAAATTCGGGGGGTGTGACAGCGCTACCGATCCCCCTCCTTGCAGTGACTCCCCACGACGCCGCTACTTTCGCCCCATGATGCTGCTACCTTCCAACAGCCCCTATTCTATGGCAAAATAGAGCTCTTCCCATGATCGACGCAAGCGTCGGCTGCCTCCACAAACTCCGCAACTGCCATGACTACTGCAGCCACCCACGACGCTGCCACTACGCTGTTGCCCTCTCCCATGAATGCTGCCTCCAATTTTTATTTTCAATCGCACCACCGTAATCTCAACCCCGGCTGCTCGCATTGCAGCACCTGCAGCAACACCGCACTCAACACGCAACGATAGAAATTTTCCTCCTTATAGCGATTGTAGCAAGCCTTAATGCTGCACTTGCACAGTTCATGCCTACAGTGCTGATGCCCTTAACTAAACATCAGAAGTAAGAATTGGGAATTACAAATCTATAATCTTACATAATGGCTATCGACAACTTAGTAAAGGGCCAAATGAAAGTATTAGAAACCAGAATTGAGAACTGGCTACAGGAGACTCTTAATGAATTTAAAAGAAGCCTGCTGGAGAATTTTAATAAATTGTAACAAGATGAAAGTTCAAGCTCTACGATGAACAGATCTGGAGATATAGGAAAGGGGCCCCGAGAATATGACTTAGGCTACCCACGCATTAATGTGAAATTTCCAAGATGGGAAGATGGAGATCCTACCAGTTGGATTTTGAGGGCAGAGAAATTCTTTCATTTCCATAGAACCCCAGAGGAATCTAAGGTGGAAATAGCCTCAATCCAATTAGATGGTGATGTAGTTCAGTGATATGATTGGTATAAAACTTGCCACGGAGTTCCTTCGTGGGAGTAATTCAAGAGAGGATTTCTTGTTTGATTTGGACCGTCCAAGTATGAGAATATAAATGGACAAGCTTACAAAAATTCGTTAGACTTCTACAGTATTAGAATATCAGGACAGATTCGAGTAATTATCGAATCAAGCTATAGATTAGTTTGAACAACAACTAGTGGGTACCTTTATTGAACGGCTTAATCCGGATATCAGATATGAAGCTAAGGCTTGATAACCCTACACTATGATAGCTACAATTTTATTTGCACACCTACATGAGGAAAAAATCAGTATGAAAAATCATCAAAATAGGGGTGCCAACAAATAGGTGATCAGCAAGTCATCTACCCCATCTACTCCCAACCGAAACCCTAACACTCGAAGACTGACTCGAGAAGAACTCAAAGAAAGATCAACAAAAGGGTTGTGTTGTCACTGTGATGAAAAGTGGAGTAAGGAGCACCGTTGCAAACAAGGAAAACTCCTTATAATTGAGCCAATTGAGGAGGAACTAGAAGCAGAAGAGTTGGATTCCAACTATGGAGGTATGTAAACTGATGAAGATATTGAACCTATCACACACAATTCATGCATTGGCCGGCTACTCTAACTCACAAACGATGAAAGTCGAAGGAACTTTGAAATATTAGCCTGTCACTATTTTGATTGACATAGGTAGCACTAACAATTTTATGGACAGAAAGGTCATCACTCGATTATCCTACCACATCGAAGGTTATGATAAATTTGAAGTAAAAGTTACTAATGGACATATTCTAACCTATGATAACAAGTGCTCAAAGATAAAGCTCACTATGTAGGGTCAAGAGTTGCTCATGGATTTCTTTTAACTACCCTTAGAAGACTATGAAGTGGTGCTTGGAAACGAATGGCTATCGACCTTGGGTGATGTTTCCTGAAACTTTTCTAAACTAATAATGAAGTTTTTTTATTAATGGAAAGCAGGTGATTCTAAAGAGACGGTGCGGAAGTAAGATCATAAATGTCACTAGCCATTAGATTGAGAAGGTTCTTCGAAAGACACACTAGTTTCCTAGTACAATTGTAGCGCATAGAATAAGAAATAGCAAGGCACATTCCGACCAAAAGTATTGAATCATTGCTTCAAGAGTTTGCATATGCATTTGCAGAACCACAAGGACTCTGACCTCTTCGACATCATGATCATCGGATTCCAATAGTATCTGGGAAGGCACCGACTAATGTCCGACCCTATAGATATCCACATTTCCAAAAGGCAGAAATAGAGAGGATTGTTAAAGAGTTGCTAGAAACAAGGGTTATAAGAGCTAGCGTTAGTCCCTATTCCTCCCCAATTTTGCTGGTCAGAAAGAAGGATGGCTCATGGTGGGTGTGTTGATTACCGAGCACTCAACAGTATTACGATAAAAGATAAATATCCTATTCTAGTAGTAGATGAACTATTAGACAAGTTGGGAGGAGCCCAGGTTGTAACATCCCTTATTTCTGAAATTTATATAAGGAGTTATTTTGAATCATTCATAAGGACCTATTTGTAAAAATCGAGGACTTATTTGCTAAATTGGAGGACCTACTTATAAATATAGAAATTTCAGAGACTAAATTGCTAAGTTAAAAAAAAAGAAAGAAAGAGAAAAAAAATGAAAATTGCAGTCTTATTCTATATGCCCCCCATGCACCTCTATTTCTCATGTGGTGCGTTGGGAAACAAAGGAGAGGCAAGTGTCATGCGTAGGAGAAGGAGAAGAGAAGAGGAGGTAGGGAAAGAAGAGGCTAAGGCTAAGAGAGAAGAAGGAGAGGAAATAGCGCAGTGGAAGAGGCTGTGGTTGTGGTTGTGGTCAGGCTGCGCCATGGTGTGGCTGACTATGATCATGCATCGCGATCCGCTGATCTGAATCTGCGACTACGGCAACTACGACTACGACAGCTATGGTTGGGAAAAAGAAAAGGAAAGCAGGTGACTATGATCTCCTATATTCCGTATAAGCTGCAGCTATGGAGAAAGAAAGAAGATAGGTGAAGAAAACGACACACGAACAAGAGATGGAGGAAAGGTGGAAGGATTTGGGCTTATAATTTCGTTGGATCGAAATCTTCGAAAGCCAAGTGTTCCACTCCTTTCTACTGCAATTCAAATTTTTGCTTTTGCCTTTGATATGAGAAATTTGAATTATTCTAGCCTTAAAATCTAATATCTCTATTGTTTGGAATGTAAATGTTTGAATCCGAAAAATTATCAAGATTCTGACCCTTCTACTTTCTTTTAGCTATATATCCCTGTACATATTTCTAATTTAGGAAAAACTTATTTAATCTGAATATAGACTTGTAAACCTTTCTTTTGACATCTTACTTATTTGATTTGGAGTAAATTTGCCTATCCAAACATCCAATTGAATCAACTCTACATAATCTGTAAAACAGAGACTATAAGTTCTGACCTTTTGATACTAAACTATCTATAACTCTCTATTGGAAACTCTGATTTATATAAAACTTACTTTGTTGGAAACTAGACTTATTGTTCTTTCTTTTGATACCTGGATTGAAAGGTTTGGAATCCAAATAACTGCCTAGACTGCTGTTGAATATGATCTGATAGTTTCTACAAAACAGAGATTTTGTTCCTTGACTTTTGGTTACCAAATTATTTGTAACTCTTTTATTGAAACTCCTATTTGTATGAAGCTTATTTTACCTAAAAGTAGATCATTTTAGCTTTCCAATGATACCTTTCCTGAGTAATTTGAAGTAAATTGATTGTCCAAATAATTCATGCAATATACCTTTCAAATTTTGCCAGAATCAAATTCTTTTGTTGAGGTTGTCTATTCATGTTTCATCCTATTGGAAATTGATTTTAGCTAAATTCTTCTTCAGTTGAGCTTTATATTAGTCCTTTGAAATTCTTCTATTGTTCATCTTAAAATTATTTGTATATTTGAAATCTATTATGCAATGTTCATGTTGGCACTATCTTGTTTCATAAAGGCACACGCATATTTTCATTGTTTTACATATACTTTCAATATGTGCCAATGTTATTATTCATACTACCCTTTTGTATTATAGTGTCTTATGGAATGATTTGGATCTTTGCTAAAAATGGTAAAGGGTATGTGATGAGAGCCCCGCGATTGCTCTATCGGCCCCATTGACTTCACTGAGACGTGGGTGGATAGAACTCCCAAACGTGGGAGACTTATGTTTGCTAGATCCATGCCTTGAATGGACCATGCATTCTATTTGGGTCTATACTTTGAATGGACTATATTATATTTAAGATCCCACAACGCCCTCTATGTTATTGATATGATATCCAAAGCTTTAGTTATGTGCTTCTATATGTGCTTTGGATAAGAATGAAATGAATGTGATTATCAAATATGGCATTCGAGCTTCTGTTTCTTATTTGTTATATTGCTATACTCTGAAATATTTCATATGCTATTGATATTATTTTAAAATATTTCATTTGTTATTGATATGCTTCAAAATATTTCTTATGCTATTGATATTCTCTGAAATATCCTATGTGTCATTGATATACTTCGAAATGTCCTATGCGCCATTGATATGCCCCGAAATGTTTCGTATTGCTTTTGATATCCTCTAAAACATGTCATATGCTATTGTTCTGAAATGTTTCATATGCCTTTGATATGCTTCGAAACATTTCATATGCCTTTGATATGTTCCGAAATATTTCATTTGCTCTTGATCTACTTCGAAACATTTCATACGTCTTTACTATGTTTCTGAAATGTTTCATTTGTCTTTAATTTGTTCTAAAACATTTCATACGTCCTTGTTATCTTTCAAAATTTTTTATTTGCACTTGATATGCTCTGAAACATTCCCTACGATATCGATATGCTCTGAAATGTATTAAGTGCCATTGATATGCTCCGTAATGACCTATGTGCCATTTGACATATCTAAAATGTTTCCCTTGCCCTGGATATGTTTCGAAACATTTCATACACCTTTACTATGTTCCGAAACGTTTCCTTTACCCTTGACATGCTTCGAAATATTTCATACGTCTTTGCTATGTTCCAAAATGTTTCCTTTGCTCTTGATATGCTTCGAAACATTTCATATGTCTTTGCTATGTTCCAAAATATTTCCCTTGCCCTTGATATGCTCCGAAACAGTTCATATGTTATTGATAAGTTCCAAAATGTTTCATATGTTATTGAATATGCTCTGAAACATTTCATACATCATTGATATGCTCCAAAATGTCCTATGTGCCATTGATATGCTTCGAAATATCTTCTGCACCAATTATATGCTTTGTAATATCCTACATGCCATTTGATATGCTCCAAAATACTATTTACATCATCTGATAAGTTTCAATTATTTTTTACTCCATTTGTTATGAACCAAATATGTTTTAAATGAAATGACATTTTCGATTCTATATCTAATGAGCTTATATCCATGAATTCTTGTATCTCTGCCTTGCATTTGGATACCAAGTCTGTTTGAAGCTATTTTCCTCTTGTTCTGGATTTGCTTATCGCTTGCTAAGCTTTGTAGCTCACTCCGTTGTTATATAACCCTTTTTCAGGTTAGCTTGTCACTCGCTAAAATGTTAGATTTGGGTCGCAACAGTGAACAACTATTCAGATTATGGCAAGTCATTGTGGATTGTTATGTTATTGTCTTATAAATATATTTTGTGTAAAATGAGATGTTGTCGACAGATTTGGATTGATGTATCATATAAAAGCTTTAAAGACCTCGCACGATTGAGATTTTGGAATGTTGAGTTTAGTTTACAATGATATGAAATTATGGTGAATGGTTGGAATTCTGATTTGTATAATTCTTACGCTTATGAAATTATAAGTGAGGTTAATATTTTGTTAAGTTGGTTTGGGTTCTTATAAAGGTTCGTGTGATGTGATGTATGATTATAATTGCACAGGTTTATGGATATGATTGATATTTGAATGTTTCTCTGTATCCTTAAATATTAGTTTGGACTCTGGGATTGGATCGTCATTGAAAAATTTAATGTTATGAATTTTAAGACAGGGTCACACCTCCTGAACAAGATTAAAAATTCGAGGGGTCGTGATACAAGTGGTATCAGAGCATAGTTTGAGGATCATAGTGATATTGATATGTTTGATGTGCAAAATATATTGAGGTTTAGTAAATTATATAGAAATCGATGAAAATTTATTGATGTCTTTTAGGAATCTAGAATATCGAGGTCATCTAGTCCTTTTACTTCATCTCCTTCTGAGTAATTGAATCGAATGAAAGGGTTGATCGGGAACATTAAATTAGAATGAACTAGGAAGGGAATAATTTAAGGAGCTTAGTCTTTCTTGTTTCCATAGTGAACCTAATCCATTGGTGGCTAAATAGTTGATGATCCTAATAGAGAAGATATTTGATGTAGTAAATTATTCTGATGAATCAGAAGATTTCTTTTGCCACCTTTATGTTTAAAGGAGAGATTGAGCACTGGTGGAAAATAATAAAAAAGAATTTCTAGAGATTAGGAGTAGGAATAGCAAGGACAAGCTTATCAACAAAAATAAGAGAAGAAATGAATCAGAAAGCGATAACAAGGGGGTCCATGCATTTAGATTTGGAAAGGGAAGCCATTGTAGAGGACTTAATCAGAAGAAAAATGTGGAATTAAATCATGGAATAGGTCTATGTTTTCGGGTGATCGGAGTTTGTTTAGCTTGTGGAAGTTAGATCATAAAATAAAAGATTGCCCATTGAAGAAGAAGAAGAAAGAACCATTTTCTCCCAGATCATCAGCCTATGCTAGAGTGCATGTTATCCCTGAACATGATTTTAGAGCCTCTAAATCGGTGGTCAAAAGTATTATTCATGTTTATGATAGAATACCAAAAGTTTTATTTGACCATGGTTTCGATCTATATTTTGTTTCATAATATTTGCTTATCACTTGGGCATTCAACCTAGACCACTGGATCATATGCTATAGGTAACTACGATTGTTAGGGATCTATGGACAACAAACCTGATGTGGTCATCATGTCTGATTTCTATTGGAGAACATGAATTTTTTACTGATTTGGTTCTCCTAGAGATTTGGAGTTTTGATATTATACTTGGTATAGATTAATTATCTTCTTATCATGCCAATATAGATTGTTATACAAAAGGACTATTTTTGTTATCTTGCATGTGTAAAGGAGCAAACTAGATCAAGAAACTAATCTAGATGAAATTTTGATAGTTAGAGAGTTTCTTAATGTATTCCAAGATGATTTGCCCAGATTACCTCCAGATCAAGAGAGTGAATTTACTTTTGATTTGGTCCTTGGGACAATCCTCTATATCTAAGCCTCCATATAGGATGACACCACTCAAGTTAGTGGAAATAAAGAAGCAACTACAAGGACTGTTAGATAAGGGTTTTATTTGGCCTAGTGTTTTACCATGAGTTACTCCGGTGTTATTAGTTAAGGAGAAGGAATGAAACTTTGAGGTTTTATGTTGATTATAGACAATTGAATCAGGTGAAAAAAAAGGGAACATGTATCCTCTACTCGGAATTGATGACTTGTTTAGAAAATTACAAGGTGTATAAGTATTTTTCAAGATTGATATGAGATTGGGTTACTATCAATTGAAGATCAAGAAGGAAGACAATGATGAGATCCACATTTAGTATATTGAGGAATGAAGTAGAAAAAGGATTGAAGTGAATTTTTTTTAAATTTCAGAGGATGGCCTATTGAGATTTGGGGATAGAGTATGTATCCCTAGAAGGGATCATTCCCCTAATCAAAGTGATTTGGAAGCATTATCCTATTGATGGAACTATTTTAGAGCTAAAGGGGGAATGAAGAAAAAAAATTTTTATCTTCATCTTTTCGTCGATTAAGATATGACCAATTTAGAGGACTAAATTTTCTTTCAGGAGGGGGGGCGGGAGTGTAACATCCCTCATTTCTGAAATTTATGTAAGGAGTTATTTTAAATCATTCATAAGAACCTATTTGTAAAAGTCGAGGACTTATTTGTCAAATTGGAGGACCTACTTGTAAATATAGAAATTTTAGAGACTAAATTGCTAAGTTGAAAAAAAAAGAAAGAAAAAAAAAGAAAATGGCAGTCTTATTCCACATGCCCACCATGCACCTCTATTTCCCACGTGGTGCATTGGGAAACAAAGGAGAGTAGGTGTCATGCGTAGGAGAAGAAGAAGAGAAGAGGAGGCAGGGAAAGAAGAGACTATGGCTGAGAGAGAAGGAGAGGAAATAGCACAGTGGAAGAGGCTGTGGCTATGGCTATGGCTGCGGCCATGGCTGTGGCTACGGTTGCGACTGCGACTGCGACTATGGAAACTATGAATATGGCAGCTATGGTTGGGAAAAAGAAAGGAAAAGCAGGTGACTACGATCTCCTTTGTTCCACATAAGCTGTAGCTATGGAGAAAGAAGAAGATAGGTGAAGAAAATGACACACGAAGAGGAGATGGAGGAAAGGTGGAAGGATTTGGGCTTATAATTTTGTTGGATCGAAATCTTTGAAAGGCAAGTGTTCCACTCCTTTTACTGCAATTCAAATATTTTCTTTTGCCTTTGATATGAGAAATTTGAATTATTCTAGCCTTGAAATCTGATATCTCTATTGTTTGGAATGTAAATATTTGAATATAAAAAATTATTAAGATTCTGACCCTTCTACTTTGTTTTGGCTATAAATCCCTGTACAAATTTCCAATTTAGGCAAAACTTATTTGATCTAAATATAAACTTGTAAATCTTTCTTTTGACAGCTTACTTGTATGATTTAGAGTAAATTTACCTATCCAAACATCTAATTAAATCAACTCTATAGAATCTATAAAATAGAGATTATAAGTTTTGTCCTTTTAATACTAAACTACTTATAACTCTCTATTGGAAACTCTAATTTATATGAAACTTACTTTGTTGGAGACTAGACTTATCGATCTTTCTTTTGATACTTAGATTGAAAGGTTTGGAATCCAAATGACTACCCAGACTTCTATTGAATTTGATCCTATAGTTTCTACAAAATAGAGATTTTGTTCCTTGACTTTTGGTTACCGAATTATTTGTAACTCTTTTATTGAAACTCCTATTTATATGAAGCTCATTTTACTTGAAATTAGATCGATTTAGCTTTCCAATAATACCTTTCTTATTATGAGCATAATTGATTATCTAAATAATTCATGCAATGTATCTTTCAAATTTTGCTAGAATCAAGTTCTTTTGTTGAGGTTGTCTGTATTGTTCATCCTAAAATTGTTTGTATACCTGAAATCTATTATGTAATATTTATGTTGGTATTATCTTATTTCGTAAAGGTACACTCATATTTTCATTATTCCGTATATGCTTCCGATATGTGCCAATGTTATTGTTCATACTATCCTTTTGTACTCTAGTGTCTTGTGAGATAATTTGGACCTTTACTAGAAATGGTAAAGGGTATGTAATGAGAGCCCTGCGATTGCTCTACCGACCCCATTGACCTCACTGAGACGTGGGTGGATGGAGCTCCCAAACGTGGGAGACTTATGTTTGCTGGATCCATGCTTTGAATGGACCATGCATTCTATTTGGGTCCATGCTTTGAATGGACTATATTATGTTTGAGATCCCAAAGTGCCCTCTATGTTATTGATATGATATCCAAAGCTTTGGTTATGTGCTTCTATATGTGCTTTGGATAAGAATGAAATGAATGTGATTGCCAAATATGGCATTCGAGCTTTTGTTTCTTATTTGTTATATTGCTATGCACTGAAACATTTCATATGCTATTGATATTATTCCAAAATATTTCATTTGTTATTGATATGCTTCAAAACATTTTATATGCTATTGATATGTAACGAAATATCCTATATGTCATTGATATACTTTGAAATGTCCTATGTGCCATTGATATGCCCCGAAATGTTTCATATTGCCTTTGATATCTTCTAAAATATGTCATATGCCATTGCTTCAAAATGTTTCATATGCCTTTGATATGTTTCGAAATGTTTCCTTTGCTCTTGATATACTTCGAAACATTTTATACGTTTTTACTATGTTTTCGAAATGTTTCATTTGCTTTTGATTTGCTCTAAAACATTTCATATGTCCTTGTTATTTTTGAAATATTTTATTTGCACTTGATATGCTCCGAAATATTCCCTACGACATTGATATGCTTCGAAATATATTAAGTGCCATTAATATGCTCCGTAATGACCTATATGACATTTGATATATTCGAAATGTTTCCCTTGCCTTGGATATGCTCTGAAACATTTCATATGTCTTTGCTATGTTCCGAAACATTTCCTTTACCCTTGACATGCTTCAAAACATTTTATATATCTTTGCTATGTTTCAAAATATTTCATTTGCTCGATATGCTTCGAAACATTTCATACGTCTTTGCTATGTTCCAAAATATTTCCCTTGCCTTTGATATGCTCCAAAACAGTTCATATGTTATTGATAAGTTTCGAAATGTTGCATATGTCATTAAGTATGCTCTAAAACATTTCAAACATCATTGATATATTCCGAAATATCTTATATGCCATTGAGATGTTTCGAAATGTCCTATGTACCAATTATATGCTTTGTAATATCCTACATGTCATTTGATATACTCCAAAATACTATTTACGTTATCTGATAAGTTTTAATTACTCTTTACTCCATTTGTTATGAACCAAATATGTTTTGAATGAAATGACATTTTCAATTCTATATCTAATAAGCTTATATCCATGAATTCTTGTATCTCTGCCTTACATTTGGATACCAAGTCTATTTGAAGCTATTTCCCTCTTGTTTTGGATTTGCTTGTCACTTGCTAAGCTTCGTAGCTCACTCTGTTGTTATATAACCCTTTTTCAGGTTAGCTTGTCACTCGCTAAAATGTTAGAATTTGGTCGTGACCGTAAACAGCTATTCAGATTATAGCAAGTCATTGTGGATTGTTATGTTATTTTCTTATAAATGTATTTTGTGTAAAATGAGATGTTGTCGACATATTTGGATTGATGTATCATGTAAAAGCTTTAAAGACCTTGCACGATTGAGATTTTGGAATGTTGAGTTTAGTTTACAATGATATGAAATTATGGTGAATGGTTGGAATTCTGATTTGTATAATTCTTACGCTTGTGAAATTATAAGTGAGATTAATATTTTGTTAAGTTGGTTTGGGTTCTTATAAAGGTTCATGTGATGTGATGTATGATTATAACTGCACAAGTTTATGGATATGATTGATATTTGAATATTTCTCTGTATCCTCAAATGTTAGTTTGGATTCTGGGATTGGATCGTCGTTGAAAAATTTAATCTTATGGATTTTAAGACAGGGTCACACCTCCTGAACGAGATTAAAAATTCGGGAAGGGGGGCGTGATACAGGTATTCACTAAATTGGACCTAAAATCGAGCTATCATCAAATTTGAGTACATGAAGATGATATTCAGAAAACTACATTCAGGATACATAATGGCCACTATGAATTTTTAGTCATGCCTTTTGGGTTGACTAATGTACCCTCTACCTTTCAAAGTTTATTGAATGATATATTTCGAACTTATCTTCGTAAGTTTGTTCTAGTTTTCTTTGATGATATTTTGATATACAGTCCCTCCTTAGAGAGTCATTTATTACATTTGCGAATTGTTTTTACTATTCTTCGTGAGTATTGTCCTTTTGTCATGAAATCCAAGTGCAGTTTTAGGCAATTAGAGGTTGAGTATCTTGGCCATAACATCTCCTAAAGGGGTGTTATAGTTGATCCTTCTAAAATCCAAGTGATAAAAGACTGGCTGATTTCGAAGTCAATTAAAGCTTTAAAGGGATTTTTGGGACTGATCGACTATTATCGAAAGTTTGTGAAGAATGATGGCAAAATCAGTGACCCCTTGATAGCACTTCTAAAGAAAGATGCATGCAAATGGTTAGAAGAGGCAAACCACACATTTAATTCCTTGAAGATTGCAATGATTACTACCCCGGTGCTTGCTCTACCTAATTTTAATAAGTCATTTATAATTGAATCTGATGCTTTTGGAGTAGGTATAGGAGCTGTACTAATGCAGGAAGGTCGGCCCATTGCTTATGACAGTAAGGCTCTCTCTCCCTCCTATATGAGTTATATATTTATTACAAAGAGATATTAGCCATTATACATACAGTTATAAAGTGGAGACCCTACTTAATTGGCCGATGGTTCCAAATACACTGATCACAAAAGCCTTAAATATTTTTTGGAGTAAAAGATTTATTCTTTAGAGCAGTAGAAATGAGTCACAAAGCTAATGGGATTTGATTATGAGATTATCTATAAAAAAGGGAGTGAGAATCTAGTTACAGATGCACTCTCACGCCTTCCAAAACAAGCTGAACTAATAACTATATCTATTCCCAACTGTGAGACTTTGGAAATTATCAGAAGGGAATAGTCAAATGATCTTGAGATCTAGAATATTATTAAAAGAATAGAAGAAGCTCCAAATACTATTCCAAATTATAGTTGGGATTCAGTGGACTTACGCTATAAAGACCGAATTGTTGTAGCCCCACATTTTTCTTGCTAGGAGATAATTTTGAAAGAGTTCCATTCGTCACCAATTGCTAGTCATTTTGGATTTCTTTACACCTATAGACGAGTCCAACAACTTTTTTATTAGAAAGGTATGAAAACTTTTATAAAAAAATTTGTTGCTGAATGTGATGTTTGCTAGTGCCATAAGAGTGAGACAATAGCTACCCCTGGGCTGCTTCAGCCCCTCTCTATTCTTGATGTTCCTTGGACTGACATATCCATGGACTTCATTGACGGACTTCTATCATCACAAGGGAAGAGTACTATACTTGTAGTTGTGGATAGGCTTACAAAGTATGCCCATTTTTGTGCTTTATAACATCCTTATACTGCCACTGGCGTTGCCCGTATCTTTATGGAGAACATAGCTAAATTACATGGGAGTCCTCGTTCCATTATTAGTAATAGAGACAAAGTTTTTACTAGCTCATTTTGGATAGAGCTTTTCTGTTTATAGGGTACCCAGCTGAATATGAGCATTGCTTATCATCCACAAATAGATGGATAAACTAAAGTGGTAAATAGGAGTCTCGAAAATTACTTCAGATGCTTTACTAATGATAAGCTGAAGGAATGGATTAAGTGGCTTCCCTGGGTGAAATAGTGATATAATACCTCTTATCATTCTTCAATTAAAATGACTCATTTTGAAGCAGTTTATGATCGACCCCCACCTTCAATTCCAACATATGTACCCGGTTCTTCTAAAGTTGATCAAGTGAACAAGGAATTGCTTGATAGAGAAGATTATTCAGCTTTTAAAGAATAACCTCATAGCTGCACAAGCAAGAATGAAACAGCAAGCTGATAAACACCGAAGTGAACAAGAATTTATCATGGGTGATTGGGTTTTCCTTCGTCTTCAGCCCTACAAGCAAACTTCCATAAAGGTTCGATCTTCTATGAAGTTGTCTCCTCGATTTTTAGGGTCTTATAAAGTATTGGAGTGGATTGGGCTAGTTGCATACTGCTTGGATCTACCTACTAGCTCTAAGATACATCCAGTTTTTCATGTTTCCTTCCTTAAGAAGAAATTGGGTGAGGATGAGATAGTGCAATGTCATTTACCGGATATCTTTGCTTCTGGGGAAGTCCAAACTCAATCACAGGTCATACTGGATCGACAAGTTGTAATGTACCGTAGACATCCTATGACAAAAGTGCTGGTGTAATGGGCCAATTTACCAAAGGAAGACGCTACTTAGGAGTCCTACAGGGCGTTGCAAGAGAAATTTTCAGAATTTGTTACTACTCAGCCTTGAGGACAAGGCAGATTTGAAGGGGGCGAAACTATTAGGAACCTTTTATTTTTTTTATTTTCTAAGCTTAAATAATATTTATAAAGTTGTTTAGTTCAATAGAGAGTTGGACAATGATTTATTTAATATTTAATTATTAAGTGTCCGAGTCCCAGTGGGCTCTATAAGTAGGGATGTAAATATTTCTTCGGGTTAATGAAAAATTATTCAATCTTTTGGCTAAACCTAGGAGGTTGATCCTTTTGAAGTGATCAACCCTTTTCTTCCACTACTTCCTCTTTTCTACGTTAAAACCCTAAAGGA
The DNA here is from genome assembly GCA_024322285.1 of Musa beccarii. Taxonomy (NCBI): domain Eukaryota; kingdom Viridiplantae; phylum Streptophyta; class Magnoliopsida; order Zingiberales; family Musaceae; genus Musa; species Musa beccarii. Next base: position 59,189,486 of record CM044398.1, read on the forward strand.
CTTAACAGTCCATTGGAGACATATACACCAAGTTTACAGATATCATCAATGGACTAAAAGCACTTAGGAAAAGTTTTTCTAATTTCAAACTTATAACTAAAATTTTAAAATCCTTTCCAAAGAGTTGAGATCCTAAAATTATGGCCATTCAAGAGGCCAAGGACTTAAAGAACTTTCCTCTCGAAGAACCAATTGGGTCATTAATGACTTATGAGATGATTTATAATGCTCATAATGAGCTTGAGAGCCCCCTTCCAAAGAATAGGAAGGATATGATATTGAGAATACAAGAAGACCACTTGAAAGATTCTTCAAGTGATAAGGACGATGATGATGAACTTACACTCTTGACTCAAAGATTTAAAAAATTTATAAGAAGAAATAAAACTAAAATTGACTTTAAAATAAACTTGAACCCAGGAAAGAACAACAAGTGATATGTTATGAATGCAAGGCACTGGGGCATTTCAAAAGCGAATACCCCTAGGCAAAGAAGAAGCAATCGAAGAAGAAGAAGGCATGGAAGGCAATATAGGATGATTCAAGCGGCTCTGAAGATGAAGAACCAAGCAATAAGGAGGTTTCCAACTATGCTCTAATGGTTATCAGAGAAGAGGTAAGTAATTTAATTGATGAAAATTTAACTTTTGATGAGCTTTCGAACACTTTTCATAATTTGTTTGATAAGTGTAGAGTAATTAGTAAAAAGTTTAATTTATTAAAAAGTAGCATGCACTCTTAGCGAATAAATTTAAAAATCTTAAACTTAACACTCCTTCTTTGCCTCCATGCTCTAAGTGTGAACACTTAGAGGCACTTGAGAAGGAGAACTTGCTACTCGAAGAAATCTTAGATAAATTTAAAATTGGTAGCAAGTCTTTGGACATGATCCTAGCTAATAAGAGTCACGTTCATAAGAGAAGTGAAATCAGATTTGTGAGTGGATCTCACCGAAATCCAACTACTTTCATTAAAGGAACTACATTGCATGTATCACCTCACACAAAGTACAACTTTTGTTACAAACCCAGACATGTTGCTTACAAATGTCCATTTAAGAAACTTAGTCCACATAAATTGATATGGATTCCTAAAGGAACCATAAGAAATTCAATGCAAAATGATAAAACAAGTAGATCAATTTTTGAGGCACCTAAGATCAAATGGGTACTTAAAAACCATCCTCTTTTGTAAACACATTCATCATCTCAAGTTAGGAGCAAGAGATGGTACCTTGACAGTGGATGCTCAAGGCACATGACCGGAGATCCATCTCAATTCTCTAAGCTCACTAGCCAAGACGAAGTGTATATCATCTTCGAAGACAACAACAAAGGTAAAATCATTGGCAAGGGATCCATAAGTAACAAATCAAAATTTTTAATTAATGATGTATTATTTGTAGATGGCTTAAAGCATAATCTTTTGAGCATTAGTCAATTGTGTGATAAAGGATACATAATAAAATTTGAATCTAATGCTTGCATCATTGAAAAACCATAAACCAACATATCTATAATTGCTCTAAAATAAAATAATGTCTACACTATTAACATTGATGAACTTAGTAATGAAATGTGTTTTTCGGTTTTAAATGACGATGCTTAGCTTTGGCATATGAGGTTAGGCTATACAAGCATAAAACTAATCTCTAAAATCTTATCTAAAGAACTAGTAAAAGGCATTCCTAATATTAAGTTTGTCAAAGACAAAGTGTGTGATGCTTATCAGTTAGGATCAAAAGGCACTAAGAGGGGGGGGTGAATTAGTGCAGCGGATTAAACTCGTATTCTTGAAACCGATTTCATGCAAAGAAACACAAGTTCGTAGGAAGATTTCGATTCGACGAAAGAGAACTTGAAAGTAATTGCTTGTGAAAAGGAACTAACTATGAACTTGTAGCCAAGAAATGAAATGATTCAGAAATATAAACACTCACACATTTAAGGACACAATGATGTATAGTGGTTCGGTCAAATGACCTACATCCACTCTTGAAGCCTTTGCGATGAGGCTCGCTTCTTCCACTAGCAAGTCCTTTGAAGGGGAAGGATCAAACACCCTTTTACAACCCTTTACAAGATGTTCACACTTGTACAAGATCTCTCAAGAAGAAGAAGAAGGTGAACACTTAGCAAAGAAAACAACACTTTTCAAAACTCTTCAAAAGCTCAAGACTCAAACTTTTTCTTGCTCAAAAGGGTGCCCTTTCAGCTGAGAAAGGGGGTATTTATAGATCCAAAGTGGATTCAATTGGGCTCCAAATTCCAAGTGAATTTGGAGTTCCCATGTTCACAGTGGTCAGCAGGCGGTGCCACGTCATTGTCGGCGGTGCCACCGCTGTGTCGCTTTTCTTGACGACGAGGGCGGTGCCACCGCCCAGCAAAGCGGTGCTACCGCTCAGCCGGTGGATTGGCGGTGCTACCGCGACCAGCGGTTCCACCTGCCGTGACAGGCTGGCGTGCTTATCGCTTGCACAAAGGTTTCACCGCGTGTGTGTGCAAGGGCGATGCTACGCTTCAGCTTATGCGGTTCCACCGCCCCAGTCAGCTTGGGCGGTTCCATCGCTTGCCCCCATTCGGACAGAGTCGAATGGGGCCTGTTTAGATCTCAACTTGACACAAGAGTGGCCCGGTTGGCTCCTATCGAATTTTGGGCAGGATTTATTTCTTAAATCCTTGCTCTACTCATGTGCAAATTACGAACATAACTTAACGTGATTTGATCGACACCCTTCAAGTCGACTTCGCTGAGTTCTACGGGAGATTCCGGCAAGCCTCCGATGCTTCCTCTGATTGCTACGGTGGTCTCCAAAGATACTCCCGGCGAGCTCAACTAGTCTTCTACTGGTTTCCGAATCTTCGGAAGTTTCGGAACCTTCGATTTCTGTAGATCTTTGAAATGGACTTCAAAACTTCGACAAGTTGATGGATTTGATCTTGGATGGTTCGGACAAACTCTTTGAAGGGTTCTGACTGTAATGGATGAACTTGTTTTTGACTTGGCCTGTAAATCACGTTATGTTTTCTTTCCATTGTAGTTATTCCTGCACACTCATCTCAACAAAGGGATGCCCAAATATTTCGTCTTGGTTTGTCAGCAAGGTGGCTAGGATTTTTGATTTAACAATCTCTTTTTGATGATGACAAAAAGTGATGGAGTTAGGTCTTAACTCCCCATGTATATGCCATAAAAAAATTGCTTGAATTCAATTTTTGAATTCAACATAATTAATTTTAATTTCAAGATTTAAAATAGATATCAAAGATATCAAGAAGTATACTTAATCAAAAACATGATATTAAGAACCCAACTAAGTTTATGTTGGACAAATATCATATGGCAATCACGGATATCATTTCTTTTTGTCATCAACAAAAAGAAATGAGGGAATCATAACAATAAGGAGGGTCGGAAAACATCACAAATGTGGAAAGGACCTCTGATCATGTTTTTGACTGATTAGGTAACCAAAGGAAAAATGTTGTTTAGTCATGATCAATATAAGGTACCTAAAAATTCTATAGAGATTTGGATAGAAAAAATGCATAGCAATGATAAAAGAGATAGTGCAATGCTTGAAATTAGAATGTGATGCAACTTTCGTTTATAGAGTTGAAAACTTTACGAAAAAGTTCATGCAGCAAATTATATTTGGGGCAAAACGAATTTTTGGATCCATATCCCATTTTTGAAAATAACACCCTAGCTCTCTTTCAACAATTCCAATTAATGAGCATATAGTATTATAACATATTTGAATCTCATTACCTAGAAGATAAGTTGACAAGATCTATTGGTGGAGATGATAAATTAGCATAGAAAACTTAACTAAGCAATTGTGGATAAATAGGTTGTGCGGTTGTGGAGGGCTGGTAAAGGCTCTGGAAGGCAGCGAAACCACAGATAGGTTCTAAGTTTCCAAGTGATTCAAATCAACATACTTTCCTTTATGAATGGATTCTAAGCAAATTGGGGTTGATCTCTAAGGAGGCTTCTTGTGATTTAAACAAGGATTGGTCAACTGAATCTACCTCCATCCTTTTCCTTCTCTTGATGTTCTTCAAAGGCTGCTAAAGGATTGATCTATTCATTAATTAAAGAGGATGAAACATGGCTGATAGAGCTTCTAAGCCCCAACTCCTAATAGGAAGACTCCTACTTTTCACCAACTTCTAAAGGACTCTTTCTAGTAGGATTCCTAATTTAGATAGGACTTTTACCTAATAGGACTTGAATCTAATAGGACTCTTTCCTAATAGGACTTCTAGATGGGAAGACTGACACTAATAGAATTCCTACTTCTAATAGGACTCTTTTCCTAATGAGGACTCCTACGGTTCTAATTAGGGACTCTTTTCCTAAGACCTAACACACTTTATAAGCAGAGGTGTTCGGGCGGTACTCTCCTTCAAAGTGGTTCCACCTCTTTAATAAGGCATTCCACCGCAGATAGGATTTACATGAATGCCCATATCAAAAACAAATTAGGATCTCATGCTTTTCCTTTTTTTTAATAGAGAAAATCTAGTGCAGATGGGATTAAGAAAGGAATAAATTTTGATGAAAAACTTCAAATCGATGGAAATCATAGTTTAAATTAATTTCAAGTAACATCATCAAAAAAAGGATGCTTTAGCATGCCTAATTCCCTTCTAATAAAATCAAAGTTCCTCATTTAAATGTTTATAAGAAGGAGATGAGCTAAAAGTGGAGTAGCAAATAAATAAGGTTTGCTGAAATATACAAGAATAATAAAGTGATACAATGTCAATTTTTATAGTGGTTCGATGGATTTTACTTAGACAAATTCCACTCGTGTTATCACACTTTATAGGAATATTTTTAAGTAGATTCTATAGTCCACTAGTGTGTTTTCCTTCCAATGGGTGAAGACAAACTGCACCAGCTAACACCTCTCCTTTAGATGAGCTCAAGAGATAACCCTTACTTGGAAGTCCCTCAAGTTATCCTAGAAATTGACTATGTTAGACTTGTGAGTTTCTCTATCTATTTTACATCACTTAAAATGGTTCTGAATAAGCTTTGTCCCCTAAAATTTCTAGCGTGGAAGAGATCTTTGATATCTCATAATCCAAGATTGAGGTCTTCCTTTAAGATATCTCAAAGAATCCTCTTGATGCAGGAGTATGGAATTGACATCCATATTTTATATTATCTTGAATCTTGCACATAGCCCTACACTCGAAGGAGTCATGTGGCCAACATATAACACTAGCAAGAGTGGAATCATCTATGTACTTCACATTTTGATCAAAACTCTCATCCATTTTCATCCATATCTAATTTAGTGGATCTCTATAGGAGTGCTAATGATTTTGATCCATCCATATTAAATGATTCTTTAAAACCAATGTGTATAATTGATTGATTTAGAAATATACCATCACTTAGCATCAAGTGATGTTGAAGTCCTAAAAGAAATTTAGTTCTATTTCATCTCAAATTCATCAATATCCTAGTAGAAATAAATAACATAGTGATTTGTACAAGATTAAATAATTCAAGATAAACTTGAACAATAAGAAAATTATTTTCTACTAATTTTTAATAAACAATGTAGTATCAACCTTGAATTTAGTGAAATTATTTGAAATCAAGATTGAGATCTAAGTATCTTAATATAAGCCCTAGGGGCTTGTTTAAACCAATCATAAGGCCTTAGTTAGCTTAAACACATGGTTAGGGAAATCAGCCAAGTCACAACTCCTTGTGATTGTTACATAAACTTCCTCTGAAATAAAACCATTTAGGGAATGCACCAACTATGATGTCCATTTGAAATAATCAAAATCATTACTAAGCATAGGCAAGGAGCATCCTAATGGATATCTTGCCACCGAGCGGTTTCTTCATAATCATATCATATTCTTGGTGAAACCTTTGGCATCACTAGTCATAGATTGATAGCTAATCACAATATAGGTGAGTCTCTTGACTTCAACCTAAAGAATCGGTTAGTACCAATAACGATGGAAGGTCACATGGTCTCAGGATCTAAGCTTCCATCATCATTCGGACTTCAAATTATTAATTCTTTTGATTCGATAACCTAAGAATGATGTGGCATCAACAATGCATTTTTCAATGAGAAAGATATCTACATGGGCACATTTTTGAAAGAAATTTATATGAATCTAGTTCGATGCATCTATATAATTAACATCTTGGGATGAGCAATCACACTTCCATGATCATGGAGGACATCATAAGAAGATGCATCCAAGATGCTATTTTGAGGTTCATTCAATTCAAATCATCAAGACCAAAATCATCATCAAAATCTTTTTTTCTTAAATCTATGTGTAAAACTGCATCTCCATGTCTTGATGATCATCCATCTAAGGCCCTCGTTGGTTGAAAACACAAAATCTCAGAAACGTCACGAATCATCAAGAAATATCTTCGTGGGTCTTTTATCGAATTTTCCTAAGGCATCCTCTTCATATAATTATAACTTAATTACAGGCATGCAAGCCTGATAATAAATGAAAAAAAAAATTGAAGGCTCACAAGCCCCAATAATAATAATAATCATATGTACACACACATCACACGGTCCATAATTATCCATCCACATCATACATCACATGTACACATCATCATCATATAGGACTACTAGATAATAATAATTATAATTAATTAAACTATTTAATTAATTATTTTTTCCTTTCTAGGGTTATCCTTTTGATTGGGTATTTTATAGGCAGATTGAAGTCCCTTATCACAAAATTTTGGAAGTCATGGCTAGGAAATCTGAGCCACCAAGGACTCCCTTGTGGCCGGAATCACCTAGGCCATGATCACTGCATGAATTGATGAAATCCTAGCCATCAGGAGTGAGTTTACAAAATTTAGAAAACATTTGAAGGCAACACTTTGGGTGGCTAAAAAAGGTCAAAGTGTATCTAGCTTGTCATCCCATGTGACAAAGGCATAGTCTTAGCCACTAGGGCAACCTCTATGGCTGAAACCCTGTCAATTGGGGTCCAAGCCAAGAAATCAAGTGAGTCAATTGCCATGCAGCTAGTGTTGCTAATGTGATTTTTTGATTTGAAACTAGTTCTTTATTTTTGGCCTAGTTGAGCATGCATCAAACCTTATCGGCTTAACAGGCATGTTTGGGATTCGACTAAATCTATAGGGGCAACAGAGATTGTTTACCCTTTCTTCCTCTTTTGTGCCAACATATTTGGCATCAAAGCCCTCATCATTCAAAATCGTAAAACACTTTATAATAATTTATCAAAAAATTGCTGTTTTGATTTAACATCTATGATAAAAAAAAATCACTACAATCACGTAAAATGATTTTTATGCAATTAAACACAACACATCTAAAAATAATCTTTATCACGAGCAACCTAATACTCTAATACTATATTTTAAAATCTATAGTAAACATTATATGTGAAAACTCGGAAGAACTAAAGCAAAAATCATAGATTTTGTTGAAAAAGAGGTTCTTATCTTCATGCAAAAGTTGAGAGCATAGAGAAAAATCCTCCTGGTCAAAACCAAAAACTACATATAAAAAAATTACCTAGGGAGATTGTATATCTCTGAATTCCTATAGATCTATAGGACTAGATGAAGAAGTTCAAATGTCCTCCTCTCTAGCGATAATCCACATAATAGGGGCTACGACGATGCTCCTCAAATCATTGCCCAAATCTCCTCGCAATGCACACTACGCGATCAAGAAGGGGCCGACCTTTCTTATTATCCACACGTCCCAATCTGAGGCTATTGGCTGAGGAGGAGAGGGGTGAAGAGAATAGGAGATGGCTACTAAAAAATCCTAGCCTATGAGCCTTTGGTTCTCTCCTATTTATAGAGATCCCATATCAACTTAACCCTAATGGATCTTGCCGTGTTGGGTATTGGATCTCCATCCAATTACCCAAGCCTCTTGGATTAGTGGGTCTCTACCCAATAATCTCTTATTAGCTCTTATTGGATCTCATCTTAGGATCTAATAATTCAGGGGCTTAATGGATATCCAATAAGATAGGGGCTCCAATGGATATCTCTTAAGCAAATTGAACTCTACTCATCGCGACACCTACATTCATGTGTGATCCTCATGAAAAGCCATAGTGAAAGTGAGTCATACTTGTTAGAACTCTTGACTTAATGAATTATTATCTCCATAATAATTCAGTTCGACTCATCGACTACGGATGTACTCAGGCCACTATTCGTAGTCTCCAAGCGATGGCTTGAGGGAATCAATCCTTTGGACCTATCTTTTGTGTCCTTTTATCATGTACCTATAGTTTCTCATCCATCTAACATCCCAGAGACTCTATACCAGGCATAGTGCTGTGAGGCCCATACGGTCTCTCCTCGAGTCTCGCTCTAATCGGATTCTCCCGAAGAACTCTTTCTCTCTCAATTCGAATAACCTTGGCCAAGGATTTGTTTGAGCAAGAATACATCAAATATTTCTCTCATAATACTGAGAGTGGATGATCCTCTATTGACATTCAATAGCCCTCGTAAGATTGGTTACCACTCCCAATGACCGACTATACTAGATCTGGAGCTTCCAAACCTATAAGTCTGATATCAAAGAGTGAAGTACCCATATGTCTCAAGTCTAAGGACCAGATACACTACTAGGACTACGAAATTACTGTCTGACAATAAGATATCATCAACCATCCAACATTCCGTAGGCGGATCAATTAGTGTACTTATTCTCCAATGAGCCCATGTACTATATCCTTAGTATCCCCACACGAGCAGCTATGAGACCAACTGCCTTCATCATATGGATGGGTATATAGTACACCAGTCTATCTAGTTATCTTGATGTCCTTTTCAAGTAACCTATGACTGAGATTATTTAGAATCTGTGTGAATCGGTCTCATTATCATAATCTCATCATGATTCGACTCCCATTGCAGAGATCCATGGACATCACAATACACACAACACAAGATAAAGTGATAAAATACATAATAATAATAAACAAAAAAAGTGTATGTCGAGTCACATGTGTCATCACTCACGTTATTAGCTTACAGGACACATATGACTAGCAATGAGATATCCGTCGGAGCCCCTATCCTATTGGATATCCAATAAGCCCTTGTATTATTAGATCCCATGGATGAGATCCAATAAGAGCTAGATTATTAGGTAAAGACCCATTAATCTAAGAGGCTTGGGTAATTAGATAGAGATCCAATACCCAATAGGGCAAGATCCATTAGAGTTTATAGGGAGCCTCTATAAATAAGAAGGAGCCAAAGGTCCATATGCTAGAGTTTTTGGTGGCTACCTCCTATTCTCTTCTATCCAAAGAGGAGCATCTTCGTAGCTCCTATCAAGTAGATTACCACTAGAGAGGAGGATGTCTGACCTCTGCCCACGGATCTGTAGGGATTCAAGGATATGCGATCTCCCTAGGTACTATCTTTTTATATACGTAGTTTTCTGATTCACAGATTTGTTTTTATGCATTGATCTTCACACGATGACGAAATCTTTCCATGGAAATCTAAGTGTTTTATTTTCTATTCTTTTGTTGTGCATGTGATGTTGACCCCTAGATTTCCCAACAAGTAGGTCTCTACTCAATAATCTCTTATTAGCTCTTATTGGATATCATATATAGGATCTAATAATTCATGGGCTTAATGGATATCCTATAAGATGGGGGCTCCGACGGATCTCATATCTAAACCTCTACTTATCGCATCACCTATCATATGTGTGTGACCCTCTAGGCCCAATATCAAGCTGGCCATGAATCATACCTATTAGAACTCCTTCTAGATCAATGAATTATTATCTTCATAATAATTTACTTGACTCATCAACTACAAACATACTAGGCCACTACGCCATAGTCTTATTTATCTTACCAAATTCAAGTAAGATAAATAAGCATGATACGATAATGATTATAGAAAAATTAACATTTTAAGCATACATGTGTAATTTGCAATGCATATGATATATTCCATACAATTGTGATACATAGCAATACACTTCAATCATTTACGATGCATTTGATACATTTCATATATTTGTGATACATTGCGATGCTTTTAATGATAGCAAGCATTTTACGATACAAAGCATGGTAATTGTTTTATGATATGAAGCATATCATCAATTTGCTTTTATGATACAACACTTACAATACATTTTACAAATTGCATTTTACGATATAAACCATGCGCATGCCATTAAGTTGTTATCAATTTGTCACATTTCTCCCCCTTTGTCATCAACAAAAAGGAAATGGGCTATTGATACCAAATGTTATAATATAACTTTTTGTGAAGATGGCAAAAAGAGAAGGATAAATCTATCAAGAAGACTTAAATTATCAAGAATAACGAAAAGCAATTCGTTTATTCTATTGAAGATTCATGCCATAGAAATAAATTTGTAAAGTAGAAAAGATAGATCATCGAAGAAAAAATTCATAAAAATTTCTACTTTCCATCAAGAGCTCATGATATAAAGAAAAATTCATTAAAAAATCATTAATGTCTGTATTTCCATCGAGTAAAATTTGTGAGGTAGAAAAGAGATCATTCAAGCACAAAAACTCATGATAAGAGTCATGATGTAAATGGTGTTCAAGAAAAATCGAGATATTAAAAATCATGAAAAGTTCATAAAAGCTCATGACATAAAAATAGGAGATCCGAATTTACACAAGATTTAAGAAATCTTTAAATTCACATTTAGAGAAATGAATGAAATCGGAATTGATTTCAAGAGAGCATTCAAGCTATTAAAAAAAATTTATGAGCACTTCTTCTTTTCATATAAAGTCCATGACATAAAAATATATCTAAAAGAATAGTTCTGTGTGTCATGAAAGTAATTTGTTTAAGTTATCAAGACTTTATCAAACTTTAAATTTCATGATATAAAAATGTGAAAAGTAAATCATGAAAGCCATTCATTCACATCAACGGAAATTGAGAGAGGATAAAATTGATAGAATCAAATTCTCAAAGTCATTAAATGGATATGATTCTAATTAAAAAATCATTAAATGTAAATCATGAATCGATGAGGCAAGAGTATCAATCCGAGATTGAAGGAAGATAAAAATGAAAACTTCATCTACAAAATCAAGAAGATGACACCAAGATAATAAGAAATTGAGAAAGATGATACCAAGATAGGTGAAGGATCAAAATAAGTTTATGAAAACTGAAAAGATGATACAAAATTAAAAAATTTTAGAAGAGAGACAAACTCATGCAATAGGACAATTTAACATGCCTAATTCCCTTCTAATAAAATTAAATTGTTTTTCATTTAAGGGTTTTGTAAAGATATCTGTCAATTGGTGTTTTATATTAATAAATTCTAGAGTAATATCAATGTTATTAACATGATCTCATATAAAATAATGCTTAATATCAATATGTTTAGTTCTAGAGTATTGAATGGGATTTTTAGTTAAACATATAGCACTTGTATTATCACATTTTATGAAAATATTTTTTAAATAAATTTCGTAATCTTCTAATGTATTTTTCATTAATACAACTTATGCACAACATGCACTTGATATTATGTATTCAGCTTCGACATAGATAGTGCAACCGAGTTTTATTTCTTGGAAGACCAAGAAACAAGTACATGTCCTAAAAATTGACATGTTCTAGATGTGCTTTTTCTATCTATTCTATATCCAACAAAATCTGCATCCGTATAAGTTATTAAATCAAAGTTATTGGATTTTGGATACCATAATCCTAGGTTAGGAGTTCCTTTAAGATATCTAAGGATTCTTTTAACGGCTTTAAGATGAGATAACTTAGGATTAGCTTAAAATCTAGTATAAAGTCCTATACTAAATATGATATCTGATCTAGTCGCGGTGAGATAAAGTAAACTACCTATCATTCCCCTATATGTTTTTTTATCAAAACTTTCTCCACTTTCATCCATGTCTAACTTAGTGGAGGTATTCATAGGAGTATTGTTGGCCTTTGAACCATCCATATTGAATCGTTTTAATAATTCTAATACATATTTGGTTTGACTAAGAAATATAATATCATTAAGTTATTTGATTTATAACCTTAAAAAGAATGTTAGTTCACCCATTAGACTCATTTCAAACTTTTGGCTCATACTCTTAACAAATAATTCACATAACAATTCGTTTGTAGAACCAAAGATAATATCATCAACATAAATTTAAACAATAAGAAAATTATTTTTAAAATTTTTAATAAACAATGTAGTATCGACCTTACCCTTAGAGAAATTATTTTGAATATGAAAAGAGCTAAGTCTCTCATACCAAGCCTTTGGGGCTTGTTTTAATCCATAGAGAACCTTAGTCAATTTAAACATATGATTATGAAAAAAAGAGTTCTTGAATCCAAGTGGTTATTCAACATATACTTCTTCAGAACTAAAGCCATTTAAGAAAGCACTTTTAACATCCATTTGAAATAACTTAAGATTGTTACTACTAGTATAGGCAAAGAGTATCCTTGTGGCTTCTAATCTTGCCATAGGAATGAAGGTTTCTTCATAATCGATACCTTCTTCTTAGTTGAAACCTTTGCCATTAATCTAGCATTGTTTCTAACTATGATACCAAATTCATCTTGCTTATTTCTAAAGACCCATTTAGTACCAATAACTAAATGGTCACTAGGTCTAGGAATAAGCTTCCACACCTCATTCCTCTCAAATTGGTTTAATTCCTCTTGCATTGTGATAACCTCAGAATCATCTTTCAAGGCTTCGTCAATGCACTTAGGTTCAATTTGAGAAAGAAAAGCAGCGTTGGTATAAAAATTCTTGAAAGAGGAATGAGTTTGAACTTCTTTTGATGTGTCTCCTCTAATTAGCTCCTTAGGATGGGCATCTACATACTTCCTTTCCTTATGTAAGAGCATCCAATTTGCTATTTGGAGGAGAGATTTCATTCAAATTAAAATCATTAAAATCAAGATCATCATCAAAATAGTTTTTCTTAAATTCAGAAACTTCATTAAAAACAACATAAAAAGATTCTTCTATAACCAAAGTTCTTTTATTAAAAACATAAAAGGCCTTAGAAATAGAAGAATAACCTAGAAAAATATCTTCATCGGATTTTGCATTAAACTTACCTAAGGCATCTTTTCCATTTAATATAAAACATTTACAACTGAAAACTTTAAAATATGAAATGTTTGATTTTCTTTTATTCCATAATTTATAAGGAGTTTTAGAGAGAGATGGTCTTTCTAGAACCCTATTCATGACACAAAAGTTTTGAAAATCACGGTTTTGAAATTCACCATCGTAATCACTCCGAATCGATGAAATCATAAAACCTTTTTTATTTTAAACAAGTTTGCAAAACTTTGAGAAACACTTAAAACAATTACTTTTGTGTGCCAAGAAATATGTCCAAGTATATCTACTATAGGCATCTATAATTACAAAAGTATATTTGCTACCTCCTAGGCTTGTTGTATCAATTAGTCCAAATAAGTATATATGGATCAATTACAATGGTCTAGAGGTGCTTATTTAATTCTTCGATTTAAAACTACTTTTTATTTGTTTTCCTAGTTGATAATATTAAATCTCGGATTTTGATGATGAAATCAATTGGTGAAATATTTGTACTAATCTCTTTGTTGAGATGAGTGTGCAGGAATAACTACAATGGAAAGAAAAAATAACGTGATTTACCGAGGCCAAGTCCGTCGGGGGTTCAAGAGTTCATCGGAAGTCCGAGAGATTTTCGGAAGAGTTGCCGGAACCATCCAAGATCAAATCAGGGACTTGTCGAAGTTTTGAAGTCCATTTCAAAGATCGTCGAAGGTTCGCGGAACTTAGGAAGATTCGAAAAACCAGTGAAGACTAGTTGAGCATGGGAGTATCTTTGGAGACCACTAGTAGCAATCAGGGAAGCATCGGATTTTCTACCGGAATCTCGCCGTAGAACTCGTGGGAAGTCGACTTGAAGGGTGTAAGATCAAATCACATTAAGTTATATTCGTAATTTGCACATGAGTAGAGCAAGGATTTAAGAAATAAATCCTGCCTAAAATTCATAGGAGCCAACCGGGCCACTATTGTGTCAAGTTGAGATCTAAACAGGCCCCATTAGGCTCTGTCGAATGGGGGCAAGCGATAGATATGAATCGCCAAGCTGGGCGGTGGCGCATAAAGCATCTGAGGCGGTGGAATCGCATGACCTAGAAGCGGAAAGTAGCACCGCCTTATGCACACACAGGCGGTGGAATCGCTTATGCAGAAGCGATAGCACAAACAACAGACAACGACGGCGGTGGAACCTTTGGTGAAAGCGGTGGCACCGCAACGTATATAAAAAGATAGATCCACTTAGATGGATGAAGCGGTAGCACCGCTTGCATCGCTACGATATAAAAAGGCGGTGGCACCGCCAGACGTTAGTCAAAGATCGACACAGGTGGCATCCTCCTTCTAGTGGCGGTGGCACTTGATTGACCACTGTGAACATGGGAACTCCAAATTCACTTGGAATTTGGAGCCCAATTTGAATCCACTTTGGATCTATAAATACCCCCTTTCTCGGCTGAAAGGGCACCCTTTGAGCAAGAAAAAGTTTGAGTCTTGAGCTTTTGAAGAGTTTTGAAAAGTGTTGTTTTCTTTGCTAAGTGTTCACCTTCTTCTTCTTCTTGAGAGATCTTGTACAAGTGTGAACATCTTGTAAAGGGTTGTAAAAGGGGTGTTTGATCCTTCCCCTTCAAAGGACTTGCTAGTGGAAGAGCGGAGCCTCATCGTAAGGCTTCAAGAGTGGATGTAGGTCATTTGACCGAACCACTATACATCATTGTGTCCTTAAATGTGTGAGTGTTTATATTTCTGAATCATTTCATTTCTTGGCTGCAAGTTCATAGTTAGTTCCTTTTCACAAGCAATTACTTTCAAGTTCTCTTTAGTCGAATCGAAATCTTCCTCACGAACTTGTGTTTCTTTTATTGAGAAATCGGTTTCAAGAATACGAGTTTAATCCGCTGCACTAATTCACCCCCTCTTAGTGCCTTTTGATCCTAACAATTGGTATCGAGCAAGGTTTGCTCTCATATTGGTTTAAAACCCAAGAGAGATGGCCTACTCCGGTATGCAAGAGGGTCTCTCCATTACTCGATCCACCTATGTTCAATGGGTCGGATTATACGTATTGGAAGACTCGTATGAGGATTTTTCTTATTTCCATGGACTTGAACTTTGGAACATTGTCGAAAATGGCTTCACAAAATCTTCTCTTCCGATGAGTGAATGGAATGAGTCGGGAGGAAGATTTTTCGCTCTCAATGCAAAGGCTATGAATGCCTTATTTTGTGCACTTGATAAGAATGAGTTTAATCGGGTTTCCGTTTGTGAATCGGCTTTTGATATTTGGCGCACTCTTGAAATCACTCATGAAGACACTAGCCGAGTGAAGGAGTCCAAAATCAACATTCTTGTGCATTCCTACGAACTTTTAGGATGAAACCAAATGAGTCCATTGGAGACATGTACACCCGTATAGAGTTACGGATGTCATCAATGATGAGAAACTTAAAGCTCTTGGTAAAGGCTTTTGAATTTTGAATTGGTAACTAAGATTTTAAGATCCCTTCCAAAGTGTTGGGATCCAAAGGTCAGTGGCCATTCAAGAGGCCAAGGATCTTAAAGTATTTCCCATTGAAGAACTTATTGGATCTCTAATGACTTACGAGATGACGTGCCATGCTCATGAAGAGCTTGAGAACCCCTTCAAAGAACAGGAAGGATATGGCACTTAGAACACAAGAAGACCACTTGAAAGGAACATCAAGTGATGAGGATAGTGACAATGACATTGCACTTCTAACTCGAAAGTTTAAGAAATTCATAAGAAAGAACAAATTCAAAAATGACACAAAAAGCAAATTTGAACACAAAAGGACCAAGTCATTTGCTACGAATGCAAGAAGCTTGGGACACTTCAAGAATGAATGCCCTCAAGCCAAGAAGAAGCAATTCAAGAAGAAAAAAAGCCTTGAAGGCCACGTGGGATGATTCAAGTGACTCCGAGGTTGAAGAGGCTAGCAACAAAGAGGAGGCAAACAAAGGCTCTAATGGCATTTGGAGAAGAGGTTAGTGAGTTACTTAATGAAGAGTTATCTTTCTATGAACTTTCTATGGCTTTTCATGAGTTGTTTGATGAATGTAGAACTATTAGTAAGAAGTTCAATTTGCTTAAGAAAGAGCATGCTTTATTACAAAGTAAATTCAATAGTCTTCAAAACCCTTCTCTACCCCCATGCTCTAAGTGTGAAGACTTAGATGCAACAAAAGGAGAACTTGTTACTCAAAGAGACCTAAACAAGTTTAAGGTCGGGTAGCAAGGGCTTAGACATGATTCTTGCTAACAAAGGTCATGTCGAAAATAGAAGTGGTATCGGATTTGTGAGAGGTTCTCACCAAAATCCCACCACCTTTGTTAAAGGGCCTACATTGCATGTATCACCCCATTTGAAATGTACTTTTGATTTGCAAAGCGGGACATGTTACCTACAAATGTCCATTCAAGAAAATTAGTCCACAAAAGTTGATATGGGTTCCTAAAGAAACCATAAACAATTCAATGATAAATTACAAAGTAAGTAGATCAATTTGTAAGGCACCCAAAATCAAATGGGTACCTAAAAACAATCCTCTTTTGTAGACAAACTCACAAGCTAGGAGCAAGAAATGGTATATTGATAGTGGATGCTCAAGGCACATGAAAGGAGATCCATCTCATTTCTCTATGCTCTCTATAAAGAAGAAGGATATGTCACTTTCGGAGACAACAACAAGGGTAAAATCATTGGCAAAGGGAACCATAGGTAACAAATCGAGTTTTTCAATTGATGATGTGTTACTAGTTGATGGTTTAAAACATAATCTTTTAAGTATTAGTCAACTATGTGATAAAGGTTATGTTGTTAGATTTGGCTAAGTGTTTGCATTATTGAAAAACCCAACAACAACATATCCATGATTGCTTTAAACAAAACAATGTCTACACCATAAATATTGATAAATTAAGTAATGAAATGTGTTTTTCGGTTTTGAATGATGATGCTTGGCTTTGGCATAGGAGGCTAGGCCATGCAAGCATGAAACTAATCTCTAAGATTTCATCTAGAGATTTAGTAAGAGGTATCCCAAACATGAAATTTGTTAAGGATAAGGTATGTGATGCATGTCAACTAGGAAAACAAATAAAGACTAGTTTCAAATCAAAAAATCACATTAGCACCACTAGACCATTGCAATTGATCCACTTGGACTTATTTGGACCAATTGACATAACAAGCCTAGGAGGTAGCAAATATGCCTTTGTAATTGTGGATGACTATAGTAGATACACTTTGACCTATTTTTTGGCTCATAAAAGTGATTGCTTCAAATGTTTCTCTAAATTTTGTAAACTCACTCAAAATGAAAAGGCTTTATGATCTCATCAATTCGAAGTGATCATGGAGGTGAATTTCAAAATCATGACTTCCAAAATTTTTGTGAAACAAACGGATACAATCACAACTTCTCTACTCAAGAAATCCACAACAAAATGGAGTAGTAGAAAGGAAAAATAGAAGTTTGCAAGAAATGGCTAGAACCATGTTAAATGAATATAATTTACCAAAATATTTTTGGGTCCATGAAGCCGTGAATACGACTTGCTATGTGATGAATAGAGTTCTAGTGAGACCATCCCTATCCAAAACTCCATATGAATTATGGAATGATAAACCCAATGTTTCTTACTTTAAAGTTTTTGGTTGCAAATGCTTTATTTTGAATGAAAAGGATGCCTTAGGAAAATTAAGATGCAAAATCCAATTAAGGCATATTTCTTGGTTATTCTTCCGTTTCTAAGGCTTTTTTGTGTTTTCAACAAGAGAACCTTACTTATAGAAGAATCTATTCATGTGGTTTTTAATGAAGTTTTGAATTTAAGAAAAAGATTTTGATGATGATTTTGGTCTTGATGATTTGAATTTGAATGAACCCTCTCCTCAAAATAACATCTTGGATGCATCTTCTTCCCAAACTTCCTTACCAAAGGAATGGAAGTATGTAGATGCTCATCCCAAGAAGTTAATTATAGGAGATGCATCGAAAGGGAGTTCAAACTCGCTCTTCTTTCAAAAATTTTTGTGCCCATGCTGCCTTTCTTTCTCAAGTTGAACCAAAATGCATTGTTGATGCCCTAAAAGATGATTCTTGAGTTATCGCAATGCAAGAAGAATTGAATCAATTTGAGAGGAATGAGGTATGGAAGCTTGTTCCTAGACCTAATGACCACTTAGTTATTGGTACTAAGTGGGTCTTTAGAAACAAGCAAGATGAGATTCACCTGTGTATCTCTCGATATCACTTCTAGGATCTTGATATCGTGGTTAGAAACAAGGCTAGACTAGTGGCCAAAGGTTTCAACCAAGAAGAAGAAGGTATCGATTATGAAGAAACCTTCGCTCGGTGGCAAGATTGGAAGCCATTAGGATGCTCCTTGCCTATGCTAGTAGTAAAGATTTTAAATTATTTCAAATGGATGTCAAAAGTGCATTCTTAAATGGTTTTATTTCCGAAGAAGTTTATGTTGAACAACCACCCGGAGAAACTCTCTATTTCCTAACCATGTGTTTAAGCTAACTAAGGCCTTATATGGTCTTAAACAAGCCCCTAGGGCTTGGTATGAGAGGCTTAGTTCCTTCTTGATTTCAAATAATTTACTAAAGGCAAGGTTGATACTACATTGTTTATTAAACATTTTGAAAATAATTTTCTTATTGTTCAAATTTATGTTGATGATATTATTTGAGGATCTTGTAATAAATCACTATGTGAATTATTTGCTAAGGATATGAGTGATGAATTTGAGATGAGCCTAATGGGAGAACTAAATTTCTTTTAGGACATCAAATCAAGCAACTAAGTGATGGTATATTTCTAAATCAATCAAAATACACATTGGAATTGTTAAAAGCGATTTAATATGGATGGATCAAAAGAAATTAGCACTCCTATGAGCACCTCCACTAAATTAGATATGGATGAAAATGGAGAAAGTTTTGATCAAAAAACTTATAGGGGCATGATAGGTAGTTGCTTTATCGAACCACTATAAAAATTGGGTTTGGATTGACATTATGTTCGGTGTAGGGCTATGCAAGATTCAGCAAGCTAATCCTAAGCTATCTCACTTGAAATCTGTCAAGAGGATTCTTAGATATCTTAAAGGACCCCTAATCTTGGATTATGGTATCCAAAATCTGAAAATTTTAGTTTGAAAGCTTATCAGATGCGGATTTTGGTGGATGTAAAATAGATAGAAAAAGCACATTAGGAACATGCCAATTTCTAGGTCATGCACTTGTTTCTTGGACTTCAAGAACAAAATTGATTGCACTATCTACAACATCAATTTGAATATATAGCTGCTAGTGCATCTTTGTGCTAAGTTATCGGATGAAAAATACACTAGAGGACTATAGAATCTACTTAAAAATATTCCTATAAAGTGTGATAACACGAGTGCAATTTGTCTAACTAAAAATCCAATCCAACACTAGGACTAAGCCATTGACAAAGCATCACTTTATACGTGATCATGTAAGTAGTAGAAATGTCACTCTTGAATTGATACAAATCATCAATTAGCGGATCCTTTTAGAAACATTTAAATGAGGAACAATTTGATTTTATTAGGAATTAGGCATGCTAAAGCTCAAGTAAGTAAGTTTTTTTTGATGATGTCATTTTCTTGAAATTATGTTTAAACTATGATTTCCATCGATTTGATTCGGATTTTCCCATGGATTTATTCCTTTGACTTCATCCCATCTCTGAGATTTTTCTTTAAAAAAAAGGAAAAACATGAAATCAATTTGTTTTTGTGCTACGTAGTGCTTCTGATTCTTGGCTGGTGGCTGCCCTTCCACAGCCATCCACCAGCCCTCCACAACCGCACAAAGCAAGTACCGCTTGAACACCCTGCTATAGAGTGTGATTATCGCTGTCGGCGCCATCCGCCTCCACCTAACCATAGATCATCCTCCTGATCTTCTCTGAATTGCAAACTCTTCTGGTTATTCAAATTGGTGTCAATTTAGTTATCCTTATTCAAAGCCTCCAAAAATTCGTTTATAATTGATGCATGAAGCTTCCTTCATCTCAAAGTTTTCATCTAAGGTAAAAAAGTATTTCTCTTTCAGAATTTTCTTGTAGCAGTTTCTTTTTTATCTTCAATTGATTTTTTTCATTCCAAATAGAAATAGAATTTCCTAGAAGAACATCAAGACACTTCCTAAAAGGATAGGTAGATTCATTTGACCAATCCTTGTTTAAATCACAAAGCCTCCTTAGATTTTCTGAATTTGGTTCTAGACCCATTCATAAACGAAAATGTTGATTTGAATCAATCCGTGAAACTTAGCCAAATCCTCTGGTTTGTCGACTTAGAGGCTTCCTACAAATTTTTACCTATTTATCTCTTCGTTTAGTTCAGTTGATGCTAATTTGAGTTTTGACTTTGAACTTATCTTCTAGGTAAAATTTCTGTGAAAATTACATATCTCATTACTGCTGGAATTTTTTAAAAAGTATTGCACCTTTGTCCTGTTATTTTCCGAGACCAAATGGGATAGCCACCTTGGTGCCACAAACCAAGACGCTTTAGGCATTTCAAAGCCAAATTTAAGAATAAGCCATCATAACCTAGTTTCATAATTACCTTTTAACATCTAAAATTTTGCATCACATTCAAAATAAGTAATTGTTATTCCTAACGGTCTTCATCATGATCTATTGTCCGAACCTTCCAATTAGCCATTAACCCATCAACAAAAATAAGACAAAGGCATCTCTGATCTCTGACAGACATGAACCTTATATTGGATCATGACTAAACAACATTTGTTTTGGTTACCTAAGATCCAATGATAGAGGTCCTTTTCACAGACATATGATGGACCCTCCTTATTGATGATTCCTCGGATTCAATTCCTTTTGTTGAGACAAATTGCGCGCTTTGTTTGATAATTCAGAATTTGACAACCATCGAGTCCAACATAAACTGCAGCAAGAGAGAATTTAGAAAGGTTTTTGAGAAGGAGGACAGCCATTGATATCTTTGATATCATGAGGGTGAAATCTTGAAATGGGAAGAAGGAGATTATGTTGAATTCAAAAATTAATTCAAGCTAATTTACCGAACGGGATAATGCTATGGTGGAGATTGCTATCATCCACCTTGAAGGAGATGCTATTCAATGGTACAATTGGCTGGAATATAATCATGGGGCTTGATGACATGGAATCAATTTAAGAATGCACTGAACTGCTTTGTTGAGATGAGTATGAAAATATCGACGCCAACTCGCAAAGATCGACAAACCTCTACGATTCAAGAGTACCAAACCAGGTTTGAGAAGCTATCTTACCTTGCTCGTGATTGGACCGACCATCAATTGTTAGGAACATTTATCGAAGGACCTGCCGTGAGATAAATGTTGAATCTTGATTTTGATGATGAAACTAATTGAGTGTGATTTGTGGTCTAACTCCGCTTTTGAGTTACGCAGTCTACTATCGATCGTGAATAGACAGCTTGACGTTGGAGGAATTGACGCTGCGCCGAGGTGATCACGCCAGATATTGATGTCGAGCCGAGGTTCGATCGACTATCGCAGGAGGCTTCGTGACGTCGGGCATCGCCAAGAAGTGCAGAGTTGCGCCATGGATATCGAGGTTAGGCGGAGGTCAACCGCCAATTGGGCAACAAGCCGCTAGAGAGGGCGATGTGCCGGCGATCGGACGGCGCCACCAATGATGTGCCGGCAATCAATGTCAATTCGCGCTGTAATAATCTGCCTAGATCGAAGTAGAGTTTTTGGTGTTTGTTTGTGCAGGAGTGACTACGATAGGGATGAAACGTAAAGCGAAACAAAGGGCCAAGACAAGTGTGATGAATCGCTGGGAGTTCGAGTGTTCAACGGAAGTCCGAAGATTCGCTGGGAGCGCTGCGCGTAACCGGCCAAGAACGAGTAGGAGCTTGCCAAGGGTTTTCGGAAGTTCCGGAGGTTCGCTGAAGTTCGCGAGCTTGCCAAGAAAGATCGGAACTTCCCAAAGAAGCTCGGGGAACTCGCCAAGATCATCGTGAAGTCGAAAGCTTGCCGTGAGTCCGCGGAATGGTTTTCAAGGTTTGTCGGAAGACCGCTTTGGCTTGAAGTTGACCGGAAGCTCGCCGGAAGAAGTTGTCATGTGGACTTTGTAATAGCTTAGGAAACGCCTTTAAAATTCGTAGTTAGCACGTATTTTGGGTTAGGATTAGATAACCCAAAGTGGGGCCCATTGGGCCTTGATTAGATGAGTTTGGGCCAAAATTTTGGCCCAAACCGAACCAAATTGCATGCATGCCTTTGGGTTACGTGCATGCTATCAGAGTCTGGCCATCGAAGCGCCCGCCATCAGAAGCGCCCGATATCTTGAAGGCCGGAGATATCGTGCAAAGCAGGTGTAGCACCGCCCGCTATGTGCGCGGTAGTACCGCCTGGCATCGGAGCAAAGCAGTAGTACCGCCTGGTGCGTGGAAAGCCAGCGTAGCACCGCCGGGTCGGGCGGTTGAACCGCTTGGGTGTGTCACCGCAAGACCGACAAAGACTGAAAAAACTCAAAAGATTCAAATTTTTGGCTCCATGTTTAGGCTCCAAATTTGAATCACTTTGAGGCTTATAAATACCCCTTCCTTTTTAGCTGAAAAACTTAACCCTTAGAGAGTTAGAGTTTGAAAATAAGTCTTGGGAAAGTCTTGTTCTTCATTTGCTTAAGTGTTCACCTCATTCTTCTTGTGAAATCTTGTAAGAGTGTGAACCACTTGTAAAGGGTTGTAAGAGGGGTATTTGATCCTTCCCCTTCAAAGGATTTGGTAGTGGAAGAAGGAGCCTCATCGGAGAAGGCTTGGAAGTGGATGTAGGTCACTTTGACCGAACCACTATACATCGCTGCGTCTTAATTGTGTGAGTGGTTAAATTTCTGTTTTACACTGCTGCAAGCCTTTACTTTATTTACTCAACTTTCTTATCATCTTATTACGTATGCTTTAAAGTTAAAACGTAATCTTTCCGGGTTCAAACGAAACATTGCATTCATTCGTACGAAGTTTCCAAAGCTTGTTTTTAAATCGCTGAAAATCTATCGTTTTATCCGCTGCACTAATTCACCCCCCCCTCTTAGTGCCGCTCGATCCCTAACAATTGGTATCAGAGCCACGTTCTTTATCTTTCGGATTTACACCCGTGAGAAATGGCTCTAAATGGTTTTCAAGAGGGCTTTTTGGTTTTTCGTCCACCGTTCTTTAACGGTTCGGACTACACATATTGGAAAACTCGAATGAGAGTTTTCATGCTTTCAATGGATTTGGATTTGTGGAACATCATCGAAAATGGTTTTCAACCTTCTTCTAAACCGACGAACGAATGGTCGGTTTTGGAGAAAAGGTCATTTTCTTTAAACGCAAAGGCTATGAATGCCTTATTTTGCGCTTTGAACAAGAACGAGTTCAATCGGATTTCTATGTGCGAAACGGCTTTTGACATTTGGCTAACTCTTGAAATCACGCATGAGGGAACTAGTAGAGTTAAAGACTCAAAGTAAACCTCTTGTTGCATGAGTTTGAACTCTTCCAAATGACACAAGCGTTTAATCTATCGACGACATGTACACCGCTTCACGGATGTCGCCAATAGCTTGAAAAGTCTTGGTAAAAGTTTTTCGGATTTTGAACTCACTAACAAGATCTTAAGATCCCTTTCAAAATGGTGGGATCCTAAAATAACGGCGATTCAAGAATCAAAGGATCTAAATAATTATTCTATTGATGAACTCATTGGGTCCTTAAAGACCTATGAAATGGAACATGATGAATATGATAAACATGATGAACACATGAACAACCTTCTAAAGAACAAGAAGGTTTTGAACTCCGAACTATGAAATGCCACTTGAGTAATGACTCAAGTGATGAGAACAATGAGGACATTGAACACATAACAATGAATGTTAACAAGTTCATTAAACAAAAATTAAAAAACACAAATGAACTTGAACGGAGAAAGAGGCCAAAGAAGAAGAAGAAGGCTTGGAAAGAAGAATCAAGAAAAGAAGAAGCAAACTACGCTTTAATGGGCTTCGACAATGAGGTAAGTAACTTAACTTCCTTGAATTATTTTGAAATTACTTGATGATTTCCATGAATGCTTAACTTAGTTAGTAGGATTTTTTTATGCTTTTCTTGTGTTTTTAGAAATTAAAAAAATTCGAAATTATACTATGCTTTTCTTTATAGTATTTTTGAAAAGTAAACATATGAATGATGCAAGATTTGTGATAATGCTTAGGATTAATCCATGCATGTGTATCTTGATGGTTTACATTGTCTCCAAATATGATGCTTGATGATTTTATATCATGCATGAGCTTTTGAAGTAATAAAGTGTCATATTGTGATGATGAAACATATTTTTCGAATTTATAAATAGATGCATGATTTTGGCAAAAATTTAAACATGGCCTTTTAACATAAAAATTGAAAGTGTGCTATCATTTTTACATATTTAGTCTTGACGATTTAATGACTAAGCTTGTGTTTTATTTTGATACATGTTTTCATAAAAATTTTGAATATGCTCACATCAAATTGCTTAAAATGAAAATATCCTTTTTATTCTATTGAGATGAATGAATGTTATGAGTGTTGTGAATCTCATGAAAATAAACATGATGAATATTTTAAAAATGTGCTTCATGTTTTTGGTCTTAATGATTTCTCTTGAAACTTGCTCTTTGGATCTATATGAAAACATGAGTATACTCATATGAACATCAAATCACTTGAAATGGAACACATAAAAAATGAGAAATTGCACTATCATGATGCTTTACGTGTAATGCTTTTGATCTTAATGGACTACATGACAACTTGTATTTCAAAGTAATACAATGATGATTTTCATATATATAATTGGACATACCTTATATAATCATCATTGATAATAATAGTTGGTTGTCATGCTTAATGATTTTATGATATCTTATGAATCTTATAAATTAAAATGATTTTGATGATATTTTCGTTTTTGAATATAATGCATGACATTTTCATATGAAAAAGTTGAATATTCTTATGAAAGATCAAATCACTTAAATTGAAACTCATAAAGATGAGAAAATATATTGTCATGATATTTGATGCATATGATCTTGATGGATATAATGACAAACTTATGTTTTGAATTTCTACAATGATGGGATCCACATAATGTTTGAACATACATTATGAAATCATCATTGAAATAAAAATACTAAAAGTTTGTTATCATGCTTAATGACTTTGTGATATCATATCTTGATGACAAACTCATGTTTTGGTTTTAAAATTTGATACTCATCTTTTGAAACATGAAACATATTATCATGATAAATTGAATCTCATGTCTTGGAATAATATGTTTCATTTATGCCTTGACAATTTTTATGATAAAGTTTGATTTTTAATTTTTGATGAAAGGCAAGTGATAAATTTATTTATGATATTTTATAAATCATTAGAATTACGAATGAGATTTTGATGATATGGTAATGACTTTATTCATGATTTTAATCTCAAAATAATAATTTAATTATGAGTCTTGAGTTGATAAATTGAGCTTGAATGATTTTTCTTTTAATGATTCTTGAATCTTCTAGAATTATGACTTGTTAAGACATATTTAATGCTTGAATCAAGTTCTAAAAGATTTCATTTTGCTATAAAGAAATTTTATTGAAATCATGATCTTGACAACTATGACTTGAAACTCTTTATAAATCAAGATCTTTTACCATGCTCTTTTCATTTTATCAAAAGAAAATTCTTTAAATGAAATATAACTTGTCTTTTGATTTCTCGGAATTCAATCCTTGAATTTTTATGAATTTGTGATCTTGATATCTTGATTCTTATGAAATGTGATCTTGATGAAAAATCTTATACTTGAATCAAGTTACTCTTTATGCTATACCTTTTTAAATGAATCATGAGTCTTATTATCATATATTTCATAATATAGAAATGACAAAAATTCTTTGGCTTGTATGTCTTATGTGGCAATTGAAAAATAGATAATTGAAAAGAAATTTGCCTTATGATGAATCAATGAATCATGACTTGATCTATGAGAATGATATGTTTTTATGCATCATGATTCAAGATAGTATACCCTTTATCATGAATTGATATTTGCCATGTAAGCCTTATACGATTGAAAATTTGATGAAAAGAATTGTGCTTAATACTTGAATCATTGATTTATTCTTTTATCATGGTTTAAAAATGAATGAAAAGAAAATATGTTAGCACTTGTAATCATGATTTGATCCTTAATATTGATATGTTTTCATATATCATGATTCTTGGTTGTATGACATTTATCTTGATTTAAAAAAATGATAAATATGAATTTTGATCTTGCTAAAAAGAAAATTATGAATCATGAATGATATCTTTTGGTTGTGATCCTTGTTGAATTTATATATTGATATCCGTCATGACATGATTTCTTTGCATTGTTGTCTTATTTGCATCATGTAATGATTGAACAATTGATGTATATTTTTATTGATGCAAATTTATAATTGATATGAAAAATGGCTTGTATAATGATTGAAATTCTTAGCCATTTAGTTCTCCCTTCTTTTTGACAAAGACAAAGGGGGAGAAAAATTGCTACCTTGCAATTTCACAAGAAGAAGAAGGATTGTTATTTCAAAGGATGCAAATATTGCTATCTTGACTATATCAAAAGAAGCAAAATACAAAACTTCAAAAATTTGAAATGTTACATGCCTTTATGTTTGTATGTTTAAATGAAAAGTTAGCATATATGTTTAAAGTGATCATACATAATTGCTAGCTCATTGCAAACAAAAGTTGATAGCTTGCAAAGGTGAAACTTAGTTACAAAAGAGAAGAATTGAAAGGAAGCTAACTTGCGTGTCGCAAAGTATGTTAGCTTGCTTATCATTATTGATTGCTTGCTTATCATCTTTTTATCTCATATCTTGATTTTTGACTCCCTTGAATTCATGACTTAATATGCTAAAAATTCATATTGTAAATTTGTTATTTTGTCATGATCAAAGCATTGGCTATTTGTACTCTACTTTTTGACAAAACAAAGAGGGAGAAGAATTATTGCTAGCTTATGTATTGCAAAGAAAAATTTTGCTAGCTAGAATATGCAAAGAAAGTGCAACTTGCACATCTCAACAAGCAAGTGAAAATTACCATCATTGCCCATCTTTGAAACTTGCTATGATTGAATAGTATTATTTGATGTTGTATTGTATGATGTGATAAATAGCTAGTATGTTGTAAAGATTTGCATATTCTTGAAAACTAGCTATGATGTTACTTCTCCTTTTTGTTGATGACATAGGGGGAGAAGTAGATTGATGACTTCATGCAATGTAATGATGCTTGAATATTTTATATATTTGCATGATGGTTTAAATGATTCTCTTAACATTGTGATGAATGTTACTTGGATTTGGGATAATCCAAGGATGCTATCAATGGCATATTGATAGGGGGAGTTTGTATTAAACTCCGGGGAGTTTTGGTTAACTCCGTTAGTCATCAATTAGTTGTCATCATAAAAAAGGGGGAGATTGTTGAATCTCGGATTTTGATGATGAAACTAATTGAGTGTGATTTGTGGTCTAACTGCGTTTTGAGTTACGCTTGAGTCTACTATCGATCGAGGAATAGACAGTTGACGCTGGAGGAATTGACGTTGCGCCGGAGGTGATCACGTCAGATATTGGATGTCGAGCCGGAGGTTCGGTCGACTATCGGCAGGAGGCTTCGTACGTCGGGCATCGGGCCAAGAAGTGCAGAGTTGCGCCATGGATATCGAGGTTGCGGAGGTCAACCGTCAATTGGGCAACAAGCCGCTAGAGAGGGCGATGTGCCGAAGGATCGGACGAAGCGCCACCAATGATGTGCCTGGGCAACTGAATGTCAATTCGCGTTGTAATAACTGTCTAGATCGAAGTAGAGTTTTTGGTGTTTGTTTGTGCAGGAGTGACTACGATAGGGATGAAGACGTAAAGCGAAACAAAGGGCCGAAGACAAGTGTGATGAATCGTTGGGAGTTCGAGTGTTCAACGGAAGTCCGAAGATTCGTTGGGAGCGTTGCGAACCGCCGAGAACGAGTAGGAGCTTGCCGAAGGGTTTTCGGAAGTTCGCCGGGAGGTTCGTCGGAAGTTCGCGGAGCTTGCCAAGAAAGATCGGAGCTTCCCAAAGAAGCTCGGGGGAACTCGCCAAGATCATCGTGAAGTCCGAAAGCTTGCCGTGAGTCCGCGGAATGGTTTCCGAAGGTTTGTCGGAAGACCGTCGGAAGTTGACCGGAAGCTCGCCGGAAGAAGTTGTCATGTGGACTTTGTAATAGCTTAGGAAACGTCTTTAAAATTCGTAGTTAGCACGTATTTTGGGTTAGGATTAGATAACCCAAAGTGGGGCCCATTGGGCCTTGATTAGATGAGTTTGGGCCAAAATTTTGGCCCAAACCGAACCAAATTGCATGCATGCCGGGTTACGCATGCTATTGTAGCCTGGCCATCGTGAAGCGCCCGCCATCAGAAGCGTCCGGCTCTTGTAGCGTCCGGAGGATCAGCAAAGTGCGGTAGCACCGCCGCTCGTTATGTGTAGCCAGGCGGTAGTACCGCTCGGGTCTGGGGCGATAGTACCGCTGGTGCGTGGAAAGCCAGCGGTAGCACCGCTCGTGGGGCGGTTGAACCGCCTGGGTGTGTCAGTCTGCCAAGACTGACAGCACCGAAAAACTCAAAAGATTCAAATTTTTGGCTCCATGTTTAGGCTCCAAATTTGAATCACTTTGAGGCTTATAAATACCCCTTCCTTTTCAGCTGAAAAACTTAACCCTTAGAGAGTTAGAGTTTGAAAATAAGTCTTGGGAAAGTCTTGTTCTTCATTTGCTTAAGTGTTCACCTCATTCTTCTTGTGAAATCTTGTAAGAGTGTGAACCACTTGTAAAGGGTTGTAAGAGGGGTATTTGATCCTTCCCCTTCAAAGGATTTGGTAGTGGAAGAAGGGAGCCTCATCGGAGAAGGCTTCGGAAGTGGATGTAGGTCACTTTGACCGAACCACTATACATCGCTGCGTCTTAATTGTGTGAGTGGTTAAATTTCTGTTTTACACTGCTGCAAGCCTTTACTTTACTTACTCAACTTTCTTATCATCTTATTACGTATGCTTTAAAGTTAAAACGTAATCTTTCCGGGTTCAAACGAAACATTGCATTCATTCGTACGAAGTTTCCAAAGCTTGTTTTTAAATCGCTGAAAATCTATCGTTTTATCCGCTGCACTAATTCACCCCCCCCCTCTTAGTGTCGCTCGATCCCTAACAATAAAAGGGGAAGTTAAGGCACGATAGCCCCGTACCGTGATGGCTGTGATTTCTTTTGCCCGAATACAAGAAGAACGACTCAACCAAGATTCTCGAAGGATGAGAACTACTCCTAGAACCTCAACATATAAACCCCCTTTTGCTTCCAACCATCCTTCGCTGCCCAAAAAATTGACAAGAGAAGAACTACGTGATCGATCAGCAAAGGGTCTTTGTTGGCATTGCGACGAGCCATGGAACCGCAATCATCGCTGCAAAAGGGGCCGCCTCCTATTGATTGAACCTCTTGAAGACAGGGAAGAGGAGGTCCAGGAGCGTGAGGAAGAGGTCACAGATGAAGAACACCAGCCAATTGATATTACGATGCATGCCCTTGCCGGTTATGCGAACCCGCAAACAATGAAAGTGGGAGGATTTCTGAAGCAACAACCAATCACCGTTCTTATTAACACCGGGAGCACTAATAATTTTATTAACAGCAAGGTTGCTGTCTGGATAGCCTTACCTATTGAGAATTGCAGCAGGTTCGATGTTAAAGTTGCAGATGGACGAATTTTGAAGTGTGATCGTAAGTGCCCACGGGTGAAATTGTTGTTGCAGGACCAAGAGATAATTGCAGATTTTTTCCTCCTCTCTCTCGATGATTATGAGGCCGTGCTTGGCATCGAATGGTTGATGACATTAGGTGATATTTCTTGGAATTTTTTGAAATTAATTATGAAATTTTATAGCAAGGGGAAATAGGTGATATTGTACGGGAAACGTGGGGGCGACGTAACGATAATTTGCACACAACGAATGGAGAAAATTTTGCACAAAGCATGCAGCGGCTTTTTGGTACAACTTAAGCAGCATAAATGGGTAACAAAGCTTCTTGGATATGATTATGAAATAACTTACAAAAAAGGGAAAGATAATGTTGTTGCAGATGCGCTTTCACGGCTACCCGAGCAAGTTGAATTTTCGGCTGTTTCACTTCCGACCAGTGACTTCCTTGAGGATATTAGGAGGGAATGGCAAGATAATCCAGAAACAAGTAAAATCATAAAAAAAATTAAAAGAAGCACCAAGCTCTATGGCTCATTACAGTTGGGACTCAAAGGACTTGCATATAAAGGACGCATTATGCTTGTGCCAAATTCTACTTGCATAAAGACCATCCTTCAAGAGATGCATTCACACACCTACATTTGGGCACTCCGGGTTCCTTAGAACCTATAAAAGAATTAAGCAAAATTTTTATTGGATAGGGATGTAAAATATTATTGCTGAATTTGTAGCACAATGTGATATATGTCAACGACACAAAGGTGAGACAGTGGCAAGTCCCGAAAAGTTACAACCTCTACCCATCCCAGAATCAATATGGACTAATATATCAATGAATTTCATCGAAGGTCTTCCCTCATCACAAGGAAAAGGTACAATTTTTGTCGTGGTTGATCGCCTTACAAAGTATGCTCACTTTTGTGCCATCCGTAATCCCTACACTGCTTCTAGTATTGCTCGAACCTTTATGGAGAATATTGTAAAATTACATGGGATGCCGAGATCTATTGTAAGTGATCATGATAGGGTCTTCACGAGCAAATTTTGGACAGAGTTATTCCAGATGCAAGGCACTAAATTAAAGATGAGTACGACATATCACCCACAAACCGACGGCCAAACTGAAGTGGTGAACAGGTGTTTGGAGACATACCTTAGATGCTTCACCAGTGACCGACCAAAAGAAAGGACAAAGTGGCTTCCCTAGGCCGAGTGGTGGTATAATACAACTTATCATTCCTCCACAAAATGTACTCCCTATGAGGCCATGTATGGCCGACCCCCCCTGTAATTCCAAAATATGTGTTGGGCACCTCTAAAGTAGAACAAGTAGACAGGGAACTACAAGATAGAGACAAAATGCTAAAGTTGCTAAAAGATAATCTCACTGTAGCACAAGCAAGGATGAAACAACAATATGATCAATACAAAGGCGAAAGAAAATTTTCAATAGGAGATTGGGTCTTCCTACGGCTCCAGCCATACAAGCAAACATCAATCCAAACCAAAGCGTGTATGAAGCTTTCACCTCGGTTCTATGGACCCTACCAGATTTTGGAGCGCATCGGAGCAGTAGCATACAGATTGGACTTACCCGCCAGCTCCCGAATCCATCCAGTCTTCCATGTATCATGTTTGAAGCTCAAGTTGGGACAACACGAGACAGCCCAAAGCCATCTACCAAATATAACTACCCAAGGAGAGCTCCAGACCCAACCAAGTGCCATTATTGATCGACGAATCATGACTCGACGACGATGACCTGCTACTGAAGTGTTAATACAGTGGGCAAACCTACCAGTAGAAGATGTCACTTGGGAGAACTACGACGACTTAAAGATCAAATTCCCAGAATTCATGGAATGTCAGCCTCGAGGACAAGGCTGATTTGAAGAGGGCGGGTCTGATAGGACTCTAGCTATGAGAGTCCTAATTTAGTTTCATTGATAAGGGCATTCATGTAAATCCTATCTAGCCGACCCTTATTAAAGAGGTGAAGAGGCCGGCTAGGTTAGGGTTAGGTCTTAGGAAAAGAGTCCTATTAGAAGTAAGAGTCCTATTAGAAGTAGGAGTCCTATTAGAAGTAGGAGTCCTATTAGGAAAAGAGTTCTATTAGAAGTAGGAATCCTATTAGGAAAAGAGTCCTATTGGAAGTAGGAGTCCTATTAGGAAAAGAGTCCTATTAGAAGTAGAAGTCCTATTAGGTAAAAAGTCCTATTAGAATTAGGAATCCTACTAGAGAATGAGTCCTAATTAGAAGTTGGTGAAAAGTAAGAGTCTTGAGTAAGAGTCCTATTAGGAGTTGGGGCTTAGAAGCCCTATAAATAGCCATGTATTCATCCTCTTTAATCAATGAATAGATCAATCCTTTAGCAGCCTTTGTGGAGCAACTTGGAGGAAGGAACCCTTATAGAGTTCCAAGGAGGCCGATCCCCTATAGAGATCAACCCCAAGCTTAGAATTCGCGGAGGGTTCTAATATTCACCCCCCCCTCTTAGTGTCACTTTAGATCCCAACAAGTATGTCCCCAAAGACTCCTAAAGAAGAGCACACATGGATATGATACCCTATGCCTCAGCGATAGGGTGTATCATGTATTCTATGTTATGTACCAGGCCTGATATAGCGTATGCTCTGAGTGTCATGAGTAGGTATTAGGCAGATCTAGCCTTGGAGCACTGGAAAGTAATAAAGTGTATCCTTAAGTACTTGAGAATGACTAATGATCTTTTACTGGTATATGGAGGCAGTAGCCTCAAGTATGAAGGTTACACGGACTCAAGCTTCCAATTCGATATTGATGATAACAAGTCTAATTCAGGGTATGTGTTCACCCTGAATGGAGGAGCTGCTAGAAAATCAGGAGATTCGGCATCTCATGCGCAGTGAAAAACAAAAACAAGATCGAATTTTTCATAGTTACGTACTTGGCTGTTGTGCGACGATTGGTTCGCAAAAATCGTAAATCTAAAAAATCTGCATGTATCATGTCAAAGGCGTTACCTAGGGAGATTGTATATCCTCAAAAATTTGAGATTCAATGTAGAGGATGAAGGAGTACTAGCGTACTCCTCTCTAGTGGTAATCCACATAGCGGATGCAGCAACAATGCTCCTCAAATCATCGTGGGATCTCTCTCCACATGCACCACAAGGCTATCAGAGCCAAGGAGGAGGAGAGGAGACTGAGGAGAATAGGAGGATGACCACCAAGAGCTCTCTGCCTATGAACCAGGAGGTTCCTCCTATTTATAGAGGTGCAGGAAGCTTATCCTTAACATATCATATTCACATTGGATCTCTATCTAGTTGGATCTCATTGGATCTTATCCACAGGATCCAATTTGATCTCATCCAATTGAATCTTATCCAATCATTTAATTGGATCTCATCCAATTACCCAATTGGATCTTATCCACAGGATCCAAACTAGGGGCTTTGCAGATATCTCATATCTGCACCTCTACTCGTTGCAACATCCACCTTATATGTGTGACCCTCTAGGCCCGATACTGAGCTTGCCATGAGTCACTCCCGTCAAAACTCCTTCTGACTCAAAACACCTTCTGATATAGTGAATTATTATCTACATAATAATTCACCTGACTCATCGACTATGGATGTACTAGGCTACTATGCCATAGTCCCCAGACGGTATAAGCGAATATAATCCATCGGACCTATCTATCCTTAGTTACCATGTATCTATAGTCTCTCATCTATCTAATATCCCAAACACCATAAATTGGGCATGGTAAAGTCAGGCCCATACGGAATCCTGTTTGATTCTCGCTCTAATCGAATTCTCCTAGTGAACTTCTCTCTTAATCCGAACGGGATTTTTCCTGAGCAAACACACACGAGATATATCTCTCATGATACCGAGAGTAGATGATCCTTTATCGACACACAATTGCCTTCGTAAGGTTGGCTACCATTCCCGAGAACTAGCTATACCAGATCTGGAGCTCTCCAAACTTGTAAGTCCAGCATCAAAGAATGGAGTACTCAAACAAGGCATCTTTGGTGCCTCAAGTCTAAGGACTAGACACACAACTAGGACTACAGAATCACTGTCTGACATTAGGTATCATTAACCATACAACATTCTATAAGCGGATCAATCAGTGAACTCATTCTCCAATGAGCACCTACACTGTACCTCTAATGTCCCCACACAAGCGATCATAAGACCAGTCGCCTCCATCATATAGATGAGTATACAGCGCACCAGTCTAGCTGGTTATCTTGATGTCCTCATCGAGTAACCTATAACCAGGATAATTTAGGATCTATGTTTAAAAGTATATCGGTCTCATTATCATGATCTCATCATGATCCGATTCCCATTGCACAGATCTATGGACATCACAATATTCATCCAGATAATGTAAGAAAATACCAATAATAATATGCAAAGAGATCAATGTAACATGTCACAGGTGCCACCACTCACATGATTGACTTGTAGGGCACCTATAATCAACAATCTCCCACTTGACCTAAAGCTAATCACCTACGTGTCTGATCCCCATTAGATCTCTGTGACGCTTAAATATAATAAGTCAACAGTTTTATTAATGGATCTGCAATGTTATCTTCGGATGAAACTCTTTCCACTACTATATCTCCTCGGGCCACGATCTCTCTGATCAAGTGGAATCTCCTCAGAACATTTCTGACAAGACCTGGGTTCCCTAGCTTGATTGATCGCCCCATTATTGTTGCCTTATATAGGAATCAATTTCATACTATCTGATATAATTCCCAAATCCATGATGAAATTTTCATCTATACACCATATTTTACTGCTTCTACTATAGCAATGTATTCCACCTCTATGGTACCTAACTATCTAGATAGCCAAGCCTTTATTATGGAGAGCATTTCTACATCATTCCCAATGATTAAGATGTCATCCACATATAACACCAAGAAAGTGATAGCGCTCCCACTTACCTTCCTATACACAAAAGACTCATCTTCATTCTCAATGAAGTCATAAGCTCTTATGCTTCATCAAATCTTATGTTTCAACTTTGGGAAGCTTGCTTTGGTCCATAAATGGACTTAAGCAATCTGCATATCTTATCTGGACTATGCTTGGACATGAACCCCTCAGACTATATCATATATACTTCCTCTTTGAGGTTACCATTGAGGAATACAATTTTCACGTCCATCTGCTAGATCTCATAGTCATAATGTGCTACAACAACCAATAGAATTCGAATGGATTTCACCATAGCTATGGGTGCAAAGGTTTCGTCATAGTTAACACCTTGCTTTTGACGATACCCCTTAGCCACTAGCCTTGCCTTATAGGTCTCCACCTCTCCATCTACCCCGATCTTCTTCTTGAAGATCTATTTGCAGTCAATAGGTACGATACCCTCAGGTGCATTAACAAGGTTCCAAACCTTATTGGAGTACATGGATTCCATCTCAGAATTCATGACTTCTTGCCACTTCACAGAGTCTATACTCATAATAGCCTTCTCATAGGTCTGAGGATCAATGTCCTGAATGTCCTCTCTACTAATATGTCCCACATATCTTTCAGGAGGGTGTGACACTCTACTAGTTCTATGTAAAATTGGAACTTGTGTGTTAGGTACCTAAATAGACTCGATCTCTGGAATGGTGCCTGAGCTAGGTTCTCCAACCTCGCTCAATTCTATCATGCTCCCACTGTTTCCGCCAAGAATGTGTTCCTTCTCACGAAACACTACTCTCTTGGTAACAAAGACCTTTTAGTCCTTAGGGTGATAGAAATAATAACCACAAGTTTCCTTAGGGTATCCCATGAACTTGCACCGTTCCGTCCTGAATTCCAACTTATTGGGGTCGTGTCTTTTAACATGGGCAGGGTAGCCCCAAATCTTAACAACCTTAAGATCGGGCTTCTTCCCTCTCCATATCTCATATGGTGTAGACACTACCGATCTAGATGAAACTCTTTTCAGAAGGTAAATTACGGTCTGTAGGGCATATCCCCAAAATAAGATGGGTAGGTCAGCGAAACTCATTATGGACCACACCATATCTAATATTGTGGGATTCCTCCTTTCTGATACACCATTGAGCTATGGTGTATAAGGAGGTGTCCATTGGGACAGAATCCCATGGTCCTTGAGGAACTAGGTGAATTTTGTACTCAAGTATTATCCTTCTCAATTTGATCGAAGAGTTTTAATACTCTTTCCAATCTGGTTCTCTACTTCATTCTTATACTTCCTGAATTTCTTGAAGGCTTCAGACTTATACTTCATCAATTACACATGTCCATACCTAGAGAAATCATCAGTGAAAGTCATGAAGTAGGAATAACCACCTATGACATGAGTTGACATAGGATCACATACATCACTATGTATGAGTTCTAGTAACTCAATGGCTCTCTCTCCAATTCCACTAAATGGAGAGTTGGTCAATTTTTCACAAAGGCAAGGCTCGCAAGTTGTATATGACTCGTAGTCAAATGGATCTAAGTATCCATTTTTTAATAACTTTTGAATCCTTCCCTCATGGATATGACCTAACCTACAATACCACAAAGATACATTGTTCACCTCTTCTCGTTTCCTCTTGGCCATGCTTACATTCATGATGTGTGAAGTAGTATTTAGCATAAACAAACCATTATGCAATGTCCCTCTAGTAATGATCTTATCATTCTTACTAATTGAATAACATTTGTTCTCAAAAAGCACTTTATAACCATTTAATATCAAACATAAAATGGAAATAACATTTTTGATAATAGAGGAAACAAAATAACATGTATCTAATGCAATAATGGCTCCATCAGGCAGGTGTGGAGTGACCTCGTCGACAGCAACAGCAGCAACTCTTGCTCTATTGCCCATCTTGAGGTCCATCTCGCCTTTTGCCAATCTCCTATGTCTTGTCAGAAGCTACAACGAATTACAGATGTGATAAGTACTACCAATATCCAATACCCATATATTATCATAAATATCTGACACATGGAGACTAATCATGAATGCACCTGAAGCTTCTCCAAGCTTTTGTTTTGCCTTTTCTATAAGATATATCTTGTAGTTCCTTTTCTAATACCCATCTTGACCACAATGGAAGCACTGGCCTTTATCCTTTATGTTGGGAAATCTACAAGGGGAGCGACATCACATGCGTAGCAGAAGAACAAAAACAAAACACCCCAGATTTTTCATAGAAAGTTTCTGTCATTGTGCGAAGATCGGTGTGTCAAAAACAAATCCGTAAAACTGCATGTGCAAACGAAGATACCTAGGGAGATCGTATATCCTTGAATTCCTGCAGATCTGTGGGAGAGGATGAAGGAGGTCAAGCGTCCTCCTCTCTAGTGGTATCCACATGGTAGGAATTGCGACGATGTACCTCTCTCTCTAGTGAGAGGAGAACAGGAGGTGGCTACAAAAAACCCTCAGCCTATAGAGCTTTAGTTCTCTCCTATTTATAGAGGCCCCCTTAAAACCGTAAATGATCTTTTGCCCTATTGGGTATTGGATCTCCATCCAATTACCCAAGCCTCTTAGATTAGTAGGTTTCTACCTAATAATCTCTTATTAGTAATTATTGGATCTCATCTCAGGATCCAATAATTCAGGGGCTTAATGGATATCCAATAAGATAGGGGGTTCAGCGAATATCTCATATCTGAACCTCGACTCGTCGCAACACCTACCATATGTGCGTAACCCTCTAGGCCCAATATCGAGCTGGTCGTGAGTTATACTTATCATAACTCCTTCTGACATAGTGAATTATTATCTCTATAATAATTCACCCAACTCATCGACTACGGACGTACCAGGCCACTACACCGCGACCCCCAGGCGATACTGAGGGAATCCAATCCTTTGGACCTATCGTCGCCCTCGATTACCATGTATCTATAATCTCTCATCCATCTAGTATCCCGAGAGACCCTATACGGGCATGGTCTTTGTCGGCCCACACGGTCTCTCCTCGAGTCTTGCTCTTGTCGGATTCTCCCGGAGAACCCTTTCTCTCTCAATCTGAATAACCTTGGCCAAGGATTTATTCAAGCAAGAACACATGAGATATTTCTCTCATGATACTGAGAGCGGATGATCCTCTATTGACACTCAATAGCCCTCGTAAGGTTGGCTACCACTCCCAATGATCGGCTGTACTAGATATGAAACTTTCCAAACCTATAAGTCTAGTATCAAAGAGTGAAGTACTCATACAGGACATCCTTGGTGTCTCAAGTCTAAGGACTAGATACACTACTGGGACTACAGAATCGTTGTTTGATGTGAGGTATCAATAACCATCCAGCATTCCGTAGGCAGATCAATCAGTGAACTAATTCTCTAATGAGCACCTGCATTGTACCCTTAGTGTCCCCACATGAGTAGCTATGAGACCAGCCACCTCCATCATATGAACGGGTATACAGCACACCAGTCTATCCGGTTATCTCGATGTCCTTCTCGAGTAACCTATGACCAGGATAATTTAGGGTCTGTGTTTAAAGGTGAATCGGTCTCATTATCGTAATCTCATTACGATCCAATTCCCATTACATAGATCCAAGGATATCACAATATACATCTAGATAATGTGAGATAATGCCAATAATCATAAGCAAAGAGATTGACGCAGCGTGTTACAAGTGCAATCACTCATGTGATTGGCTTGTAAGGCACCTATAACTAGCAATCTCTCACTTGACCTAAAGCCAATCACCAACATGTCTGATCCCCATCAGACCTCTAAGACGCTCAAAGACAATCTGAGTCAATGGCTTTATCAGTGGATCTACAATGTTATCTTCGGATGGAACTCTTTCCATTACTATATCTTTTCAGGCCACGATCTCTCTAATAAGCTAGAACTTCCTCAAAACACTTCTGATGAGACCCGGGTTCCCTTATTTGAGTAACCACCCCGTAGTTGTCACAATATAAGTTAATCATATCCTCGCTGCTCGACATGACTCCTAGGTCTGTGATGAACCTCTTCATCCAGACTCCCTCCTTTGCAGCCTCTGTTATAGCAATGTATTCCGCCTCTGTGGTCGAGTCAGCAGTAGTGTCTTGCTTGGAACTCTTCCAGCATACTGCTCCTCCATTCAGGGTGAACACATACCCTAAATTAGACTTGCTATCATCGATATCGGATTGGAAGCTCGAGTCTGTGTAGCCCTCAACCTTGAGGCTACTACCTCCATATACCAGTAAAAGATCCTCAGTCCTTCTCAAGTACTTAAGGATAAATTTTACTGCTTTCCAGTACTCCAAGCCCGGATCTGCTTGATATCTGCTCGTGACACTCAGAGCATGCGCTATATCAGGCCTGGTACATAGCATAGCATACATGATAGATCATATCGCTGATGCATATGGCATCATATCCATGTGTGCCATTTCTTCAGGAGTCTTTGGGGACATACTCCTAGAAAGTGATATTCCATGTCTCATTGGTATGAGACCTCTCTTAGAATTTTTCATGCCAAACCTTTTGATAATGGTGTCTATGTACCTTGATTGGGACAAGCCAAGCATCCTCTTGGATCTATCTCTATAGATCCGTATCCCCAATATATAGGATACTTCCTCTAAGTCCTTCAAGGAGAAGTGCCTAGATAACCAAGTCTTTACTATGGAGAGCATTCCTACATCATTCCCAATGATCAGGATGTCATCCACATATAATACCAAGGTAGTGCTCCCACTTAATTTCTTGTACACACAAGGTTCATCTTCATTCTTAACGAAGTCATAAGATCTGATCGCCTCATCAAATCTTATGTTCCAACTTCGGGAAGCTTGTTTCAATCCATAAATGGACCTAAGCAACTTGCACACCTTATCTGGGTTATCCTTGGACACGAATCCCTCAGGTTGTATCATATACACCTCCTCATCGAGGTTACCATTGAGGAATGTGGTTTTGACGTCCATCTGCTAGATCTCATAATCATAGTGTGCTGCAATAGCCAATAGAATTCGAATAGATTTTAGCATGGCTACAGGTGAGAAAGTTTCGTCATAGTCAACACCTTGCCTTTAACGATACCCCTTAGCCACTAGCCTTGCTTTATAGGTCTATACCTGTCCATTTACTCCAATCTTCTTTTTGAAGATCCACTTGTAGCCAATGGGTATAATACCCTCGAGTGCATCAACTAGGTTCCAAACCTTGTTGGAGTATATGGAATCCATTTCTAAATTCATGACTTCTTGCCATTTCCCAGAGTCTATGCTCATAATAGCCTCCTCGTAGGTCTGAGGATCAATATCCTCAACATCCTCTCTTCTGATATGTCCTACATATCTCTCAGGAGGATGGGATACTCTATCTGACCTACGTAAAGTTAGAACTTGTGTGTTAGGTATCTGAACAGATTCTGGAATGGTGCTTGAGCTAGGTTCTCCAACCTCGCTCAACTCTATCATGCTCCCACTGTCTCCACCAAGAATGTGTTCCTTCTCAAGGAACACTGCTCTCTTGGCTATAAAGACTTTTCAGTCCTCAGGGTGATAGAAATAATACCCACAAGTTTCTTTGAGGTATCCTACGAACTTACACCATTCCGTCCTAGATTCTAACTTGTAAGGGTTGTGTCTCTTAACATGGGCAGGGCAGCCCCAAATCTTAACAACTTTAAGATTGGGCTTCTTCCCATTCTATATCTCATATGGAGTAGACATCACTGATTTAGTTGGAATTCTGTTCAGAAAGTAAGCTGCGGTTTCTAGGGCATATCCCCAGAATGAGATGGGTAGGTCGGCAAAACACATCATAGAACGAACCATATCTAATAGTGTGCGATTCCTCCTTTCTGATACACCATTAAGCTGTGGTGTATAAGGAGATGTCCATTGGGATAAGATCCCATAGTCTTTGAGAAACTGGGTGAACTGTATACTCAAGTACTCACCTCCTCGATCTGATCAAATGGTTTTAATATTCTTTCCTATCTGGTTCTCCACTTCTCATTTCCTTTTAGACTCACTTACACTCATGATATGTGGAGCTATATCTAGCATAAATAAACTATTATGCACTGTGATGGAAATCATCAATTTAGCAACCATACACCCCGATAGCTAAAGTGCTATGATACATATGGAATGCAAATTGACACCCTCCAACAAATTGAAATAAGGCGGATCATTCAAGAATGAAGTAAGGAAAACTATTCTAATTACTTATCAATAGAAAATTGATAAAATAACTAGAATAGCACTTTGAATTCCCTTAAAATGTCACAAACTAACAAGTCTGATAAGTCAAAGGAAAAGCAAAGATTTGGTTTGAACGCCACAAGCAGAAAAGCATGATAAGTTCTAAAGTTCATGCAAGAACTTAAAAACAAAACACTCACCGATGTTGAAGAATTGTTATACTTCCCAAATTGTCTGTCTTACATTGAGAGTCAGCCTCATTTATATAGTATGAGGATAGTACAAAGGGAATGAATGCATTAAATAACATTCATATTCCTAATTCATGAATTTTGGTAAATATAGTTGAATAGACTTTTATTCTTCAAGATGAGGTCTTCAAATTTGTCCTTCTCTCTTCATGATCATGTTGATCATTTTAGGCTCTTCTTGCAACCATAGAATCTTGACTGAGTCTTGACTAGCTTGATCCTTCCAAATGCTTTCCAATAAACAAGTTAAAGCTTCTTTCATCCTCTTAACTTTAGCTCTTGTTATTGGTCCTCCATGAATAGTTAAAGGGTCTTTAATCGAATTATGATCAACTTGCTGGTTTATATCATTGTTAGGACTCTAGCTATGAGAGTCCTAATTTAGTTTCATTGATAAGGGCATTCATGTAAATCCTATCTAGCCGACCCCTATTAAAGAGGTGAAGAGGCCGGCTAGGTTAGGGTTAGGTTGTTTCTTAGGAAAGGAGTCCTATTATAAGTAGGAGTTCTATTAGGAAAAGAGTCCTATTAGAAGTAGAAGTCCTATTAGGAAAGGAGTCCTATTATAAGTAAGAGTTTTATTAGGAAAAGAGTCCTATTAGAAGTAGAAGTCCTATTAGGAAGAGAGTCCTATTAGAAGTAGAAGTCCTATTAGGAAGAGAGTCCTATTAGAAGTAGAAGTCCTATTAGGAAGAGAGTCCTATTAGAAGTAGAAGTCCTACTAGAGAAGGAGTCCTAATTAGAAGTTGGTTAGAAGTAGGAGTCTTAAGTAAGAGTCCTATTAGGAGTTGGGGCTTAGAAGCCCTATAAATAGCCATGTATTCATCCTCTTTTAATCAATGAATAGATCAATATTTTGTAGCCTTTGTGCAGCAACTTGAAGGAAGGAACCCCTATAGAGTTCCAAGGAGGCCGATCCCCTATAGAGATCAACCCCAAGCTTAGAATCCGCGGAGGGTTCTAACAATCATTTCCCCTTTCTTGGAAAGGATTCGTCCTCGAATCATAGCCTCCATCACCTACATCAAACAAAGATAAATCAGAAACATTAAATGTTGCATTAATGTTACCATACTCACTTGGTAGTTCCAGCTTGTATGCATTGTCATTGATTTTTTGAAGGACTTGAAATGGACCATCTCCTCTTGGCATTAGTTTAGACTTCCTATGACTAGGAAATCTTTCTTTCCTTAAGTGTACCTAAACCCAATCACCAGGTTCAAATACTACTTGCTTTTGGCCTTTGTTGTGTTGTCTCTCATATTGTAGAGTTTTCTTTTCAATTTGTCTCTGGACTTTTTCATGCAATGCTTTGACAAAATTAGCTTTTTGCTTACCATCCAAATTGGCCTTTTCCAATGGTAAAGGTAGCAAATCCATAGGAGTTAATGGATTGAACCCATATATAACTTAAAATGGGGAATGATTTGTTGTAGCATGCACACTTCTATTATAAGCAAACTCCACATGTGACAAACATTCCTCCCAATTTTTCAAATTCTTTTGAATTATAGCCCTCAAAAGTGTTGATAAAGTTCGATTTACCACCTCTGTTTGTCCATCTGTTTGTGGATGACAAATAGTTGAATATAATAATCTTGTACC
This sequence comes from Musa beccarii, assembly GCA_024322285.1. Taxonomy (NCBI): domain Eukaryota; kingdom Viridiplantae; phylum Streptophyta; class Magnoliopsida; order Zingiberales; family Musaceae; genus Musa; species Musa beccarii. Next base: position 59,232,544 of record CM044398.1, read on the forward strand.
CAACTTACTCCAAAGTGTTTTCCAAAAGTGGCTAAGGAACTTTATCTCTATCACTCACAATTGTCCTCGGGATGCCATGTAACCTCACAATTTCTTTGAAAAACAACCCAGCAACATATGTTGCATCATCTGTTTTATGGCAAGGAATGAAATGTGCCATCTTGCTAAACCTATCAACAACAACAAAAATAGAATCTCTCCCTCCTTTTGACCTAGGTAAATCTAAGACAAAGTCCATGGATATATCAGCCCAAGGTTCACTAACTATAGGAAGGGGTATATACAACCCATGAGGCATTACTTTAGATTTAGCTTGTTTACAAGTGATGCATTTCTCACACAATCTTTTAACATCCCTTTTCATGCATGGCCAAAAAAAATGATCTATTAACACATCTAAAGTTTTTCTAACTCCAAAATGTCCCATTAAACCTCCACTATGTGCTTCTCTTATAAGCAATTCTCTCATTGAACATTGAGGAACACAGCTTATTTTCTTTGAAAAGAAAACCATCATGTCTAAAGAATTTATCAAAACCCCCTTTCTCACATGCCTCATAAACATTAGCAAAATTATAGTCAGAATTATATAAATCTTTAATGTATTCAAAACCCAATAATTTTGCATCAAGTTTAGATATCAGAGCATACCTTCTAGAGAGAGCATCAGCGATCACATTTTCCTTACCATGTTTGTACTTGATGTATGGAAAAGATTCAATAAACTCCACCCATTTTGCATACCTACGACTTAGCTTTCCTTGTCCTTTGAGATATTTCAAAGACTCATGATCGGTGTGTATAATGAATTCCTTATACCAAAGATAGTGCTGCCATGTCTCTAACATTTTTACCGGAGCATAAAATTCCTTATCATATGTCGGGTAGTTAAGACTTGCTCCACTTAGCTTCTCACTAAAGAATGCAATGGGTCGACCCTTTTGCATTAAGACTCCTCCAATACCTATTCCACTCGCATCACACTCAATCTCAAAAGTTTTAGCAAAGTTAGGTAAAGCAAGCAAAGGTGCTGAACTGAGTTTGTCTTTAAGTAAGTTAAAAGCATCATCTTGTTGTTTACCCCATCTGAATCCAATATTCTTTTTGATGCATTCAGTTAATGGTGCAACAATGGTAGAAAAATCTTTAATAAATCTTCTATAAAAGCTAGCAAGACCATAAAAACTTCTAACATCACTAACACTAGTGGGTTTTGGCCACTCTTTAATTACTTTTACTTTTTCTTGATCAACATGTATTCCTTTATTGTTTACAATATATCCAAGAAAAGTAATTTCATTAGTGCAAAAAGTGCATTTCTATAGATTAGCATATAACTTTTCTTTTCTAAGCACATCAAAAATAGCTTTTAAATGTGTTACATGCTCATCTAAACTTTTGCTATACACAAGTATATCATCAAAATAAACCACTACAAACTTTCCAATGTAAGCATGCAAAATATGGTTCATCAATCTCATAAAAGTGCTAAGTGCGTTAGTTAGGCCAAAAGACATCACTAACCATTCATATAAACCATGTTTAGTTTTGAAAGCAGTTTTCCATTCATCACCCTCATGCATTCTTATTTGATGATATCCAGATTTCAAATTAATTTTTGAAAATAGACAAGAACCATGCAATTCATCTAACATGTCATCTAGCCTAGGAATAGGATGTCGATACTTTACCATGATTTTATTGATGGCTCTGTAATCAACACACATTCTCCAAGATCCATCCGTTTTAGGCACCAAAAGAACAAGAACTGCACATGGACTCATGCTTTCTCGCACATACCCCTTTTCCATAAGCTCACTGACTTGCTTTTGGATTTCCTTGGTCTCTTCTGGGTTGCATCTATATGCTGGCCTATTTGGTATGCTTGCACCTGGAATGAAATCAATTTGATGCTCAATTCCTCTAATTGGTGGCAAACCATTGGGAACTTCTTCGAGAAAGATATCCTCATTTTCCTGCAAAAGATCAACAATAACACTAGGTAAACTTTTATCAATTTTGTTAAAAGAAATCAAAATGTCCTTGTACATAAGTACAAGTAAGGGCTGCCTCATGGTTAAGGCCTTTTTGACATCACTCATTTTGACATAAACACTCATTTTTCTTTCACTCAAGCCTTTCTTGTTTTCTCTCCCCTTTTGTTTCCCAATACTCTTATTTTTATCACTCATCTCATCTTTTTCTTTTCTCTCTTTCTTGCTCCCTCCCAAAAGTTTTGGTTAATGAAGACTTAAGCTCCTCATATTGTTGTTTTATGCGCATCTGGTCTTCAAGAATTGTCTTCGGAGGCAATGGTCCAAGCTGATATTTCTGTCCATCTATAATCAAGGAATAACGGTTCTTGAACCCATCATGTATTACCCTACAATCATATTGCCATGGTCTCCCCAACAATATGTGACCAGCATACATAGGTACCACATCACACCAAACTTCATCCTTATATCTACCAATTGAAAAATGAACTAACACTTATTGAATTACCTTTATTATACCACCATCATTTAACCATTGCAACTTGTAAGGTTTTGGATATTTGATAGTAGGCAATTTCAGTTCTCCACGAGCAAGGTACTTGCCACATTGGTACAACTTCCGCTATCAACAATCACATTGCATAACTTGTTAGCAATCAAACAATGAGTATGAAATAGATTTTCACGTTGTTCACCATGTTCATTATTTTTACTTTGCAAACTAAGTGTGCATTGAATAACCAAAATTTCACCTTTAGCATACTCTACATCACTAACATCCTGTGGAATGTCATCATCATCCTCTCTTTCACTTTCAGATTCTATATTCCCATCTCTTATAATCATAACTCTCTTATTAGGACATTCACGTGCTATATGTCCATAGCCAAGGCACTTAAAATACGTAATACCTCTACTTTGATTAGGTTGATTCTCACTTTTACCCTTGTTGCTAAATTCATTTTTGCCTTTAATTCCATCAATTTTAGGCTTAACAATGGGTTTATCATTCTTTTTACTCCAATTCGGTTTCTAAGATGAAGAAGAATCCGAATAAGGTTTTGAATCATACCTTGTGCCTTTTCTTTTGAGTTGTCTCTCAATCTTCATGGCCATATTCACCATATCCTCAATCTCCACATAATGCTACAACTTCACAAGATCAGTAATGTTCTTGTTTAATCCACTCAGGAATCGAGCCATTGTAGCCTCACGGTCTTCCTCCACATTAGCCCTTATCATGGCTATTTCCATTTCCTTGTGATATTCATCAACACTCATGGAACCTTATGTCAAAGTTTACAGTCGTTGATACAAATCCCGTTAGTAATGACTTGGGACGAATCTCCTCCTCATGATTTGTTTCATCTCCAACCAAGTCTCTACGGGCCTTTCACCATTTCTACGCTTGTCTTTACATAATTGATCCCACCAAATTATAGCATAATCACAAAATTCAACAGCAACTAATTTTACCTTTTTCTCTTCGGAGTAATTATGACATTCAAAGATCAGCTCCACTTTTTGTTTCCACTCCAAATAAGAATCTAGATTATTCTTTCCTTAAAAAGAAGAAATTTTCATTTTGATGCTGCCTATGTTTCTATCCACACTATCAAAATGTTCTCTCCTAGTTTGTCTCCTAGAATTAACATCTTGACCAATTAGAGTGACTTGGTCATCGTCGATGTCATCTCTACCATCATATTCATCATGGACGAAGGCTGGTTGTCTCCTGCGCCGTGGTTCACTTTGCAATCTATTAATTGCATCATCATGCTTTTTTAGATGATCTCTTACATCTCCTATCACTTTGAACATTCGTTCAAATTGTTGTTGCATTGCTTGAAGCAAAAGATCATTTGATGAAGAACTCACTTTTTTATCTTTAGACATGTTTGCAAACCTGAAAGACAAAGTTAGAATAGCCTCACCAACACTCCCTCACATGTTTTACTCAAGATTTGATTTACTCTACTCGTGTTTTCACACAATATTTGGCTTTTCTCGATATTAATCTAACCACTTTTGCCTTTTATCTCTCTTGTTTTGTTCTTTGAGTTCTTAGATTAACTAAAAAAACTTAAACAAACAATTCAGATTATGGCAATTCAAGGGTATTGAAATTGGACATAAAAGCAAATATAATGTAAGCCAATTTAAAGGAGTGTATGATGCACTTCAATCATAAGCAAAGATTTGAATTCAAGTATTTTTAGAATGAAAAAAAATTCCAAACCTGAAACAAGAATTCAAAATAATGAAGATAGAATTCTGCAATTTGCACGAAGTCCCTGAATTCATAAATTTTTTTTTAAAATTTTGATCTCTTTCTTTCTTTCTTTTTTTCTTTCCTTTTTTTTTACCTTTGATCTTCTCCCCTCTCTCTCTCTTTTTTCTTTGATCTTTGATTTCCTCTCCTCTTTTTTTTTACTTTTGATTTTCTCTCTTTTTTTTAAACTTTCTGCTCTCTTTCTTTTTTTGACAATAAAGTGAGGGGAAAAAAATGAAAAACAAACAGTAATAGCACAAGAAACACAACAATAAAGAGGAAGGAAGAATAGCAATTATGGATATCGTGATAAAAGAAGAATAAGAGAATAGGGAAAAGCTAAAAGATAATAAATAAATGAATAAGCAAACCTCAAACATGAGCCGTACTCTGATGCCAAATGATGGAAATCATCAATTTAGCAACCATACACCCCAATAGCTAAAGAGCTATGATACATATAGAATGCAAATTGACACCCTCTAACAAATTGAAATAAGGCGGATCGTTCAAGAATGAAGTAAGGGAAACTATTCTAATTACTTATCAATAAAAAATTGATAAAATAACTAGAATAACACTTTGAATTCCCTTAAGACGCCACAAACTAATAAGTCTGATAAGTCAAAGGAAAAGCAAAGATTTGGTTTGAATGCCACAAGCAAAAAGCCTGATAAGTTCTAAAGTTCATGCAAGAACTTAAAAACAAAACACTCACCAGTGTTGAAGAATTGTTATACTTCCCAAATTGTCTGTCTTACACTAAGAGTCAGCCTCATTTATATAGTATGATGATAATACAAAGGAAATGAATGCATTAAATAACATTCATATTCCTAATTCATGAATTTTGGTAAACATAGCTGAATAGACTTTTATTCTTCAAGATGAGGTCTTCAAATTTATCCTTCTCTCTTCATGATCATGTTGATCATTTTAGGCTCTTCTTGCAACCATCGAATCTTAACTGAGTCTTGACTAGCTTGATCCTTCCAAATGTTTTCCAATAAATAAGTTAAAGCTTCTTTTATCCTCTTAGCTTTAGCTCTCATCATTGGTCCTCCATGAATAGTTAAAGGGTCTTTAATCGAATTATGATCAACTTACTGGTTTATATCACACTATTCCTCTCGTAATGATCTCATCATCTAATATTATTGAACAACCATTGTTCTCAAAAACTAATTTATATCTAATAACTGTCAAACATGAAATGAAAATAATATTTTTGATAATAGAAGGAATATAATAGCATGCATCTAATGCAACAATAGCTCCATCAGGCAGATGTAAGGTAACCTTGCCAACAGCCAATGCAGCAACCTTTTCACTATTACCTATCTTAAGGTCCATCTCACCTCTATTCAATCTCCTAGGTTCTACCAGAACCTATAACGAATTGCAAATATGATAAGCACTCCCGGTATCTAATACCCATGTGTTATCATAAGATTTTGACAAATTGTCACGGACAAAATTGTAAACGGCTTGTTCGGTGTAATGCTTGTGCTTGTTCGTGTCCCTTTTGGTTGGTTGTAATTTGTAAAGCTTGTAAAGGGCTTGTCAAAGGCAAAATGCCCCATTTGAGCGAGTTTGGTAGCCATTGTAGGCTTGTACATAATGTTTGCGTCGAGTGCATACTTGTACTAGAATTCGGTCTGTAGTGGACCAATTTTATACCTTTGTTGTGCAACCGTTCTGAGCTTGTAATATCCATGGTTGGAATGTGCATCGGTTATAAAGTGTTTGCTAAAAGAGTGGCTTGCGGATCCCGTGTGAAGCGTTTTCTCTGTCCCGTCTTCTCTTTCGTTGGTCCTAAGGGATTGTAGTAGATTTCGGGGAGGCTGACCTTTGCGGTGATACGCATTGGTGCCGCACGGCTTAGGCAAAACCAGCTAAGTCCGTAACAGATGGTATCAGAGCGGGACAAGCCCACTTACAAACACTTAGCATGCAAACGTGGGGGACCTAGCGAGGCACCACGAGTACAACAAGCTAAGAAGAATTGCGGAGCGCACAAAGGTCGGGATGGCCGAGTTTGAGCAGTGGCTCGACGTTAACACCCAACCTTGATGGTGCTCGAGACAAGCGGAGTGCTTGGCAAAGGATGAGACCGGGCAAGGTGGAGTGGGTTGTTCAACGATCGAAAGAGTTGTAAACTCAAGGAATTCGATACTCATGCGTAGCCTTGCATGCGGACGATGGATTGTTCGCGGTCATCCCAAGGCGACCGAAGGTCGGCGCCATGGAGCATTAAAACTTTCTCTTCGTCATATGCAGGATACTTTCGTAAGAGGCTGAAGTGTGCAGCAGGTTCAGCATTTTGCTAGACCTAGAGGGGTGCAGTGCGAGCTGTATTGGTGAAGTGTCATAATCTAGCAAATGCATTTGCAAAGGCAGAATTGGGCACAGTTTGTTCAGCAGAGGCGAAGTAGTCCAAGAGGATGGTGGTCTCCAAAACTTCCAAAGGGAAGGATGCGAAGAGCGAAGTTGCTCCAACGGGATAGATATCCAGGAGGGATAAGTCCCGGTTCTGTAGAGGTAGAGTTATGCGCAATGAACCGTACTAGTCGAGGAGTACCTCAAGACGAAGCTTGATGGATCGAGTGAGCGGTCAAGAGTCATTGCATGATCTCGCAAGTGGTGATGCGTTGGTGGACGCATAGTGAGATCAAGTGGGGGAGCAACCCAGGCAACACAAAGTGAAGGCACACTTAGAGCCGATAGCGAGATCGGACTCAACAGAGGGCTAACCCGTGGAATGGTTGGCGTGAGGGCCACCATTAACACAATGCAAATCGAGAAGCAAAGCAACTTGGGGGTAACTTGGTGAAGTACCCAAGCCGCATGAAGGGAGTTGGTTTAGAAGATGGAATGTGGAGCGGAGGCTTGGAGCTTTCCTTAGACAGAGGTCAAGGACATGGACTCTTGCAGAGACAGGAATCGGATCATGTCGTTCCATGGGTTTCATATTCAGATGGAGCCGACTCATCTTGCATGGTGCCAAAGACAAAGGGAGCTTTGAGGCACATGCACTTTATCTCGATGAAGCATTTGGTGGAGATTCTAAGGCGACGCAGTTTGTTGAGGCAAAGTTGGTGTCAAAAGGCCTTAGCACGGGGCAAGAGGATGCAGAGATAGCTACTCTTGAAGAATATGCCACAGTGTTGCTATTCGAGTTGCCATGATGAAAGCGGTGCGCAGCGGAGATTGTGCTGGTAGGGGCAGAGTCCCAGGATCCAGGCAATGGTGCACCTATTTCAGCGAAGTCAGGGGACTTCAGAGGAGCTGCTAGGCGATGGACTGTCCTAGAGCTAGGCTTCGTCCGAGTGTGACCCGAGAGTGGGTGGACGAAGGTTGATTGCCAAAGGAGCGAACAAAATCGAAGCTGGCGAAGGCCCTACGATGTGTTGGCGGAGTCCACACATGGAGATATCGCAGTTCGAGTTCATACCACAGGGATCAGAATGCAAGGAGATGTCACCAGGCGATGACATGATGCAGCGGATCATGGTGGAATGGTTCGTGGCAAGACCACACACACGGTGAGTCCCATGGGGGGACTAGATCATGCAGAGGTATGATCGGGAGCGCGACTAGGAGCTCCAAGTTGGTGAACAACACGACGGTAAGAAGAGCTATGGATTCAAGCAGTGAATGCCATGGTACCGCAGAGGCGGGTCTTCCGTGCGTGCACCGAATGTTGCATTGAATGGAAGCCTTGGACATCAGCTTATGGGGGCTGTGCCTTATCGAGGAAGAAGTTCAGATGCAAGTACCAGGGAGTCCCACAGGGGGATTGGATCATACAGAGGTATGATCGGAGCTGCTGAAGAGTGGAACTACTTGAGCTCACATTCGCTAAGGAGCCCGGCAAGTCAGAGGACAAGGCCGAGTAAGCGAACATTGCAGCCAATGAAGCTAAGGAGAATAGAAATGGTGCAAGTCCTGCAACATGAGTGGCGGTGGCCATACATGGGAGTTGTAGTCTGTCTTTCCAGCGACCAAGTGGAGCGCCAGAGAACACATAGGTGTTGAAGCAGGTGGTCGAAATATGGCGAGGAAGCAATGACGAGTCCAAGAGGGACTCAGCTACCCAAGATCAATCATCGGTTAGATTGAAGGTGAACTCAAAGGAGTGTCATAATGCCACAGAGGCAGATCTACCGATCACGAAGAAGGGATGCAGATGCGAGACAACGGATAGTAGTGCCATGGGCGTCGCAGTGCCATGGTACCGCTGAGGCGGGACTTCCGGGGAGTCATCAATCCCTTGCTCTCATAGAGGGAGAGCGCTTGGTCGTGATATGGGCAGTGGAGGAGGAGAATGCTTTGGCAAACTCCATGTACCAAGACAAGGCTGAAGGGCAGAAGCCAGGGAACTTCGTAAGACCAGTGTCAATAGACTTTCCATCAAGATAGCCATGAGTGAAGGACTTCGGGTCGATGCAAGAGTGCATGACCAAGGATCGGAGTAGGCAGTATGCGGTGCTGTACCTTTGCTACTCAGAGGAGTCGACGACAGAAATGATGGAGAAGGCGGTACAATCCCAAAGGCGACCAAATCTTACCGGAGACTTACTCCAAGTTGGAGTGATAACTTCTTGCATTCCAGAAGTTCAATGGCAATGAGAAGGTGAATCATAGTAGCTAACTCAGCGCAAGGATTGCAAACACTTCAAGTGCTTCGGAAGTGTGAGCTAAGAGTAGGCGAAGTCTAGTAACCAGCTCGATGCACGAAGTACAAACTCGAGGAGGCGGGCGAAGACAAGTAACCTTTGCCTTCTCAACTCTCAAGAGAATGGGTGAAACCGAGTACCCCAGCTCTCTTAGTTATCCAGCAGAGGAGCTCTGCACAAATTTGAAGACCCTTCGAAGTAACTAATGGAAGACAACAGTTGTCAAGCCCTCACCAACGGTGATCAGTGCTACTGAGAGTAGACTGTCTACTTCATTTCCCAACTGAATACCAATCGAAAGCGGAAGTGATGCGAGCCTACTTGGGCAAGACAACTAAGTGGAAGAAGATTCGATGGGCAAATTTTACGGAGGAAGGACCTGAAAACTTTAAAGGTTGCGAGGCGATGCTCATTAAAGCTCCAACAAGCATCTATCCAGTTCAAGAGACAAGAAGAATTTGAAGACTGGCGCATATCAAAGATGGTCTTTTTCCTTCATCAGATGAATCCGCAAGACTCAGCAAGGATCAGCACAACTTCGCCGACCCCACACCAGAGTCAGAGTTATTGGCGAGTTGAAGCAGCATGACGGATTAAAGTTCGACGACTCAACAACAACAAGCGGAGAACAATTGGGAGTCAAAGGGGCGCATCGCAGCAGGAGCAGAAGATCGAAGATCCAACAAAGAAAAGAAGTTGCAGCGTCAGCAAAGGCTTCAACGAGGACGTCGAAGGAATAAGTGGGGGAGAATGTCACGGACAAAATTGTAAACGGCTTGTTCGGTGTAATGCTTGTGCTTGTCCGTGTCCCTTTTGGTTGGTTGTAATTTGTAAAGCTTGTAAAGGGCTTGTCAAAGGCAAAATGCCCCATTTGAGCGAGTTTGGTAGCCATTGTAGGCTTGTACATAATGTTTGCGTCGAGTGCATACTTGTACTAGAATTCGGTCTGTAGTGGACCAATTTTATACCTTTGTTGTGCAACCGTTCTGAGCTTGTAATATCTATGGTTGGAATGTGCATCGGTTATAAAGTGTTTGCTAAAAGAGTGGCTTGCGGATCCCGTGTGAAGTGTTTTCTCTGTCCCGTCTTCTCTTTCGTTGGTCCTAAGGGATTATAGGAGATTTCGAGGAGGCTGACCTTTACGGTGATACGCATTGGTGCCGCACGGCTTAGGCAAAACCAGCTAAGTCCGTGACAAAATAGAGACTGATCATGAATGTACCTAAAACTTCTCCAAGCTTCTGTTTTGCCCTTTCTACAAGGTACTCTTTGTAGTTCCTCTTCCAATGCCCATCTTTGCCGTAGTGGAAGCACTGGCCTTTGTCCTTTGTTCGGTCTTTCTTGGCAACCTTTGCCTTACCCATTTTGCCCTTGCCCTTGCCCTTCTTAAGGGTCTTCTCAGTCTTCCTTTTCTTTCTGGTCTCACCAGTATAGAGAACCTGCTTCTCTTTCTTGAAGGTGCTCTCTGCTTCTCTCAACATATTGAGGAGCTCTGGGATGGTCACCTCAAGTTTATTTATATTAAAATTTATTATGAACTGAGGAAAAGAATCTGGTAGGGACTGAAGTATAAGATCCACACACAGGTTATCCTCTAGGACCATTCCTAGACTTGTGAGTTTATCGATCCACTCAATCATCTTAAGGACATGGTTCTGAACCGGTGTCCCCTCAGTCATCTTAGCACAGAAAAGACTCTTTGATATCTCATATCGCTGAGTTCTTCCCTGTTCCTCAAACAGTTTGTGAAGATGTAGGCGTATGGAATTAGCATCCATATTTTCATATTGTCTCTGTAACTCAGTAGTCATTGAGGCCAACATATAACACCGAGCAAGAGTGGAATCATCTAAGTACTTCACATAACGAGTGATCTTATCCTCGCTTGCCCCTTCGTCGGGCGTAGGGATCACTCTATCAAGGACATACGTGATTTCCTCCGTCATGAGAACAATTCTCAGATTACGAAGCCAATCCGTATAATTTGGACCAATGAGGTGGTTGGCATCAAGTATGCCACGTAAAGGATTTGAAAACGATATTTTTCTGAAATAAAAGATGTAGCAGAAATAAATAACATGCAGACTTTGCAAAAATTTAAATAATTAAGATAAGGACTTTTATCTTAATGTATTCCCACTAATTTTTCGTGAGACACACAACACCCTCTGGTATGTGAATCGGAGACCCCCGACGGATCTTTAGTGGGGATCAGGATCCAATCGGCATCTTAACGTAACCTCGAGGGACTCGACTAATCACATTAAGCCCGTAAAGGTAGGCAACTCTTGCCAATCACAACTCTTTGTGATTCCCGTCCTGTTCGGCCTGCGAACCACCATGACCTCGAGGGACTCGACCAACCATGATGTTCGGTTAAGTCATTGACATTGTTACCAGATGAGTTTGATTAGGTGATATACTCTTGAGGGACTCGACCAAGCATACCATATCCTCAGGTCACCTCTGACATCTCTATGTTGTAGATAAGATGGCCAGATGCGATATAGGTGAGTCTTGAGGGACTCGACCAACTCAACCTACACTGGGAATCGGCTCCTAGCTATAACGATGGAAGGCCATGTGGGTCAATCTAATTACCTCACGTTTATCGACTTAATATTATTAATAGAGGGGATTTTGGTTTGGTCTCCTAATATAATGTGTCACACACATACTTATTTAATATATGTATCTACATCGCATGCAAATATATATATACAAATCTAGTAGGTGTATATCTAATCACACATCACATGAGCAATCACACCAGATGATCATGAACCACATCCTAATGTGATCAGGCCCGAGCCAACGGGCCTAATCACTCACATCAAGATCTATGTGTACTTTGGCGTATCTCTATGCCCTATGATCGTCCATCTCGCTTCGTCAGATCCGTCAGCATCTCAACACATCTTTATGCCTCGGATCATCCGTCTCAGCCTCGTGAGTCACGCTATCACTACGCCTCCTCATGTAATTATAACATAATTACAAGCACGCAGGCCCGACAATAAACGAGAAAAATAGAGGCTCGCAGGCTCCAATAATAATAATCACATGTACACAAATCACATCATAAGTCCATGATCATCTATCCACATCATACATCACATGTATATGTTACTTTATAGGACTACTAGATAAAAGAATAATAGTTAATTAAACTATTTAATTAACATATTCAATTTTCTAAAATTAGGGACATAAAAGAAATTTCTGAATTCCTAGGGGTATTTTGGTAATTCTATCAAAAGGGTATTTTGGTAATTCTATAAAAAGGGGCAGAATCTGGAATTTCTGAAATTTTGAAGGGCAAAACTATCTTTTGCCCAAAACCCTAATACCTTTCCCTTCTGCAGAGTTACGGCCGCCGCCACCCTACCGACGGCGGCCACTACGGTCGAGAGTGCCGCCCTTGCTCATGCAAGCGCGGCTTGCTGAGTGCAGTGGTCTGTCTGCGGCGGCGCCACTTGCTGGTGCGCCCACATCTCTGAGTAGATCACCCGCATGCAGCAGTGCCCCTTGGCCGGGCTGCGGCAGCGCGCTGCCCTTCTCGCGGTGGCCATAAGGCGCGCTGCCCCTTCCGCGTGGGGAGGGAGGCGGCGCCGCCGTTGCCCCGAGGGCGCAGCGCCCGCCTCAAGCGCCTCTGCGGCGCTGGCTTGTGGGCACGGGCGCCTAGCGCCAATGCCTCTACGGCGCTGGCCTATGGGCGCCAGCGCCTCTACGGTGCTAGCCCACGGGCGCAGTGCCCGTCGACGCCCCTAGGGCGTGGCCTTGGTGCCACTGCCCCACGGGCATAGCGCCGGCAGGCGCTGCCCTGCTAGCAGCCCGTAGGCCGCCGGCACAACGCTGGCGCTGCCCTACAAGCAGCCCGCCGACTACTACTTGTGCAGGTAGCAAGGCTGCAAGCAGCCTTGCGGTTGTTGCACGAGCGGGCAGCAACAGTTAGTGCCCTTTCTCACTATTCGCGTCAACGATTTTTACGTCAAAAGCAGATCTAAAACACAACACATGCAGTTTAAGATCCGATCTTCGCACGAACAACCTGGCTCTGATATCACTGTTGTGAAATCCACAAGGGGAGCGACATCACATGCGCAGCGGAAGAACAAAAACAAAACACCCCATATTTCCCATAGAAAATTTCTGTCGTCGTGCGAAGATCGGTGCATCAAAAATAAATCCACAAAACTGCACGTGCAAAAGAAAGTACCTAGGGAGATCGTATATTCCTGAATTCCTGCAGATCTGTGGGAAAGGATGAAGGAGGTCAAGCGTCCTCCTCTCTAGCGGTATCCACACAGTAGGAATTACAACGATGCACCTCTCTCTCTGGTGAGAGGAGAACAGGAGGTGGCTACCAAAAACCCTCAGCTTATAGATCTTTAGTTCCCTCCTATTTATAGAGGCCCCCTTAAAACCCTAATGGATCTTTTGCCCTATTGGGTATTGGATCTCTATCTAATTACCCAAGCCTCTTAGATTAGTGGGTTTCTACCCAATAATCTCTTATTAGTAATTATTGGATCTTATCTCAGGATCCAATAATTCAGGGGCTTAATGGATATCCAATAAGATAGGGGGTTCAACGAATATCTCATATCCGAACCTTTACTTGTTGCAATACCTACCATATGTGTGTGACCCTCTAGGCCCAATATCGAGCTGGCCGTGAGTTATACTTGTCAGAACTCCTTCTGACATAGTGAATTATTATCTCTATAATAATTCACTCAACTCATCGATTGCGGATGTACCAGGCCACTACGCCGCGGCCTCCAGACGACACAGGGGAATCCAATCCTTTGGACATATCTGTCCTCAGTTATCATGTATCTATAATCTCTCATCCATCTAGTATCCTAGAGACCCTATACCGGGCATGGTGCTGTCAGGCCCACACGGTCTCTCCTCGAGTCTTGCTCTTGTCAGATTCTCCCGGAGAACCCTTTCTCTCTCAATCCGAATAACCTTGGCCAAGGATTTGTTCAAGTAAGAACACATGGGATATTCCTCTTATGATACCAAGAGCGGATAATCCTCTATTGACACTCAATAGCCCTCGTAAGGTTGGCTACCACTCCCAATGATCGGTTGTACTATATATGAAATTTTCCAAACCTATAAGTCCGGTATCAAAGAGTGGAGTACTCATACAGGACATCCTTGGTGTCTCAAGTCTAAGGACCAGATATACTACTGGGACTACAGAATCGCTGTCTAACATGAGGTATCAATAACCATCCAGTATTCCGTAGGCGGATCAATCAGTGAACTCATTCTCTAATGAGCACCTGCACTGTACCCTTAGTGTCCCCACACGAGTAACTATGAGACCAGCCACCTCCATCATATGAATGGGTATACAGCACACCAGTCTATCCGGTTATCTTGATGTCCTTCTCGAGTAACCTATGACCAGGATAATTTAGGGTCTGTGTTTAAAGGTGAATCTGTCTCATTATCATAATCTCATCATTATCCAATTCCCATTGCACAGATCCAAGGACATCACAATATACATCTAGATAATGTGAGATAATGCCAATAATCATAAGTAAAGAGATTGACATAGCGTGTTACAGGTGTAATCACTCATGTGATTGGCTTGTAGGGTACCTATAACTAGCACTTTGTTGGGTTAATTTTGGCAACCTTTGCCTTACCCCGTTTGCCCTTGCCCTTACCCTTCTCAAGGGTCTTCCCAGCCTTCCTTTTCTTTTTGGTCTCACCAATATAGAGAATTAATTTTTCTTTCTTGGTTGCGGGCTATGCAGCCCCACCTCACACAACGGCTGCCGCCTGCAATCGCCCCGCACACGTAGCAGCCGCTACCTTGCGTAGGAAGCGAGCAGCCGTCGATCTGCTACTACCTTGCATGCACCAATGGCCGTAACCCCTTGCAGCTGCTGCTTTGCGCATGCAGGTAGCTGCCGCCTCGCACTCCGATGGTCGCAACCATTGCGGCCATCTTGTCGCACGTGTAGGGGCTACTATCATGCGCACCACCTCTGGTCGATCCACTAGGTAGCAACAGTTGCTGCCTTTACCTCCTTCTTTTGCATCAACAAATTTGACACAGAAAGATCATTCTTCGGATCTAAAAACCACATCAAACGCAACAACAATACGTAAAACAATTCTACGTGATCAAACACAACACATATAGTTTTAAGCCAATCATCGCATGATGAACCTGGCTCTGATACCACTGCTAGGAAATCAGGAGATTCGACATCTCATCCACAGCAAAAAACAAAAATAAGACCAGATTTCCCATAGTTACATACTTGGCTGTCATGCGACGATTGGTGCGCAAAAATCATAAATCCGAAAAATCCGTATGTATCATGTCAGAGGTGTTACCTGGGGGGATCATATATCCCCAAAAATTTCAGATCCGATGTAGAGGATAAAAGAGTACTAGCATACTCCTCTCTAACGATAATCCACATAGTGGACGCAGCAACGACACTCCTCAGATCACTACGTGATCTCTCTCCACGTGCACCATAAGGCTATCGGAGACAAGGGGGAGGAGAGGAGGTTGAAGAGAATAGGAGGATGACTACCAAGAGCTCTCTGCCTATGAACTAGGAGGTTCTTCCTATTTATAGAGGTGGAGGAAGCTTATCCTTAATAGATCCTGTTTACACTAGATCTCTATCCAATTGGATCTTATTGGATCTTATCCATAGGATCCAATTTGATCTCATCTAATTGGATCTTATCTAATCATCTATTAGTAATTATTGGATCTCATCTGAGGATCCAATAATTCAGGGGCTTAATGGATATCCAATAAGATAGAGGCTCCAGTGGATATCTCATATCGAAACCTCTATTCGTTGCAATACCTACCATATGTGTGTGACCCTCTAGGCCCAATATCGAGCTGGCCGTGGGTCATACTTGTCAGAACTCATTCTGACTTAGTGAATTATTATCTCTATAATAATTCACTCAACTCATCACTTGCGGACGTACTAGGCCACTATGCTACAGCCCCCAGACGATACAGGGGAATCCGATCCTTTGGACCTTTCTATCCTTAGTTACTATGTATCTATAGTCCCTCATCCAACTAATATCCCAAAGGCCTTATATCGGGCATGGTGTTGTCAGGCCCATATGGTCTCTACTCAAGTCTTACTCTTGTCGGATTCTCTCAAAGAACTCTTTCTCTCTTAATCTGAAAAACCTTGGCCAAAGATTTGTTCGAGCAAGAATACATGGGATATTTCTCTCATAATACTGAGAGCGAATGATCCTCTATTGACACTTAATAGCCCTCGTAAGGTTGGCTACTGCTCTCAATAATCGACTGTAATAGACTTGAAACTTTCCAAACCTATAAGTCCGATATCAAAGAGTGGAGTACTCATTCAAGACGTCCTTAGTGTCTCAAGTCTAAGGACCAGATACACTACAGGGACTACGAAATCGCTGTCTGACATGAGGTATCAAATTCCATCCAACATTCCATAGGCAGATCAATCAGTGAACTCATTCCCCAATGAGCACCTGCACTGTACCCTTAGTGTCCCCACACGAGTAGCTATGAGACCAACCACCTCCATCATATGGATGGATATATAGCACACTAGTCTATCCGGTTATCTCGATGTCTCTCTCGAGTAACCTATGACCAGGATTATTTAGGGTCTGTGTTTAAAGGTGAATCGGTCTCATTATCGTGAACTCATCATGATCTGATTCTCATTGCACAGATCCAAGGACATTATAATACATGCAACACGCAAGATAAAGTGATAAAATGCCTAAAAATAAGCAAAGAGAAAGAGTGCATATCAAGTCACAATTGTCATCACTCATATGATTGGCTTGCAGGGCACATATGACTAGCAATCTTCCACTTGACCTAAAGGCAATCACCAATATGTATGATCCCCATCAGACCTCTGTGACACTCAAAGACAATTTGAGTCAATGGCTTTGTCAATGGATCTGCAATGTTATCTTCGGATAGAACTCTTTCCACTACTACATCTCTTCGGGCCACGATCTCTCTAATAAGCTAGAACCTCCTTAGAACACTTCTGGCGAGACTCTGGTTCCCTTATTTGAGTAATCACTTGTAGTTGTCGCAATCTAAGGGAATCAGATCTTCGTTGCTCGACATGATTCCCAAGTCTGTGATAAACTTCTTCATCCAGACTCCCTCCTTTGCTGCCTTTGCCACAACAATGTATTTCGCCTTTGTGGTCGAGTCAGCAATAGTGTCTTATTTGGAACTCTTCCAGCATACTGCTCCTCCATTCAGGGTGAACACATACCCTAAATTAGACTTTCTATTATCGACATCAAACTGGAAGCTCGAGTCCGTGTAGCCCTCAAACTTGAAACTACTACCTCCATATACCAGTAAAAGATCCTTAGTCCTTCTCAAGTACTCAAGGATATATTTTACTATTTTTCAGTGCTCCAAGCCTGGATCTGCTTGATACCTACTCGTGACACTCAAAGAATATGCTATATTAGGCCTAGTACATAGCATAGCATATATGATAGATCCTATCGCTGAGGCATATGGTGTTATATCTATGTGTGCCCTTTCTTTAGGAGTCTTTGGGGACATACTCCTAGAAAGTAATATTCCATGTCTCATTGATATTAAACCTCTCTTGTAATTTTTTATGCTAAACCTTTTGACAATGGTGTCTATGTACTTAGACTTGGACAAGCCAAGCATTCTTTTGGATCTATCTCTATAGATCCATATCTCTAATATGCAGGATGCTTCCCCTAAGTCCTTCATGGAGAAGTGCCTAGATGGCCAAGCCTTTATTGTAGAGAGCATTCCTACATCATTTTCAATGATCAAGATGCCATCCACATATAATACCATAAAGGTGATAGTGCTCCAACTTACCTTTCTGTACACACAAGGCTCATCTTCGTTCTTAACGAAGTCATAAGATCTAATCACCTCATTAAATCTTATATTCTAACTTCGGGAAGCTTACTTCAGTTCATAAATGGACCTAAGCAACCTACACACCTTATCTGGGTTATCCCTAGACACGAATCTCTCAAGCTATATCATATATACGTCCTCCTTGAGGTTGCCATTGAGGAATGTAATTTTGACATCCATCTACCAGATCTCATAATCATAGTGTGCTGTAATAGCCAATAGAATTTGAATGGATTTTAGCATGGCTACAGGTGAGAAAGTTTCATCACTTTGAAAATACCCCTTAGCCACTAGCCTTGCTTTATAGGTCTCTACCTTTCCATCTACTCCAATCTTCATTTTGAAGATCTACTTATAGCCAATGGGTACAAAACCCTTGGGTGCATTAACTAGGTTCCAAACCTTGTTGGAGTACATGGAATCCATTTCTGAATTCATGGCTTCTTGCCATTTCCCAGAGTCTATGCTCATAATAGCCTCCTCGTAGGTCTGAAGATCAATATCCTCAACATCCTCTCCTCTGATATGTCCCACATATCTCTCAGGAGGATGGGATACTCTATCAGACCTACGTAAAGTTGAAACTTGTGTGCTAGGTATCTGAACAGATTCTGGCTGTGGAATGGCTTGAGCTAGGTTCTCTAACCTCGCTTAACTCTCTCATGCTCCCACTGTCTCCACCAAGAATGTGTTCCTTCTCAAGGAACACTGCTCTCTTGGCTACAAAGACCTTTTGGTCCTCATGGTGATAGAAATAATACTCACAAGTTTCCTTGGGATATCCCAAGAACTTGCACCATTTCATCTTGGATTCCAACTTGTCAGGGTTGTGTCTCTTGACCTGGGCAGGATAGCCCCAAATCTTAATAATCTTAAGATTGGGCTTCTTCCCATTCCATATCTCATATGGAGTAAACATTACTGACTTAGTTAGAATTCTGTTTAGAAAGAAAGCTACGGTCTGTGTTGGGAAATCATAGGGGGCGACATCTCATGTGTAGCGGAAGAATAGAAAAATAAAAACCTTGGATTTCCATGAAAGGTTCCGTCGTCGTGCGAAAATCGGTGCATCAAAAACCAATCCACGAAAACTGCATATGTAAAAGAAAGTACCTAGGGAGATCGTATATCCCTAAATCTCTATAGATCTGTTGGAGAGGATGAAGAAGGTCAAGCGTCCTCCTCTCTAGCGGTAACCACACAGCAGGGACTGTAACGATGCTCCTCTCTTGAGAGAGGAGAATAGAAGGTGGCCACCAAAAAGAATCCCCAGCCTATGGGGCTTCGGTTCCCTCCTATTTATAGAGGCCCCCTGTAAACCCTAATGGATCTTGCCTCATTGGGTATTGGATCTCCATCCAATTACCTAAGCCTCTTGGATTAGTGGGTCTCAACCTGATAATCTCTTATTTGCAATTATTGGATCTCATCTGAGGATCCAATAATTCAGGGGCTTAATGGATATTCAATAAGATAGGGGCACCAGCGGATATCTCATATCTGAACCTCTACACGTCGTAACACCTACCATATGTGTGTGACCCTCTAGGCCCAATATCGAGCTAGCCGTGAGTGATACTTGTCAGAACTCCTTCTAACTCAGTGAATTATAATCTTTATAATAATTCACCTAACTCATCGACTGCGGATGTACTAGGTCACTATGCTGTAGTCCCCAGACGATGCAGGAGAATCTAATCCTTTAGAACTATTTGTCCTCGGTTATCATATATCTATAGTCCCTCATCCATCTAATGTCCCAGAGACTCTATACCAGGCATGGTGCTGTCAGACACATATGGTCTCTTCTCGAATCTTGCTCTAGTCGGATTCTCCCGGAGAACTCTTTCTCTCTCAATCCAAATAACCTTGGCCAAGGATTTGTTCGAGCAAAAATACATGGGATATTTCTCTCATAATACTGAGAGCGGATGATCCTCTATTGACACTCAATAGCCCTCGTAAGGTTGGCTACCACTCCCAATAACCAGTTGTACTAGATCTGGAACTTCCAAACCTATAAGTCCAGTATCAAAGAGTGGAGTACTCATACAGGACATCCTTAGTATCTAAAGTATAAGGACTAGATACACTACTTGGACTACGGAATCACTGTCTGACGTGAGGTATCAATAATCATCCAGTATTCCATAAGCGGATCAATCATTGAACTCATTCCCCAATGAGCACCTGCACTGTACCCTTAGTATCTCCACACGAGTAGCTATGAGACTAACCACCTCCATCATATGGATGGGTATACAGCACACCAGTCTATCCGATTATCTCAATGTCCCTCTCGAGTAACCTATGATCGGGATTATTTTGGGTTTGTGTTTAAAGGTGAATCGGTCTCATTATTATGATCTCATCACGATTCGATTACCATTACACAGATCTAAGGACATCATAATTTATGTAATACGTAAGATAAAGTGATAAAATGCCTAATAATAATAAGCAAAAGAAAGAGTGCATATTAAGTCATTAGTGCTATCACTTATGTGATTGGCTTGTAGGGCACATGTGACTAGCAATCCCCTACTTGACCTAAAGCCAATCACCTACGTGTCTGATCCCTATCAGACCTCTGTGACACTTAAAGACAATCTACGTCAATGGCTTTGTTAGCGGATCTGTAGTATTTGTTGAATCTCGAATTTTAATGATGAAGTCAATTGGTGAAATATTTGTTCTGATCTATATTATTGAGATAAGTGTGCAGGATTAACTACGATGGAATGAAAACATAAAGTGATTTACCGAGGTCAAGTCCGTCGGGAGTTCAAGAGTTCACCGGAAGTTCGAAGGATCGTTGGAAGTATTGTCGGAACCAACCGAGATCGAATCAGGGACTTACCGAAGTTTTTGAAAGTTCACCGCAAAGATCGTCAGAGGTTCATGGAGTTTACCGAGAAGGTTCGAAAGCTTGTCAAAAACTCGTTGAGCTCGCCATATAATCCGGGAGCATGCTAGGAGTCCGTCGGAAGAAATCCGAAGGAAGTGTCGGAAGTCCACCGGAATCTCGGAGAGCTCGCCGGAAGTAGACTTGAAAAATGTTGGTTTAAATCACTTAGAATTATGTTTCAATTTCATAGTTGGCATGTAATTAGGGTAAGGATTTGGAAATAATCCTGTTTAAACCTAGTAGGGGCCAATCGGGCTCTTATTGGGTCAATTTGGGCCTTAGGGCCCATTCAACTTTGTTGAATAGGCCAGGTGGTTCAACCGCCTGTGCTGGGCTGTGGAACCGCCCAGTGGCCGAAAGTTGGGCGGTTGAACCGCCCAGCACCAGAATGCATGGGCGGTTGAACCGCCCAGCACCAGAATGCATGGGCGGTTGAACCGCTGCCTTGGGCGGTCGAACCGCCCTGTATACTATCAGTCTGACTACTGATAGGTGATTAAACTGCCACTGATAGGCGGTTGAACCGACAGCATCGAGAAACTCAAATGTAATTCAAATTTGGAGCTCAAATTTGAATTCTCTTTGGATCTATAAATACCCCTCCTTTCTCAGATGAAAGTGTACCCTTTTGAGAGTTAGAAATTTAGCAAAAGCTTTGGCAAAGCCTTGTTTTTCGATAGCTTGTGTTCACCTCCTTCTTTCTCTTTGAAAAATCTATAAGAGTGTGAACTTCTTGTAAAAGGGTTGTAAGAGGGGTGTTTGGTCCTTCCCCTTCAAAAGGATTTGCTAGTGGAAGTTGGGAGCCTCATTGGAGAAGGCTTTGGAAATAGATGTAGGTCACTTGACTGAACCACTATACATCGTCGCGTTCTTGAATGTGTGAACGTTTAAATTTCTGAATCGTTTCTTTACTTAGCTGTAAATCGTTCAGTTTTTATTTCTCTCCTTTACTAAAGCAACTTCAACTAAGTCATCTTTCGTCGAATCAAAATTTTCACACAAACTAGCTATTTACGAAATCGGTTTCAAACTTACTAGTTTTAATCCACTGCACTAATTCACCCCCTTCTTAGTGCCTCTCCCCGATCTAACAATTGGTATCAAAGCAAGGTTCACTCTCATATTTGGTTTAAAACCCAAGAGAGATGGCTTATTTCAACATGCAAGAGGGTCATTCCATTGCATATCCACCTATATTCAATGGGTCGGATTACACGTATTAGAAGACTTGTATAAGGATCTTTCTTATTTCCATGGATTTTGAGCTTTGGAGCATCGTCGAAAATGGATTTCAAAAATCTTCTCTTCCGACGAGCGAATGGAATGAATCGGAGAAGAAGACTTTTGCTTTAAACGCAAAGGCTATGAATGCCTTATTTTGCGCTCTCGACAAAAATAAATTTATTCGCGTTTCGATTTGTGAATTGGCTTTTGATATTTGGCGTACTCTCGAGATCACTCATGAAGGCACTAGCCAAGTGAAAGAGTCCAAAATCAACATTCTTGTGCATTCTTACGAACTTTTCCGAATGAAACCAAGTGAGTCCATCAGAGACATGTACACCCGCTTCACGGATGTCATTAATGGACTCAAAGCTCTTAGTAAAGGCTTTTTTAATTTTGAACTTGTAACTAAAATTTTAAGATCCCTTCCAAAGAGTTGGGATCCAAAAGTTACAGCCATTCAAGAGGCCAAGGATCTTAAAACTTTTCCTCTTTAAGAACTTATTGGGTCTCTAATGACCTATGAAATGACATGCCATGCTAATGAAGAGCTCGAGAACTCTCTTCCAAAGAACAAGAAAGATATGATATTAAGAATATAAGAAGACCACTTGAAAGGAACATCAAGTGATGAGGACTTTGACGAAGACATTGCACTCTTAACTAGAAAATTTAAAAAAATTATTAAAAATGGTAAATTTAAAAATGAAACAAAAAATAAACTTGAACCAAAAAAGGACCAAGTCATATGTTATGAATGCAAAAAGCCAGGGCACTTCAAATATGAATGCCCCTAAGCCAAGAAGAAGTAACTCAAGAAGAAGAAGGCTTTGAAGGCTACGTGGGATGACTCAAGTGACTCCGAGGATAAGGAAGCAAGCAACAAAGAGGAGGCTAACTTCGCTTTAATGGCTTTGGGAGAAGAGGTAAGTAATTTACTTAATGAAGATTTATCTTTCGATGAGCTTTCAATTGCTTTCCATGAATTATTTGATGAATGTAGAACTATTACAAAAAGGTTCAATTTATTAAAAAAGGAACATGCTTTATTGCTAGATAAATTTAAAAGCCTTAAGCATGATTCTCTCCCTCTACTCTCATGCTCTAAGTGTAATCACTTAGAAGCAATCGAAAAGGAGAACTTGCTACTCAAAGAGACCCTAAACAAGTTTAAGGTCGGTAGCAAGAGCTTAGACATGATCCTTGCAAACAAGAGTCACGTCGGAAATAGATATGGAATTGGATTGATGAGTGGATCTCATTGAACTCAAACCACCTTCATTAAACGGCCAACATTAATGTATCCTCTCATTTAAAATGTAATTTTTATTGTAAATCCGGATATGTTGTTTATAAATGCCCATTTAAGAAAATTAGTCCACACAAATTGATTTGGGTTCCTAAAAGAACCATAAATAATTCAATGCTAAATGACAAAGTTAGTAGATCAATATTTGAGGCACCCAAAATCAAATGGGTACCGAAAAACCATTTTCTTTTGTAGATACATTCACCATCACAAGCTAGGAGCAAGAGATGGTATTTTGATAGTGGATGCTCAAGGCACATGACCGGAGATCCATCTCAATTCTCTATGCTCACTAACAAAGAAGAAGGGTATGTCACCTTCGGAGACAACAACAAGGGTAAAATCATTGGCAAGGGAACCATAGGTAGTAAATCAAGTTTTTCAATTGATGATGTGTTGTTAGTTGATGGACTAAAACATAATCTTTTAAGCATTAGTCAATTATGCGACAAAGGTTATGTTATTAAATTTGAATCTAATATTTGCATCATTGAAAAACCAAACAATAATATATCCATGATTGCGTTAAATTAAAATAATGTTTACACCATTAACATTGAAGAACTTACTAATGAAATGTGCTTCTCCATGTTAAATGATGATGCTTGGCTTTGGCATAGGTGATTAGGCTATGCAAGCATGAAATTAATATCTAAAATCTCTTCTAAGGAACTAGTATGAGGAATTTCAAATATCAAGTATGTCAAGGATAAAGTATGTAATGCATGTCAACTAGGAAAACAAATAAAAACTAGCTTCAAATCAAAAAATCAAATAAGTACCTCTAGACCATTACAATTGATCCATATGGATCTATTTGGACCAATCGATACAACAAGTCTAGGAGGTAGCAAATATGCATTTGTCATTGTAGATGACTATAGTAGATATATTTGGACCTATTTCTTGGCTCACAAAAGTGATTGCTTTAAATGTTTTTCTAAATTTTGTAAACTTACTCAAAACGAAAAGGGTTTCATGATTTCATCGATTAGAAGTGATCATGGTGGAGAATTCCAAAACCATGACTTTCAAAATTTTTATGAATCTAACAGGTATAACCACAACTTCTCTACTCCAAGAAATCCTCAACAAAATGAAGTAGTAGAAAGAACGAATAGAAATTTACAAGAAATGACAAGAACCATATTAAATGAACATAGTTTACCCAAATATTTTTGGGCCAAAGCCATTAATACAACTTGATATATCATGAATAGAGTTCTAGTATGACCATCTCTATCCAAGACTCCTTATGAATTATGGAATAACAAAAAACCTATTGTTTCTTATTTTAAAGTTTTTGGTTGCAAATGTTTTATTTTAAATGACAAGGATGCTTTAGGAAAATTTGATGCTAAATCTGATGAAGGCATCTTTCTTGGTTACTCTTCCATTTCTAAAGCTTTTCGTGTTTTTAATAAAAGAACATTAGTTATAGAAGAGTCTATTCATATAGTTTTTAATGAAATTTTTGAATTTAAGAAAAAAAATTTTGATGATGATTTTGATTTTGATGATTTGAATTTAAATGAACCCTCTTATCAAAATGGCAACTTGGATGCATCTTCTTCCCAAATTTCCTTACCCAAGGAATGGAAGTACGTAGATGCTTATCCCAAAGAGTTAATTATAGGAGACACATCGAAAGAGGTTCAAACTCGTTCTTCTCTTAAAAATTTTTGTGCCCATGCCGCTTTTCTTTCTCAAATTAAACCTAAGTGCATTGATGATGCGTTGAAAGATGATTATTAGGTTATCGCAATGCAAGAAGAATTGAATCAATTTGAAAGGAATGAGATATGGAAGCTTGTTCCTAGACCTAGTGATCATTTAGTTATTGGTACTAAATGGGCCTTTAGAAACAAGCAAGATGAATGTGGTATCATGGTTAGAAACAAGGCTAGACTAGTGGCCAAAGGTTTTAACCAAGAAGAAGGTATCGATTATGAAGAGACCTTCACTCCTGTGGCAAAATTAGAAGCCATTAGGATGCTCCTTGCCTATGCTAGTAGTAATAATTTTAAGCTTTTTCAAATGGATGTCAAAAGTGCTTTCTTAAATAGTTTTATTTCTGAAGAAGTGTATGTTGAACATCCACCTAGATTTGAAAATTCTCTTCTTCCCAATCATGTGTTTAAACTAACTAAGGCTCTCTATGGATTAAAGTAAGCCCCTAGGGCTTGGTATGAGAGGCTTAGTTCTTTCTTAATTTCAAATAATTTTACCAAAGGCAAGGTTGATACTACATTGTTTATTAAACATTTTGAAAATAATTTTCTTATTGTTTAAATTTATGTTGATGATATTATTTTTGGTTCTTTGAATGAATCACTATGTGAATCATTTGCCAAGTGTATGAGTCATGAATTTGAAATGAGCCTAATGGGAGAATTAACTTTCTTCTTAGGATTACAAGTTAAACAACTTAGTGATGGTATATTTCTTAATCAAACAAAGTATACATTAGATTTGTTAAAACTATTTAACATGGATAGTTCAAAAGCCATCAACACTCTAATACCTTCACCAAGTTAGACTTGGATGAAAGTGGAGAAAATTTTGATCAAAAAACATATAGGGGAATGATAGGTAGCTTACTTTACCTTACAGTAACTAGACCATATATCATGTTTAGTGTAGGTCTATGTGTAAGATTCCAAGCTAATCCTAAGTTATCTCATCTTAAAGTTGTTAAAAAAATCTTTAGGTATCTAAAGGAACTCCAAATCTAGGATTATAGTATCCAAAATCTGACAACTTTGACTTAAAAGCCTATGCAGATGCGGATTTTGGTGGATGTAAAATAGATAGAAAGAGCACATCTGGAACATGCTAATTTTTAGGACATGCACTTGTTTCTTGGACTTCCAAGAAATAAAATTCGGTTGCACTATCTTTAGCGGAAGCCGAATACATAGCCGCAAGTGCATATTGTGCACAAGTTGTTTGGATGAAAAATACCTTAGAAGACTATGAAATTTATTTAAAGAATATTCCCATAAAATGCAATAATACAAGCACTATTTGTCTAACCAAAAATCTAATTCAACACTCAAGAACTAAGCATATTGGCATTAGGCATCACTTTATACGAGATCATGTCAATAATAATAATGTCATTCTAGAATTTGTTGATACAAAACATCAATTAGCATATATCTTCACAAAACCCCTAAATGAAGAATAATTTGACTTCATTAGAAGAGAATTAGGCATGCTAAATTGTTCTAATACATGATGTTGTATGTTTCTTTTCCAAAAATTTTTAACTTCGGTTTTGATTGTATCATCTTAATATCACCTCTTCAGCTTTGAAGGACATCCTTACAATATCATCTTGGATTTTGATCTTCCTATTGATGATTTGTTTTTTAGTTATGACTTTTGATGAAATGATTAAATTTTCAGTTTTATAGTTTCACATTGATATTATATTTTTGCATTTTGATAACATCTTTATATCATGGAGCTCTCATTTTTATCTTTTGATCTTAATCTTGATGAAAGCTATCATGATGTTGTTTTCCTCCTTTAAATAGTGGTATTCTTAAATGTTCATTTTTGATTTTTATTCTTGTGCTAATCCATATGATTCAAGGTTTTATGACTTCCTCCTCATGAATCACTACAAGAATATTTCATTCGTCGAAGTTTTTCCTTCAAATTTTTGATATTGATATATTTCATTCATTGAAGTTTTATGAGTTTTGACATCTCATTATCATGAAGTTTACCTTGAAATATGAAATTCTTGATGAATGACTTTAATGATCTATCCTTTCACAATTCTATGAATTCTCAATCAAAAAATGAGTCTTATATTCTTCATGTATAAATTTTTCATGAGCATTTTGACACTAATATTTTCTTTCGGATCTCATGAACATGAATAAAAATGATCCAAACATTTTTCGGATTTCTCCGTCAAGGATGACATATTTTGTATTATGTTCAACTCATTTATTATATGCTTGATAATTGACCACTCATTTTTTTTTGTAGTTTAATACCTTGTGGTGGCTACTTCACCTCCTTTTTGTTGATAACAAAGGGGGAGAAGAATGTGTAAATTAATGAGACATATGAAAATAACTTGATAAAATGTCTTGCATAGTATTAAGAAGATTGAATTCAAGTGTTTTGAGATTGATATCATATTATTTTTTTATTGATATGATAAGCTAATATTTCATTTGATATCATGCCTTAATGTTGAACACTATTTGTGATATCATTTGATCCTTGAATTAATATTTCTTGTCATTATAGGTGTAATACCTTGACATTGTTTAAAATATGAAGTTTTTGTATTTATGCTTAAGCTTGCTTATTAAGCTTGATGTTAAATGAAATTTATCAGTCATGGCTTGAATTCAAAAGATTGAATTCAAGCGTTTTTATTTTCTCATGATATGACAAATAGATAGGGGGAGTTAAGAGTAACTCCATCATCAATTGATTGTCATCATAAAAAAGGGGGAGATTATTGAATCTCGGATTTTGATGATGAAGTCAGTTGGTGAAATATTTGTTCTGATCTATATTATCAAGATAAGTGTGCAAGATTAACTACGATGGGATGAAAACATAAAGCGATTTACCGAGGTCAAGTCCGTCAGGAGTTCAAAAGTTCACCGGAAGTCCAAAGGATCGTCGGAAGTATTGCCGGAACCAACCAAGATCGAATCAGGGACCAACCAAAGTTTTCGAAAGTTCACCGCAAAGATCGTCGGAGGTTTACGGAGTTTACTGAGAAGGTTCGGAAGCTTGCTGAAGACTCGTTGAGCTCGCCATATAATCCGAGAGCATGCTGGGAGTCCGTCGGAAGAAATCCGAAGGAAGTGTCGGAAGTCCACCGGAATCTCGGAGAGCTTATCGGAAGTAGACTTTAAGAATGTTGGTTTAAATCACTTAGAATTATGTTTCAATTTTGTAGTTGACACGTAATTAGGGTAAGGATTTAGAAATAATCCTGTTTAAACCTAGTATGGGCCAACCGGGCTTTTATTGGGTCAATTTGGGCCTCAAACAGGGCCCATTCAACTTTGCTAAATGGGCCAGGCGGTTCAACCGCCTGTGTTGGGCGATGGAACCGCCCAGTGGCCGAAAGCTGGGTGGTTGAATCACCCAGCCAGGGGCGATTGAACCGCCCAACACCAGAATGCATGGGAGGTTGAATCGCTACCTTGGGCGATTGAACTGCCCTGTGTATTGTCAGTTTGACTACTGACTGGTTGAACCGCCATTGACAAGCGGTTGAACCACCAGCACCGGGAAACCCAAACATAATTCAAATTTGGAGCTCAAATTTGAATCCTCTTTGGATCTATAAATACCCCTCCTTTCTCAGCTGAAAGTGCACCCTTTTGAGAGTTATAAATTTAGCAAAAGCTTTGCAAAGCCTTGTTTTTTGATATCTTGTGTTCACCTCCTTCTTTCTCTTTGAAAAATCTATAAGAGTATGAACTTCTTGTAAAAGGGTTGTAAGAGGGGTGTTTGGTCCTTCCACTTCAAAAGGATTTTGTTAGTGGAAGTTAGGAGCCTCATCGGAGAAGGCTTCGGAAGTGGATGTAGGTCACTTGACCGAACCACTATACATTGTTACGTTCTTGAATGTGTGAGTGTTTAAATTTCTGAATCGTTTCTTTACTTAGTTGTAAATCGTTCAGGTTTTTTTTCTCTCCTTTACTCAAGCAACTTCAACTAAGTCATCTTTTGTCAAATCAAAATTTTCACACAAACTAGCTATTTACGAAATCAGTTTCAAACTTACGAGTTTTAATCCGCTGCACTAATTCACCCCCCCCCCTCTTAGTGCCTCTCCGATCCTAACAGTATTATCTTCGGATGGAACTCTTTCCATTACTACATCTCTTCGGGCCACGATGTCTCTAATAAGCTGGAACCTCCTCAGAATACTTCTGATAAGACCCGGGTTTCCTTATTTGAGTCTTCACCCCATAGTTATCGCAATATAAGGGAATGAGATCCTCGTTGCTCGACATGACTCCCAAATCTGTGATGAACTTCTTCATCCAGACTCTCTCCTTTGCTGCCTCTTGCATAGCAATGTATTTCGCCTCTATGGTCGAGTCAGTAATAGTGTCTTGCTTGAAACTCTTCCAACATACTGCTCCTCCATTTAGGGTTAACACAAACCCTGAATTAGACTTGCTATCATTGACATCAGACTGGAAGCTCGAGTTCATGTAGCCCTCAACCCTGAGGCTACTGCCTCCATATACCAATAAAAGATCCTTAGACCTTCTCAAGTACTTAAGGATACATTTTACTATTTTCCAGTGCTCCAAGCCTGGATCTGCCTGATACCTGCTCGTGACACTCAGAACATACGCTATATCAGGCCTGGTACATAGCATATGCTAGTCATATGTGCCCTGCAAGCCAATCACATAAGTGATGGCACTTGTGACTTGATATGCATTCTTTCTCTTTACTTACTCTTAGGCATTTTTATCACTTTATCTTGCATGTTGCATATATTGTGAAGTCCTTGGATCTGTGCAATGGAAATCAAATCGTGATGAGATCATGATAATGAGACCGATTCACCTTTAAACATAGACCCTAAATAATCTTGGTCATAGGTAACTCAAGAGGGACATCGAGATAACCGAATAGACTAGT
Organism: Musa beccarii; assembly: GCA_024322285.1. Lineage (NCBI taxonomy): Eukaryota > Viridiplantae > Streptophyta > Magnoliopsida > Zingiberales > Musaceae > Musa > Musa beccarii. The sequence goes on from CM044398.1 coordinate 59,262,528, forward strand.
GTACTGTATACCCGTGTATATGATGGAGGTGGCTTGTCTCATAGCTAATTGTGTGGGAACACTAAGGGTATAGTGCAGGTGCTCATTGGGGAATGAGTTCACCAATTGATTCACTTACGAAATGCTGGACGGTTGTTGATACCTCATGTCAAATAGCAATTCCGTAGCCCCAGTAATGTATCTGGTCCTTAGACTTGAGACACCAAAGATGTCCTGTATAAGTACTCCACTCTTTGATACCAGACTTATAGGTTTGGAAAGTTTTAGATCTAGTACAGTCGATTATTAGGAGTGGTAGCCAACCTTACGAGGGCGATTGAGTGTCAATAAAGGATCATCCACTCTCGGTATCTTGAGAGGAATATCCCATGTATTCTTGCTTGAACAAATCCTTGGCCAAGGTTATTCGGATTGAGAGAGAAAGAGTTCTCCAAGAGAATTCGACAAGAGCAAGACTCGAGGAGAGACCGTATGGGCCCGACAGCACCATGCCCAGTATAGGGTCTCTAGGATATTAGATGGATGAGGAACTATAGATACATGGTAACTAAAGACAGATAAGTCCAAAGGATTGGATTCCCCTGTATTGTTTGGGGGCCACAGCGTAGTGGCCTAGTACGTCCGCAGGTGATGAGTTGGGTGAATTATTATAGAGATAATAATTCACTAAGTCAAAAGGTATTCTGACAAATATAACTCACGGCTAGCTCGATATTGGATCTAGAGGGTCATACACATATGGTAGGTGTTGCGATGTGTAGAGGTTTGGATATGAGATATCCGCTGGAGCTTATATCTTATTGGATATCCATTAAGCCCCTAAATTATTGGATCCTAAGATGAGATCCAATAATTGCTAATAAGAGATTATTAGGTAGAGACCCAGTAATCCAAGAGGCTTGGGTAATTGGATGGAATCTAATACCCAATAGGGCAAGATCCATTAGGGTTTACAGGGGGCCTCTATAAATAGGAGGGAATCAAAGCTCTATAGGCTGGGGGTTCTTTTGGTAGCCACCTTCTGTTCTCCTCTCCCTAGAGAGGTGCATCATCGCAGTCCCTACCATGTGGATACCGCTAGAGAGGAGGATGCTTGACCTCCTTCATCTTTCCTACAGATCTATAGGGATTCTGGGATACACGATCTCCCTAGGTATTTTCTTTTACACATAGCAGTTTTCGCGGATTTTTTTTGACGCACCGATCTTTGCACGATGATGGAACCTTTCTATGGGAAATCTATGGTTTTGTTTTTTGTTCTTCCACTATGCAAGAGATGTCACCCCATAGGATTTTTCAACAATGGTATTAGAGCCAAGTTGCTCGTGCGAAGATCGGTTCTTAAATTGCGTGTGTTGTGATCTAGAATATGTCTTGTCATCAAAATCTTTGGCGCAAAAGGCAAGGAAGGGCAACAATTGTTACTGCCCTTGCTGCGCTCGCACAGCGGCGAAGAAGCTGCTTGCAGCCTTGCTACCTGCACCGGCGGTAGTGGTGGCTGTGGCTACCAGCACAACACCTGCAGGCAGGTGGCAGTCGGCTCACCCGCAGCAGCAGTCCCTGTGGGGCAGCTTGTCCACAAGGGCGAGCAACGCCCATCAGGGCAACACTGCCTGCGACAACCTGCGGGCGCTACCCCACAAGCAGAAGAGCCCGCAGGGGTGGTGCATGCCCGTAGTGGCGGCCTCGCCCGCAGGGGCGATCGTCGCCCGAGGCACAAAGCCCGCAGGGGTGCTCGTCGACGGGCGACCAGCCCGCAACGGTGCCCGCAGAGGCGCATGCCCGCAAGGGCGGTGCTAGTAGGAGGTGGCGCTCGACCACAAGGAGCAGCACCGCCCGTGGGTGAGCCGCCTACGGGTAGAGGCTAGCCGCGTAGTGGTCGTTGCCGACAGGGTGGCGTCAGCCACATCGCAGCAAAGCAGTGAGAGGGAGTAGGGTTTTCAGGCAAAAGGTAATTTTGCCCCTCAAAATTTCAGAAATTTTGGTTTCTGTCCCTTTTGGTCGAATGACCAAAATACCCTTGAGAATTCAAAAAATTCTCTCTATGTCCCAGATTTTATAAAAATATATATGTTAATTAAATAGTTTAGTTAACTATTATTATTTATCTAGTAGTCTAATAAAATAACATATACATGTGATGTATGATGTGGACAGATGATCATGCACCTGTGATGTGATGTGTGTACATGTGATTATTATTATTGGGGCCTGTGAGCCTCTATTTTTCTCATTTATTGTCGGGCCTGTGTGCTTGTAATTATATTGTAATTACATGAGGAGACGTAGTGGTAGTGGGACCTACGAGGTTGAGACGGATGATCCGACGCATGGAGATGCGTTGAGATACCGACGAAACCGGCGAAGCGAGAAGGACAATCACAGGGCATGGAGATGCGCCGAAGCACACATAGATCTTGATGTGAGTGATTGGGCCCACTAGCTTGGGCGTGATCACATTAGGATATGGTCCATGATCATCTGGTGTGATTACTCATGTGATGTGTGATTGATTATATACCAACTAGATATGTATATATATTTGCATACGATGTAGATATATATTAAATATACATGTATGTGACACATTTTGTTAGGAGACCAAATCAAAATCCCCTTTATTAATAATATTAAGTCGGTAAACGTGAGGCAATTAGATTGACCCATGTGGCCGTCTATCATTATAGGTAGGAACCGATTCCCGGTGTAGGTTGAGTTGGTCGAGTCCCTCGAGACTCATCTATATATCATGTTTCGCTATCTTATCTACGACATAGAGATGTCACTGGTGACCTGAGGACATAGTATGTTTAGTGAGTCCCTCGAGTGTATATCATCGAATCAGACTCATCTTGTAACGATGGTGATGATTTAACCGAACATCTTGATTGGTCGAGTCCCTCAAGGCTATAGTGGTTCGGAGGCCGAACAGGACGGGAATCACAAGGAGTTGTGATTGGCAAGAGTTGCCTACCTTTACGGGCTTAACGTGATTGGTCGAGTCCCTCGTGGTTATGTTAAGACATCGATTGGATCCCGATCCCCACTAGAGATCTGTCGGGGTGCTCCGATTCACATACCGAAGGGTGTTATGAGTCTCGCAAAAAATTAGTGGGAGTACATTAAGATAGAAACCCTTATCTTAACTATTTAATTTTTACAAAGTCTACATATTATTTATTTCTGCTACATCTTTAATTTCAAAAAAATGTCACTTTCAAATCCTTTATGTGGCATACTTGATGCCAATCGCCTCACTGGTCCAAATTATATGGATTGATTTGCAATCTGAGAATCGTTCTCACGATAGAGAAAATTACGTATATCCTTGATACAGTTATCCCTATTTCCGATGAAGGGGCAAGCGAGGATGAGATCGCTCGTTATGTAAAGTACATAGATGATTTCGCTCTTGCTAAGTGTTATATGTTGGCCTCTATGACTACTAAGTTACAGAGATAGCATGAAAATATGGATGCTAATTCCATACTCCTGCATCTTTGTAAACTGTTTGAGGAACATGGAAGAACTCAGCGATATGAGATATCAAAGAGTCTTTTCTGTACTAGGATGACTAAGGGGACACCAATTTAGAATCATGTCCTTAAGATGATTGAGTAGATCGAGAAACTCAAAGGTCTAGGAATAGTCCTAAAGGATAACCTGTGTATTGATCTTGTGCTTCAGTCCTTACCAGATTCCTTTTCTCAGTTCATAATGAATTTTAATATGAACAAACTTGAGGTGACCCTCCTAGAGCTCCTCAATATGTTGAGAGAAGCAGAGAGCTAGCAAGAAAGAGAAGCCAGTTCCCTATGCTGGTGAGACTAGAAAGAAAAAGTTGTCAAGAAAGACCAGAAAGAAGTCTCTTAAGAAGGGCAAAGGTAAGGGCAAAATGGGTTAGACAAAGGTTGTCAAGAAAGACCCAATAAAGGACAAAGGCTAGTGCTTCCACTATAGCAAAGATGGGCACTAGAAGAGGAACTACAAAGAGTACCTTGCAAAGAGGGAGAAACAGAAGCTTAGAGAAGCTTCAGGTACATTCATGATCAGTCTTCATTTATCAAAATTTTATGATAAAACATGGGTATTGGATACTAGGAGTGCTTATCATATCTGTAATTCATTGCAGGTTCTGGCAGGACCTAGGAGATTGAACAGAAGTGAGATGGGCCTTAAGATGGGCAATGGAGCAAAGGTTGCTGTAGGGGCTGTTGGCAATGTCACCTTACATTTGCTTGGTGGAGCTATTATTGCATTAGATGCATGCTATTATGTTCCTTCTATTATCAAAAATATTATTTCCATTTCATATTTGACAGTTAGTGGATATAAATTAGTTTTTGAGAACAATGGTTGTTCAATAATATTAGATGATGAGATCATCACAAGAGAAACATTGCATAATAGTTTATTTATGCTAGATATAACTCCACATATCATGAGTGTAAATGAGTCTAAGAGGAAATGAGAAGAGGTGAACAATGTATATCTGTGGCATTGTAGGCTAGGTCACATCCATGAGGGAAGGATTCAAAAGTTGCTGAAGAATGGATATCTTGATCTATTTGACTATGAGTAATATGTGACTTGTGAACCTTACCTTCGGAGAAAGATGACCAACTCTCGATTTAGTGAAACTGGAGAGAGAGCCACTGTGTTACTGGAATTCATACACAGTGATGTATGTGGTCCCATGTCGACTCATGTCATAGGTGGTTACTTCTACTTCATTACTTTCATTGATGATTTCTCAAGATACGGACATGTGTACTTGATGAAGCGCAAGTCTGAAGCTTTTGAAAAATTCAGGGAATATAAGAATGAAGTGGAGAATCATACTGGAAATAGTATTAAAACCCTTCGATCAGATTGAGGAGGTGAGCACTTGAGTATAGAGTTCACCTAGTTCCTCAAAGACCATAGGATTTTATCCCAATAGATACCTCCTTATATGCCACAACTTAATGGTGTATCAGAAAGGAGGAATCGCATACTATTAGACATAGTGCGTTCTATGATGAGTTTCACCGGCCTACCTATCTCATTATGGGGATATGCCTTAGAGACCACAACTTATATTCTGAACAGAATTTCAACCAAGTCAGTAGTGTCTACTCCATATGAGATATGGAATGGGAAGAAGCCCAATCTTAAGGTTGTTAAAATTTAGGGCTGCCCTGCCCACGTCAAGTGACACAACCCCGACAAGTTGGAATCCAGGATGGAACGGTGCAAGTTCGTAGGATACCCCAAGGAAACTTGTGGGTATTATTTCTATTACCATGAGAACCAAAAGGTCTTTGTAGCCAAGATAGTAGTGTTCCTTGAGAAGGAACACATTCTTGGTGGAGACAATGGGAGCATGATAAAGTTGAGTGAGGTTGGAGAACCTAGCTCAAGCATTCCACAGCCGAAGTCTGTTCAGGAACCTATTGCACAAGTTCCAACTTTACGTAGGTCCAGTAGAGTATCTCATCCTCCTGAATATATGTGGGGCATATCAGAAGAGAGGATATCGAGGATCCTCAGACCTACGAGGAGGCTATTATGAGCATAGACTCTGAGAAATGGCAAGAAGCTATGAATTCAGAAATGGATTCTATGTACTCCAACAAGGTTTGAAACCTAGTTGTTGCACCCGAGGGTATTGTACCCATTGGCTGTAAGTGGATCTTCAAAAAGAAGATTGGAGTAGATGGAAAGGTAGTAACCTATAAAGCAAGGCTAGTGGCTAAGGGGCAACGTCAAAGGCAAGGTATTAACTATGACAATACTTTCTCACCCGTAGCCATGCTAAAATCCATTCGAATTCTATTGGCTATTGTAGCACGCTATGATTATGAGATCTGGCAGATGGATATTAAAACTGCATTCCTCAATGATAACCTTGAGTAAGAGGTGTATATGATACAGCCTGAGGGATTCGTGTCCAGAGATAACCCAGATAAGGTGTGCAGGTTGCTTAGGTCCATCTATGGACTGAAGTAAGCTTTTCGAAATTAGAACATAAGATTTAATGAGGCGATCAGTTCTTATGACTTTGTTAAGAATGAAGATGAGCCTTGTGTGTATAGGAAGGTAAGTGGGAGCACTATTATCTTTTTGGTATTATATGTGGATGACATCCTGATCATTGGGAATGATGTAGGAATGCTCTCCATAGTAAAGACTTGGCTATCTAGACACTTCTCCATGAAGGACTTAGGGGAAGCATCCTATGTATTAGGGATACGGATCGATAGAGATAGATCCAAGAGGATGCTTGGCTTGTCCCATTCCAGTTACATAGACATCATTGTCAAAAGGTTTGGCATGGAAAATTTCAAGAGAGGTCTCATACCAATGAGACATGGAATATCACTTTCTAGGAGTATGTCCCCATAGACTCTTGAAGAAAGGGCATATATAGATATGATACCATATGCATCAGCGATAGGATCTATTATGTTGTTATGCTATATACTAGGCCTGATATAGCGCATGTTCTGAGTGTCACGAATAGTTATCAAGCAAATCTAGGCTTGGAGTACTGAAAAACAGTAAAATGTATCCTTAAGTACTTGAGAAGGACTAAGGACCTTTTACTAGTATATGGAGGTAGTAGCCTCAGGGTTAAGGGCTACATAGACTCGAGCTTCCAATCCGATATCAATGATAGTAAGTCTAATTTAGGGTATGTGTTCACCCTGAATGGAGGAGCAGTATGCTGAAAGAGTTTCAAGTAAGACACTACTGATGACTCGACCATAGAGGTAGAATACATTATTGCGGCAGAGGTAACAAAGGAGGGAGTCTGGATAAAGAAGTTTATCATAGACCTAGTAGTCGTCCCGAGCAATGAGGTGCTGATTCTCTTAAATTATGATAAATACAGGGTGATTACTCAAATAAGGAAACCCGGGTCTCATCAAAAGTGTTTTGAGGAGGTTCTAGCTTATTAGAGAGATCGTGGCCCGAAGAGATGTAGTAGTGGAAAGAGTTCTATCCGAAGATAATATTATAGATCTATTGACAAAGCCATTAACTTAAATAATCTTTGAGTGTCACAGAGGTCTGATAGGGATCAGACATATTGGTGATTGGCTTTAGGTCAAGTGGGAGATTGTTAGTCATATATGCCCTGCAAGCCAATCACATGAGTGATGGCACTTGTGACTTGATATGCACTCTTTCTCCTTGCTTATTCTTAGGCTTTTTTATCACTTTATCTTACGTGTTGCATATATTGTGATGTCCTTGGATCTGTGCAATAGGAATCGGATTATGACGAAATTACGATAATGAGACCGATTCACCTTTAAACATAGACCCTAAATAATCCTGGTCATAGGTTACTCGAGAGGGACATCGAGATAACTGGGTAAACTGGTGTGTTGTATACCCGTCTATATAATGGAGATGGCTAGTCTTATAGCTACTCGTGTGGCAACACTAAGGGTACAGTGCAGGTGCTCATTGGGAAATGAGTTCATCGATTGATCCTCTTACGGAATGCTGGATGGTTATTGATACCTCACGTCAGACAATGATTCTATAGTCTCAGTAGTATATCTAGTCCTTAGACTTGAGACACCAAGGATGTCTTGTATGAGTACTCCACTCTTTGATACCGGACTTATAAGTTTAGAAAGTTCTAGATCTAGTATAGTCGATTATTGGGAGTGGTAGCCAACCTTATGAGGGCTATTGAGTGTCAATAGAAGATCATCCGCTCTTGATATCATGAGAGGAATATCCCATGTATTCTTGCTCGAACAAATCCTTAGCCCAAGTTATTCGGATTAAGAGAGAAAGAGTTCTCCGGGAGAATCCAACAAGAACAAGACTCAAGGAGAGACCATATGGGCCTGACCGCACTATGCCTGGTATAGACTCTCTTGGATATTAGATGGATGAGGGACTATAGGTACACGGTAGCTAAGGACAGATAAGTCTAAAGGATTGACTTCCCTTGTATTATCTAGGGGCTGCGGCGTAGTGGCCTAGTACATCCGTAGTCGATGAATTGGGTGAATTATTATAGAGATAATAATTCACTAAATCAGAAGGAGTTCTGACAAGTATGACTCACGGCCAACTCAATATTGGGCCTAGAGGGTCACACACATATGGTAGGTATTGCGACAAGTAGAGGTTCGGATATTAGAAATCTATTGGAGCTCCTATCTTATTGGATATCCATTAAGCCCCTAAATTATTGGATCTTAAGATAAGATCCAATAATTGCTAATGAGAGATTATTGGTTAGATACCCACTAATCCAAGAGGTTTGAGTAATTGGATAGAGATCCAATACCCAATAGGGTAAGATCCACTAACTGTCAAACATGAAATGGAAATAATATTTTTTATAATAGAAGGAACATTATAGCATGTATCTAATGCAATAATAGCTCCACCAGGCATATGTAAGGTGACCTTGCCAATAGCCACTAAAGTAACCTTTGCTCCATTGCCCATCTTAAGGTCCATCTCACCTCTGTTCAATCTCCTAGGTCCTGCCAGAACCTGCAACGAATTGCAGATATGATAAGCACTCCCAGTATCCAATACCCATGTGTTATCATAAGATTCTGACAAATGGAGACTGATCATGAATGTACCTGAAGCTTCTCTAAGCTTTTATTTCTCCCTCTTTGCAAGGTACTCTTTGTAGTTCCTCTTCCAGTGCCCATCTTTGCCCTAGTAGAAGCACTGACCTTAGTCCTTTGTTGGGTCTTTCTTAGCAACCTTTGCCTAACCCATTTTGCCTTTGCCCTTGCCCTTCTTAAGGGACTTCTCAGCCTTTCTTTTCTTTCTAGTCTCACAAGTATAGAGAACTAGCTTCTCTTTCTTGATGGCTCCCTGCTTCTCTCAACATATTGAGGAGCTCTAAGAGGCTCTCCTCAAGTTTGTTCATATTAAAATTCATTATGAACTGAGAAAAGGAATCTGGTAGGGACTGAAGCACAAGATCCACACACAGGTTATCCTCTAGGATCATTCCTAGACCTGTGAGTTTCTCGATCCACTCAATTATCTTATGGGCATGGTTCTGAATCGGTGTCCCCTAAGTCAACCTAGCATGGAAAAGACTCTTTGATATCTCATATCGCTGAGTTCTTTCCTGTTCCTCAAACAGTTTGTGGAGATGTACGAGTATGGAATTAACATCCATATTTTCATGCTGTCTCTATAACTCAGTAGTCATAGAGGCCAACATGTAACACTAAGCAAGAGCGGAATCATCTATGTACTTCACATAACAAGCGATCTCATCCTCGCTTGCCCCTTCATCGGGCGTAGGGATCACTATATCAAGGACGTACGCGATTTTCTCCACCGTGAGAATGATTCTCAGATTGCAAAGCCAATTCGTATAATTTGGACCAATGAGGCAGTTGGCATCAATTATTCCACGTAAAGGATTTGAAAATGACATTTTCTGAAATTAAAGATGTAGCAGAAATAAATAATATACAGACTTTACAAATATTTAACAGTTAAGATAAGAACTTCTATCTTAATATACTCCCACTAATTTTTCGCAAGACACACAACACCCTTCGGTATGTGAATCGGAGACCCCCAACGGATCTCTAGTGGGGATCGGGATCCAATCGACGTCTTAACGTAACCTCGAGGGACTCGACCAATCACGTTAAGCCCATAAAGGTAGGCAACTCTTACCAATCACAACTCTTTGTGATTCTAGTCCTATTCGGCCTCTGAACCACCATGGCCTCGAGGGACTCGACCAACCATGATGTTCAGTTAAATCATCACTATCATTACAAGATGAGTTTGATTCGATGATATACTCTCGAGGGACTCGACCAAGCATACCATGTCCTCAGGTCACCGATGACATCTCTATGTTATAGATAAGATAGCGAAATGTGATATAGGTGAGTCTCGAGGGACTCGACTAACTCAACCTACACCGGGAATTGGTTCCTACCTATAACGATGGAAGGCCTTGTGGGTCAATCTAATTGCCTCACGTTTACTGACTTAATATTATTAATAGAGAGAATTTTGATTTGGTCTCCTAACAAAATGTGTCACACATATGCATATTTAATATATATCCACATCGCATATAAATATATATACATATTTAGTAGGTGTATAATCAATCACACATCACATGAGTAATCACATTAGATGATCATGGACCACATTCTAATATGATCAGGTTCGAGCCAGTAGGCCCAATCACTCACATCAAGATCTATGTGTGCCTCGACGCATCTCTATGCCCTATGATCGTCCTTCTCGCTTCGTTGGTTCCGTCAGCATCTCAACGCATCTCTATGCGTCGGATCATCCGTCTCGACCTCATGGGTCCCACTACCACTGCGCCTCCTAATGTAATTACAACATAATTACAAGCACGCAGGCCCAACAATAAACAAAAAAATAGAGGCTCGCAAGCCCCAATAATAATAATCACATGTACATACTTCACATCATAGGTTCATGATCATCTATCCACATCATACATCACATGTATATGTTATTTTATAGAACTACTAGATAAATAATAATAGTTATTTAAACTATTTAATTAATATATATATTTTGAAAATAGAGATATTCAGAGAATTTTTTGAATTTGAGGGGTATTTTGGTCATTCTGTCGAAAGGGATAGAAATCAGAATTTTTGAATTCCAAGGGGCAAAACTATCTTTTGTCCAAAAACCCTAATCCCTCTGCTGCCTACTATGTTACGGCATTGTGGCCGCCGCCACCTTGCCAACGACGACCACTACCCGCGAGCGCACCACCCTTGCCCGTGGCGACCGCCGTCGTAGCGGGCGCTTTTGCTCGCGGAAGAGCGCCGCTACCCCACAGGCAGCGTTGCTGCCATGGGTGTCGCCCACAGGGACCTCGCGGGCATTGCTGCCTCGTAGGTAGCGTTGTCGTTGTGGGTGCCTCTGCCCGCAGGATGTCGGGTATCGCCCGTAGCCGCCGCTATCCCCGCGGGTGTCTCTACCTGCGCCTTGCCGGTAGGTAGCAGGCCGTCGGCCACCTATTGCTATTGCAGGTAGCAAGGCTGCAAGCAGCCTTGCGGTCGTTGTGTGAGTGCAGCAAGGGCTGCAACACTTGCTGCCCTTTCTCACCTTTTGTGCCAATGATTTTGATGATAAAAACTGTTCTAAATCACAACACTCGTGGTTTAAGATCTGATCTTGGAACAAACAACCTGGCTCTGATACCACTGTTGGGAAATCCTATGGGGTGACATCTCATACGTAGCAGAAGAACAAAAAATAAAACCACATATTTCCTGTAGAAAGGTTCCGTCGTCGTGCGAAGATCAGTGCGTCAAAACAAATCCATGAAATCTGCATGTGTAAAAGAAAGTACCTAGGGAGATCGTATATCCCTAAATCCCTACAGATCTATAGGAAAGATGAAGGAGACCAAGCGTCCTCCTCTCTAGCGGTATCCACATAGTAGGGACTGTGACAATACACCTCTATAGGGAGAGGAGAATAGGAGGTGGCCACTAAAAAGAACTTCCAACTTATAGAGCTTTGGTTTCCTCCTATTTATAGAGGCCCCCTGTAAACCCTAATGGATCTTGCCTTGTTGGGTATTGGATCTCCATCCAATTACCCAAGCCTCTTGGATTAATAGGTCTCTACCTAATAATATCTTATTAGCAATTATTAGATCTCATCTTAGGATCCAATAATTTAGGGGCTTAATAGATATCTAATAAGATAGGGGCTCCAGCGGATATCTCATATCCGAATCTTTACTCATCACAACAACTACTATATGTGTGTGACCCTCTAGGCCCAATATCGAGCTGGCCGTGAGTCATACTTATCAGAACTCCTTTAGACTTAGTGAATTATTATCCCTATAATAATTCACCCAACTCATCGACTACGGACGTACTAGGCCACTACGCCATAGCCCCTAGACGATACAGGAGAATCCAATCCTTTGGACCTATCTATCCTCAATTACCATGTATCTATAGTCCCTCATCTAACTAATATCCTAGAGACCTTATATCGGGCATGGTGCTATCAGGCCTATACGGTCTCTGCTCGAGTTTTGCTTTTATCGGATTCTCCCAGAAAACTCTTTCTCTCTCAATCAAATAACCTTGGTCAAATATTTGTTTGAGCAAGAATACATGGGATATTCCTCTCATGATACTGAGAGCGGATGATCCTCTATTTACTCTTAATAGCCCTCGTAAGATTGACTACAACTCCCAATAACCGACTGTACTAGATCTAAAACTTTCCAAACCTATAAGTTCGGTATCAAAGAGTGGAGTACTTATATAGGACATCCTTGGTGTCTCAAGTCTAAGGACCAGATACACTACTGGGACTATGAAATCGCTGTCTGACGTAAGGTATCAATAACCATCCCGCATTCCATAGGCGGATCAATCAGTGAACTCAGTCCCCAATGAGCACCTGCACTGTACCCTTAGTGTCCCTACACGAGTAGCTATGAGACCAACCACCTCCATCATATGGATGGGTATACATCAAACCAGTCTATCCGGTTATCTTGATGTCCCTCTCGAGTAACCTATGACCAGGATTATTTAGGCTCAGTGTCTAAAGGTGAATCGGTCTCATTATTATGATCTCATCACGATCCGATTCCCATTGCACAGATCTAAGGACATCACAATATATGCAACACATAAGATAAAATGATAAAATGCCTAATAATAAGCAAAGAGAAAGAGTGCATATCAAGTCACAAGTGACATCACTCATGTGATTAGCTTACAGGGCACATATGACTAGCACCGGCTATACCAGATCTAGAGCTCTCCCAACCTGTAAGTCCAGCATCAAAGAATGGAGTACTCAAATAGGGTATCTGTGGTACCTCAAGTCTAAGGACCAGACACACTATTGGGACTACGGAATCGCTATCTAAAATTAGGTATCATTAACCATATAATATTCTATAAGCAAATCAATCAGTGAACTCATTCTCCAATGAGCACCTATACTGTACCTTTAGTGTCCCCACATAAGTGACTATAAAACCAATCACCTCCATCATATAGATGAGCATTTAGCGCACTTGTCTATCCAGTTATCTCGATGTCCTTATCGAGTAACCTATGACCAGGATAATTTAGGATCTGTGTTTAAAGGTATATCGGTCTCATTATCATAATCTCATTATGATTTGATTCCCATTGCACAGATCCATGGACATCACAATATTCATCCAGATAATGTGAGAAAATGCCAATAATAATATGCGAAGAGATCAATGTAATATGTCACAGGTGTCACCACTCACATGATTGGCTTATAAGGCACCTATAACCAACATGAGCAATATGTTGGAAGAGTTTCAAGCAATACACTACTACTGACTCGACCACAGATGCAGAGTATATTGCTATAGTAGAGGTAGAAAAGGAGGGAGTCTAGATGAAGAAGTTCATCATAGATCTAGGAGTCATACCGAATAGCGAGAAGCCGATTCCCTTATATTGTGACAACAACAGGGCAATTACTTAAATGAGGGAACTTGGGTCTCATTAGAAGTATTCAGAGGAGGTTCCAACTCATTAGAGAGATCATAACCCGAAAAGATATAGTAATGGAAAGAGTTCCATATGAAGATAACATTGCAGATCCATTGACGAAGTTATTATCTCAGATTGTCTTTGAGCATCACAGGGGTCTGATGGGGATCAGACACATAAGTAAGTGATTGGCTTTAGGTCAAGTAGGAGATTGCTAGTCATATGTGTCCTGCAAGCCAATCACGTAAGTGATGGTACATGTGACTTGACATGCACTCTTTTTGCTGATTATTATTAGGTATTTTATCACTTTATCTTACGTATTGTGTATATTGTGATGTCCATAGATCTGTGTAATACAAATCAAATCATGATAAGATCATGATAATGAGACCGATTCACCTTTAAAAATGGATCCTAAATAATCCTAATCATAGGTTACTCAAGAAGAACATCAAGATAACCGGACAGATTAGTATAATGTATACGTGTCCATATGATGGACGTAGCTAGTCTCATAGTTGCTCGTGTAGGGACACTAAGGATACAGTACATGTACTAATTGGAGAATGAATTTACTGATTGATCCACCCACAGAATGCTAGATGGTTGATAAAACCTTATTGTCAGACAATGATTTCGTAGTCCTAATAGTGTATCTGGTCCTTAGATTTGAGACACTAAGGATGTCCTGTATGAGTACTCAACTCTTTGGTATCAAACTTATAGGTTTGGAAGCTCCAAATCTAGTATAGAGGGTCATTATGAGTGGTAGCTAACCTTACGAGGGCTATTGAGTGTTAATAGAGGATCATCCACTCTCGATATCATAAGAGGAATATCTCATATATTCTTGCTTAAACAAATCCTTGGCCAAGGTTGTTCAGATTGAGAGAGAAAGAGTTCTCTAGGAGAATCCGATTAGAGCGAGACTCGAGGAGAGACCGTATGGGTTTGACAACACCATGCCCGATATAAGGTCTCTAGGATATTAGATGGATGAGGAACTATAGGTACATGGTAACTGAGGACGGATATGTCCAAAGGATTAGTGTGTGGACAGTAAGAAGGGCCTGACAACACCATGCCAGCAACCCCAATTTGGAGTGTATAGATAGTAAGAAGGGCCGACCCCTTCTTGATCACGTAGTGCATACTGCGAGGAGATTTGGGTAGTAATTTGAGGAGCGTCATCGCAGCCCCTACCATGTGGATTATCACTAGAGAGGAGAATATTTAAACTCCTTCATCCAGTCCTACAGATCTATAGAAATTCAAGGATATTGTTAGGACTCTAGCTAGGAGAGTCCTAATTTAGTTTCATTGAAGGGGGCAAACATATAAATCCTAAGGGTATTCATGTAAATCCTATCTAGCCGATCCCTATTAAAGAGGTGAAGAGGCCGGCTAGGTTAGGATTAGTTTGGAGGTTACTTCTTATAGAAGCATTAGGAGTTGATTAGAAGTAGGGGTCTTGAGTAGGAGTCTTATTAGGAGTTGGGGTTTAGAAGCCATATAAATAGTCATGTATTTATCCTCTTTTCTTGATGAATAGATCAATCCTTTTAGCAGCCTTTGAGCAGCAACTAGGAGGAAGGAACCCCTATAGAGTTCCAATGAGGCTGATCCCCTAAAGAGATCAACCCTAAGCTTAGAATCCACAAGGGTTATAACATTTGGTATCAAAGCAACATTCTTGGTGTCTCGTTGCCCTTCCACAGACATCCATCAGCCCTCCACAGTCGCCCAAAGCAATTCTCACAATTGCTTAAAAGATCATCACCGAATTCCACCATCATCCCCACCATCGCAGATCATCCTTTGATCTCCTTATGAATTGCAATAGGTTCTGGTTTTCTACCTTACTGCTACTACAATTTAGTTATCCTTATTCAAAAAATCTAAAAATATTGTTCCTATATTGCTGCATAAACTTTTCATCATAAATTTTTTATCGTAAACTTTTTCTGTCCAAATCTCTATAAAATTTTTATGACAGCTTTGACATTTCGTAATAGTAGATTTCCCTTTGGTTTTGTTGAAAAATTCTTAATATAAACCATTGATCTTTTACGTCCAATCTGCTATACTTTAGACGTAAAAATCTATTATAGTACCTTTCCGTGATCCTCAATTTTATCGAACCTCTTGCTATCGTTTCCTTCTACAAAATTTTTAACAGCATTACCTCTCCCTTACCAGTAGATTCCCTTTGAGTTTTACTTAAATCTTTGTTGAGAATTACTGGAAAAAACTATATTTTTTTGCTATTGGAATTTTTTCAGTGAAAAATCTGGTGCTGCACCTTTGTCCTTTTCTTCTCCGTAACCTACCAAACCCTAGCCAACTTGCTGCCACCAACTAAGACATCTTTAGGGCATCCCTTTAGCCTTAAGATGCAGTTGTCATAACCTTTTTTCATAACCCTAATAGTGTCAAAAACTGCAGCCCAAAATAGTAAACCATTATAGCCGAACCCTTCTTTCACCGATCTATTGTCTGAAATTTCCACCACCCCATGCCATTAACCCGTCAACAAAAAAAACACAAAGACATCTCTGATCAATAGGCATGTGCTATGGCTCCTCAAGATCCAATTGATGCCAAATTTGAAGCATTGAAATCTCAGATTGAATCGCGGCTTGAATCATGCTTGGAGGACAAATTACATGCCTTGTTTGTAGAATTCAGAATTGGACAACCATCGATTCCAACCAAATTTCAGTGAGGAGAGAGTTTAGAGAGATCTCTAGAGAAAGAGAGACAGCCCTTGGACATGCTTTAGCCATGCATGAGGGTGGACTTTCCGTGATGGGAAGGAGACCCAGCGGGGTGGATTTTGCATGTCGAATGTTACTTTCGCTACTACTGAACGTCGGATGATGGTATAATGGAAATTACCATCATCTACCTTCAAGGAGATGCTATTCAATGGTACAATTAGCTAGAATATAATCATAGGGCTCTGATGTGGAATCAATTTAAGAACGCACTGCTGAACCATTTCGGACCTACGGAGTATGAAAATATTGACGGCCAACTTGCAAAGATTTGACAAACCTCTACGATTCAAGAGTACCAAACTAGGTTTGAGAAGCTATCCTACCTTGCTCATGATTAGACTGACCGTCAATTGTTAGGAATATTCATTGAAGGACTAAAGCTTGAGATAAAAGGGGAGGTTAAGGCGCAACAGCCCGGACCATGACGGCTATGATTTCTTTCGCTTGAGTACAAGAAAAATGGCTCAACCAAGATGCTCAGAGGATGAGAACCTCTCCTAGGCCCATGGCATCTAAACTTCCTTCTACTCCTAGCTATCCTTCGCTGCCAAAAAAATTGACAAGAGAAGAACTACGTGACCAATCAGCAAAGGGTCTTTGTTGGCATTGCGATGAGTCATGGAACCGCAATCATCGCTGCAAAAGGGGCCACCTCCTACTGATTAAACCTCTTGAAGACATGTAGGAGGAGGTCCAAGAGCATAAGAAAGAGGTCATGGATAAAAGATAGTAGCCGGTTGATATTTCAATGCATGCCCTTGCTAGTTACGCGAACCCGCAAACGATGAAAGTGGGAGGACTTCTGAAGCAAAAACCGATCACCATTCTTATTAACACTGGGAGCACTAATAATTTTATGACAGTAAAGATGCTGTTTGTATGGCCTTACCTATCAAGAATTGCAGCAGGTTTGATGTTAATGTCGTTGACGGACGAATTTTGAAGTGTGATCATAGGTGCCCACGGGTGAAACTATTGCTACAGGACCAAGAGATAATTGCATATTTCTTCCTCCTCCCTCTTGATGATTATGAGGCTATGCTTGGCATCGAATGGCTAACAACATTGGGTGTTATTTCTTAAAATTTTTTGAAACTAATTATGAAATTTTACAGTAAGGGGAAACAAGTGATACTACGCGGGAAACATGGGGGTAACGTAACGATGATTTACACACAACGAATGGAGAAAGTTTTGCACAAAACATACAGTGGCTTTTTAGTACAACTTGAGCAGCAATCTAAGGGAGAGCCAACCAAATTTGAAAACCCAAACCTACTTCCCTTGCTTGCTGAATTTTTAAATATATTTGATGAACCGCGCAGCAAATCATTATATACCGATTCTTCCAAGCAAACCTCCAGCAAATACTCAGCCATATCAGTATCCACATCTTCAGAAGGATAAAATAGAAAGGATTGTAAAAGAGATGCTCGAAATAGGAATTATTCAGCCAAGTTGCATCCCCTATTCTTCACCAGTGCTCCTCGTACAAAAGAAGGATGGAACATGACGAATGTGCATTGATTACTGAGCTCACAACGGCATAATCGTCAAAGATAAGTACCCTATTCTAGTAGTAGATAAATTACTTGATGAATTAAAGGGAGCAGGAGTCTTCACAAAGTTGGACCTTCGATCCGGGTATCATCAAATACGAGTGTGCGAAGAAGATATACTGAAAACCATCTTTTGAATGCACAACGGCCACTACAAATTTCTAGTAATGCCCTTTGGTCTCACCAATGCTCTCTCCACCTTCTAGAGCCTTATGAATGATATTTTTTTAGAGTTATCTTCATAAGTTTGTGCTAGTTTTCTTTGACGATATCCTTATTTACAGCCCTTCTCTTGAAAGTCATTTTCAGTACTTACGACTTATTTTGTCGATTTTGCGAGAATATGTTCTTTTTATCAAAAAATCGAAGTGTAACTTTCTTTAACAGAAGGTGGAATATCTTGGGCATATCATATCAGAGGAAGGTGTGGTGGTAGACCCTTCCAAAATTGAAGTAATGCAGAACTGGCTGATCTCAAGGAATATAAAATCACTGCATGGCTTTCTCGGTTTAACAGGCAACTACCGCAAGTTCGTTAAAAACTAAAGAAAGATTAGTGCACCCCTTACTTTCTTGCTTAAAAAAGATACTTTCCAATGGTCAAACAAAGTCACCACTACCTTCGATGAACTTAAAGCTGCAATGTCGACAACGCTCGTACTAACGCTATCCGACTTCGACAAGACTTTTATTATTGAAGCCGAAGCCTCCGGAGTCTGAATTGGAGCTATACTAATGCAAGATGATTACCCCCTCACTTATACTAGTTAGGTGTTATCTCTTTCCCATTTCAAGATGGCTATTTATGACAAGGAGATGCTCATGATTGTGCATACGGTGGCTAAATGAAGACCATACTTGATCGGGCGATGCTTTCAAATCAAGATTGATCATAAAAGCCTAAAATATTTCTTGGAGTAGAAGATATCTTCACCCGAGTAGCAAAAATAGGTAATAGAGCTTCTTGGATATGATTATGAAATAACTTACAAAAAGGAGAAAGAGAATGTTGTTGTAGATGCGCTTTCATGACTACCCGAGCAAGCTGAATTTTCGGTTGTTTCACTTCCGACCAACAATTTCCTTGAGGATATTAGGAGGGAATGGCAAGATGATTTCGAGAAGATGCTCCGGAGACCAGTAAGATCATAAAAAAATTGGAGGAAGTACCAAGCTTCATGGCTCATTTTAGTTGGGACTCAAAAGACTTATGGTATAAGGGATGCATTGTGCTTATGACAAATTCTACTTGCATAAAGACTATCCTTCAAGAGATACATTCCACACCTACAACCAGGCACTCCGGGTTCCTTAGAATTAAGCAAAATTTTTATTGGGTAGGGATGAAAAATATTATTGCTAAATTTGTAGCACAATGTGATGTATGTGAACGACATAAAGGCGAGACAATGGCAAGTCTCGGAAAGCTACAACCTCTACCAATCTCGGACTCAATATGAACTGATATATCAATGGACTTCATCGAAGGGCTTCCCTCATCACAAAGAAAAGGTACAATTCTTGTCATGGTTGATCACCTTACAAAGGATGCTCACTTTTGCATTATTCGTAATCCCTACACTACTTCTAGTATAGCTCAAATCTTTATGGAGAATATTATAAAATTGCATGGGATGCTGAGATCTATTGTAAGTGATCGTGATAGGGTCTTCACAAGCAAATTTTAGACAGAGTTATTCCAGATACAAGGCACTAAATCGAAGACAAGTACGGTATATCACCCACAAACCAACGACTAGATCGAAGTGGTGAACATGTGCTTGGAGATATACCTCAGATTCTTCAAGAGTGGACAAAGTGGCTTCTCTGGGCCGAGTGGTGGTATAATACAACTTATCATTCATCCATAAAATATACTCCCTATGAGGCTATGTATGGCCGACCTTCCCTTGTAATCCTAAAATATGTGTTGGGCACCTCTAAAGTAGAACTA
Organism: Musa beccarii; assembly: GCA_024322285.1. Lineage (NCBI taxonomy): Eukaryota > Viridiplantae > Streptophyta > Magnoliopsida > Zingiberales > Musaceae > Musa > Musa beccarii. The sequence goes on from CM044398.1 coordinate 59,282,341, forward strand.
GTAGAGAGGGAATTACAGGACAGACGAAATGCTGAAGTTGCTAAAAGATAATCTCACTACAACTCAAGTAAGGATGAAATAATAATATGATCAACACAAAGGCAAAAGAGAATTTTCAGTAGGAGATTGGGCCATCATATGGCTCCAGCCATATAAGCAAACATTAATCCAGATCAGAGCATCCATGGAGCTTTCACCTTAGTTCTATGGACCTTACCAGATTTTGGAGCGCATCGGAGCAATAGCATACAGATTGGACTTACCCGCCAGCTCCCGAATCCATCCAGTCTTCCATGTGTCATGTTTGAAGCTCAAGTTGGGACAAAATAAGATAGCCTAAAGCCACCTACCAAATATGACTACCCAAGGAGAGCTCTAGACCAAGCCGAGTGCCATTATTAATCGACGGATCATGACTCGATGACGACGACACACTATTGAAGTGCTAATACAGTGAGTGAACCTACCAGTAGAAGATGTCACTTGGGAGAACTATAACGACTTGAAGATCAAATTCTCAGAATTCATGGAGCATCAGTCTTGAGGACAAGGCTGATTTGAAGAGGGTGGGTCTGTTAGGATTCTAGCTAGGAGAGTCCTAATTTAGTTTCATTGAAGGGGCAAACATGTAAATCCTAGGGGCATTCATATAAATCCTATATGGCCGACCCCTATTAAAGAGGTGAAGAGGCCGGCTAGGTTAGGATTAGTTTGGAGGTTGCTTCTTAGAGAAGCATTGGGAGTTAATTAGAAATAAGAGTCTTGAGTAGGAGTCATATTCAGAGTTGGGGTTTAGAAGCCCTATAAATAGTCATGTATTCACCTTCTTTTCTTGATGAATAGATCAATCCTTTTAGTAGCCTTTAAGCAGTAACTTAGAGGAAAGAACCCCTATAGAGTTCCAAGGAGGCCGATCCCCTAAAGAGATCAACCCCAAGCTTAGAATCTGCAAGGGTTCTAACAGATATATGATCTCCCTAGGTAATTTTCTTATGCGTAGTTTTTGGTTTTATGGATTTTTGCGCATAACTTTTGTATGACGATAAGAACCTCTTTTTCTGTAAAAATCTATAATTTTTATTTCTGTTCTTCTGCTGCGCATATGATGTCGTCACAGATTTTCCAATACTCATATCCAAATCTCTACTCGCTGTAATACCTACCATATGTGTGTGACCCTCTAGGTCTAATATTGAGCAGGCCGTGAGTCATACCTGTCAGAACTCCTTATGACTCAATGAATTATTATCTCCATAATAATTCACTCGACTCATCAACTGCGGACGTACTAGGCCACTACGTCGTAGCCCTTGGACAGTATAGAGGAATCTAATCCTTTGGACCTATCTACCCTCAATTACCATATACCTATAGTCCCTCATTCATCTAATATCCCAAAGATTGTATATTGGGCATAGTGTTATCAGGCCCATACGGTTTCTACTTGAGTCTCGCTGTAATCGGATTCTCCCGGAGAACTCTTTATCTTTCAATCTGAATGACCCTAGTTTGAGATTTTTTTGAGCAAGAACACAGGATATTCCACCCATGATACTAAGAGTAGATAATCCTCTATTGACACTCAATAACCCTCATAAGGTTGGCTACCACTTTCAATAATCGGCTATACTAGATCTGGATCTTCCAAACCTATAAGTTCGGTATAAAAGAGTAGAGTACTCATATAGGACATCCTTGGTATCTTAAGTCTAAGGACTAGATACACTATTGGGACTACAGAATTGCTATCTGACGTGAGGTATCAATAACCATCTAGCATTCCATAAGCGGATCAATCAGTGAACTCATTCCCCTATGAGCACCTGCACTGTACCCTTAGTGTCCCAACACGAGTAGCTATGAGACCAGCCACCTCTATCATATAGATGGGTATACAGCACACCAATCTATCCGGTTATCTCAATGTCCCTCTTGAGTAACCTATGACCAAGATTATTTAGGGTTTGTGTTTAAAGGTGAATCGATATCATTATCATGATCTCATCACGATCTGATTCTCATTACATAGATCCAAGGACATCATAATATACATCCAAATAATGTGAAAATATATCAATAATCATAAATAAAGAAATTGACATAGCGTGTTACAAGTGCCATCACTAACGTAATTGGCTTGTAGGGCACTTATAACTAGTAATCTCCCACTTGACCTAAAGCTAATCACATATGTGTCTGATCCCCATCAAACCTCTGTGACACTCAAAGACAATATGAGTCAATGGCTTTGCTAGTAGATCTACAATATTATCTTTGGATGGAACTCTTTCCACTACTATATCTCTTTGGGCTATGATTTCTCTAATAAGCTAGAACCTCCTCAGAACACTTCTCATGAGACTCTAGTTCTCTTATTTGAGCAATCGCCCCATAATTATCACAATATAAGGGAATCAGCTCCTCGCTATTCAGCACGACTCCCAAATCTGTGATGAACTACTTCATCCAGACCTCCTTCTTTACTGCCTCTACTACAGTAATATACTCTGCCTCTATAGTCGAGTTAGCAGTAGTATCTTGCTTGGAACTCTTCTAGCATACTGCTTCTCCATTCAAGGTGAACACATACCCTAAATTAGACTTGCCATCATCGACATCGGACTAGAAGCTTGAGTCCATATAGCCCTTAACCCTGAGGCTACTTTCTCCATATACCAATAAAAGATCATTAGTCCTTCTCAAGTACATAAGGATATACTTTACTGCTTTCCAATGCTACAAGCCTGAATCTACCTGATACCTACTCGTGACACTCAGAGCATGTGCTATATCAGGCCTGGTATATAGCATAGCATACATGATAGACCCTATCGCTAAGGCATATGGTATCCTATCCATGTGTGCCCTTTCTTTAGGAGTCTTTGGGGACATACTCCTAGAAAGTGATAGCCTATGTCTCATCGGTGTGAGACCTCTCTTGAAATTTTTCATGTCAAACTTTTTGATAATGGTGTCTATGTACCTAGACTAGGACAAGCCAAGCATCCTCTTGGATCTATCTTTATATATTCAAATCTCCAATATGTAGGATGCATCCCCTAAGTCCTTCATGGAGAAGTATCTATATGGCTAAGCCTTTATTGTGGAGAGCCTTCTTACATCATTCCTAATGATCAGGATGTCATCCACATACAATACCAAGAAGGTAAGAAGGTGATAGTACTCCCACTTACCTTCTTGTACACACAAGGCTCATCTTCGTTCTTAACGAAATCATAAGAACTGATCACCTCATCAAATCTTATGTTCCAACTTTGGGAAGCTTGCTTTAGTCCATAGATGGATTTAAGCAACCTGCATACCTTATCTGGACTGTCCTTAGATATGAATCTCTCAGGTTGTATCATATACAGGTCCTCCTCGAGGTTTTTATTAAGGAATGTGATTTTCACATCCATTTGCCAGATTACAAAATCATAGTGTGCTGCAATAGCCAAAAAAATTCGAATAGATTTTAGCATAGCTACGAATGAGAAGATTTTATCATAGTCAACACCTTGGCTTTGACGATAGCCCTTAGCCACTACCCTTACTGTATAGGTCTCTACCTTTTCATCTACTCCGATCTTCTTCTCGAAGATCCACTTGCAGCCAATGGGTATGATACCCTCGGGTCCATCAACTAGGTTCCAAACCTTATTGGAGTACATAGAATCTATTTTTGAATTCATGACTTCTTGTCACTTTCCGGAGTCTATACTTGTAATAGCCTCCTTGTAGGTTTGAGGATCAATATCCTCAACATCCTCTCCTCTAATATCTCCCACATATTTCTCAAGAGGATGGGATACTCTATCGAACCTACATAAAGCCGAAACTTGTGTGTTAGGTACTTGAACAGACTTTGGCTGTGGAATAGTGCTTGAGTTAGATTCTCTAGCTTCGCTCAACTCTATCACGCTCCCACTATCCCCACTAAAAATGTGTTCCTTCTCAAGGAACACTACTCTCTTAGCTACAAAGACCTTTTACTCCTTGGAGTGATAGAAATAATACCCATAAGTTTCCTTGGGGTATCCCATGAACTTGTATCATTCTATCCTGGATTCCAATTTATCGAGGTTGTGTCTCTTAATATGGGCAAGACAGTCCTAAATCTTAACAACCTTAAGATCGAACTTCCCTTTCTATATCTCATATGGTATAGACACTACCGATTTAGTTAGAACTTTGTTCAGAAGGTAAGCTACGGACTCTAGGGTATATCCCTAGAATAAGATGGGTGGATCGGCGAAACTCATCATGGACTGCACCTATGTCTAATAGTGTTTGATTCCTCCTTTCGGATACACCATTGAGCTAGGGTCTATAAGGAGGTGTCCATTGGGACAAAATCTCATAGTCCTTAAGGAACTGGGTGAACTCTATACTCAAGTACTCACCTCCTCGATCTGATCAAAGAGTCTTGATACTCTTTCCAATCTGAACCTCTACTTCATTCTCATACTCCCTGAATTTCTCGAAGGCTTCGGACTTGTACTTCATCAAGTACACATGTCTCTACCTAGAGAAATCGTCAGTGAAAATAATGAAGTAGGAATAACCACTAATGGCCTGAGTTGATATAGGACCATATACATCACTATGTATGAGTGCCAACAACTTAGTGGCTCTCTCTCCAGTTCCACTAAATAGAGAGTTGATTATCTTTTCCCTAAAAGCAAGGCTCGAAAGTTACATATGACTCATAGTCGAATGGATCTAGGCATCCATCCTACAGCAACTTTTAAATCCTTCCCTCATGGATATGACCTAGCCTACAATGCCATAGGTATATACTGTTCATCTCATCTCGTTTCCTCTTGGACTCACTTACATTCATGATGTGTGGAGTAGTTTCTAGCATAATTAAACCATTATGCAATGTTCCTCTAGTGATGATCTCATCATCCTTAATAATTGAACAACTATTATTCTCAAAAATTACTTTATAACCATTCAATGTCAAACATAAAATAGAAATAACGTTTTTGATAATAGAGGAAACAAAATAATATGTATCTAATGCAATAGTAGCTCCACCAAGCAGATATAGGGTGACCTTACCAATAGCAAAGATAGTAACTCTTACTTCATTGCCCATCTTATCTCTCATCAATCTCCTAGATCTTGCCAAAACCTACAACAAATTGCAGATATGATAAATACGATCGATATCCAATACCCATGTGTTATCATATGAGTCTGACAAATAGAGACTAATCATGTATGCATATTTGAAGCTTCTCTAAGCTTCTGTTTCGCCTTTTCTGCAATGTACTCTTTGTAGTTCCTCTTCTAGTGCCCGTCTTTACCATAATGAAAGTACTAGCTTTTGTCTTTTGTTGGATCCTTCGTAGTAACCTTTGCTTTACGTAGTCTACCCTTGCCCTTGCCCTTCTTAATGAACTTCTTTGTCTTCCTTTTCTTTTTAGTCTTACCAGCACAGAAAACTATGAAAAGGAATCTAGTAGGGACTGAAGCATAAAATTCATACATAGGTTATCCTCTATGACTATTCCTAGACTTATGAGTTTCTCTATCCACTCAATAATCTTAAGGATAAGGTTCTGAACCGATGTCCCCTCAGTCATCCTAGCACGGAAGAGTCTCTTCGATATCTCATATCGTTAAGTTCTTTCCTATTCCTCAAATAATTTATGGAGATGTAGGAGTGTGGATTTGACATCTATCTTTTCATGTTGTCTCTATAACTCGGGAGTCATGGAGACCAACATGTAATACTGAGCATGAGTGGAGTCATCTGTGTGCTTCACGTAACGAGCGATCTAATTCTCGCTTGTCTCTTCCTTGGGCATAGGTATCACTGTAACAAGGACATATGTGATTTTCTCCATCATGAGAATGATTCTTAGGTTACAGAGCCAATCCGTATAATTTGGACCAATAAGGTGGTTAGCATCAAGTATGCCACATAGAAAGTCTAATAGTGACATTTCAAAAAAATAAAGATACAACAGAAATAAATAACATGTAAATTTTATAGAAATATAAATAATCAAGATATGGACTTCTATCTTGACATGCTCCCACTATTTTTCTAGCGAATCACGCAACACCCTTAGCATGTGAAACAGAAGTCTCTGGCAGACTTTTAATGGGGATCGAGATCCAATCAACATCTTAGTGTAACCTCGAGGGACTCGACCAATCACACTAAGCCTAAAAGATAGGCAACTATTACCGATCATAACTCTTTATGATTCCCATCCTGTTCAGCTTCCAAACCACCATGACCTCGAGGGACTCAACCAACCATGATGTTCAGTTAAGTCATCACCATCATTTCAAGATGAGTCGGATTCGATGATATACCCTCGAGGGACCTGACCAAGCATACTATACCCTCGGTTCACTGGTGACATCTCTATGTTATAGATAAGATAGCGAATCATGATATAGGTGAGTCTCGAAGGACTCAACCAACTCAACCTATACCGGGAATTGGTTCCTACCTATAATGACGGAAGGCCACATGGGTCAATCTAATTGCCTCATGTTTACCAACTTAATATTATTGAGAGAAAAGATTTTTTAATTTGGTCTCCTAATATGATGTGTCATATATATACATACTTAATATATATCTACATCGCATGTAAATATATATATATATATATCTAGTAGGTGTATAATCAATTAAACATCACATAAGCAATCAACTAGATGATCATGGACCACATCCTCATGTGATCAAGCCCGAGCCAGTGGGTTCAATCACTCACATCAAGATCTATGTGTGCATCGACGCATCTCCATACCCTATGATCGTTTATCTCACCTCGTCGGTTCCGTCGGTATCTCAATGCATCTCTATGCGTCGGATCGTCGGTGTGCCCGCGGGTGGTGCCGACCCCGTAGGCGGTGTGCCCGCAGGTGGCACTGCCCCTGCATGCGGCTTGTCCGCGGGTGGGTGCCGCCTGCAGGCCTACAGGTCCCCTTGCCCACAACCGCTACCGACTGCATGCAAGCCACAACCATTACCACTACGAGCAGGCCGACAGCAACAGCTTTGTGAAGGCAACAAGGGCAGCAATAGTTATTGCCTTTTTCGCTTTTTCTTCAATGATTTTAACGTCAAAAGCCTCTCTAATTCATAATACATGTTGTTTAAAATTGGATCTTCGCACGAACAACTTGGCTCTAATACCACTATTGGGAAATCCAGGGAGCGACATCACATGCGTAGCGAAAGAATAGAAAATAAAATACCTAGATTTCTACAGAAAAGGTTTCATCGTCTTACGAAAATTGGTGTGTAAAAACAAATCCACGAATCAAAAAACTATATGTATAAAAAGATAGTACCTAGGGAGATCATATATTCCTAAATTTCTATAGATCCATGGGGAGGTTGAAGGAGGTCAGGCGTCTTCTTCTCTAGTGGTGATCTACATGACAAGGGTTGCAAAGATGCTCCTCTCTAGAGAGAGGAAAATAAGAGATAGCCACCAAAAATCCTAGCATATGGACCTTTGGTTTCCTCCTTTTTATAGAGGCCCCCTATAAACCCTAATGGATCCTGCCCTATTGGGTATTGCATCTTCATCTAATTATCCAAGCCTCTAAACTACGTATGTAAAAAGATAGTACCTAGAGAGATCGTATATCCCTGAATTCTTACAGATCCATAGGGAGGATGAAGGAGGTCAGGTATTCTCCTCTCTATCGGTGATCCACATAGTAGGGGCTATGAAGATACTACTTTCTAGAGAGAGAAGAATAAGAGGTAGCCATCAAAAACCCTAGCCTATGGACATTTGGTTCCCTCCTATTTATAGAGGCCCCTATAAGACCTAATGGATCTTGTCCTATTAGGTATTGGATCTCCATCCAATTATCCAAGCTTCTTAGATTAATGGGTCTCTACACAATAATCTAGCTCTTATTGGATCTCATCTATAGGATCCAATAATACAAGGGCTTATTGGATATCCAATAAGATAGGGACTCTGATGGATATCTCATATCCGAATCTCTACTCATCGCAATACCTACCATATGTATATGACCCTCTAGGCCCAATATCAAGTTGACCGTAAGTCATACATGTCGAACTCTATCGACTCGGTGAATTATTATCTCCATAATAATTCACTCGACTCATCGACTACGGATGCACTATGCCACTACGCCGTAGTCCTAGACAATACAAGGGAATCCAATCCTTTGGACTTATCCGCCCTCGTTACCATGTACATATAGTCCCTCATCCATCTAATATACTAGAGGCGTATATTGGGCATGGTTTTATTAGGCCCATATAGTTTCTACTCAAGTCTCGCTCTAATCGGATTCTCTCGGAGAACTCTTTCTCTCTCAATCTGAATGACTCTAGCTAGGGATTTTCTTCAAGAACACATAAGATATTCCTCTCATGATACCGAGAGTGAATAATCTTCTATTGACACTCAATAGCCCTCATAAGGTTGATTTGCTACTTCCAATAACCGATTATACTAGATCTGAAACTTCCAAACCTATAGATCTGGTATCAAAGAATTGAGTACTCATATAGGACATCCTTAGTGTCTCAAGTCTAAGAACTAGATACACTACTAAGACTACAAAATCGTTATCGACATGAGGTATCAATAATTATCCAGCATTTCGTAAGTAGATCAATCGGTGAACTCATTCTCCAATGAGCACTGTAATATACCCTTAATGTCCTCATATGAGTAGCTATGAGACTAGTCAACTCTATCATATGGACGGGTATACTGAGTACACCGATCTGTTCGGTTATCTCGATGTCCCTCTCGAGTAACTTATGATTGGGATTATTTAGGTTACGTGTTTAAAGGTGAATCAATCTCATTATCATGATCTCATCACGATCCGATTCCCATTGCACTGAGATCAAAGGACATCACAATATACATCCAGATAATGTTAGAAAATATCAATAATCATAAACAAAGAAATTAATGTAGCATGCTACAAGTGTCATCACTCAGGTGATTGGCTTATAGGGCACTTATAACTAGCACTTCTAATCTAAGAGACTTGGGTAATTAGATGAAGATCCAATACCCAATAGGTCAGAATCTATTAGGGTTAAGTTGACAAGAGACCTCTATAAATAGGAGGGAATCAAAGGCCCATAGAGTAGAATATTTTGGTAGCTACCTCCTATTCTCCTACCCCTCTCCTCAACCAACAACCCTAGTTTGGGGCATGTGGACAGCAAGAAGGGCCAACCTTTTCTTGATTGCGTAGTGCATGTAACGAGGAGATTTAAGCAATGATTTGAGAAGCATCGTCACAGCTCCTACTATGTGGATTATTACTAGAGAAGAGGACACTTGAACTCTTTCATTCAATCCCATAGATTTGTAGGAATTCAGGGATATATGATCTCCCTAGTAATTTTCTTATGCGTAGTTTTTCGGTTTCGCAGGTTTTGCATACCAAATTTTGCATGATGATAAGAACCTCTTTTTCTATAAGAAATCTGTGATTTTTATTTCTGTTCTTCTATTATGCATATGATATCACCACAGATTTTCCAACAAATGCCTTGTATAAGTATTCCATTCTTTGATGCTAGATTTACAAGTTTGGAAGTTTTAGATCTAGTATAACTGGTTCTAGGGAATGGTAGCCAACCTTACGAAGGTAACTGAGTGTTAACAAAAGATCATCTACTCTCTGTATCATAAGAGAAATATCTCACATGTGCTCGCTTAGACAAAATCGCTGCCATGATCGGTCGGATTGAGAGAGAAAGAGTTCTTCGGGAGAATCTGATTAAAGCAAGACTCAGATAGGATTTCGTATGGGCCTGACATTCCTATGCCCAATATATAGTCTCTGAGATATTAGATAGATGAGGGACTATAGATGCATGATAATTGAGGACAGATAGATACGATGGATTAGGTCCCTCTATACCGTTTGGAGACTATGGTGTAGTGGCCTAGTACATCTATAGTCGATAAATCGAGTGAATTATTATAGAGATAATAATTCACTATATTAGAAGGAGTTCTGAGTCAAAAAGAGTTATGACAGGAGCGACTTATGACCAACTCAGTATCGGGCCTAGAGGGTCACACACATATGGTGGATGTTGCGATAAGTAGATGTGTAAATATCAGATATCTACAGAGCTCTTAGTTTGGATTCTATGGATAGAGATCCAATTAGATAATTGAATAGAGATCCAATTGGATGATTAAATAAGATCTAATTGGATGATTGGATAGAGATCCAATTAGGATAGAATCCATTAAAGGATAAGTTTCATGCATCTCTATAAATAAGAGAAACTTCACGGTTCATAGGCTAGAACTACTAGTGGTCACCTCTCATATTCTCCTTAGCCTTCTCTCATCCTTAGCTTCGTAGTCTTATGGTGCACATGGAGAGGGAGATCCCGCAACGATCTGTAGAGCATCGTTACCACGTCCACTATGTGAATTACAGCTAGAGAGGAGTACGCGAGTGCTCCTTCATCCTCCTCATCGGATCTGAAATTTTTAGAGATATACAATCTCCCTAAGTAACTCTTCTAATATGATATATACGATTTTTTAGATTTATGATTTTTCACACACTAATCGTCATACAACGACCAAGTACTCAATTATGAGAAATCTGATTTTGTTTTTATTTTTCGTTGTGCATGAGATGCCGACTCACAATTTTCCAACACTACCCTCTAGTCATTCAAGTACGTAGTGAGAAAGTACCACTTTATTTGCCCAAACAATATCATATCTACTCACATTACAAAAATAAAAACTAAATAAATTTAATTTGTAGGTATGAGATGCATTTGATATCTAATTAGTAAGAAAAGAGATTCTCTATTTACATAGGAAAACTAGTATTAATTGAATTCAAAAAAATAGAAAGTTTTTGTGACTTAAACACCAAGAAATATTAATTATGTATAATACATATGAAGATAAAATTTGTCTAAGATTAATAAACTTCCTTGTAAAACTTTATTGGATTTAGATTTCTTAATTCTATACTACATCAATCAGGCCGTGCCCTCAAGTCATTTGGATACTTGCTGAAGAAGTACCACTCGCTCTATCCAAATAATATCTTCTTTTCTCACATCACAAAACCAACAGTCAAATCCAAGTTAATTTAGAGGTTTTAGAAGCAAATGATAATATGCACCAGCAAGAAAAGGGGTTCTCTATTTACAAAGGAGAACCAATATTAATAAAATTTAGAGGATTTAGGAAGTTCCTCTAACTTTAGTACCAATAAATATTGATCACAAATGATATATATTAAGATAAAACTTGTAAAAATTGTTAGTTTGGCAAGTCCTTTAGTCCCACATCGGGAAAACCAGAATTCCTATCCCCTATTGATGCTATAAAAAGGGATCTAAGCTTTCTAACCAGACACACCACAGACACCACAAGAAAAGCCGCTTTGGATTTAATTTCATTAAGTCCATATTAAACTTTTGGGCTTTTCTTGTTTAGTCGTTTAAGGTATTTTTTTGCCTAGGAACAATTTCCTAAGGCATTTGTAATTGTCTCTTTTATAAAGATTTATTCCTCCTTTCGTCCGTGGACGTAGGTTAATTGACCGAACCACGTAAATTCGATTTCCCTGTTTCTTTTATTCTTTTTGTTTATTGTCTTTGTTGCGTTGCCAAATTACCGTATGGTAATTTCCTAAGGCTAGCTCTAACAAACTAGTATCAGAGCCTGGTTTTGGGATCTTTTAGCAACAATGACAATAACAAAGATTGTTGTCGAGAAATTCGACAGAAATGTCAACTTCGGCATGTGGCAACTCAAGATGGAGGCCATTCTGGTTCAAGACGGAGTTGATTTGGCACTACAAGGAGTGAGAAAATTCCAGATGGTATGTCAGAGGAAGATTTTGCAGGTATGGATAAGAAGGCCCGATCTAGTATTATTCTAAATCTTTCTGATGAGGTTTTACGGGAGGTAGCTACGGAGACTACGGCTAAGAGCATGTGGGACAAGCTTAAAGCCTTGTATATGAAGAGGACAGTGGAGAACCGTCTCTACTTGAAGCAGAGTTTGTATATGCTTCGGATGATTGAAGGTACATCTATAATCTCACATCTTGATAGATTTGATTCCTTAGTTATGGATTTGGAGAATATAGATGCAAAGATTGATGATGAGGATAAGGCCCTGTTACTTTTGTGTTCTCTCCCCCAATCCTTTAAGTTTTTCCGTGATACAATGATTTATGGAAAAGAAACAATTTCATATCATGAAATTAAATCTGCATTAAAATCTAAGGAGCAGATTGATAGGGATATCACTGGGGAGAATAGAGGAAATCAGCCGAGGGTGCAGTTGTCGTGGGTAGAGCGATAAAAGAGAATTTGTGAGAGTAGATCTAAATCTAGATCTAAATCCAGACATAAAAATTTGGAATGAGATATTGTCATAAAATGGGGCACATTAAGGCTGATTGCTTTAAATTGAAAAATAAATTAAAGCAAAAGGAAAAAATTGTTGAGAAAACTACTGAGTCCGCTGAAGCTAGTGTTGCAGCTGATGAGAATTTTGGAAATATTTTCTTTGCTACTGATGACAGGACAAGGTCTAAAAATGAATAGATTTTAGATTCGGGTTGTTCTTATCACATGTGTCCCAATAGGGATTTGTTTTCCACATATGAATCTTGTAATGGTGGAATTGTTTTGATGGGCAATAATGCCGCATGTGATGTTATTGGTAGAGGCACAATCCGAATTAAAATGCATGATGGTATTGTGAGGACGCTCACTAATGTTAGACATGTTCCTGATTTAAAAAAGAATCTCATCTCTTTAGGCACCCTAGAGGCTCTTGGGTGTAAATACACAGCTGAAGGTGGAGTTATGAAAGTTTCTAGAAATGCCCTTGTTGTTATGAAAGCTTGTAGGTCTGGTAGCTTGTATATTTTGCAGGAACTACATCACACAGATCGATTCTGATCGTCATCATCATTGTCGATTCGACATCACCAAATTATGGCATATGCGTTTGGGTCATATGAGCGAAAAAGGTTTGAGTATATTGAGCAAAAGAGGTCTTCTTTGTGGGCCAGATCTTGGGCCACTAGACTTTGTGAATATTGCATTTTGGGAAGCGAAAAGAGTCACTTCAATTCTCCGAAGATTCACAAAACAAAAGGTACTCTTGACTATATTCATTCGGACCTTTGGGGTCGGCTCGTGTTCGATCTAAAGGTGGTGCAGGTATATGTTGACTTTCATTGATGATTATTCGAGAAAAGTTTGGGTTTATTTTTCAAGCATAAAAATGATGTTTTTCTAACCTTTAAATAATGGAAGGCTTTGATTGAGAAGCAAGCAGTAAGCAGATTAAGCGGCTTGAAGATAATGGCATGGAATTTTGTGAAGGTGACTTTGATGAATTCTACAAAAATGAAGGAATTGTTCGGCATCGCCTTTGTTAGGAACACGCCAAAGCAAAATGGTGTGGCGAACGTATGAACAAAACACTCTTAGAAAGAGCAAGGTGTATGATCTCAAATGCGGGGTTGACAAAAGACTTTTGGGCGAGGTGATTAATATGGCGTTACGTTGTCAACCGTGCTCCTTCTAAAGCACTTAATTTTAAAACTCTAGAGGAAGTTTGGTCAGTACTCCTGCTGATTATTCTGATTTTAAAATCTTTGGGTGTCCAAAGCATACATGTATGTAAATGAAGGAAAATTAGAACCTCGAGCTAAAAAGTGCATTTTCCTTGGGTATGCTTCCGGGGTGAAAGGATACAGATTATGGTGTCCTGATCCCAAATCCCCAAAATTTATAATCAGTAGAGATGTTACTTTTGATGAATTATCTATGTTATCTTCTAAAGAGGAATCTACTAGTTGTACAAATGATAGTGTGCAGAAGCAGGTGGAGCTTGAGATTGGTAGTTCGAATCTCTTGATCAAACTCTTCTACTCAAAGAATGCCCGAGAGAGCGGTCCGAGTCTACTGACGAAGATAATCCAGAGGAAGAGCAATATTCCATAGCCAAGGATAGACCACGGAGAAATATTCGACCACCACAAAGATATGCAAATTTGGTTGCATATGCTTTGTCTGTTGCAGAAGAAATAGGTGGAGTTGGTGAGCCTACTACCTACTCAGATGCAGTTTCTTGTGATGATTCCGCTAAGTGGTTGATTGCGATGAATGAAGAAATTGAATCTCTCCATCAGAATAAAACTTGGGACCTTGTGAAGCCGCCTTCGGGTAAGAAAATTATTGGATGCAAATGGGTCTTCAAAAGGAAGGAAGGTATTCCAGGGGTTGAAGATGCAAGGTACAAAGCACGATTGGTTGCAAAGGGCTATAGTCAGGTACATGGTATTGATTTTAATGATGTATTTTCACCTGTTGTTAAACATAGCTCTATTCGTGTTTTGCTTGCTTTAGTTGCCATGTATGATTTGGAATTAGAGCAACTTGATGTCAAGACAGCTTTCTTACATGGTGAACTTGAAGAGCAAATTTACATGGAGCAACCTCATGGATTTGAAGTTGACGGTAAGGAAGACCATGTTTGCTTATTAAAGAAATCCTTGTATGGATTGAAGCAGTCTCCAAGACAATGGTTAAGAGGTTTGTTTAGTGAATTATGTCAGCATCAAGGTGTTACTACAATTTATTGTGACAGTCAAAGTGCTATTCATTTGACTAAAGACCAGATGTATCATGAGAGGACGAAACACATCGATGTGAAGTTTCATTTTATTCGGGATACCATTGCCGAGGGAAAGGTCCTTGTTCAGAAAATTCATACGAAGGACAATCCAGCTGATATGCTTACGAAGTCTCTTCCAGTATACAAGTTCAAGCAGTGCTTGGACTTGATTGGTATTCATTGATGATGATTGCCCGTTGGGGCTTTTATGAAGAAGGTGGAGCAAATTTTGTTGGGACATGCCAAGGTGGAGATTTGTTAGTTTGGCAAGTCCTTTAGTCCCACATCGGGAAAACCAGAATTCCTATCCCCTATTGATGCTATAAAAAGGGGTCTAAGCTTTCTAACCAGACACACCACAGGCACCACAAGAAAAGCCGCTTTGGATTTAATTTCATTAAGTCCATATTAAACTTTTGGGCTTTTCTTGTTTAGTCGTTTCAGGTGTTTTTTTGGCCTAGGAATAATTTCCTAAGGCATTTGTAATTGTCTCTTTTATAAAGATTTGTTCCTCCTTTCGTCCGTGGACGTAGGTCAATTGACCGAACCACGTAAATTCGGTTTCTCTGTTTCTTTTATTCTTTTTGTTTATTGTCTTTGTTGCATTGCCAAATTACCGTATGGTAATTTCCTGAGGCTAGCTCTAACAAAAATTAGCAAACTTCCTTGCGAAGATTTATTGGATTAAGATTTCTTGATTCTCTACTATTAATCATGCCCTGCTCTCGAGCTGTTTGTGTATTTGGTGAAGTAAAACCACTCCCTCTACCCAAAGCCACCTTCTCATATCAAAAATATCAAAAGCTTTTACACAAATATTTAACCAGACTAGAATAGTTGTTCAATGGATGCTGAGACGACAATCATCTATTTACACACAAACAACTTTATTACCTCCTAGTAGATAAATCTTTCATAATTTATCAACTATCTTCGGTGGTGTGATAAAGGAAAAACTTGCATTAGTCATTCTAAACATAGTGTCAGATAAGAAAGTTTACACAGCATTATCTCCTTGCTCAAAATACATGCAAGTTGAGTGTAGGCTTTCTCGGTCAACTGGTACTCCTCCATCATAAAAAGTATGCTCCTATTCATTTTCTAGACATAAATGAAATCTTAGATTCATTTTTCTCTACATGCTTCCCATCATCTGGTTTTATGCAATGAAAGCTTTTTGTGGACTAGAACCCAGTTAGCATCATTTGTGACAACTCATAGCCTTTGGCAACATGGAAGAAGAAAAAAATATGTTTTGTCAGGGGGGAAGAGAGACTCACTCACAAGTACTTCCCGTGGATCCTTGTGGTCATGCAGGAGCTTCAGCTCTTCCTCGAGGAGCTTCAGGTCTACTAACTCAACCTTTAGGAGCTTCCAATCTAGTGACTGATCGTTGACCCTTCGAAAGAGCAAATTCCAGAGTTGTTTATTGGATGCCATCTACTTTCTATTGCTACTGCACTCCGTCAAGAAAGAAAGAGATTAACATTAGGAAGGAAGAGAAGAAGAGGCGTTAAGAGGAGGAAGGGGTTCTATATTTATAGAAGAGAACTATTATTAATAGAATTAAAGGAATTATGAAGTTCCTATGACTAGCACCAAGAAATGTTGATTATGCATGATACATATGAAGATAAAACTTCTACAAGATTAGTAAACTTCCTTGTGAAACTTAATTGGATTAAGATTCCTTGATTCTATTCTACATCAATCTTAATCTACCTTGAGTCATTTGGGTACTTGGTGAAGAAGTACCACTCTCTTTACCTAATTGGCCTTGTCCACTCACTTCACAAACACCAAAAGTTAAATCAACTTTAATTTAGAGGTATGAAAAATATTTTATTATTTACATCAGCGAGAAAAGGGGCATTCTGTTTACAGAGGAGAATTGGTGTTAATCGAATTCCAAGGAATTAGAAAGTTTCTCTGACTTTAACATTAGGAAATGTTGATAATGCATGATATATATAAAGATAAAATTTATATAAGATTAGTCAACTTCTTTGTGAATTTTTACTAGATTAAGATTTATTGATGTTATACTATATCAATCATGTCCTACACTCGGGCTGTCCGGGTTCTTGGTGAAAAAATATCACTCCTGACTCAAACAAGACATTGTCTGCTCACATCACAAACACCAAAAGCCAAATCAATTTAATTTATAAGTTTGGGAAGCATTTGATATTTGCATTAATACGAAAAGGAGTTCTCTATTTTTTAAATATAATTCAAAGGAATTAGGAAGTTTCTCCAACTTTAGCCCCAATAAATGTTGATTATGTTTGATACATATGAAAATAGAACTTATGCAAGATTAGTAAACTTCTTTACAAAGATTTATAAGATAAAGATTTATTGATTCTATACTGATCAAGTCCTACTCAAACTGTTCTAGTATTTGAGAAGAAGTACCACTCCCTCTACCCAAATAATATCTTATATGCTCACATCATAAACATCAAAAGCTAAATCAACTTAATTTAAAAAGTTTGGGAGGCGTTTGATATCTGCATCAATAAGATAAGGGGTTCTCAGCTTATAAAGGAGAACTAGTATTAATAAAATTCAATTAAGATTTCTTGCAAAGTCTTTTTAATTAAGATTCTTTAATTATATACTATATTGATCATGCCTTGCTCTCAAGCTGTTCCGATACTTTGGTAAAGATGTGTCATTCCCTCTATCCAAACAATGTCTTGTCTGCTAACATCACAAACAACAAAGGGCAAATCAACTTAATTTAGAGGTACCAAAAGCATGTCATATCTACATCAACAAGAAAAGAGTTACTCTATCTATATACAAAGGAGAACCAGTATTAATGGAATTCAAAGTGATTTTGAAGTTCCTATGACTTTAACAAAGATTGGTAAACTTGCTTGTGAGGCTTTACTAGATTAAGATTCCTTAAATCCATACTACATCGATCATGCTCTATTCTTGAGATGTTCGAGTACTTGGTGAAGAAGTACCACCTTGTTTGTCCAAACAATGCCCTATCTATTTATATCGCAAACACCAAAAGCCAAATCAACTTAGTTTCGATATATGAGAAACATTTGATATCTGCAATTAGTAGGAAAAGGGGTTCTTTATTCACAAAGGAGAACTAGTCTTAATAAAATTCAAAGGAATTAAGAACTTTCTGACTTCAGCACCAAAAAAATGTTGATTACACATGATACATATAAAGATAAAATTTGTACAAGATTAGTAAACTTTCTTATGAAATTTTAGTGGATTAAGATTTGTTGTTTTATATTACATTAATCATGTCTTACTCTCAAGCCATTCAGATACTATACAAAGAAGTACCACTCCCAATGCCCAAACAATGTCTCGTCTACTCACATCACAAACAACAAAAGCCAAATCAACTTAATTTAGAGATATGATAAGCATTCAATATATTATCAGTAAGAAAAATGGTTCTCTATTTACAAAGAAGAACCAGTATTAATCTAATTCAAAGGAATTAAGAAATTCCTGTAACTTTAGCATTAAAAATGTTGATTATGCATGACAGATATGAAGATAAAATTTGTATAAGATTAGTAAACTTCCTTGGGAAGCTTTACTAGATTAAGATTCCTTATTTCTATACAACATGGATTATGCCTTGCACCGGAGCCGTTTGGATACTTAGTAAAGAAGTACCACTCTCTCTATCCATGCAATGCATTGTCTGCTCACATCACAAACACTAAATATCATATTCTTAATTTAAAAGTATGAGAAGATAGCTATATAAGCAAGAAAAGGCGTTCACTATTTACAAAGGCAAGCGAGAACCAGCATTAGTAGAATTTAGAGGAATTTGAAAGTTCATGTGACTTTAGCACTAAAAAATATTGATTATGCAAGACAAATTATTATTATATACTACATTAATACATGTTTATCTATATATATATAATCGTTAGATAAGAAGTCGTAAAATATATTTTAAAAAAGGGTAAAAGAAAAAGGAGAGAATTATGCATGCAAGGACTGCGCGATGGAGATGGAGACCGGTCAAAATTTGTTCATCCAAATGGTCTAAGCCAAGATATGAGAAGGTTGGAAGGAAGGAGAAGACAACATTTAAGAAACCCTACTGTTCCTGCATCACGTGTGACATGGGATCTTCATGCATGAGACTGTGTTCCGAGTTATCACACAAGACCACTGGTTATAACATAGAACGAGTAAACCAATGTAGAAGCTGAAACGATAAAAGCAACACCGAACCAGGATAAGCATTCATGGGAACCGTTGAAAGCAAACCAAACATTTTTCTTCTTGGATAACCTTCATGTACATGCCCTCTCTCTCTCTCTCTCTCTCTCTCTCTCTCTCTCTCTCTCTCTCTCTCTCTCTCTCTCTCTCTCTGTGTGGGTAAAATCTGAAACCACTTATCCTAACTCTTGACTGCACTTCATATCTTCACTCTGTTTCTCTTGTTGTAGAAAGACTTGTTCAACTCTATGTCGTTGCCTCGATACTTCCACGACAAATGTACTTAAGCAATGATTTGCCAAACAGTTGAAATTGTGTCATGGAGTATTAACTCCACCTAAATGTTATGCTAATCTCACCTTATATCTAATGTGTACATCACTTATCATGAAAACCCATGGCCTTGTTCTTGTAATACCAATAACAACAGGTATCCATGTGTTAGGCTAATCTCACGTTACACAGAGTACGGTTGACAATATGGACTTCTGCAACATGGAAGATGAAGATGATAATTTGTCTTTTTCTTTTTGCAATTCATCTAAGCATTAATAAAAGCATTTGTTGACTTATCTTCCCGCATCCAATCTGTAGCAGATCAATATGAAGGAGAGAAATGCAGCATCCTAGTCTTCTTTTGTTGGCTTTAGCCACAGAAAATTTACGAAAGGTTAATTTAAAAATCCAATAAAGATATTAAAGTAGAAAAAAATAAAAAAGATAGGGACATCAAATTTAC
Source organism: Musa beccarii (assembly GCA_024322285.1). Classification (NCBI taxonomy): domain Eukaryota; kingdom Viridiplantae; phylum Streptophyta; class Magnoliopsida; order Zingiberales; family Musaceae; genus Musa; species Musa beccarii. The sequence continues at coordinate 59,301,988 of CM044398.1, forward strand.
GTGATTCGATCAATTGACTTACGTTCACGGACGGAGAAAAAACAAAACTCTACTATAAAAAGAACAATTACAAATGCCTTAAGAAAATATTCCTAGGGCATAAAACACCCAAAACTATTAAACAAGAAAAAGCCCAAAGTATTTTAACTAAGTGTGGACTTAATAAAAATTAAACCCAAAGCAAACTATTAGGCTTTTCTTATGGTGCATTTACTTCAAAGCTCAAACCCTTATTTATAGTTGAAATAGGAAATAACAAGCTTGATTTTCTCGATGTGGGATTAAAATTGGACTTGTCAAACTAACAAATCTCCACCTTGGCATGTCCCAATATTGACAATTAGCAAACTTGGTTTACCTTCTTCACAAAAGCCCCAACGGGCAATCACCAATAATGAACACCAACCAAGTCTAAGCATTGCTTGAACTTGTAAACCGAAAGAGGCTTCATAAGCATCATAATCAACTACTTAGTGGAATCATCATAAGAAACTGCACCTGAGTAGGTAGTAGGCTCACAACTCTACCTATTTCTTCTACAACGGACAAAGCATATGCAACCAAATTTGTATATCTTTGTGGTGGTCGAATATCTCTTTGTGGTCTATCCTTGGCTATGGAATATTGCTCTTCCTCTGGATCATTTTCGTCGGTAGACTCGGGACCATCTACTGGCATTCTCTAAGTAGAAGAATTCGATTGAAAAGAATCAGAACTACCAATCTCAAGCTCTACCTGCTTCTACGCACTATCATTTGTACAACTAGTAGATTTCTCTTTGGAAGATAACATAGATAATTTATCAAAAATAACATCTCTACTTATTACAAATTTTGGGGATTTGGGATCAGGACACCATAACTGTATCCTTTCACCCCAAAAGCATACCCAAGGAAAATATACTTTTTAGCTCAAGGCTCTAATTTTCCTTTATTTACATACATGTATGTTGGACACTCAAAAATTTTTAAATCAGAATAATCAGCAGGAGTACCTGACCAAACTTCCTTCAGAGTTTTAAAATAAGTGCTACAGAAGGAGCGCGGTTGACAATGTAACAGGCCATATTAATCGCTTCTGTCCAAAAGTCCTTCGTCAACCCTGCATTTGAGATCATACACCTTGTTCTCTCCAAGAGTGTTCTGTTCATACGTTCGGTCACACCATTTTGCTAAGGCATCATCCTAACATTGCAATGATAAATAATTCCTTCATTTTTGCAGAATTCATCAAAGTCACCTTCACAAAATTCCATGTCATTATCTGTTCAAAGCCGCTTAATCTATTTACCTGTTTGCTTCTCAATCAAAGCCTTCCATTGTTTAAAGGCTAGAAATATATCATTTTTATGCTTTAGAAAATAAACCAAAATATTCTTAGAATAATCGTCTGCTAGTCATATGTGCCCTGCAAGCCAATCACATGAGTGATGGCACTTGTGACTTAATATGCACTTTATCTCTTTGCTTATTATTAGGCGTTTTATCACTTTATCTTGCGTGTTGCATATACCGTGATGTCCTTGGATCGATGCAATGGGAATCGGATCGTGATGAGATCACGATAATGAGACCGATTCACCTTTAAACACAGACCCTAAATTATCTTGGTCATAGGTTACTCGAGAAGGACATCGAGATAACCGGATAGACTGGTGTGCTGTATACCCATTCATATGATGGAGGTAGCTGCTAGTTATAGGTGTCCTACAAGCCAATCATATGAGTGATTGCACTTGTAACACGCTGCGTCAATCTCTTTTCTTATGATTATTGGCATTATATTACTCTATCTTGCGTGTTACATATATTGTGATGTCCTTGGATCTGTGCAATGGGAATCGGATCATAATGAGATCATGATAATGAGACTGATTTATCTTTAAACACAGACTCTAAATTATCTTGATCATAGGTTACTCGAGAAGGATATCAAGATAACCGGATAGACTGGTGTGCTGTATACCTGTCCATATGATGGAGGTAATTTGTCTCATAGCTACTCGTGTGGGGACACTAAGGGTACAGTGCAGGTTCTCATTGGAGAATGAGTTCACTAATTGACCCACCTATGGAATGTTGGATGGTTATTGATACCTCACGTCAGATAGCGATTCCGTAGTCCCAGTAGTGTATATGGTCCTTAGACTTGAGACACCAAGGATGTCCTATATGAGTACTCCACTCTTTGATATCGGACTTATAGGTTTGGAAAGTTTCAGATCTAGTACAGCCGGTCATTGGGAGTGGTAGCCAACCTTACGAGGGCTATTGAGTATCAATAGAGGATCATCCGCTCTCGGTCTCATAAGAGGAATATCCCATGTATTCTTGCTCGAACAAATCCTTGGCCAAGGTTATTCGGATTGAGAGAGAAAGGGTTCTCCGGGAAAATCCGACAAGAGCAAGACTTAATGAGAGACCGTATGGGCCTAATAGCACCATGCCCGGTATAGGGTCTTTGGGATATTTGATGGATGAGGGACTATAGATATATAGTAACTGAGGACAGATAGATCCAAAGGATTGGATTCCCCTATAAAGTCTGGGGGCCACGGCGTAGTAGCCTGATACGTCCACATTTAATTAGTTGGGTGAATTATTATAGAGATAATAATTCACTAAGTCAGAAGGAGTTCTAACAAGTATGACTCACGGCCAGCTCGATATTGGGCCTAGAGAGTCACACACATATGGTAGGTGTTGCGACGAGTAGAGGTTCGAATATGAGATATCCGTTGAACCTCCTATCTTATTGGATATCCATTAAGCCCCTAAATTATTGGATCCTGAGATGAGATCCAATAATTGCTAATAAGAGATTATTGGGTAGAGACCCATTAATCCAAGAGGCTTAGGTAATTGGATAGAGATCCAATACCCAATAGGGCAAAAGATCCATTATGGTTTTCAGGGGGCCTCCATAAATAGGAGGGAACCAAAACTCTATAGGGTGAGGGTTTCATTTGGTAGCCACCTCCTGTTCTCCTCTCCCAATAGAGAGAGAGGTGCATCGTCACAATCCCTGTCGTGTGGATACTGCTAGAGAGGAGGATGCTTGACCTCCTTCATCCTCTCCGACAGATCTGCAGGAATTCAGGGATATATGATCTCCCTAGGTATCTTCTTTAACACGTGCGGTTTTACAGATTTGTTTTTGATGCACCGATCTTCGCACGATGACAGAAACTTTCTATGAAAAATCTAGGGTGTTTTGTTTTTCTATTCTTCCGCTACATATGTGATGTCGCTCCCCTGACAGATTTCCCAACAGTGGTATCAAAGCCAGGTTGTTCGTGCCAAGATCGGATCTTAAATTGCGTGTGTTGTGTTTTAGATCTGCTTTTGACGCCAAAATCATTGGCGCGAAGGGAGAGAAAGGGCAACAACTGTTGCTGCCCGCTCGTGCAGCAATCGCAAGGCTGCTTGTAGCCTTGCTTTGCTGCACAGTAGATCGGTGGCGGTGGTGGTGTGCGGCGACAACCGGTCGGGCAGCAGTCGCTGGATCGCCAAGAGGGCAACACCGCAAGCTACGCGTGCGGCGCCTGCTCAGTAGGAATCGGTGCCACCTGCGAGTGCTGCAACCATGGGCAGAAGCGCCCGCATGGGCAGGGGCACCGACAGTCCGCACACCGCAAGCGCATCGTCGCCATGATCGACCCCAAGGGGAAGCGCTACCATGAGCGATCTGCTCAAGATGTGGGCGCACCCGCAAGGGGCAGCACCGCCCGCGGACAGACCACCTGCGAGCACTGTGCCCGCGAGCAGGGGTGGCATGCCCGGCCGTAGTGGCCACCGCCGGTAGGGTGGTGGCCACCGCCGGTAGGGTGGCGGTGACCGCAACTCTGTAGAAGGGAAAGGTACTAGGGTTTTTGGGCAAAAGATAGTTTTGCCCCTCAGAATTTCAAAATTTTCGGTTTCTGTCCCTTTTGACTGAATGACTAAAATACCCCTAGGAATTTTTGAAATTTTAATTTTATCCCTTATGGCCGAATGACCAGAATGCCCCCAAGAATTTAAAATTTCCCTTTATGTCCTTGATTTTTAAAAAATAAATATGTTAATTAAATAGTTTAATTAACTATTATTTTTTTATCTAGTAGTCCTATAAAATAACATATACATATGATGTATGATGTTGACAGATGATCATGGACCTGTGATGTGATGTGTGTACATGTGATTATTATTATTGGAGTCTACGAACCTCTATTCTTTTCTCAGTTATTGTCGGGCCTATGTGCCTATAATTATGTTGTAATTACATGAGGAGGCGCAGCGGTAGCGTGACTCACAAGGCCGAGAAGGACGATCCGATGCATAAAGATGTGTTGAGATGCCAACGGAACCGACAAAGCGAGAAGGGCGATCACAGGGCATGGAGATGCATCGAAGCACATATAGATCTTGATGTGAGTGATTCGGCCCACTGGCTCGGGCCTGATCACATTAGGATGTGGTCCATGATCATCTGATGTGATTTCTCATGTGATGTGTGATTAGTTATACACCTACTAGATATATATATATGTGATATATATATATATTAAATACGTATATGTATGTGTGTAACACATTATATTAGGAGACCAAACCAAAATCCCCTCTATTAATAATATTAAGTCGATAAACGTGAGGCAATTAGATTGACCCACGTGGCCTTCCCTCGTTATAGGTAGGAACCGATTCCCGGTGTAGGTTGAGTTAGTCGAGTCTCTCGAGACTCACCTATATCACATTTCACTATCTTATCTACTACATAGAGATGTCATTAGTGACCTGAGGATATGGTATGCTTGGTCGAGTCCCTCGAGAGTATTCACTGAATCAGACATATCTAGTAACGATGGTGATGAGTTAACCGAACATTATGGTTGGTCGAGTCCCTCGAGACCATGGTGGTTCGGAGGCTGAACAGGATGGAAATCACAAGGAGTTGTGATTGGCAAGAGTTGCCTACCTTTACGGGCTTAATGTGATTGGTCGAGTCCCTCGAGATTACGTTAAGACGCCAATTGGATCTTGATCCCCACTAGAGATCCGCCGGGGGTCTCCGATTCACATACCAGAGGGTATTGTGTGTCTTACGAAAAATTAGTGGGAGTACATTAAGATAGAAGTCCTCATCTTAACTATTTAAATTTCTATAAAGTTTACATGTTATTTATTTTTGCTACACATTTTATTTCAGAAAAATGTCACTTTCAAATCCTTTACATGGCATACTTAATGTCAACCGCCTCACTGGTCCAAATTATATGGATTGGCTTCGCAATCTGAGAATCATTCTCACGACGGAGAAAATCACGTATGTCCTTGATACAGTGATCCCTACGCCCAACGAAGGGGCAAGCGAGGATGAGATCGCTCATTATATGAATTACTTAGATGATTCCACTCTTGCTCAGTGTTATATGTTAGCTTCTATGACTACTGAGTTACAAAAACAGTATGAAAATATGGATACTAATTCCATACTCCTGCATCTCCATAAATTGTTTGAGGAACAGGGAAGAACTCAGCGATATGAGATATCAAAGAGTCTTTTCCGTGCCAGGATGACTAAGGGGACACCAGTTCAGAACCATGTCCTTAAGATGATTGAGTGGATCGAGAACTCATAAGTCAAGGAATGGTCCTAGAGGATAACCTGTATATGGATCTTGTGCTTCAGTCCCTACCAGATTCCTTTTCTCAGTTCATAACGAATTTTAATATGAACAAACTTGAGGTGACCCTCCCAGAGCTCCTCAATATGTTGAGAGAAGCAAAGAGCACCATCAAGAAAGAGAAGCTAGTTCTCTATACTGGTGAGACCAGAAAGGAAAGAAAGGCTGAGAAGACCCTTAAGAAGGGCAAGGGCAAGGGCAAAATGGGTAAGATAAAGGTTGCCAAGAAAGACCCTACAAAGGACAAAGGCCAGTGCTTCCACTGTGACATAGATGGGCACTGGAAGAGGAACTAAAAAGAGTACCTTGCAGAAAGGGCAAAACAGAAGCTTGGAGAAGCTTCAGGTACATTCATGATCAGTCTTCATTTGTTAGAACTTATGATAATACATGGGTATTGGATACCGGGAGTGCTTATCATATCTGTAATTCGTTGCAGGTTCTGGCAGGACCTAGGAGATTGAACAGAGGCGAGATGGACCTTAAGATGGGTAATGGAGGAAAGGCTACTGTAGTGTCTATTGGTAAGGTCACTTTACATCTGCCTGGTGGAGCTATTATTGCATTAGATACATGCTATTATGTTCCTTCTATTATCAAAAATATTATTTCCATTTCGTGTTTGACAGTTATTGGATATAAATTAGTTTTTGAGAACAATGGTTGTTCAATAATATTAGATGATCAGATCATCACGAGATGAACATTACATAATGGTTTATTTATGCTAGAAATAGCTCCACATATCATGAGTGTAAGTGAATCTAAGAGGAAACTAGAAGTGGATAACCAAACAGGAAAGAGTATTAAAACCCTTTGATCAGATCAAGGAGGTGAGTACATGAGTACAGAGTTCACTCAGTTCCTCAAAGACTATAGGATCTTATCCCAATAGACACCTCCTTATACACCACAGCTTAATGGTATATCAGAAAGGAGGAATCGCACACTGTTAGACATGGTGCGTTCCATGATGTGTTTCGCCGACCTACCTATCTCATTCTGGGGATATGCCCTAGAGACCGCAACTTACCTTCTGAATAAAATTCCAACCAAGTCAGTGATGTCTACTCCATATGAGATATGAAATGGGAAGACGCTTGATCTTAAGATTGTTAAGATTTAGGGCTGCCCTACCCACGTTAAGAGACACAACCCTGACAAGTTGGAATCTAGAACGGAATAGTGCAAGTTCGTAAGATACCCCAAGGAAACTTGTGGGTATTATTTCTATCACCCTGAGGACCAAAAGGTCTTTGTAGTCAAGAGAGCAATGTTCCTTGAAAAGGAACACATTCTTGATGGAGATAGTAGGAGCATGATAGAGTTGAGCAAGGTTGGAAAACCTAGCTCAAGCACCATTCCAGAATCTGTTCAAATACCTAACACACAAGTTCCAACTTTATGTAGGTCCGATAAAGTATCTCATCCTCTTGAGAGATATGTGGGACATATTAGAGGAGAGGATATTAAGGATATTGATCCTCAGACTTACGAGGAGGCTATTATGAGCATAGACTTCGGGAAATGGCAAGAAGCCATGAATTCAGAAATAGATTCCATGTACTCCAATAAGGTTTGGAACCTAGTTAATGCATGCGAGGGTATTGTACCCATTGGCTGCAAGTGGATCTTCAAAAAGAAGATTGGAGTAGATGGAAAGGTAGAGACTTATAAAGCAAGGCTAGTGGATAAGGGGCATCGTCAAAGGCAAGGTGTTGACTATGACAAAACTTTCTCACCTATAGTCATGCTAAAATCCATTCGAATTCTATTGGCCATTGCAGCATACTAAGATTATGAGATCTGGCAGATGGACGTCAAAACCGTATTCCTCAATGGTAACCTTGAGGAGGATGTGTATATGATACAGCCTTAGGGATTCGTATCTAGGGATAACCTAGATAATGTGTGTTGGTTGCTTAGGTCTATTTATGGATTGAAGCAAGCTTCCCGAAGTTGAAATATAAGATTTGATGCGGTGATCAGATCTTATGACTTATTTAAGAATGAAGATGAGCCTTGTGTGTACAAGAAAGTAAGTGGGAGCACTATCACCTTTTTGGTATTATATGTGGATGACATCTTGATCATTGGGAATGATATAGGAATGCTCTCTACAGTAAAGACTTGGTTATCTAGGCACTTCTCCATGAAGAACTTAGGGGAAGCATCCTGCATATTGGAGATATAGATCTATAAAGATAGATCCAAGAGGATGCTTGGCTTGTCCCAGTCTAGGTATATAGACACCATTGTCAAAAGGTTTGGCATGAAAAATTCCAAGAGAGGTCTCATACCAATGAGACATGGAATATCACTTTCTAGGAGTATGTCCCCAAAGACTCCTAAAGAAAGGGCACACATGGATATGATACCATATGTATCAGCGATAGGATCTATTATGTATGCTATGCTATGTACTAGGCCTGATATAGCACATGCTTTGAGTGTCACGAGTAGATATCAGGCAAATCCAGGCTTGGAGAACTGGAAAGTAGTAAAATGTATCCTTAAGTACTTGAGAAGGACTAAGAAACTTTTACTAGTATATAGAGGTAGTAGCCTCAGGGTTGAGGGCTACACGAACTCGAGCTTCCAGTCCGATGTTAATGATAGCAAGTCTAATTCAAGGTATGTGTTCACCCTGAATGGAGGAGTACTATGCTGGAAGAGTTCCAAGTAAGACATTACTGTTGACTCGACCACAGAGGTAGAATACATTACTATGGCAAAGGCAGTAAAGGAGGGAGTCTGGATGAAGAAGTTCATCACAGATCTAGGAGTTATCCCGAGCAGCGAGGAGTTAATTCCTTTATATTGTGACAAATACAGGGCAATTACTCAAAGAAGAGAACTCAGGTCTCATCAGAAGTGTTCTGAGGAGGTTCCAACTTATTAGAGAGATCATGGCCCGAAGAGATGTAATAGTAGAAAGAGTTTCATCCAAAGATAACATTGCAGATCCACTGACAAAGGCATTGACTCAAATTGTCTTTGAGTATCACAGAGGTCTGATGGGGATCAGACATGTTGGTGATTGGCTTTAGGTCAAGTGGGAGATTACTAGTCATATGTGCCCTGCAAGCCAATCACATGAGTGATGACACTTGTGACTTGATATGCACTTTATCTCTTTGCTTATTATTAGGTATTTTATCACTTTATCTTGCGTGTTGCATATACTATGATGTCCTTGGATCTGTGCAATGAGAATTGGATCGTGATGAGATCACGATAATGAGATTGATTCACCTTTAAACACAGACCCTAAACTATCCTGGTCATAGGTTACTCGAGAAGGACATCGAGATAACCGGATAGACTGGTATGCTGTATACCCGTTCATATGATGGAGGTAGCTGGTCTCATAGCTACTCGTGTCAGGACACTAAGGGTACAGTGCAGGTGCTCATTGGAGAATGAGTTCACTGATTGATCTACCTACGGAATGCTGGATGGTTATTGATACCTCACGTCAGACAGCGATTCCGTAGTCCCAGTAGTGTATCTGGTTCTTAGACTTAAGACACCAAGGATGTCCTGTATAAGTGCTCCACTCTTTGATACCGGACTTATAGGTTTGGAAAATTTCAGATCTAGTACAACCGGTCATTGGGAGTGGTAGCCAACCTTACGAGGGCTATTGAGTGTCAATAGAGGATCATCCGCTCTCGGTATTATGAGAGGAATATCTCATGTGTTCTTGCTCAAACAAATCCTTGGCCAAGGTTATTTGAATTGAGAGAGAAAGGGTTCTCCAGGAGAATCCGACAAGAGCAAGACTCGAGAAGAGACCGTATGGGCTTGATAGCACCATGCCCGGTATAAGGTCTCTGGGATATTAGATGGATAAGAGATTATAGATACATGGTAACTGCGGACAGATAGGTCCAAAGGATTGGATTCTCCTGTATCGTCTGGGGGCTGTGGCATAGTGGCATGGTACATCCGCAGTCGATGAGTTTAGTGAATTATTATAGAGATAATAATTCACTAAGTCAGAAGGAGTTCTAACAAGTATGACTCACGGTCAGCTCGATATTGGGCCTAGAGGGTCACACACATATGGTAGGTGTTGCGACGAGTAGAGGTTCGGATATGAGATATCCACTAAACCCCCTATCTTATTGGATATCCATTAAGCCCATGAATTATTGGATCCTGAGATAAGATCTAATAATTACTAATAAGAGATTATTTGGTAGAGACCCACTAATCCAAGAGGCTTGGGAAATTGAATGGAGATCCAATACCCAATAGGGTAAAAGATCCATTAGGGTTTTCAGGGGGCCTCTATAAATAGGAGGGAACCAAAGCTCTATAGGTTGAGGGTTTCTTTTGGTAGCCACCTCCTGTTCTCCTCTCCCCAGAGAGAGAGGTGCATCGTTGCAATCCCTGCTATGTGGATACCGCTAGAGAGGAGGACGCTTGACCTCCTTCATCCTCTCTCATAGATCTGCAGGAATTCAAGGATATACGATCACCCTAGGTATCTTCTTTTACACGTGTAATTTTACGGATTTGTTTTTGACGCACCGATCTTCGCATGATGATGGAAACTTTCTACGGGAAATCTGAGGTGTTTTATTTTTCTGTTCTTCCGTTGCACATGTGATATCGCTCCCCTGACGGATTTCCCAACATCATCAATGAAAGTCAACATATACCTGACACCACCCTTATACTGAACATGAGCTGGACCCCAAAGGTCTAAATGAATATAGTCAAGAGTACCTTTCATTTTGTGAACCGTCGGAGAATTAAAGCTGACTCTTTTTTGCTTTTCAAAAATGGAGTGTTCACATAAATCTAGTGGCCCAGTACTCTGTCCACAAAGAAGACCTCTTTTGCTCAATATACTTAAATCTTTTTCGCTCATATGACCCAAACGCATATGCCATAATTTGGTGATGTTAGAATCAGACAATAATGATGACGAGACTGCAACCGAACCTGTGATAGTAGTTCCCTGCAAAATATACAAGCTACTAGACCTACAAGCTTTCATAACAATAAGTGCACCTCTAGAAACTTTCATAACTCTACCTTCAGCTACGTATTTACACCCAAGAGCCTCTAGGGTACCTAAAGAGATGAGATTCTTTTTCAAATTAGGAACATGTCTAGCATTAGTGAGCATCCTCACAATATCATCATGCATTTTAATTCGGATTATATATTTACCAATAACATTACACGTGGCATTATTACCCATCAAAACAATTCCACTATTACAAGATTTATATGTGGAAAATAAATCCTTATTGGGACACATATGATAAGAACAACCCGAATCTAAAATCCATTCATTTTTAGACCTCGTCCTGTCATTAGTAGCAAAGAAAATATTTTCATCATTCTCATCAACTACTACACTAGCTTCAACGGACTCAATAGTTTTCTCAATAATTTTTTCTTTTTGCTTTAATTTATTTTTCAATTTAAAGTAATCAACCTTAATGTGCCCCATTTTATGACAATATCTACACTCCAAATTTTTATGTCTGAATTTAGATTTAGATTTAGATCTACTATTGTCAAATTTCCTTTTATTAATTCTACCCTTGACAACCAGACCCTCAGCTTGATTCCCACTATTCTCCCTAGTGATATCCCTATCTATCTACTCCTTAGATTTTAATGCAGATTTAATTTCCTGATACGAAATTATTTTTTTTTCATAAATCATAGTATTATGAAAATACTTAAAGGATTGGGGAAGAGAACACAAAAGTAATAGGGCATTATCCTCGTCATCAATTTTCGCATCTATATTCTCCAAATCCATAACTAAGGAATCAAATTTATCAAGATGTGACAGTATAGATGTACCTTTAGTCATCCGAAGCATATACAAACTCTGCTTCAAGTAGAGACGGTTTTTCACTGTCCTCTTCATATACAAGGCTTTAAGCTTGTCCCACATGCTCTTAGCCATAGTCTCTGTAGCTACCTTCCATAAAACCTCATCAGAGAGATTTAGAATAATGCTTAATTGGGCCTTCTTATCCATATCTGCAAGATCTTCCTTTGACGTACCATCTGAAATTTTCTCAGCTCCTTGTAGTGCCAATTCAACTCTGTCTTGAACCAGAATGGCCTCCATCTTAAGCTGCCACATGCCAAAGTTGATATTTCTATCGAATTTCTTGACAACGATCTTTGTTATTGTCATCATTGCCAAAAGATCCTAAAACCAAGCTCTGATACTAATTTGTTAGAGCTACTCTCAGGAAATTTACCAAAGGGACAGGGACACCAAATTTACGTAGTTCGGTCAATTGACCTACGTCCATAGACGGAGGAGGAGCAAACTCTACTATAAAAGGGACAATTACAAATGCCTTAGGAAAATATTCCTATGCCATAAAACACCCAAAACTACTAAACAAGAAAAAATCCAAAGTATTTTAACTGAGTGTGGGCTTAATAAAAATTAAACATAAAGTAAACTATTAGGCTTTTCTTATGGTACATTTGGCTTCAAAGCCCAAGCTCTTATTTATAGTTGCAATAGGAAATAACAAGCTTGATTTTCCCGACGTGGGACTAAAATGGGACTTGCCAAACCAACATTCTAATCTCCCATGGCTCCCACGAGTACCACTAGGAGACGTTGCACAACCTGAGGGCCGCTCTACATGACCAACAAGGGTACTCTTGCCTACATGACATCATCGGATGTCCTCATTGTCCTTCTCGGTAAGCATAGGAAGATCTATGACCATGCTTGTAAGATTGATGTTATTCTTCTCTCCAAGAAGAGCAAAGTTCTCGCAACGAAGTGCATGGGACTGGCCTGAATATTGTCACAGGTGATCTTTCACGGTAAGCGTGATCGATGCATGCATCAGCGTAGAGTATAACGCCATCTGTTTTCTGGTCTTCAGCCAACTTGTTGTAATCGGTAAGATGATAAACGTGCCGATGCCGGTTCCTGCAGACACCTACCTATATGTTACAATCTCAATGCCGTTGATTGGAGAGTCAACCCGACTTAGTCCCGTCTCGAAAGCACAAGTTCATCTTGGAAGCATGAAGTTCTTGAATGTTGGTTAGAGCAAGATGGATTGGTTGACATGCTCCCAAAGTGCTACTTACTCGCCCGATGTTAATTTGATATCAGACTGATATGGCCTTGATTGTCTCAAGGTTCTATAGTCGAACTAAAATGAGCCTTGGATTTATTGGGGTTCCTGCACAAGAGGTTAGCATCATGAGGTTTCCGACTTGACTCCTCTGATGATAAAATCAATGGTGGAATAGGAGTAATAAAAATTTTCTCATCTCTCATTTAGGTTTCGAGGGTTGATTTTTATACTTGAACGATTAATAGTGAGAAGGGCTTATTTATGTTGACAATTAATTAGTATATTTTACTATGATGCGTTAGTGAAGGAAGGATAAACATAGGGCTCTATTTATCCGGGATAGCATATGTAAGATCAACAGATGGTGGCCGCTTTCATCGAGTATCGAAGAAGGGGGAAATATACCTTGACGCTAGGGATTAATGTTCCCTATGAGCAAACGATCGGGAAAGGAAAAGCCAGGCCTCATAGTTAGGGATGAACGTTCCTTGTGATCATATATCCAGAAAAAAGGGGAGACTGACCTCGTCGCCAAGGATGAGTGCTCGCTACAGCTAGGCGTGCAACCTTCCCCAAATTTACGACTAATGGCTGATGATAGGTTGCTCTTCCACCATTTGTCATAGGGAACAGGTGATGCACGGGGTTTTATGCTCTCGTCACCACTTAGGTGGCAACGTCTTAATGGGTGAGTCAGTATGTCACAGCTGATGTCACCTTATTTCCTATCACTACGCGTGCTGGAACCAATCCGTTTCACTATGGTACATTTGCATGTTGATGCAGAATTCATATTATATTATATGCACTTGTGCATATTCATGTTAATGCTCTCTCTATATTCTGACATACTTGATTTCTGTGCTTCCGATATCAATTTTCTTTGCTATGCTACATTTAGTATGAATTTGAGGTACCATTTGAATGCATGAAGACAAAGATGGGACTCGGACAAACACTATTGCTTACGCCGCCGTACGTTGTGTAAGGAGGGGATTGATGACATCAATAATGGATACGTCTCCCCCTGCTCAGAACCCTTCCACAGCTCACATGAGGGACGAGGATTGGGTAAGAGAACATGGAATGATGGTGCAATGTCCACTGGACCTGGAGATGGAGATCACGAAAGAGACATGGAATGCAAGGATAAAAAAGGAAAAATTGCATTCTTTTTATCGATTAAAACCTTGTGAATCGACGCTTTCTCGTCCATCAAGCTAGCCACTCTTGTCCTTCATTGGGCATTATGCATCGCATAAGTCTTTGACTATATAGGAGACGAATCAATGGTAGGGGCCGAGTCAACCCCCAACTATTTTTTTTCGATTTGAAAACATCTATATTGGTGTGACTTACAACAAAATTATTCCTCTGAATTTGGAGCAAAAGTAACCAAATTTACCAACTCTTCAAGGCAATAAATAGAGCATCTTCCTCCCAAATTTAGAGCAGGCATTTGTGGTAATAGGATCACATATGCATGTCAACCCGAGGGAGAATGCACATTAATTTGCTAACAGAGTGTGCATGCAACTTTTTTTAAGTCTACAGTCATTCCTGTATCAGCTGTGCTGTCTAGTCTAAAATAACCGCAGTGTTATCTTTGCCTTCTGAAGACATGTCGATACAACAATGTCTTTCTTCAGATGCACGTAAGCTTCTGGCTCGATCTTCTAACTGATGCCTTCAAGTCATAGAGTTTGTTCATCCTCCTCGATCAAAATTTTGATTTACTTGTAATGTTTGCCAAAATAGATGCATGCATCAAGATTCATATATATATATATATATATATATATATATATATATATATATATAAGCTGAAGTTTTGATTTTTACTTTTTTTTTTTCAATTCATCTAAGCATTAATTAAAAAAGCATTTGTTGATTTATCTTCCCACATCCAATCTGTAGTAGAGCAATATGGAGGAGAGTAATGCTGCATCCTAATCTCCCATGACTCGCATGGGTACCAATAAGAGACGGTGCACAACCTGAGGATCAAATTATTTAATATATTGTATTTGTGGGCACAATATATTTTACCTCAAAAGTAACATATTCTTATTTCTTTGTTGTCCATGAAATTACTCCTGAGCTAAGACCAAGCACAAATCCTAAAGTATGTTTTATATCATTTATGCAATTAGCCCAATCACTATTAGTATAAAAATATAACTTAAAATCTTTTATTTATTCATAATAAATATCATAATTCAAAGTTCCCGTGAGAACTCTTTTAGCTATTCCAAAAGAATGCTTGCTACGACTGTAAATAGATTAGATGATAAATTATTAAAAAACATAATATTCGATCTGTGTGAGATAAATTAACTCTCTAATTAAATTTCTATAGTATTTCTCATATAATTTTTCAACTCCATCATCTAACATAAGTTCATCATTTGTATTAATTAAATTATCCACTAGCTTACAGGTTATCAAATGAAATATTTTTAATAAATCTTTAGCATATTTTTCTTGGCATAAAAACTTTTATTTGCATCTTGAATAATTCCATTCCTAGAAAATAACAAAAAAGTCTAAGATTAGTCATTTCAAATTCTGACATCATATTTTTTTCTTAAATTTAACAAGGATATTGGATGAATTTTTAATATAAAGTATATCATCCATATACAAATAGACAATAAGAATTTTCATGTCTTGAACTTTTATATATAAAGTTGGCTCACCTAAACTTTTTTAAAATTATGTTGAAGAAAAAACTTGTTAATTCTATTGTTTTATGACCTCGGTACTTGATCCAAACTATATAATATTTTATTCAATTTGTACACTTTATCTATCTACCGTTTAATTTCAAATCATTAGACTATTTTTAAATAAACTTCCTCTTATAACTTTCTATTTAAGAAGGTTAATTTAACATCAAATTAATAAATTTATCCTTTTTTTTGGGCTACCAATGTTAATACTGATTAATTATATCAATTCTAGTAATTGGAGAAAAATATCTGAAATTTGAGCATATCCTTTAACAACTATATGGGTTTTATGTTTTTGTAGTGAGCCATCATCATTAAATTTTGACTTGTATATCCACTTGAGTCAAATTGTTTTTTTTTCTTAGGGCAAATATATCAACTTCCAAATTTTATATTTTTCAATAGCTTGCAATTCATTATTCATTGCTTGCACACATTCTTTTTTCTAAGTTGCAACATTAAAACAAGTAGGTTCCATATCAAAATATGCAAAATCACCATATTGATATATCTATAAAAGATTACAAAATTTTCATGGATGTATTTTAGTATCACTAGAATCATTTGAATTAGAGAATCATTCAAAATATGAGAAGATTTAGGTGAGGTATTAATAATAGGCACTATATCGTATGTCTTATCACTTTTTCTCCTACAACTATTGAAATTTCAACTGAGTTCTAAACTACTTCTTCATTAAAAATAATACAATGATTTATGATCAATTTCTTAGCTGTAGGATCATAAAGTCAAACTCTTTGTCTTATTACTATATGCCATAAATATGCATTTAACACTTTTGTCATTAAGTTTATTTCTTTTTTTTATAAGAACATGAAAGTAAGTAACAAAACCAAATATTTTTAAGTGACTTAGCTTTCTGTTCAGCTATGCTTCATAGGGTATTGTTTTCTTGTACTACCTTGGTAGGAAAGCTGTTTAACAAATATACTACTATACTCATTGCTTCTATCTAAAACTCTTTCGGTATTATTTTTTTTTAGGCATACACTTAACAATCTTGACCATAACTTGGTTATTGTGCTCTGCAACTCCATTTTACTAGGAGGTGTAGCTTGTAGTCAATTCCATATGAATGTTTGTATTCTTACACAAAATAAAAAAAAAAATTAGAAGTAAATTCACCCCCTCTATCAATACATAGAGTTTTAAAAAAACAACCACTTTGTTTTTCTACATATGCCTCAAAATTTTTGAAAATAAAGAAGGCTTTTGCTTTTTCTTTTATAAAATATACTCACATCATTCTTGTGTAATTATCTATAAATAACAGAAAATATTTACTTCCGATCACTCTGTGTAGGCTCACAAATAACACAAGTTCTAATCATTCTTTGGCTCTTCAAAAATGACCTATCTGAAAGAAATTTATGTGTTATTTTTCAAAAACACAAGATTGACAAATAATATTTTTATTTTTAATTTTAGGTAAACCAACTATCATATTTTTCTAATTTAATAGTTCTAGTCCATCATAATTCAAATGATCATATTTTTTGTCATAATATTGATTCATCAATAACAGTAGCAGTAAATGCATGTAACGAGAAATCCAAAAGTAATAAAAAAATATATTTTTTATTTTTTTTATCATCCCCATAGTTGCTATTATTTTTTAGTTTTCTTATCATAAATCAAATATTTTTCATCATAAAAAAGCATAATATCTTTTTATCATTAGTTGCCCTATACTAATGTAATTTTATTTTAAACTAGGAATAAACATCACATCATCAATAAATTTTTTATCATATTTGGTGTTCACACTACTGTTCATTTCTCATTGAACCTTACTATCATTTCTCATTTGTATTATCGATCTAATTAAATCATCAAGCATTTGAAATAAATTTTTGTCTCTTATCATATAATTTCTACATTTACTAATTAGAAACTAAATAGATCAAGAATATTTTTCATCAAATTCCATAAAGAAAATATTTTCTTCATCCTTTTTTCATTATTATTTTTTCATCATAGTTTGCTTAATTTTTATTCCAACAATCTTTTTCAAAATAACCATATTTTTTTTATAGTGAGAGCATAGAGGAACAATTGAAAATTTATTTTTGTACCAACAATATTTTTTAATATGTTTAATTTGCTTATAATAAAAATATTAATGAGTTTCTTTGTTATCTTTATTGGAGTTCCTCTAATATCTTTATTGGAGTTCCTCTGACTCTAATTTGATTGACCTTATCCTTAGCCTCAAGTGCTAAATTGTCCACAACCTCTACCATTTTGATCTACCTTAAGATTTAGTTTTAAATTTTTTTTTCTTTTTTTGATCTATCTTCATTTAAAGAACGTGTTATGAAGTCTCATCTAGAAATATATTCATTTTTTGTTCATAAATTAAAAACAAATATATTAATTCATTAACAGATAATGAATCTGTATCTTTAGCCTTTTCTATTACAATGCAAATTATATCAAATTTTAGAGATAAATAGTTTAAAATATTTTCTATTACTATTTGATATTTTAGGTTTTCATCATAAGATCTCATTTGATTTATAATAAAAGAAACTTTTGATAAAAAATAATGATAGATTAAGAATATTTCATCATAAGCATCTCGAATTCACGTTGAAGAATTTGAAGTATTAAAATTTTTATCTTATTTGTGTTATGATCTAGAATGGCACAAAGAGGGGGGTGGGGTTGGGTTAAGAATAATAAATTTCGGTATGAATTAGTGAAGTGGTTAAGAATAATAAATTTCGGTGATTCAAAATGATTTCGAAAACTTCATACGATAAAAATCATATTTCAACTAAAACCAATTTCGATTAAAGTGTATCGAAAATATAATTAACTTGAGAGCATTTAGAAATGAAGAAAGGCAGTAAGTAAGTAGAGCAATGAAGTGAAGATGGTTTGCAGTAAAGTAAATTTATAAGAAGTAAATACAAACCGATTTTTATAGTGGTTCGGTCATTTGATCTACGTCCACTCCCGATTCTTCTTCACTTGAGGCCACCGCTTTTCATTAGTTGCCTTCCTTCCAATGGGTGAAGACAAGCTCCCTTACAATGCTCTCTCCTTTTGATGGGCTTAGGAGGTAACCCTTACAAGCACACTCTTCTCTTTAGGCTGAAATCTATCTAAGCTAGAGGAGGGAAGTTTTAAAGAGATTTTTATAGTGTTTTCTTTCTTTCAAATTTTGTGTACTTGTGTATTCAACCCAGGGATGAGAGGGGTATTTATAGGCTCTAATTTGATTCAAACTTGGAGCTAAAAACCTTTTAATCCTGGGTTTACCGGGTATTGGCGGTATCACTGCCTGTCATTGGTGGTACCATCGCCAGTTTGACCCTGACACTGGGTGGTATCATCGATCAGTCTGATAGTACTATCACTTGATATACTATTATGATTAGTGTACTAGGCGGTACCATCGCCCAAGTACTCTGACACTAGGCAGTACCACCGCCCAGTACATCTTGGGGAGCTGGACCTGGGGTGGTGCCACTGCCAAACAAGGTCCAGCACTTCTGGTTGGGCCCTAAACCTAGCCCAAACCAGTTCATTACTAGGCTCAGTTAGCCCCTTCTAGGGTTATAGAATTAACACAATCCTAACCCTAATTATATGCTAACTTTAAAATTAAAGACATTTCCTAAGTTAAACAATGTTCGACAAGTCAAGACTTCTTCCGGCGAGCTTCCGGCAAACTTTCGATGGTCTTCCGACAAACACTCGGACACCTTTCTATAGACTCCCAACAAGCTCCTAGACTTCACAACGATCTTAGTGAGTTTCGATGAGCTTCTTCGATAAGCTCCGATCGTTCTCGGTGAGCTTCGCAAACTTCCGATGAACCTTCCGGTGAACTTTCGAAAACCCTTCGGTAAGCTCCCTACTAATTCTTGGCCAGTTCCAGTAGCACTCCGATGAATCTTTGGACTTTTATCGAACTCTCGAACTCTCAATGATTCCATCATACTTGACTACAGCACTTTGTTTCTATTAGGATCTGAGCGGCACTAAGAGGGGGGGGGGCAGTGAATTAGTGCAGCGGATAGAACCCATAAATTTAAAATGATTTCGAAAAGAGTTATTTGTTCAGAAATTTTGGTTCGACAAAAGAGACTTGAGCAAAGTGATTCAAGTGAATGCGATTAAGAGTAGTGAGAAGGAGATCGAAATATTTGCAGCTAAGTAAAAGCAAGATGCAGAAATTAAAACTCACACATCCAAAGTAGTACATAACGATGTATAGTGGTTCGGTCAAATGACCTATGTTCACTTCCGAAACCTCCTCCAATGAGACTCCCAACTTCCACTATCAAATCTTCTTGAAGAGGAAGGACCAAGTACCTGTCTTACAAACTCTTATAAGTGGTTCACACTCTTACAGAATTTTGACAAAAAAAAAGTGGGAGGTGAATACTCAAGCTATCAAATACAATTTTTCTAAAGCTTTGACTAAGTTTTTTCACTTCTTAAAAGGTGTTTTAGCAACTGAGAAGAGAGGGGTATTTATAGACTTAATTAGCTTAAAAAATGGAGCAAAAAAAATTCACATCTTGAATTTTCAAGTACTGGCGGTACCACCACCTGGCACTGGCGGTACCATCGCTAGTTGACCTTGTTCTGTCAGTATACTGGTCAGTACCACCACCTAGTCTGATGGTACTATCGCTTGACAGAGTCATCGAGCTTTATGGACTAGCAGTACCACCGCTTGTCTGGCGATACCATCGTTGGCAGGTAATAACTGCCAACGGTACCACTACTGACTTGGGATAGTACCACCACCCAGACCACTTGGGAACCAGTTCCCGGAGTGGTGCTACCGCCAAGCTTGGTCCAGCACTATTGAATAGGCCATGAATCCGACCCAATTCAGTCCACATAAGGCCTAGTTGGCCCCTACTAGGTTAATCAAGATTATCACCTAATCCTTACCCTAATTACATGCTAACTATAAAATTGAAACATAAATCTAAGTAAATTAACAACCGGCAAAGTTGAGTCTTCTTCTAGTGAGCTTTTCGGTGAACTTCCGGTAGACTTCCGACACACCCTCAGATTTTTTTCAACGGACTCCCAGTAGGCTCTTGGACTTTATGGTGAATTCGATGAATCTTTAGCAAGCTTTTGAACCTTTTCGATGAGCTCTGGGAACCTCCGACAATCTTCCGATGAACTTCCGAAACCTTCGATAAGTTCCCGATTCATTTTCGACTGGTTCCGATAGCACTTCCGACGATCCTTTGGACTTCTGATGGACTCTCGAACTTCCAACATACTTGACTTCGGTAATTTGCTTTATGTCTTCATGCTATCGTAGTTAATCCTATACACTTATCTCAATAATATGAATTAGATCAAATAATCTATCAATTGACTTCATCATCAAAATTTGAGATTCAACAATCTCCCCCTTTTTGATGATGACAATCAATTGATGATGGAGTTAATCTTAACTCCCCCTATCTATATGCCATATTATGAGATGAAAAAACACTTGAATTCAATCTCCTTGAATTCAAGCGGAAACCGATAAGTTTCATCCATTGAACTTATTATCATGCTTAACAAGCATGATTTTTTATCCATAAATATGAAACTTCATATCTTTCACAATGTCAAGGCATGACACTTGTTTTCAAGTCAAATGATAGACATTTATCACTTCAACAAAAGATACCAATTATAATTTGAAATACAACAAGAATCAAATGATATTGATATAAAATGCACAAATACAAGGCATGATATTATTTTATATACATCATCAAATGAGATGATAACTTATCATATCATTGAAAGATACCAAATTTTAAATATGATATGATAACAATCTTTCAAAAATTTACATATTAAGCATTTATGATACATGTGGTACATTATGATACGATACAAATTTTATTACGATGCTTTCAAAGATAGCAACCAATTTTTGATTTCAAAGCATGGCAAAAGCAATTATATTGTAATATAAAACATATAAGACTTTTATCATTCCATCAAGTTATTGTAATACGATACAATACATTGCGATATGATACATATGCAAGGCTTTTAATAAGTCATCAATTAATTTTGCCATTTTCATCTCCCCCTTTGTCATCAACTAAAAGGAGATGAAGTGTGATTAAAAACAATGATAAAGATAATCCTTATAAGGTTTCATGATGCTAGTCATTTATCAACCATATCAAAATTGTAAAGATAGTCATCAAACACATAAGAATGATAAACCTGAAAAGTAATTTGTTCATTCTTATTCATATTTATGAAATCCAAAAAATGATCATTTATCAAGTTATGAAAGATTCATACATGAAAAAGGATGAAAGGTTCAAGATTCAATTTTAAAAATTCAAGCATAAAATTGTAAAGTGGAAGAATAGATCATTAAAATCATTCATCAAACATTTCGTCATTCGTCAATCATATTAACAAGATCTCATGTCATTTATTCAAGGTAAAATTTGTGAGAGAGATATATCAAAATTCATAAAAATTCAACTTGGCATTTATGAATTCATGAAGTGAAGCACATTAATATCAAAAATTTTATAAAGAAGGATTAAACATGGCATTCTTATAAAAATTCATACGATGGAAGTTAAATAATCAAATTGTAAAAGCTTAAGACTTAGAGATTAGCACAAGAATAAAGTCCGAAGAGAGTATAAGAAACACTTAAGAGCCTAATCTTTATGCAAGGTTCATAACATCAAGCTTCAAAAGATACGAAAGTCATGAAATCCATTAATCATCCAAATAGAGGTAGAGGGAATATGAAACCAAGTTTACCACATCATTAAAGGGCATGAGATAACTCAAAATTCATCAATTGAAGGAGGAGAATCAAATTATTACGATCGAGATGATACCAAGGATAAAAATGAGAGCTCTATTCAAAAATATGATATCATAAAGATGTCATCCAAAATCCGAAAAGATAATATCAAGGTGAGACTATAAAAACCGAAGTTAAAAAATATTCAAAAAGGAAACATACAACATCATATGTACTGGGACAACCTCATATGAAATTTCAAAGGTGTGCTAAAATAGTATAGAGGTTTACAAGAGTCAAAAGGTTCATTATAGCAACTATTCCTCAAGTGGAATTCCAAAGTGCCTATACAAGTGATCTAGCTTTCGGTTCATCTGTCATACTTCACTCAAAATGTCAGCTTGCTGTGATTTAATTTGATTTATCTCTATCATGATCAGATCTTCAAAAGATAGAGCAGGAGCTGGTTCTGATGGTGCTGCACCAAAGAGACTAGGAGGAGGAGATTCAATACTCCTAAAAACTGGTGTTTTAGGTTCTTCTACTGGAGGGGGAGCTGGATCAATCCTTCTAGGCTGCCTAATCCATATTCTATTTCTAAATATGCACCTTAATCTCTTAAGTAGATTTCTGTTAATAGTATTGTATCTATCCACTTTTATTACCTCTTCGTCGGGTGGTATTCTAATATTATATACATGTATTCTAGTGATTAACCTCCCATATGGTAACATTAAGTCTTTAAAAACTATTTCCAATATATTTTGTTAGATCAGGTATCCAAAATAATTATTTTGCCTGATCATTATCCAGTGTATGGTACCTAACTCCATTTGACTAATTTCATCATGGTGATACTGTTTAGGAATTAGGATACTTTTGATGATGTGATAGAGGATCTTAGAACTGAATGGTAACAAGTGCTCAAAGCTTTTAGGGACTATGGCTAGGTTAAAATCTCCAAAAATGGTCCATAAAGCCTCGGAGTAGGTTACTCCGATTGCATCCATATCCCATTGTCCTCTAAAGTAGTAACCCCTATCTTTTTCGGAGATTCCAATTAGGTCACATATTGTGCTGTTCATAATTAGAATTTAGTTTCCTAAAAGGTAGGTTGACATGCTATCATCATCATCTAAGTTTAAATTAGCATAAAACAACCTAACTAATCTAGGGTAAATTGGTTCATTGATTTATAGGATGGGTAAGACATCCAAATTAGCAAACCACCTAATGGGTTCTAGGTTTCTTAATTCACCTAAATCAACATATTTTCCCTTGTGCACGGTTCTTGCTTCAAAACTAGGATACCTAAGGGCTATTTCATTAGAGCTAAAGAGGGATGGGTCATGTGAATCTCCTTCTCTCCTCTTCCCTTTGTCCCTCGATGATCTCCCAGGAGCCATTTATCTAAGCATGATGATAGAACAAGGAAATTTTAAGAAAATAACCATGAATAGAGAAATCAAAGAGGGAGTGTCAAATGTTACCTTAGATGAGGTTTCTTAAGAAATAGAGGTCTTGATCCAAGATGGAAGCCTCTCTTGGTTTTCTTGAGAGAGAAGATGAAGTTTAGAGAGAGTGAGAAGTGATTTTAGGAGCAATCTCAAGAGTTGGGGGTGGTTCCACCACCGACCCTAAGTCCCCTTTATAAAAAAGGGGGCTCTCAAGTAGTGCCACCGCCAACTGAGCAGTGTCACTGCTTGGGAACAGAATGCCCAAGCAGTGCTACCACCAGCCCTAGCAGTGTCATCGCTGGCACCCTAACTTAGGCATTTTTAGGGGGGGGGGGGCTGCAACACCTTGTTTGTGAAAATTTTGCTTTGTTATTTCTTATTTATCATTTATATTATAGATGTCTAATTTGATCATTATATATTTGATGTCATTGTGTTACTTCCAATCACATGTTAAAAAAAATTATTAAGCACAATAACTAATCAAAAATGTTGTAATCAAGAGACATCAAAAGATTTTCTCATCAAGTGGATTGAGAGAGGATGATAACATAAATATAGGAAATTTCAAACGACAAATGAATGAAGATTTACGAAAGTTACAAGGACTTGCGTAAAAATTATCAATTTGTAAAATCCATGAAGAAGGCAAAACTCAATCAAAAGATGTCTTCATCACATTATCTCAAGTTAAACATCCGAGATGTTAAGATCAAATGAAGGAATTTTTAAGTTGTGAAATATTGATCCATTGCATTACTCATCATATATTATTTCAAGATAAGGGATTGTCAAACATGATTCAAAGCATAAATTACTAAGATTATATCCGAAATATATTTCAAGGAGAATATATTACAATTGTAATTATCGATTATCAACCGAGAACATGATTCATGCATAGGGAGAATAAAGTGTTTTCAAACAAGTTATGAATTGTGATTCCAAGAGTCATGAATTATTTTGAAAATTTTATCAACTCTATATTCATCATTAAAATTATATACGAGATTCTCTCAAATGAGTCAATTTGTAGATTTTGAGTAGAGGGACTATAGTGATGTTCAAGGAAGATATATAAAAACCTAGTATCACATCATTTCAAAACAAAGGAATTCGAATTGTAAGGTGACACAAATGTTTTTATTGAAATCAATTTTCAAGAGACTTAATGAAAGTTATAGTGCATAACCAAATAATGTGTAACACTTAAGGATCTTTTATTTACCCAAGCTAGTGAGCTTGATAACGATCAAGAATTGTATTACTACCCGCTCCTAGCTTGCATGGGTGAATGTGTCTATAAAAGTGGATGATTTTTAGGTACCCATTTGAACTTGGGTGCCTTAAATGTTGATTTACTAAACTTGTCATTGTTTATTGAGTTCCTTATTGTTCCTTTAGGAACCCATATTAACCTTTGTGGGCTAAGTTTCTTATACGGACATTTGTAGGCCACATGTCTGGGTTTGCAACAAAAGTTATACTTTGAGTGAGATGAAACATGTAGTATAGGTCCTTTAATGAAGGTGGTAGGATTTTGGTGAGATCCACTCACAAATCCAATTCCACTTCTATTTTTGATATGATCCTTGTTTGCAAGAATTATGTCCAAGCCCTTGCTATCGACCTTAAACTTATTTAGGATCTCTTTAAGTAGCAAGTTTTCATTTTTGATT
The DNA here is from genome assembly GCA_024322285.1 of Musa beccarii. NCBI lineage: Eukaryota > Viridiplantae > Streptophyta > Magnoliopsida > Zingiberales > Musaceae > Musa > Musa beccarii. The sequence goes on from CM044398.1 coordinate 59,327,402, forward strand.
GCCTCTAAGTGTTCAACTTAGAGCATGAGGGTAAAGAAGGAATATCATGTTCAAGATTTTCAAGTTTATCTAGTAATAAAGAATACTCCTTTTTTAATAAATTGAACTTTTTTACTAATAGCTCTACACTCATCAAATAATTCATGGAAAGCAATTGAAAGTTCATTAAAAGATAAATTTTCATTAAATAACTCACATACCTCATCTCCTAAAGCCATTAGTGCAAAGTTGGCCTCCTCTTTATTACTTGCTTCTTCATCTTCGGAGCTACTTGAGTCATCCCATATCGCCTTTAGAGCTTTCTTCCTCTTTGGTTGCTTCTTCTTGGCTTAGAGGCATTCACTTTTGAAGTGCCCCGACTTCTTACATTCGTAACATATGACTTGGTCTTTTTTTGGTTCAAGTTTGTTTTTAGTGTCACTTTTAAATTTATTCCTTATAAATTTTTTGAATTTTTGAGTTAAGAGTGCAAGTTCATCATCAAGGTCCTCATCACTTGAAGATTCCTTTAAGTGGTCTTCTTGTGTTCTCAATACCATATCCTTTATGTTCTTTGAAAGGGAGTTCTCTAGCTCATCATGAGCATGACATGTCATTTCATAGGTCATTAAAGACCCGATGAGTTCTTTGAAAGGAAAAGTTTTAAGATCCTTGGCCTCTTGAATGATCATAACTTTTAGATCTCAACACTTTGAAAGGGATCTTAAAATTATAGTTACAAGTTTAAAATTAGAAAAACCTTTACCAAGTACCTTGAGTCCATTGACAACATCAGTGAAATGGGTATATATGTCTCCGATGGACTCACTTGGTTTCATCCGAAACAATTCATAAGAATGCACCAAGAGATTGATTTTGGACTCTTTCACTCAGCTAGTGCTTTTTTGAGTGACTTTAAGAGTACGCTAAATATCAAAAGCCAATTCGCAAATCGAAACATGATTAAATTTATTTTTATCAAGTGCGCAAAATAAGGCATTCATAGCCTTTGCATTAAGTACAAAAACCTTCTTCTCTGATTCATTCCATTTGTTTATCAGAAGAGAAGACTTTTGAAATTCATTTTCAATGATATTCTAAAGTTTGAAATCTATGAAGATAAAAAAAATCTTCATACAAGTCTTCTAATAAGTGTAATCCGACCCATTAAACATAGGCGGACGTGTAATGGAATGATCCTCTTGCATGCCAGAATAAGCCATCTCTCTTGAGTTTTAAACTAATTGAGAGTGACCAAGCTCTAATACCAATTATTAGAATCAGAGCGACACTAAGAGGGGGGGGCATAAGTTTAAAACGATTTAGGAAAGAGTTGTTCATTCAAAAATTTTAGTCCGACAAAAGAGACTTGAGCAAAGTGATTCAAGTGAATATGATTGAGAGTAGTGAGAAAAAGATCGAAAGATTTACAGCTAAGTAAAAGCAAGATGCAGAAATTAAAACTCACACATCCAAAGTAGTATACATTGATATATAGTGGTTCGGTCAAATGATCTACGTCCACTTTCGAAACCTCGTCCGATGAGGCTCTCAACTTCCACTATCAAATCTTCTTGAAGGAGAAGGACCAAGCACCCCTCTTACAAACTCTTATAAGTGGTTTACTCTCTTACAGAATTTTGACAAAGAAAAAGTGTGAGGTGAACACTTAAGCTATCAAACACAATTTTTCTAAAGCTTTGACTCAGTTTTTTCACTTCTCAAAAGGTGCTTTACCAGCTGAGAAGAGAGGGGTATTTATAGACTCAATTAGCTTCAAAAATGAAGCAAAAAAAAGTCACATCTCGAATTTCCAAGTACTAGCAGTATCACTGCCTGGCACTAACGATACCACTGCCAATTGACCTTGTTCTATCAGTGTACTAGGTGGTACCCCCACCCAATCTGGTAGTACTACCACCTGATAAAGTCCTTGGGCTCAGTGGACTGGTGGTACCATCGTTGGTAGGTAATAACTGTTAGCGGTACCACCGCCCAGACCACCTGGGAACCAGTTCACGGGGTAGTACCACCGCCCCAGTCTGGCGATGCCACCGCCAAACCTAGTCCAACACTATTGAATGGGCTTTGAATCTAGCCCAATTCAGTCCAAATAAGGCATAGTTGGCCCCTACTAGGGTTAATCAGGATTATCACCTAATTCTTACCCTAATTATATACTAACTATGAAATTAAAATATAATTCTAAGCAAATTAACAACTGGAAACATCGAGTCTTCTTCCGATGAGCTTTCCGGTGGACTTCCGATACACCCTCAGATTTCTTCTGGCGGACTCCCAATAGGCTCTCGGACTTTATGGCGAGTTCGACGAATCTTTGGTAAGCTTCAAAACCTTCTCGGCGAGCTCTGTGAACCTCCGACAATCTTCTAGTGAACTTTCGAAACCTTCGGTAAGTCCCCGAGTCATTTTCGGTTAGTTCCGGCAATACTTCCGATGATCCTTCGAACTTCCTGTGGACTCTCGAACTTCCAACATACTTGACTTTGGTAATTTTCTTTATGTCTTTATGCTATCGTAGTTAATCCTGCACACTTATCTCAATAATATGGATTAGATCAAATAACCTATCAATTGACTTCATCATCAAAATCCGAGATTCAACAGTTTTGCTTTATGTCTTCATCATTATTGTAGTTAATCATGCACACTAAGTAAATCTTAACCTACTTCAATCTCAACAGTTATTATACGAATAAACCTTCTATTGCCCTGCTAGTCATATATGCCCTGCAAGCTAATCACATGGGCGATGGCACTTGTGACTTGATATGCACTTTCTCTTTGCTTATTGTTAGGCGTTTTATTACTTTATCTTGCATGTTGCATATACTGTGATGTCCTTGGATCTATGCAATGGGAATCAGATCATGATGAGATCACAATAATGAGATCGATTCACCTTTAAACACAGATCCTAAATTATCCTGATTATAGGTTACTCGAGAAGGACATCGAGATAACTGGATAGACTAGTGTGCTGTATACCCGTTCATATGATGGAGGTAGCTGGTCTCATAGCTACTCGTGTGGAGACACTAAGGGTACAGTGCAGGTGCTTATTGGAGAATGAGTTTACTGATTGATCAGCCTACGGAATGCTGGATGGTTATTGATACCTCACTTCAGACAGTGATTCCGTAGTCCCAGTAGTGTATCTGGTTCTTAGACTTGAGACACCAAGGATATCCTGCATGAGCACTCCACTCTTTGATACCAGACTTAAAGTTTAGAAAGTTTCAGATCTAGTACAGCCGATCATTGGGAGTGGTAGCCAACCTTACAAGGGCTATTGAGTGTCAATAGAGGATCATTTGCTTTCGGTATCATGAGAGGAATACTCATGTGTTCTTGCTCGAACAAATCCTTGGCCAAGGTTATTCAGATTGAGAGAGAAAGAGTTCTCTAGGAGAATCCGACAAGAGCAAGACTCGAGGAGAGACCGTATGGGCCTGATAGCACCATGCCCAGTATAGGGTCTTTGGGATATTAGATGGATGTAGGACTATAGGTACATGGTAACTGAGGATAGATAGGTCCAAAGGATTGGATTCCCCTATATCGTTTGGAGGTCGCGGCGTAGTGGCCTAGTACGTCCGCAGTCGATGAGTTGGGTGAATTATTATAGAGATAATAATTCACTAAGTCAGAAGGAGTTCTGACAAGTATGACTCACGACCAGCTCGATATTGGGCCTAGAGGGTCACACACATATGGTAGGTGTTACGATGAGTAAAGGTTCGGATATGAAATATTCGCTGAACCCCCTATCTTATTGGATATTCATTAAGCCCCTGAATTATTGGATCCTGAGATGAGATCCAATAATTGCTAATAAGAGATTATTGGGTAGAAACCCATAATCCAAGAGGCTTGGGTAATTGGATGGAGATCCAATACCCAGTAGGGCAAAAGATCCATTAGGGTTTTCAAGAGGGCTCTATAAATAGGAGGGAACCGAAGCTCTATAGGCTGAGGGTTTCTTTTGGTAGCCACCTCCTGTTCTCCTCTCTCCAGAGAGAGAGGTGCATCATTGCAATCCTTGCCTTGTGAATGCTGCTAGAGAGGATAACACTTGACCTCCTTCATCTTCTCCCATAGATCTGTAGGAATTCAAGGATATACGATCTCCCTAGGTATCTTCTTTTACACATGCAGTTTTATAGATTTGTTTTTGATGCATCGATCTTCACACGATGATGGAAACTTTCTACAGAAAATCTGGGGTTTTATTTTCTATTCTTCCGCTGCGCATGTGATGTCGCTCCCCTGACGGATTTCCCAACAGTAGTGTCTTGCTTGGAACTCTTCCAGCATACTATTCCTCCGTTCAGGGTAAACACATACCCTGAATTAGACTTGCTATCATCGATATCGGATTGGAAGCTCGAGTCCATGTAGCTCTCAACCGTGAGGTTACTACCTCCATATACTAGTAAAAGATCCTTAGTCATTCTCAAGTACTTAAGGATACTTTTTACTGCTTTCCAATGCTCCAAACCTGGATCTGCTTGATATCTGCTCATGACACTCAAAGCATGTGCTATATCAGGCTTGGTACATAGCATATCATACATGATAGATCCTATCACTGATGCATATGGTATTATATCCATATGTGCCATTTCTTCAGGAGTCTTTGGGGACATACTCCTAGAAAGTGATATTCCATGTCTCATTAGTATGAGACCTCTCTTAGAATTTTTCACGCCAAACCTTTTGACAATAGTGTCTATGTACCTGGACTGGGACAAGCCAAGCATCCTCTTGGATCTATCTCTATAGATCCGTATCCCCAATATGCAGGATGCTTCCCCTAAGTCCTTTATATAGAAGTGCCTAGATAACCAAGTCTTTACTGTGGAGAGCATTCCTACATCATTCCCAATGATCAGGATGTCATCCACATATAATACCAAAAAGGTGATAGTGCTTCCATTTAATTTCCTGTACACACAAGGTTCATCTTCATTCTTAACGAAGTCATAAGATCTGATCGCCTCATCAAATCTTATGTTCCAACTTTGAGAAGCTTTCTTCAATTCATAAATGGATCTAAGCAGCCTGCACACCTTATCTGGGTTATCCATGGATATGAATCCCTCAGGCTGTATCATATACACTTCCTCCTCGAGGTTACCATTGAGGAATGCAGTTTTGACATCCATCTGCCAGATCTCATAATCATAGTGTACTGTAATAGCCAATAGAATTCAAATGAATTTTAGCATGGCTATAGGTGAGAAAGTTTCATTGTAGTCAACACCTTGCCTTTGACGATACTCTTTAGTCACTTTCCTTGCTTTATAGGTCTCTACATTTCCATCTACTCAAATTCTCTTTTTGAAAATCCATTTACAGCCAATGGGTATAATACCCTCAGTTGTATTAACTATGTTCCAAACCTTGTTGGAGTACATGGAATCCATTTCTGAATTCATGGCTTCTTGCCATTTCTCGGAGTCTATGCTCATAATAGCCTCCTCGTAGGTCTAAGGATCAATATCCTCAACATCCTCTCTTCTGATATGTCCCACTTATCTCTCAAGAGGATGGGATACTCTATCAGACCTACGTAAAGTTGAAACTTGTGTATTAGGTATCTAAATAGATTCTAGTTGTGGAATGGTGCTTGAGCTAGGTTCTCCAACCTTACTCAATTCAATCATGCTCCCATTGTCTCCACCAAGAATGTGTTTCTTCTCAAGGAACACTGCTCTCTTGGCTACAAAGACCTTTTGGTCCTCAGGGTAATAGAAAAAACACCCATAAGTTTCCTTAGGGTATCCCACGAACTTGCACCGTTCCGTCCCAGATTCCAACTTGTCAGGGTTGTGTCTCTTAACGTGAGTAGGGCAGCTCCAAATCTTAACAATATTAAGATCAGGCATTTTCCCATTCCATATCTTATATGGAATAGACATCACTGACTTGGTTGGAATTCTATTCAGAAGGTAAGCTGCGGTCTCTAGGGCATATCCCCAGAATGAGATGGGTAGGTCAACGAAACACATCATAGAATGCACCATGACTAACAGTGTGCGATTCCTTCTTTCTGATACACCATTAAGCTGTGGTGTATAAGGAGGTATCCATTGGGATAAGATCCTATAGTCTTTGAGGAACTGGGTGAACTCTGTACTCAAGTACTCACCTCCTCGATCTGATCGAAGGGTTTTAATACTCTTTCCTGTCTGGTTCTCCACTTCTCATTTCTCTTAGACTCACTTACACTCATGATATATGGAGCTATATCTAGCATAAATAAACCATTATGCAATGTTCCTCTCATGATAATCTCATCATCTAATATTATTAAACAACCATTATTCTCAAAAACTAATTTATATGCAATAGCTATCAAACATGAAATGGAAATAATGTTTTTGATAATAGAAGGAACATAATACCATGTATCTAATGCTATAATAGCTCCACCAGGCAGATGTAAGGTGACCTTGCCAATAGTCACTACAATAACCTTTGCTCTATTGCCCATCTTAAGGTCCATCTCATCTCTGTTCAATCTCCTAAGTCCTGCCAGAACCTGTAATGAATTACAAATATGATAAGCACTCCCGGTATCCAATACCCATGTGTTATCATAAGATTCTGACAAATGGAAACTGATCATGAATGTACATGAAGCTTCTGTAAGCTTCTGTTTCACCCTCTCTGTAAGGTACTCTTTGCAGTTCCTCTTCTAGTGCCCATGATCATCTGTCCACATCATACATCACAGTATATGCAACATGCAAGATAAAGTGATAAAACACTTAATAATAAGCAAAGAGACAAAGTGCATATCAAGTCACAAGTGCCATCACTCATGTGATTGGCTTGTAGGGCACATATGACTAGCTATCTCCCACTTGACCTAAAGCCAATCACCAACATGTCTGATCCCCATTAGACCTCTGTGACACTCAAAGACAATTTGAGTCACTGGCTTTGTTAGTAGATCTGTAATGTTATCTTCGGATGGAACTCTTTCTATTGCTACATCTCTTCGAGCCATGATCTCTCGAATAAGTTGGAACCTCCTCAGAACACTTCTGATAAGACCCTGGTTCCCTTATTTGAGTAATCGTCCCGTATTTGTCGCAATATAAACGGATCAACTCCTCGCTACTCGGGACGACTCCTAGATCTGTGATGAACTTCTTCATCCAGACTCTCTCCTTTGCTGCCTCTGTCGCAGCAATGTATTCTACCTCTATGGTCGAGTCAGCAGTAGTGTCTTGCTTGGAACTCTTCCAGCATACTTCTCCTCCATTCAGGGTGAACACATATCCTGAATTAGACTTAATATCATCGACATCGGAATGGAAGCTCGAGTCCGTGTAGCCCTCAACCCTGAGGCTACTACCTCCATTTACCAGTAAAAGATCCTTAGACCTTCTCAAGTACTTAAGGATACATTTTACTGCTTTCCAGTGCTCCAAGCCTGGATCTGCCTGATATCTACTCGTGACACTCAGAGAATGCGCTATATCAGGCCTGGTACATAGCATAGCATACATGATAGATCCTATCGCTGATGCATATAGTATCATATCCATATGTGCCCTTTCTTTAGAAGTTTTTGGGGACATACTCCTAGAAAGTGATATTCCATGTCTCATTGGTATAAGACCTCTCTTGAAATTTTTCATGCCAAATCTTTTGACAATAGTGTCTATGTACCTAGACTGGGACAAGCCTAGCATCCTCTTGGATCTATCTCTATAGATCTGTATCCCTAATATACAAGATGATTCCCCTAAGTCCTTCATGAGAAGTGTCTAGATAACCAAGTCTTTGCTGTAGAGAACATTCCTACATCATTCCCAATGATCAGGATGTCATCCATATATAATACCAAAAAAGTGATAGTGCTCCCACTTACTTTCCTATACACACAAGGCACATCTTCATTCTTAACGAAGTCATAAGATCTGATCGCCTCATCAAATCTTATATTCCAACTTTGGGAAGCTTGCTTCAATCTATAAATGGACCTAAGCAACCTGCACTCCTTATCTGGGTTATCCCTGGATACGAATCCCTCATGCTGTATCATATACACATCCTCTTCGAGGTTGCCATTGAGGAATACGATTTTGACATCCATCTGCCAGATCTCATAATCATAGTGTGCTGCAATAGCCAATAGAATTCGAATGGATTTTAGCATGGTTACAGGTGAGAAAGTTTCGTCATAGTCAACACCTTGCCTTTGATGATACCCCTTAGCCACTAGCCTTGCTTTATAGGTCTTTACCTTTCCATCTACTCCAATCTTCTTTTTGAAGATTCATTTGCAGCCAATTGGTACAATACCCTCGGGTGTATTAACTAGGTTCCAAACTTTGTTGGAGTACATGGAATCGATTTCTGAATCTATGGCTTCTTGCCATTTTCCAAAGTCTATGCTCATAATAGCCTCTTCGTAGGCCTGAGGATCAATATCCTCAACGTTCTCTCTTCTGATATGTCCCATATATCTCTCAGGAGGATGAGATGCTCTATCGGACCTACGTAAAGTTGGAACTTGTGTGTTAGGTATCTGAACAGATTCTGGAATGGTGCTTGAGCTAGGTTCTCCAACCTCGCTCAACTCTATCATGCTTCCACTGTCTTCACCAAGAATGTGTTCCTTCTCAAGGAACACTGCTCTCTTGACTACAAAGACCTTTTAGTCCTCAGGGTGATAGAAAAAATACCCATAAGTTTCCTTAGGGTATCCCACGAACTTGCACCATTCCGTCCTAGATTCCAACTTGTCAAGATTGTGTCTCTTAATATGAGCAGGGCAGCCCCAAATCTTAACAATCTTAAGATCAAGCATCTTCCCATTCCATATCTCATATGGAGTAGACATCACTGACTTGGTTGGAATTCTGTTCAGAAGGTAAGCTACGGTCTCTAGGGCATATCCCTAGAGTGAGATGGGCAGGTCGACGAAACACATCATGGAACGCACCATGTCTAACAGTGTGAGATTCCTCATTTCTGATACACCATTAAGTTGTGGTGTATAAGGAGGTGTCCATTGGGATAAGATCCTATAGTCTTTGAGGAATTGGGTGAGCTCTGTACTCAAGTATTCACCTCCTTGATCTGATCGAAGGGTTTTAATACTCTTTCCTGTATGGTTCTCCACTTCTCATTTCCCCTTAGACTCACACTCATGATATGTGGAGCTATATCTAGTATAAATAAACCATTATGCAATGTTCCTCTCATGATGATCTGATCATCTAATATTATTGAATAACCATTGTTCTCATAAACTAATTTATATCCAATAACTGTCAAACATGAAATGGAAATAATGTTTTTGATTATAGAAGAAACATAATAGCATACATCTAAAGCAATAATAGCTCCACCAGGTAGATGTATGGTGACCTTGCCAATAGCCACTATAGCAACCTTTGCTCCATTGCTCATCTTAAGGTCCATCTCGCCTCTGTTCAATCTCCTAAGTCCTACCAGAACCTGCAACGAATTGCAAATATGATAAGTACTCCCGATATCCAATACCCATGTGTTATCATAAGATTCTAACAAATGGAGACTGATCATAAATGTACCTGAAGCTTCTGCAAGCTTCTGTTTTGCCCTCTCTACAATGTACTCTTTGTAGTTCCTCTTCCAGTGCCCATCTTTGCCACAGTGAAAGCACTGGCCTTTGTCCTTTGTTGGGTCTTTTTTGGCAACCTTTGCCTTACCCATTTTGCCCTTGCCCTTGCCCTTCTTAAGAGTCTTCTCAGCCTTCCTTTTCTTTCTGGCCTCACTAGTGTAGAGAATCGGCTTCTCTTTCTTGACGGTGCTCTCTGTTAATCTTAACATATTGAGGAGCTCTAGGAGGGTCACATCAAGTTTATTCATATTAAAATTCATTATGAACTGAGAAAAGAAATTTGGTAGGGACTGAAGCACAAGATCCACACACAGGTTATCTTCTAGGACCATTCCAAGACCTGTGAGTTTCTCGATCCACTCAATCATGTTAAGGACATAGTTCTGAACCGTTGTCCCCTCAGTCATCCTGGTATGGAAAAGACTCTTTGATATCTCATATCATTGAGTTCTTCCCTGTTCCTCAAACAGTTTATGGAGATGCAGGAGTATGAAATTAGCATCCATATTTTCATGTTGTCTCTGTAACTCAGTAGTCATAGAGGCCAACATATAACATTGAGCAAGAGTGGTATCATCTAAGTACTTCATATAACGAGTGATCTCATCCTCGCTTGTCCCTTCGTCGAGCGTAGGGATCACTGTATCAAGGACATACGTGATTTTCTCCGCCGTGAGAATGATTCTCAAATTACGAAGCCAATCCATATAATTTAGACCAGTGAGGTGGTTGGTATCAAGTATGCCATATAAAGGATTTGAAAGTGATATTTTTCTAAAATAAAAGATGTAGTAGAAATAAATAACATGCAGACTTTGTAGAAATTTAAACAATTAAGATAAGGACTTCTATCTTAATGTATTCCCACTAATTTTTTGCGAGACACACAACACCCTCTGGTACATGAATCGAAGACCTCCGACGGATCTCTAGTGGGGATCAGGATCCAATCGGCATCTTAACGTAACCTCGAGGGACTCGACTAATCACGTTAAGCCCGTAAAGGTAGGCAACTCTTGCTAATCACAACTCCTTGTAATTCCTGTCCTGTTCGGCCTTCGAACCACCATGGCCTCGAGGGACTTGACCAACCATGATGTTCGGTTAAGTCATCACCATCGTTACCAGATGTGTCTGATTCGGTGATATACTCTCGAGGGACTCGACCAAGCATACCATGTCCTCAGGTCACCTCTGACATCTCTATGTCGTAGATAAGATAGCGAAACACGATATAGGTGAGTCTCGAGGGACTCGACCAACTCAACTTACACCGGGAATCATTTCCTACCTATAACGATGGAAGGCCACGTGGGTCAATCTAATTGCCTCACATTTACCGACTTAATATTATTAATAGAGGGGATTTTAGTTTGGTCTCCTAATATAATATGTCACACACATACGTATTTAATATATATATCTACATCGCATACAAATATATATATATATATATATATATATATATATATATATATATATATATAGTAGGTGTATATCTAATCACACATCACATAAGCAATCACACCAGATGATCATGGACCACATCCTAATGTGATCAGGCCTGAGCCAGTGGGCCCAATTACTCACATCAAGATCTATGTGTACTTAGCCGCATCTCTATGCCCTGTGATCATCCATTTCGCTTAGTCGAATCCGTCAGCATCTCAACTCATTTCCATGCGTCGGATCGTCCGTCTCGGCCTCGTGAGTCACGCTACTACTGCGCCTCCTCATGTAATTACAATATAATTATAGGCACGTAGGCCCGACAATAAATGAGAAAAGAATAGAGGCTTATAGGCCTCAATAATAATAATTACATGTACACACATCACATCACAGGTCCATGATCATCTATCCACATCATACATCACATGTATATGTTACTTTATAGGACTACTAGATAAAAAAATAATAGTTAATTAAACTATTTAATTAATATATTTATTTTTTTGAAATCAAGGACATAAAAGGAATTTTTGAATTCCCAAGGGTATTTTGGTAATTTAGCCAAAAGGATATTTTGGTAATTCTGTCAAAAGGGATAGAATTTGAAATTTCTAAAATTCCAAGAGGTATTTTAGTAATTTTGTCAAAAGGGACAAAATATGGGATTTCTAAAATTTCGAGGGGCAAAACCATCTTTTATCGAAAATTCCAATATCCCTTTTGACAGAATTACCAAAATACCTCTCGGAATTTCAAAAATTTTAGATTCTATCCCTTTTGACAGAATTACCAAAATACTCTTTTGGCCGAATTACCAAAATACCCTTGGGAATTCAAAAAATTTCCTTTGTCCCTGATTTTAGAAAATTAAATATGTTAATTAAATAGTTTAATTAACTATTATTTTTTTATCTAGTAGTCCTATAAAGTAACATATACATGTGATGTATGATGTGGATAGATGATCATGGACTTGTGATGTGATGTGTGTATATGTGATTATTATTATTGAGGCCTGTAAGCCTCTATTTTTTTCTTATTTATTGTCGGGCCTACGTGCCTATAATTATATTGTAATTACATGAGGAGGCGCAGTAGTAGCGTGACTCACGAGGCCGAGACGGATGATCCGACGCATGGAGATACGTTGAGATGCTGACGGATCCGACAAAGCGAGATGGACGATCACAGGGCATAGAGATGCACCGAAGTACACATAAATCTTGATGTGAGTGAATGGGCCCACTGGCTCAGGCTTGATCACATTAAGATGTGGTCCATGATCATCTGGTGTGATTGCTCATGTGATGTGTGATTAGATATACACCTACTAAATATGTATATATATATATATTTGCATACAATGTAGATATATATATTAAACACGTATGTGTGTGACACATTATGTTAGGAGACCAAATCAAAAATCCTCTCCATTAATAATATTAAGTCGGTAAACGTGAGGCAATAAGATTGACCCACGTGGCCTTCCATCGTTATAGCTAGGAACCGATTCCTGGTGTATGTTGAGTTGGTCGTGTCCCTCGAGACTCACCTATATCGCGTCTCGCTATCTTATCTACAATATAGAGATGTCATTGGTGACCTGAGGACATGGTATGCTTAGTCGAGTCCCTCGAGAGTATATCACCGAATCAGACTCATTTGGTAACGATGGTGATGACTTAACCGAACATCATGGTTGGTCGAGTCCCTCGAGGTCATAGTGGTTCGGAGGCTGAACGGGACGGGAATCACAAAGAGTTGTGAATGGCAAGAGTTGCCTACCTTTATGGGCTTAACGTGATTGGTCGAATCCCTCGAGGTTACATTAAGATGCCGATTGGATCCCGATCCCCACTAGAGATCTGCCGGGGGTCTCCGATTCACATACCAGACGGTGTTGTGTGTCTCACGAAAAATTAGTAGGAGTACATTAAGATAGAAGTCCTTATCTTAATTGTTTAATTTCTACAAATTCTGCATGTTATTTATTTCTGCTACATCTTTTATTTTAGAAAAATATTGTTTTCAAATCCTTTACGTGGCATACTTGATGCCAACCGCCTAACTGGTCCAAATTATATGGATTGGCTTCGTAATCTGAGAATCGTTCTCACAATGGAGAAAATCGCGTATGTCCTTGATATAATGATCCCTATGCCCAACGAAGGGGCAAGCGAGGATGAGATCGCTCGTTATATGAAGTACTTAGATGATTCCAATTTTGCTCAGTGTTATATGTTAGCCTCTATGACTACTGAGTTATAGAGGCAAAATGAAAATATGGATGCTAATTCCATACTCCTGCATCTCCACAAACTATTTGAAGAACAGTGAAGAACTCAGCGATATGAGATATCAAAGAGTCTTTTTCGTGCCAGGATGATTGAGGGGACATCGGTTCAGAACTGTCCTTAAGATGATTGAGTGGATCGAGAAACTCATAGGTCTATGAATGGTCTTAGAGGATAACCTATGTGTGGATCTTGTGCTTCAGTCCCTATCAGATTCTTTTTCTAAGTTCATAATGAATTTTGATATGAACAAACTTGAGGTGACCCTCCTAGAGCTCCTCAATATGTTGAGAGTGCTAGTTATAGGTGCCCTACAAGCCAATCACATGAGTGATTGCACCTGTAACATGCTGCATCAATCTCTTTACTTATGATTATTGGCATTATCTCATATTATCTAGATGTATATTGTGATGTCCTCGGATCTGTGCAATGAGAATTGGATCGTGATGAGATTACGATAATGAGACCAATTCACCTTTAAACACAGATCCTAAATTATCCTGGTCATAGGTTATTCAAGAAGGACATCAAGATAACCGGATAGACTGGTGTGCTGTATACCCATTCATATGATGGAGGTAGCTGGTCTCATAGCTACTTGTGTGGGGACACTAAGGGTACAGTGCAGGTGCTCATTGGAGAATGAGTTCACTGATTGATCCGCCTACGAAATGCTAGATGGTTATTGATACCTCATGTCAGACACCGATTTCGTAGTCCCAGTAGTGTATCTGGTCCTTAGACTTGATACACCAAGGATGTCCTATATGAGTACTTCACTCTTTAATACCAGACTTATAGGTTTGGAAAGTTTCATATCTAGTACAGTCGGTCATTGGGAGTGATAGCCAACCTTACGAGGGCTATTGAGAATCAATAGAGGATCATCTGCTCTCGATATCATAAGAAGAATATCTCATGTGTTCTTGCTCGAACAAATCCTTGGCCAAGGTTATTCGGATTGAGAGAGAAAGAGTTCTCCGGGAGAATCCGATAAGAGCAAGACTCGAGGAGAGACCGTATGGGCCTGATAGCACCATGCTCAGTATAGAGTCTCTGGGATATTAGATGGATGAGAGATTATAGATTCATGGTAACTGAGGACATATAGGTCCAAAGGATTGGATTCCCCTGTATCGTTTGGGGGCCACGACATAGTGGCTTGGTACATCCGCAGTCGATGAGTCGGGTGAATTATTATAGAGATAATAATTCACTGAGTTAGAAGGAGTTCTGACAAGTATAACTCACGGCCAACTCGATATTGGGCCTAGAGGGTCACACACATATGGTAGGTGTTGCGTCTAGTAGAGGTTCGGATATGAGATATCCGCTGAACCCCCTATCTTATTGGATATCCATTAAGCCCCTGAATTATTAGATCATGAGATAAGATCCAATAATTGCTAATAAGAGATTATTAGGTAGAGACCCACTAATCCAAGAGGCTTGGGTAATTGGATGGAGATCCAATACCCAATAGGCTAAAAGATCCATTAGGGTTTTTAGGGGGCCTCTATAAATAGGAGGGAATCAAAGCTCTATAGGCTGAGGGTTTCTTTTGGTAGCCACCTCCTGTTCTCCTCTCCCAGAGAGAGAGGTACATCATTGCAATCCCTACTGTGTCGATACCACTAGAGAGGACGCTTGACCTCCTTCATCCTCTCCCACAGATCTGTAGGAATTCAGGGATATACAATCTCCATAGGTATCTTCTTTTACACGTGCAGTTTTATAGATTTGTTTTTGACGCACCGATCTTCGCACAACGATAGAAACTTTCTATGGGAAATATAGGGTTTTATTTTCTGTTCTTCCGCTGCGCATGTGATGTTGCTCCCCTTGCGAATTTCCCAACAGTGGTATCAGGCCAGGTTGTTCATACGAAGATCCAATCTTAAACTGCATGTGTTGTGTTTTAGATCTGCTTTTGATGCTAAAATCGTTGGCGCGAAGGGCAAGGAAGGGCAGGAACTATTGCTTCCCGCTCGTGCAGCAACCGCAAGGATGCTTGCAACCTTGCTACCTGAACAGCAGCGATCGGTGGCGGTGGCTCGCTTGCTGCAAAGCGGCAAATCGCGGCAGTCAGACCGCCAAAGAAGCAAAGACTGCAGTTACCGCGGCGGCTGCCCGCAAGAATCTGCGCCGCCTACGAGCGCTGTGACCACGGGCAAAAGCGCCCGCATGGGCATGGGCACCAGCAGCGCTGCACCGCAGGGGAAAGCGCCCGCCGTGAGACGCGCTGCTATGGGCTAGCCGCGCCATAGCAGAGGGTGGCACGCCTGGCCGTGGTGGCCGCCGCCGGTAGGGTGGCAACAACCGCAACTCTACAAAAGGGAAAGGTATTAGGTTTTTTGGGCAAAAGATAGTTTTGCCTCTCGGAATTTAAGAAATTTTAATTTCTATCCCTTTTGATAGAATTACTAAAATACCCCTAGGAATTTTAAAAATTCCAATTTTATCCCTTATGGTCGAATGACTAGAATGCCCTTAGAAATTCAAAAATTCCTTTTATGTCCTTGATTTCAAAAAAATAAATATGTTAATTAAATAGTTTAATTAACTATTATTTTTTTATCTAGTAGTCCTATAAAATAATATATATATGTGATGTATGATGTGGACAGATGATCATGGACCTGTAATGTGATGTGTATACATGTGATTATTATTATTGGGACCTAGGAGCCTCTATTCTTTTATCATTTATTGTCGGGCTAATGTGCCTGTAATTATGTTGTAATTACATGAGGAGGCGCAGCGGTAGCGTGACTCACGAGGTCGAGATGGACGATCCGACGCATAAAGATGTGTTGACATGCTAACGGATCCGACGAAGCGAGATGGATGATCACAGGGCATAGAGATGTGCCAAAGTACACATAGATCTTGATGTGAGTGATTGAGCCTATTGGCTCGGGCCTGATCATATTAGGATGTGGTCCATGATCATCTAGTGTGATTGCTCATGTGATGTGTGATTAAATATACACCTACTAGATATGTATATATATATATACATGCGATGTAGATTCATATATTAAATAAGTATGTGTGTGACACATTATATTAGGAGACCAAACCAAAATCCCCTCTATTAATAATATTAAGTCGGTAAACGTGAGGCAATAAGATTGACCCACGTGACTTTCCATCTTATAGCTAGGAGCCGATTTTCGGTGTAGGTTGAGTTGGTTGAGTCCCTCGAGACTCACCTATATCGCGTCTCGCCATCTTATCTACGACATAGAGATGTCATAGGTGACCTGAGGACATGGTATGCTTGGTCGAGTCCCTTAAAAGTATATCACCTAATCAGACTCATCTGGTAACGATGTTAATGACTTAACCGAACATCATGGTTGGTCGAGTCCCTCGAGGCCATGGTGGTTCGGAGGCCGAACAGGACGGGAATCACAAGGAGTTGTGATTGGCAAGAGTTGCCTACCTTTACGGGCTTAACATGATTGGTCGAGTCACTCGAGGTTACGTTAAGACGCCGATTGGATCCTGATCCCCACTAGAGATCCGTCGGGGGTCTCCGATTCACATACCAGAGGGTGTTATGTGTCTCATGAAAAATTAGTAGGAATACATTAAGATAGAAGTCCTTATCTTAATTGTTTAAATTTCTGTAAAGTTTGCATGTTATTCATTTTTGCTACATCTTTTATTTCAAAAAATTAACGCTTTCAAATCCTTTACGTGGCATACTTGATGCCAACTGCCTCATTGGTTCAAATTATACGGATTGGCTTCGCAATCTGAGAATCGTTCTCACGGTAGAGAAAATCGCGTATGTCCTTGATACAGTGATCCCCACACCCGACGAAGGGGCAAGCGAGGATGAGAACGATTAAGTGAAGTACTTAGATGATTCCACTTTTGCTTAGTGTTATATGTTGGCCTCTATGACTACTGAGTTACAGAGACAACATGAAAATATAAATGCTAATTCCGTACTCCTACATCTCCGCAAACTATTTGAGGACAGGGAAGAACTCAACGATATGAGATATCAAAGAGTCTTTTCCATACTAGGATGAGTGAGGGGACACCGGTTCAGAACCATGTCCTTAAGATGATTGAATGGATCAAAAAACTCACAAGTCTAGGAATGGTCCTAGAGGATAACCTGTGTGTGGATCTTGTGCTTCAGTCCCTACTAGATTTCTTTTCTCGATTCATAATGAATTTTAATATAAACAAACTTGAGGTGACTCTCCCAGAGCTCCTCAATATGTTAAGAGAAGCAGAGAGCACCATCAAGAAAGAGAAGCTGGTTCTCTATACTGGTGAGACCAGAAAGAAACGAAAGGCTGAGAAGACCCTTAAGAAGGGCAAGGGCAAGGACAAAATAGGTAAGGCAAAGGTTGCCAAGAAAGACCCAACAAAGGATAAAGGCCAGTGCTTCCACTGTGGCAAAGATGGGCATTAGAAGAGGAACTACAAAGAGTACCTTGTAGAGAGGGCGAAACAAAAGCTTCAGGTACATTCATGATCAGTCTCCATTTGTTAGAATCTTATGATAACATAATGGTATTGGATACCTAGAGTGCTTATCATATCTGCAATTTGTTGCAGGTTCTAGTAGAACCTAGGAGATTGAACAGAGGCGAGATGGACCTTAAGATGGGCAATGGAGCAAAGGTTGCTGCATTGGCTGTTGGCAAGGTCACCTTACATCTGCCTGGTGGAGCTATTATTACATTAGATGTATGCTATTATGTTCCTTCTATTATCAAAAATATTATTTCCATTTCATGTTTGATAGTTAGTGGATATAAATTAGTTTTTGAGAACAATGGTTGTTCAATAATATTAGATGATGAGATCATCATGAGAGGAATATTGCATAATGGTTTATTTATGATAGATACAACTCTACATATCATGAGTGTAAGTGAGTCTAAGTGGAAATGAGAAGTGGAGAACCAAACAGGAAAGAGTATTAAAACTCTTCGATCAGATCGAGGAGGTGAGTACTTGAGTACAAAGTTCACCCAGTTTCTCAAAGACTATGAGATTTTATCCCAATGGACACCTTCTTATACACTACAGCTTAATGGCGTATCAAAAGGAAGGAATCGCACACTGTTAGACATGGTGCATTCCATGATATGTTTCGCCGACCTACCCATCTCATTCTGGGGATATGCCATAGAAACCGTAGCTTACCTTCTGAATAGAATTCCAACTAAGTCAGAGATGTCTACTCCATATGAGATATGGAATGGAAAGAAGCTCAATCTTAAGATTGTTAAGATTTGGGGCTGCCCTGCCCACGATAAGAGACACAACCCTGACAAGTTGGAATCTAGGATAGAATGGTGCAAGTTCGTGGGATACCCTAAGGAAACTTATGGGTATTATTTCTATCACCCTGAGGACCGAAAGGTCTTTGTAGCCAAGAGAGCAGTGTTTCTCGAGAAGGAACACATTCTTGGTGGAGATAGTGGGAGCATGATAAAGTTGAGTGAGGTTGGAAAACCTAGCTCAAGCACCATTCTAGAATTTGTTCAGATACCTAACACACAAGTTCTAACTTTACGTAGGTCCGATAGAGTATCCCATCCTCTTGAGAGATATGTGGGACATATCAGAAGAGAGGATATTGAGGATATTGATCCTCAGTCCTACGAGGAGGCTATTATGAGCATAGACTCCGGGAAATGGCAAGAAGCCATTAATTCAGAAATGGATTCCATGTACTTCAACAAGGTTTGGAACCTAGTTGATGCACCCGAGGGTATTGTACCCATTGGTTGCAAGTGAATCTTCAAAAAGAAGATTGGAGTAGATGGAAAGGTAGAGACCTATAAAGCAAGGCTAGTAGCTAAGGGGTATCGTCAAAGGCAAGGTTTTGACTATGACGAAACTTTTTCACCTATAGCCATGTTAAAATCCATTCGAATTCTATTGGCTATTGTAGCACACTATGATTATGAGATCTGGCAGATGGACATCAAAACCGTATTCCTCAATGGTAACCTCGATGAGGAGGTGTATATGATACAGCCTGAGGGATTCGTGTCCAAGGATAACCCAGATAAGGTATGCAAGTTGCTTAGATCCATTTATGCATTGAAGCAAGCTTTTCGAAGTTGGAACATAAGATTTAATGAGGCGATCAGATCTTATGACTTCGTTAAGAACGAAGATAAACCTTGTGTGTACAGAAAATTAAGTGGGAGCACTATCACCTTTTTGGTATTATATGTGGATGACATCCTGATCATTGGGAATGATGTAGGAATGTTCTGCACAGTAAAGAATTGGTTATTTAGGCACTTCTCTATGAAGGACTTAGAAGAAGCATCCTACATATTGGGGATACGGATCTATAGAGATAGATCCAAGAGGATGCTTGGCTTGTCCCAGTCCAGGTACATAGACACCATTGTCAAAAAGTTTGGCATGGAAAATTCCAAGAGAGGTCTCATAGCAATGAGATATGGAATATCACTTTCTAGGAGTATGTCTCTAAAGACTCCTGAAGAAAGGGCACACATGGATATGATGCCATATGCATCAGCAATATGATCTATCATATATGCTATGCTTTGTACCAGGCTTGATATAGCGCATGCTCTGAGTGTCACAAGCAGATATCAAGCAGATCCAGGCTTGGAGCACTCAAAAGTAGTAAAATATATCCTTAAGTACTTGAGAAGGACTAAGGATCTTTTACTGGTATATAGAGGTAGTAGCCTCAAGGTTGAGGGTAACACGGACTCGAGCTTCTAGTCTGATGTCGATGATAGCAAGTCTAATTTAGGGTATATGTTCACCATAAACGGAGGAGTAGTATACTGGAAGAGTTCCAAGAAAGACACTACTGCTGACTCGACCACACAGACGGAATACAATGCTATGACAAAGGCAACAAAGGAGGGAGTCTGGATGAAGAGGTTCATCACAGACCTAGTAGTCGTGTCGAGCAACGAGGATATGATTCCCTTATATTGTGACAACTACGGGGTGATTACTCAAATAAGGGAACCCGAGTCTCATCAGAAGTGTTTTGAGGAGGTTCTAGCTTATTAGAGAGATCATGACCCGAAAAGATGTAGTAGTGGAAAGAGTTCCATCCGAAGATAACATTACAGATCTACTAACAAAGCCATTGACTCAGATTGTCTTTGAGCGTCACAGAGGTCTGATGGGGATTAGACATATTGGTGATTGGCTTTAGGTCAAGTGGGAGATTGTTAGTTATAGGTGCCCTACAAGCCAATCACATGAGTGATTGCACCTGTAACACGCTGCGTCAATCTCTTTGCTTATGATTATTGGTATTATCTCACATTATCTAGAAGTATATTGTGATGTCCTTGGATCTATGCAATGGGAATTGGATCGTGATAGATTATGATAATGAGACCGATTCACCTTTAAACACAGACCCTAAATTATCTTGGTCATAGGTTACTCGAGTAGGACATCGAGATAACCAGATAGACTGGTGTGTTGTATACCCGTTCATATGATGGAGGTAGCTGGTCTCATAGCTACTCGTGTGGGGACACTAAGGGTACAATACAGGTGCTCATTGAAGAATGAGTTCACTAATTGATCCGCCTACGGAATGTTGGATGGTTATTGATACCTCACATCAGATAGTGATTCCATAGTCCCAGTAGTGCATCTTGTCCTTAGACTTGAGACACTAAGGATGTCCTGTATGAGTACTCAACTCTTTAATACCGGACTTATAGGTTTGGAAAGTTCCATATCTAGTACAGCCGGTCATTAGGAGTGGTAGCCAACCTTACAAGAGCTATTGAGTGTCAATAGAGGATCATCCGCTCTCGGTATCATGAGAGGAATATCTCATGTGTTCTTGCTCGAACAAATCTTTGGCCAAGGTTATTCGGATTGAGAGAGAAAGAGTTCTCCGGGAGAATCCGACAAGAGCAAGACTCGAGGAGAGACCGTATGGGCCTGACAGCACCATGCCCGGTATAGGGTCTTTGGGATATTAGATGGATGAGAGATTATAGATACATGGTAACTAAGGACAGATAGGTCTAAAGGATTGGATTTCCCTGTATCGTTTGGGGGCCGCGGCGTAGTGGCCTGGTACGCCCGCAGTTGATGAGTCAGGTGAATTATTATAGAGATAATAATTCACTATGTTAGAAGGAGTTCTGACAAGTATAACTCACGACCAGCTCGATATTGGACCTAGAGGGTCACACACATATGGTAGGTGTTGCAACGAGTAGAGGTTCGGATATGAGATATCCGCTGAACCCCCTATCTTATTGGATATCCATTAAGCCCCTAAATTATTGGATCATGAGATAAGATCCAATAATTACTAATAAGAGATTATTGGGTAAAGACTTACTAATCCAAGAGGCTTGGGTAATTGGATAGAGATCCAATACCTAGTAGGGCAAAAGATCCATTAGGGTTTTCAGGGGGCCTTTATAAATAGGAGGGAACTAAAGCTCTATAGGTTGAGGGTTTCTTTTGATAGCCACCTCCTGTTCTCCTCTCCCTAGAGAGGGAGGTGCACCTTTGCAATCCCTGCTGTGTGGATACCGCTAGAGAGGAGGACGCTTGGCCTCCTTCATCCTCTCCTATAGATCTACAAGAATCCAGGGATATACGATCTCCCTAGGTATCTTCTTTTACACGTGCAGTTTTGCGGATTTATTTTTGACACATCGATCTTCGCACGATGATAGAAACTTTCTATCAGAAATCTGGGGTTTTGTTTTTTGATCTTCCGCTGCGCATGTGATATCGCTCCCCTTGCGGATTTCCCAACAGAGAGAAGCAAAGAGCACCATCAAGAAAGAGAAGTCGGTTCTCTACACTGGTGAGACCAGAAAGAAAGGAAGGTTGAGAAGACCCTTAAGAAGGGCAAGGGCAAAGGCAAAATGGGTAAGGCAAAGGTTGCTAAGAAAGACCCAACAAAAGACAAAGGTCAGCGCTTCCACTACAGCAAAGATGGGCACTAGAAGAGTTCCAAGCAAGACACTACTGTTGACTCGACCATAGAGGAGGAATACATTGCTGCGGCAGAGACAATAAAGGAGGGAGTCTAGATGATGAAGTTTATCACAGATCTCGGAGTCGTCCCAAGCAACGAGGAGCTGATTCCTTTATATTACGACAAATACGGGACGATTACTCAAATAAGGGAACCCGGGTCTCATCAGAAGTGTTCTGAAGAGGTTCTAACTTATTAGAGAGATCATGGCCCCAAGAGATGTAGCAATGAAAAGAATTCCATCCGAAGATAACATTGCAGATCCACTAACAAAGCCATTGACTCAGATTGTATTTGAGCATCACAGAGGTCTGATGGGGATCAGACATATTGGTGATTGGTTTTAGGTCAAGTGAAAGATTGCTAGTCATATGTGCCCTGCAAGCCAATCACATGAGTGATGACACTTGTGACTTGATATGCACTTTATCTCTTTGCTTTTTATTAGGCATTTTATCATTTTATCTTGCGTGTTGCATATACTATGATGTCCTTGGATCTGTGCAATGGGAATTGGATCGTGATGAGATCATGATAATGAGACCGATTCACCTTTAAACACAGACCCTAAATTATCCTGGTCATAGGTTACTCGAGAAGGCCATCAAGAAAACCGGATAGACTAGTGTGCTATATACCCGTTCATATGATGGAGGTAGCTAGTCTAACAGCTACTCATGTGGGGATACTAAGGGTACAGTGTAGGTGCTCATTGGAGAATGAGTTCACTAATTGATCCACCTACGGAATGCTAGATGGTTATTGATACCTTACATCAGACAGCGATTCCGTAGTCCTAGTAGTGTATCTGGTCCTTAGACTTAAGACACCAAGGATGTTCTGCATGAGTACTCCACTATTTGATACCAGACTTATAGGTTTGGAAAGTTTCAGATCTAGTACAACCGGTCATTAAGAGTGGTAGCCAACCTTACGAGGGCTATTGAGTGTTAATAGAGGATCATCCACTCTCGGTATCATGAGAGGAATATCTCATGTGTTCTTGCTCGAACAAATCCTTGGCCAAGGTTATTCGGATTGAGAGAGAAATAGTTCTCCGGGAGAATCCGACAAGAGCAAGACTCGAGGAGAGACCATATGGGCCTGACAGCACCATGCCCGGTATAGGGTCTTTGGGATATTAGATGGATGAGGGACTATAGATACATGATAATTGAGGATAAATAGGTCCAAAGGATTGGATTCCCCTATATCGTCTGGGGGTCGCGACGTAGTGGCCTGGTACGTCTGTAGTCGATGAGTTGGATGAATTATTATAGAGATAATAATTCACTAAGTCAGAAGGAGGTCTGACAAGTATGACTCATGGCCAGCTCGATATTGGGCCTAGAGGGTCACACACATATGGTAGGTGTTGCGACGAGTAGAGGTTCGGATATAAGATATCCGTTGAACCCCCTATCTTATTGGATATCCATTAAACCCTTGAATTATTGAATCCTGAGATAAGATCCAATAATTGCTAATAAGAGATTATTGGGTAGAAACCCACTAATCCAAGAGACTTGGGTAATTGGATGGAGATCCAATACCCAATAGGGCAAAAGATCCATTAGGGTTTTCAAGGGACCTCTATAAATAGGAGGGAACTAAAGCTCTATAGGCTGAGGGTTTCTTTTGGTAGCCACCTCCTGTTCTCCTCTCCCAAGAGAGAGAGTGCATCGTCGCAATCCCTACCATGTGGATACCACTAGAGAGGAGGATGCTTGACTTCCTTCATCCTCTCCCACAGATCTATAAGAATTCAGGGATATACGATCTCCCTAGGTATCTTCTTTTACACATGCAGTTTTATGGATTTGTTTTTGATGCACCGATCTTCGCACGATGACAGAAACTTTCTATGGGAAATCTGGGGTTTTGTTTTCTGTTTTTCCGCTATGCATGTGATGTCGCTCCCCGGATGGATTTCCCAACATGCCCAGCACGTCATTGGTCGATGTTTTGTCCAATTCTTCGACACACCGTCCTCTCTTGTGATATGTTGCCCAATCGACGGTTGACCTCTGCAACCTTGATCTCCTTGGCGCAACATCACACTTTTTGGCCCGATGCCCGATGTCCGAAGCCTTCTATCGATTATCGACCGAATCTCCGGCTCGATATCCAATCTCCTGATATGTTCTCTTTGGCATAATGCTGATTCATTCTATGTCAACTGTCTAATCCTGATCGATAGTAGACTTGCGTCACTTAAAATGCAATTAGATAAGAAAACACTATTAATTAGTTTCATCATCATAATATGAGATTCAACAATCTTCCCCTTTTTGATGATGACAACTAATTGATGATGGAGTTAACCTTAACTCTTGGAGTTTATCCAAACTCCCATTATCAATATGCCATATTGATAGAAACCTTGGATTATTCCAAATCCAAGCAACATTTATCATGTTATCCAAAAATATCATGCAAATATACAAAATATTCAATCAACATTATATTGTATGAGTTCATCAATCTACTTCTCCCCCTTTGTCATCAACAAAAAGGAGAAGTTACGTCTTAGCTAGTTTTAAGAATGTCCAAATTTTACAACACTGACAAGATTCAATCATAGCAAGTTTAAAGTTCATGCAAGTTTTACAACATCAAGCTAGATTTTCATCACAACATACAATTATAGTAAGTTTTTAAATTCTAGCATGGCAATTTTTACTTGCTTCTTGAGATGTGCAAGTTTGCACTTAGTTTCTCATGATAGACAAGGTAGCAATTTTTGTGATGTTCAAGATAGCAAGTAATACTAACAATATTTGTAACTTGAGAGATAGTAACTTTTGAAAGGATCAAAAGGCACTAAGAGGGGGGGGGTGAATTAGTGCAGTGGATTAAACTCGTATTCTTGATTACGATTTCACAAAGAAACACAAGTTCGTAGGAAGATTTTGATTCGACGAAAGAGAACTTGAAAGTAATTGCTTGTGAAAAGGAACTAACTATGAACTTGCAGCCAAGAAATGAAATTATTCAGAAATATAAACACTCACACATTTAAGGACACAATGATGTATAGTGGTTCGGTCAAATGACCTACATCCACTCTTGAAGCCTTTGCGATGAGGCTCCGCTCTTCCACTAGCAAGTCCTTTGAAGGGGAAGGATTAAACACCCCTTTTTACAACCCTTTACAAGATGTTCACACTTGTACAAGATCTCTCAAGAAGAAGAAGAAGGTGAACACTTAGCAAAGAAAACAACACTTTTCAAAACTCTTCAAAAGCTCAAGACTCAAACTTTTTCTTGCTCAAAAGGGTGCCCTTTCAGCCGTGAAAGGGGGTATTTATAGATCCAAAGTGGATTCAAATTGGGCTCCAAATTCCAAGTGAATTTGGAGTTCCCATGTTCTGGTCACAGTGGTCAAGCGGTGCCACACTTTGTCGGCGGTGCCACTGCCGCTGTCGGCGGTGCCACACTTTCATCGATCTTTTGATCGCGAGCGATGACGGCGGTGCCACGCCGAGCAGCGGTGCTACCGCTCGATCGTGATCGGGGCGGTGCCACCGCCACCAGCGTTCCACCGCGTCGGCTGTGCTGGCGGCTATCGCGACAGTGTTCCACCGCTTTGTGTGTGCGGCGGTGCTACCGCTTCAGGCGGGCGGTTCCACCGCCTCAGCTTAGCGGTTCCACCGCCCAGCTTGGGCGGTTCCACGCTTGCCCCCATTCGGACAGAGCCGAATGGGGCCTGTTTAGATCTCAACTTGACATAGTAGTGGCCCGGTTGGCTCCTATTGAATTTTGGGCAGGATTTATTTCTTAAATCCTTGCTCTACTCATGTGCAAATTACGAACATAACTTAACGTGATTTGATCGGACACCCTTCAAGTCGACTTCCGGTGAGTTCTACTGGCGAGATTCGGCAGCCTCCGATGCTTCCTCGGATTGCTACCGGTGGTCTCCCAGCATACTCCGGCGAGCTCAACTAGTCTTCGGCTGGTTTCCGAATCTTCCCGGAAGTTCCGCGAACCTTCGATGATCTTTGAAATGGACTTTCGAAAACTTCGACAAGTCCCTGATTTGATCTTGGATGGTTCCGGCAACTCTTCCGAAAATCTCTCGGACTTAGATGAACTCTTGAACCCCCGA
This sequence comes from Musa beccarii, assembly GCA_024322285.1. NCBI lineage: Eukaryota > Viridiplantae > Streptophyta > Magnoliopsida > Zingiberales > Musaceae > Musa > Musa beccarii. Next base: position 59,353,897 of record CM044398.1, read on the forward strand.
CGGACTTGGCCTCGGTAAATCACGTTATGTTTTCTTTCCATCGTAGTTATTCCTGCACACTCATCTCAACAAAGAGATTAGTACAAATATTTCACCAATTGATTTCATCATCAAAATCCGAGATTTAACAATCTCCCCCTTTTTGATGATGACAATCAATTGGTGATGGAGTTATTCTTAACTCCCCCTATGTATATGCCATAAAGAAAAATTGCTTGAATTCAATTTTGAATTCAACACAATTAATTTTAATTTCAAGATTTCAAAATAGATATCAAAGATATCAATGAAGTATATATAATAAAAAAACATGATATCAAGAACCCAACTAAGTTTATGTTGGACAACGATATCATATGGCAATACACATATCATTTCTCCCCCTTTGTCATCAACAAAAAGGAAACGAGGGAATCATAACAATAAGGAGGGTCGGAAAACATCACAAATGTGGAAAAGGAAATCAGAAAACCGAAAACCATTCCATAGTGGCCGAAAAGATGTAAGAGAACACAGCATGAAGTTAAGACAACATAGATGTCACGATGTAAGGAATACAACATAAATGTCAACACAAGTTTACATCGTTCAAAAAGAAAACACAGCAAGCTACTCCTCAGGAGGAATGCCAAAATGCCTATACATGTGATCGATCTTTAAGTTCATCTTCGCATTTCCTTCAAAATTTCAATTTGCTGTAGTTTTACTTCATTTAACTCTCTCATGATCGGATCAGTGGAAGATGGAGCAGAAAATGTCACTGATGTAGCTGCAACAAAAGGATTAGGAGGAGGAGATTCATTTCCCCTAAGGACTGGTGTTTCAGGATGGTCTACGGCTGGGGGAGGTATATCACATCTCCTAGGTTGCCTAACCCCTATTCCATGCTCGAAAGTACATCTAAGTCGTCTAAGTAGTTTAACGTCAATAATATTAAATCTTTCGACTTGTATTGCTTCTTCATCTGGTGGAATGCAGATGTTATGGGCATGCAATAGTCTAGTTATTAAACCTCCATATGGTAACATTGATCCTCTAGAAAGGACCTCTATCATGTGTCGCTGCTGATTAGGTAACCAAAACAGAAATGTTGTCTAGTCATGATCCAATATAAGGTACCTAATTCGATGAAACCGATCTCATCATGATGAAAGCGCTTAGGAATAACAATGCTTATTAGAATGTGATGCAAAATTTAGAGTTAAAAGGTAATAAATGTTCACAACTCTTGGGAATTATTCCTAAATTTGGGTTTGCAAACACAGTTTCTAAAGCTTTAGAGTGAGTGGCACCAATCGTGTCCATATCCCATTTTCCTCGAAAATAACACCTAGCTCTCTTTCAACAATTCCAATTAATGAGCATATAGTATTATCACATATTTGAATCTCATTACCTAGAAGATAAGTTGACAAGCCATCATCATTCACAGTTAAATTAGCATAGAACAACTTAACTAAACGTGGATAAATAGGTTCAATAATTTGCAGAATAGGTAAAGCCTCTAAGTCTACAAACCACATGATAGGTTCTAAGTTTCCTAATTGATTCAAATCAACATACTTTCCTTTATGAATGGGTCTAGAACCAAATTCAGAAAATCTAAGGGAGGCTTCTTGTGATTTAAACAAGGATTGGTCAAATGAATCTACCTCCATCCTTTTTCCTTTGTCTCTTGATGTTCTTCTAGGAGCCATTTCTATTCAGGAATGATCAAAAATCAATTGAAGAAAGGAATGAAACTTCACAAGAAAAGGAAAGAGAAATAATTCTGTTTTTACCTTAGATTGGTTCTTTGAGATGTAGGAAGCTTGAATCAAGATAAAATCTCCTCCTTAGGCTTCTAGATGGGAAGAAATGACACCAATTTGAAGTTTGGAAGAGTTTGGAAGAGTGAGGAGAGGCGGTTCACAGATTAGGGAGGCGGTTCTACTACCTGGCCCTAACACACTTTATAGCAGGGTGTTCGGGCGGTACTACGCTTCAAAGAAAGTGTTCCACCGCGCTGGGTCGACTACCAAGCGGTTCCACCGCCGCATGTTGGGTGCTACACTGTGCAGTAGCACAAAAACAAATTCGGATTTCATGTTTTTCCTTTTTTTTTTTTTTTAAAGAAAAATCTCAGAGATGGGATGAAGTCAAAAGGAATAAATCCATGGGAAAATCCGAATCAAATCGATGGAAATCATAGTTTAAACATAATTTCAAGAAGAGATATCATAAAAAAAAACTTACTTACTTGGACAGTTTAGCATGCCTAATTCCCTTCTAATAAAATCAAATTGTTCCTCATTTAAAGGTTTCGTAAAATTGTCCGCTAATTGATGATTTGTATCAACAAAATCAAGAGTGACATTTCTACTACTTACATGATCACGTATAAAGTGATGCCTGATGTCAATGTGCTTAGTGCGAGAGTGTTGGATTGGATTTTTAGTTAGACAAATTGCACTCGTGTTATCACACTTTATAGGAATATTTTTTAAGTAGATTCCATAGTCCTCTAGTGTATTTTTCATCCAGATAACTTGTGCACAAAGATGCACTAGCAGCTATATATTCAGCTTCTGCTGTAGATAGTGCAACCGAATTTTGTTTCTTAGAAGTCCAAGAAACAAGTGCATGTCCTAGAAATTGGCATGTTCCGGATGTGCTTTTTCTATCTATTTTACATCACCAAAATCCGCATCTGCATAAGCTTTCAAACTAAAATTTTCAGATTTTGGATACCATAATCCAAGATTAGGGGTCCCTTTAAGATATCTAAGAATCCTCTTGACAACTTTCAAGTGAGATAGCTTAGGATTAGCTTGGAATCTTGCACATAGCCCTACATGAACATGATGTCGTCAGTTGCGAGTGAGATAAACCAGGCTACCTATCATGCCCCTATAAGTTTTTTCGATCAAAACTTTCTTCATTTTCATCCATATCTAATTTAGTGGAGGTGCTCATAGGAGTGCTAATTTCTTTTGATCCATCCATATTAAATCGTTTTAACAATTCCAATGTGTATTTTGATTGATTTAGAAATATACCATCACTTAGTTGCTTGATTTGAAGTCCTAAAAAGAAATTTAGTTCTCCCATTAGACTCATCTCAAATTCATCACTCATATCCTTAGCAAATAATTCACATAGTGATTTATTACAAGATCCGAAAATAATATCATCAACATAAATTTGAACAATAAGAAAATTGTTTTCAAAATGTTTAATAAACAATGTAGTATCAACCTTGCCTTTAGTGAAATTATTTGAAATCAAGAAGGAACTAAGCCTCTCATACCAAGCCCTAGGGGCTTGTTTAATACCATATAAGGCCTTAGTTAGCTTAAACACATGGTTAGGAAATAGAGAGTTTTCGAATCCGGGTGGTTGTTCAACATAAACTTCTTCGGAAATAAAACCATTTAAGAATGCACTTTTGACATCCATTTGAAATAATTTAAAATCTTTACTACTAGCATAGGCAAGGAGCATCCTAATGGCTTCCAATCTTGCCACCGGAGCGAAGGTTTCTTCATAATCGATACCTTCTTCTTGGTTGAAACCTTTGGCCACTAGTCTAGCCTTGTTTCTAACCACGATACCGCATTCATCTTGCTTGTTTCTAAAGACCCACTTAGTACCAATAACTAAGTGGTCATTAGGTCTAGGAACAAGCTTCCATACCTCATTCCTCTCAAATTGATTCAATTCTTCTTGCATTGCGATAACCCAAGAATCATCTTTTAGGGCATCAACAATGCATTTTGGTTCAACTTGAGAAAGAAAGGCAGCATGGGCACAAAAATTTTTGAAAGAAGAGTGAGTTTGAACCCCTTTCGATGCATCTCCTATAATTAACTCCTTGGGATGAGCATCTACATACTTCCATTCCTTTGGTAAGGAAGTTTGGGAAGAAGATGCATCCAAGATGTTATTTTGAGGAGAGGGTTCATTCAAATTCAAATCATCAAGACCAAAATCATCATCAAAATCTTTTTTCTTAAATTCGGAAACTTCATTAAAAACCACATGAATAGATTCTTCTATAAGTAAGGTTCTCTTGTTGAAAACACGAAAAGCCTTAGAAACGGAAGAATAACCAAGAAATATGCCTTCATTGGATTTTGCATCGAATTTTCCTAAGGCATCCTTTTCATTCAAAATAAAGCATTTGCAACCAAAAACTTTAAAGTAAGAAACATTAGGTTTTTTTTCATACCATAATTCATATGGAGTTTTGGATAGGGATGGTCTCACTAGAACTCTATTCATCACATAGCAAGCCGTATTCACGGCTTCGCCCAAAAATATTTTGGTAAATTATATTCATTTAACATGGTTCTAGCCATTTCTTGCAAACTTCTATTTTTCCTTTCTACTACTCCATTTTGTTATGGATTTCTTGGAGTAGAGAAGTTGTGATTGTATCCGTTTGTTTCACAAAAATTTTGGAAGTCATGATTTTGAAATTCACCTCCATGATCACTTGAATTGATGAGATCATAAAGCCTTTTTCATTTTGAGTGAGTTTACAAAATTTAGAGAAACATTTGAAGCAATCACTTTTATGAGCCAAAAAATAGGTCCAAGTGTATCTACTATAGTCATCCACAATTACAAAGGCATATTTGCTACCTCCTAGGCTTGTTATGTCAATTGGTCCAAATAAGTCCAAGTGGATCAATTGCAATGGTCTAGTGGTGCTAATGTGATTTTTGATTTGAAACTAGTCTTTATTTATTTTCCTAGTTGACATGCATCACATACCTTATCCTTAACAAATTTCGTGTTTGGGATACCTCTTACTAAATCTCTAGATGAAATCTTAGAGATTAGTTTCATGCTTGCATGGCCTAACCTCCTATGCCAAAGCCAAGCGTCATCATTCAAAACCGAAAAACACATTTCATTACTTAATTTATCAATATTTATGGTGTAGACATTGTTTTGTTTTAAAGCAATCATGGATATGTTGTTGTTGGGTTTTTCAATAATGCAAACATTGGATTCAAATCTAACAACATAACCTTTATCACATAGTTGACTAATACTTAAAAGATTATGTTTTAAACCATCAACTAGTAACACATTATTAATTGAAAAACTCGATTTGTTACCTATGGTTCCCTTTCCAATGATTTTACCCTTGTTGTTGTCTCCGAAAGTGACATATCCTTCTTCTTTGCTAGAGAGCATAGAGAAATGAGATGGATCTCCGGTCATGTGCCTTGAGCATCCACTATCAAGATACCATTTCTTGCTCCTAGCTTGTGAGTTTATCTACAAAAGAGGATTATTTTTAGGTACCCATTTGATTTTGGGTGCCTTACAAATTGATCTACTTACTTTGTAATTTATCATTGAATTGTTTATGGTTCCTTTAGGAACCCATATCAACTTTTGTGGACTAATTTTCTTTAATGGACATTTGTAGGTAACATGTCCCGTTTTGCAACAAAAATTACATTTCAAATGGGGTGATACATGCAATGTAGGCCCTTTAACAAAGGTGGTGGGATTTTGGTGAGAACCTCTCACAAATCCGATACCACTTCTATTTCGACATGACCTTTGTTAGCAAGAATCATGTCTAAGCCCTTGCTACCGACCTTAAACTTGTTTAGGGTCTCTTTGAGTAGCAAGTTCTCCCTTTTTGTTGCATCTAAGTCTTCACACTTAGAGCATGGGGGTAGAGAAGGGTTTTGAAGACTATTGAATTTACTTTGTAATAAAGCATGCTCTTTCTTAAGCAAATTGAACTTCTTACTAATAGTTCTACATTCATCAAACAACTCATGAAAAGCCATAGAAAGTTCATCGAAAGATAACTCTTCATTAAGTAACTCACTAACCTCTTCTCCAAATGCCATTAGAGCGAAGTTTGCCTCCTCTTTGTTGCTAGCCTCTTCAACCTCGGAGTCACTTGAATCATCCCACGTGGCCTTCAAGGCTTTTTCTTCTTGAATTGCTTCTTCTTGGCTTGAGGGCATTCATTCTTGAAGTGTCCCGGCTTCTTGCATTCGTAGCAAATGACTTGGTCCTTTTGTGTTCAAATTTGCTTTTGTGTCATTTTGAATTTGTTCTTTCTTATGAATTTCTTAAACTTTCGAGTTAGAAGTGCAATGTCATTGTCACTATCCTCATCACTTGATGTTCCTTTCAAGTGGTCTTCTTGTGTTCTAAGTGCCATATCCTTCCTGTTCTTTGGAAGGGGGTTCTCAAGCTCTTCATGAGCATGACACGTCATCTCGTAAGTCATTAGAGATCCAATAAGTTCTTCAATGGGAAATACTTTAAGATCCTTGGCCTCTTGAATGGCCGTGACCTTTGGATCCCAACACTTTGGAAGGGATCTTAAAATCTTAGTTACCAATTCAAAATTCGAAAAGCCTTTACCAAGAGCTTTAAGTCCATTGATGACATCCGTAAAGCGGGTGTACATGTCTCCAATGGACTCATTTGGTTTCATCCGAAAAAGTTCGTAGGAATGCACAAGAATGTTGATTTTGGACTCCTTCACTCGGCTAGTGCCTTCATGAGTGATTTCAAGAGTGCGCCAAATATCAAAAGTCGATTCACAAACGGAAACCCGATTAAACTCATTCTTATCAAGTGCACAAAATAAGGCATTCATAGCCTTTGCATTGAGAGCGAAAATCTTCCTCTCCGACTCATTCCATTCACTCATCGGAAGAGAAGATTTTGCGAAGCCATTTTCGACAATGTTCCAAAGTTCGAAGTCCATGGAAATAAGAAAAATCCTCATACGAGTCTTCCAATACGTATAATCCGACCCATTGAACATAGGTGGACGAGTAATGGAGAGACCCTCTTGCATACCGGAGTAGGCCATCTCTCTTGGGTTTTAAACCAATATGAGAGCAAACCTTGCTCTGATACCAATTGAAAGGATCAAAAGGCACTAAGAGGGGGGGGTGAATTAGTGCAGCGGATTAAACTCGTATTCTTGATTACGATTTCACAAAGAAACACAAGTTCATAGGAAGATTTCGATTCGACGAAAGAGAACTTGAAAGTAATTGCTTGTGAAAAGGAACTAACTATGAACTTGCAGCCAAGAAATGAAATTATTCGGAAATATAAACACTCACACATTTAAGGACACAATGATGTATAGTGGTTCGGTCAAATGACCTACATCCACTCTTGAAGCCTTTGCGATAAGGCTCCGCTCTTCCACTAGCAAGTCCTTTGAAGGGGAAGGATCAAACACCCCTTTTTACAACCCTTTACAAGATGTTCACACTTGTACAAGATCTCTCAAGAAGAAGAAGAAGGTGAACACTTAGCAAAGAAAATAACACTTTTCAAAACTCTTCAAAAGCTCAAGACTCAAACTTTTTCTTGCTCAAAAGGGTGCCCTTTCAGCTGAGAAAGGGGGTATTTATAGATCCAAAGTGGATTCAAATTGGGCTCCAAATTCCAAGTGAATTTGGAGTTCCCATGTTCTCAGTGGTCAAGGCGGTGCCACCACCGTCGGCGGTGCCACCGCCCAGCGGTGGTGCTACCGCTCGATCCGGTGATCTGGGCGGTGCCACCGCTTGACCGAGCGGTTCCACCGCCGTCGATGTCTGGCGGTGCTATCGCTTGCATGACAGCGTTCCACCGCCTGTGTGTGTGTGCAGGGGCGGTGCTACCGCCCCAGGCTGGGCGGTTCCACCGCCCCAGGCTTGGCGGTTCCACCGCTTGCCCCCATTCGGACAGAGCCGAATGGGGCCTGTTTAGATCTCAACTTGACACAGTAGTGGCCCGGTTGGCTCCTACTGAATTTTGGGCAAGATTTATTTCTTAAATCCTTGCTCTACTCATGTGCAAATTACGAACATAACTTAACGTGATTTGATCGGACACCCTTCAAGTCGACTTCCGGCGAGTTCTACGGCGAGATTCCGGCAGGCCTCCGATGCTTCCCTCGGATTGCTACCAGTGGTCTCCCAGCATACTCCGGCGAGCTCAACTAGTCTTAATTTGGTTTCGAATCTTCCGGAAGTTCCGCGAACCTTCGACGATCTTTGAAATGGACTTTCGAAAACTTCGACAAGTCCCTGATTTGATCTTGGATGGTTCCGGCAACTCTTCCGAAAATCTCTCGGACTTCCGATGAACTCTTGAACCCCCGACGGACTTGGCCTCGGTAAATCACGTTATGTTTTCTTTCCATCGTAGTTATTCCTGCACACTCATCTCAACAAAGAGATTAGTACAAATATTTCACTAATTGATTTCATCATCAAAATCCGAGATTTAACAACTTTCTGCTTCTCTTTACGATATTTATACTAGAAATATTTGTATGCAATGAGCTAGTAATTTTGTAAAGTTTACATCACTTTAAACATGCAAGCTTAAAAAAAAATTTCAACTTTGCAATTTCTTTCTTCTCTTTTGATAAGTGCATGTTGAATCTCATAATTTGATGATGAAACTAATTGATAGTATTTTATTATCTAATTGTGTTTTGAGTGACGTAAGTCTACTATCTATCAGGATTAGACAGTTAACATAGGATGAATCAGTGTTGTGTCAGAGGAAATCATGTTAATATATTGGATGTCGTGTCGGAGGTCTGGTCGACAATTGGTAGAAGGCTTCGGACATCGGGCATCGGGCCAAGAAGTATGGTGTTGCACCAAGGAGATCGGGGTTGCGGAGGTCAACCGTCGATTGGCAACCGACCATAAGAAAGGATGGTGTACCAAAGAACTAGACTAAGTGCCGACCAATGACATGTCGGATAATAGGAGGTTGATTTGTGTAACTAACTAGATCAAAGTGAGTTAAGGTTTATGTGTGCAGGATTAACTATGATAACAATGAAGACATAAAGTGAAACAAAGTACTGGAGTCAAGTGCGATGGAATTATTGGTAGTTCGAGAGTTCGATGGAAGTTCGAAGATTCATCGGGAGTGTTGCTGGAACTGGCCGAGAATGAGTAGGGAGCTTGCCGAAGGGTTTTCGAAAGTTTACCGAAAAGATTCATCAGAAGTTCGCGGAGCTCACCGAGAAAGATCGGAGCTTGCCGAAGTAGCTTGTTGGAACACTTTAAGATCATCGTGAAGTCGAAGAACTTATCAGGAATCCGTAGAATGGTGTTCGAGGTCATCGGAAGACCACTGGAAGTTCGTCGGAAGCTCATCGGAAGAAGTCTTGACTTTCTAGACTTTGTATTAGCTTAGAAAATATCTTTAATTTTATAATTAATGTGTAATTAGGGTTAGGATTAAGTGTCAATCCTATAACTATGGTAGGGGCCAATTGGGCCCTATAATGGACTAGTTTAGGCCGAGTTTGAGGCCCAACCAAGAGTGTTGGACCTATCTGGCAGTGGCACTACTAGACTTGGGTAGTGGCACCGCCCAAGTCCAACTCCCCAGGTTGTACTGGGTGGTGGTACCACCTTGTACACTGACCATGTCAGTGTGTCAGGTGGTGGTACCGCCAGACTAGCGGTAGTACCACCAGTGTCAGGGTCAAACTAGCAGTGGTACCACTAGTGACAAACAGTGGTATCGCCAGTACCTAGTAGACCCAGGATGGGATAGTTTTTGGCTCTATCTTTGAATCAAATTTGAGCATATAAAAACCTCTCCCATCCCTGTGTTGAATACATATGCACACTGAACCTAAAAGTAGGAAAACACTATTAAAATCCTTTCTCTTCTCTAGTCTTCATTTGTATTCAAAGAGAGGAGTGTGTTAGTGCTTATAAGGGTTATCTCCTAAGCTCGTCAAAAGGAGAAGGCACTATAAGGGAGTCAGGCCTCACCCATTGGAAGGAGGATAACTAGTAGAAAGCTAGTGGCCTCAAGTGAAGAGAAATTAGGAGTGGACATAGGTCGTATAACCGAACCACTATAAATCAGTTTGTGTTTATATTCTTGCAATTTACTTTACTACAAACCATCTTCACTTTGATGCTCTACCTCTTCATCTTCTTCTTATGAATCACTTCAAGTTTAAAGCATACTTCATTACGGATTTAATCGAAATGAAATATCTTTCTTTTCGTACAAAGTTTCCGAAAGTTTCTTTAATCGTTGAAATTTATTGTTCTTAACCGCTGCACTAATTCACCCTCTTAGTGCCGCTCTAGATCTTAACAGTGCAAGCTTGAAGTTTTGCTTCCTTAGCATGCTAGCAATTTTGCTTTCATTTTTAATATGCAAGCTAGCAAACCCTTCTCCCCCTTTGTCAATGTCAAAAAGAAAGAAATGATTAATACTTCAAATAATCTTACATGAGATTTGACAATTGGTAACAAAAATATAACCAATTTTGTTAAAAAAGTGAAGTTGAGGAAAATTTTTGCCTCTCTTAAGATAACAACTTTCTGCTTCTCAATGTTCAAGCTAGCAAACTTTTCTCTTTTGATGCATAAGCCAGCAATCTCACTCCCCCTTTATCATTATCAAAAAGAAGGGAGGAACCAATGATATAGACTTTTACATCAATTGTAAATTTGTATCAATCAATATTTTAATCAACATATGATGCATATAATACAATAATGCAAAGAAATCATGTCATGAAGGATATCAATATGAAAATTCAACAAGGATCAAAACCAAAAGATATCATTCATGATTCATAACTTTTTTTTTAGCAAGATCAAGATCAAGATTCATATGTATCAATTTTCAATTCATGATGAAGGGTATATATCCAAAACATATCAATATCAAGTCATGATTTATTTGAAATCATCTTATTCGTAAAAGAATCATATAAGAATATGTTTCATGCATAAGAATTCTCATCAAGATATATTTCCAAAAATTCCAAGTATCAAATATTGAGATATCAAAACTTAGAATGTTTTCTTCCTTTTTACAATAACTTTTCACATCATTTAAATTTGCATCAATCTTCAATTCATAACAATCAATATAAAAGAATCATGATAAAAACATATCAATATCAAAGATCAAGTCATGATTCATCACATTTGTAAAAGAATCATATAAGAACATGATTTATGCATGGAATTCTCATCAAGATCTCATTTAAAGATTCAAGTATCAAGATATCATGATGACATTTCATAACAAAGAAATTCAAGTATCAAGATATCAAGATCACATTTCATAAAAAAAAATTCAAGTATCAAGATATCAAGATCACAAATTCATAAAACTTCAAGTATTGAATTCCAAGAAATCAAAAGATAAGTTACATTTCATTTGAAGAATTTTCTTTTGATAAATGGAAGGAGTATGGTAAACGATCTTGATTTATAAGGAACTTCAAGTTATAATTGTCAAGATCATGATTTCAATAAAATTTCTTTATAACAAAATGAAATCTTTTAGAGCTTTATTCATGCATTACAAATATCTTAAAAAGTCAAGATTCCAAGAGATTACGAGAAGAGTCAAGAATCATTAACAAGTCTTATTCAAATTCATCATAAAATATATCAAGAAGAACAAAATTTCTTTTACTTCGATATTCAAACCATGACAAGTGATATATCAAACATTTGCATTAATATTTCAATCATCGAGTTATGTGAATAAATAAGTATCGAAATGTAGGAGAAAAATCAAATTACGCATGCAATATTTCAATCATCAAAGCACATTTTCTTAAGTTGAGTATCGAAAAGTCAAGAGAAAACAATTTATGATTCATTTGCATTTTTCTTCAATAACATGGGAGAATTATAAAAGAGTATGGAGTAAGAGATCTTGAAAAACTCAAGTTATCAAGACCATGATATAGATAAAACTCATTCTAGTTCAATTCATCAACTCTGAACTCATAATCAAATCATCAAAATCACTTTCATAATTTACGAGATTCATAAGATATCATGAAATCATTAATCTCGATAAGATGGGAAAAGCATTTTCTTTTTAAGTGATTCTTTTAACACATTATCAAAATCTCATTCATAATTCAAGTGATTCACAAAATATCATAAATGAATTCATCACTTGTCTTTTATAGAAAAATCAAAAACTTTTAGAGATAGTAAAATTTCAAGAGTCATGCATTTCCCTTTTTTTATGGTTTACTTCATATAAGCATACTTTTGTCTTTTAATGTATAATAGAGATAAGATAAAAGTTCCAGATGTAAAGGCAAAATCTATCATCAAGATTTTTAAAGTCATAAAAATTCATCATAAAAATGATTACCACCAAAAACACATTAGTTCAAAATGTAAGAGTCACTCATCATGCATAATGTGTTTTATTTGAAGTTGTTTGTTTCATATAAGTATGCTCAAGTCATTTTTGAATAAAAGATGAGTGTCAAGTTTAACACCAAAACATGAGTTTTGTCATCAAGACATTACACCTTCAAATATTATACGAAAGCCATCATTATGCAAATTCAAAATACAAGTTTTGTCATTAAAGCCATTAAGATCAAATGCATCAAACATAAAACATCATGATAGTGCATTTTTTCATTTTTATATGTTTTAATTTAAGTGATTTGATCTTTCATAGGAATGTTAAAAAAAAACTTTATATTAAAGCTAGGTACATAAATCTGAAACAAAGTTACGTCAATACCATTAAGATGAAAAACACATCATTCTAAAACATAGGATTTTAATTTATCATACACATGCATGATGTAAAGTCATTACGCATCATGTTTAAAGCCTAAATCATACGTTTAATTTTTATTTTATCATAATTAAGCATGATTTCATATGAGCATGCCCAAGCATTTATGCCAAAATCATGCATTTAAGAAAAGCCATACGAAAATCGTCAAGATAAAAAGTTATGGGTTTAATCTTGTACAAGCAATATCACAAATCATGCTAATTAACTTTCATGTCAAAACCGTACATCAAAATCTGATATGGAAATCATAAACATTCATGGAATTGTTTAAATCATCCAATCATTAATCATAATTTTTTACTTTTTAAAAATACTAGAAAGAAAAGCATGATATATTTTTGAAAACAATTTTTATTTCCTACTATCTAAATTAATCACTCATGAAAAACATCATGTAATTTTAAAATAAGGTAAAAATATTTCGGGTGAGTTACTTACCTCGTTGATGAAAGTCGTCAAAGCCTAATTTGTCATTTTGCCTTTAGATGCACTTGATTCATCCTTGGGTGCCTTCCTCTTCTTTAGCCTCTTTCTTCATTCAAGTTTATTTTTAATTTTTGATTTTTGTTTAATGAAATTATTAAAATTCACTAAAAGTTCAATGACCTCTTCATTGTCCTCATCACTTGAGTAATCACTCGAGTGGTATTCATTTGTCTGAAGTTTCAAATCCTTCTTGTTCTTTATAAGATTCACGTGTTCATCATGTTCTAAGAGGCTTATTTCATATGTCATTAGTGAGCCAATTAGTTTTTCTAATGAAAATTTATTTAGATCTTTAGTTTCTTGTATCATCATTACTTTAGGATCCCACCTTTTTAGAAGGAATCTTAAGATCTTATTAGTGAGGTCAAAATTTAAAAATTATTTACCAAGAACTTTTAGACTATTCATTAGTTTAGAGGGAAGTTGAAAGCCATTTTCAATGATATTCCATAAGTTTAAATCCAAAAAAATAAAAAAACTCTCATTCGAGTTTTCCAATAAATGTATTCCGTTCCGTTAAACAACGGAGGATGAACAATTGAAAAACCCCGTTGAAAGCCATGAAGAGTTATTTTTCACGAGTGTGAATCTGAAAGAGAAACAATGTGGCTCTGATACTAATTGTTAGGATCTAGAGTGGCACTAAGAGAGGAGGGGGGGGTGGGGGCTGAATTAGTGCAGTGGTTAAGAACAATAAATTTCAATATTTCAAAATGATTTCAAAAACTTCGTATGATAAAAATCACGTTTCGACTAAAACCAATTTTGATTAAAGCATATCAGAAATGTAATTAACTTGAGAGCATTTAGAGATGAAGAAAGACAGTAAGCAAGTAGAGTAATGAAGTAAAGATGGTTTGTAGTAAAGTAAATTTGTAAGAAGTAAATGCAAACTAATTTTTATAGTGGTTCGATCATCCGATTTATGTCCACTCTTGATTTCTCTTCAATTGAGGCCATTGGCTTTCTACTAATTGTCTTCCTTCTAATGGGCGAAGACAAGCTCCTTTACAGCGCTCTCTCCTTTTGTCGGGCTTAGGAGGTAACCCTTACAAGCACACTCCTCTCTTTAGGCTAAAATCTATCTAAGCTAGAGGAGGGAAGTTTTGAAGAGGTTTTTTATAACATTTTCTTTCTTTCAAATTCTTTGTGCTTGTGTATTCAACCCAGGGATGAGATAGGTATTTATAGGCTCTAATATGATTTAAACTTGGAGTCAAAAATCATTCTATACCAAGTTTACTAGGTACTGACAATACCATCGCCTGTCATTGGCGGTACCATCGTCAGTTTGACCTTGATATTGGGTAGTATCATCGCTTAGTCTGGTTGTACTATCACTTAACACATTGCCATGGTCAGTGTACTTTGACACTGGTTGGTACTACTACCTAATACATCCTAGGGAGCTGGACCTAGGACGGTGCTACCACCCTAGTCTAGTAGTGCCACCGCTAGACAGGATCCAATACTTCTAGTTGAGCCCTAAACATAGCCCAAACCAGTCCATTACCGGGCCTAGTTGACCTCTACTAGGGTTATAGGATTAACGCCTAATCTTAATCCTAATTACATACTAACTACAAAATTAAAGATATTTCCTAAGCTAAACAATATCCTAAAATTCAAGACTTCTTCTGGTGAACTTCCGGTGAACGTCCGGTGGTCTTCCGACGAATCCTCAAACACCTTCCTACGGACTCCCGGCAAGCTCCTAGACTTCATGACAATCTTGGTGAGTTCCAACGAGCTTCTTCGGCAAGCTCCAATATTTCTCGGCGAGCTTCGCGAACTTCCGAAAACCCTTCGGCAAACTCCCTACTCATTCTCGGCTAGTTCTGGCAACACTCCGATGAATCTTCGAACTTTTGTCAAACTCTCGAACTTCCAATGATTTCATCGTACTTGACTGTGGCACTTTATTTTGCTTTATGTCTTCATCATTATTGCAGTTAATCCTACACACTAAGTAAATTTTAACCTACTTCAATCTCAATAATTATTACATGAATCAACCTTCTATTGCTCGATATGTCATTGGTCGACACTTCGTCTAGTTCTTCGGCACACCGTCCTCTCTTGCAACCTATTGCCCAATCGACGGTTGATCTTTGCAACCTCGATCTCCTTAGCGCAACACCACACTTCTTGGCCCAACGCCCGATGTACGAAGCCTTCTACCGATTGTTGACTAGACCTCTGGCTCGTTGTCCAACCTCTTGACGTGTTCTCTTCCGACACAACGCTGATTCATTCTATATCAACTGTCTAATCCTGTTTGATAGTAGACCTGCGTCACTCAAAATATAATTAGACAATAAAACACTATCAATTAATTTCATTATCAAAATATCATATTCAATAATTTGTACCTTCAAATATATTTTTTAATATTTTTTAAACTTCTATTAATATTAATGTCATTATGATTTGGGAAAATAGAAACTTATTTATTGTTGTAGCATATAGAGAGCTCTTGCATCTTTTTGTAGTTTTTATTTATTTGATCTCTTTGATATTCGGTAATATTGGGATCTTATAGGCCATACTCAACAAAATCATTTTCTATCAAATTCCATAATCCTTATGAAACAAATAGAGTTCTCATTTTAATGATCTCATAATTTTTATCTTTGAAGATAGGAAAAAATTGATTAAATATACTTACTCCAATGTCTATCATCTTCTTTGTTTTTTTCTTTACTAGTCTTTCTTTCTTTTTTATTGATGTATTCCTGTGATATATGTTAGCTTTTATAGAACTTTACGGAGAAAGAAAAAAAGATAGTAATAAAAATATATTAGTCAAAAGATAAAATAATTTCTTTGGATTCATCAAGAGTAGGTATTTATATTAGTCAAACGATAAAATAATTTCTTTACATAGTGAAAAAATCAATTATTGACCAACAAATATCCTTATCCTCATATATTTTAATATAAATTTTTATTTTTGTTACATTTAATTCTAACTATTTGAATTAATTTATTAAATGCTAAGCACATGATAGTCATGGCTAACTTTGAAAAAATTCTCGCCAACTCTGACGCTTTCATGGTTGCTGGAGGCGATCTAGGGATGGAGATCCCGATCGAGAAGATCTTGTAAGCGTAGAAGGTGATGATCTGCGAATGCAACGTGCAAGGGAAGACGCTGGTGATGGCGACTCAGATGCTGGAGTCCATGTTCAAGTCCCCTTGCCCCACTTGGGCGGAGGAGACCAAAATAGCCGACGCGGCTCTCGACGGCACCGACTGCGTCATGCTCGGTGGAGAGAGGCGATGGCACATATATGCCTAGAAGTAGAGTGCTATCTCGACTACGGTGCTGTCTTCAAGCAACTTATGGCAGTGGCGCTTGCTCCCATGAGCCCCTTGGAGAGTCACACCTCGTCCATAGTCCGAACAGCTCACTCGGCGACGGCGGCTCCCATCATCGTCCTTACCAGGGGAAGAACCAGCGCGAAGCTCGTGGCGAAGTATAGACCACCAGTGCCGAGGATGAACAATTTCATATTCCTCGAGAATGAAGTTGGAATTAGGCTAGAGACCAACAGTGTCTCTCTCCCGAGAAGTAAAGCAAATGTGACAGTACCACATCATCATCGCTGATGATGACCGGGATGCAGTGAATAACTATGGCATCAAATAGTCGATTAGAAGATGGGGTGTCACCGGCAATCTTTAGATAGAATTTTGATGCATGCATCCGTCGACTGGCTTCACTTATTCCATTCCTGCCGATGCTCCCAAATGAAAAATGCACATATTTTTCATCTCTCATAAGATAAAATAGCTCTTGGCGAATTGATCCTCCCTGAAGACCAAGCCATCAAAAGAAACAATCAGGTGAACTATACCGAAAGAAAATTCATGAATGCATCCGTCGACTGGCTTCACTTATTCCATTCGTGCTGATGCTCCCACATGAAAAATGCACATATTTTTCATCTCAGAAGATAAAATAGCTCTTGGTGAATTGAACCTCCCAGATCGAGTGATATACTGTTTTCACAGTCCTACTGTTCTACTTTTAAGAGTAAATTCTAAAATTTTTGATTCGAAATGATTCAGAGGTAATTAGAACAAAAAGTGAAGAACGCTAAAGCAAAATACATTCTCAAATTATGAATTTAGTGTCATCAATGTTTAACAACTATATCCTTAAAAGCAAGGAAATAGAACACGAATGAGTTAAAGCATGATTTGCCTAGTCGTATGTACAAAATTGTTTGAAATTGAAGTTTGGCAATGATACCATAGTCTCTAAGTCAATTCATCTGAAACATAACTGGCCATCTACTGCAGACCATTAATATTATCTTTTTTGCTTTTAGTGTTAGGAAATCTCAAAGAGCATCATATGCATAGTAAAAAATAAAAATAAAAATTAATTTTTTAAAACAAATATTATCGGATTACCGTGTGATGACCGCGAGCGGAAAACTCAAAACGATAAAACCATATCAAGAGATTGAGTTGTTCTCATTTTGGAGAGATTATATATCTCCTAAATCGTAGATCTTAGTTCGCGGGATGAAAGAGCTCTCGTAAACTTCTCTCTAGCAGTAATCTACACAGCGAACATAGTGACGATGCATCTCCTCACGTAGCAGTTTCTCTCCTCATGATCGCACATCACCGCATAGCAACAATAAAAAGAGGGGTTGGTCCTCTTGTTGTCCTCTTGCATTATAGAGGCTCATGGTAGGGAGAGATGAGGGGAGGAAGAGATAGGAGGCTGATGGCTATAAGAGTCTAATCTATGATCCTTTAAGCCCTGCTACCATTTATAGAGAGGCCCTCTTACCAACCCTAATAGATCCTTCTTAGTGGTTATTGGATCCCCATCTAATAATCATTGGCTTATTAGATATTAGATCACTATCCAATAACCACTCTAAGCTCTATTAGGTCTCACCCAATAGATGGATTAAAATAGGGGTTTATTGGATGTCTCATATCCAATTCTTTATTCATCATATCATCTACCATATGTGTATGATTCTTTAGGCCTAATACTAAGCTGGCCATGAGTTGCATCTATCAAAATCTCTTTTTGTTGAATCTTAAATTTTGATGTTGAAATCAATTGATAAATTATTGATCTAATCTATATGTTGAGAAAAGTATATAGGATTAACTATAATAAAGGCATAAAACAAATATTATGGCGGAGTTAAAGATCGGGCAATTCGTCAAGAGTTCGAGAGTTCATCGGGAGTTCGTTGAAAGTTCATCGAGAGTGTTATCGGAATTTATCGAGAAGTTCATCGGGAGCTCATCGAAAAGTACATCGAGAGTTCGTGAGAAGTTCATCGGGAGTTCACTATAGCTCATCGAGATGTTCAGAGTTCACCAAAAAAGCTTATCAGAGTTTACCGAGAAGATCATCGAAGAAGTTCAAAGAGCTTGCTGGGAGTTTGCTAGAAGATCATCGAGAGTTTGTCGGAAGTCCGTTGGAAGATCATTGGAAGCTCATCGGAAGAACTTTTGACTAACCGAGCTTAATTTGTTTAGTTATTATCTTAATTATCATAGTTAGGGTATAATTTAAGTTACATTGGGAGGTAATCTTGCTAACTTAGTTAGGGGCCAATTGGGCCCAAATCCGAATTGGTTCAGGCTGGACAGATGGCCCAAATAGTGTCCTAGACCTTGTTTGATGGTGGTACCACAAGAACTAGGTGGTGGAACCACCTAAGGCTCGGTCTCCTAGGAGCTCTGAGCGGTGGTACCACCTAAATTAACGGTGCTATTGCTAGTAGTTATTAACTGCCAAGCAGTGGTACCGCCTAGGCAGGTGGTGGTACCGTCAAGGTCTAGTAGCTGAGACTTCATCTGGCGATAGTACCGCCCAGTGTTAGAGACCACTAGCAGTGGTACCACTAGGCACAAGCGGTGGTATTGCCAATACCCCAAAAATCAGGGACAAGACCTTTTGGCTCCATTTTTAAAGCCAATTAAGGTTATAAATACCCAACACTTCTCTACTTATGGGACATAGAAAAGTAAACAAAAGAATTGAGATTATAATGAAATCACTACTTGTAACTTTGAGAGTTCACCTCCACCGGTTCTAGCCTTAGAAACTTGTATAAGGAGAGTGAGTGATTTGTAAAGAGGTTTACTCCTGAACCAATTAAAAGGAGAAGAGATCTATAAAGGGGTAATTGATCTATACCCATTGAAGGAAGATCAATAGTGGAAGTCAGTATCCTCGATAGAGGAGGTATCAGGAGTAGACGTAGGTCAGACGACCGAACCACTATAAAATAATATGTTCTTTCCTTGCTATACACTTTCTTTCTTATTGATTATTTTTGTTACAACTGCCTTTACTATCCTTCTTCCTTCTATGATTGTTTTTGAAGCTAAATTCTTTAACGATACAATTCTTGTAAAATCAAAATATTTTTGAAATCGACACAAACGTATTTTTAACACTGCACTAATTCGCCCCCCCCCTCTTAGTGTCATATTAATCCTAACAATTGTTATCAGAGCGAGGTCATTCTCAATTTGGCTTAAAACTCAAGAGAGATGACTTTTGCTAGTAATCAAGAGAGTCATTCTATCACACGTCTATCCATGTTCAATTGGACGAATTACACATATTGGAAAACTAGAATGAGGATTTTCTTGATTTCTATGGATTTTGAGTTATGAAATATTATCGAAAATGGATTTCAAAAGTCTTCTCTTTTAATGAATGATTGGAATGATTTGGAAAACAAAACATTTTCTTTGAACGCTAAGGCTATGAATGCCTTGTTTTGTACTTTAGATAAGAATGAATTCAATCGAGTTTTTATTTATGAAATAGCTTATGACATTTGACATATACTTGAAATCACACACAAGGGTGCAAGTAGAGTAAAAGAGTCAAAAATCAATCTTTTAGTTCATAGTTACGAATTATTTTGCATGAAACTAAGTGAGACCATTGGAGATATGTACACCCAATTTATGGATGTCGTCAATGGTCTAAAAGCACTTAGTAAAAGTTTTTCTAATTTTGAACTTGTTAATAAGATATTAAGATCTCTTCCAAAGAGTTGAGATCCTAAAGTAATGGCTATTCAAAAAGCCAAAGACTTGAACAACTTTTTACTCGAAAAACTTATCGGGTCTTTGATGACCTACGAAATGTCTTGCAATACACATGAACTTAAGAACAATCTTTCAAAGAATAGGAAGGATTTGACACTTAGAACTCATGAAGACCACTTGAGAGAAAGCTTAAGTGACGATGATAATGATGATGATGACTTGACACTTTTAATAAAAAAATTAAAAAATTATATAAAAAGAAACAAAACCAAACATGACATTAAAAATAAAAATGAACTCAAGAAGGACCAAATTATTTATCACGAATGTAAGAAGCTAGGATACTTCAAAAGTGAATGTCCCTAAGTGAAGAAGAAGCAACCGAAGAAGAAAAAAAGCACTTAAAGCTATATGGGATAATTCGAACACATCCAAAGACAAAGAGCAATCCAACAAGGAGATTGCAAACTATGCGCTAATGGCATTTAGTGACGAGGTAAGTAGTTCATTTGATGATAATTTATCTTTTGATGAATTATTGAATGCTTTCATGACTTATTTGATGAATGTAAATTAGTAAGTAAAAAGTATAAATTATCGAAAAAGGAGCATGCCTCTCTAATTAGTGAATTTGATAAATTAAAGATTGAGCATGATAATAAGATATTGCCTCCATGCACTAAATGTGAAATGCTTAGAAAGAAAAATTTGCTACTAAATGAAACTTTAGAAAAATTTAATATAGGTAGCAAATCCTTAAACATGATCCTTGCTAATAAGGGCCATGTTCACAGAAGAAATGTAATTGGCTTTGTGAGTAACACCCACCAAAAACCAACCATCTTTGTTGAAGGCCTAACTTTACATATTTCATCCCAAACAAATGTAACTTTTATTGCAAATTTGGATATTATGCTCATAAATGTTTATTTAAGAGGTATAATCCATATAACTTAATTTGGGTTCTAAAAGGAATCATAAAAGACTTAATACAAAATGATAAGTTAGATAGATCGATTTATGAGGCACCCAAAGTCAAATGGGTACCTAACAAACCCTCTTTCTTGTAGATATGTTTACAATCACAAGCAAGGAGCAAGAAATGATATCTCGATTATGCATGCTCATAGCTAAAACAATAATGAAAGATCATTTTATTGATTGCTTAATGATTGAAACAAGCTGATCAGTTATATGCTAACTTTTGGTTTTTAGTAATAATGGTAGAGCATACTAATATTACGGCTAAAGGACACTAGCTAAATTGCCTTTGGTAGATTTCTCAAGAAGTGATTCTGATGATGATCTTGATTTCACTCATATGAAATAATATGTTCGTACTCAAGTTTTCATAATTCTCGAAAATGTTTATTCAAACTCTTCTCTTGACATTCAAGAACTAAGATAATTGTAGATTTTTCATTAACCATTCTCCTTTGATCCTTCTTATTAACTAAAGAAAATGTTCATAAACCTTTTGATGATCATGACATTAAATCTCTTTGTATTTCTCATGATATAATTGATGTTAAATTTGCTTGATTGATTGCTTGATGATTGAATCAAACATTGAATGTTAGCTTCACTATAAGATAGATGCTAGATGAGGAAGCTCAAATGATCAAGTAATAAAAATTTTGCAGCCCCAAATTAGTCATAAGCAGTGCACCAATGATAGCATCGCTAGAACTAGCAGTAGCAATGCCAGAGCATACTACCCGTAGGCAGTGGTACTACCCAGTTGGCGGTAGCACTACCCAAGATTGCCCTTTAAAAGGGCTCTTTAGGGCCAGCGATAGAACCGCCCCCTCTCACACTCCTAAAAAATTCTTCTCTACCTCCCACTCTTCATGCTCCTCCCCTAGAAAATTAAAAAGGTCTTTCTTCTCCATAAATCTAAGGATCAATCTCAACTCTTTTAAAGATCACTACAAAGGCAATCTTTGAAATCTCTCCCTTGATTCATGACTTGATTCTGCCATTTAATATGGATTTCTTTCATTGTTAATACATGTAGACCTATGGCACCTAGAAGATCATCAAGGGATAAAGGGAAGATGAAATTAGATTAATCCTATGACCCCATACTCTTTGATTCTATTGAGAATGCCTTTAAATTTTCAGCCTTAAATCTAGGATTGTACATAAGGGAAAATATGTAGATCTAGATGAGTTAGGGGATTTGGAGCCTATTCAATGGTTTACAAACCTAGATATCCTTCCCATCTTGCAAATTAGAGAACCAAATTTACCCTAAACTTGTCAGACTATTTTACAACAATTTGAATATAAATGAGGATGATAGGGTGTCAACTTACCTCCTAGGGCATTAGATACCAATTACGGATAGCGTAATATGCAACCTTATAGGAATTTTCAAGAAAAGAAGAGGTTGCTACTTTAGTGGACAATGTGAAACAGATGCAGTTGGAATCACTTACTCCGAAGCCTTAGGTATTATTTTTGGAAACCTAAATTTATCTATCGTTCCAAAGAGTTGTAAACATTTGCTGCCCTTTAATACAAAAGTGCTTCATTATATCATAATAAGTATTTTACTTCCAAAACAAAATCATCATGATGAGGTAAGTCAAATGGAGTTAGGAATAATATATTAGATCATGGCAGGACATGAAAACTATTTTGCATACTTAATACGATAGCTCTATTGAATCTCAGATTTTGATGATGAAACTAATTGATTATGTTTTGGTAATCTAACTACGTTTTGAGTCATGCAGGTCTACTTTCAATCATAATTAGACAGTTGACACAGGATCAATCAGCATTGTGCCGAAAGAGATCATGTCAGGAGATTGGATATTGAGCCGGAGGTCCGATCGACAATTGGCAGAAGGTTTCGGACAAAGATATCGAGCATCGGGCTAAGAAGAGTGGAGTTGCACCGAGGAGATCGGGGTTGCGGAGGTCAACCACCGATTGGGCAACAAGCCGTCAGAGAGGACGATACGCCAAAGAACCGGATGAAGTACCGACCAATGACATGCGGGGCAATATGATGTTGATTCATGTTGTAATTTCTAGATCGAAGTAGGGTTAATGTTTAATTAATGTATAAGATTAACTACAATAATGATGAAGGCATAAAGCGAAACGAAGTGCCAGAGTCAAGTGCGATCGGATCATTGGGAGTTCGAGAGTTCGACGAATGTTCGAAGATTCTTTAGGAGTGCTATCGAAACTGGTTGAGAATGAATCGAGGAGCTTACTGAAGGGTTGTCAGAAGATCACCGGAAGATTCGTCGGAAGTTCGTGGAGCTCACCGAGAAAGATTAGAAGCTTTCTAAAGAAGACTCGTCGAAACTCACTAAGGTTGTTGTGAAGTCCAGAGCTTGCCGGGAGTCTGTAGGAAGGGTTCGTCGGAGACTGTCGGAAGTTCGCCAAAGACCACTAGAAGTTCGTCGGAAGCTCACTGGAAGAAGACTTGACATGTCAGATTTTATTTTGCTTAGAAAATGTCTTTAATTTCATAGTTAGCATGTAATTAGAGTTAGATTTTGGAGGTATTCCCTTTAATTCTGCTAGGGGCCAACTAGGCCTGTTATGGATTGGTTTGGGTTGGATTCAAGGCCCAACTAGAAGTGTTGGACCCTGTCTGGTAGTGGCACCACCAAACTGGGGTGGTGGAACCACTTGGGTTCAGCTCCCAAAGTTATACTGGGTGATGGTACCATCGAATGTTAGAGTACTTGGACGATGGTACCGCCCAGTACATTGATAATGTCAGTGTGCCCAGGCGGTGTTACCACCAGACTAGCAGTGGTACCACTTAGTGTTAGGGTCAAACTAGTGGTGGTACCACCAATGACAGGCAGTGGTGCCGTTAGTATCCGGTAAACCCAGGATATAAAGGTTTTTGGCTCCAAGTTTGAATTAGATTGGAGCCTATAAATATCCCACCCATCCCTGGTTTGAATATACAAACATACACACTTTGAAAGTAGAAAAAAACTATTCAAATCTCTCTAAAAATCCCCACCTCTAGTGCTCACTTGTATTCAAGTTAAAAGAAAGCTGAGTGCTTGTAAGGGTTACCTCTTAAGCTCGTCAAAAGGAGAGAGTACTGTAAGAGAGTTGGTCTTTGCTCATTAAAAAAAAGATAGCTAGTGGAAAGCTGATGGCCTCAAGTGAAGAGGAATCGAGAGTGGACGTAGATCGTATGACTGAACCACTATAAAAACGGTTTGCATTTACTTCTTGTAAATTTACATTATTGCAAACCATTTTCATTTTGCTGCTTTACTTACTCCGCTTCCTCTTCATCTTCTTACGTATGCTTTTAATTTAAAATGCAATCAAAATAGTTTTAATCAAAATGTTATTCTTTTTATACGAGGTTTTCTGAATTAGTTTTTTAAATCACCGAATCTATCATTCTCAATTGCTACACTAATTCACCCCCCCCTCCTTAGTGCCACTCTAGATCCTAACAATTGGTATTAGAGCTATGTTGTTTCTCTTTTAGATTTACACCTACGAGAAATGGCTCTTCACGACTTTCAAGAGGGATTTTCAATCATTCATCGTTCGTTGTTTAACGGGTCGACCTACACTTATTGAAAAACTCAAATGAGAGTTTTCTTAATTTCTTTAAATTTAAATTTATAAAATATTATTTAAAATGACTTTCAACTTCTCTCTAAACCGATAAACGAATGGTTAGATTTAGAAAAAAAAATATTTTTCATTAAATGCAAAGGCTTTAAATGCCTTATTTTGCTCTTTGGACAAAAATGAGTTTAATCAGATTTCAACTTGTGAAATGACCTTTGATATTTAGTGGACACTTGAAATCATGCACGAGGTCACTAGTAGAGTCAAAGATTTGAAAGTAACCTCTTATTGTATGATTTTGAGATTTTTTGAATGGAACCAAGTGAGACTATCGGCGACATATACACCCGTTTCATGGATGTCGTCAATAGTCTAAGAGCCCATGGTAAATCTTTTTTGAATTTTAATCTCATAAATAAGATTTTAAGATTTCTTCAAAAGATGTAGGATTCTAAAGTAATCACAATACTAGAGGCTAAAGATTTAAATAATTTACATATTGAAGAACTAATTGGCTCATTGATGATGTATGAAATGAGCTTTTTTGAACTTGATGAACACATGAACCACTTTTCAAAGAACAAGAAAAATTTGGAACTTCAAACAAAAGAATACCACTTGAGTGATGACTCAAGTGATGAGGACAAACTCGATGATGAACTTGAACTTCGAACACAAAATTTAAAAGGTTTATAAAACAAGAATCTAAAACTAAAAATGAACTTGAACGAAAGATAAGGCCAAAGAAGAGGAAGGCACCCAAGAACGAATCCAAGTACAAGATGGTGAGCTATGCTTTGATGGCTCTCAACAATAAGGTAACTAACTCACCCATTATGCTTTTATCTTATTATGAAATTACATGATATTTTTCATGAGTGCTTAACTTAGTTTTTAGGAAATAAAAATTTTACTTTCAAAAATTATATTATGCTTTTCTTTCTAGTATTTTTGAAAATAAAAATTATGATTGATGATTAGATGATTTATACAATTCTATGAATGTTTATGATTTCCGTATCGAATTTTGATATTTGGTTTTGACACAAAAATTAATTAGCATGATTATGTTTAATTGGATTAATCCATGATTGTGTACTTCAGTTTTTATGCTTAATGATACTATGCATGAGGATTTAAAGTAATGATATCCTATGTTTTAGAATGATGCTTGATGGTTTTTGACAAAACTTGTGAATCAGATTTATACGATGAATGCTTTCGATTTAAAATAAGATGCATTGTTTTTTATACAAAAAAGTCAATTATCATGATGATCGCATATTTCATGATAATGCTTGCATACCAGATATGATTAAAAGATAGAAGCAAACATATTGATGATTTCGTTTTCAACATAAATGCATAGCTTTTTATATGAAAATTTGAACATACTCATATGTGATCAATCATATGAAATAAAGCATATAAAAATGGGAAAATATGCTATCATGATGTTTTATGTTTGATGTGTTTGGTATTGATGGTTTTTATGATGAAATCACCTTTTCAATTTTAAACTTGACACACATCTTTTATACAAAAGGGACTTGAGTATGCTTACGTGTAATCAATTTACTTTGCTCCTAACAAATTTTCCAAATGAAAGATTTTGATGATAATTTTGGATTTATATAATGATTCATATCTTTCGAACAAAAAATTGAACATATCTTACGAAGTCATACTTGATGATGAAAATGTTAAATGTATGTGTATGATTTTGGTTTTTGACTTGATGCTTGGCTCTTGTATAAGAAATTTGAACATTTCTATGAGAGACCAAATTGCATGAATTGAAACACACAAAAAGAGGAATGTTTTATAAAAATTCTCTATCTTTAAAGTTTTGGCAAATTTATCAAATTGAATAAGTTAAAAATGATGAAAATATTAAAAGTTTGCTATCATGCTTAATGATTTTATGATATCAAGCATGAGGATTTGAAGGTGTTGTATCTTGATGACAGATTTTGCCTTTACATCTTGAACTTTCATGATTGTCTCAATTTGACATTAAAAGACTTTCATGATTGTCTCAATTTGACATTAAAAGACAAAGGCATGGTTATATTTGAAATTTTTTGATTATTCTTGAAATTTGTCTATATCTAAATTTTTTGATTTTTCGATAAAAGACAAATGGTGAATCTATATATATTTTGTGAATCTCTTATGAATGAGATTTTGATGATGTGTTAATGAATCCATTTATATGAATGATTTTAATGATGAGTATGGAGTGTCGAATTGAACTTGAATGGGATTTTTTTTATGATTCTTGACTCTTCTCTTAATCTCTTGGAATCATAATTTGACTTTTGTGAATCAAGATGCATGAAACATTATTATCTTTGCTATTTGCTACCAAATGAATCATGATTGATATCATTGCTATTATACCTCCTATGATTCATGTTGTAGAGAAAGAATTTATAAATCATGATGCAATAAGAATTCTTATGCAATAATCAAGTGCGCATGTGATTCTTTGCTAAAGAAAATATTTACGATTCATGATCTTGATAATTATAACTTGAAATTTTTATAAATCAAGATCGTATATCATGATTATTTCATTTATCAAAAGAGAATTTTCCAAATGAAATATGACTTGTCTCTTGATTTCTTGGAACTATATAATTGAAATTTTTTTGTGATCTTGATGACTTGATGTGTTACTTGATTTCTTGATGACTTCTTGATGATTCATAACTTCTATTTTTAAACTTTCGGAATCATAAATTTATTTTGCCGGAATCATGACTTATTTGGTTTGAATGCATGAATCAATGATTTTTATTTGATACTTGTAATTTTCCTTTGATCTTGATGACTTGATGCATGAATCATATTCTCATATGATTATTTCATGAATGAGATAATATGAATCATGTCTTGATCTTGATCTTGATCTTGCTAAAAAGAACACTTATGAACCATGAGTGACATCCTTTGATATTGATCTTTGTTGATTTTTCATATTGATACCCTTCATTACATGGTTTCTTTACATTTTTGCCATGTATGCATCATGTGATAACTAATGTATATTTTGATGCAAATGTATTTGACAGTGAATGTAAAGAAAACTTTGTATTCCCTCCCTTCTTTTTGACAATGATAAAGGGGGAGATAGTTTGCTATCATGCACTTCACGAAATAAAGCAAAGATTGATAGTTTACACATTTCAAAAGTTGTTATCTTAAACATCACAAAGAGAAGCAAGTTGCTATCTCAAAAGAATAAAAAATTTTGCTAAATTTTACAATAAATGGCTAGCTTGCGTATCGCAAAGTATGCTTGCTTACTTATCATTATCATGATTGCTAGCTTGCTTATCATCAATTTCCCTCATATCATGATTTATTTATGACTCCTTTGAATTTATGCCTTGATTGTGATATGATAAAAATTCATGATTAATTTTTTTTATGATTAGAGCATTAATGTAAAAGACTATTTGTACTCCTCCCCTTCTCTTCGGCAATAACAAAGAGGGAGAAAGATTGCTAGCTCAATCATTGCAAAGGCACAACTTGCTTGCACTTCTCAAAGGAGAATAGAAAAACTTGCTATCATGAACATCATCACAAAAATTGCTACATTGTAATTTCAAGAGAAGCAAAGTGCAAACTTACACAAGAAGCAAGTGTTGAATTGCCATAATTATACATCATTAAAAATTTACTATAATTGAATGTTTTAAAGTGATGTATGTTGAACATTTAGATTGATAGCTAGTATGATTATAAAACTTGCATAACTTTTAAACTAGCTATGATGCAACTTCTCTTTTTTGTTGATGACAAAGGGGGAGAAGTAGATTGATGACTTAATGGAATGTATGATTGAATATTCTATATATTTGCATGATGGTTTAATGTTTCACATAACATGTTGCTTGGATTTGGCATAATCCAAGTGTTCTATCAATATGACATATTGATAGGGGGAGTTTGTTTAAACTCTAGGAAGTTAAGATTAACTCCGTCATTAATTAGTTGTCATTATCAAAAAGAGAGAAATTATTGAATCTCAAATTTTGATGATGAAACTAATTGATTATGTTTTGATAGTCTAACTATGTTTTGAGTCACGTAAATCTACTTTCGATTAGAATTAGAAAGTTAACATAGGATGAATCACCATTGTGCTGGAAGAGATCACGTCCGTGTTGGGAAATCCACAAGGGGAGCGACATCACATGTACAGTGGAAAAACAGAAAACAAAACCCCAGATTTTTCATAGAAAGTTTCCATCATCGTGCGAAGATCGATGCATCAAAAACAAATTTGCAAAACTGCACGTGTAAAAGAAGATACCTAGGGAGATCATATATCCCTGAATTCCTGCAGATCTGTGGGAGAGGATGAAGGAGGTCAAGTGTCCTCCTCTCTAGCGGTATCCACAAGGCAGGGATTGTAATGATTCACCTCTCTCTCTAGGGAGAGGAGAACAGGAGGTGGCTACCAAAAGAAACCCTCAGCCTATAGAGCTTTAGTTCCCTCCTATTTACAAAGGCCCCCTGAAAACCCTAATGGATCTTTTGCCCTATTGGGTATTGGATCTCTATCCAATTACCCAAGCCTCTTGGATTAGTGAGTCTTTACCCAATAATCTCTTATTAGCAATTATTGGATCTTATCTCATGATCCAATAATTTAGGGGCTTAATGGATATCCAATAAGATATGGGGTTCAGCGGATATCCCATATCCGAACCTCTACTCGTCGCAACACCTACCATATGTATGTGACCCTCTAGGCCTAATATCGAGTTGGCCGTGAGTCATACTTGTCAGAACTCATTCTGACTTAGTGAATTATTATCTCTATAATAAATCACCCAACTCATCGATTGCAGTCGTACCAGGCCACTACGCCGTAGCCCCTAGATGATACAAGGGAATCCAATCCTTTGGACCTATATGTCCTCAGTTACCATATATCTATAATCTCCCATCCATCTAATATCCCAGAGACCCTATACCGGGCATGGTGCTGTCAGGACCATATGGTCTCTCCTCGAGTCTTGCTCTTGTCGGATTCTCCCGGAGAACTCTTTCTCTCTCAATCTAAATAACCTTGGCCAAGGATTTGTTCGAGCAAGAATACATGAGATAGTCCTCTCATGATACTGAGAGTGGATGATCCTCTATTGACACTCAATAGCTCTCGTAAGGTTGGCCACCACTCCCAATGATCGACTGTACTAGATACGGAACTTTTCAAACTTATAAGTCCGGTATCAAATAGTGGAGTACTTATACATCCTTGGTGTCTCAAGTCTAAGGATCAGATACACTACTGGGACTACGGAATCACTGTCTGACATGAGGTATCAATAACCATCTAGCATTCCATAGGTGGATCAATCAGTGAACTCATTCTCCAATGAGCACCTGTACTGTACCCTTAGTGTCCCCATACGAGTAGCTATGAAACCAGCTACCTCCATCATATGAATGGGTATACAGCATACCAGTTTATCCGGTTATCTCGATGTCCTTCTCGAGTAACCTATGACCAGGATAATTTTAGGTCTGTGTTTAAAGGTGAATCGGTCTCATTATCGTAATCTCATCGTGATCCAATTTCCATTGCACAGATCCATGGACATCATAATATATATCTAGATAATGTGAGATAATACCAATAATCATAAACAAAGAGATTGACACAGCGTGTTACAGGTGTAATCACTCATGTGATTGGCTTGTAGGGCACCTATAACTGGCAGTCCGGAGATTAGACGTCAAGCCGGAGCTCCGATCGATAATCAGTAGAAGGCTTCGGACAAAGATATCGGGCATCGGGCTAAGAAGAGCGGAATTGCGCCAAGGAGATCGGGGTTGCAGAGGTCAACCACCGATTGGGCAATAGACCGCAAGAGAGGACGATGCGTTGAAGAACCAAACAAAGCACCAACTAATGATGTGCTGGGCAATAGGATGTTGATTCATATTATAATTGTCTAGATCGAAGTAGGGTTAAGGTTTAAATAATGTGTAGGATTAACTATGATAATGATGAAGGTATAAAGTGAAACAAAGTATCGGAGTCAAGTGCGATCGAATCATTGGGAGTTCGAGAGTTCGACGGAAGTCCAAAGATTTGTTGGGAGTGCTGTCGGAACTGGCCGAGAATGAATCGGGGGCTTGCTGAAGGGTGAGAAGTAGATTGATGACTTCATGTAATGTATGATTGAATATTCTATATATTTGCATGATGGTTTAATGTTTTTTATAACATGTTGCTGGGATTTGGTATAATCCAAGTGTTCTATCAATATGACATATTGATAAGGAGAGTTTGTTTAAACTCTGGGGAGTTAAGGATAACTCCGTCATTAATTAATTATCATCATCAAAAAGGGGGAGATTGTTGAATCTTGGCTTTTGATGATGAAACTAATTGATTATGTTTTGGTAATCTAACTGCGTCTTGAGTTACACAAGTCTACTTTCGATCAGAATTAGATAGTTGACACAGGATGAATCTGCTAGTCATATGTGCCCTGCAAGCCAATTATATGAGTGATGGCACTTGTGACTTGATATGCACTTTTTCTCTTTGCATATTATTAGGTATTTTATTACTTTATCTTGCATGTTACATATATTGTGATGTCCTTGGATCTGTGCAATGGGAATAGGATTATGATGAGATCACGATAATGAGACTGATTCACCTTTAAACATAGACCCTAAATTATCCTGGTCATAGGTTACTCGAAAAGGACATCGAGATAATCAGATAGACTGGTGTGCTGTATACCCATCCATATGATGGAGGTGGCTGGTCTCAAAGCTACTCATGTGGGGACACTAAGGGTATAGTGTGGGTGCTCATTGAGGAATGAGTTCACTGATTGATCCGCTTACGGAATGCTGGATGGTTATTGATACCTCACGTCAGACAGCGATTCCGAAGTCCCAGTAGTGTATCTAGTCCTTAGACTTGAGACACCAAGGATATCCTGTACGAGTACTCCACTCTTTGATACCGGACTTATAGGTTTGGAAAATTCCAAATCAAGTACAGCTAGTTATTGGGAGTAGTAGCTAACCTTACGAGAGCTATTGAGTGTCAATAGAGGATCATCCACTCTCGGTACCATGAGAGGAATATCCCATGTATTCTTGCTCAAACAAATCCTTGGCTAAGGTTATTCGGATTGAGAGAGAAAGAGTTCTCCGGGAGAATCCAACAAGAGCAAGAATTGAGGAGAGATCGTATGGGCCTGATAACATCACACTCGGTACAGAGTCTCTGGGATATTAGATGGATGATGGACTATAGATACATGATAACTAAGGACAGATATGTCCAAAGGATTGGATTCCCCTGTATCGTCTGGGGGCTACGGCATAGTGGCCTAGTATGTCCGCAGTCGATGAGTTAGGTGAATTATTATAGAGATAATAATTCACTAAGTTAGAAGGAGTTCTGACAAGTATGACTCACAGCTAGCTTGATATTGGGCCTAGAGGGTCATACACATAAGGTAGGTGTTGTGACAAGTAGAGGTTCGGATATAAGATATTCGCCAGAACCCCTAACTTATTGGATATCCATTAAGCCCTTGAATTATTAGATCCTAAGAAGAGATCCAATAATTGCTAATAAGAGATTTTTGGGTATAGATCCACTAATCCAAGAGGTTTGGGTAATTGGATAGAGATCCAATATCCAGTAGGGCAAGATCCATTAAGGTTGACAGGGGGCTTCTATAAATAGGAGGGAACCAAAGCTCTATAGGCTGAGAGTTCTCTTGGTAGCCACCTCCGGTTCTCTTCTCCCTAGAGAACTGCATCGTCGTAGTCCTTGCTATGTGGATACCGCTAGAGAGGAAGACGCTTGACCTCTTTCATCCTCTCCTATAGATCCGTAGGGATTCAAGGATATACAATCTCCCTAGGTATTTTCATTTACACATGTAGTTTTCATGGATTTGTTTTGATGCACCGATCTTTGCACGATGATGGAAACTTTTTACGAAAAATCTAAGGGTTTTATTTTTGTTCTTCCACTACGCATGAGATGTCGCTCCCTAAAAGGATTTCCCAACAGTGGTATCAGAGCTAGGTTGTTCGTGCAAAGATCGAATCTTAAACTGTGTGTATTATGTTTCGGATCTACTTTTGACACCAAAATCATTGGCGCAAAGGGCGAGGAAGGGCAGCAATTATTGCTGCCTGCTGCGCTCGTGTAGCGACCGCAAGGCTGCTTGCAGCCTTGCTGCCGCAACGACGGCAACCGACAGCCTACGTGTAGGAGGCAGCCGGCCGACAGGCTATGGGCCGCAAGCAGGCAGTAAGCAGGCTACCTGTGCCGATGGCCTGCCCGCAAGGTTCGGCGCCATTTGCGGGCACTGCGTGTTAGAACCCTTGCGGATTCTAAGCTTGGGGTTGATCTTTATAGGGGATCGGCCACCTTGGAACTCTATAGGAGTTTCTTCCTCCAAGTTGCTGCTCAAAGGCTGCTAAAAGATTAATCTATTCATTGATGAAAAGAGGATGAATACATGGCTATTTATAGGGCTTCTAAACCCTAACTCCTAATAGGGCTCTTACTCAAGACTCTTACTTCTAACCAACTTCTAATTAGGACTCCTTCTCTAGTAGGACTCCTAATTCTAATAGGACTCTTTCCCTAATAGGACTCCTACTTCTAATAGGACTCTTTTTTTAATAGGACTCCTAATTCTAATAGGACTCTTTCCCTAATAGGACTCCTACTTCTAATAGGACTCTTTTCCTAATAGGACTCCTAATTCTAATAAGACTCTTTCCCTAATATGACTCCTACTTCTAATAGGACTTTTTTCCTAATAGGACTCCTTTTCTAAGAAGCAACATAACCCTTACCTAGCTGGCCTCTTCACCTCTTTAATAGGGGTCGGCTAGATAGGATTTACATAAATGCCTTTATCAATGAAACCAAATTAGGACTCTCCTAGCTAGAGTCCTAACAGACCTGCCCTCTTCAAATCAGCCTTATCCTCGAGGCTGACGCTTCATGAATTCTAAGAATTTGATATTCAAGTCATCATAGTTCTCCCAAGTGGCATCTTCTGTTGGTAGGTTTGCCCACTGTATTAGCACTTCAATAGTGGGTCGTCGTCGTCGAGTCACGATCTGTCGATCAATAATGGCACTTGGTTGGATCTGGAGCTCTCCTTGGGTAGTCATATTTAGTAGATGGCTTTGGGCTATCTCGTTTTGTCCTAACTTGAGTTTCAAACATGACACATGGAAGACTAGATAGATTCGAGGGTTGGTGGGTGAGGGATTATAGATACATGATAACTGAGGATAGATAGGTCCAAAGGATTGGATTCCCCTATATCGTCTGGGGGCTACGGCATAGTGGCCTAGTACGTCCGTAGTTGATGAGTTAGGTGAATTATTATAGAGATAATAATTTACTAAGTCAGAAGGAGTTTTGACAAGTATGACTCATAGCCAACTCGATATTGGGCCTGGAGGGTCACACACATATGGTAGGTTTTGCGACAAGTAGAGGTTTGGATATGAGATATCCGTTAGAACCCCTAACTTATTGGATATCCATTAAGCCCCTGAATTATTGGATCCTAAGAAGAGATCCAATAATTGCTAATAAGAGATTATTGGGTAGAGTCTTACTAATCCAAGAGGCTTGGGTAATTGGATGGAGATCCAATACCAAACAGGGCAAGATCCATTAGGGTTGACTTGGGGCCTCTATAAAAAGGAGGGAACCAAAGCTCTATAAGCTGAGAGTTCTCTTGGTAGCCACCTCCTGTTCTCTTCTCCCTAGAGAAGTGCATCGTCGTAGTCCCTACCATGTGGATATCGCTAGAGAGGAGAACACTTAACCTCCTTCATCCTCTCCTATAGATCTATAGGGATTTAGGGATATACGATCTCCCTAGGTACTTTCTTTTCCACATGTAGTTTTCGCGGATTTGTTTTGATGCACCGATCTTTGCACGACGATAGAAACTTTCTATGGAAAATCTAGGGGTTTTGTTTTTGTTCTTTTACTATGCATGAGATGTCGCTCCGCAGAAGGATTTCCTAATAGAATCAGCGTTGTGCCGAAAGATATTATGTCAGGAGATTGAACGTTAAGCTAGAAGTCCAATCGATAATCGACAGAAGGCTTCGGACAAAGATATCAAGCATCAGATCATGAAGAGCGGAGTTGGGCCAAGGAGATCAGGGTTGTGGAGATTAACCACCAATTGGACAATAGGCTATAAGATAGAAAAATGCACCGAAGAACTAGATGAAGTGCCGACAAATGACGTGCTAGGCAACATGATGTTGATTCATGTTATAATTGTCTAGAATGAAGTAGAGTTAAGGTTTAATTAATGTGCAGGATTAACTACAATAACGATAAAGGCATAAAGCGAAATGAAGTGCCAGAGTCAAGTGCGATTGAATCATTGGGATTTTGAGAGTTCGACGGAAGTTCAAAGATTCATCGGGAGTGCTACCGGAACTAGTCGAGAATGAATCGGAAGCTTGCTGAAGGGTTGTCGGAAGTTCATCGGAAGGATCATTGGAAGTTCACGGAGCTCATTGAGAAAGATTAGTAGCTTGCCAAAGAAGACTCGTCAGAACTCGCCAAAGTCATCGTGAAGTCTAGGAGCTTGTCGGGAGTCTATAGGAAGGTGTCCGAGGGTTTGTCGGAAGACCATGGGAGGTAATCCCTTTAACCTTGCTAGGGCCCAACTGGGCCCGTTATAAATTGGTTTGGGCCAGATTCAAGGCCCAACCAGAAGTGCTGGACCTTGTCTGGCGGTGGCACCACTAGACTAGGGTAGTGGAATCGCTTGGGTTCAGCTCCCTAGGTTGTACTGGGTAGTGGTATGCCTAATGTTAGAGTACTTGGGCAGTGGTACCACCCAGTACACTAATAATATCAGTGTACCCAGACGGTGGTATCACCCAGTATCAAGGTCAAACAAGCAGTGGTACTGCCAGTACTCGATAAACCTGGGATGGGAAGGTTTTTGGCTCCAAGTTTGAATCAGATTGGAACTATAAAAACCCCTTCCATCTCTGGGTTGAATATATAAGCACACACACACTTTGAAAGTAGAAAAACACTATTCAAATCTCTCTAGAAATTCCCTCCTCTGGTCCTCATTTGTATTCAAGTTAAAAGAGAGGAGAGAGTGCTTGTAAACCTTCTAAGCCTATCAAAATGAGAGAGCGCTGTAAGGGAGTTGGTCTTCATCCATTGGAAGGAAAACAGCTAGTGGAAAGCTGGTGGCCTTAAGTGAAGAGGAATCAGGAGTGGACGTTTGTCGTATGACCAAACTACTATAAAAATGGTTTACGTTTACTTCTTGCAAATTTACATTACTACAAACCATCTTCACTTTGCCACTTTACTTACTCCACTTCTTCTTCATCTTCTTACGTACACTTTCAAGTTAAAACACAATCGAAATGGTTTTAATCGAAATGTTATTCTTTTCGTATATGATTTTCTGAATTAGTTTCTTAAATTGCCGAATCTATCATTCTCAACTGCTGCACTAATTCACCCCCTCGCCCTCTCTTAGTGCCGCTCTAGATCCTAACAAGAACATGATTGAATTATCAATAAAAGATTTAATGCTTCCATATGGTAGTTTAATCACTAGGCTAATATATGCACATGATATTGTAATTCCACTAGATTAGGAAACCATAAGTCAGATAGATTTAATATGATCAATAGAAGCCTTCTAAGATGATTAAGATGCATAAAAGAAATAACATATGGACTAGGCTACCTAGGAGAACTAATCCTACCCCACCTAAACCAGAACTTGAAACACATATATATAGGGGAAATCAATCTCCTCTGATAGAACCCTTGCGGATTCTAAGCTTGGTGTTGATCTCTTTAGGGGATCGGCCTCCTTGAAACTCTATAGGGGTTCCTTCCTCCAAGTTGCTACTCAAAGGTTACTAAAAGGATTGGTCTATTAATAAAAAAAAGATAGTGAATAAATGGCTATTTATAGGGCTTCTAAACCCCAACTCCTAATAGGACTCATACTCAAGACCCCTACTTCTAATCAACTCCTAATGCTTCTCTAAGAAGTAACCTCCAAACTAATCCTAACCTAGCCGACCTCTTCACCTCTTTAATAGGGGTCGGCTAGATAAGATTTACATGAATGCCCTTAGAATTTACATGTTTGCCCCTTCAATGAAACTAAATTAGGACTCTTCTAGCTAGAGTCCTAACAGACCTGCCATCTTCAAATCAGCCTTATCCTCGAGACAGACACTCCATGAATTCTAGGAATTTGATATTCAAGTCGTCATAGTTCTCCCAAGTGGCATCTTTTGCTAGTATGTTCGCTCACTATATTAGCACTTCAATAGTGGGTCATCATCGTCGAGTCATGATCCGTTGATCAATAATGACACTCAATTGGGTTTAGAGCTCTCCTTGGGTAGTCATATTTGGTAGGTAGCTTTGAGCTGTCTCATTTTGTCCCAACTTGAGGTTCAAACATGATATGTGGAAGACTGGATGGATTCGAGAGCTGGCGTGTAGGTCCAATCTGTATGCTAATGCTCCGATGTGCTCCAAAATATGGTAGGGTCCATAGAACCGAGGTGAAAGCTTTATGGATGCTCTAGTATGTTGAATCTCAAATTTTGATGATAAAGTTAATTGATAGGTTATTTGATCTAATCCATATTATTGAGATAAGTATGCAGGATTAACTACAATAACAATGAAGACATAAAGCAAATTGTCGGAGTCAAGTACGTTGAGAGTTCGAGAGTCCGCCGGAAGTTCGAAGGATCATCAGAAGTACTGTCGGAACTAACTGAGAATGGATCGGGGACTTGCTGAAGGTTTTAGTTCACTGGAAGATTCATCGGAGGTTCATGGAGCTCATTGAGAAAGTTCGAAAGCTTGCCAAAAGATTCATCAGAACTCGCCATAAAGTCCAGAAGTCTATAGGGAGTCCATCGGAAGATATCCGAGGGTGTGTCGGAAGTCCATTGGAAGTTCTTTGGAAGCTCATAAAAAAAAGTCTCGACATCATCGGATTATAATTTGCTTAGAAATATATTTTAATTTTATAGTTAGTATGTAATTAGGGTTAGGATTAGGTGATAATCCTAATCAACCCTTATAGGGGCCAATTTGGCATTAATTGGACTGAATTGGGCTAGATTCAGGGCCCATTCAATAGTGCTAGACCAAGTCTAGTAGTGGCATTGCTAGACTAGGGCAGTGGCATCACCTTGAGAACTAGTTCCCAAGTGGTCTAGGCAGTGGTACCATCCTTGGTCAGTGGTGGTATCGCTGACAGTTATTACTTGTCAACGATGGTATCGCCTAACAAGCAGTGGTACCGTCCCTTCATAGAGTCCGAGGACCCTGTCAGGTGATAGTACCGCCAGACTGGATGATGGTACCGACCAGTACACTAATAGAGTAGGGTCAACTGACGATGGTACCACTAGTGCTAAACGGTGGCACCGCCAATACCCGAAAATCTGGGATGCGACTCTTTTTAGCTCCAATTCTAAAGCCAATTAAGTCTAGAAATACCCCATGCTTCTCAACTAGCTAAGTACATTGAGAAGTGATAAAAATTAAGTAAAAGCTCTAGCAAAACTACATTCGATAGCTTAAGTGTTCACCTCCCAAGTCTCATTTGTAAAAGTTTTGTAAGAGAGTGTG
This sequence comes from Musa beccarii, assembly GCA_024322285.1. Classification (NCBI taxonomy): domain Eukaryota; kingdom Viridiplantae; phylum Streptophyta; class Magnoliopsida; order Zingiberales; family Musaceae; genus Musa; species Musa beccarii. The sequence continues at coordinate 59,392,313 of CM044398.1, forward strand.
AACCACTTGTAAAATTTTGTAAGAGGGGTGCTTGGTCTTTCCCCTTTAAGAAGAATTGATAGTGGAAGTTGGGAACCTCCTCGGATGAGGTTTTTGTAAGTGGATGTAGGTTATTTGACTGAACCACTATATATCGTTGTGTACTTCTCTTGATGTGTGAGTTTTAAATTACTGCATTTCAATCTTAGCTGTAATCTCTCGATCTCCTCCTCTCTACTTTTTATCATATTCACTCAAATCACTTTGCTAAAATCATTTTTGTCAAACCGTAACTTCTCAACGCACAACTCTTTTTCGTAATCATTTTGAATTTATGATTTTTATCCACTGCACTAATTCACCCCCACCCCCACCCCCCCTCTCTAGATCCTAACAATTGGTATCAGAGCAAGGTCACTCTCATTTGATTTAAAACCCAAGAGAGATGGCGTATTCTGGCATGCAAGAGGTTCATTCAAATTATACGTTCGCCTATGTTTAATGGGTTGGATTACACCTATTGGAAGACTCGTATGAAGATTTTTCTTATTTCTATGGATTTTGAACTTTGGAATATTATTGAAAATGGCTTTAAAAAATCTTCTCTTTCGATGAACGAATGGAATGAATCGGAGAAGAAGGTTTTTGCTATAATGCAAAGGCTATGAATGTCTTGTTTTGCAAACTTGATAAAAATGAGTTTAATTATGTTCCGATTTGTGAATCAGCTTTTGATATTTAGCATACTCTTGAAATCACTCATGAAGGCACTAGCTGAATTAAAGAGTCTAAAATTAACCTTTTGGTGCATTCTTATAAATTATTTTGGATAAAACTAAGTGAGTCCATCAGAGACATGTACACCCATTTCACGGATGTCGTCAATGGACTCAAAGCACTTGGAAAAGGTTTTTCTAATTTTAAACTTGTAACTAAAATTTAAGATCCTTCTAAAGAGTTGGAATCTAAAAGTTATGGTCATTCAAGAGACCAATGACCTAAAAAATTTTTCTCTCGAAGAACTCATTGGGTCATTAATGACGTATAAAATGATATGCCATGCTCATGATGAGCTCGAGAATCCCCTTTCAAAAAATAGGAAGGATATGACACTAAGAATACAAGAATACCACTTGAAAGAATCTTCTAGTGATGAGGAACTTGATGATGAACTTGCACTCTTAACTCAAAAATTCAAAAAATTCATAAGAAGGAATAAATTTAAAAATAATTTTAAAAATAAACTTGAACCCAAAAAGGAACAAGTAATATACTATGAATGCAAAAAGTGAGGATATTTCAAAAGTGAATGCCCCCAAGTCAAGAAGAGGTAGCCAAAGAGGAAGAAGGCTCTAAAGGCAACATGAGATGACTCAAGTGGCTTCGAAGATGAAGAAGCAAGCAACAATGAAGTGGCCAACTTCACCTTGATGGCTTTTGGAGAAGAGGTATATGAGTTATTTAATGAAGATTTAACTTTCAATGAACTTTCAATTACTTATCATGAATTATTTGATGAGTGTAGGGCTATTAGTAAAAAGTTTAATTTATTAAAAAAAGAGCATGCACTCTTAGTCGATAAACTTGATAGCCTTAAACTTGATACTCCCTCTTTACCTCTATGCTCTAAGTGTGAAAATCAAGAAAGAGAACTTGCTACTTAAAGATACCTTAAATAAGTTTAAGGTCGATAGCAAGGGCTTGAACTTGATCCTTATAAATAAGGATCATATCGAAAAAAGAAGTGGACTTGGATTTGTGAGTGGATCTCACCGAAATCTTACCACCTTCATTAAAGGACCTACACTACATGTATCATCTCACTTAAAATGTAACTTTTGTTGTAAACCCAGACATATTATTTACAAATGTCTATTTAAGAAAGTTAGTCCACATAAATTGATATGGGTTCCTAAAGGAACCATAAATAATTTAATGCAAAATGACAAAATTAGGAGATCAATTTTTTAGGCACCCAAGTTCAAATGGGTCCCTAAAAACCATCCTCTTTTGTAGACACATTCACCCACACAAGCTAGGAGCAAAAGATAGTACCTTGATAGTGGATGCTCAAGGCACATGACCAGAGATCCATCACAATTTTCTAAGCTCACTAGCCAAGACGAAGGGTATGTCACATTCAGAGACAAAAATAAGGGTAAAATCATTGGCAAGGGAACCATAGGTAACAAATCAAGCTTTTTAATTGATGATGTGTTGTTGGTATATGGCTTAAAACATAATCTTTTGAGTATTAGTCAATTGTGTGATAAAAGATATATCGTAAAGTTTGAATCTAATGCTTGCATTATTGAAAAACCACACAATAACACATTTATGATTGCACTAAAATAAAATTATATCTATACCATAAACATTAATGATCTTAGTAATAAAATATATTTTTTGGCTTTGAATGATGATGCTTGGCTTTGGAATAGGAGATTAGGTCATGCTAGCATGAAACTAATCTCTCAAATCATATCTAAAGAACTTGTAAGAGCCATTCCCAATATTAAGTTCATTAAAGACAAAGTGTGTGATGCTTGTCAACTAGGAAAACAAATAAAAAGTAGTTTCAAACCCAAGAATCAAATAAGCACCTCTAGACCATTGCAATTGATCCATATGGATTTATTTGGACCAATTAACATAATGAGCCTAGGAGGAAGCAATATGCCTTTGTAATTATAGATAACTATAGTAGATACACTTAGACCTATTTCTTGGCTCACAAAAGTGATTGCCTTAAATGCTTTTCTAAATTTTGTAAACTTGCTCAAAACGAAAAGGGTTTTATGATTTCATTGATTTGGAGTGATCATGGTGGTGAATTTCAAAATTGTGACTTCCAAAATTTTTGTAAATCTAATGGATATAACTATAATTTCTTTACTCTGAGGAATCCGCAACAAAATGGAGTAGTACAAAGAAAAAATAGGAATTTATAAGAAATGATAAGAACCATGATGAATGAACATAATTTACCTAAATACTTTTGGGTTGAAGCCATGAACACGGCTTGCTATGTCATGAATAGGGTTCTAATAAGACCATCTCTCTCCAAAACTCCTTATGAATTATGGAATAATAAAAAACCAAATATTTCTTATTTTAAAGTTTTCGGTTTCAAATGCTTTATTTTGAATGAAAAGGATGCCTTAGGAAAGTTTGATGCAAAATCTGATGAAGGCATCTTTCTTGATTACTCTTTCATTTCTAAAGCTTTTTGTATTTTTAATAAAAGAACTTTGGTTATCAAAGAATCTATTCATGTTGTTTTTAATGAAGTTTTTGAATTTATCAAAAATGATTTTGATGATGATCTTGATTTTAATAGTTTAAATTTGAATGAAACCTCTCCTCTAAATAGCAACTTGGATGCATCTTCTTCCTAAATTTCTTTACCTAAGGAATGGAAGTATGTAGATACTCATCCAAAGGAGCTAATTATAGGAGACACATCAAAATGAATTCAAACTCATTCTTCTTTTAAGAATTTTTGTGCCAACACCGCTTTTTTTTCTCAAATTGAACCTAAGTGTATTGACAAAGTCTTGAAAGATGATTCTTGGTTTATCATAATGTAAGAGGAATTGAACCAATTTGAGAGGAATGAGGTGTGGAAGGTTGTTCCAAGACCAAGTGACCATTTAGTTATAGGTATTAAATGGGTATTTAGAAACAAGCAAGATGAATTCCATATCATGTTTAAAAATAAGGCTAGATTAGTGGCAAAGGGTTTCAACCAAGAAGAAGGTATCAATTACGAAGAGACCTTCACTCCTGTGGCAAGACTAGAAGCCATTAGGATGCTCCTTGCCTATGCTAGTTGTAATAATTTTAAGTTATTTCAAATGGATGTCAAAAGTGCTTTCTTAAATGACTTTATTTTCGAAGAAGTGTTTGTTGAACAACCACTTGGTTTTGAAAACTCTCTTTTTCCTAATCATGTATTTAAATTGACTAAGGCTCTCTATGAGTTAAAACAAGCCCTAAGGGCTTGGTATGAGAGACTTAGCTCATTTTTAATTTTAAATAATTTTACTAAAGACAAGGTCGATACTATATTGTTTATTAAATATTTTAAAAATAATTTTCTTATTGTTCAAATTTATATTGATGATATCATCTTTGGTTCCATAAATGAATCACTGTGTGAATCATTTGCCAAGTGTCTAAGACATGAGTTTGAAATGAGTTTAATGGGTGAACTAACCTTCTTTCTAGTATTACAAATTAAACAACTTAGTGATAGTATATTTCTCAATCAAACTAAATATATATTAGAGTTGTTAAAATGATTTAACATGGATGGTTCAAAAGCCATAAACACTCCTATGGGCACCTCTACTAAGCTAGACATGGATGAAAATGGATAAAATTTTGATCAAAAGATATATAGAGGAATGATAGGTAGTTTGCTTTACCTCACTACAACTAGACCAGATATCATGTTTAGTGTAGGACTTTATGCTAGATTTTAAGCTAATCCTAAGTTATCTCATCTTAAAGCCGTTAAAAGAATCCTTAGGTATCTTAAAGGAACTCTTAACCTAGGATAATGGTATCCAAAATCCGATGACTTTGATTTAATAGCCTATGCTGATGCAGATTTTGGTGGATGTAGAATAGATAGAAAAAGCACATCCAGAACATGCCAATTTTTAGGACATGCACTTGTGTCTTAAACTTCCAAGAAATAAAACTCGGTTTCAGTATCTATGGCAGAAGCCGAATACATAGCCACAAGTGCATGTTATGCACAAGTAGTTTAGATGACTATGAAATTCATTTAAAGAATATTCTCATAAAATGTGATAACACAAGTGCTATTTATTTAACCAAAAATCTCATTCAACACTCTAGAACCAAGTATGTTGACATTAGGTATATTTTATAAGAGATCATATCAATAATAATGATGTTACTCTAGAATTTATTGATACAAAATACCAATTAGCGGACATCTTCACAAAACCTTTAAATGAAAAATAATTTGACTTCATTAAAAGAGAGTTAGGCATGCTAAATTGTCCTAATACATGAAGTTGTTGTATGTTTTTTTTTCAAAATTTTTCAACTTTGGTTTTCATGAACTCAACTTGATATTATCTTTTCGTAACTCGGATGACATCTTTTCGATATTGTATTTTAAATGGAGCTCTCATTTTTATCCTTCTCCGATCTTGCATTGATACTCCTTCTTTGATTAATGATTTTTAGCATCATGTATATGAATCTTCGTAGATTAATAACATGCCCGTTTAATGACTTAGTAAAATTAGTTTTATACTCCCTCTACTTCTATTGGCATGAATAAAAGGATTTCAAGTTTGTTGATTTTGTCTTCATGACACATGGAACCATACATATGTTAATGTCATGTACTTTGCATAAAGAAGAATCTCTCAAGTGTTTATTACTTGAATACTCTCTTCGAACTTCAATCATATGAAGTTGATGAACTCTTAACTCTTGTGCTAAATTTCTATGTCTAACTTGTTTAACTGTTTTCCACTTCATGAATTTTTTCTTATGAGAATACCAAGTTAGCCCCTTATAAAATTTTTGGATGAGTTTTCATCATCATCACTCCATTCATGAATTTTGAACTAAAATGATCTCTCTTTCTCATAATTTTTTTAATAAATATCTTGTGCTGTTGATAAAATATTTGATGAATGTCTTGGTTTCAATAATCTATCTTTTCACTTTACAATCTTATGCTTGAGTTTTCAATCAAATTGTCTCTTAAACTTTTTATCTCAATCCATCTTGAATGAACACTCACAATCCTTATCATGAGTTTTATGAATTTTGTATTATGATTTCTTTTCTATCTCGCTAATCTCATTTAGTAGAAATGATTCTTGGAAGCCTTATAACGACTCTAATGATTCACTTTTATGCTTCAAGAATTATTATGCAAATTTTGTTTATGAAACTTTCATGAGCTCTTAAGAATTCTTATGAATTTTGGCCTCGATAATCTATCTTATGATTTTATAGACATGAATGAATGAATCACTTTTCTTGATGGCTTTATTCTTCTCTTTTTTGCTATTTTTTAAAAACTCCAATCATAATATTTGGCATCAAGGACCATTTTCTTTTTGTTGATGACATAGGGGGAGAAGAATGTGACAAAATAAATTGATGACTTGATAAATGCCTTGCATTGTATTGAGATGAATGTGGCAAAATGAATTGATGACTTGATAAATGTCTTATATGTATCGTATCATATTGAATCGCAATGACTTTATGGAATGATAAATATCTTATATGTATTATATTGCAATGTAATCGCATTTGCCATGCTTTGTTTCAAAAATTGATTACTATCCTTAAAAGCATCGCAATATATCGCGATAATATGTAGCGTATCACAATTATATTGGACTGTATTACATGCATCGCAAATGCTTCATACATGCTTAAAATGTAAATTTTTAAAAGATCATTATCATATCATGTTTAAATTTGGTATCTTTCATTGATATGATAAGTTATCATGATGTATCATAAAAATGATATCATGCCTTGCATTTGTGTATTGATATCATTTGATCCTTGTTACATTTCAAAATTATAATTAGTATCATTTGTCAAAGTGATAAATGTCTATCATCATTCGACATTGAACTTGAAAATGGGTGTCATTTTCAATTGAGAAAAATATAAAGTTTCATATTTATGGATGAAAGTTCATGCTTATTGAGCATAATGATAAGTTCAACGGATGCAACTTATCGATTTTGGCTTGAATTCAAATATTTTTTTTCTCAAAATATGACATATAGATAGGTGGAGTTAAGGTTAACTTCATCATTAATTGATTGCCATCATAAAAATGGGGGAGATTATTGAATCTCAAATTTTGATAATGAAGTCAACTGATAAGTTATTTGATCTAATCCATATTATTGAGATAAGTGTGCAAGATTAACTACAATAGTAATGAAAACATAAAGCAAATTACCGGAGTTAAGTACGTTGGGAGTTCGAGAGTCTGCCGGAAGTCCGGATTCTCGGAAGTGCTACCGGAACTAGCCGAGAATGGATTGGGGACTTGCTGAAGGTTTTAGAAGTTCGTCGGAAGGTTCGTCGGAGGTTCGTCGGAGGTTCATGGAGCTCACCGAGAAAGTTCAAAAGCTTACTAGTGTTGAGATCTAGAGTGGCACTAAAGGGGGTGAATTAGTGCAGCGATTAAGAACATAAATTTTAGCGATTTAAAATGATTTCAGAAACTTTATACGATAAAAATCATGTTTCGACTAAAATTGATTTCGATTAAAGTATATCGGAAACGTAATTAACTTGAGAGTATTTAGAGATGAAGAAAGGCAGCAAGCAAGTAGAGCAGCGAAGTGAAGATGGTTTGCAGTAAAGTAAATTTGCAAGAAGTAAATACAAATTGATTTTTATAATGGTTCAGTCATCCGACCTATGTCCACTCCCAATTCTTCTTCACTTAAGGCCACCGGCTTTCCACTAGTTGTCTTTCCTCTAACAAGTGAAGACAAACTCCCTTACAACACCTCTCCTTTTGACGGGCTCAGGAGATAACCCTTACAAGCACTTCACTCCTCTCTTTCGGTGGAATACAAATGAGAACTAGAGGAGGGATTTCTAAAGTGATTTGAGCATCATTTTCTCACTTTTAATGTATGGGTACTTGTCTTCAACCCAGGGATGGGAGGGGTTTTTATAGGCTTTAATCTGATTTAAACTTAGAGCTAAAAACTTCCCATCCTGGGTTTACCGGGTACTAGCAGTGCCATCGCTTGTCATTGGCGGTACCACTGCTAGTGCACTCTGGTTTTATTAATGTACTATATGGTACCATCACCTAGTCTGGTGATACCAATGCCTGAGCACACCAATATGTCAGTGTACTAGGCAGTACCATCGCCTAGGTACACTAACACTAGGCGGTACCATCGCCCAGATTTAGTTTAGAAGACTGAGCCTTCTAGCGGTGCCACTGCCTAACGTGGTACCTGGGTATTGTTTGGGCCTTTCATTTAGCCCAACAAGCCCCAATGCAGGCCTAGTTGGCCTCTAACTGGGTTGGCCCAATTATAACCCAATTAAGTTAATCTTACTCCAATTAGATAATTATTATAATGCAAATCGTAATTAGTTGCTCGGCACGTCCTTGGTCTATCGACACTTCATCCGACATTTCGATGCATTATCCTCTCTTGCGACTTATTGCCTAATCAATAGTTGACCTCTGTAGCCCCAATCTCATTGGTACAACTCTGCTTCTCTTGGCCCGATGTCCGATTTCTTTATTCGAAGCCTTTTGTCGATCGTCGACTGGACCTCCAACTCAATGTCCAATCTCCTAACGTGATTTTCTCCGGTGCAACATCAATTCTTCCTATGTCAATTGTCTAATCCTAATCGAGAGTATACCTGCGTGACTCAAAATATAGTTAGATTACCAAAACATAATCAATTAGTTTCATTATCAAAATTTAAAATTCAATAATCTTCTCCTTTTTAATGATGACAACTAATTAATGACGGAGTTAACCTTAACACTTGGAGTTTAACTAAAATTCCCCTATCAATATGCCATATTGATAGGACCCTTGGATTATACCAAATCCAAGTAACATTCATCATATGTTATAAAAAATATCATATAAATATAAAAAATTCAAACATCATATATTGCCTGAAATCATTAATTTACTTCTTCCCCTTTGTCATCAACAAAAAGGAGAGGTTGCTCTAGCTATTTTAAAAGATATGCAAATGAACATGTAAGCTAGATTTATAACATTCAATCATAGCAAGGTTTTTAAGTTCAAGCATGATAATTTTTCACTTGCTTCTTGAGATGTGCAAGTTTGCACTTCGTTTCTCACGATAGGCAAGATAGTAATTTTTCATTCGCTTCTTAAGATGTGCAAGTTACACTTTCTTTGCTTCCTTTGCAATATGCATGCAATTTGTATAAAGATTTCATCACTTTAAACATGCAAGCCAAAGTTACAACATACAATTTTCTAGCAAGTGTAAGATTGTAAGATTGTAAATTTTCTAAGTTTTGCATTTTTGCTTCTATTGAGATAACAATTCTTTGCTTCCCTTTAGATTGCAATTGTTGGAAGTGTTCATGATAGAAAGTTTTCCATTGAAATGACTGAGCTAGCAAATTTTTCATTGAAGTGTGCAAGCTAGCAAAAAACTCTCTCCCTTTGTTTTTGTCAAAAAGAAAGTATGACTCAATGACTAAAAATTTCAATCATTATACAATCCATATATGCAAAGAATTCATGAAAGATCTCAACAAGGATTAATTCGAGAATGCCAAAGATATCATTCATGATTCATTAATATTCTTTCTAGCGAGATTAAGATCAAGATTCATGAGATAATAAATAGCAAAAAGAGCTACTTGAAGCATTCTCATCAAGATCCTATTTTAAAAATATTTCAAGTATCAAATATTGAGATATCAAGACTTGGATTGTTTGTTATTTCTTTTTACAACAACTTTTCACATCATTTAAATTTGCATCAATCAATCCTACAATCATCACATGATACATTCAAGGAAGTATCGAAATATAAAAAGAATCAATTTAAGCATATAATGTTTCGATCATCGACCTTAAGTCATGAATCCAAAAGTCATAAATCAAAAGGTTCATGAATCATTTTGACAAGTCTCCTTTTTAGAAAATAACAAGAAGAAGTTTTAGGAGATCAAACACAAGATCTTGATTTATACGTAGGAATTTTCATTACGATCATGATTTCATAGAAGGAATTTCAAATAAATAGTTCCGAGAAATCAAAATCATGAAAAAGAAATTTCGAGTAAGGAATAAAAAATTATTGATTCATGCATTCAAACCCTCATTACTCAATATATTTAAATATACAAGTATCAAGATATCAAGATAACGAATTCATAAAAATTCAAGTATCAATTATCGAGATATCAAGACTTGGATTGTATTCCTTTTTAGTAAATGATAGAATAAAGGAGTCATAGAGAAAAAAGATTTTGATTCCCATAAAAAAAAAATCTCATGTCAAGAAATCAAGAGAGATCATGATTTGCTTGAAACAAAGGATCTTGTTCACATCAATTTGTCAACTCAAAATTCATAATCAAATCAAAATCACTTTCGAGATTCATAACATAAATAAAGTTATTATCACATCATCAACTTTTTAGAGATTCAAAATGATAAATAGATTATTGATAAAATCATCAATTTCATGATTCATTTGGAAGGTTCTCCTTTTAGTAAATAAAAAAGATATGTAGGAGAACAAAATGGATTAAGGGAGATAGAACATGATTGAAGCATTTAATATGATTGAAGCATGATTCAAATTTAAAATGTATCTTACATCGTAAATACAAATCAAGCATTTGTCAAATCCAGAATCATACTCAAAATCACACTCAATAAATGCATACATGACAAGCATAGATTCATGAGTTTCCTATCGAAAAATTGATAAGATTGAGATAGAGGATTGCATTTCATTTTTATATGTGATTTGCTTCTTATACGCATGCTTTTGCCCTTAATAAAAACAAATGTCAACATTTCAGATGAAAAGGTAAATTTTGTCATAAAGATCATTAAGTCGAATCACATTGAGCATGTGGCATTTTCCAAAAGATTCGATTCAAGAGATTCATATGGATTCATAAAAATCGAAACTTTAGAGATAAAAAAAAATTCAAGAATCATGCATTTCCTTTTTATGATTCATTTTATATAAGCATGCTTTTGTCTTTCAATGCTAGATTTATGTATCATCGAATAAATTCGAAAGCAAGTTTTAAAAGAAATTATTAAGACCAAAAACACATTAGTTCAAAATGTAAGAGTCAAACATCATGCATAATTTATTTTATTTTTAAGTTGTTGGTTTCATATAAGTGTACTCAAATATTTCATACGAAAGCCATCATCATACAAGTATCGTCATAAAGATCATCAAGACAAACACATCATTTCAAAATGTGAGATTTCAAGTCATCATTATTACAAATCCTCATGCATCATCATAATATAAAATCATTAGCATGATAATAAACTTTTAATATTTTCATTTCATCATTTTTAACTTATTCAATTTGACAAATTTGCCAAAACTTTAAAGATAGAGAATTTTTACAAAACATTCCTATTTTTATATGTTTCAATTCACGCAAATTGGTCTCACATAGAAATGTTCAATTCTTTCATTCAAAAAATTTATTAGGAGCAAAATAAATTGATTACATGAAAGCATGCTCAAGTCATTTTTGTATAAAAAATGTGTCAAGTGTAAACTGAAACACAAGTTTCAATATAAAAAAAATGACATGTCATCAAAAAGTTTGTCATAAAACCATTAAGACCAAACACACAAAAAAATAAAACATAATGATAACCTATTTTCAATTTTTTATGTGTTTTATTTTATGTGGTTGATCTCATATAAGCATGTTCATATTTTCATGTAAAAGCCATGCATCATGTTGAAAACGAAATCATCAATATGCTTGCTTCTATCTTTTAATTATATTTGGAGTGCAAGCATTATCATGAAACATACGATTTTCATGATAATTGATTTTTTTTGTATAAAAAATAATGCATCTTATTTTAAACCGAAAGCATCATTGTATAAATCCGATTCACAAGTTTTGTCAAAATAGTATGACACCTTATAAGATCATTACTTCAAAAATTCATACATGATATAAAAGCATCAAGTTTAGTACCGAAGAGCAATATAAAACATCAAGATATACATGCATGGAACAATTTTATTATCAAGCATGATTTCACATAAGCATGCCCAAAAACAAGTAACAACGTTCATAGATGTGCGTCATATTTAAAACCAAAAATCGATACGGAAAGCATCAAGATAAATATTCATGGATTTAATCTTGTTAGGTGTACAAGCATGAGATGCAATTATCATGATATTAATTTTTGTGTCAAAGCCATACATTAAGATTGAAACCGAAAATCAATATAGAAATCATATGCATGGAATTGCATTACATCATGTAATTATCATTCATAATGTTGCATACATCATTCAAAATTTCAAATCATAACATGCATAAAAACATATAATTTTTTATGATAATTTTTTTTAAAATGCTAGAAAGAGAAGCATGATATTAAAAAAATTTCCTACTAACTAAGTTAAGCACTCAAGAAAAATTTTAAGTAATTTCATAAAGCAAAGGGGCTTTGATTGAGTTGCTTACCTTGTAGTCGAAAACCGTTAAAGTGCATTTCGCCTCTTCATTGCTTGATTCTTCTTTGCTTGCTTTCCTCTTCTTCACTTTAGTGCACTTGTCTTTGGAGCATTCTATCTTCTTGCATTCATAGTAGGAGTTGGTATTCTTTTTTAGGTTCATTTGTGTTTTTTCATTTTTGTTTTATGAACCTTTTAAATTTCAATGTCAAAAGTTCAAGGTCCTCAATATTATCCTCATCACTTGAGTTATTACTTAAGTGATATTCTCTTGTTCGAAGTGTCAAATCCTTTCTATTCTTTGGAAGGTGGTTCATATGTTTATCGAGTTCCAAAAAGCTCATTTCATGCATCATCAATTAGCCAATTAGTTCTTCCAATAGAAATTCATTTATATCTTTAATTTCTTGTATCGTCATTACTTTAGGATCCCACCTTTTTGGAAGGGATCTTAAGATCTTGTTAGTGAGTTTAAAATTTGAAAAATATTTACTAAGACTTTTCAAACTATTGACGACATTCGTGAAATGGGTATACATGTCGTCGATAGTCTCGCTTAGTGCCATTCGGAAAAGCTCAAAATCATGCATTAAGAGGTTTACTTTCAAGATTTTGACTCTACTAGTGCCCTAATGCATGATTTCAAGTGTGTGCCAAATATCGAAGGTCGATTCGCAAGAAGAAACATGATTAAATTTGGTTTTATCTAAAGCACAAAATAAGATATTCACAGCCTTTGTATTTAAAGAAAAAGATTTTCTCTCTAAATTCGACCATTCGTTCATCGGTTTAGAGGGTAGTTGAAATCTATTTTTAATGACGTTCCATAAATCCAAATTTATAGAAAGTAAGAAAACTCTCATTCGAGTTTTCTAATAAGCGTAGTATGACCCGTTAAAGAATGGAGGACGAACAATCGAAAAACCCTCTTGAAAGTCGTGAAGAGCCATTTCTCATGGGTGTAAATCTAAAAGAGAAACAATATGGCTCTAATACCAATTGTTGGGATCTAGAGCAACACAAAGAGAGGGGGTGAATTAGTGCAATTGTTAAGAATAATAAATTTCGACGATTTAAAATGATGTCAGAAACTTCGTACGATAAAAATCACGTTGAGAGCATTTAGATTAAATCACATTGAGAGCATTTAGATTAAATCACGTTGAGAGCATTTCGGAAACTGATTTTGATTAAAGCATATCGAAAATGTAATTAACTTGAGAGAATTTAGAGATGAAGAAAGTGTTAGGAAATCCTATGGGGCGACATCTCATACACAACAGAAGAATAAAAAACAAAACCATAGATTTCCCGTAGAAAGGTTCTGTCATCATGCGAAGATCGGTACATTAAAATAAATCTATGAAAACTACATCTGTCAAAAGAAAGTACCTAGGGAGATCGTATATCCCTGAATCTCTACAGATCTATAGGAAGGATGAAGGAGGTCAAGCATCCTCCTCTTTAGTGGTATCCACACGGTAGGGACTGCGATGATACATGTCTCTAAGGAGAGGAGAACAGGAGGTGGCCACCAAAAGAACCCCCAACCCATAGAGCTTTGATTCCCTCCTATTTACAGAGGCCCCCTATAAACCCTAATAAATCTTACCCTATTGGATCTCTATCCAATTACCAAAGCCTCTTGGATTAGTGGGTCACTACCCAATAATCTCTTATTAGCAATTATTGGATCTCATCTTAGGATCCAATAATTCCAGGGCTTAATGGATATCCACTAAGATAGGGGCTCCAGCGGATATCTCATATCTGAACCTCTACTCGTCGCAATACCTACCATATGTATGTGACCCTCTAGGCCCAATATCGAGTTGGCAATGAGTCATACTTGTCAGAACTCCTTCTGACTTAGTGAATTATTATCTCTATAATAATTCACTCAACTCATCGATTGCGGACGTATTAGGCCACTACGCCGTAGCTCCCATATGATACGGGGGAATCTAATCTTTTGGACCTATCTATCCTCAGTTACCATATATCTATAGTCCCTCATCCAACTAATATCCCAGATACCCTATATCGGGCATGGTGTTGTCAGGCCCATATGGTCTCTTCTCAAGTCTTGCTCTTATCAGATTCTCCTAAAGAACTCTTTTTCTCTCAATCCGAATAACCTTGGCCAAGGATTTGTTCAAGGAAGAATACATGGGATATTTCTCTCATGATACCGAGTGTGGATGATCCTCTATTGATACTCAATAGCACTCGTAAGGTTGGCTACCACTCCCAATAACCGGTTGTACTAGATCTGGACTTTCCAAACCTATAAGTCCGGTATCAAAGAGTGGAGTACTCATACAGGATATCCTTGGTGTCTCATGTCTAAGGACCAGATACACTATTGGGACTACGAAATCATTGTCTGACGTGAGGTATCAATAACCATCCAGCATTCCGTAGGAGGATCAATCAGTGAACTCATTCCCTAATAAGCACCTACACTATACTCTTAGTGTCCCCACAGGAGTAGCTATGAGACCAGCTACCTCCATCATATGGACGGGTATATAACACACTAGTCTATCCGGTTGTCTCGATGTCCCGCTCGAGTAACCTATGACCAGAATTATTTAGGGTCTGTGTTTAAAGGTAAATCGATCTCATTATCGTGATCTCATCATGATCCGATTCCCATTGCACAAATCCAAGGACATCACAATATATGCAATACGCAAGATAAAGTGATAAAATACCTAATAATAAGCAAAGAGAAAGAGTGCATATCAAGTCAAAAGTGCCATCACTCATGTGATTGGCTTGTAGGTCACATATGACTAGCAGAAAGGCAGTAAGCAAGTAGAGCAGTGAAGTGAAGATGGCTTGCAGTAAAGTAAATTTGTAAGAAGTAAATGCAAACTGATTTTTATAGTGGTTCGGTCATCCGACTTACGTCCACTCCCGATTCCTCTTCACTTGAGACCACCAGCTTTCCACTAGTTGTCTTTCTTCCCACGGGTGAAGATGAACCTCTTTATAGCACCTCTCCTTTTGACGGACTCAGGAGATAACTCTTACAAACACTTCGCTCCTCTCTTTTGTTGGAATACAAATGAGAACTAGAGAAGGAATTTCTAAAGTGATTTGAATAGCATTTTCTCACTTTTAAAGTATGTGTATTTGTCTTCAACCCAAGGATGGGAGGTGTTTTTATAGGCTCCAATCTGATTCAAACTTGGAACTAAAAACCTTTAATTTTCGGGTTTACCGAGTATTAGCGGTACCATTGCTTGTCACTGGTGGTACCACCACTAGTGCACTTTGGTTTTGTTAGTGTACTAGGCAGTACTATCGCCCAGTCTGACGGTACCATCGCTTGAGCACACTAACATATCAATGTATTGGGTGGTACCATCGCCCACTAGGTGGTACCACTACCTAGACTTGGTCTAGAAGACTGAGCCTTCTGGTAGTGCCACCACTTGGTATGACACTTGGGCACTGTTTGGGCCTTTCATTTGACCCAACACAGCCCCAATGCAGGCCTAGTTGATCCTTAACTAGGTTGGCCCAATTATAACTCAATTAAGCTAATCCTACTCCGATCTAGATAATTATTACAATACAAATCATAATTAGTTGCCCGGCACATCCTTGGACTATTGGCGCTTCGTCCGACACTTCGGCTCATCGTCCTCTCCTACGACTTATTGCCCAATCAGTAGTCAAGCACCGTAACCCCGATCTCCTTGGCGTAACTCTGCTCCTTCGGGCCCGATGCTCGATTTCTTTGTCTGAAGCCTTTTGCCGATCATCGACTGGACCTCAGGCGCAATGTCCAATCACCTAACGTGATTTCCTCTAGTGCAACATCAATTCTTCCTACGTCAATTGTCTAATCCTGATCGAGAGCATATTTGCATGACTCAAAACATAATTAGTTTACCAAAACATAATCAATTAGTTTCATCAACAAAATCCAAGATTCAATAGTTAGAAGATTCATTGGAACTCGCCATAAAATCTAGGAGCCTGCTGAGAGTCCATCAGAAGATATCCAACGATATGTCGAAAGTCTACTAGAAATTCGTCGGAAGCTCGTCAAAAAAGATTTGATATCACCGGATTACAATTTGCTTAGAAATATATTTTAATTTTATAGCTATCACATAATTAGGGTTAAAATTAGGTGATAATCCTAATCAACCCTTGTAGGGGCCAATTGCCATTGTCCTTTTTCTTCTTCGTAACCTAACAAACCCTAGCTACCATGCTGCCACCATCCAAGATATCTTTATGGCATCCCTCTAACCTTAAGATGTAGCCATCATAACCTATTTTCATAACCCTAATAGCATCAAAATCTATAGCCCAAAATAGTAAATCATTGTAGCCGAACCCTTCTATCACCGATCTATTGTCCGAACCTTCCACCACCCCATGCCATTAACCCATCAACAGAAAAAAGACAAGGATATCTCTAATCTATAGGCATATGCTATGGCTTCTCAAGATCCAATTGATGCCAAATTTGAAGCATTGGAATCTCGGATTGAATCACGACTTGAATCACACTTGGAGGACAAATTGCGTGCTTTGTTTGTAGAATTTAAAATTGGACAGCCACCGAGTCCAACTAAATTTTAACAAGGAGAGAGTTCAGAAAGGCCTCCAGAGAAGGAGGGATAGCCCTCGAACATGCTTCATCCATGCATGAGCGTGATGGGAAGGAGACCTAGCGGGGTGGATTTTGTACATCGAATGTTACTTTCGCTACTACCGAACGTTAGATGATGCTATGGTAGAAATTGCTATCATCCACCTTGAAGGAGATGCTATTCAATGGTACAATTGGCTGGAATACATGTTGGGAAATCCGTCAAGGGGAGCGACATCATATGCACAGCGGAAGAACAAAAAACAAAACACCCCAAATTTCCCATAGAAAGTTTTCGTTGTCGTGCGAAGATCGGTGCATCAAAAACAAATCCATGAAAACTGCATGTGTAAAAGAAGATACCTAGGGAGATCGTATATCCCTGAATTCCTACAGATCTATGGGAGAGGATGAAGGAGGTCAAGCATCCTCCTCTCTAGCGGTATTCACACAACAGGGATTGCGACGATGCTCCTCTCTCTCTAGGGAGAGGAGAACAGGAGGTGGCTACCAAAAGAAACCCTCAGCCTATAGAGCTTTGGTCCCCTCCTATTTATAGAGCCCCCCCTGAAAAACCCTAATGGATCTTTTGCCCTATTGGGTATTGGATCTCCATCCAATTACCCAAGCCTATTGGATTAGTGGGTTTCCACCCAATAATCTCTTATTAGCAATTATTGGATCTCATCTTAGGATCCAATAATTCAGGGGCTTAATGGATATCCAATAAGATAGGGGGTTGTCGGATTCTCTCGGAGAACCCTTTCTCTCTCAATCCGAATAACCTTGGCCAAGGATTTGTTCGAGCAAGAACACATAGGTTATTCCTCTCATGATACCGAGAGCGGATGATCCTCTATTGACACTCAATAGCCCTCGTAAGGTTGGCTACCACTCCCAATGACCAGCTGTACTAGATATGGAACTTTCTAAACTTATAAGTCCGGTATCAAAGAATGGAGTACTCATACAGGACATCCTTGGTGTCTCAAGTCTAAGGACCAGATACACTACTCGGACTACGGAATCACTGTCTGACGTGAGGTATCAATAACCATCCAGCATTCCGTAGGCGGATCAATCAGTGAACTCATTCTCCAATGAGCACTTGCATTGTACCCTTAGTGTCCCCACACGAGTAGCTATGAGACCAGCTACCTCCATCATATGAACGAGTATACAGCACACCAGTCTATCTGGTTATCTCGATGTCCTTCTCGAGTAACCTATGACCAGGATAATTTAGGATCTGTGTTTAAAGGTGAATCGGTCTCATTATCATAATCTCATCACGATCCAATTTCCATTGCACAGATCCAAGGACATCACAATATACATCTAGATAATATGAAATAATGCCAATAATCATAAGTAAAGAGATTGATGCAGTGTGTTACAGGTGCAATCACTCATGTGATTGGCTTGTAGGGCACCTATAACTAGCAATCTCCCACTTGACCTAAAGCCAATCACCAACATGTCTGATCCCCATCAGACTTCTGTGACGCTCAAAGACATTCTGAGTCAATGGCTTTGTCAATGGATCTGCAATGTTATCTTTGGATGGAACTCTTTCCATTACTACATATCTTCGGGCCACGATCTCTCTAATAAGTTGGAACCTCCTCAGAACAGTTTTGATGAGACCCAGATTCCCTTATTTGAGTAATCGTCCCGTATTTGTCACAATATAAAGGAATTAGCTCCTCGCTACTCAGGATGACTCCTAAATCTGTGATGAACTTTTTCATCCAGACTCCCTCCTTTACTGCCTCTACCGCAGCAATGTATTCCACCTCTGTGGTCGAGTCAGCAGTAGTGTCTTGCTTGGAACTCTTCCAGCATACTGCTCCTCCATTCAGGGTGAACACATAACCTGAATTAGACTTGCTATCATCGACATCGAACTGGAAGCTCGAGTCCGAGTAGCCCTCAACATTGAGGCTACTACCTCCATATACCAGTAAAAGATCCTTAGTCCTTCTCAAGTACTTAAGGATATATTTTACTGCTTTCCAGTGCTCCAAGCCTGGATCTGCCTGATATCTGCTCGTGACACTCAGAGCATGCACTATATCAGGCCTGGTACATAGCATAGCATACATGATAGAACCTATCGCTGATGCATATGGCATCATATCCATGTGTGTCCTTTCTTCAGGAGTCTTTGGGGACATACCCCTAGAAAGTGATATTCCATGTCTCATTGGTATGAGACTTCTCTTGGAATTTTGCATGCCAAACCTTTTGACAATAGTGTCTATGTACCTGGACTGGGACAAGCCAAGCATCCTCTTGGATCTATCTCTATAGATCCGTATCCCCAATATATAGGATGCTTCCCCTAAGTCCTTCATGGAGAAGTGTCTAGATAACTAAGTCTTTACTATGGAGAGCATTCCAACATCATTCCCAATGATCAGGATGTCATCCACATATAATACCAAAAAGGTGATAGTGCTCCCACTTAATTTCCTGTATACACAAGGTTCATCTTTATTCATAACGAAGTCATAAGATCTGATCGCCTCATCAAATCTTATGTTCCAACTTCGGGAAGCTTGCTTCAATCCATAAATGGACCTAAGCAACTTGCACACCTTATCTGGGTTATCCTTGGACACGAATCCCTTAGGCTATATCATATACACCTCCTCATCGAGGTTACCATTGAGGAAAGCGGTTTTGACGTCCATCTACCAGATCTCATAATCATAGTGTGCTACAATAGCCAATAGAATTCGAATGGATTTTAGTATGGCTACAGGTAAGAAAGTTTCGTCATAGTCAACATCTTGCCTTTGACAATAGCCCTTAGCAACTAGCCTTGCTTTATAGGTCTCTACCTTTCCATCTACTCCAATCTTCTTTTTGAAGATCCACTTGCAACCAATGGGTACAATACCCTCGGGTGCATCAACTAGGTTCCAAACCTTGTTGGAGTACATGGAATCCATTTATGAATTCATGGCTTCTTGGCATTTCCCGGAGTCTATGCTCATAATAGCCTCCTCGTAGGTCTAAGGATCAATATCCTCAACATCCTCTCTTTTGATATGTCCCACATATCTCTTAGGAGGATGGGATACTCTATCTGACCTACGTAAAGTTGGAACTAGTGTGTTAGGTATCTGAACAGATTCAGGAATGGTGCTTGAGCTAGGTTTTCCAACCTCACTCAACTCTATCATGCTCCCACTGTCTCCACCAAGAATGTGTTCCTTCTTAAGGAATACTGCTCTCTTGGTTACAAAGACCTTTCGGTCCTCAGGATGATAGAAATAATACCCATAAGTTTCTTTGGGGTATCCCATGAACTTGCACCATTCCGTCCTAGATTCGAACTTGTCAAGGTTGTGTCTCTTAACATGGGCAGGGCAGTCCTAAATCTTAACAACTTTAAGATCGGACTTCTTCCCATTCTATATCTCATATGGATTAGACATCACTGATTTAGTTGGAATTCTGTTCAGAAGATAAGTTGTGGTTTCTAGGGTATATCCCCAGAATGAGATGGGTAGGTCGGCGAAACACATCATGGAACACACCATATCTAACAGTGTGCAATTCCTCCTTTCTGATATGCCATTAAGCTGTGGTGTATAAAGTGTTAAATCTCGGATTTTGATGATGAAATCAATTGGTGAAATATTTGTACTAATCTCTTTGTTGAGATGAGTGTGCAGGAATAACTACGATAGAAAGAAAACATAACGTGATTTACCGAGGCCAAGTCCATCGGGGGTTCAAGAGTTCATCGGAAGTCCGAGAGATTTTCGGAAGAGTTGCCGGAACCATCCAAGATCAAATCAGGGACTTGTCAAAGTTTTCGAAAGTCCATTTCAAAGATCGTCGAAGGTTCGCGGAACTTAGGAAGATTCGGAAACCACCAAGACTAGTTGAGCTCGTCGGAGTATCTTTGGGAGACCACCGTAACAATCCAAGGGAAGCATCGGAGGCCTCGCCGGAATCTCGCCGTAGAACTCGCCTGGAAGTCGACTTGAAGGGTGTCCGATCAAATCACGTTAAGTTATGTTCGTAATTTGCACATGAGTAGAGCAAGGATTTAAGAAATAAATCCTGCCCAAAATTCAGAGGAGCCAACCGGGCCACTACTGTGTCAAGTTGAGATCTAAACAGGCCCCATTCGGCTCTGTCCGAATGGGGGCAAGCGGTGGAACCCCCAAGCCTGGGGTGGTGGAACCGCCAAGCCTGGGGTGGTGGAACCACCCAGCCTGGGGTGGTAGCACCGCCCAGACACACACACAAAGCGGTGGAATCGCTTATGCGAAGCGTAGCACCGCCAGACACCGACGGCGGTGGAACGCGCTGGTGGGCGGTGGCACCGCTTGATCATCGGATCGAGCGGTAGCACCACCTGCTGGGGCGGTGGCACCACCCTGCAGCGTCGGGCCAAAGATCGACACAAAGTGGCACAGCCCGGTGGCACCGCTTTGACAAGCAGTGGCACCGCCTTGACCACTGTGAACATGGGAACTCCAAATTCACTTGGAATTTGGAGCCCAATTTTAAATCCACTTTGGATCTATAAATACCCCCCCTTTCTCAGCTGAAAGGGTACCCTTTTGAGCAAGAAAAAGCTTGAGTCTTGAGCTTTTGAAGAGTTTTGAAAAGTGTTGTTTTCTTTGCTAAGTGTTCACCTTCTTCTTCTTCTTGAGAGATCTTGTACAAGTGTGAACATCTTGTAAAGGGTTGTAAAAGGGTGTTTGATCCTTCCTTCAAAGGACTTGCTAGTGGAAGAGCGGAGCCTCATCGCAAAGGCTTCAAGAGTGGATGTAGGTCATTTGACCGAACCACTATACATCATTGTGTCCTTAAATGTGTGAGTGTTTATATTTCTGAATAATTTCATTTCTTGGCTGCAAGTTCATAGTTAGTTCCTTTTCACAAGCAATTACTTTCAAGTTCTCTTTCGTCGAATCGAAATCTTCTTACGAACTTGTGTTTCTTTGCGAAATCGTTTTCAAGAATACGAGTTTAATCCGCTGCACTAATTCACCCCTCCCCCCTCTTAGTGCCTTTTGATCCTTTCAATTGGTATCAGAGCAAGGTTTGCTCTCACATTGGTTTAAAACCCAAGAGAGATGGCCTACTCCGGTATGCAAGAGGGTCTCTCCATTACTCGTCCACCTATGTTCAATGGGTCGGATTATACGTATTGGAAGACTCGTATGAGGATTTTTCTTATTTCCATGGACTTCGAACTTTGGAACATTGTCGAAAATGGCTTCGCAAAATCTTCTCTTCCGATGAGTGAATGGAATGAGTCGGAGAGGAAGATTTTCGCTCTCAATGCAAAGGCTATGAATGCCTTATTTTGTGCACTTGATAAGAATGAGTTTAATCGGGTTTCCATTTGTGAATCGGCTTTTGATATTTGGCGCACTCTTGAAATCACTCATGAAGGCACTAGCCGAGTGAAGGAGTCCAAAATCAACATTCTTGTGCATTCCTACGAACTTTTTCGGATGAAACCAAATGAGTCCATTGGAGACATGTACACCCGCTTTACGGATGTCATCAATGGACTTAAAGCTCTTGGTAAAGGCTTTTCGAATTTTGAATTGGTAACTAAGATTTTAAGATCCTTCCAAAGTGTTGGGATCCAAAGGTCATGGCCATTCAAGAGGCCAAGGATCTTAAAGTATTTCCCATTGAAGAACTTATTGGATCTCTAATGACTTACGAGATGACGTGCCATGCTCATGAAGAGCTTGAGAACCCCCTTCCAAAGAACAGGAAGGATATGGCACTTAGAACACAAGAAGACCACTTGAAAGGAACATCAAGTGATGAGGATAGTGACAATGACATTGCACTTCTAACTCGAAAGTTTAAGAAATTCATAAGAAAGAACAAATTCAAAAATGACACAAAAGCAAATTTGAACACAAAAGGACCAAGTCATTTGCTACGAATGCAAGAAGCCGGGACACTTCAAGAATGAATGCCCTCAAGCCAAGAAGAAGCAATTCAAGAAGAAAAAGCCTTGAAGGCCACGTGGGATGATTCAAGTGACTCCGAGGTTGAAGAGGCTAGCAACAAAGAGGAGGCAAACTTCGCTCTAATGGCATTTGGAGAAGAGGTTAGTGAGTTACTTAATGAAGAGTTATCTTTCGATGAACTTTCTATGGCTTTTCATGAGTTGTTTGATGAATGTAGAACTATTAGTAAGAAGTTCAATTTGCTTAAGAAAGAGCATGCTTTATTACAAAGTAAATTCAATAGTCTTCAAAACCCTTCTCTACCCCCATGCTCTAAGTGTGAAGACTTAGATGCAACAAAAAGGGAGAACTTGCTACTCAAAGAGACCCTAAACAAGTTTAAGGTCGGTAGCAAGGGCTTAGACATGATTCTTGCTAACAAAGGTCATATCGGAAATAGAAGTGGTATCGGATTTGTGAGAGGTTCTCACCAAAATCCCACCACCTTTGTTAAAGGGCCTACATTGCATGTATCACCCCATTTAAAATGTAATTTTTGTTGCAAAACGGGACATGTTACCTACAAATGTCCATTCAAGAAAATTAGTCCACAAAAGTTGATATGGGTTCCTAAAGGAACCATAAACAATTCAATGATAAATTACAAAGTAAGTAGATCAATTTGTAAGGCACCCAAAATCAAATGAGTACCTAAAAACAATTCTCTTTTATAGACAAACTCACAAGCTAGGAGCAAGAAATGGTATCTTGATAGTGGATGCTCAAGGCACATGACCGGAGATCCATCTCATTTCTCTATGCTCTCTAGCAAAGAAGAAGGATATGTCACTTTCGGAGACAACAACAAGGGTAAAATCATTGGCAAGGGAACCATAGGTAACAAATCGAGTTTTTCAATTGATGATGTGTTACTAGTTGATGGTTTAAAACATAATCTTTTAAGTATTAGTCAACTATGTGATAAAGGTTATGTTGTTAGATTTGAATCCAATGTTTGCATTATTGAAAAACCCAACAACAACATATCCATGATTGCTTTAAAACAAAACAATGTCTACACCATAAATATTGATAAATTAAGTAATGAAATGTGTTTTTCGGTTTTGAATGATGACGCTTGGCTTTGGCATAGGAGGCTAGGCCATGCAAGTATGAAACTAATCTCTAAGATTTCATCTAGAGATTTAGTAAGAGGTATCCCAAACACGAAATTTGTTAAGGATAAGGTATGTGATGCATGTCAACTAGGAAAACAAATAAAGACTAGTTTCAAATCAAAAAATCACATTAGCACCACTAGACCATTGCAATTGATCCACTTAGACTTATTTCGACTAATTGACATAACAAGCCTAGGAGGTAGCAAATATGCCTTTGTAATTGTGGATGACTATAGTAGATACACTTGGACCTATTTTTTAGCTCATAAAAGTGATTGCTTCAAATGTTTCTCTAAATTTTGTAAACTCACTCAAAATGAAAAGGCTTTATGATCTCATCAATTCAAGTGATCATGGAGGTGAATTTCAAAATCATGACTTCCAAAATTTTTGTGAAACAAACGGATATAATCACAACTTCTCTACTCCAAGAAATCCACAACAAAATGGAGTAGTAGAAAGGAAAAATAGAAGTTTGCAAGAAATGGCTAGAACCATGTTAAATGAATATAATTTACCAAAATATTTTTGGGCGAAGCCGTGAATACGGCTTGCTATGTGATGAATAGAGTTCTAGTGAGACCATCCCTATCCAAAACTCCATATGAATTATGGAATGATAAAAACCCAATGTTTCTTACTTTAAAGTTTTTGGTTGCAAATGCCTTATTTTGAA
Source organism: Musa beccarii (assembly GCA_024322285.1). Lineage (NCBI taxonomy): Eukaryota > Viridiplantae > Streptophyta > Magnoliopsida > Zingiberales > Musaceae > Musa > Musa beccarii. Next base: position 59,416,961 of record CM044398.1, read on the forward strand.
TGAAAAGGATGCCTTAGGAAAATTCGATGCAAAATCCAATGAAGGCATATTTCTTGGTTATTCTTCCGTTTCTAAGGCTTTTCGTGTTTTCAACAAGAGAACCTTACTTATAGAAGAATCTATTCATGTGGTTTTTAATGAAGTTTCGAATTTAAGAAAAAAATTTTGATGATGATTTTGGTCTTGATGATTTGAATTTGAATGAACCCTCTCCTCAAAATAACATCTTGGATGCATCTTCTTCCCAAACTTCCTTACCAAAGGAATGGAAGTATGTAGATGCTCATCCCAAGGAGTTAATTATAGGAGATGCATCGAAAGGGGTTCAAACTCGCTCTTCTTTCAAAAATTTTGTGCCCATGCTGCCTTTCTTTCTCAAGTTGAACCAAAATGCATTGTTGATGCCCTAAAAGATGATTCTTGGGTTATCGCAATGCAAGAAGAATTGAATCAATTTGAGAGGAATGAGGTATGGAAGCTTGTTCCTAGATTCTAATGACCACTTAGTTATTGGTACTAAGTGGGTCTTTAGAAACAAGTAAGATGAATCTTGTATCGTGGTTAGAAACAAGGCTAGACTAGTGGCCAAAGGTTTCAACCAAGAAGAAGGTATCGATTATGAAGAAACCTTCGCTCCGGTGGCAAGATTGGAAGCCATTAGGATGCTCCTTGCCTATGCTAGTAGTAAATATTTTAAATTATTTCAAATGGATGTCAAAAGTGCATTCTTAAATGGTTTTATTTCCAAAGAAGTTTATGTTGAACAACCACCCGGATTCGAAAACTCTCTATTTCCTAACCATGTGTTTAAGCTAACTAAGGCCTTATATGGTCTTAAACAAGCCCCTAGGGCTTGGTATGAGAGGCTTAGTTCCTTCTTGATTTCAAATAATTTCACTAAAGGCAAGGTTGATACTACATTGTTTATTAAACATTTTGAAAACAATTTTCTTATTGTTCAAATTTATGTTGATGATATTATTTTCGGATCTTGTAATAAATCACTATGTGAATTATTTGCTAAGGATATGAGTGATGAATTTGAGATGAGTCTAATGGGAGAACTAAATTTCTTTTAGGACTTCAAATCAAGCAACTAAGTGATGGTATATTTCTAAATCAATCAAAATACACATTGGAATTGTTAAAACGATTTAATATGGATGGATCAAAAGAAATTAGCACTCCTATGAGCACCTCCACTAAATTAGATATGGATGAAAATGAAGAAAGTTTTGATCAAAAAACTTATAGGGGCATGATAGGTAGCCTGTTTATCTCACTCGCAACTGCACGACATCATGTTCGGTGTAGGGCTATGTGCAAGATTCCAAGCTAATCCTAAGCTATCTCACTTGAAAGCTGTCAAGAGGATTCTTAGATATCTTAAAGGGACCCCTAATCTTGGATTATGGTATCCAAAATCTGAAAATTTTAGTTTGAAAGCGGATTTTGGTGGATGTAAAATAGATAGAAAAAGCACATCCGGAACATGCCAATTTCTAGGACATACACTTGTTTCTTGGACTTCTAAGAAACAAAATTCGGTTGCACTATCTACAGCAGAAGCTGAATATATAGCTGCTAGTGCATGTTGTGCACAAGTTATCTGGATGAAAAATACACTAGAGGACTATGGAATCTACTTAAAAAATATTCCTATAAAGTGTGATAACACGAGTGCAATTTGTCTAACTAAAAATCCAATCCAACACTCTCGCACTAAGCACATTGACATCAGGCATCACTTTATACATGATCATGTAAGTAGTAGAAATGTCACTCTTGATTTTGTTGATACAAATCATCAATTAGCGGACATTTTTACGAAACCTTTAAATGAGGAACAATTTGATTTTATTAGAAGGGAATTAGGCATGCTAAACTGTCCAAGTAAGTAAGTTTTTTTTTATGATGTCTTTTCTTGAAATTATGTTTAAACTATGATTTCCATCGATTTGATTCGGATTTTCCCATGGATTTATTCCTTTTGACTTCATCCCATCTCTGAGATTTTCTTTAAAAAAAAAAAAAAAAAAAGGAAAAACATGAAATTGAATTTGTTTTTGTGCTCGTGTAGCACCGCATAATCATGGCAGTGGAACCACTGGGTAGTCAGACCCAGCGGTGGAACGCTGCAAGCGGTAGTACCGCTTGAACACCCTGCTATAAAGTGTGTTAGGGCCGGCGGTAGAACCGCCTCCCCTAATCTGTGAACCGCCTCTCCTCACTCTTCCAAACTCTTCCAAACTTCAAATTGGTGTCATTTCTTCCCATTTAGAAGCCTAAGGAGGAGATTTTATCTTGATTCAAGCTTCCTACATCTCAAAGAACCAATCTAAGGTATAAACAGAATTATTTCTCTTTCCTTTTCTTGTGAAGTTTCATTCCTTTCTTCAATTGATTTTTGATCATTCTTGAATAGAAATGGCTCCTAGAAGAACATCAAGAGACAAAGGAAAAAGGATGGAGGTAGATTCATTTGACCAATCCTTGTTTAAATCACAAGAAGCCTCCCTTAGATTTTCTGAATTTGGTTCTAGACCCATTCATAAAGGAAAGTATGTTGATTTGAATCAATTAGGAAACTTAGAACCTATCATGTGGTTTGCAGACTTAGAGGCTTTACCTATTCTGCAAATTATTGAACCTATTTATCCACGTTTAGTTAAGTTGTTCTATGCTAATTTAACTGTGAATGATGATGGCTTGTCAACTTATCTTCTAGGTAATGAGATTCAAATATGTGATAATACTATATGCTCATTAATTGGAATTGTTGAAAGAGAGCTAGGGTGTTATTTTCGAGGAAAATGGGATATGGACACAGTTGGTGCCACTCACTCTAAAGCTTTAGAAACTGTGTTTGCAAACCCAAATTTAGGAATAATTCCCAAGAGTTGTGAACATTTATTACCTTTTAACTCTAAATTTTGCATCACATTCTAATAAGCATTGTTATTCCTAAGCAGTTTCATCATGATGAGATCAGTTTCACTGAATTAGGTACCTTATATTGGATCATGACTAGACAACATTTCTGTTTTGGTTACCTAATCAGGCAGCACATGATAGAGGTCCTTTCTAAAGGATCAATGTTACCATATGGAGGTTTAATAACTAGACTATTGCATGCCCATAACATCTGCATTCCACCAGATGAAGAAGCAATACAAGTCGAAAGATTTAATATTATTGACGTTAAACTACTTAGACGACTTAGATGTACTTTCGAGCATGGAATAGGGGTTAGGCAACCTAGGAGATGTGATATACCTCCCCCAGCCGTAGACCATCCTGAAACACCAGTCCTTAGGGGAAATGAATCTCCTCCTCCTAATCCTTTTGTTGCAGCTACATCAGTGACATTTTCTGCTCCATCTTCCACTGATCCGATCATGAGAGAGTTAAATGAAGTAAAACTACAGCAAATTGAAATTTTGAAGGAAATGCGGAAGATGAACTTAAAGATCGATCACATGTATAGGCATTTTGGCATTCCTCCTGAGGAGTAGCTTGCTGTGTTTTCTTTTTGAACGATGTAAACTTGTGTTGACATTTATGTTGTATTCCTTACATCGTGACATCTATGTTGTCTTAACTTCATGCTGTGTTCTCTTACATCTTTTCGGCCACTATGGAATGGTTTTCGGTTTTCTGATTTCCTTTTCCACATTTGTGATGTTTTCCGACCCTCCTTATTGTTATGATTCCCTCGTTTCCTTTTTGTTGATGACAAAGGGGGAGAAATGATATGTGTATTGCCATATGATATGCGTTGTCCAACATAAACTTAGTTGGGTTCTTGATATCATGTTTTTTTATTATGTATACTTCATTGATATCTTTGATATCTATTTTGAAATCTTGAAATTAAAATTAATTGTGTTGAATTCAAAAATTGAATTCAAGCAATTTTTCTTTATGGCATATACATAGGGGGAGTTAAGAATAACTCCATCACCAATTGATTGTCATCATCAAAAAGGGGGAGATTGTTAAATCTCGGATTTTGATGATGAAATCAATTGGTGAAATATTTGTACTAATCTCTTTGTTGAGATGAGTGTGCAGGAATAACTACGATGGAAAGAAAACATAACGTGATTTACCGAGGCCAAGTCCGTCGGGGGTTCAAGAGTTCATCGGAAGTCCGAGAGATTTTCGGAAGAGTTGCCGGAACCATCCAAGATCAAATCAGGGACTTGTCGAAGTTTTCGAAAGTCCATTTCAAAGATCGTCGAAGGTTCGCGGAACTTAGGAAGATTCGAAACCAGCCGAAGACTAGTTGAGCTCGCCGGAGTATCTTTGGGAGACCACTTTGGTAGCAATCCGAGGGAAGCATCGGAGGCCTGCCAGAATCTCGCCATAGAACTCGCCGGAAGTCGACTTGAAGGGTGCCCGATCAAATCATGTTAAGTTATGTTCGTAATTTGCACATGAGTAGAGCAAGGATTTAAGAAATAAATCCTACCCAAAATTCAGTAGGAGCCAACCGGGCCACTACTGTGTCAAGTTGAGATCTAAACAGGCCCCATTCGGCTCTGTCCGAATGGGGGCAAGCGGTGGAACCGCCCAAGCCTGGGGTGGTGGAACCGCCAAGCCTAGGCGGTGGAACCGCCACTGAAGCGGTAGCACCGCCCTGCACACACACACAGTGGTGGAACGCTGCCTGCAAGCTGTAGCACCGCCAGACACATCTGTGACGGCGGTGGAACGCTTTGGTGAAAGCGGTGGCACCGCTCTCACGTCGCCAAAGATCGACACAAAGCGGTGTCACCGCCTTGACCACAGAACATGGGAACTCCAAATTCACTTGGAATTTGGAGCCCATTTTGAATCCACTTTGATCTATAAATACCCCCTTTCTCACCTGAAAGGGTACCCTTTGAGCAAGAAAAAGTTTGAGTCTTGAGCTTTTGAAGAGTTTTGAATGTTGTTTTCTTTGCTAAGTGTTCACCTTCTTCTTCTTCTTGAGAGATCTTGTACAAGTGTGAACATCTTATAAAGGGTTGTAAAAAGGGGTGTTTGATCCTTCCCCTTCATAGGACTTGCTAGTGGAAGAGCGGAGCCTCATCGCAAAGGCTTCAAGAGTGGATGTAGGTCATTTGACCGAACCACTATACATCATTGTGTCCTTAAATGTGTGAGTGTTTATATTTCTGAATAATTTCATTTCTTGGCTGCAAGTTCATAGTTAGTTCCTTTTCACAAGCAATTACTTTCAAGTTCTCTTTCGTCGAATCGAAATCTTCCTACGAACTTGTGTTTCTTTGCGAAATCGTTTTCAAGAATACGAGTTTAATCCGCTGCACTAATTCACCCCCCCTCTTAGTGCCTTTTGATCCTTTCATAAAGAGGTGTCCATTGGGATAAGATCCCATAGTCTTCAAGGAACTGGGTGAACTCTGTACTCAAGTACTCACCTCCTCGATCTGATCGAAGGGTTTTAATACTCTTTCCTGTTTGGTTCTCCACTTCTCGTTTCCTCTTAGACTCACTTACACTCATGATATGTGGAGCTATATCTAGCATAAATAAACCATTATGCAATGTTCCTTTCATGATGATCTGATCATCTAATATTATTGAACAACTATTGTTCTCAAAAACTAATTTATATCCACTAACTGTCAAACATGAAATGGAAATAATATTTTTGATAATAGAAGGAACATAATAGCATGCATCTAATGTAATAATAGTTCCACCAGGCAGATGTAAGGTGACCTTGCTAATAGCCACTGCAGCAACCTTTGCTCCATTGCCATCTTAAGGTCCATCTCGCCTTTGTTCAATCTCCTCGGTCCTGCCAGAACCTGCAACGAATTACAAATATGATAAGCACTCCCGGTACCTAATACCCATGTGTTATCACAAGATTATGACAAATGGAGACTGATCATGAATGTACCTGAAGCTTCTGCAAGCTTCTGTTTCGCCTTCTCTGCAAGGTACTCCTTGCAGTTCCTCTTCTAGTGCCAATCTTTGCCGCAGTGGAAGCACTAGCCTTTGTCCTTTGTTGGGTATTTCTTGGTAACCTTTGCCTTACCCATTTTGCTCTTGCCCTTGCCCTTCTGAAGGGTCTTCTTAGCCTTCCTTTTCTTTCTGGTCTCACTAGTGTAGAGAACTGGCTTCTCTTTCTTGATGGTGCTCTTTGCTTCTCTCAACATATTGAGGAGCTTTGGGAGGGTCACCTCAAGTTTGTTCATATTAAAATTTATTATGAACTGAGAAAAGGAATCTGATAGGGACTAAAGTACAAGATTCACATATAGGTTATTCTCTAGGACCATTCCTAGACCTGTGAGTTTTTCGATCCACTCAATCATCTTAAGGACATGGTTCTGAACTAGTGTCCCCTCAGTCATCCTAGCATGGAAAAGACTCTTTAATATCTCATATCATTGAGTTCTTCCCTATTCCTCAAACAGTTTACGGATATGCAAGAGTATGGAATTAGCATCCATATTTTCATGCTGTCTCTGTAACTCAGTAGTCATAGAGGCCAACATATAATACTGAGCAAGAGTGGAATCATCTAAGTATTTCACATAACGAGCGATCTCATCCTCGCTTGCCCCTTCGTCGGGCGTAGGGATCATTGTATCAAGGACATACGTGATTTTCTCCACCATGAGAACAATTCTCAGATTGCGAAGCCAATCCATATAATTTGGACCAGTGAGGCGGTTGGCATCAAGTATGCCACGTAAAGGATTTGAAAATGATATTTTTTTGAAATAAAAGATGTAGCAGAAATAAATAATATGCAGACTTTACAAAAATTTAAATAATTAAGATAAGAACTTTTATCTTAATGTATTCCCACTAATTTTTCGTGAGACACACGACACCCTTTGGTATGTGAATCGGAGACCCCCGGTGGATCTCTAGTGGGGATCAGGATCCAATCGGTATCTTAACGTAACCTCGAGGGACTCGACCAATCACGTTAAGCCCGTAAAGGTAGACAACTCTTGCCAATCACAACTCCTTGTGATTCCCGTCCTGTTCGGCCTCTGAACCACCATGGCCTCGAGGGACTCGACCAACCATGATGTTCGGTTAAGTCATTAACATCGTTACCAGATGAGTCTGATTCAGTGATATACTCTTGAGGGACTCGACCAAGCATACCATGTCCTCAGGTCACCTCTGACATCTCTATGTCGTAGATAAGATGGCGAGACGCGATATATGTGAGTCTCGAGGGACTCGACCAACTCAACCTACATCGGGAATCGGCTCCTAGCTATAATGATAGAAGGCCACGTGGGTCAATCTAATTGCCTCACGTTTGCCGACTTAATATTATTAATGGAGAGGATTTTTGATTTGGTCTCCTAACATAATGTGTCACACACATACATATTTAATATATATATCTACATTGCATGCAAATATATATATACATATCTAGTAGGTGTATAACTAATCACACATCACATGAGCAATCACACCAGATGATCATGGACCATATCCTAATATGATCAGGCCCGAGCCAGTGAGCCTAATCATTCACATCAAGATCTATGTGTACTTCGGCTCATTTCTATGCCCTGTGATCGTCCATCTCGCTTCGTCGGATCCGTCGGCATCTCAACGCATCTCCATGCATCGGATCGTTCGTCTCAGCCTCATGAGTCACGCTACTACTGCGCCTCCTCTGATAATTACAACATAATTATATGCACACAGGCCCGATAATAAATAAGAAAAATAAAGACTCACAGACACATATAATAATAATCACATGTACACACATCTGTCCACATTATACATCGCATGTATATGTTATTTTATAAGACTACTAGATAAATAATAATAGTTAATTAAACTATTTAATTAACTAATATTTAATTTTTCTAAAAATAGGGACATAGAGAGAATTTTCTGAATTCCCAAGGGTATTTTGGTCATTCGGCCAAAAGGGACAGAGATTGAAATTTCTCAAATTCTGAGGGTATTTTGGTAATTCTGTCATAAGAGACAAAACCTAAAAATTCTAAAATTTCGATGGACAAAACCATCTTTTGCCCTAAAACCCTAATCACTCACTCTTACTGTGCCTACGGCCGTCGCCACTCTATCGCTGGTGCCCTTGCGCGAGGGGAGGGCGGCGGCACCGTCGCTGCCCCGCGGGCGGAGCGCCCAGCGCCGGCGCCTTTGCGCGCTGGCCCGTGGGTGCAGGTGCAGCGCCTGCAGGGGCCGGCACCTCAGCGCGCGGGCGTAGAGCCCGCAGGCGCCCCAACGGCGTTGCCGCGGCGCAGCTTCGCCGACGCTGCCCCACGGCATGGCTCGCAGCATCGCCGCTGGCATGCGCCTGTGCCCTGCGCCAGCGATCGCTGTGCCCCTGTGGCAGGCCATAAGTAGGTTGCCTACGGCCAGCAACCCTCCGGCCGGCGGCTGCTTTGCTGTCGGTAGTAAGTCTGCAAGAGCCTTTGCGGCCGTGACTTAACATAGTAAGGGCAGCAACAGTTGCTGCCCTTCCTCACCCTTTGCGCCAACGATTTTGGCGACATAACCTGTTCTAGATCACAATCCATGCAGTTTTAAGTTCCGATCTTCGCATGAACAACCTGGCTCTGATACCACTGTTGGGAAATCCGTCAAGGGGAGCGACATCACATGCGCAACAGAAGAACAAAAAACAAAACACCCTAGATTTCCTATAGAAAGTTTCCATCGTCGTGCGAAGATCGGTGCGTCAAAAACAAATCTACGAAAACTGCATGTGTAAAAGAAGATACCTAGGGAGATCGTATATCCCTGAATTCCTATAGATCTGTGGGAGAGGATGAAGGAGGTCAAGCGTCCTCCTCTCTAGCGGTATCCACACAACAGGGATTACGACGATGCTCCTCTCTCTCTCTAGGGAGAGGAGAACAGGAGGTGGCTACCAAAAGAAACCCTCAGCCTATAGAGCTTTAGTCCCCTCCTATTTATAGAGCCCCCCCTAAAAAACCCTAATGGATCTTTTGCCCTATTGGGTATTGGATCTCCATCCAATAACCCAAGCCTCTTGGATTAGTGGGTTTCCACCCAATAATCTCTTATTAGCAATTATTGGATCTCATCTCAAGATCCAATAATTCAGGGGCTTAATGGATATCCAATAAGATAGGGGGTTCAGTGGATATCTCATATCCGGACCTCTACTCGTCACAATACCTACCATATGTGTGTGACCCTCTAGGCCCAATATCGAGCTGGCCGTGAGTCATACTTATCATAATCCTTCTGACTTAGTAAATTATTATCTCTATAATAATTCACCCAACTCATTGACCGCGGACGTACTAGACGATATAGGGGAATCCAATCCTTTGGACCTATCTGTCCTCATTTACCATGCATCTATAATCTCTCATCCATCTAATATCCTAGAGACCCTATATCGGGCATGGTACTATCAGGCCCATATGGTCTCTCCTCGAGTCTTGCTCTTGTCGGATTCTCCCGGAGAACCCTTTTTCTCTCAATCCGAATAACCTTGGCCAAGGATTTGTTCGAGCAAGAACGCATGGGATATTCCTCTCATGATACCGAGAGCAGATAATCCTCTATTGACACTCAATAGCCCTTGTAAGGTTGGCTACCACTCCCAATGACCGGCTGTACTAGATATAGAGCTTTCCAAACCTATAAGTCCGGTATCAAAGAGTGGAGTACTCATACAGGACATCTTTGGTGTCTCAAGTCTAAGGACCAGATACACTACTAGAACTATGGAATCGCTGTCTGACGTGAGGTATCAATAACTATCCAGCATTCCGTATGTGGATCAATCAGTGAACTCATTCTCCAATGAGCACCTGCATTATACCCTTAGTGTCCCCACATGAGTAGCTATGAGACCAGCTACCTCAATCATATGAACGGGTATACAGCACACCAGTCTATCCGGTTATTTTGATGTCCTTCTCGAGTAACCTCTGACCAGGATAATTTAGGGTCTGTGTTTAAAGGTGAATCGGTCTCATTATCGTAATCTCATCACGATCCAATTCCCATTGCACAAATCCAAGGACATCATAATATACATCTGATAATGTGAGATAATGCTAATAATCATAAGTAAAGAGATTGACGCAGCATGTTACAGGTGCACACACTCATGTGACTGGCTTGTAGGGCACCTATAACTAGCAATACAATCATGGGGCTCCAGCGTGGAATCAATTTAAGAACGCACTGCTGAACCGTTTCGAACCTATGGTTATGAAAATATTGATGGCCAACTCGTAAAGATTCGACAAACCTCTACAATTCAAGAGTACCAAACCAGGTTTGAGAAGCTATCCTACCTTGCTCGTGATTGGACTAACCATCAATTATTAGGAACATTCATCGAAGGACTATAACTAAAGATAACACTGGAGGTTAAGGTGTGGTAGCCCCGTACCGTGACGGCTGTAATTTCTTTCTCTCGAATACAAGAAGAACGACTCAACCAAGATACTCAGAGGATGAGAACATCTCATAGGCCCATAGCATATAAACCTCCTTCTGCTCTCAGCCATCCTTCGCTGTCAAAAAAATTGACAAGAGAAGAACTATGTGACCGATCAGCAAAGGGTCTTTATTGGCATTGCAACGAGCCGTGGAACCACGATCATCGTTGCAAAAGAAGCCGCCTCCTACTTATTGAAACTCTTGTAGACATGGAGGAGGAGGTCCAGGAGCATAAGGAAGAGGTTGCAGATGAAGAACAGTAGTTGGTGATATTACGATGCATGCCCTTGCCGGTTACACAAACCCGTAAACGATGAAAGTGGAAAGACTTATGAAGTAACAACTGATCATCATTCTTATTGACACTGGGAGAGCTAATAATTTTATTAACAGCAAGGTTGGTGTTTGGTTGGCTTTACCTATCAAGAATTGTAATAGATTTGACGTTACGATCGCCGATGGATGAATTTTGAAGTGTGATCGTAGGTGCCCATGGGTGAAACTATTGCTGCAAAACTAAGAGATAATTGCAGATTTCTTCCTCCTCCCTCTTGATGATTATGAGGCCGTGCTTGGCATTGAATGGCTAGCAACATTGGGTGATGTTTTCTAAAAGTTTTTGAAACTAATTATGAAATTTTACAGTATGGGGAAACAAGTGATATTGTGTGGGAAATGTAGGAGCAACATAATGATGATTTACACACAATGAATAAAGAAAATTTTGCACAAAGCATACAGTAACTTTTTGGTACAACTTAAGCAATAATTTAAAGAAGAGCCAATCGAATTTGAAGACCCAAACCTACTTCCCTTACTTGCTGAATTTTCAGATATATTTAATGAACCGCGCAGCCTACCTCCTACACATCGGTATGATCATCGGATACCGATTTTTCCGGGCAAACCTCCAGCAAATAATCAGCCATATCAGTATCCACATCTCTAGAAGGATGAAATAGAAAGGATTGTAAAAGAGATGCTTGAAATAAGAGTTATTCGGCCAAGTTGCAGCCCCTACTCTTCACCGGTGCTCCTCGTATGAAAGAAGGATGAAACATGGCGAATGTACATTGACTACCGAGCTCTCAATAGCATAACCGTCAAGGACAAATATCCTATTCTAGTAGTAGATGAATTGCTTGATGAATTAAAGGGAGCACAAGTCTTCATAATGCTGGACCTTCAATCCGGGTATCATCAAATACGAGTATGCAAAGAAGACATACCGAAAAATCGCCTTTCGAACGCACAACGGCCACTATGAATTTCTGGTAATGTCCTTTGGTCTCACCAATGCTCCCTCCACCTTCTAGAGCCTTATGAATGATATTTTCTAGAGTTATCTTCATAAGTTTGTGCTAGTTTTCTTCAATAACATCCTTATTTACAGTCCTTCTCTTGAAAGTCATTTTCAGCACTTACGACTTATTTTGACGATTTTGCAAGAACATATTTTTTTTGTCAAAAAGTCAAAGTATAACTTTCTTTAATAGAAGGTGGAATATCTTGGGCGTATCATATCAAAGGAAGGTGTGGTGGTGGACCCCTCCAAAATTTAAGCAATGTAGAACTAGCCAACCCCGAGGAACATAAAATCGCTATATGATTTTCTTGATTTAACAGGCTACTACCGTAAGTTCGTGAAAAACTATGGAAAGATCAATACACCCCTTACTTATTTACTAAAAAAAGATGCTTCCAATAGTCTGACAAAGCCACCACTGCCTTCGACGAACTTAAAGCTACAATGTCGACAATACCCATACTAGCGCTACCTGACTTCAGCAAGACTTTTGTTATTGAAGCTGATGCCTCCGGAGTCAGAATTGGTGCTGTACTAATGCAAGATGGCTGCCCTCTCGCTTATACTAGTAATGTGTTATCTCCTTCCCATCTCAAGATGACTATTTATAATAAGGAGATGCTCACGATTATGCATGTGGTGGCCAAATGGAGACCATACTTGATGGGGTGACGCTTTCAAATCAAGATCGACCATAAAAGCCTAAAATATTTCTTGGAGCAAAAGATATCTTTCTCTGAGTAGTAAAAATGGGTAACAAAGCTTCTTGGATATGATTATAAAATAACTTACAAAAAGAGGAAAGAGAATATTGTTGCAAATGTGCTTTCGCGGCTACCCGAGCAAGCTGAATTTTTGACCATTTCACTTTTGACCAACGACTTCCTTGAGGATATTAGGAGGGAATGGCAAGATGACCCAAAGACCAGTAGGATCATAAAAAAAATTGAAGGAAGCGCCAAGCTCCGTGACTCATTAAAGTTGGGACTCAAAAGACTTGCACTATAAGGGACGTATTGTGCTTGTGCCAAATTCCACTTGCATAAAGACCATCCTTCAAGAGATGCATTTCACAGCTATGCTCGGGCACTCTGGGTTCCTTAGAACCTATAAGAGAATTAAGCAAAAATTTTATTGGGTAGAGATGATAAATATTATTGCTAAATTTTTAGTACAATGTGATGTATGTCAACGACATAAAGGCGAGATAGTGGCAAGTCCCGGAAAGCTGTAACCTCTACCCATCCCAAACTCAATATGGACTAATATATTAATGGACTTTATCGAAGGACTTCCCTCATCACAAGGAAAAGAGTGATTCCAGATGTAGGGCACTAAATTGAAGATGAGTATGGCATATCACCCATAAATCGACAACCAGACTAAAGTTGTGAATAGGTGCTTCACTAGTGACCGGCCAAAAGAGTGGACAAAGTAGCTTCCCTAGACCAAATGGTAGTATAATACAACTTATCATTCATCCACAAAATGTACTCCCTATGAGGCTCTGTATGGTGGACCTCTCTATGTAATTCCAAAATATGTGTTGGGTACCTCTAAAATAGAACAAGTAGACAGAGAACTATAGGACAGAGACAAAATGCTGAAGTTGCTAAAAGATAATCTCACTGCAGCTCAAGCAAGGATGAAATAGTAATATGATCAACACAAAGGAGAAAGAGAATTTTTAGTAGGAGATTGGGTCCAATCATGAGCACACATCAATCTAGACCATGTTAGGATCTATAGCAGCACTAATAGGGGGGGTGAATTAGTGTAGTGGATAAAAATCATAATTTCAAAATGATTATGGAAAAGAGTTATGCATTGAGAACTTACAATTTGACGAAAATGATTTTAGCAAAGTGATTCAAGTGAATACGATAGAAACTAGAGAGGAGGAGATCAAGAGATTACAGCTAAGTAAGGATTGAAATGTAGTAATTTGAAACTCACACATCAAGAGAAGTACGCAGTAATGTATAGTGGTTTGATCAAATGACCTACGTCCACTTCCAAAATCTCCTCCAATGAGGTTCCTAACTTCCACTATCAATTCTTCTTAAAGGGGAACGACCAAGCACCCCTCTTATAAAATTTTACAAGTGGTTCACACTCACTTATAGAACTTTTATAAATTAGACTTGGGAGGTGAACACTCAAGCTATCGAATATAATTTTGTTAGAGATTTTACTCAATTTTTATCACTTCTTAATGTACTTAGCCAACTAAGAAGTAAGGGGTATTTATAGACCCAATTGGCTTTAGAATTAGAGTAAAAAAGGATCACATCCTGAATTTCCGGGCACTAGTGGTACCACCACCTGGCACTAGTGGTACCACCATCAGTTGACCCTGCTTTATCAGTGTACTAGGCGGTACCACTACCCAATCTGATCGTACTATCACTTGACAGGGTCCTCAGACTCTATGGAGGGGCGGTACCATTGCTTGTTATGTGGTACCACCACTGACAGGTAATAACTATCAATGGTACCACCACCGACCTAGGGCGGTACCAAATCCTAGATCTCCTGGGAACTAGTTCCCGAGGTGGTGCCACCGCCCTAGTCTAGCAGTGCCACCATTAGACTTGGTCTAGCATTGGTGAATGGACCCTGAATCTAGCCCACGGTGGTGGGGATGATCATGGAATTCGAAGATGATCTTTTAATAATTATGAGAATTGCTTTGGGCAGTTGTGGAGGGCTATGGAAGGGCAACGAGATGCCAAGAATGCTGTTCTGATACCAAGTAATAGAACCCTTACGGATTCTAAGCTTGGGGTTGATCTCTTTAGGGGATTGGCCTTCTTGGAACTCTATAGGGGTTCCTTCCTCCAAGTTGCTTCTCAAAGGCTACTAAAAGGATTGATCTATTCATCAAGAAAAGGGTGTGAATACATGGCTATTTATAAGGCTTCTAAACTCTAACTCCTAATAGGACTTCTACTCAAGACCCCTACTTCTAATCGATTCCTAATGCTTCTCTAAGAAGCAACCTCCAAACTAATCCTAACCTAGCCGGCCTCTTCACCTCTTTAATAGGGGTCGACTAGATAGGATTTACATGAATGCCCTTAGAATTTATATGTTTGCCCCCTTTAATGAAACTAAATTAGGACTCTCCTAGCTAGAGTCCTAATATCCTCTCACTAGTCCCTTTGAGGTAGCACTGATGGATCCAGCATCCTCATCATCTGCCAATCCTGTAATGACTCAATTGGATCAACTTGAACTATGATAATATCATATCTTAACTGAAGTACAATAAATTCATCGTCAACTCAATACTTTGTTTAAACATTATGGTGCACCTCCCGGTGAATAGCTTGTATATTTCTTCTTGTTAAGAAGTCTTTCTATACTCCCTATGTTATACTTCTTATCCTAGCATACTATGATGTTGTGTTATAATGCACTTTTTAATATTATGATTATGACATTATATGATTGCAACACTATTGTGATGCACTTCTTAACATTATGATTGATTGTGACACCATTATGATGCACTTCCGAATGCATGATTTTCTTGTATATATTTTTCAGATTTTTTGATTTTTCATAAATGAAGCTTTTATCGAGTTTATTTCCTATTTTTTTCCTCTTATCTCATTCATGGATTCTTGATACTCTTGCTCTGTAACTTAATCTTTTCCTATAACAATAGAAGTTTACGAAAGAAGAAGTTTTATTGGTACACTTGATTTTTGTGCAATTTTTGTGTGGATTTTTGGGCGATGATCACTTACGATTAACACCTCTTCTTTCTATTCTAATAAGAATTTAATTCATGAATATTCACAATTTTTTATGTCATGAATCCCTTTGCTTTCTACAAAAATAAAAGTTTGATGGATTTTTGATAGCTTGAATTAATCCCTTTTCTTGCCACCAGGTCGACTACTTAGAGGGTGAGACCTCTATAGCATTCCAAGGGTTGATCCCCCTTAAAGATCAATCTACATAGAATTCCTCTAAGGTTCTATCAACCCACCACCGCCTTCGATGAACTTAAAGCTGCAATGATGACAACGCCCGTAGTAGCGCTACCCGACTTCAACAAGACTTTTATTATTGAAGTTGATGCCTCCAGAGTTGCAATTGGTGCTGTACTAATGCAAGATGCCACCCCGTCTCTTATACCAGTAAGGCATTATCTCCTTCCCATCTCAAGATGACTATTTACTACAAGGAGATGCTCACGATTATGCATGTAGTGGCCAAATGGAGACCGTACTTGATCAGGCGACGCTTTCAAATCAAGACTGACCATAAAAGCCTAAAATATTTCTTAAAGCAGAAGATATCTTCCCCCGAGCAGCAAAAATGGGTAACAAAGCTTCTTAGATATGATTATGAAATAACTTATAAAAAGGGGAAAGAGAATGTTATTGCAGATGCGCTTTCGCGGCTACCCGAGCAAGCTGAATTTTCGGTCATTTCACTTCTGATCAGCGACTTCCTTGAGGATATTAGGAGGGAATGGAAATATAATCCAAAGACCAGTAGGATCATAAAAAAATTGAAGGAAGCCCCAAGCTCCATGACTCATTAAAGTTGGGACTCAAAAGACTTGTGCTATAAAGGACACATTGTGCTTGTACCAAATTCTACTTGCATAAAGACCATATTTCAAGAGATGCATTCCACACAGGCAGTCAGGTACTCCGAGTTTCTTAGATCCTATAAGAGAGTTAACCAAAGTTTTACTGGGTAAGGATGAAAAATATTATTGCTAAATTTGTAGCATGATGTGATACATGTCAATGACATAAAGGCGAGACAGTGGCAAGTCCTGGAAAGCTACAACCTTTACCCATCCTGGACTCAATATGGATTGATATTTTGGAGTGCATCAGAGTAGTAGCATACAGATTAGACTTACCCGCCAATTTCTGAATCCATTCAGTCTTCCACGTGTTATGTTTGAAGCTCAAGTTAAGACAAAACGAGACAGCCCAAAACCATCTACCAAATATGACTACCTAAGGAGAGCTCTAGACCCATCTAAGTGCCATTATTGATCGATGGATCATAACTCGATGATGACCCACTACTGAAGTACTAATACAATGGGCGAACCTACTAACAGAAGATGTCACTTGGGAGAACTATGATGACTTGAAGATCAAATTCCCAGAATTCATGGGTTAGCCTCGAGGACAAGGCTAATTTGAAGAGAGCGGGTTTGTTAGGACTCTAGATATGTGAGTTCTAATTTTGTTAGGACTCTAGCTAGGAGAGTCCTAATTCAATTTCATTAAAGGGGGCAAATAAGTAAATCCTAAGGGCATTCATGTAAATACTATCTAGCCAACCCCTATTAAAGAGGTGAAGAGGCCAACTAGGTTAGGATTAGTTTGGAGGTTGCTTCTTAGAGAGGAGTCCTATTAGAAGTAAGAGTCCTATTAGTAAAGGAGTCCTATTGGAAGTAGGAGTCTTATTAGAGAAGGAGTCCTATTAGAAGTAGGAGTTGATTAGAAGTAGGGGTCTTGAGTAGGAGTCCTATTAGGAGTTAGGGTTTAGAAGTCCTATAAATAGTCATGTATTCACTCTCATTTCATTATAAATAGATCATCCTTTTAGCAGTCTTTGAGCAGCAATTTGGAGGAAGGAACCCATATAGAGTTCCAAGGAGGTCGATCCCCTAAAGAGATTAACCCCAAGCTTAAAATCCATAAGGGTTCTAATAGAGTCCCTCGAGGTTACACGAAGGCACTGATTGGATCCCGATCCCCACTAGAAGTTTATCGGAGACTTTCATTTTATGTGCTGAGGGTGTCACGTGACTCGCTAGAAAAATTAGTGGGAGCACGTCAAGATAGAAGTCTATATCTTGATTATTTATTTTTCTACAAAATCTACATGTTATTTATTTATGCTACATCTCTTGTTTATCAGAAACATGTCCCTATCTGACCCTCTATGTGGCATACTTGATGCCAACTACCGCACTGGTCCAAACTATGCAGATTAGCGCCGTAACTTAAGAATAGTTCTCATAGCGGAGAAAATTACATATGTCCTAGATACGGTCATACCCCAACCTGAGGTAGAAGCACCTTAGGAAGAGTTTGCCTAATATGCAAAGTATATAGATGATTTCACTCTCGCTCAGTATTACATGCTAGCCTTTATGACTCCTGAGTTAAAGAGACAACATGAAAACATGGATGCTTGATCCGTACTCCTACATCTCTGCAAACTATTTGAGGAGCAAGGAAGAACTCAGCAATATGAGATATCCAAGAGTCTCTTCTGTACTACGATGACTGAGGGGACATCAGTTCAGAATTATACCTTGAAGATGATAGAGTGGATTGAGAAACTCATAGGTCTAGGAATGGTCCTAGATGATAACTTGTGCATTGTTCTTATACTTTAGTCCCTACTAGATTCCTTTTCCCAGTTCATCATGAATTTTAATATGAACAAACTTGAAGTGACTCTCCCTGAGCTCATCAATATGTTGAGGGAGGCAGAGAGCACAATCAAGAAAAAGAAACTAGTTCTCTATGTTGGTGAGATAAAAAAGAAAAGAAAAGCTAGGAAGACCCTTGAGAAGGGCAAGGGCAAGGGCAAACGAGGTAAGGCAAACATTGCTAAAATTGACCCAGCAAAGGACAAAGGCTAGTGTTTCCACTACGATCAAGATAGGCATTGGAAAAGGAACTGCAAGGTGTATCTTGCAGAAAAGGCGAAACATAAGCTTGGAAAAGCTTCAGGTACATTCATAATCAGTCTCCATATGTCAGATTCCTATGATAATGCATGGGTATTGGATACCGATATTACTTATCACATCTGTAATTCATTGTAGGTTTTGGCAAGGCTTAGGAGATTGGCAAAAGGCGAGATGGCCCTCAAGATGGGTTATGGAGTAAGAGTTGCTGCTATTGCTGTTGGCAAGGTCACTTTACATCTACCTGATGGAGCTACTATTGTATTAGATGCATGTTATTTTGTTCCCTCTATTATCAAAATGTTATTTTCATTTCATGTTTAACATTAAATAGTTATAAAGTGGTTTTTAAGAATAATTATTGTTCAATTAGTAAGGATGATAAGATCATTACTAGAGGGACATTATATAATGGTTTGATTATGCTGAGCATTGCTCCATATATCAAGAATATAAGCTTGTTCAAGAGGAAGTAGATCAGAAAGAGTATTAAAACTCTTCGATCAAATCAAGGAGTAGAATACTTGAGTACGGAGTTCACCTAGTTCCTCAAGGACCATGGGATTCTATCCCAATGGACACTTCCTTATACACCATAGCTCAATGGTGTATCAGAAAGGAGGAATCACACACTATTAGATATGGTGCAGTCCATGATGAGTTTCGTTGACCTACCCATCTCATTTTGGAGATATGTCCTTCAGACTGTAGCTTACCTTCTGAATAGAGTTCCATCTAGATCGATAGTGTCTATACCATATGAGATATGGAGAGGGAAGAAGCTCAATCTTAAGATTGTTAAGATTTGGGGCTGCCCTGCCCACGTTAAAAGACATGACATCGATAAATTAGAATCCAGGATGAAACAGTGCAAGTTCGTGGGATATCCCAAGTAAACTTGTGGTTATTGTTTCTATCATCCCGAGGATCAAAAGGTCTTTGTTGTCAAGAGAGCAGTATTTCTTAAGAAGGAACATATTCTTGGTGGAGACAATGGGAGCATGATAGAGTTGAGTGAGGTTAGAGAACCTAACTCAAGTACCATTCCAGAAATTAAGTCTGTTCAGGTACCTAACACACAAGTTCCAACTTTACGGAGGACTAGTAGAGTGACACACCATCCTTAGAGATATGTGAGACATATCAATAGAGAGAATACTCAGGATATTGATCCTCAGACCTACGAGGAGGCTATTATGAGTATAGACTTTGGGAAGTGGCAAGAAGCCATGAATTTTGAGATGGAATTCATGTACTCCAATAAGATTTGGAACCTTGTTTATGCACTTGAGGGTAACGTACCCATCGGCTGCAAATGGATCTTCAAGAAGAAGATCAGGGTAGATGGAAATATGGAGACCTATAAGGCAAGGCTAGTGGCTAAGGGGTATCATCAAAGGTAAGGTGTTAACTATGATGAAACCTTCACACCCGTAGCTATGCTGAAATCCATCCGAATTCTATTGGCTATTGCAACATATTATGACTATAAGATCTGGTAGATGGATGTGCAAACTACATTCCTCAATGACAAACTCAAAGAGGAAATGTATATGATACAGCCGGAAGGGTTCATGTCCAAGTAGAGTTCAGATAAGGTGTGCGGACTACTTAAGTCCATTTATGGACTACTTAAGTACACACAAGCTTCCCGAAGTTGGAACATAAGGTTTGATGAGATGATCAGATCTTATGACTTCATTAAGAATGGAGATGAGCCTTGTGTGTACAGGAGGGTCAGTGGGAGCGTTATCACATTCTTGGTGTTATATGTGAATGACATCTTAATAATTGAGAATGATGTAGGAATGCTCTCCACAGTAAAAGCTTAGCTATCTAGACACTTCTCCATGAAGGATTTAGGGGAAGCATCCTATATTTTTGGGATTCAGATCTATAAAGATAGATTCAAAAGGATGCTTGCCTTGTCCCAATCCAAGTACATAGATTTTCTTGAAGTATGTCCTCAAAAACTTCTGGAGAAATGAAAAACATGGATACGATACTCTATGCCATAGGATCTATCATATATGTCATACTATGTACCAGCCTTAATATAGGGCATACTTTAAGTGTCACGAGCTGGTATCAAGCAGATCTAAGCTTGGAACACTAGAAAACAATAAAGTATATCCTTAAGTACTTGAGAAGGACTAAGGATCTTTTATTAGTATACGGAGGAGGTAGTCTCCAAATAGAGAGCTATACAGACTCGAGTTTTCAATTTAATATTAATGATAGTAAGTCAAATTCAGGATATGTGTTCACCCTAAATGGAGTAGCAATAAGTTAGAAGAGTTCTCAGTGAGATGCTACTATTGACTCGACCATAAAGATGGAATACATTATTATGGTAGAAGAAGCAAAAGAGGGTGTATGGACAAAAAAGTTCATCATAGATTTGGGAATCCTATCGAGCAACGTGAAACTAATTCCCATATATTATGACATAATGGGTGATCGATCAAGCTAGGGAACCCAGGTCTTATCAGAAGCATTCTGAGGAGGTTCTACCTGATCAGAGAGATCGTAGCCCTTAGAGATATAGTAGTAGAAAGAGTTCCATCTGAAGATAACATTACAGATCTACTAACAAAGCCGTCGACTCAGATTGTATTTGAGCGTCACAGAGGACTGATAAGGATTAGACACGTAGGTGATTGGCTTTTGGTTAAGTGGGAGATTGTTAGTTATAAGTGCCCTACAAACCAATCACGTGAGTGATAGCACTTGTGACACACTGCGTCGATCTCTTTGCGTAATATTATTGGTATTTTCTCAAATTATCTGGATGAATATTGTGATATCTTTGGATCTGTGCAATGGGAATCGGATCATGATAAGATCACGATAATGAGATCGATATACCTTTAAATATAGATCTTAAATCATCCTGGTCATAGGTTACTCGATGAGGATATCGAGATAACCGGATAGATTGGTGTACTGTATACTCGTCTATATGATGGGGCGACTGGTCTCATAGTCGCTTATGTGAAGACACTAGAGGTACAGTGTAGGTGCTCATCGAAGAATGAGTTCACTAATTGATCCGCTTACAGAATGCTGGATGGTTAATGATACCTAACGTCAGATAACGATTCCGTAGTCCAAGTTATGTGCCTAGTCCTTAGACTTGAGACACCAAAGATGCCTTGTATAAGTGCTCCATTCTTTGACACCGAACTTACAGGTTTAGAAAGCTCCAAATTTGGTATAACCGGTTCTCAGGAATGGTAGTCAATCTTACGAAGGCAATTGAGTGTCAATAGAGGATCATCCGCACTTGGTATCATGAGAGATATATCCCGCGTGTACTCGCTCAAGCAAAACTCTGGCTAGGGTCATTCGAATTGAGAGAGGAGTTCTCTAGGAGAATCTGATTAGAGCAAGACTCGAACATGATTCCATATGGGCCTGACAGTACCATGCCTAATATATAGTCTCTAGCATATTAGATGGATAAGGGACTATAGATACATGGTAACTAAGGATACACAAGTCCGATGGATTAGATCCCCCTTACCGTTTGGGGACTATGGCGTAGTGGCCCAGTACGTCCATAGTCGATGAGTTGAGTGAATTATTATGGAGATAATAATTCACTATATCATAAGGAGTTCTGAGTTAGAAAGAGTTCTGACGGTAGCGACTCATGGCCAACTCGGTATCGGGCCCAAAGGGTCACACATATTAGGTGGATATTGCGACAAGTAGAGGTGTGGATATAAGATATCTACGGAGTCTCTATTTTAGATCCTATGGATAAGATCCAATCGGATAATTGGATGAGATCAAATTGGATGATTGGATAAATATCCAATTGGATAGAGATCCAATTGGATAATAGGATAGAGATCCAATGTGAATAGGATCCAATAAGGATAAGCTTCTTGCACCTCTATAAATAAGAGAAACTACCTGGTTTATAGGCTAGAGCTCTTGGAAGTCACCCCTCCTAATCTCCTCAGCCTCCTCTCCTCCTTACGAGACAGCACATATCTGCAGCAACTTCCATCGATTTCTATCAAACACTTGCTGTAATCTACTATAGATCTAAAATCCTCTTCCCAACCTCATTCACTACCATCACAGCCCTAAAACTCTATCAAACTGCACCCAAAATAACCACAAAATAAGCCTAAACCGTAGCCTAATCAAGTAATATACCAACCCCTTCTACCACCACATCTCTCAATCGATAAATGTCTTTAACCTGGCAACAAAAGAGAGATCTTAATATTATAGATTTGGAGACATTTACTATGGCATCTGAGAAAGCAATCAATGTTAAATTCAAAGCCTTCAAGTTGCAAATAGAGGATAAGATTTAGACTCTCTTTGCTGAACTCAGTTTGGGTCGACCATCGAGCCCAAAGAAATCACATCAAGGAAAGAGCTCTAACTGAAGAGATGACTTTTAAGAGAGGGGAGGCTCTATGACTAATCCCTACTATCCATGCATGAGGGTGGACTTCCCTATATGGGAAGAAGGAGACCCGATTAGTTGGATCTCGTATGCGGAGCGATATTTTTGATACCACAAAACCACGAACGCATCTATGGTTGAAATTGCAGCTATACATCTTGAAGGAGATGTCATACAGTGGTTTGATTGGTTTGAACACACTCATGGAGTCCTCTCATGGTGATAATTCAAAGAAGGACTGCTGATCTGCTTTGGACCAATCGATTATGAGAACATTGACGGACAACTAGCAAAGATCCGACAAACCTCCACCATCCAAGAGTATCAAACCAGGTTTGAAAGGTTATCTAATCAAACTTGTGATTGGTCTAAAAAATAGCTATTGGGGATATTTATTGAGGGCTTAAAACTGGAGATCTGGGGAGAAGTTAAAGCATGACCACCGTACACGCTTATGGCAACCATCTCTTTCGCATGACTTCAAGAGGAGCGATTGAACCACGAAGCCTGGAGGACTAGGGTCACTCCTCGACCAGCAATATTGAAGCCCCTAGCCTCCCCTATTGTCAGCCAAGCCCTTGTGCCAAAAAAGTCAATAAGAGAAGAGCTTCGGGAGATATCTACTAAGGGGTTATGTTGGCATTGCGACGAGCCATGGAGCCATGAGCATTGTTATAAAAAAGGAAGACTTTTTGTGATTGAACCAGTGGAAGAAGAGGTCATTGAACAGCCAGAAGAGAACCTTGAACATGAAAAAGAAGAAGTGAAAGAAGAGCCACAACCACTAACTTTAAGGTACATGCGTTAGCCGGCTACTCAAATCCGCAAACGATGGAAGTTGGAGGCCTTCTCAAACAACAACCAATCACTGTTCTCATTGACACAGGCAGCACTAATAACTTCCTAAATAGTAAGGTTGCTGCTCGGATGGTGCTCCATATTGAAGGTTGCAGCAAGTTCGACGAAAAGGTCGTCAACAGCCGAATCCTAAAGTGCGACCAAAGATGCCCGCAGGTGAAACTATTACTGTAAGACCAAGAAATTATCATAGACTTCTTCCTCCTACCAATTGATGATTATGAGGCCATGCTGGGTATAGAATGGCTAATGATGCTAGGTGATGTCTACCAAATAGGTCATCCTACATGGGAAGTGCGAAAGCAACGAAACCATCGTTTCGACCCAACGAATGGAGAAAGTTTTAGACAAGATAAATAGTGGTGATGGAAATCATCAATTTAGCAACCATACACCCCGATAGCTAAAGAGCTATGATACATATGGAATGCAAATTAACACCCTCCAACGAATTAAAACAAGGCGGATCGTTCAAGAATGAAGTAAGGGAAACTATTCTAATTACCTATCAATAGAAAATTGATAAAATAACTAGAATAGCACTTTGAATTCCCTTAAGACGCCACAAACTAACAAGTCTGATAAGTCAAAGGAAAAGCAAAGATTTGGGTTGAACACCACAAGCAGAAAAGCTTGATAAGTTCTAAAGTTCATGCAAGAACTTAAAAACAAAACACTCACCGGTGTTGAAGAATTGTTATACTTCCCAATTGTCTCTCCTACACTTTGATTCAGCCTCATTTATATAGTATGAGGATAGTACAAAAGGAATGAATGCATTAAATAACATTCATATTCCTAATTCATGAATTTTGGTAAACATAGCTGAATAGACTTTTCTTCTTCAAGATGAGGTCTTTAACTTTGTCCTTCTCTCTTCATGATCAAGTTGATCATTTTAGGCTCTTCTTGTAACCTTAGAATCTTGACTGAGTCTTGACTAGCTTGATCCTTCCAAATGTTTTCCAATAAACAGGTTAAAGCTTCTTTCATCCTCTTAGCTTTAGCTATCGTCATTGGTCCTCCATGAATAGTTAAAGGGTCTTTAATCGAATTATGATCAACTTGCTGGTTTATATCATTCCCCCTTTCCTAGAAAGGATTCGTCCTCGAATCATAGCCTCCATCACCTACATCAAACAAAGATAGATCAGAAACATTGAATGTTGCATTAACGTTGCTATACTCACCTGGTAGTTCTAGCTTATATGTATTGTCATTGATTTTTTGAAGGACTTGAAATGGACCATCTCCTCTTGGCATAAGTTTAGACTTCCTATGATTGAGAAATCTTTCCTTTCGTAAGTGTACCCAAACCCAGTCACCAGGTTCGAATACTACTTGTTTTCAGCCTTTGTTGTGTTGTTTCTTATATTGTAGAGTTTTCTTTTCAATTTGTGTTCAGACTTTTTCATGCAATGCTTTTACAAATTCAGCTTTTTGCTTACCATCCAAATTAGCTTTTTCTAATGGTAAAAGTAGCAAATCCATAGGAGTTAATGGATTGAACCCATACACAACTTCAAATGGGGAATGATTTGTTGTAGCATGCACACTTCTATTATAAGCAAACTCCACATGTGGCAAACACTCCTCCCAATTTTTTAAATTTTTTTGAATTATGGCCCTCAAAAGTGTTGATAAAGTTCGATTTACCACCTCCGTTTGTCCATCTGTTTGTGGATGACAAGTGGTTGAATACAACAATCTTATACCCAACTTACTCCAAAGTGTTCTCCAAAAGTGGCTAAGAAACTTCACATCTCTATCACTCACAATTGTCCTTGGGATGCCATGTAACCTCACAATTTCTTTGAAAAATAATCCCGCAACATGTGTTGCATCATCTGTTTTATGGCAAGGAATGAAATGTGCCATCTTGCTAAACCTATCAACAACAACAAAAATAGAATCTCTCCCTCCTTTTGACCTAGGTAAACCTAAGACAAAATCCATGGATATATCAACCCAAGGTTCACTAGCTATAGGAAGGGGTGTATATAACCCATGAGACATTACTTTAGATTTAGCTTGTTTACAAGTGATGCATTTCTCACACAATTTTTCAATATCCCTTTTTATGCGTGGCCAAAAGAAATGATCACTTAACACATCTAAAGTTTTTCTGACTCCAAAATGTCCCATTAAACCTCCACTATGTGTTTCTCTCACAAGTAATTCTCTCATTGAACATTGAGGAACACACAGCTTGTTTTCTTTGAAAAGAAAACCATCATACCTAAAGAACTTATCAAAACCCCCTTTTTCACATGCCTCATAAACATTAGCAAAATTATGGTCAGAATTGTATAAATCTTTAATGTATTCAAAACCCAATAATTTTGCATCAAGTTTAGAAATTAGAGCATACCTTCTAGAAAGAACATCGGCGACCACATTTTCTTTACCTTGTTTGTACTTGATGATGTATGGAAAGGATTCAATAAACTCCACCCATTTTGCATGCCTACGACTTAGCTTTCCTTGTCCTTTGAGATATTTCAAAGACTCATGATCGGTATGTATAATGAATTTCTTGTGCCAAAGATAGTGCTGCCATGTCTCTAACACTCTTACCATAGCATAAAATTCTTTATCATATGTCGAGTAGTTAAGACTTGCTCCATTTAGCTTCTCACTAAAGAATGCAATAGGTCGACCCTCTTGCATTAAGATTCCTCCAATATCTACTCCACTCGCATCACACTCAATCTCAAAAGTTTTAGCAAAGTTAGGTAAAGCAAGCAAAGGTGTTGAATTGAGTTTGTCTTTAAGCAAGTTAAAAGCATCATCTTGTTGTTTACCCTATCTGAATTCAATATTCTTTTTGATGCATTCAGTTAATGGTGCAGCAATAGTAGAAAAATCTTTAATAAATCTTCTATAAAAGCTAGCAAGACCATGAAAACTTCTAACATCACTAACACTAGTGGGTTTTGGCCACTCTTTAATTACTTTTACTTTTTCTTGATCAACATGTATTCCTTTATCGTTTACAACATATCCAAGAAAAGTAATTTCATTAGTGCAAAAAGTGCATTTATGTAGATTACCATATAACTTTTCTTTTCTAAGCACATCAAAAATAGCTTTTAAATGTGTTACATGTTCATCTAAACTTTTGCTATACACAAGTATATCATCAAAATAAACCACTATAAACTTTCCAATGTAAGCACGCAAAATATGGTTCATCAATCTCATAAAAGTGCTAGGTGCGTTAGTTAAGCCAAAAGGCATCACCAACCATTCATATAAACCATGTTTAGTTTTGAAAGCAGTTTTCCATTCATCACCCTCATGCATTCTTATTTGATGATATCCAGATTTCAAATCAATTTTTGAAAATAAACAAAAACCATGCAATTCATCTAACATGTCATCTAGCCTAGGAATAGGATGTCGATACTTTACCGTGATTTTGTTGATGGCTCTGCAATCAACACACATTCTCCAAGATCCATCCTTTTTAGGCACCAAAAGAACAGGAACTACGCATGGACTCATGCTTTCTCGCACATACCCCTTTTCCATAAGCTCACTGACTTGCTTTTGGATTTCCTTGGTCTCTTCTGGGTGGCATCTATATGCTGGCCTATTTGGTATGCTTACACTTGGAATGAAATCAATTTGATGCTCAATTCCTCTAAATGGTGGCAAACCATTGGGAACTTCTTCGGGAAAGATATCCTCATTTTCCTACAAAAGATTAACAATAACACTAGGCAAACTTTTGTCAATTTTGTTAGAAGAAATCAAAATGTCCTTGTACATAAGTACAAGTAAGGGCTGCCTCATGGTTAAGGCCTTTTTTACATCACTCATTTTGGCATAAACACTCATTTTTCTTTCACTCAAGCCTTCCTTGTTTTCTCTCCCCTTGTGTTTCCCAATACTCTTATTTTTATTACTCATCTCATCTTTTTCTTTTTTCTCTCTTTCTTGCTCCCTCCCAAAAGTTTTGGTTAATGAAGACTCAAGCTCCTCATATTATTGTTTTATACGCATCTGGTCTTCAAGAATTGTCTTCGGAGGCAATGGTCCAAGCTGATATTTTTGTCCATCCATGATCAAGGAATAACGATTCTTGAACCCATCATGTGTTACCCTATGATTATATTGCCATGGTCTCCCCAACAACATGTGACCAGCATACATAGGTACCACATCACACCAAACTTCATCCTTGTATCTACCAATTGAAAAATGAACTAACATTTGCTGATTTATCTTTACTACACCACTATCATTCAACCATTGCAATTTGTAAGGTTTTGGATGTTTGATAGTAGGCAATTTCAGTTTCTTCATGAGCAAGGTACTTACCACATTGGTACAACTTCTGCTATCAACAATCACATTGCACAACTTATTAGCAATCAAACAATGAGTATGAAATAGATTTTCACGTTATTCACCATGTTCATCATTTTTACTTTGCAAACTAAGTGTGCGTTGAATAACCAAAATTTCACCTTTAGCATACTCTACGTCACTAGTATCCTCTGGAATGTCATCATCATCCTCTCTTTCATTTTCAGATTCTATATTCCCATCTCATATAATCATAACTCTCTTATTAGGACATTCACGTGCTATATGTCCATGCCCAAGGCACTTAAAACACTTAATACCTCTACTTTGATTAGGTTGATTTTCACCTTTACCCTTGCTGCCTAATTCATTTTTGCCTTTAATTCCATCAATTTTAGGCTTAACAATGGGTATATCATCCTTTTTACTCCAAGTCGGTTTCCAAGAAAAAGAAAAACCCGAATAAGGTTTTGAATCATACTTTGTGCCTTTTCTTTTGAGTTGTCTCTCAATCTTCATGGCCATATTCACCATATCCTCAATCTCCACATAATGCTGCAATTCCACAAGATCAGCAATGTTCTTGTTTAATCTACTCAGGAATCGAGCCATTGTAGCCTCACGGTCTTCCTCCACATTAGCCCTTATCATGGCTATCTCCATCTCCTTGTGATATTCATCAACGCTCATAGAACCTTATGTCAAAGTTTGCAGTCGTTGATGCAAATCCCGATAGTAATGACTTGGGACGAATCTCCTCCTCAAGATTTGTTTCATCTCTATCCAAGTCTCTACGGGCCTTTCACCATTTCTACGCTTGTCTTTACATAATTGATCCCACCAAATTATAGCATAATCACAAAATTCAACAGTGGCTAATTTTACCTTTTTCTCTTCGGAGTAGTTGTGGCATTCAAAGATTAGCTCCACTTTTCGTTCCCACTCCAAATAAGTATCTGGATTATTCTTTCCTTGAAAAGAAGGAATTTTCATTTTGATGCTGCCTATGTTTCTGTCCACACCATCAAAACGTCCTCTCCTAGTTTGTCTCATAGGATTAACATCTTGACCAATTAAAGTGACTTGGTCATCGTCGAGGTCATCTTTGTCATTATATTCATCATTAACGAATGCTGGTTGTCTCCTACGCCGTGGTTCACCTTCCAATCTATTAATTACATCATCATGTCCTTCTAGATGATCTCTTACATCTCCTATCACTTTGAACATACGTTCAAATTGTTGTTGCATTGCTTGAAGCAAAAGATCATTTGATGAAGAACTCGCTTCCTTTTCTTTAGACATATTTACAACCTGAAAAACAAAGTTAGAATAGCCTCACCAACACTCTCTCACGTGTTTCACTGAAGATTTGATTCACTCTACTCATATTTTCACACAATATTTGGCTTTTTTTTCTCGATATTGATCTCACCACTCTTGCCTTTTATCTCTTGTTTTGTTCTTTGAGTTCTTAGATTAACTAAGAAACTTAAACAAACAATTCAGATTGTGGCAATTCAAGGGTATTGAAATTGGACATAAAAACAAAAAAAAAATGTAAGCCAAGTTTAAAGGTGTTTGTAATACACTTCAATAATAAGCAAAGATTAGAATTCAAGTATCAAATGAATAAAGAAAATTTTCTGGAATGAAAAAAATTCAAACCAGAAACAAGAATTCAAAATTACGAAGATAGAATTTTGTAATTTTCAAGAAGTCCCTGAAATCATAAAATTTTTTTTTATAATTTCGATCTCTTTCTATCTTTTTTTTTTTACCTTTGATCTTCTCCCTTTTCTTTTTCTTTGATCTTGATTTCCTCTCTTTTTTTTTACTTTTGATTTTCTCTCTCTTGTTTTTTTTTTAACTTTCTGTTCTCTTTCTTTTTTTTTGACGATAAAGTGAGGGGAAAACACAAACAAACAGTAATTGCACAAGAAACACAACAATAAGGAGGAAGGAAGAATAGCAATTATGAATATCGTGATAAAAGAAGAATAAGAGAACAGGGAAAAGTGAAAAGATAATGGATAAGCAAATCTCAAACTTGAGCCATGCTCTGATACCAA
Organism: Musa beccarii; assembly: GCA_024322285.1. Lineage (NCBI taxonomy): Eukaryota > Viridiplantae > Streptophyta > Magnoliopsida > Zingiberales > Musaceae > Musa > Musa beccarii. The sequence goes on from CM044398.1 coordinate 59,447,086, forward strand.
ATGATGGAAATCATCAATTTAGCAACCATACACCCCGATAGCTAAAGAGCTATGATACATATAGAATGCAAATTAACACCCTCCAACGAATTGAAACAAGGCGGATCGTTCAAGAATGAAGTAAGGGAAACTATTCTAATTACCTATCAATAGAAAATTGATAAAATAACTAGAATAGCACTTTGAATTCCCTTAAGACGCCACAAACTAACAAGTCTGATAAGTCAAAGGAAAAGCAAAGATTTGGGTTGAACGCCACAAGCAGAAAAGCTTGATAAGTTCTAAAGTTCATACAAGAACTTAAAAACAAAACACTCACCGGTGTTAAAGAATTGTTATACTTCCCAATTGTCTCTCCTACACTTTGATTCAGCCTCATTTATATAGTATGAGGATAGTACAAAAGGAATGAATGCATTAAATAACATTCATATTCCTAATTCATGAATTTTGGTAAACATAGCTGAATAGACTTTTCTTCTTCAAGATGAGGTCTTTAACTTTGTCCTTCTCTCTTCATGATCAAGTTGATCATTTTAGGCTCTTCTTGTAACCTTAGAATCTTGACTGAGTCTTGACTAGCTTGATCCTTCCAAATGTTTTCCAATAAACAGGTTAAAGCTTCTTTCATCCTCTTAGCTTTAGCTCTCGTCATTGGTCCTCCATGAATAGTTAAAGGGTCTTTAATCGAATTATGATCAACTTGCTGGTTTATATCAAGTGGCTTTTTGATGCATCTCTAGCAGCAACTAGAGGGGATGAAAATAGAAATTGAAGGACAAAATCTTGCCCTATTGGTCGCTGAATTTGATGAAATTTTTGCTGAACCGCGCGGTCTTTCTCCTACTCGGCAATATGATCACCGAATTCTAATACTTTCGGGCAAACCACTGGCGAACATTCAGCTGTAACAGTATCCTCACCTCCAAAAGGATGAAATTAAGAAGATTGTAAAGGAGATGCTTGAAACAGGGGTGATTCGGCTAAGCTATAGCCCCTATTCCTCATCGGTGCTACTTGTACGTAAGAAGGATGGAACTTGGTGGATGTGCATCGACTACCAAGCTCTAAATGGCATCACCGTCAAGGATAAGTACCCAATACCAATGGTGGGTGGTGGATGAACTTCTTGATGAGTTAAAAAGAGCTCGAGTCTTTACAAAGTTGGATCTTCGATCCGGTTACCACCAAATTCAGATATGTGAAGATGACATTCCAAAAACTACTTTCTACACACATAAGGGCCATTATGAATTTCTGGTAATATTTTTTTGACTCACTAATGCTCCTTCAACCTTCTAAAGTCTCATAAATGATATTTTTCTGAGCTTTCTTCATAAATTTATGTTGGTATTTTTTAATGATATTCTCATTTACAGCCCTTCTCTTGAGACTAACTTTCAGCACTTGTAGTTTGTTTTGACGATCCTTTGGGAGAATACTCTTTTTGTTAAGTTATCAATATGCAGCTTTCTCCAGCAAAAAGTAGAGTACCTTGAGAATATAATATCGGGAGTGGCGGTAGACCCAACAAAAATTGAAGCAATGCAGGGCTACCCGAAACCTTCAAACATGAAATTGTTACGCGGGTTCCTTGGACTAACGAGCTACTATTGTCATGCCCCCTGAATTTTTGATCTTATTCAGGAGGTGTGACCCTGTCTTAAAATCCATAACATTAAGATTAAATAGTAATACAAATCCAGGATCCAAACTAAATAATTTGAGGATACTAAGAATTAATCAAATCAATATTCACACACCCATAAATTCATACTCCATAAACCTAAACAGTTTCATAAAAGTACTACTCCACTTTATTCATTGATTCATAAAATCCAAAACTAACTCAACTAAACAACATCCACATCACTAAAATCCACAAGTGTGGGAATCCATATAATTACAAAACCAACATTTGCCATATGATCATATCATTATACAATTTAAACTTAACATTTCAAATTCTAACACGAGAGATTCTTTAAATTTTACAAAACACATAAGTTTAGATTTATCATAGACATTTCCTTAAGCATAAAATATTCTTGTACAACAAAACTTATTAACCATTAAAGCTCAAGCCAAAATCTTCTAGCATTCCCTTCCTTAATCGATTTTAAATATTCCAGAAACTAATAAGCTAACCTGAAAAAAAAAGTTATAGCAATCGAAGTGAGTATAACAGAGCTCAACAAGTTACTAACATATTCATGGCGATAGGGGAAGTTCAAACAGGCTTGGTATCAAAATACAAATGCATAGATATAAGTGTTCATTGAAAGCATCTCATTTGATATAAAATCAGGAAGCGTTACCTCATTCGAAACATGCTTTAAACACAATGATAGGAGAAAGGAAATTTGGAGCATATCGTTGGCATAAGAAACATTTAGGTAAGTATCAAATGACATATGAAGCATTTAGGTGCATATCAAAGGCGTAAGAGTATTTAGGAGCATAACAATGATATACAAAATATTTCAAAGCATAACAAGCGAACTGAATAACAAACATAAGCTTGTATGTCATTTTCGATGTTGTATGCATTTCAAATTTTGTCCAAAGCATGAATATAAGAACATAAGCAATGCTTTGAATCTCATATCAAAAACATAGAGAGTGTTGTGGGATCATATACATAATATGATTCATCCATTTCTAGATAACCACCAAACATAAGTCTCCCATGTTTGGGAGCTCCATCTACCCTCGTCTGAGTGAAGTCAATGGGGCCGGTAGAGCAATCGCGGGACTCTCATCATAACTCCCTTTACCATTTCTGGCAAAGGTTCACATTGTCCCACAAAACACCAGAGTATAAAAAGGTAGTATGTACAATAACATTGGCACATATCGGAAACACATGTGGAATAATGAAAATATGCATGTGCCTTTACGAAACAAGGTAATGCAAGCATGAACATTACATAATAGATTTTAGGTATACAAATTATTTCAGGTTGAACAATATAAGAATTTCAAATGACTAATATAAAGCTCCGTTGAAGAAGAATTTAACAGAAGTTAGATTGCTAATAGGATAAAACTTGAATAGGCAAATCTCAACAAAATTTTAGGTTTGACAGAAATTGAGTGGTACATTTTCTGAATGGTTTAAGTAACCAATTGTACTCAAATTTGCTCAAAAAAGATGCCATTAGAAACCTGTATCAATCTATTTTTGGATAAACTCAGTTTTGTAAATTTTTGAGTTCCTAATACAGAGTTAGGAGAAATAAAGTAAAGCAGGGTCAGAATTTATCATCTCTGTTTTGCAGACTTGGTAGAATAAATTTAAACAAATGCTTCGATAGGAAAATATACTTTAAAATTTCTAATTTTGATATCAAAAGAAAGATATACAAATCTAGTTTCCAAAGAATTAAATTTTACATAGTTCAGAGTTTTCACCAGAGAGTTATGGATAATTTAGTAATAGAAGGTCAAAAGTTATAGTATCTATTGTACCGAATACATGAGGTCTTTTCATTCATATGTTTGGATATGTAAATTTACTCCAAATCCTTCAATTTTTATATTAAATGAAAGCTCTATAAGTCTAATTTCGTAAGAAAGATGTTTTTCCTAAATCAGAATTTAGTGTAAAAAGTTATGGTCACAAGGTACTGAAAGGTCAAAATCTAAAAAATTCCAGATTCAACATTTAATGTATAAACGACATAGATATCTTGCATGGAGCCACAATCTTCCAATTTTCTCAAAATCATGATGAAAACAAGGATCAAAATTTTCTCTATGATGAGGTTAGAATACTTGCCTTAAAAAGTTTTGATTCTTAAATGTGAGGGAATTGATGCTAGACCTTGAGCCAAGACAAAAGTTCTTCTTCTCCTTCAATTCGTTCTCCTTCAATTCCTTCTCCTTTTCTTCTACATTGGCAGCAAGCTTCCCACATCTTTGTTAAGTTTTCCTTAACTCTTCATCTATTTGCTTAAAATGGTAAGGTGGCAAACATGCATGATGGAGGCTTAGGTGTCATTCTTAGAATAAACACAAGTTGCTCATTCTTAGGTTAGCTATTGCCACATGTCCTCTCTTTTTCTATCATTCTCCTTTTTTTTTAACTGAATACCAATCTTTCATAAATCCTATCTAATCATTAATATTCACATTTTGGTCCTTAGCACTAAACTTTCAATATAAAAAATTATTTAGTGCTAAAGGGTTATTAAATAATCCTTATTTTTTTTATAATTTTGGTCCTTACATTACAAAAAAGCCCTTACAAAAATTTTTAAAATAATGAGGGATATTACACTCTCCCCTCCTTAAAAGAAAATTTAGTCCTCTAAATTTTTCATACCTTTTTCGGTGAAAAGATGAGGATAAACTTTCTTCATTTCTTCCTCTAGCTCACAGGTTATTTCATCGGTAGAATTATGTTTCCAAATTACTTTAACTAGCGTAATGATTCTATTTCTTAAGACTTTCTCTTTCTTATCAATGATTTGAATGGGCTCTTCCTTGTAAGATAAGTCTTTTTCAATCACAATTGGCTCACACTCAATGACATGAGAGGGATCTGGTATATACCTTCTAAGCATTGAAACATAAAATATATCATGGATATGACTCAACGATGATGGCAAGGCAATCTTGTAAGCAACAAAGCCAATTCTTTCAAGGATCTCAAAAGGTCCAATAAACCTTGGGTTTAGCTTTCCTTTCTTTCCGAATTTTATAATGCCTTTAGAAGGGGAGACTTTTGGGAATACAAAATCCCCTGCTTGGAACTCAATATCTTGTCTTCTGTTGTCAACATAGCTCTTTTGCCGACTCTGAGCAGTCTTTAGTCTTCTTCTGATAACTTGAATCTTTTCAGTAGTCTCTTGTACTTTATCTGGTGCTAATAACTTTCTATCACCAACTTCCTCCCAACATATAGGCATTCTACACTTTCGCCCATACAATGCTTCATAAGGAGCCATCTGAATGCTCAAATGGTAACTAATATTGTAAGTAAACTCAATAAGAGAAATATCTTTATCCCATTCACCTCTCCAATCCATGACATAGGCTCTAAGCAAATCCTCAAGTATCTGATTGTTCTTTCAGATTGACCATCAGTCTGAGGGTGATAGGCTACTGCCTATAGAATCTTGTAATCTCCTCCATAATCTAGAAAGAAATCTGGAGTCTCTATCAGATATGATCTACTTTGGAACACTATGAAGTCTTACTATTTCATCATCATACAAATTTGCAAGCCTATCTAGAAAATAAGTCATATTGATTGGTAAGAAATGTGTAGATTTAGTTAACCTATCAATAATAACCCAAATAGCATCATGCTTTCTAGAGATTTTGGGTAGTCCTGAAACAAAGTCCATAGTAATGCATTCCCATTTTCATTTAGGAATATCTAAGGGCTATAACAACCCTTCAGGTCTTTGGTATTCTACTTTGATTTACTGATATGTCAAACACCTTGAAATATATATTGCAATCTCCTTCTTCATGCCTTCCCACCAATAATGATTTTGGAGATCTCTATACATTTTAGTGCTACCAGGATGCATGGTGTCCTTTGAATTGTGACCTTCCTTTAAGATTTGGTTCTTGATAGCTAGGTCATTTGAAACACATATTCTATCCCCAAATCTCAATAGACCATCATCTGAAATTTGAAAATTTAGTTTTAATTCATTTTCAACTTCATTCCTCAAGTATATTAAACATGGATCTCGTAGTTGTCCTTCTTTGATTTGTTGAATGAAATCAAATTGCACTTGGATAGAGGCCATCAACATTATTGAGTCTTGCCCTTTTCTCCCGACATTCAAATCATAATTTTTTTCTAATAACTTCCATTGTTTCACAACTAGGCTAGCCATAAAACTTGTTGATTTTCAACTAAGTGCATCAGCTACAACATTTACTTTACTAGGGTGATAACGGATGGTATAATCATGATCCTTTAGAAGCTCTATCCATCTTCGCTGCCTCATATTTAACTCTTTCTGAGTAAAAATATACTTTAAACTCTTGTGATCTGTAAAGATGTCAAATATTCGCCCATACAAGTAATGTCTCCAAATCTTTAGAGCAAAGATGATAGCTGCAATTCCAAATCATGAGTCAAATAATTCAATTCATAACTCTTTAGCTACCGAGAAGCATAAGCAATTACTTTTCCTTCTTGCATCAAAACACATCCAAGGCCCTTTCTTGAGGCATCAGTATAAAATACAAATCCTTCATTACCACTCGGAATAGTGAGAATAGGGGCACTAGTCAATCTTCTTTTTAGTTCTTGAAAACTTCGCTCATAATCATTACTCTTCAAATTTTATATTCTTTTGAGTCAGTTGGGTGAGGGGATGAGCAACTTAAGAAAATCCCTCCACAAATCTCCTGTAATAACCTGCCATGCCCAGGAAACTTCTAACTTCTGTTATATTTGTTGGTACTTCCCAATTAACTACTGCTTCCACCTTCTTTGGATCTATAGATATGCCCTTTCCTGAAATCACGTGACCTAAGAAAGCAATTTCCTTCAACCAAAATTCACATTTGCTGAACTTTGCATACAACTTCTTTTCTCTTAGTATGGATAGTACATTTCTCAAGTGTTCCTCATGCTTCTGATTATTTCTTGAATATACTAATATGTCATCAATGAACACAATTACACAATCATCTAAGAGTGGCTGAAATATCCTATTCATTAGTTCCATAAAAGCTGCAGGGGCATTAGTTAAGCCAAAAGGCATTACTAAAAATTCATAGTGACCATATCGAGTTCTAAAGGCTATTTTTGGAATATCCTCCTTCTTGACCTTCAACTGATAGTAACCTGACCTTAGATCAATCTTGGAGAATACTTGTGCACCCTACAATTGATCAAACAAGTCATCAATCCTGGGTAGAGGATATTTGTTTTTGATAGTCACTTGATTCAACTGTCTATAATTAATACAAAGCTTTAATGTTCCATCCTTCTTAACTAATAGCACTGGAGCACCCCACGGTGAGACACTAGGTTGAATGAAACCCTTATCTAGCAACTCTTGTATTTACTTTTTCAATTCCTCAAGCTCGAGTGGTGCCATTCTGTAGGGAGGCTTAGATATCAGCGTTGTCCCAAGGATTAAATCAATAGCAAATTCACCTTCCCTATATAGAGGTAGTCCAAACAAATCCTCTAGGAATACATCAAGGAACTCGTTGACCACAGAAATTTCATTTAGATGAGTTTTCTGTTCTAAATGCTCTCTTACACATATAACATAACAAAGACATCCTTTCTGCATAAGGCGATGAGCTTGAAGTGCCGATATTAAGCAAAGGCGTAAATCATGCCTAATACACTCAAAGTAGAAGATGAGCTAATTTGGTATGCAGAAAGTAATTATTTTTGTATAGCAATCAATACTAGCATGATAGGAAGATAACCAATCTATGCCAAGTATAATATCAAAACCCTGGATTTCTAGATGTATCAAATCGACGCGGAGTTCGTGTTCTCCGATAGAAATCAAACATGTTGGATAAACCAAGTTTGTAGTCAAAGAATCTCCAACAACAGTAGTTACGTATAGCAAATAATCCAATGGTTTAGGTTGAATGTCCAAGTGACAAGCAAAAGATTGTGAAACAAAAGATAAGTTGGAACCAGGATCAAACAAAACTTTTGCATTTCTATTAGAAACATGTAGAATACCTTCAACCACTGATTTAAGGGCTCTAGAATCTTGTTCCATGATAGCATATACTCTAGTATGGGCTGTCAACTTAGGAGGTAGTGGCTCTTTCTTCTTGTTTAGTGGGCAGTCCCTTACTTTATGATCAAACTTTCCATAGGAAAAATAGGCTCCAGTCACTCGAAAACACTCACTTGTTTCATGATTATGTCCACATTTTGCACACGATAGAGTTCCTTACGGTAGCTTTCCTTTCTCAAATCTAGATACTTTTACCCTCTTATTACTTCTTTCTGGTTCATTTCCTCTCTTACATTTGCTAACAAACTTATCCTTGTTATTCTTGCCCCTGATTTCTTGGATCTCTTCCAGGTCTTTTTTAAGTATCAAAGCTCTTTCTACCACGTCAGTATATACCTAGAGTTTTAGAGCTGATATCCGGCTTCTTATTACCGGCCTCAGTCCCCTTTCAAACCTTCTTGCTTTTCTAGGTTCATCATCAATTATATGCATGACAAATCTAGAAAGCTCGATGAATTTTGATTCATATTGTGCTATTGTCAAATTTCCCTGAATGAGATTCAGGAACTCCAATTCTTTCTACTCTCTAATACAATCTGAAAAATATTTATTGTTGAACTTTTCTATAAATACCTTCTAGGTGATTGGCTTATGTCGAACTTCAAAAATTCTTTTCATTGTTCTCCACCAATGCTCAGCCTCTCCTTCTAGCATGAAGGTAGCAAGAGAAACCTTCTTATCATCAGAGCAACTTAAAACATCAAATATTTTCTCTATCTGTAGTACCCATTGCTCTGCTATCATTGGATTAGGTTCACCACTAAAATTGGGAGAGCTAAGCTTCTTAAATTATTCAATTCCCAACCCAATATGGAGTGAAGTCCTTGCTTCCTCATTTCTTCCTGGTCGGACTTGTTGTTGCATCACTTGTGTCATCACCTCCAGAGTTTTCATAATTCCACTTAATTGATCGGAAGTAGATGCAACAGGAGAACCAGATGACCTCGTCATCCTTACTTCCTAAAAAAACAACAAAAGGAAGCTTTTGATCAGTCTCTAAATAAAAATCACTAAACCTCAAAATTTATTACGTATCTAGTATATCAAAATTCTTAGAAATCTTTAAATCATGCTCTGATACCACCCCTATCATGCCCCCTAAATTTTTTATCTCATTCAGGAGGTGTGACCCTATCTTAAAATCCATAACATTAAGATTAAAAAGCAATACAAATCCAGGATCCAAATTAAACAATTTGAGGATACTAAGAATCAATCAAATTAATATTCACACACCCATAAATTCATACTCCATAAACCTGTATAAGTTCATAAAAGTACTACTCCACTTCATTCATTGATTCATAAAATCCAAAACTAACTCAACTAAACAACATCCACATCACTAAAATCCACAAGTGTGGGAATCCATATAATTACAAAACCAACATTTGCCACATGATCATATCATTATACAATTTAAACTTACCATTTCAAATCCTAACACGATAGGTTCTTTAACTTTTACAAAACACATAAGTTCAGATTTATCATAGACATTTTCTTAAGCATAAAATATTCTAATACAACAAAACTTATCAACAATTAAAGCTCAAGCCAAAATCTTCTAGCATTCCCTTCCTCAATCGATTTTAAATATTTCAGAAATTGATAAGCTAACCTGAAAAAAAAAGTTATAGCAATCGGAGTGAGCATAACAAAGCTCAGCAAGTGACTAACATATCCATGGCGATAGGGGAAGTTCAAGCAGGCTTAGTATCAAAATACAAAAGCATAGATATAAGTGTTCATTGAAAGCATCTCATTTGATATAAAATCAGGAAGGGTTACCTCAGTCGAAACATACTTTAAGTACAACGATAGGAGAAAGGAAATTTGGAGCATATCGTTAGCATAAGAAACATTTAGGCAAGTATCAAATGACATATGAAGCATTTAGGTGCATATCAAAGGCGTAAGAGTATTTAGGAGCATAACAATGACATACGAAATATTTTAAAGCATAACAAGCGAATCGAATAACAAACATAAGCTTTTATGTCATTTTTGATGTTGTATGTATTTCAAATTTTATCCAAAGTGTGAATATAAACACATAAGCAATACTTTGGATCTTATATCAAAAACATAGAGGGCGCTGTGGGACCACATACATAACATGGTTCATCCATTTCTGGATGACCACCAAACATAAGTCTCCCACGTTTGGGAGCTCCATTAACCCACGTCTGAGTGAAGTCAATGGGGTCGATAGAGCAATCGTGGGGCTCTCATCATAACTCCCTTTACTATTTCTGGCAAAGGTTCATATTGTCTCACAAAACACCAAAGTACAAAAGAGTAGCATATACAATAACATTGGCACATATCAGAAGCACATGCAGAACAACAAAAATATGTGTGTGCCTTTACGAAACAAGGTAATACAAGCATGAACATTATATAATAGATTTTAGGTATACAAATGATTTTAGGTTGAACAATACAAGAATTTCAAAGGACTAATATAAAGCTCCATTGAAGAAGAATTTAGCAGAAGTTAGATTTCCAATAGGATGAAACTTGAATAGGCAAACTCAACAAAATTTCAGGTTTGATAGAAATTGAGTGGTATATTTCCTAAATGGTTTGAGTAACCAATTATGCTCCAATTTGCTCAAAAAAGATGTCATTAGAAACCTATATCAATCTATTTTTGGATAAACTCAGTTTTCTAAGTTTTTGAGTTCCTAACAGGGAGTTAGGATAAATAAAGTAAAGTAGGGTCAGAATTTATCATCTCTATTTTGCAGACTTGGTAGAATAAATTTAAACAGATGCTTCAGTAGGAAAATATACTTTAAAATTTCTAATTTTGATATCAAAAGAAAGATATATGAATCTAGTTTCCAAAGAATTAAATTTTCCTTAGTTCAGAGTTTCCACCAGAGAGTTATGGATAATTTAGTAATTAATAGAAGGTCAAAAGTTGTAATATCTGTTGTACCAAATACATAAGGTCTTTTCATTCATATGTTTAGATAGATAAATTTACTCTAAATCCTTCAATTTTTGTATCAAAATGAAATCTCTATAAGTATACTTTCGTATGAAAGAGGTTTTTCCTAAATCAGAATTTGGTGTAAAAAGTTATGACCGCAAGAGTACTGAAAGGTCAAAATCTGAAAAATTTCATATTCAACATTTAATGTATAAACGACATAGATATCTTGCATGGAGTCACAATCTTCCAATTTTCTCAAAATCATGATAAAAACAGGGATTAAAATTTTCTCTTGGATGGAGTTAGAACACTTGCCTTAAAAAGTTTTGATTCCTAAAAGTGGGGGAATTGATGCAAGACCTTGAGCCAAGACAAAAGTTTTTCTTCTTCTCCTTCAATTCATTCTCCTTTTCTTCTACATTGGCGGCAAGCTTCCCACCTCTTTGTTAAGTTTTCCTTAACTCCTCATCTATTTGCTTAAAATGGTAAGGTAGCAAACATGCATGATGGAGGCTTAGGTGTCATTCTTAGAATAAACACAAGTAGCTCATTCTTAGGTTAGCTAATGCCACATGTCCTCTCTTTTTCTTTTTTTCTCCTTTTTTTTTAACTGAATACCAATCTTTCATAAATCCTATCTAATATTAATATTCACATTTTGGTCCCTAGCACTAAACTTTCAATATAAAAAATATTTAGTGCCAAAGGATTATTAAACAATCCTTTTTTTTATAATTTCGGTCCTTAAATTACAAACAAGCCCTTACAAAAATTTTCAAAATAATGAGGGATATTACAACAATCAAAAATTTGTGAAAGACTATAGGAAGATACGTGCCCTCCTCACTTCTCTATTGAAAAAAGATGCCTTCCAATGGTTGAAAAAAGCCTCCATTGCCTTCGATAAACTTAAGGTAGCCATGACGATGACACCGATGCTAGCGCTGCCATATTTCAGTTGACCCTTCATTATCGAGGCTGACGTATCTGGAGTCAAAATTAGAGTCATTCTCATGCAAGATGGTCGACTACTTGCATACACTAGCAAGGCATTGTCTTCCTCCCATCAAAAAATGTCTATCTATGATAAGGAGATGCTCACCATTGTGCACGTAATAACGAAGTGAAGACCCAACCTGATTGGCTAGTGATTTCAAATTAAAACCGACCATAGAAGCCTTAAGTACTTTTTAGAGCAGAAGATATCATCCCTGGAGTAAAAAAAATAGGTAACCAAACTTCTAAGATTTGATTATGAAATTATTTACAAAAGGGGAAAGAAATCATTATTGTAAATGCATTCTCACGGCTACTTGAGCAAGCTGAATTTTCAGTCATCTCTCTTCCTACCACTGGCTTTCTTGAGGACATTAGGGAGGAATGAAAGAAGGATCTAGAGACCAGCAACATCATTAAAAAATTAGAGGATCCAAGTGCAATAGCTCACTATACTAGGGATTCGAGAGATCTACGCTACAATGGTCGTATTTGTTAGGGATCGAGTGGCACTAAGAGGGGGGGGGGGGGTGAATTAGTACAGTGGTAAAGAACGATAGATTTTTCAATGATTAACACAAGTTTGAAAACTTCGTACGAATGAATGTAGTGTTTCGTTTGAACCCAGAAAGATTGCATTTTAACTTTAAAGCAAACGTAAGAAGATGAAGATGAAGTTGAGTAAATAAGGTAGCATATGAAAATGGTTTGCAGCAAAGTAAGTTGCGAGAAAGTAAATGCAAACCAATTTATAATGGTTCGGTCATCCGACCTACATCCACTTCCGAAGCCTTCTCCGATGAGGCTCCCAACTTCTACTAGCAAATCCTTTTGTAGGGGAAGGACCAAATACCCCTCTTACAATCCTTTTACAAGAGGTTCACACTCTTACAAGTTTTCACAAAGAGAAGGAAATGAGGTGAACACTTAAGTAAATGAAGAACAAGACTTTCCCAAGACTTATTTTCAAAATCTAACTCTCCAAGGGTTCTCCTTTCAGTTGAGAAAGGAGGGGTATTTATAGATCCAAAATGAATTCAAATTTGGGCTCCAAATTTGAAATCAAATTGAAGTTCAGTCTTTGTCAGGCGGTGCTACCACTGTCGAGGCGGTGCTACCTTTGTCCACCGATCAGATCGACATAGCAGGGCGGCAGTACTACCACCCGGCCAGGTGGTGCTACCGCTCTGCTGGTTGTTGTTGGCGGTGCTACGCCAAAGACACACAGCAAGTTGCTAGGCGGTGCCACCACCTAGCACACATCGCTTTGGCGGTGCTACCGCCAAAGACGCAATCGTATGGTCGGGCAAGTGCCACCACCAGCACACATCATTCTTTGGCGGTGCTATCGCCCAGCACACACCAACTTCCTGGTTTGGGCCGAAAGCTTGGCCCAAATCGGTCCTAAACAAGGCCCAATGGGCCCATACTTGGGTTAAAGGATTAACACCTAATCCTAACCCAAATTAATGTGCTAACTACGAAATTAAATACATTCCTAAGCTATTACAAAGTCTGCAAGTCAAGTCTTCTTCCGGCGAGCTTCCGGTGAACTTCCGGTGGTCTTCCGACGATTCCTTGGAAACCATCCTATGGACTCCCGGTAAGCTCTCGAATTCCACGATGATTTTGGCGAGTTCCCCTGAGTTGCTTTGGCAAGCTCCGATCTTTCTTGGCAAGCTCTGCGAACTTCCGACGAACCTTCTGGCGAACTTCCGAAAACCCTTCGGCAAGCTCCCTACTCGTTCTCGGTCGGTTCCAGCAGCACTCCCAATGAATCTTCGGACTTCCATCGAACACTCGAACTCCCAATGATCCATCGCACTTGACTTCGGTCCTTTGTTTCGCTTTATGTCTTCATCCTTATCGTAGTTACTCCTGTACAAACAAGCACCAAACACCCTACTTCGATCTAGATAGTTACTACAACACGAATTGATATTCAGTTGCCCGGCACATCATTGGTCGACGCTTCGTCCGATCCTTCGGCACATCATCCTCTCATGCGGTCCATTGCCCAATTGGCAATTGACCTCCGCAACCCCGATATCCTTGGCGTAACATGCTCTTCTTGGCCCGATGCCCGACGTATGAAGCGTTCAACCGATTGTCGATCGAACCTACGGCTCGACATCCAATATCCTAACGTGATCACCTCCGGTGCAATGTCAATTCCTCCAGCGTCAACTGTCTAATCCTGATCGATAGTAGACCTACGTAACTCAACACACAATTAAATAATAAAACACACTCAATTAGTTTCATCATCAAAATCTGATATTCAACAGTATTGTGCTTATACCCAACTCCCCTTGCATCAATGTCATTCTGTACGAAATGCACTCCACACCTTCAATAGGACACTCTGGATTTCAAAGAACCTACAAAAGAGTGAAGTAAATTTTTTATTGGAGAGGGATGAAAAAAATTATTTCTGAATACGTGACATAATATGTGTTGGGCTAAGAGCCCAGTTCAGCCCATATGGGCTTTAGCAACCCATGGCCCATAACCCTTCTCTTATTAACCCTAACCCTAACCTAATCTCTAATTATATATAGGGGCTAGGTGGCTACGAAATTAGTAGATCAAATATCGCAGCAAAGGGCAGCAACTTGGCAGCAATATTAGGGATTCAAAGAGAGGAGAAAAGGGCAGAAAAACAAGAGAAAAAGAAAGGGAAGAAGACAAGGAAAACTCAGAAATTGTTCTCACTCATCCAAACAGTTTCTCATCTCAGGTTAGATCAGATCTACAGTGAGTTTTTCTATGATTGCTTGAGCGAGGTTTTGGATATTGTGCACAGTGACGTGATCCTTGTATCCCAGTTATTCTCTTGTGATTGTTGCTTGGGTTTTGGGCAAGAGATTCGAGAATTGTACATTCATTATTTCTATAGTGGATTTTCTCTAGTTTGCCCCGTGGTTTTTACCCTTCACGTTGAAGGGGTTTTCCACGTAAATCTTGGTGTTCTATTTGATTGTGATTTCTGTTTAATTCCGTTGTGTTACGGCCTGCTAGTATTTGTTCATAGACAAAAGTTATTGTTTATTGCCTATCCTCCTTTTTATTTCCCCATCAACTGGTATCAGAGCAAGGTTTTGGTGATTTAACTTTTGTATTTGAACATGGAGGCTGGTAATGTTTCTCGCATGATTAGTTTGAACGAAAACAATTGGATGATATGGAAACCAAGAATGGAAGATCTCTTGTATTGCAAAGATTTGTATGGACCTTTGCAAGGGGATAGTGAAAAACCCACAACTATGACAGATGATGAGTGGAAGAGATTAGATCGAAAAACAGTTGGGTTTATTCGACAGTGGCTCGATGATAGTGTCTTTCATCATGTTTCTACTGAAAGTTCTGCATATTCTCTTTGGAAAAAGTTAGAAGGTCTCTATGAAAGAAAAACAGCTGGCAACAAAGCTTTTTTGATCAGAAAACTTGTGAACCTAAAATATAAAGAGGGTGCTTCTATTGCTGAGCATTTGAATGAAATTCAAAGTATTACTAACCAGTTATCTTCTATGAAAATGTCTCTTGATGATGAGTTGCAGGCATTGTTACTTCTCAGTTCATTGCCAGAAAGTTGGGAGACACTGGTGGTTTCCCTCAGTAATTCTGCGCCAGATGGTATTGTTACCATGAGTCAAGTAACAAGCAGTTTGTTGAATGAGGAGTTGAGAAGAAAGACCTCAGCAGTATCTCAGATTGATTCACAGGCACTTATCTCAGAGAACAGAGGAAGGTCAAGGTCTAAAGATAGAAGCAGTTCACGTATAGGTAGAAGCAAGTCAAGATCAAGGAAAGATATTGTTTGCTATAACTGTGGTGAGAAAGGACATTATAAGAATCGATGTAAGCACCTAAGAAGAGCAAGAAAAAGGAAAAGAAGTGGAGTCTATAGAATCAAAAAAAAATACCACGCCTACAAGTGCAGGTTGGTGATTATTTGATTTTGTCTCCATCTGATGATATTTTTTCTTGTGTGTGTCAGGATCTCGAGTGGATAATTGACACAGGAGCTTCTTATCATGCTACACCACGGAGGGAGTTTTTTACTACGTACAGGTCTGGAAATTTTGGTGTTGTCAAGATGGGCAACCATGGCACAGCAGACATCATTGGCATGGGTGACATCCATATAAAGACCAATCTTGGATGCAAATTGGTGCTTAAGGATGTGAGGCATGTGGTTGACTTGAGGTTGAATCTAATTTCAGTTGGAAGATTAGATGATGAAGACTATGATAGCAGGTTTCACAAAGGGCAGTGGAAACTCAGTAAGGGTTCTCTTGTTATAGCTAATGGAAAGAAATGTCACACTTTGTACAGGTTGCAGGCTAAAGCTTGTGGTGAACAGTTAAATGCCACAGAGAAAGACTTCAGCATGGAGTTGTGGCATAGGCGATTGGGACACATGAGCGAGAAAGGACTGCAAGCTCTTTCCAAGAGAGAGGTATTGCCTGACCTCAGAGGTATACGTTTGAACCCTTGTATCGATTGTTTAGCTGGTAAACAACATAGAGTTTCATTTGCTAGTCCTGCTTTGTCTAGAAAAATGCATGCCTTGGACCGTGTTTATACAGATGTATGTGGTCCTTTGAGGACAAAAACTCCTAATGGTTCTATTAATGTTCCTGGCATCAGTGGTGCACTTTACTTTGTTAGTTTTATAGATGACTATTCCAGGAAAGTTTGGGCCTATGCTTTGAAGACCAAGGATCAGGTTATTGGTGTCTTCAAAGAGTTTCATGCCAGAGTTGAAAGGGAGACAGAAAGACAGTTGAAATGCATAAGATCAGATAATGGTGGTGAGTATACAGGATTGTTTGATGATTATTGCAGGTCACATGGCATCCAGCATGAGATGACAGTTCCTGGTACACCTCAAAGATAATGCAATTGCAGAGAGGATGAACCGCACCATCATGGAAAAGATCAGATGTATGCTTTCACAAGCAAAGCTACCCAAAAGATTTTGGGATGAAGCTTTGAGGACTGCAGTTGATGTGATCAACTTATCTCCTGCACTGGCCCTAGATACTGATGTTGCAGAGCATGTTTGGTCAGGGAAAGATGTTTCCTATAAGCATTTGAGAGTATTTGGTTGTCGTGCATTTGCACATATTCCAGATAATGAAAGGTCCAAGCTGGATGGTAAGACAAAAGAATGTATTTTTCTTGGCTACTCACATGATCAATTTGGTTACAGACTTTGGGATCGTAAAAGCGAGAAGGTGTTTAGAAGCCGAGATGTGGTCTTCTTTGAGGATCAAACCCTTGAGGATTTGAAGAAGAAGGCACCAGCCAAGACTTTTGCAGAAGGATTAGCAGATTGTGACCCAGTTGTTCCTCCAGTATATCAGGGTGATGGGGGAGATGTGCAGAAAGATGGTATACAGCCAGATATTAATCTACCTACAGGACATGTTGAGCAAGAAAAAGTTGAGGAGCAGCTTCCCGTAGAACCTCAATTGAGAAGATCTTCTAGACAACGTCAGCCTTCCAGAAGATACTATACAGATGAGTATGTTATGCTTACTGATGCAGGTGAACCAGAGAGTTACCAGGAAGCAGTTGAAAGTAAGCATAAAAAAATGTGGCTAGTTGCTATGCAGGATGAGAGGCAGGAGATGTGTCGACAGTTGGTCGGCATGGATTTACACTGAGTCATGGGATAGCCTCCCTTATGGGCTGAAGGGGGAGGTTGTTGGGCTGAGAGCCCAGTTCAGCCTATATGGGCTTTAGCAACCCATGGCCCATAACCCTTCTCTTATTAACCCTAACCCTAACCTAATCTCTAATTATATATAGGGGCTAGGTGGCTACGAAATTAGTAGATCAAATATCGTAGCAAAGGGCAGCAACTTGGCAGCAATATTAGGGATTCAAAGAGAGGAGAAAAGGGCAGAAAAATAAGAGAAAAAGAAAGGGAAGAAGACAAGGAAAACTCAGAAATTGTTCTCACTCATCCAAACAGTTTCTCATCTCAGGTTAGATCAGATCTACAGTGAGTTTTTCTGTGATTGCTTGAGCGAGGTTTTGGATATTGTGCATAGTGACGTGATCCTTGTATCCCAGTTATTCTCTTGTGATTGTTGCTTGGGTTTTGGGCAAGAGATTCGAGAATTGTACATTCATTATTTCTATAGTGGATTTTCTCTGGTTTGCCCTGTGGTTTTTACCCTTCACGTTGAAGGGGTTTTCCATGTAAATCTTGGTGTTCTATTTGATTGTGATTTCTGTTTAATTCCGCTGTGTTACGGCCTGCTAGTATTTGTTCATAGACAAAAGTTATTGTTTATTGTCTATCCTCCTTTTTATTTCCCCATCAATATGATGTATGTCAACAGCAAAAGGGTGAAATAGTGGTGAGTCCAAGGAAACTACAACCACTACCCATGCCAGACTTGGTGTGGATTGACATCTCCATGGACTTCATCGAAGGGCTGCCATCTTCCAAAGGTAAAAGCACAATTCTCATGGTGGTTGATCGACTTACGAAATATGCTCATTTATGTGCTGTGCGAAATCCCTACACTACTATTAGTATTGCTCAAATTTTCATAGAAAATATTATTAAACTGCATGAGATGCCAAGGTCCATTGTAAGTGATCATGACAAGGTCTTCACCAGTAAATTTTGGATTGAGTTATTTCAGTTGTAGGACACCAAACTCAAGATAAGCACAGCATATCATCCATAAACTAACGGCTAAACAAATGTGGTGAACAGGTGTTTAGAGATGTACCTTTGGTGTTTCACTAGTGACCGGCTAAAGGAGTGGACGAAATGGCTCCCCTGGACTCAATGGTGGTATAACACTATGTATCATTCATCTACAAAATGTACCACCCCATATGAAGCATTGTATGGTCGGCCAGCCCCAATGATTCCAAAGTATGTAATTGGCTCAACCAAGGTTGATCAGATCGACAAGGATTTAATTGACAGGGACAAACTCCTACAACTGCTAAAGGATAATCTCTCTATCGCTCAAGCCAAAATGAAGCAGCAAGCTGACACACGACGAAGTGAAAGAAAAATTTTAGTAGGAGATTGGGTATATCTTCACCTACAGCCATATAAGCAACTCTCCATCAACACATGAGCCTCCATGGAGCTATCTCCACATTTTTATGGGCCCTATCAGATCACAGAGTATATTAGAGCTATGGCGTACAAATTTAAATTGCCTAAGGATGCCAAAATTTATCTTGTCTTCTATGTGTCATGCCTGAAGCCCAAGTTGGAAGAACATGAGTCACCCCATATCCAACTGCCCAACACCACTGATGATGAAGATATTCATGCCCAACCTCAAGCCATCCTCAACTGCAAAGTTGTGATGCATCGATGATGTCCCTCTATTGAAGTACTCATGCATTGGAATAATTTACCACTCGAAGACGTCACATGAGAATCATATGAGGAGCTGAAGACCCGATTCCCTGAGTTCATAAAACCTCAGCCTTGAGGACAAAGCTGATTTGAAGAGGGCAAGCTTTATAGGACCCTAGTAGGGTTGGGTCCTACTCAACCAAGTAGCAACTAATAAAAACCCTTTGAGAGTGTAATAAACCCCACCTAGCCGCCTCTATCCTATAAAGAAGAGTGGCTAGGGTTTACATTTGGGCCTTTGGGCTTCTTAGCCATCGCCCCCTTTTACTGGGTTGGTCGACTAGGGTTGAGGGCAAAATGGATAGTTCACTTAGGAAGCAGCCCCTAGGGCTAGGATTTGAAGTCCTATATAAGCATGTAGTCTCCATCTCTTTGGAATAACAAGATTCATCTACAGTTGAAGCCATTTGGCTGACTTCTAGGAGGGTGGAACCCCTATAACATTCCAAGGGTTAATCTTCCTCAAAGATCAATCTACATAGAATTCCTCTAGGGTTCTATCATCCTCCTTCCAACGGGTGAGGATTGACTCCCTTACAGTGCCTTCTCCTTTTGATGGGCTTACGAGATAACCCTTACAAGTACTTAACTCATCTATTTAGGTGGAATACAAATGAGAGCTAGAGGAGGGATTTCTAAAGAGAATTCTATAGCATTTTATCACTTTTAAAGTTTGTGTGCTTATCTATTCAACCTAAGGATGAGAGAGATATTTATAGGCTCTAATTGGATTCAAACTTGGAGCCAAAAACCTTTCCGTCTTGGGTTTTTCGGGTACTGGCGGTACCACCGCCAGTACTGGGCATGACCACCGCCTAGCACATTGCCACTGTTAGTGTATTGGGTAGTACCACTGCCCAGGTACACTGACACTGGGTGGTACCATTGCCCAATTTGGGTGGTACCACCATCCAGACTCTGTCTTGAAGATTGAGCCTTCTAGTGATGCTATCGCCAACTCTAGCAGTGCCACCGCCTGATGTGGTACTTGGGTACTGTTTAGGTCTTTCATCCAGCCCAACACAGCTAATTAGGGCCTAGTTGGCCCCTACCAGGGTTAATGAGATTACCTCTCAATCTTAACCCTAATTATATGCTAACTATGAAATTAAAAATATTTTATAAGTAAAACAAAGTCTAGCACGTCAAGTCTTCCTTTGGTGAGCTTCCGGAAAACTTCTTGCTGTCTTCCGACGAACCCTCAGATACCTTCCAACAGACTCCTAGTAAGCTCCTAGACTTCACGATGATCTTGGCAAGTTCTGATGAGTTCCTTTGGCCACCTCCGATCTTTCTCAATGAGCTTCAAAATACCAACGATTAGATCGTACTTGACTCCAGCACTTCGTTTTGCTTTATACCTTCATCTCTATCGTAGTTAATCCTACACACTAATTAAGTCTTAACTCTACTTCAATCTAGACAATTACAACATGAATCAATATCCTATTGCCAAGCACGTCATTGGTCGGTGCTTCGTCCAATTCTTCGGTGTATCATCCTCTCTTACAGTCTGTTACCCAATTGATGGTTGACCTCCGCAACCCCGATCTCCTTGGCACAACTCCACTCTTCTTGGCTCGATGTCCGATATCTTTGTCTGAAGCCTTCTACCGATTGTCGATCGGACATCCGGCTCGACACCCAATTTCCTAACGTGTTCTCATCTAGCATAACGCTGATTCATCCTACGTCAATTGTCTAATGCTGATCGAGAGTAGACCTGCGTGACTCAAAACACAGTTAAATTACCAAAACATAATCAATTAGTTTCATTATCAAAATTTGAGATTCAGCAAAAAAAAGTGTTAGCATGAGTAGTGCTAGTTTTCACATTTCCTTCACAATGGAAAAGTTACTATCTTGCTATCACAATAATGTAAAACTTGCTTATGTGAAATGATGTAAAGAGGATTGTCCATTTCCTTTTTGTTGATGACAAAGGGGGAGAAAATGGTAAATTGATTAATGCTTGGTACCATAAGTATTATGCTTAATGCTTGGTATCATGAGTATTGTGCTTAGAAATTAGTATCGTAGAAATTGGTATCATGCTGGAAATGTATCATACTTGAAATGATAAATGTTTATCATGCTTAAAAGTTGGTGTCATGCTTACTATTGTATTTGAAATTAGTATCATATTTGAAATGATGAATGTCTATCATCATGATTATAATTTATTATTATACTTGAAATTGGTATCGTACTTAGCATCATACTTGAAATGATGAATGGTTATCATGCTTTGGCATCAAGTTGATAAATTTTGGTAAATACATAGTATCATGCTTGAAATGAAGAATCATGATCAGGCTTAGTATCATGCTTTTAGTATCATTTTGTACACATTGATGAAACTTATCAGTTATAGCTTGAATTAAAAGGTTATGAATTCTAAGTTTGTCTTTTCTCAAGTATGGCATATAGATAGGGGGAGTTAAGGTTAACTTTATCATCAATTGGTTGTCATCATAAAAAAGGGAGAAATTATTGAATCTCAAAGTTTGTCTTTTCTCAAGTATGGCATATAGATAGGGGGAGTTAAGGTTAACTCTATCATCAATTGGTTGTCATCATAAAAAAGAGGGAGATTATTGAATCTCAGATTTTGATGATGAAATAAATTGTTAAATTATTGATCTAATCTATATGTTGAGAAAAGTGTGTAGGATTAACTACGATAACGAACAAGGCATAAAGCAAATATAGTGCCAGAGTCAAAGATCGAAAGATTCGTCGGGAGTCCGAGAGTTCGTCAGGAGTCCAAAAGTTCATCAGGAGTGTTGTCGAAATTTATCGAGAGTTCGTCGGGAGCTTACTGAAATGTATGTCGGGAGTTTACCGATAAGTTCAGTGAAAGTTCATTAGAGCTCGCCGAGAAGATCAACGGAGCTCATCGAGAAAATCGTTGAGAGTTCAAAAGCATGCTGGGAGTCCACTGGAAGATCACCAAGAGTTTGTCAGAAGTTTGCCAAAAGATCACCGGAAGCTCATCGGATGAATTTTTGACCTACCGGACTTGCTTGCTTTAATAGATATCTTAATTATCATAGTTAGGGTCTAATTCGAGTTAGGATTGGGAGGTATTCCCACTAACTTAGTTAGAAGCCAATTGGGCCCGAATCTAAATTGATTCGGGCTAGATTGTTGGCCTAAACAGTGTTTTTGAACCTTGTTTAGTGGTGGCACCGCTAAACTGGGTGGTGGAACTGCCCAGGGTTTAGTCTCCCAAGTGGTCTAGGTGGTGGTACCACCCAGGTCCAGTAGCTGAGACTCTGTCTAGTGATAGTACTACCAGACTGGGTGATGGTATTGCCTAGTGTCAGAGACCACTGGTGGTGGTATCGCCAAGGATAAGTGGTGGTACTGCTAGTACCTTGGAAATCTATGACAAGACCTTTTTTACTCCATTTTTGAAGCCAATTGAATCCTATAAATACCCCACATTTCTCTTCTTGTGAGACATAGAGAAGTGAACAAAAAAACTAAGATTATAATGAAATCGCTACTTGTAAACTTTGAGCATTTACCTCCACCAGTTTTAGACTTAGAAAACTTGTAAAAGGAGAGTGAACAACTTGTAAAGAGTTCTATAAAGGGGTGATTAATCTTTGTCCATTGAAGAAAGATCAATAGCAAAAGTCAATGACCTCAACGAAGGAGGTATCAGGAGTGGACATAGGTCGGACGATCGAACCACTATAAATCGGTGTGTTCTTTCCTTGTTGTGCACTTTTCTTCCTTACTGCCTATCTTCATTACTTAGCTGCATTCTATTTTCGCTTAATTGCAACTGCTCTACTTCCTCTCTACCCACTTACAAACATGTTCAAAGTTAAATATCTTTGCTGAAACGTATTTTCATTGAACAAAGCTTTTCACCAAAATGGTTTTCCAAAATCGACGTTTTTAACCGTTGTACTAATTCAACCTCCCTCTTAGTGCCAAACTTGATCCTAACATTTGGGTCACTAATTGAGCCTCTCTTGGCCCAAAATAGTCTCAACTTATGCCTAATGAGGCCCAAATTGAGTTAGCTTAATTTCATTTAAAACTAACTCAATTAGACTTCTTACCTACTTCAATTTAGACAAATTATTACAAGCACGAATCATATGTTATCTAGCATGTCATTGGTGTTGATTCTCATATTTTGATGATGAAACAATTTATAAAGTTTGTGATCTAATGTGCATTTTGAGTAACATAGGACTAACTTCGATCATGGAGAGTATTAGTTATAGGTGTCCTACAAACTAATCATATGAGTGATGGCACTTATGACATGCTGCGTTAATTTCTTTGCTTATTATTATTAGTATTTTCTCACATTATCTGGATGAATATTGTGATGTCCTTAGATATATTCAATGTAAATCAAATCGTGTTGATATTACGATAATTAGACCGATGTATCTTTAAACACAAATCCTAAATCATCTTGGTCATACGTTACTCAAAAAAAGGACATCAAGATAATCGGATAGACTAGTGCACTGTAGATTCATCTATATGATAGAGATGACTGGTCTTATAGTCACTTGTGTGGGGACACTAGAGGTACAGTGCATGTATGCATTGGGGAATGAGTTCACTAATTAATCTACTTATGGAATACTCGATGGTTAATGATACCTGATGTCAAACAGCAATTTCGTAGTCCCAAATGTGTGTCTGGTCCTTAGACTTAAGACACTAAATATGCCTTGTATGAGTACTCCATTTTTTGATGTTGAACTTATAGATTTGGAAAGCTCTAAATCTGGTACAACTAGTTCTCAGGAATGATATCCAACCTTGTGAAGACAATTAAGTATCAATAGAGGATCATCCACTCTCGATATCGTGAGAGGAATATCCCGCGTATACTCGCTTAGGTAAAATCCCTAGCTAGGGTCGTTCGGATTAAGAGAAGAGTTCTCTGGGAGAATCCAATTAGGGTGAGACTTAGACAAGATTTCGTATGGGCCTAACATTACTATGCCCAATATACGGTCTCTAGGATATTAGTTGGATGAGGGACGATGGATATATGGTAACTTAGGACAGACAAGTCCGATGAATTAGATCCCACTGTATTATCTTGTGGCTATGACATAGTATCCTAGTACGTCTATAGTCGATGAGCTAAGCGAATTATTATGGAGATAATAATTCACTATCTCAGAGGGAGTTTTGAGTTAGAAAGAATTCTGATGGGAGTAACTCACGGCCAGCTCGACATCGGGCCTAGAGGGTCACACACATTAGGTGGATATTGCAACGAGTAGAGGTGTGGATATGAGATATCTACGAAGCCCCTAATTTGGATCCAAAGGATAAGATCCAATTGGATGATTGGATGAGATCTAATTGGATAGAGATCCAATTGGATAATTAGATAAAGATCCAATAAGGATAGGATCCATTAAGGATAAGCTTTGTGCACCTCTATAAATAGGAGGAACTTCATGGTTCATAAGCTAGAGCTGTTGACAGTTGCCCCTCCTATTCTCCTTAGCCTCCTCTCCTCCTCCTTGGCTCCATTAGCCTTGTGGTGCACATGGAGAGGGAGATCCTGTAGTGATCTGAGGAGCATCATCGTTGTGTCCGTTGTGTGGATTACAACTAGAGGAGTACGGTAGTGCTCCTTCATCCTCTTCATCAGATTTAAAATTTTCAGGGATATATGATCTCCCTAGGTAACAATTCTAACATAATACATGCTATTTTTTAGATTTATGATTTTTTCACGTGCCAATCATTATACAATGATCAAGTACTTAACTATGAAAAATCTGGTCTTATTTTTGTTTTTCATTACGCATAAGATACTGATTCGTGATTTCCTAATAGTGGTATCAAAGCCAAGTTTGTCATGCGATGATTAGCTTATAAACTACATGCATTGTATTTAATCATATAGAATTACCCATTCTTACTACATTTGACATAGTTTTAAGATATGAAAGATGCTTTAGAGCAATCCTTTTGTATCAAATTTGCTTATGTAAATAAAGGAAAATGAGCCAACAACTGTTGCTACCCAATGGATCGATCGGAAGCGGTTCGCATGCAAAAGTTACGAGGAGCTACTTGTCCGTCAAGGCAGCGCCAACGGGCAAGGTGCCCGTGGAGGCTGCTTTGTGCATGATACCCATCGGTGTGCAAGGTAGCTGCTACCTATGCGCGCAAGGATAGCGGCCACAATGGTCTCAACCGCTTGTGTAAGGCAATGCTTGCTGGCTATCGTCGGCCCATAAGGCAGCGCCTACAAGGCAGAATGCTCGTACACAGGCCGATTGCAGGGAAGTCGGTGCCGGCCGGTGATCGCTAGCCCATTGCAACCGCTTGTGTGAGGCGACTGCCCACTGCCTGCTCGAGGTAGTGCTGCAATGGTGGCTGCTTGTTTATGGGGTGATAGCTGCCCATGTGAAGGTGGTGATGTAATGCGGTTGCCCACTGCCTGCGCTAGGTGGTTGCCTACTGCCTGTGCTAGATGGTTGCCTACCGCCTGCGCGCATGGCGATTGCCTCACCGATTACGCGAGGTGGCAGTCGCCCACACGAGGCAATGTCACACTACCATAGTAGGGAGGTGACAGCCACCGACCCTATCTAGGGCAGAATTAGGGCCAAAGGATAATTTTGCCCTTATGAATTTAAAAAATTCTAAAGCAGTCCTTCATATCCAAATTATCGAAATGCCATTGATAATCCAAAAAATTCTCTCTATATCTTTGATTTCAAAAAAATTAGTTGATTAAAAAGTTTAATTAACTATTATTATTTATCAAGTAATCCTACATGATATATATATGTGATGTATAATGTGGGAAGATGATCATGGACTATATGATTTGTGTATATGATTATTATTATTATTGGGGCCTGTGAGCCTTTATTTTTCATTGTTTGTCAGGCCTGCGTGCTTGTAATTATATTGTAACTATACGAAGAGACACGACAGAAGCCCAAAGATTGTAGTAGAACCCTTTAGGCTAATTTAGATGATCACGATGCATGGAGATGCGCCAATGTTCCGGTAGATCCGACGATGATGAGATGGAAAATCACCGAGCACAAAGATGTACCGATATACACATAGATCCTGACGTAAATGATTAGGCCTACTGGCTCGGGCCTGATCATATTAGGTTGAGGTTCATGACTATCTAGTGTGCCTGTGCATGTGATTGTTATACACCTATTAGATAAGTATATATATTTGCATGCGATGTAAATATATATTAAATATGTATGTGTGTGGTCCATTATATCACGAGACCGAACTTAAATCTCCTCTTATGATAATATTAAGTCGATAAACATGAGATAATTAGATTGACCTACTTAATCTTTCATCGTTATAGGTAGGAACTGATTCTCGACATAGGTTGAGTTGGTCGAGTCCCTCGAGGCTCACCTATTTCACGCTTCGCTATCTTGCCTATGATATAGAGATGTAACCGGTGACCTGAGGATAAAGTGTGCTTGGTTAAGTCTCTCGAAGGCAGAAGTTCATCCACCACTGGTATTGGGTACCTATCCTTGACGGTGATGTCATTTAGAGCTCGGTAGTCGATGCACATCCGCCAAGTTCCATCTTTCTTGTGCACAATAGCACTTGTGAGGCGTAGGGGCTGTAGCTTGGCCGAATCACCTCTGTTTCGAGCATTTCCTTCACGATCTTCTCAATTTCATCTTTCTGGAGGTGAGGATAGTGGTAAGGCCGAGTGTTTGCTGGTGGTTTGCCCAGAAGGATTGGAATTCGGTGGTCATGTTGCCGAGGAGGAGGAAGACCGCGTGGTTCAGCAAAAACATCATCAAATTCAACAAGCAGTTGGGTGATATTTTGATCTTTAATTTATGTTTTCTCCCCCTCTGGTTACTGCTGGAGATGCATAAGAAAGCCACCATTTATCTTGTGTAAAACTTTCTTCATTTGTTGGGTCGAAACGGTGGTTGCGTTGCTTCTGTGCTTCCCGCGTAGGGTGACCTGTTTGCCTTTGCAATAGAATTTCATAATCAATTTGGAAAATTTTCAAGAGACATCACCTAGTGTCGTCAGCCATTCTATACCTAGCATAGCCTCATAATCATCAATTGGCAGGAGGAAGAAGTCGGTAATAATTTCTTGGTCCTGTAGTAATAGTTTCACCTACGGGCATCTTTGGTCGCATTTTAGGATTCGACCGTCGACGACCTTTACGTCAAACTTGCTACAACCTTCAATGTGGAGCATCATCTGAGTAGCAACCTTACTATTTAGAAAGTTATTAGTGCTGCCTATATCGATGAGAACGGTGATCGGTTGTTGTTTGAGTAGGCCTCCAACTTTCATCGTTTGCGGATTTGAGTAGCCGGCTAGCGCATGTACCGTAAAGTCGGTCGATTGTGGCTCTTCTTCCACATCTTCATCCTCATGTTCAAGACTCTCTTCTGGTTATTCACTGATCTCTTCTTCCACTGGTTCAATCACAAGAAGTCTCCCCTTTTTGCAGCGATGCTCGCGGCTCCACGGCTCGTCACAATGCCAACATAACCCCTTGGCAAATTGGTCTCGAAGCTCTTCTCTTGTCAACCTTTTTGGTGCAGGAGCTCGGCTGATAGTAGGGGGGGCTGAGGGCTTCGATATTGCTGGTCGGGGAGCGACCCTAGTACTTCGGACTTCGTGGTTCAATCGCTCCTCCTGAAGTTGTGCGAAAAAGATGGCTGCCATAAGCATGTACGGTTGTCATGCTTTAACTTCTCCCTGGATCTCCAGCTTCAAGCCCTCAATAAATGTCTCCAATAACTTTTTTTTAGACCAATCATGAGTTTGATTAGATAACCTTTCAAACCTGGTTTGATACTCCTGAATGGTGGAGTTTTGTCGGATCTTTGCTAGTTGTCCGTTGATGTTCTCGTAATCGATTGGTCCGAAAAGGATCAGTAGTCCTTCTTTGAATTGTCACCATGAGAGGACTCCATGAGTGTGTTCAAACCAATCAAACCATTGTATGGCATCTGCTTCAAGATGTATAGCTATAATTTCTATCATAGATGCATCTGCGGTTTTGTGGTACCGAAAATATCGCTCCACGCGCGAGATCCAACCAATCGGGTCTCCTTCTTCCCATCTAGGGAAGTCCACCCTCAAGCGTGGATAGTGGGGATCAGTCATAGAGCCTCCCCTCTCTTGAAGGTCATCTCTTCAATTAGAGCTCTCTCCTTGATGTGATTTCTTTGGGCTCGGTGGTCGACCCAAACTAAGTTTGGCAAAGAGAGTTCGAATCTTCTCCTCCATTCATGTCTCGAAGGCTTTGAATTTTGCATCAATTGCCTCCTCGGATGCCATAGCATATGTCTCCAAATATATAATATTAAGATCTCTTTTTTGCTGTTAGGTTAAAGGCATGTATTGGTTGAGAGATGTGGTGGTTGAAAGGGTTGGTGGATTGGTGAATGTAGGCTACGGTTTAGGCTTGTTTTGTGGTTGTTTTAGGTGTAGTTTGGGGCAGTGGTTTGATAGAGTTTTTGGGCTGTGATGGTAGTTGATGAAGGTTAGGGAAGAGAGTTTTAGATCTGTGGTAGATTACAGTAAAAATTTGACAAAAATCAGTGGCAATTGCTGCCTATATGCGCTATCTCGTAAGAGCAGAATTGTCGTCGAAGAAATAGCGATTTCTCGATGAAATTTCCAGTGAAAACTCAAGGGTTTGAGGAGGGGGTTTGACGGTAGAATCTTAGTTTAGATAGCAACAAGGATAACAAATTGGATCAAGAAATTTCGGTAGCAAAGCAGTAAAGAAATCGGTGCAAGTTGCGATAGCAGAATTCTCGTCAAAAAATTTCAGCAGTATGCGATGAGAGATTGCAGCAACACATGAATTTTTTTTTGATGAACTCTACAATAGATCAATCACGGATGGGAGCCAAAATGATCTATGAGGTGCACAAAAAATTTTGTTCAAAAAGGATAATAATTAGATCGGTTAAAGGTAGCAACACGCGGCTGAAATTTTCTGCAGCGATCCTTCGTTCGCAAAGATGGTAACTTTTGTGACACAAGGAATTCATAGGTAAGGGATCGATAGAAAAACTTCTTTTTAATATTTTAGATGAAAAATTACAGCAGCAAAAGGTATTGGTGGTAGAAAAATACCAGATCTCTGATGCAATTGGAGGTGGCGACTGTAGATTGAATTGATCTACGTCAAGAGATGACGGTGGAGATGACGAAGTCAAGAGCAATTGTGGGAATTCCTTGGCTGATGGTGGGCGGCAGGGATGGCAGCAAAAGCAGCAAGATCGCTGCTCTGATACCAGATGATAGAACCCCAGAGGAATTCTATGGAGATTGATATTTGAGGGGGATCAACCCTTGGAACGCTATAGGGGTTCCACCCTCCAAGTAGCCTAGTGGCTGCAATTCTAGATTGATCTTTTTTTTCCAAAGAGGTGGAGGCTACAAGCTTATATAGAGCTCCAAACCCTAGCCCTAGGGGCTGCTTCCTAAGTGAACTACCCAATTTGCCCTCAACCTTAGCGGGTCGGCCTAGTAATAAGGGGGGCGGCGACTAAGAAGCCCAAAGATCCAAATATAAACCCTAGCCTCTCTTCTTTATAGGATAGAGGTGGCTAGGTGGGGTTTATTACACTCTCACAGGGTTTTTATTAGATACTAAATGGTTGAGTAGGACCCAACCCTGCTAGGGTCCTATCAAGATCATGGCCCATAGAGATGTAGTAGTGGAAAGAGTTCTATCTGAAGATAACATTGCAGATCTACTGACAAAGCCATTGACTCAGATTATATTTGAGTATCATAAAATTTTAATGGGGATCAGGCATGTAGGTGATTAGCTTTATGTCAATTAGGAGATTGTTAGTTATAGGTGCCCTACAAGCCAATCATATGATTGATGGCACTTGTAACACGCTACGTCAATCTCTTTGCTTATTATTACTAGCATTTTCTCATATTATCTGGATAAATATTATAATGTCTTTGGATCTATACAATGGGAATCGGATCATGATGAGATCATGATAATGAGACCGATACACCTTTAAACATAGATCCTAAATTATCATGGTCATAGGTTACTTGAAAAATGACATCGAGATAACCGAATAAGCTGGTACATTGTATACTCATCTATATGATAGAGGTGATTGGTTTCATAGTTGCTTGTGTGGGGATACTAGAGGTATAATGCTGATGCTCATTGGAGAATGAGTTCACTGATTGATCTGCTTATGAAATGCTGGATAGTTAATGATACTTGATGTTAGATAGTGATTCCATAGTCCCAATTATGTGTCTGGTCCTTAGACTTAAGACACCAAAGATGTCTTGTATGAGTACTCTATTCTTTGACATTAGACAAAAATTTGAAAAGCTTCAGATCTAGTATAGCCGATTCTCGGGAATGATAGCCAACCTTACGAAGGCAATTGAGTGTCAATAGAGGATCATTCTATCTTGGTGTTGTGAGAGGAATATCCCGCTTATGCTTGCTCAAATAAAATTCCTGGCCAAGGCCGCTAGGATTGAGAGAGTTCTCCTGAAGAATCCGATTAGGGCAAGACATGGATAGGATTCTGTATGGGCCTGACATTATCATGCCCAATATACGGTCTTTGGGATATTAGTTGGATAAGGGAATATAGATACATGATAATTGAGGACAAACATGTCCAATAGATTAGATCCTCTTATACCATTTAGGGACTATGGCATAGTGGCCTAGTACATCCATAGTCGATGAGTCGAGTAAATTATTATGGAGATAGTAATTTAGTAATCAGAAGGAGTTCTGTGTTAGAAGAAGTTCTGACAAGAGCAACTCATAACTAGCTCGGTAGTGGGCCTAGAGGGTCACACACATTAGATGGATATTGCTCGAGTAGAGGTGTAGATATGAGATACATGCGAAGCCTCTAGTTCAGATCCTATGGATAAGATCTAATTGGATAATTGGATGAGATCCAATTGGATGATTGGATAGAGATCCAATTGGATGATTGGATAGAGATCCAATTGGATGATTGGATGAGATCCAATCAGATAATTAGATAATATCTAATTAGATAGAGTCCAACTAGATAATTGGATAGAGATCCAATATAGATAGGATCCATTAAGGATAAGCTTCATGCACCTCTATAAATAGGAGGAACTTTATGGTTCATAGGCTAGAGCTATTGATAGTTGCCTCTCCTATTCTCCTCAACCTCCTCTCCTCCTCCTTGGCTACAGTAGCCTTGTGGTGCATGTGGAGAGAGAGATCTCACGGTGATTTGAGGAGCATCGTCGCTGCATCCGCTATGTGGATTACCACTAGAGAGGAGTACGCTAGTGTTTCTTCATCCTCTTCATCAGATTTGAAAATTTCAGGAATATATGATCTCCCTAGGTAACAATTCTAACATGATACGTGTAGTTTTTCGGATTTGTGATTTTTTCGCGCATCAATCATCGCAAAATGGCCAAGTACTTAACTATTGAAAATCTAGTCTTG
This sequence comes from Musa beccarii, assembly GCA_024322285.1. NCBI lineage: Eukaryota > Viridiplantae > Streptophyta > Magnoliopsida > Zingiberales > Musaceae > Musa > Musa beccarii. The sequence goes on from CM044398.1 coordinate 59,478,672, forward strand.
TTTTTGCTTTCCAATGTGCATGAGATGTTGATTCATGATTTCCTAGCAGAGAGATGATTAAAGTAGGAGGAATCGGATGTTAGGTCGGAGTAAAACATGTCAGAAGATTGGACATCGAGCTGGAGGATGATCGACATATCGACAAAAGGCTTCATGCCATGAGTTTGGGCATCAGGCTAAGAAAAGTAGAAATTGCACCAAGGAGATCAGGGTTGCGGGGTCAACATGTAGATTAGGCAATAGTCACAAGAGAGGATAATGTGCTGAAGGATCGGATGAAGCGCCAATGAACCAATGACATGCCGGACAACAATGATTCAAGCTTTATAATAATTGTCTAGATTAAAGTAGTTTTAAGTCGTAATTGGGTTAGAATTATACCAACTCAATTAAGGGCCTAATGGACCTAAGTTAGGGTTATTTTGGGCTAAGAGAAAAGCTCAAATAGTGACCCAAGAGGTGCGTCAGGTGGTGGCACCGCTAAATAAGCAATGAAACCGCTGGTGGCTCAGTCACCGAGACACAATTGTTAGGATCAAGAGCGATACTAAGAGGGGGGGGTGAATTAGTGCAGCAGATAAAAATCAACGATTTAAATCTATTTTGGAAAAACATTATGCATTGAGAAGTTTTGTCCAATAAAAATGATTTCAGCATAGAAGATTGATTCGAGTGAATACATAAGAGAGTAGAGGAGAGAATGAATAAGTGCAATAAAGTAAAGAATTGAATGCAACAATAAAAACTTCAACACCAGGAGAAGAACGTAGCAATTTATTATGGTTCAGTTAAATTGACCTACATCCACTCTCGAAACCTCCTTTGATGAGGTTACCAGCTTCCACTATCAATCCTTCTTGAAGGGAAAGGATCAAACACCCCTTTTATAGAACTTTGCAAGTGGCTCACACGCTTTTATAGAATTTATACACTTGGGAATTCGAGAGGTGAACACTCTAATTTTTCAAGGCTATTTTGCTATAATTTTGACTCAGTTCTTATCACTTCTCAATATGCTTTACCAGTTGAGAAGTAAGGGGTGTTTATAGGCTCAATTGGCTTTAAAATTAAAGCTAAAAGAGGTTCTATCCCAGATTTTCGGGAGCTGGCGGTGCCACCGCATGACACTAGCGGTACCACTGCCATTTGACCTTGACACTGGGTGGTACTACCACCTAGTCTAGTGGTACTATCGCTTGACAAGGTCTTGGGCTCTGTGGAGGGGTGGTACCATCGCTTGATAGGTGGTACCACCGCCTAGTGGTCCTGGGAATCTATACCCTCAGACATTTTTCGACAAACTTCTAGCGAACTTCTAATAGGACCCTAGTAGGGTCAGGTCATACTCAACTAAGTAGTAGCTAATAAAAACCTTGTGAGAGTATAATAAACCCCACCTAGCTGCCTCTATCCTTTAAAGAAGAGTGGCTAGGGTTTACATTTTGGCCTTTGGGCTTCTTAGCCATCGCCCCTCTTTACTGGGTCAGTCGACTAAGGTTGAGGGAAAAATGGATAGTTCACTTAGGAAACAGCCCCTAGGGCTAGGGTTTGGAGCTGTATATAAGCATGTAGCCTCCATCTCTTTGGAATAACAAGATTCATCTACAATTGCAACCATTTGGCCGACTTCTAGGAGGGTGGAACCCCTATAGCATTTCGAAGGTTGATCCCCCTCAAAGATTAATCTACATAGAATTCTTCTATGGTTCTATCAACTTCCAATGGACTTCTGACGAACCCTCGGACATCTTCCGGTGGACTTCCGATAGGCTTCCAAACTTTACAATAACCTTGGCATATTCCGACGAGTCTTCTTTAGCAAACTCGATCTTTCTCAGTGAGCTCTATGCACTTCTGACGAACCTTCTGGCGAACTTCCGACAACCCTTCAACAAGCCCTCGATTCATTCTCGACTAGTTCCAACAGTACTTTCGATGAACCTTTGAACTTCTGGCAGACTCTCAAACTTCCACTGATTCAATCACACTTAACTCTGATAAGTCGTTTTGCTTTACGTCTTCATCTATATCGTAGTTAATCCTACACACTTTTCTCAATAATATGGATTAGATCAAATAATCTATTAATTGACTTCATCATCAAAATATGAGATTCAACAATCTCCCCTTTTTTTATGATGATAATTAATTGATGACGAAATTAACCTTAACTCCCCCTATCTATATGCCATCTTTGAGAAAAGGAACATTTGAATTCAAAGCCCTTGAATTCAAGCCAAAACCAATAAGTTACATACATTCGAACTTATGGACATGCTCAACAAGCATGATTTTTCATCCTAAAATATAATATTTTATATTTTTTTCATAATTCAAAAATGATGTCAAGGCATGACATCCATTTTCAAGTCCACTGTTGAATGATGATAGACAATCATCATCTCAACAAATGATACACACTTTAATTCTGAAATTTAGCAAGAATCAAATGATATCAAATAATAGTTCGCAAGTCCAAGACATGATATCAATTGATGATACATCATTCAATGATACATGAATGAAACCAAATTATTGTATCAAGGAATGATACAAAATTTAAGTAAGATAAATAATCATGATACGATAACGATCTAAAAAAAACCATTTTAAGCATACATGTGTTTTTTGCGATCCATACAATTGTGATACATTGCAATACACTTTAATCATTTGTCATGCATTTGATACATTTCATATATTTGCGATGCATTACGATACATTGCAATATGCTTTAATGATAGCAAGCATTTTATGTTACAAAGCATGGCAAATGTTTTATGATATGAAGCATGTCATCATTTTGCTTTTATGATACAACACACTTTACAAATTATATTTTACGATACTTGTCATCAATTTGCCACATTTTCCCCCTTTGTCATCAACAAAAAAGAAATGGATCATTGATACCAAATGTTACAATAGAACTTTTTATGAAGATGGCAAAAAGAGAGGGATAAATTCATCAAGAAGAATTCATTCAAGAATAACGAAAAGTAATTCGTTCATTCTATTGAAAATTCATGCCATAGAAATAAATTCATAAAGTACAAAAGATAGATCATTGAAGCAAAAATTCATAAAAATTTCTACTTTCCATCAAGAGCTCATGACATAAAGAAAAATGCATTCAAAAGACATTAATGTCCGTATCCACCAAATAAAATTTGTGAGGCAAAGTAGAGATCATTTAAGCACAAAATTCATAAAAACTCATGGTAAGAGATATTGAAAGTTGTGAAAAGTTCAAGAGGCAATTTATTTGAATGATAAAAAATTCATAAAAGCTAACTCGGCATTTCCATGAAAAATTTATGAAGTGGAAAACAACCAATCACGTCATGAAAAATTCATAAAAGCTCATGACATAAAGATTTATAGAATAGTTAGATCATTAAATTTGCATTTAGAGAAGTCAATGAAATCCAAATTGATTTTAGGAGAGCATTCATAGAAGCTTCTTCTTTTCATGATACAAAGATATGTATAAAGTGAATAATTCGATGGTCTATGAAAGCAATTTAGTCAAGATTTTATCAAACTTTTATTTTTCATCAAAATCTCATGAAAATGTGAAAAGTCAATCATGAAAGCCATTCATTCATGCCAATGGAAATTGAGGGAGGATAAAATTGATAGAATTAAATTCACAAAGTCATTAAATGGGCATGATTCTAATTCAAAAATCATTAAACATGAATCATCAATCAATGAGGCAAGAGTATCAATCCGAGATTGGAGGAAGATAAAAATGAAAGCTCCGAAATTGAGAAAATGACACCAAGATAATATGAAATCGAAAAAGATGATATCAAGATAGGTGAAGGATCAAAATAAGTTCATGAAAACCGAAAAGATGATACTATAAAAAATTTTGGAAGGGGAGCACTCTTGATTTCATGCATTCAATTCAACATATATGAAACTTAAAGTGTACTTAAAATAGCATAAAGAGTACAAAAGGGAGTTATGAGCTCCATTACAACACATAAAGTCAAAATAGAATTTTTATAACCTATTCCTCGAGTGGAATGCCAAAATGTCTATACAAAGTATTGATTTTGCGATTCACTTGATGCATTTCATTTAGGATCTCATTTTGTTGCCGTTTGAGTTCATCTTGTTGTGACTTGAGTTGATTCAATTGAGTGATAATCGGATAATCTGAAAATCAAGGTGCAGGGGCTGGCTCTTCGATGCAGTATTAATGGGACTGGGGAGAGGAGATTTATTACCCCTAAATACAAGTGTTTTAGGTTTTTCTACTGGAGGAAAAAGATCGATCCTTCTAGGAAACCTAGTCCAAATTTTATTTCTAAAATTGCATCTTAAACATTTAAGTAGGTTTATATTAATCGCATTATATCTATCTACTTTTATTGTTTCTTCATTGGGTGGTATCCTAATGTGGTGTGCATATAATAATCTTGTGATTAACCCCCCATATGGAAGCATTAGATCCTTATGTCATGCATCAATCATGTTCTGTTGGATCAAGTAACCAAAGTAATTTTCTTGTTGGGCCATTATCCAATACATAGTACCTAGTTCCATTTAATTGACTTCATCATGGTGATATTATTTTGGAATTAGGATACTAATAATGATGTGATGGAGAACCTTAGAGCTAAAAGGTAGCAGGTGTTCATAATTTTTAGGGACTATTGATAAGTTAGGATTTTCAAAAATGGCCCCTAAAGCCTCAGAATAAGTTACTCTGATTTCGTCTAAATCCCATTGCCCTCTAAAATAATAACCTCTTCTCTTTTTTGAAATTCTTATTAGGTCACAAATCGTACAATCCGTAACTGAGATTTGGTTCCCTAGAAGGTAAGTTGATACATTATCGCCTTCATCTACATTTAGATTGTTATAAAACAAATGAACTAGCCTATGTTATATTGGTTCACTAATTTGTAAAATAGGCAAGAGATCTAGATTGGCAAACCATTATATAGGTTCTAGGTTTCCTAATTCACCTAGATCAACATACTTACCTTTGTGTACACTTCTAGATTCAAAACTAGGATACCTAAGGGCATTTTCAATGAGTTAAATAGAGAGGGGTCATATGAATCTCCTTCTTTCTTCTTCCGTTTGTCCCTAGATAATCTCCTAGGTGCCATTGGTCTACAAATGATGAAAATGGAAGAATAATTGCAAAAGGGTAGCAATGCATGAAGGATTCAAAGGAAGAAGTTCAAAGAATACCTCAGTAGAGATCTTCCTTAGTTCTTGAGATTGATATAAATCTTGATGAAGTAGAGATCCCTTTTAGGTTTTCTAGAGGATGAGGGTCAAGATTGAGAGGTGGGATAGAGATTATGAGGGCTACAACAAAGGTGAAGGTCGGTTCTACCGCCAACCCTAAAGCCCTTTTATATAAGGGAGGCCTCGAGCAGTGCCACCACCTGGGAACAGAATGCCCAGGCAGTGCTACCGCCAATTTTGGTGGTGCCACTACTGGCACCCATACTTCGGCAATTTTCGAGGGCAGTTACACCTTGATCTTCTAATTAATTATTTTTCCTATGTCTTGTAAAGATTATGATATTGAATTGTTTGAATTTATTTGTCAACATTTGATCAACATTTATGTCAATTTCATCCCTCATTATTTATCAATTTGAATAAACTCATCAAACCTCCTTTAAAAAAATTAATCAAAAGAAGATGATATAATTATCAAAATTAACAAAGATCAATTCGTAAAATCATGAAAGACATCATTCATGGTTTATAAATGTTCTTTTTAGCAAGATCAAAATTAGGATTCATGATTCATATTATCTTATTTGTAAAAGAATCTCATGAGAACATGATTTGTGCATAAGAATTCTCATCAAGATCACATGTCATACAAAAAAATCTATTAACAAGATATCAAGATCATGATTATGATAAAGCTCATTCAAGTTTGAAACATCAAAATTATTTTCATGGTTCAAGAGATTCACATAATATATATGGATTCATCACTTTATTGAAAAATCGAAGGCATTAGAGATAAAGAAATTTCAAGAGACATGGATTTCATTTATTTTATAAGCATTCCTTATCAAATAGGAACATGTATCAATGTTCAAGACTAAAAGATAAATTTCATCAAAAAGATCTTCAAGTAAAAAATTATAACACATTAGGCAAGCATCCTTTCAATAATAATTTGATTGAAGAGATTTATCATAGATATGTATCATGTTTAAAATCGAAACACAAGTTCCATCATCAGCACTATCAAGACCATAATGATAGTGCATTTTCTCATTTTTATGCATTTTCATTTAAGTGATTTGATCTTTTATAGAAATGTTCAAATTTTTATACGAAAGCCAAGCATAATCAAATATAAGATTTCATCAATATCATTCTAAAACATAGGATTTCAAATTATAAAATCAAGTATGATACAAACATATTCTTCAAGAGTTTTAATGCTAGTATGTTTTAGTCTCTTTCAATACATTGCACTTAATGGTCTTCTATTACCTGAGCTAGTGAGCTTGATAACGATAATGTATTATGAGATTTGTTACTCACTCCTAGCTTGTAATGATTAAGATACCTACATAAGAAGATTTTTAGGTATCCATTTGACCTTGGGTGCCTCAAAAATTAATCTACGTATCTTATCATTTTACATTGAAATATTTAAGATCCCTTTAGGAATCCAAATCAATTTACGTAGCCTAAGTTTATTAAATGGATATTTGTAAGCAACATATCCGGGTTTGCAACAAAAGTTACACTTTGTGTATGGTAATACATGCAATGTAGGTCCTTTAACAAAAATGGTTGGATTTTAATAAGATCCACTCACAAATCCGATTCTACTCTTCTTATGGACGTGACCCTTATTAGTATGGATCATATCCAAAGACTTGCAACCAACCTTAAATTTATCTAAAGTTTCTTTGAATAGTAAGTTCTCTTTCTCAAGTGCCTCTAAGTGTTCACACTTAGAGCATGAAGGCAAAGAAAGAGTGTTGTGTTTAAGAGTTTTAAATTTATCAACTAAGAGAGTATGCTCCTTTTTCAACAAATTGAATTTTTAACTAATTACTCCATACTCATCAAACAATTCATGAAAAGCATTTGAAAGCTCATCAAAAGTTAAATTTTCATTTAATAAATCACTTACCTCTTCTCCGATAGCCATTAATGCAAAGTTAGCGACCACCTTTTTGCTTGGTTCTTATTCTTTAGAGCCACTTGAATCATCCCATATTGCCTTTAGTGTCTTCTTCTTCGGTTGCTTCTTCTTTACTAGGGGTCATTCACTTTTGAAATGCCCTAGCTTTTTATATTTATAGCATATTATTTGTTCTTTCTTGGGTTCAAGTTTAGTTTTAGACTCATTTTTAAATTTATTTCTTCTTATAATTTTTTTAATTTTTTGTGTCAAGAGTGTAAGTTTGTCATCATAGTCCTTCCTGTTTTTTGGAAAAGAGTTTTCAAGCTCATCATGAGCATTGCAAGTTATCTCATAGGTCATTAATGACTCAATTAGTTTTTTGAAAGGAGAGTTCTTTAAGTCCTTGGCCTCTTGAATGGTCGTTACTTTATGATCCCAATTATTTGGAAGGGATCTTAAAATTTTAGTTACAAGTTTGAAATTAGAAAAACCTTTTTCTAAGTGCTTTTAGTCCATTGACAACATCCGTAAAACGGGTGTACATGTCTCCAATTGACTCACTTGGTTTCATCCAAAATAATTCATTCAATTGACTAAAAGATTGACTAGTACCTTCGTGAATGATTTCAAGAGTATGCCAAATATCAAAACTGATTCACAAATTGAAACATAATTAAATTTATTTTTGTCTAAGGCGCAAAACAAGACATTCATAGCCTTGGCATTAAGAGCGAAAGTCTTCTGGTAGAACCCTTACAGATTCTAAGCTTGGGGTTAATCACTTTAGGGGATTGGTCTCCTTGGAACTCTATAGGGGTTCCTTCCTCTAAGTTGCTACTCAAAGGCTACTAAAAGAATGATCTATTCATGATGAAAAGAGGGTGAATATATGGCTATTTATAGGGCTTCTAAACCCCAACTCCTAATAGGACTCCTACTCAAGACCCCTACTTCTAATCAACTCATTCTCTAATAGGACTCCTACTTCTAATATGACTTTTACTTCTAATAGGACTCCTCTAAGAAGCAACTTCCAAACTAATCCTAACCTAGCCGGCCTCTTCACCTCTTTAATAAGGGTTGGCTAGATAGGATTTACATGAAAGCCCTTAGGATTTACATGTTTGCCCCCTTTAATGAAACTGAGTTAGGACTCTCCAAGCTATAGTCCTAACAGAATTAGGACTCTCCTAGCTAGAGTCCTAATAAACCCGCCCTCTTCAAATCAGCCTTGTCCTCGAGGCTAACGCTCTATGAATTCTAGAAATTTGATATTCAAGTCGTTATAGTTCTCCCAAGTGGCATCTTCTATTGGTAGGTTCGCCCCTTGTATTAGCACTTCAGTAGTGGGTCATCATCGTCGAGTCACAATCCGTCGATCAATAATGGCACTCGGTTGGGTCTGGAGCTCTCCTTGGGTAGTCATATTTGGTAGATGGCTTTGGGTTATCTCGTTTTATCCCAACTTGAGCTTCAAACATAACACATGGAAGACTAGATAGATTCGAGAGTTGGCGGGTAAGTCCAATCTGTATGCTACTACTCCGATGCCCTCTAAAATCTGGTATGGTCCATAAAATTAAGGTAAAAGCTTCATAGATGCTCTAGTCTGGATTGATGTTTGCTTGTATGGTTGAAGCCATAAGAAGACCCAATCTCCTACTAAAAATTCTCTTTTGCCTTTGTGTTGATCATATTACTATTTCATCCTTACTTGAGCTACAATGTGATTATCTTTTAGCAACTTTAGTATTTTATCTCTGTCCTATAGTTCCCTGTCTACTTCTTCTATTTTAGATGTGCCTAACACATATTTTGGGATTACAAGAGATGGTTAGCCATATATAGCCTCATAGGGAGTACATTTTTGTGGATAAATGATAAGTTGTATTATACCACCACTCGGCCCAGGGAAGCCACTTTGCCCACTCTTTTGGTCGGTCACTGGTGAAGCATCTGAGGTAAGTCTCCAAGCACCTATTCACCACTTTAGTCTGGCCATTGGTTTGTGGGTGATATGTCGTACTCATTTTCAATTTAGCGCCTTGCATCTAGAATAATTCTGTCCAAAATTTGCTTGTGAAGACCCTATCATGATCACTTACAATAGATCTCGGTATCCCATGCAATTTTATAATATTCTCCGTAAAGATTTGAGCAATACTAGAAGTAGTGTAGGGATTACGAACAGCGCAAAAGTGAGTATACTTTATAAGGTGATCAACCATGACAAAAATTATACCTTTTCCTTGTGATGAGGGAAGCCCTTCGATGAAGTCCATTGATATATCAGTCCATATTGAGTTCAGGATGGGTAGAGGTTGTAGCTTTTTGGGACTTACCACTATCTCGTATTTATATCATTGACATATATTACATTGTGCTACAAATTCAGCAATAATATTTTTCATCCCTACCTAATAAAAATTTTACTTAATTCTCTTATAGGTTCTAAGGAACCTAGAGTGCCTAGCCACAAGTGTGGAATGCATCTCTTGAAGGATGGTCTTTATGCAAGTAGAATTTGGTACAAGCACAATGCGTCCCTTATAGCATAAGTCTTTTAAGTCCCAATTGTAATGAGCCACGGAGCTTAGTGCTTCCTCCAATTTTTTATGATCTTATTGGTCTCTAGATCATCTTTCCATTCCCTCCTAATATCCAAGAAGCTTTGTTACCTATTTTTGCTACTCTAGGGAAGATATCTTCTGCTCCAAGAAATATTCTAGGCTTTTATGATCAGTCTTGATTTGAAAACGTCGCTCGATCAAGTACGGTCTCCATTTGGCCACCGCATGCACAATCGCGAGCATCTTCTTATTGTAAATAGTCATCTTGAGATGGGAAGGAGATAACGTCTTACTGGTATAAGCAAGGGGGTGGTCATCTTGCATTAGTACAACACCAATTCTAACTCCGGAGGCATCAACTTCAATAATAAAAGTATTGTTGAAGTCGGGTAGCGCTATTATGAGTGTTGTCATCATTGTGGCTTTAAGTTCATTGAAGGCGGTGGTGGCTTTTTTCAACCATTGGGAAGTATCTTTTTTCAACAAGGAAATAAGGGATGCACTAATCTTTCCATAGTTTTTTACGAACTTGCGATAGTAGCTTGTTAAACAGAGAAAGTTGCGTAGTGATTTTACGTTTTTTAAGGTTGGCCAATTTTGCATTGCTTTAATTTTGGAGAGGTCCACCAACACACCTTCCTCTGATATGATATGCCTAAGATATTCCACCTTCTATTGAAGAAAGCTGCACTTTGATTTTTTAATAAAAATACATGTTCTCACAAAATCATCAAAACAAGTCGTAAGTGCTGAAAATGACTTTCAAGAGAAGGGCTGTAAATAAAGATATCGTCAAAGAAAATTAGCACAAACTTATGAAGATAACTCCAAAAAATATCATTCATAAGGCTCTAGAAGGTGGAGGGAGTATTGGTGAGACCAAAGGGCATTACCACAAATTCGTAGTGGTCATTGTGCGTTCGAAAGGCAGTTTTCGGTATGTCTTCTTCACACACTCGTATTTGATGATACCCGGATCAAAGGTCTAGCTTTGTGAAGACTTGTGCTCCCTTTAATTCATTAAGCAATTCATCTAGTACTAGAATAGGGTACTTGTCCTTAATGGTTATGCTATTGAGAGCTCAGTAATCAATGTACATTTGCCATGTTTCATCCTTCTTTCGTACGAGGAGCACCGATAAAGAGTAGGGGCTATAACTTAGCTGAATAACTCCTGTTTCGAGCATCTCTTTTATAATCCTTTCTATTTCATCCTTCTGGAGATGTGGATATCGATATGGCCGAGTATTTATTGGAGGTTTGCTTGAAAGAATCGGTATACAATGATCATGCCGGCAGGTAGGAGGTAGGCTGTGCAGTTCATCAAATATATCTGAAAATTCAACAAGCAAGGGAAGTAGGTTTGGATCTTCAAATTTGGTTGGTTCTCCCTTAAATTACTACTGAAGTTGTACCAAAAAGCTACTGCATGCTTTATGAAAAACTTTCTACTTTCATTGTGGGCAAATCATCGTTGCGTCGCCCCACGTTTCCCGTATAGTATCACTTATTTCCCTTTACTGTAAAATTTCATAATTAGTTTCAAAAAATTCTAAAAAATATCACCTAATATTGTCAGCCATTTAATGGTGAGCATGACCTCATAATCATTAAGAGGGAGGAGGAAGAAATATGCAATTATCTCTTGGTCCTGTAGCAATAGTTTCACCTGTGAGCACCTATGATCACACTTCAAAATTTGTCGATCGATGACCTTAATGTCAAATCTGCTACAATTCTTGATAGGTAAGGCCATCTAGATAGCAACCTTACTGTTCATAAAATTATTAGTGCTCCTAGTGTCAATAAGAACGGTGATCAGTTATTGCTTTAGAAGTCCTCCCACTTTCATCATTAGTGGGTTCGCGTAATCGGTAAGGGCATGCATTGTAATATCAACCGGCTACTATTCTATATCTGTGACCTCTTCCTCATGCTCCTAGACCTCCTCCTCCATGTCTTCAAGAGGTTCGATCTGTAGGAGGCAGCCCCTTTGGCAGTGATGATAGCGGTTCCATGGCTCATTGCAATACCAACAAAGAACCTTTGCTGATCGATCACGTAGTTCTTCTCTTGTCAATTTTTTTGGCAGCGAAGGATGGCTGGGAGTAGAAGGAGATTTATACTCCACGGGCCTAGGAGAGGTTCTTATCCTCCGAGCATCTGATAGAACCCCAGAGCATCTTTGAGGGGGATCAACCCTTGGAATGCTATAGGGGTTCCACCCTCCTAGAAGTCCGCCAAATGGCTACAATTATAGATGAATCTTGTTATTCCAAAGAGATTGAGGCTACATGCTTATATAGGGCTCCAAACCCTAGCCCTAGGTACTGCTTCCTAAGTGAACTACCCATTTTGCCCTCAACCTTAGCCAACCGGCCCAGTAAAGGGGGGCGGCGGCTAAGAAGCCCAAAGGCCCAAATGTAAACCCTTGCCACTCTTCTTTATAGGATAGAGGCAGCTAGGTGAGGTTTATTACACTCTCATAGGGTTTTTATTAGCTGCTACTTAATTAAGTAGGACCCCACCCTGCTAAGGTCCTATCAAGCTTGTCCTCTTTAAATTAGTCTTGTCCTCAAGGCTAAGGTTCCATGAACTCAAGGAACTAGGTCTTCAGCTCTTCATATAATTCCCATATGGCATCTTCGAATGATAAATTATTTCAATGTACTTGTCCTTCAGTAGAGGGACATCGGCGACGCATCACGATTCTACGATCAAGGATGGCTTGTGGTTGGGCTTGAATATCTCCATTATCAGTAGTGTTGGGCAGTTGAATCTGGGGTGACTCATGTTTTCCTAGCTTGGGCTTCAGGCATGACATATGGAAGACATGGTGGATTTTGGCATCCTCAAGCAATTTAAGTCTGTACGCCATAGCTTCAATCCGCTCTGTGATCTGATAGAGCCCATAAAAATATGGGAATAGCTTCATGGAGTCTCATGTATTGATGGAGAGTTGCTTGTATGGCTGTAGGCAAAGATAAACCAAATCTCCTACTGAAAATTCTCTTTCTCTTCATCATGTGTCGGCTTGCTACTTCATTCTAGTTTGAGCGATAGAGCGACTATCCTTTAATAGTTGTAGGAGTTTGTCCCTATCAATTAAATTATAGTCGGCCTAATCTACCTTGGCCGAGCCAATTACATACTTTGGGATCACAATGGCCAGTCGACCATACAATGCTTCATATGTGGTACATTTTGTAGATGAATGTTACATAGTATTATACCATCATTCGGCCCAGGGAAGTCATTTCAGCCACTACTTTGGTCGGTCACCAGCGAAACATCGAAGGTACATTTCTAAACACCTGTTCACTACCTCTGTTTAGCCGTTAGTTTGTAGATGATATACTGTGCTCATCTTGAGTTTGGTGCCCTACAACTAAAATAACTCGGTCCAAAATTTACTGGTGAAGAACTTGTCATGATCACTTACAATGGACCTTGGCATCCCATGCAGTTTAATAATATTTTTTTAAAAAATCTGAGCAATACTAGCAGTAGTATAGGGATTTCACATAGTATAAAAATGAGCATATTTCGTAAGTCGGTCAACCACCATGAGGATTGTACTTTTACCTTTAGAAGGTGGCAGCCCCCTTTGATAAAGTCCTTGGAGATGTCAGTCCACATCGAGTCTGGTATGGGTAGTGGTTGTAGTTTCCCTAGACTCGCCACTATTTCACTCTTTTGTTGTTAACATACATCACATTGTACCACGTATTCAAAAATAATTTTTTTCATCCCTCTACAATAAAAATTTTGCTTCACTCTTTTGTAGGTTCTCAAAAATCCAGAGTACACTGCTGAAGGTGTGGAGTGCATTTTGTGCAGAATGACTTTAATGCAAGGGGAGTCGGGTATAAGTACAATGTGACTTTTATAGCGTAGATCCCTCAAATCCCAAGTATAGTAAGCTATTGCACTTTGATCCTCTTCCAATTTTTTAGTGATGATGCTAGTCTCTGGATCCTTCTTGGTAGGAAGAGAGATGGCTAAAAATTTAGCTTGCTTAGGTAGCCGTAAAAGTGCATCTGCAACAATATTTTCTTTCTTCTTTTTGTAAATAATTTCATAATCAAATCCTAGAAGTTTGGTTATCCATTTTTGCTACTCCGGGGATGATATCTTCTACTCCAAAAAGTACTTGAGACTTCTATGGTCGGTTTTAATCTGAAATCACCGGCCGATCAGGTAGGGTCTCCACTTCATTACTATGTGAGTCATGGCGAGCATCACCTTATCAATCTTCTCAATTTCATCCTTCTAGAGGTGAGGATAGTGGTACAACTAAGTGTTCATTGGTGGTTTGCCCGGAAGAATTGGAATTCAGTGGTCATGTTGTCGAGTAGGAGGAAGACCACGCAGTTCAACAATAATGTTATCAAATTCAGTAAGCAATTGGGCGAGATTTTGATCTTCAATTTCTATTTTCTTCCCCTCTTCTTGTTGCTAGAAAAAAAGCTACCATTTATCTTGTGTAAAACCTTCTCCATTTGTTGGGTCGAAAGGGTGGTTACGTTGCTTCCACGCTTCCCGTGTAGGGTGACCTATTTTCCTTTACAGTAGAATTTCATAATTAATTTAAAAAAAAGTTCCAAGAGATGTCACCTAGCATCGTTAGCCATTCTCTGCCTAGCATAGCCTCATAATCATCAATTGGTAGGAGGAAGAAGTCAACGATAATTTCTTGGTCTTGCAATAATAGTTTCACCTGTAGGCATCTTTGGCCACACTTTAGGATTCGACCGTCGGTGACCTTTACGTTGAACTTGCTACAACCTTCAATATGGAGCACCATCCGAGCAGTAACTTTACTATTTAGAAAATTATTAGTGTTGCTTGTATCGATGAGAACAATGATCGGATGTTGTTTGAGAAGGCCTTCAACTTTCATCGTTTGTGGATTTAAGTAGCTAGTAAACACATGTACCATAAAGTTGGTTGGTTATGGCTCTTCTTCTACATCTTCTTCTTATGTTCAAGGCTCTCTTCTGGCTATTCAATGACCTCTTCTTCCACTATTCAATCATAAGAAGTCTCCCTTTTTTATAGCGATGCTCGTGACTCCACAGCTCATTGTAATGCTAACATAACCCCTTCGTAGATCGCTCTTGAAGCTCTTCTCTTGTCAACTTTTGTAGTGCAGGGGCTTGGCTAACAGTAGGGGAGGCTGAAGGCTTTGATATTGCTGGTCAGGGAGTGACCTTAGTCCTCCGAGCTTCGTGGTTCATTCGCTCATCTTGAAGTCGTGCGAAAGAGATGGCTGCCATAAGCGTGTACGATTGTCGTGCTTTAACTTCTCCCCGAATCTCCAGCTTTAAGCCCTCAATAAATATCCCCAATAGCTATTTTTTAGACCAATCATAAGTTTGATTAGATAGCCTTTCAAACCTAGTTTGATACTCTTGGATGGTGAAGGTTTGTCGGATCTTTACTAGTTGTTTGTCAATGTTCTCATAATCGGTTTGTCCGAAGCGGATCAATAGTCCTTCTTTGAATTGTCACCATGAGAGGACTCCATGAGTGTATTCAAATTAATCAAACTACTGTATGGCATCCCCTTCAAGATATATAGCTGTAATTTCCATCATAGATACGTCCGTGATTTTGTGGTACCGAAAATATCACTCTACACGTGAGATTTAACTAATCGGGTCTCCTTCTTCCCATCTAGGGAAGTTCACCCTCATGCATGGATAGTAGGGATCGATCATAGAGCATCCCCTCTCTTGGAAGTCATCTCTTCGGTCAGGGCTCTCTCCTTGTTGAGATTTCTTCGGGCTCAGTGATCGGCCCAAACTAAGTTTGACAAAGAAAGTCCGAATTTTATCCTCTATTCACGTCTCGAAGGCTTTGAATTTAGCATTTATTGTTTTCTCAGATGCCATAGTATATGCCTCCAAATCTATAATATTGAGATCTCTCTTTTGTTGCTGGGTTAAAGGCATGTATCGATTGAGAAAAGTGGCGGTCGAAAGGGATGGTGGATTAGTGGATGTAAGCTGTAGTTTAGGCTTATTTTATGGTTGTTTTGGGTGTGGTTTGGGGGTATGGTTCAATCACAAGAAGTCTCTCTTTTTTACAGTGATGCTCATGGCTCCATAACTCATCATAATGCCAACATAACCCCTTCATAAATCGCTCCCAAAGCTCTTCTCTTATCAATTTTTTTAGTGCAGGGGCTTGGTTGATAGTAGGGGAGGCTGAAGGCTTCGATATTGCTGGTCAAGGAGTGGCCCTAGTTCTTCGAGCTTCATAGTTCAATCACTCCTCTTGAAGTCGTGTGAAAGAGATGGCTGCCATAAGCGTGTACGGTTGTCATGCTTTAACTTCTCCTCAGATTTTCGGTTTCAAGCCCTCAATAAATGTCCCCAATAGCTATTTTTCAGACCAATCATAAGTTTGATTAGATAACCTTTCAAACTTGGTTTGATACTCTTGGATGGTGGAGGTTTGTCGGATCTTTGCTAGTTGTCCATCAATGTTCTTGTAATCGATTGGTCCAAAGTGGATCAGCAGTCCTTCTTTGAATTGTCGCCATGAGAGGACTCCATGAGTGTGTTCAAAAAAATCAAACCACTATATGGCATCGCCTTCAAGATGTATAGTCACAATTTCCACCATAGATGCATCCACAGTTTTGTGGTACTGAAAATATCGCTCCGTGCGCAAGATCCAACCAATCGGGTCTCCTTCTTCCCATCTAGGGAAGTCTACCCTCATGTGTGGATAGTAGGGGTCATAGAGCATCCCTTCTCCTGGAAGTTATCTCTTTGGTCAGGGCTCTTTCCTTGACGAGATTTCTTTGGGCTTAGTGATCGACCCAAATTGAGTTCGGCAAAGAGAGTCTAAATCTTATCCTCTATTTGCATCTCAAAGGTTTCAAATTTAGCATTTATTGCCTCCTCAGATACTATAGTATATGCCTCCAAATCTATATTGTTAAGATCTCTATTTTGTTGCCAGGTTAAAGGAATGTATCGATTGAGAGAAGTGGTGGCCGAAAGGGTTGGTGGATTGGTGGATGTAGGCTGCGGTTTAGGCTTATTTTGTGGCTATTTTGGGTGCAGTTTGGGGGTGCAGTTTGATGGAGTTTTAGGGCTGTGATGGTAGTGGATGAAGGTTGGGAAGAGAAATTTAGATCTATGGTAGATGGCAGCAAAGGTTTGATAGAAATCAGTGGAAGTTGCTGCATATATGTGTTCTCTCGTAAGAGTAGAATTGTCATCAAAGAAACAGTGGTTTCTCGATGAAATTTCCAGCAAAAGCCAAGAGATTTGAAGAGGGGATTTGACAGCAAAATCTAGGTTTAGATAACAGCAATGATGACAAATTGGATCAAGAAAATTTCAGCAGCATAACAGCAAAGAAATCGGTGCAAGTTGCGATAGCAGAATTCTCGTTTCAAAATTCCAGCGGTTTGCGACAAAAATTTGTAGCAACACAAGAACATTTCAAAGATGAATTCCATGATATATTGATCACAGATGAAAGCCAAGATGATCTATAAAGTGTACAAGAAATTTTGTTCAAAAAGGATAGCAAATAGGTCGGTTTAAAGGCAGCAATATGCAGCTGAAATTTTCTGCAGCAATTCTTCATTCGCAAAGTTGATAACTTTTGCGACGAAAGGAATTCGCAGCAAAGGATAGATAGCAATACTTCTTTTTGGTATTTTGAATAGAAAATTATAGTAGCAAAAGGTATTGATGATAGGAGAATACCATATCTCTAATGCAATTGGAGGTAGCGACAG
Source organism: Musa beccarii (assembly GCA_024322285.1). Taxonomy (NCBI): domain Eukaryota; kingdom Viridiplantae; phylum Streptophyta; class Magnoliopsida; order Zingiberales; family Musaceae; genus Musa; species Musa beccarii. The sequence continues at coordinate 59,496,145 of CM044398.1, forward strand.
TAGATTGATTTGATCGACAATAGAAGATGATAGTAGAGACAGCGACGTCAAAAGCAATTATGGGAATTGCTTGGTTGAGGGTGGGTTCCAGGGATGGTAGCAAAAGTAGCAAGATCACTGCTCTGACACCAAATGATAGAACCTCAGAGGAATTCTATGTAGATTGATCTTGGAGGGGGATCAACCCTTGGAACACTATAGGGGTACCACCCTTCTAGAAGTCGACCAAATGGCTGTAATTATTGATAAATCTTGTTAGTCCAATAAGATGAAGGCTACATACTTATATAGGGCTCCAAACCCTTACTCTAGGAGCTGCTTCCTAGGTGAACTACCTATTTTGCCCTCAACCTTAACCGACCAGCCCAATAAAGGGGGGCGACGGCTAAGAAGCCCAAAGGCCCAAATGTAAACCCTAGCCACTCTTCTTTATAGGATAGAGGTGGCTAGGTGGGGTTTATTATACTCTTATAGGATTTTTATTAGCTGCTACTTGGTTGAGTAGGACCCAACCCTGCTAGGGTCCTATCAGCGTCTTGGTTGAGTCGTTCGTTTTGAATTTGGGCGAAAGAAATTACAACCATCATGGAACGGGGCTACTGTGCCTTATCCTCCCCTTTTATCTCTGGCTTGAGTACTTCGATGAATATTCCTTACAATTGATGGTTAGTCCAATCATGATAGGATAGCTTCTCAAACCTGGCTTGGTACTTCTAAATCGTAGAGGTTTGTCGAATTTTTGCAAGTTGGCCATTGATATTTTCATACTCCGTAGGTTCGAAATGGTTCAGCAATGCATTCTTAAATTGATTCCAGCTAATTGTACCATTGAATAGCATCTCCTTCAAGGTGGATGATAGCAATTTCCACCATAGCATCATCCGTCATTCGATAGTAGCGAAAGTAACGTTCGACGTGCGAAATCCACCCCGTCGGGTCTCCTTCTTCCCATCACGGGAAGTCCACCCTCATGCATGGCTGAAGCATGTCTGAGAGCTATCCCTCCTTCTCGAGAAGCCTCTCTGAACTCTCTCCTTACTAAAATTTGGTTGGACTTGGTAGTTATCCAATTCTGAATTCTGCAAACAAAGCGTGCAATTTGTCCTCCAAGCGTAATTCAAGCCGCGATTCAATCTGAGATTCCAATGCTTCAAATTTGGCATCAATTGGATCTTGAGAAGCCATAGCATATGCCTCTAGATAATAGATGTCCTTATCTTTTTTTGTTGATCAATGGCATCAATTTGTCCTTGATGGTTAATGGCATGGGGTGATGGAAGGTTTGTACAATAGATTGGTGATAGAAGGGTTTGGCTGTAATGGTTTACTATTTTGGGCTATGATTTTTAATATTGTTAGGGTCATGAAAATAGGTTATGACAGTTGTGTCTTAGGACTAGAGGATGCCATAAAGACATTCTTGGTTGGTGGCAGCAAGGTGGCTAGGGTTTGGTAAGTTACAGAGAAGAAAAAGGACAAAGGTGCAGCACTAGATTTTTCATCGAAAAAATTCTAGCAGTAAGGATGCAAGTTTTTCCACCAATTCTCAATAGAGATTCAAGTAAAACTCAAAGGAAATCTACTGGTAAGGGAGAGGTAATGTTGTTAAAAATTTCATAGAAGAAAATGACAACAAGAGGTTTGGTAAAATTGAGGATAACAGAAAGGTACTACAGTAGATTTTTACGTCTAAAGTGTAGTAGGTTAGACATAAAAGATCAGTGGTTTATATTGAGAATTTTTTGACAAAACTAAAGGAGAATCCATTGTTAGGAAGTGTCAAAGCCATCATAAAAATTTTATAGAGATTTGGACAGAAGAAACGTAGTAGCAAGATCAAACAAATAGTGCTTATGCTATTGGAATTCTATGTTGAATCTCGGATTTTGATGATGAAGTCAATTGATAGGTTATTTGATCTAATCCATATTATTGAGATAAGTATGTAGGAGAAACTACGATAGCATGAAGACATAAAGTAAAATTAGCAGAGTCAAGTATGTTGAAATTTTGAGAGTCCACTGAAAGTCCAAAGGATCGTCAGAAGTGCTATCGGAACCAACCGAGAAAGAATCGGGGACTTGCCGAAGGTTTCAGAAGTTCACCAAAAAGATCGTCGAAGGTTCACAAAGCTTACCGAGAAAGTTCGGAAGCTTGCCAAAGATTCGTCGAACTCACCATAAAGCCTAGGAACCTGTTGGGAGTCCACCGGAAGAAATCCGAGGGTGTGTCGGAAGTCCGTCGAAAGTTTGTCGGAAGAAGACTCGACATTACTGGTTGTTAATTTGCTTAGAATTACGTTTTAATTTTATAGTTAGCATGTAATTAGGGTAAAGATTATATGATAATCCTAATTAGTGTAGGGGCCAATTGGGCCTTATGTGTACTGAATTGGGCCGGATTTAGGGCCCATTCAATAGTGCTGAACCAGGTCTAGAGGTGGCACTACCAAATTGGGGCAGTGGCACCACCCCGGTAACTGGTTCCCAGGTAGTTTGGGCGATGGTACTGCCCCAGGTCAGTAGTGGTACCGCTGGCAGTTATTACTTGCCAGTAGTGGTACCGCCTGACAGGTGATAGTACAGTCAGTCCACAAAGCCCGAGGACTCTATCAGACAGTGGTACCGCCAGACTGGGCGATGGTACCACAAAGTACACTAACAGAACAGGATCAACAGGTGGTGGTACCACTAGCACTCGAAAATCCGAGATGGGACTCTTTTTTACTCCATTTTTTAAGCCAATTGAATCTATAAATATCCTTTTTTCCACAACTAGTAAAGCACCTTTCTGAGAAGTTAAAAACTGAGTCAAAGCTATAGCAAAATCTTGTTTCAATAGCTTAAGTGTTTACCTCCCTCTTTTTCCTTATCAAAAATCTATAAGAGAGTGTTTGGTCCTTCCCCCTTTAAAGAGATTTGCTAGTGGAAGTTGGGAGCCTCATCAAAGGAGGCTTCAGAAGTGGACGTAGGTTATTTAACCGAACCACTATACATCACTGTGTACTTTGGATGGGTGAGTGTTTTAAATTCCTACATCTTACCTTTACTTAACTGCAAATCATTCGGTCTTCTTCTCCCAACTCTTAATTGCATTCACTCAAACCAGTTTAGCTAAAATCTCTTTCGCCAAACTGAAATTTCTATTCGAACCAACTATTTATGAAATCATTTTTAAATTTACAAATTTTAATTCATTATACTAATTCACCCCCTCCCCCCCTCTTGGTGTTGCTCAGATCCTAATAATTAGTATCAGTGCTTGGTCATTCTCATCTGGTTTAAAACCCAAGAGAGATGGCTTATTCCAACATACAAGAGGGTCATTCCATTACACATTCGCCTATGTTTAATGGGTTGGATTACAACTATTGAAAGACTTGTATGAAGATCTTTTTAATTTCCATGGATTTCGAGCTTTGGAATATCATTGAAAATGGATTTCAAAAATCTTCTCTTCCGATGAACGAATGGAATGAATCGGAGAAGAACGTTTTCACTCTTAATGCAAAAGCTATGAATGTCTTGTTTTGAGCACTTGATAAAAATGAGTTTAATCGCATTTTGATATGTGAGTCAACTTTTAATATTTGGCACACTCTTGAAATCACTCATGAAGGCACTAGCCGAGTAAAAGAGTCCAAAATCAATCTTTTGATCCATTCTTTTGAATTGTTTCGAATGAAACCAAGTAAGTCCATCGGAGACATGTACACTCATTTCATAGATGTCGTCAATGGACTTAAAGCACTTAGTAAAAGTTTTTCTAATTTCAAACTTATCACTAAAATTTTAAGATCCCTTCCAAAGAGTTGGGATCTGAAAGTTATGACCATTTAAGAGGCCAAGGACCTTAAAAATTTTTCTCTTGAAGAACTCATTGGGTCTTTGATGACCTATGAAATAACATGCCAAGCTCATGATGAGCTAGAGAACCCCCTTTCAAAGAACAGAAAGAATATGGCATTAAGAACGCAAGAAGACCACTGGAAGAAAGTTTCAAGTGATGAGGATCTTGATGATGAACTTGCACTTCTAACTCAAAAATTCAAAAATTTTATAAGAAAGAATAAATTTAAAAATGACACTAAAAACAAACTTGAACCAAAGAAGGACCAAGTCATATGTTATGAATGCAAGAAGCTAGGGCACTTCAAAAGTGAATGCCCCCAAGCCAAGGAGAAGCTAGGGCACTTCAAAAGTGAATGCCCCCAAGCCAAGAAGAAGCTACCAAAGAGGAAGAAAGCTCTAAAGGCAATGTGGGACGACTCAAGTGGCACCGAAGATGAAGAAGCAAGTAATAAAGACGAGGCCAACTTCACATTGATGGCTTTAGGAGAAAAGGTAAGTGAGTTATTTAATGAAGATTTATCTTTCGATGAAATTTTAATTATTTTCCATGAATTGTTTAAAGAATGTAGAACTATTACTAAAAAGTTTAATTTATTAAAAAAAGAGTATGCTTTCTTACTAGATAAACTTGAAAGTCTTGAACATGATATTCCTTCTTTACCCCCATGCTCTAAGTGTAAATACTTAGAGGCAATTAGAAATAAAAACTTACTACTTAAAGAGACTCTAAATAAGTTTAAGGTCGGTAGCAAGAGCCTACTAGTCATATATGCCTTGCAAGCCAATCACACAAGTGATGGCACTTATGACTTGATATATACTTTTTCTCTTTGCTTATTATTAGGCGTTTTATCACTTTATCTTGCATGTTGTATATATTGTTATGTCCTTGGATCTATGCAATGGGAATCGAATCATGATGAGATCATGATAATGAGACCGATTCACCTTTAAACACAGACCCTGAATTATCCTGGTCATAGGTTACTCGAGAAGGACATCGAGATAACCAGATAGACTGGTGTGCTGTATACCCATCCATATGATGGAGGTAGCTAGTCTCATAGCTACTCGTGTGGGGACACTAAGGGTACAGTGCAGGTGCTCATCGGGGATTGAGTTCACTGATTGACTCGCCTACGGAATGCTGGATGGTTATTGATACCTCACATCAGACAGCGATTTCTTAGTCCCAATAGTATATATAGTCCTTAGACTTGAGACACCAACGATGTCCTGTATGAGTACTCCACTCTTTGATACCGAACTTATAGGTTTGGAAAGTTCTAACTCTAGTACAGCCGGTTATTGGGAGTGGTAGCCAACTTTACGAGGGCTATTGAGTGTCAATAGAGGATCATCCACTCTCGATATCATGAGAGGAATATCCCATGTGTTCTTGCTCGAACAAATCCTTGGCCAAGGTTATTCAGATTGAGAGAGAAAAAGTTCTCCGGGAGAATCCGACAAGAGCAAGACTCGAGGAGAGACCGTATGGGCCTGACAGCACCATGCCCAGTATAGAGTCTCTGGGATATTGGATGGATGAGGGACTATAGATACATGGTAACTGAGAACAAATAGGTCCAAAGGATTGGATTCCCTGGTAACATCTGGGGCCCGCGGCGTAGTTGCCTGGTACGTCCATAGTCGATGAGTTGGGTGAATTATTATAGAGATAATAATTCCCTAAGTAAGAAGGAGTTCTGACAAGTATGACTCATGGCCAGCTCGATATTGGGTTTAGAGAGTCACACATATATGGTAGGTGTTGCGACGTATAGAGGTTCGGATATGAGATATCTGCTGAACCCCCTATCTTATTGGATATCCATTAAGCTCCTGAATTATGGATACCGCTAGAGAGGAGGACGCTTGACCTCCTTCATCCTCTCCTACAGATCTGTAGGAATTCAGGGATATACGATCTTCCTATGTACTTTCTTTTACACGTGTAGTTTTTCGTGGATTTGTTTTAACGCATCAATCTTCGCACGATGATGAAAACTTTCTACGAGAAATCTGGAGTTTTTGTTTTCTGTTCTTCCGCTGCGCATGTGATGTCGCTCCCCTAACGGATTTCCCAATAGTAGTATCAGAGCTAGGTTGTTCGTGCAAAGATCGGATCTTAAACTGCATGTGTAGTAATTTAGAATAGCTTTTGTCGACAAAATTATTGGCGCAAAAGGTGAGGAAGGGCAACAACTATTGCTGCCCTTGCTGCTCTCGCACAGCAGCGTTGCTATTTGCAACGGCAGCCGACAGTGTGGGCTACAGGCCCCAAGCAAGCAGCGCTTGTAGGCTACCTCCACTGGCGACCTACGGTGTGCTTGCAAGGGGAAGGCGGCACCTGCTTGTAGGTCGCACCCGCTTGTAGGTCGCCTGCCCGCAAGGGTTGGCGCCGCTTGTGGGGGCTACGCCTGCGGGTAGAAGCGACCGCATGACTGGCGCCGCCCACGGACGGTCACCCCACATGAGCGGCACTTGCGGGCGCTCCCCCCACAGGGCAATGGCGGCACCGTCGCCCTCCCCGCGCGCAAGGAGCACCACCGATAAGGTGGCGGCGGCCGCAGGCGCAGTAAAGATGAGGGATTGGGGTTTTATGGCAAAAGATGATTTTACCCCTCGAAATTTTAGAAATTTCAGATTCTGTCCCTTTTGACAAAATTACCAAAATACTCTTTTGACTAAATTACCAAAATACCCTTAGGAATTAAAAAATTCCCTTTATTTCCCTGATTTCAGAAAAAAAAAATATGTTAATTAAATAGTTTAATTAACTATTATTTTTTTATCTGGTAGTCCTATAAAATAACATATACATGTGATGTATGATGTGGACAGATGATCATGGACTTGTGATGTGATGTGTGTACATGTGATTATTATTTTTGGGGCCTGCGAGCCTTTATTCTTTTCTCATTTATTGTTGGGCCTACATGCCTATAATTATATTGTAATTACATGAGGAGGCGTAGCGATAGCGTGACTCACGAGGCCGAGACAGATGATCCGACGTATGGAGATGCGTTGAGATGCCAATGGATCTGACGAAGCGAGATGGAGAATCACAGGGCATAGAGATGTGCCGAAGCATACATAGATCTTGATATGAGTGAATGGACCCACTCATGCCTGATCACATTAGGAAGTGGCCCATGATCATCTAGTGTGATTGCTCATGTGATGTATGATTAGATATACACCTACTAGATATGCATATATATATTTGCATGCGATGTAGATATATATATTAAATACGTATGTGTGTGACATATTATGTTAGGAGACTAAATCAAAAATCCTCTCCATTAATAATATTAAGTCGGTAAACGTGAGGCAATTAGATTGACCCATGGGGCCTTCCATCGTTATAAGTAGGAACCAATTCCCGATGTAGGTTGAGTTGGTCGAGTCCCTTGAGACTCACCTATATCGCGTCTCGCTATCTTATCTATGACATAGAGATGTCACCAGTGACCTGAGGATATGATATGCTTAGTCAAGTCCCTCGGGAGTATATCATCGAATCAGACTTTTCTTGTAATGATGGTGATGACTTAACCGAACATCATGGTTGGTCGAGTCCCTCGAGGCCATGGTGGTTCGGAGGCCGAACAGGATGGGAATCATAAGGAGTTGTGATTGGCAAGAGTTGCCCACCTTTACGGGCTTAATGTGATTGGTCAAGTCCCTCAAGGTTACGTTAAGACGCCGATTGGATCTTGATCCCCACTAGAGATCCGCCAGGGGTCTCCGATTCACATATCGGAGGGTGTTGTGTGTCTCGCAAAAAAATTAGTGGGAATACATTAAGATAGAAGTCCTTATCTTAATTGTTTAAATTTTTACAAAGTCTGCGTATTATTTATTTCTGCTACATCTTTTATTTCAGAAAAATTTTGCTTTCAAATCATTTACGTGGCATACTTGATGCCAACTGCCTCACTGGTCCAAATTATACAGATTGGCTTCGACCTGTCCATATGATGAAGGTGGCTGGTCTCATAGCTACTCGTGTGAAGACACTAAGGATACAGTACAGGTGCTCATTAGAGGATAAGTTCATTGATTGATCCGCTTACGGAATGCTAGATGGTTATTGATACCTCACGTCAGACAACGATTCTATAGTCCTAGTAGTGTATCTGGTCCTTAGACTTGAGACACCAAGGGTGTCTTGTATGAGTACTCCACTCTTTGATATCGGACTTATAAGTTTGGAAGTTCCAAATCTAGTACAACAGGTTATTAGGAGTGGCAATCAATCTTATGAGGGCAATTGAGTGTTAATAAAGGATCATCCACTCTTGGTATCATGAGAGAAATATCTCATGTGTTCTTGCTAAAGCAAATCCCTGGCCAAGGTCATTCGAATTGAGAGAGAAAGAGTTCTCCAGGAGAATCCGATTAGAGCAAGATTTGACTGAAAACCATATGGGCTTGACAACACCATGCCCAATATATGATCTTTGGGATCTTAGATGGATGAGGGACTATAAGGACATGATAACTAAGGGCAGATATATCCAAAGGATTGGATTCCCCTATATCGTCTAGGGACTATGGCGTAGTGGCCTAGTATGTTCGTAGTCGATGAGTCGAGTGAATTATTATAGAGATAATAATTCATTGAGTCAGAAGGAGTTCTAACAGGTATGACTCACGACCAGCTCAATATTGGGCCTAGAGGGTCACACACATATGGTAGGTGTTACGACGAGTAGAGGTTTCGATATGAGATATCCGCCAGAGCCTCTATCTTATTGGATATCCAATAAGCCCTTGTATTATTGAATCCCATGGATTAGATCCAATAAGAGCTAAATTATTGGGTAGAGACCCATTAATCTAAGGGGCTTGGGTAATTGGATAGAGATCCAATACCCAATAGGGCAGGATCCATTAGGGTTTACAAGGGGCCTCTATAAATAGGAGGGAACCAAAGGTCCATAGGTTGGAGATTTTCTTGGTAGCCACCTTCTATTCTTCTCTCCCTAAGAGAGGAGCATCGTTATAGTCCCTGCCATGTGGATACCGCTAGAGAGGACGCTTGACCTCCTTCATCCATCCCTACAGATATATAGAAACTCAAGAAAATACGATCTCCCTAGGTACTTTCTTTTTACATATGTAGTTTTTGGATTTGCAGATTTGTTTTTGACGCATCGATCTTCGCACGATGATGAAACCGTTTCATGAAAATCCAGGATTTTTGTTTTATGTTCTTCTGCTGCGCATGAGATGTCACCCCCTGGATTTCCCAATAGTGGTATCAGAGCCAGGTTGTTCATGCGAAGATCAGATTTTAGCTACGTGTGTTGTGAATTAAAGAGGCTTTTGATGTCAAAATCATTGACGCAAAAGCGAAAAAAGGTAGCAATTATTGTTGCTCTCACTGCCATCACAGATGGAAGCTTTGGCCGCACATAGGCAACCGTAGTGCCGACAGCCTGTGGGCTACAAGCAGGCGTCAATGGTATGTGGGCTGCTAGCAGGCACTCACTTGCAGCCGGCCTGCCCGCAAGGGCTGGCGTTGCTCGCGGGCGCTACACTCGTGGGCAGAAGCACCCACGGGGGCAGTGCCACCTGCGAGCACTACCCCTCAAGAGCGGCACCTGCAAGGGAGCCCGAAGGAAGGGCCGCATCAGGCGGCATACCCACAAGGGTAAGCGGCACCTGCAAGGGCATTAGGCTCGCGGGCGAGACCCCCTTACGGGCTTTGCACCCGTGGGTGGGGGCAGCACCCCCTGCTGTCACGGACAAAATTGTAAACGGCTTGTTCGGTGTAATGCTTATGCTTGTTCGTGTCCCTTTTGGTTTGTTATTACTTGTAAAGGGCTTGCCAAAGGCTAAACGCCCCATTTGAGTGAGTTTGGCAGCCATTATCGGCTTGTATAGAAAGTTTGTGTCATGTGGACACTTGTACTAGAATTCGGTCTGTAGTGGACCAATTTTATACCTTTGTTGTGCAACTGTTCTGAGCTTGTGATATCCATTGTTGGAATGTGCATTGGCTATAAAGTGTTTACTAAAAGAGTGGCTTGCGGATCCCGTGTGAAGCGCTTTCTCTGTCCCGTCTTCTCTTTCGTTGGTCCTAAGGGATTGTAGGAGATTTCAGGGAGGCTGACCTTTGCGGTGATACGCATTGGTGCCGCACGGCTTAGGCAAAACCAGCTAAGTCCGTGACAGTTGGTATCAGAGCGGGACAAGCTCACTTAGAAACACTTAGCATGCAAACGTGGGGGACCTAGCGAGGCACCACGAGTACAACAAGCTAAGAAGAATTACGGAGCGCACAAAGGTCGGGATGGCCGAGTTCGAGCAGTGGCTCGACGTTAACACCCAACCTTGATGGTGTTCGAGGCAAGCGGAGTGCTTAGCAAAGGATGAAACCGTGCAAGGTGGAGTGGGTTGTTCAACGATCGAAAGAGTTGTAAACTCAAGGAATTCGATACTCATGCATGGCCTTGCATGCGGACGATGGATTGTTCGCGGCCATCCCAAGGCGACCGAAGGTCGGCACCATGGAGCATTACAACTTTCTCTTCGGCATGTGCAGGATACTTTCGTAAGATGCTGAAGTGTGCAGCAGGTTCAGCATGTTGCTAGACCCGGAGAGTGCAAAGGCGAGTGTATTGGTAAAGTGTCACAATCTAGCAAGTGCATTTGCAATGGCAGGTGGGGCCTGATTTGTTCAAGAGAGGCGAAGTAGTCCAAGGGGATAGTGGTCTCCAAAACTTCCTAAGGGAAGGATGCGAAGAGAGAAGTTGCTCCAACGGGGCAGATATCCAGGAGGGATAAGTCCCAGCTCTCCAGAATGTGAATCTGGTGCAATGAACTGCTTGAGGAGTACCTCAAAACAGAGCTCGATGGATCGAGTGAGCGGTGAGGAGTCATCGCATGATCTCGCAAGTGGCAATGCGTTGGTGGACGCATAGTGAGATCAAGTGGGGGAGCAACCCAGGCAACACAAAGTGAAGGCACACTTGGAGCCGATAGTGAGATCGGTCTCAACAGAGGGCTAACCCGTGGAATGGTTGGCGTGAGGGCCACCATCAACGCAATGCAAATCGAGAAGCAAAGCAACTTGGGGGTAACTTGGTGAAGTACCCAGGCCGCATAAAGGGAGTTGGTTTAGAAGATGGAATGTGGAGCGGAGGCTTGGAGCTTTCCCTAGACAGAAGTCAAGGACATGGACTCTTGCAGAGGCAGGAATCGGATCATGCCGTTCCATGGGTTTCATATTCAGATGGAGCCGACTCGTCTTGCATAGTGCCAAAGACAAGGGAGCTTTGAGGCACATGCACTTTATCTCGATGAAGCATTTGGTGGAGATTCTAAGGCGACGTTGATTTCCTGAGGCAAAGTTGGTGTCAAAAGGCCTTGACACGGGGCAAGAGGATGCAGAGGCAGTTACTCTTGAAGAATATGCCACGGTGTTGCCATTCGAGTTGCCATGAGGAAAGCGGTGCGCAGCGGAGATTGTGCTGGTAGGAGGCGAGTCCGGGATCCAGACAATGGTGCACCTATTTCAGCGAAGTCAGGGGACTTCAGAGGAGCTGCTAGGCAATGGATTGTCCTAGAGCTAGCCTTCGTCCGAGTGTGACCCGAGAGAGGGTGGGACGAAGGTCGATTGCCAAAAGAAGCAGAAACAGAATCGAAGTGGCGAAGGCCTGCGATGTGTTGGCGGAGTCCACACATGGAGATATCGCAGTTCGAGTTCATACCACAGGGATCAGAATGTAAAGAGATGTCACCAGGAGGCGACATGATGCAGGGGATCGGGGTGGAATGGTTCGTGGTAAGACGACACACATAGTGAATCCCGTGAGGGACATGGTCATCTGGAAATATGACCGGGAGCGCGACTAGGAGCTCCACATCGATGAACAACACGACAGCAAGAAGAGCTATGGATTCAAGCAGTGAATGCCATGGTACCGCATGAGGGGTCTTCCGTGCGTGCCGAATGTTGCATTGAATGGAAGCCTTGGACATCACTTATGGGGTGTGCACTCTCGAGGAAGAAGTTCGGATGCAAATACCAGGGAGTCCCATGTGGGGACTGGATCATGTCGAGGTATGATCGGAGCTGCTGAAGAGTGGAACTACTTCAGAGCTCACATTCGCTTAAGGGAGCCCGGCAAGTCAGAGGACAAGGCCGAGTAAGCGAACATTGCAGCCAATGAAGCTAAGGAGAACAGAATTGGTGCAAGTCCTGCAACATGTGTGGCGGTGGCCATACATGGGAGTTGCGATCTGTCTTTCCATCGACCAAGTAGAAGCGCTCGAGAACACAGAGGGTGTTGAAGCAGATGGTCGAAAAGGGTGAGGAAGCAATGACGAGTCCAGAGGGACTCAGCTACCCAAGATCAATCATCGGTTAGATTGAAGGTGAACTCAGAGGAGTGTCACAATGCCGCAGAGGTGGATCTACCGATCACGAAGGGATGCAGATGCGAGACAACGGATAGTAGTGCCATGGGCGTCGCAATGCCATGGTACCGGCCGAGGCGGGACTTAGGAGTCATCAATCCCTTGCTCTCTTAGAGGGAGAGCACTTGGTCGTGATATGGGCCGTGGAGGAGGAGAATGCTTTGGCAAACTCCATGTACCAAGACAAGGCTGAAGGGCGAAGGCCAGAGAACTTCGTAAGACCAATGTCAACAGACTTTCTATCAAGATAGCCGTGAGTGAAGGACTTCGGGTCGATGCAAGAGTGCATGACCAAGGATCGGAGCAGCGAGCGATGCTGTGAGTCTTTGTACCTTTACTACTCGGAGGAGTCGGCGGCGAAATGATGGAGAAGGCGGTACAATCCCAAAGGCGACCAAATCTATCGGAGACTTACTCCAAGTTGGAGTGATAACTTCTTGCATTCCAGAAGTTCAATGGCAATGAGAAGGTGAATCACAGTAGCTGACTCAGCGCAAGGATTGCAAACACTTCAAGTGCTTCGGAAGTGTGAGCTAAGAGCAGGCGAAGTCCAGTAACCAGCTCGACGCATGAAGTACAAACTCGAGGAGGCGGGCGAAGACAAGTAACCTTTGCCTTCTCAACTCCCAAGAGAATGGGCGGAACTCCAGTACCCCAGCTCTCTTAGTTATCCAGCAGAGGAGCTCTGCACAGATGTGAAGACCCTTCGAAGACAACTAAGTGGAAGAAGATTCGATGGGCAAATTTTGCGGAGGAAGGACCTGAAAACTTCAAAGGTTGCGAGGTGATGCTCGTTAAAGCTCCAACAAAGCATCTATCCAGTTCAAGAGACAAGAAGAATTTGAAGACTGGCGCATATCAAAGATGGTCTTTTCCCTTCATCAGATGAATCCGCAAGAACCAGCAAGGATCAGCACAACTTTGCCAACCCCACACCAAAGTCAGAGTCATTGGCGAGTTGAAGCAGCACGGCGGATTAAAGTTCGACGACTCAACAACAAGCGGAGAACAAATGGGAGCCAAGGGGCACATCGCAGCAGGAGCAGAAGATCGAAGATCCAACAAAGAAAAGAAGTTGCAGCGTCAGCAAAGGCTTCGACGAGGACGTCGAAGGATTAAGTGGGGGAGAATGTCACGGACAAAATTGTAAACGGCTTGTTCGGTGTAATGCTTATGCTTGTCCGTGTCCCTTTTGGTTTGTTATTACTTGTAAAGGGCTTGCCAAAGGCTAAACGCCCCATTTGAGTGAGTTTGGCAGCCATTATCGGCTTGTACAGAAAGTTTGTGTCATGTGGACACTTGTACTAGAATTCGGTCTGTAGTGGACCAATTTTATACCTTTGTTGTGCAACTGTTCTGAGCTTGTGATATCCATTGTTGGAATGTGCATTGGCTATAAAGTGTTTACTAAAAGAGTGGCTTGCGGATCCCGTGTGAAGCGCTTTCTCTGTCCCGTCTTCTCTTTCGTTGGTCCTAAGGGATTGTAGGAGATTTCGGGGAGGCTGACCTTTGCGGTGATACGCATTGGTGCCGCACGGCTTAGGCAAAACCAGCTAAGTCCGTGACACTGCGGCAACTAGACTGCAACGGGCAATGCCTACGGGTGCTGCCCCGTGGCTAGCCACTACGAGGGTAGCGCTTTCCCATAACGACGCGACCCGCGGGCACACCGCCCACGGGTGAGCCACCCACAGGCATGGGCGGCGCCCCCCGTGTGCATGGCCACCGCCGACAGGGTGGTGGCAGTCGTAACGCTGCAACAAAGCAGGGGATTAGGGTTTTCGGGCAAAAAATAGTTTTGCCCCTAGGAATTTTAGAAATTTCAATTATGTCCCTCCTGGTAGAATAACCAAAATGTCTTTTAGAATTCAAAAACTTTCTTATATATCCTTATTTTTAGAAAAATATTAGTTAATTAAAAAGTTTAATTAACTATTATTATTTATCTAATAGTTCTATATAATAATATGTACATGTGATGTATAATGTGGACAAATAATCATGGACCGTGTGATATGATGTATGTGTATGATGTGATCATTAGTATTATTGGGGCCTGCGAGCCTCTATTTTTCACATTTATTGTTGGGTCTACATTCTTGTAATTATGTTGTAATTACACAAGGAGGCGCAGTGGGAGCGTGGAAGTGATTGTGAGACCCATGAGGTCGAGACTGACGATTTGACGCATAAAGATGCGTTGAGATACCGACAGAATCGACGAAGCGAGATGGATGATCACAAGGCATAGAGATGCGCTAATGAATACATAAATCTTGATGTGAGTGATTACGCCCATTGGCTTGAGCTTGATCACATTAGGATGTGGTCCATGATCATCTAGTGTAATTACTCATGTGATGTGTGATTGTTTATACACTACTAGATATATATATATATATATATATATATATATATATATATATATATATACATACGATGTAGATATATATTAAATATATACATGTATGACATGCCATATTAGGAGACCGAATCAAAATCCCCTTTCTCGATAATATTAAGTCGGTAAACATGAGGTAATTAGATTGACCCACGTGGCCTTCCATCGTTATAGGTCAGAATTGATTCCCAGTATAGGTTGAGTTGGTCGAGCCCCACGAGACTCACCTATATCATGATTCGCTATCTTATCTATGATATAGAGTTGTCACCGGTGACCTGAGGATATGGTATGCTTGGTCGAGTCCCTCGATAGTATATTATCGAATCAAACTCATCTTGTAACGATGGTGATAACTTAACCGAACATCATGGTTAGCCGAGCCCCTCGAGGCCATAGTGGTTCAGAGATTGAACAGGATGGAAATTACAAGAAGTTGTGATCAGTAAGAATTATCTACCTTTTGGGCTTAGTGTGATTGGTCAAGTCCCTCGAGATTACACTAAGATGCCAATTGGATCTCGATCCCCACTAGAAGTATGCTGGAGACTTTCATTTCACGTGCTGAGGGTGTCACATGACTCGCCAAAAAAATAGTGGGAGCATGTCAAGATAGAAGTCCATATCTTGATTATTTATATTTCTGTAAAATCTGCATCTTTATTTTTTAAAAATATCACTATTAAACTCTCTATGTGGCATACTTGATGCCAACCGCCTCATTGGTCTAAATTATATGGATTGGCTCCACAATCTGAGAATCATTCTTATGATGGAAAAATTATATATGTTCTTGATGCCTATGCCCAAGGAAGGGAAAAGCAATGATGAGATCACTCGCTACGTGAAGTATGCAGATGACTCCACTCTTGCTCAGTATTACATGTTGGGCTCCATGACTCCCGAGTTATAGAGATAACATAAAAAGATGGATGGCAGATCCATACTCATGTATCTCCATAAATTGTTTGAGGAACAGGAAAGAACTTAACGATATGAGATATCGAAGAGTCTCTTCTGTGCCAGGATGACTGAAATGACACTGGTTCAGAACCATGTCCTTAAGATGATTGAGTGGATAGAGACACTCACAGGTCTAGGAATGGTCCTAGAGGATAACCTGTGTATTGATCTTATGCCTTAGTCCCTACTCGATTCCTTTTCACAATTCTCTATACTAGTAAGACTAGAAAGAAAAAAAAAGGCTGAGAAGTCCCTTAAGAAGGGAAGGGCAAGGGCAAAATGAGTAAGGCAAAGGTTACCAAGAAAGACCCAACAAAGGACAAAGGTCAATACTTTCACTACGGTAAAGATGGGCACTAGAAGAGGAACTACAAAAAGTACATTATAAAGAGGACGAAACAGAAGCTTGGAGAAGCTTCAAGTACATTTATGATCAGTCTTCATTTGTCAGAATATTATGATAATACATGGGTATTGGATACTAGGAGTGCTTATCATATTTATAATTCGTTGTAGGTTCTGGTAGGACCTAGGAGAGTGAAGAGAGGTAAGATGGACCTTAAGATGGGCAATGGAGCAAAGGTTGCTGTAGTGGCTATTGGCAAGGTCACTCTATATCTACCTGGTAGAGCTATTATTGCATTAGATACATGCTATTATGTTCTTTCTATTATCAAAAATATTATTTTCATTTCATGTTTGACAATTAATGGATATAAATTAATTTTTGAAAACAATGATTATTCAATAGCATTAGATGATGAGATCATCACGAGAGGAACGTTACATAATTGTTTATTTATGCTAGATATAACTCTACACATCATGAGTATAAGTGAGTCTAAGAGAAAACAAGAAGAGGTGAATAATGCATATTTGTGGTATTGTAGACTAGGTCATATCCATGAGGGAATGACTCAAAAGTTGCTAAAGAATGGATATCTAGATCCATTTGGCTATGAATCATATGTGACTTGCGGACCTTGCCTTCGGGAAAAGATGACCAACTCTCTATTTAGTAGAACTAGAGAGAGAGCCACTGAGTTGCGCAAACTCATACATAATAATGTATGTGGTCTCAATGTTGACTCATGCCATAGGTGGTTACTCCTACTTCATTACTTTCACTGATGATTTCTCAAGATATGGACATGTGTACTTGATTAAGTACAAGTCTGAGGCTTTTGAGAAATTTAAGGAATATAAGAATGAAGTGGAGAATAGACTGGAAGGAGTATTAAAACCCTTCGATCAGATCGAGGAGGTGAGTACTTGAGTATAGAGTTCACCTAGTTCCTCAAAGACCATGGGATTTTATCACAATGGACACCTTATACACTACAGCTTAATGGTGTATCAGAAAAGAGAAATCACACACTGTTAGATATGATGTATTCTATAATTAGTTTTGCCGACCTACCCATCTCATTCTGGGGATCTGCCGTAAAGACCGTAGCTTACCTTTTGAACAAAATTCCAACTAAGTCAGTAGTCTCAACTCCATATGAGATATGGAATGTAAAGAAGCCCGATCTTAAGGTTGTTAAGATTTGGGAGTGCCTTGCCCACGTCAAGAGACACAACCCCGACAAGTTGGAATCTAGGATGGAACGATGCAAATTCGTGGGATACCCCAAGGAAACATATGGGTATTATTTCTATCACCTTGAGGACCAAAAGGTCTTTGTAGCCAAGAGAGCAATGTTCCTTGAGAAGGAACACATTCTTGGTGGAGATAGTGGGAGCATGATAGAGTTGAGTGAGGTTAGAGAACATAACTCATGCACCATTCCATAGCCAGAATCTATTCAAGTACCTAGCGCTAGTCATATATGCCTTGCAAGACAATCACATGAGTGATGGCACTTGTGACTTGATATACACTCTTTCTTTTTGCTTATTATTATTAGGCATTTTACCACTTTATCTTGCATGTTGCATATATTATGATGTCCTTGAATCTGTGCAATGGGAATCGGATCGTGATGAGATCACGATAATGAAACCGATTCACCTTTAAAAATAGACCCTAAATAATCCCGATCATAGGTTACTCAAAAGGGACATCGAGATAACCAGATAGACTGGTGTGCTGTATACTTGTCCATATGATGGAGGTGGCTAGTCTCATAGCTACTCGTGTAGAGGTACTAAGGATATAGTACAGGTGCTCATTGGAGATTGAGTTCACTGAATGATCCATTTACGAAATGCTGGATAGTTATTGATACCTCATGTCATATAGTAATTCCGTAGTCCCAATAGTGTATCTGGTCCTTAGACTTGAGACACAAAGGATGTCCTATATGAGTATGCCACTCTTTGATACCTAATTTATAGGTTTAGAAGTTTCAAATCTAATACAATTGGTTATTGGGAATGGTAGCCAACCTTACGAGAGCTATTGAGTGTCAATAGAGGATCATCTGCTCTCGGTATCATGAGAAGAATATATCATGTATTCTTGCTCGAATAAATCCTTGATCAAGATTACTCGGATTGAGAGAGAAAGAGTTCTCCAAGAGAATCCGATTAGAGCGAGACTCAAGGAGAGACCGTATGGACCTGATAGCACCATGCCCGGTATAGGATCTCTAGGATATTAGATGAATGAGGGACTATAGATACATGGTAACTGAGGACCGATAGGTTCAAAGGATTGGATTCCCCTATATCATCTGGGGACTGCGACGTAGTGGCCTGGTACGTCCGCAGCCAATGAGTCGAGTGAATTATTATGAAAATAATAATTTACTTAGTCAGAAGGAGTTTTGACAAGTATAACTCATGGTCAGCTTGATATTGGACCTAGAGGGTATCACACATATGGTAGGTGTTACGACGAGTAGAGGTTCGGATATGAGATATCCGTCGGAGCCCCTCTTGCTAATCATATGTGCCTTGCACGCCAATCACATGAGTGATGGCACTTGTGACTTGATATGCACTTTTTCTCTTTGCATATTATTAGGCATTTTATCACTTTATCTTACATGTTGCATATACTATGATGTCCTTGGATCTGTGCAATGGGAATCGGATCGTGATGAGATCACGATAATGAGACCGATTCACCTTTAAACACAGACTCTGAATTATCCTGGTCATAGGTTACTCGAGAAGGACATCGAGATAATCAGAGAGACTGGTATGTTATATACTCATCCATATGATGGAGGTAATTGGTCTCATAGCTACTCGTGTGGGGATACTAAGGGTACAGTGCAGGTGTTCATTGCGGAATGAGTTTACTAATTGATCCGCCTATGAAATGCTGAATGGTTATTGATACCTCATGTCAGACAGCGATTTCGTCATCCCAGTAGTGTATCTAGTCCTTAGACATGAGATACCAAGAATGTCCTGTATGAGTACTCTACTCTTTGATACCGGATTATAGGTTTGGAAAGTTCCAGATCTAGTATAGCCAGTCACTAGGAGTGGTAGCCAACCTTACGAGGGCTATTGAGTGTCAATAGAGAATCATCCGCTCTTGGTATCATGAGAGGAATATCCCATGTGTTCTTGCTCAAACAAATCCTTGGCCAAGGTTATTCGGATTGAGAGAGAAAGAGTTCTCTGGGAGAATCCGACAAGAGCAAGACTCGAGGAGAGACCGTATGGGCCTGATAGCACCATGCCCGGTATAGGGTCTCTGGGATATTATACGGATGAGGGACTATAGATACATGGTAACTAAGGATAGATAGGTCCAAAGGATTGGATTCCCCTGTATCGTCTAGGGGCCGCGGCGTAGTGGCCTGGTACGTCCATAGTCGATGAGTTGGGTGAATTATTATAGAGATAATAATTCACTAAGTCAGAAGGAGTTCTGACAAGTATGACTCACGACCAGCTCGATAATGGGCCTAGAGGGTCACACATATATGGTAGGTGTTGCAACGAGTAGAGGTTCGGATATGAGATATCTGTTGAACCCCCTATCTTATTGGATATCCATTAAGCTCTTGAATTATTGGATCCTGAGATAAGATCTAATAATTGCTAATAAGAGATTATTGGGTAGAGACCCACTAATCCAAGAGGCTAGGGTAATTGGATGGAGATCCAATACCCAATAGGGCAAAAGATCCATTAGGGTTTTCAAGGGGCCTCTATAAACAGGAGGGAACCAAAGCTCTATAGGCTGAGGGTTTTCTTTTGGTAGCCACCTCCTGTTCTCCTCTCCTCATAGAGAGAGGTGCATCATCACAATCCCTACCGTGTGGATACTGCTAGAGAGGAGGACGCTTGACCTCCTTCATCCTCTTCCACAAATCTGTAGGAATTCAGGGATATACGATCTCCCTAGGTATCTTCTTTTACACGTACAGTTTTGTGAATTTGTTTTTGCGCACCGATCTTCGCATGACGACGGAAACTTTCTACGGGAAATCTGAGGTTTTGTTTTTCTGTTCTTCCGCTATGCATGTGATGTCGCTCCCCGGACGGATTTCCCAATAGTGGTATCAGAGCCAGGTTGTTCATGCGAAGATCGGATATTAAACTGCGTGTGTTGTGTTTTAGATTTGCTTTTGATGCCAAAATCATTGGTATGAAGAGCAAGAAAGGGCAGCAACTATTGGCGCCCGCTCGTGTAGCAACCGCAAGGTTGCTTGCAGCCTTGCTGCCTACACAAGCAGCAGCAGACGGCTGCAGGCCAGCCGTAGAAGGGCGCCGACGGCCGCACTGTGGGCGATGCGGCGGCGCGGTTGGCGGCCTACGGGCCAACCCGCAGGGGCACCGACGGGCTGCCAGCAGGGTACGCCTGCGGGCACTACGCCTGCGTGGTAGCATCACCAGGGCAACGCCCCAAGAGTGCCGACGGGTGCTGCTCCCTTGCACAGAGACGTCGGCGCCTGCGGGCGCTGCGCCCGCGAGCCAATGCCATTGAGGTGCTAGCGCTAGGCGCTCACGCCGCATGCGCGGCGCCCATGGCGCGTCAGTGCTTTGGCCCTCGCCCATGAGCCAACGTCGCAGAGGCGTTGGCGCTGGCGCCACGCCATGAGGTAATGGCGCGCCCGCGCAAGAAGGGTGCCGCCGGCAGGTGGCGGCACATGCGCAAGCATAGTAAGGGTGAGGGATTAGGGTTTTTGGACAAAAGACGATTTTGCCTCTCGAAATTTCAAAAATTCCATATTCTGTACCTTTTGATAGAATTACCAAAATACCCCTCAGAATTTTAAAAATTCCAATTTTTGTCCCTTTGACAGAATTACCAAAATACCCCTAGGAATTCAAAAAATTTCCTTTGTCCCTGATTTCAGAAAATTAAATATGTTAATTAAATAGTTTAATTAACTATTATTTTTTTATCTAGTAGTCCTATAAAGTAACATATACATGTGATGTATGATGTGGACAGATGATCATGGACTTGTGATGTGATGTATGTACATGTGATTATTATTATTGGGGTCTATGAGAGTCTATTTTTCTCGTTTATTGTCGAGCCTACATGTCTGTAATTATATTGTAATTACATGAGGAGGCACAGCGGTAGTGGGACCCACGAGGTCGAGACGGACGATCCGACGTATGGAGATGCGTTGAGATGCCGACGGATCCGATGAAGCGAGATGGACGATCGCAGGGCATGGAGATCCGTCGAAGCATACATAGATCTTGTTGTGAGTGATTGGGCCCACTAGCTCGGGCCTGATCACATTAGGATGTGGTCCATGATCATCTGGTGTGATTGCTCATGTGATGTGTGATTAGTTAAACACCTACTAGATATATATATATACATGATATGTAGATATAAATATATTAAAAATATATATGCGTGTGACACATTATGTTAGGAGACCAAATCAAAATCCTCTCTATTAATAATATTAAGTTGGGAAACATGAGGCAATTAGATTGACCCACGTGGCCTTCCATTGTTATAGGTAGGAACCGATTCCCAATGTAGGTTGAGTTGGTCGAGTCCCTCAAGAGTATATCACCGAATCAGACTCATCTGGTAACGATGGTGATCACTTAACTGAACATCATGGTTGGTCGAGTCCCTCGAGGCCATGGTGGTTCAGAGGCCGAATAGGATGGGAATCACAAGGAGTTGTGATTGGCAAGAGTTGCTTACCTTTACGGGCTTAACGTGATTGGTCGAGTCCCTTGAGGTTACGTTAAGATACCGATTGGATCCTAATCCCCACTAGAGATCCGTCGGGGGTCTCTGATTCACATACCGGAGGGTATTGTGTGTTTGCGAAAAATTAGTGGGAATACATTAAGATAGAAGTCCTTATCTTAATTGTTTAAATTTCTACAAAGTCTGCATATTATTTATTTCTGCTACATCTTTTATTTCAGAAAAATATCACTTTCAAATCCTTTACATAGCATACTTGATGCCAACCACCTCACGGGTCCAAATTATATGGATTGGCTTCGCAATCTGAGAATCATTCTAACGGCGAAGAAAATCGCGTATGTCCTTGATACAATGATCCCTATGCCTGACGAAGGGGCAAGCGAGGATGAGATCGCTCGTTATATGAAGTACTTAGATGATTCCACTCTTGCTAAGTGTTATATGTTGGCCTCTATGACTACTGAGTTACAAAGACAGCATGAAAATATAGATGCTAATTCCATACTCCTACATCTTCACAAACTATTTGAGGAATAGGGAAGAACTCAATGATATGAGATATCAAAGAGTCTTTTCTGTACTAGGATAACTAAGGGGACATCAGTTCAGATCCATGTCCTTAAGATGATTGAGTGGATCGAGAAACTCATTGGTCTAGGAATGGTCCTAGAGGATAACCTGTATGTGAATCTTGTGCTTCAGTCCCTACTAGTTTCCTTTTCTCAATTCATAATGAATTTTAATATGAATAAACTTGAGGTGACCTTCCTAGAGCTCCTCAATATGTTGAGAGAAACAGAGAGTACCATCAAGAAAGAGAAGTCAGTTCTCTACACTAGTGAGACCAGAAAGAAAAGAAAGGCTGAGAAGACCCTTAAGAAGGGCAAGGGCATGGGCAAAATGGGTAAGACAAAGGTTGTCAAGAAAGACCCAACAAAGGACAAAGGCCAGTGCTTCCACTGCAGCAAAGATGGGCACTGGAAGAGGAACTGCAAAGAGTACCTTGCAGAGAGGGCGAAACAGAAGCTTGCAGAAGTTTCAAGTACATTCATGATCAGTCTCCATTTGTTAGAATCTTATGATAACACATGGGTATTGGATACCGGAAGTGCTTATCATATTTACAATTCATTGCAGGTTCTGGCAAGACTTAGGAGATTGAACAAAGGCGAGATGGACCATAAGATGGGCAATGGAGCAAAGGTTGCTACAGTGGCTGTTAGCAATGTCACCTTACATCTGCTTGGTGGAACTATTATTGCATTAGATGCATGCTATTATGTTCCTTCTATTATCAAAAACATTATTTCCATTTCATGTTTGACAGTTATTAGATATAAATTAGTTTTTGAGAATAATGGTTGTTCAATAATATTAGATTATGAGATTATCACGAGAAGAACATTGTATAATGGTTTATATATGCTAGATACAACTCCACATATCATGAGTGTAAGCAAGTCAAAGAGGAAACGAGAAGAGGTGAGCAATGCATATCTTTGGCATTGTAGGCTAGGCCACATCCATGAGGGAAGGATTCAAAAGTTGCTGAAGAATGGATATCTAGATCTATTTGACTATGAGTCATATGCGACTTGCGAACCTTGCCTTCCAGGAAATATGACCAACTCTCCATTTAGTGGAATTGGAGAGAGAGCCACTGAGTTACTGGAACTCATACATAGTGATGTATGTGGTCCCATGTCGACTCATGCCATAGGTGGTTACTCCTATTTTATTACCTTCACTGATTATTTCTCAAGATACGGACATGTGTACTTGATGAAGTATAAGTCTGAGACTTTTGAAAAATTTAGGGAATATAAAAATGAAGTGGAGAACTAGACTGGAAAGAGTATTAAAACCCTTCGATCAGATCGAGGAGGTGAGTACTTGAGTATAGAGTTCACCTAGTTCCTCAAAGACTATGGGATATTATCCCAATGGACAACTCCTTATACATCATAGCTTAATGGTGTATCAAAAAGGAGGAATCGCATACTGTTAGACATAGTGCGTTCCATGATATGTTTCGCCGACCTACCCATCTCATTCTGGGGATATGCCTTAGAGACCGCAGCTTACCTTCTGAACAGAATTCCAACTAAATCAGTGATGTCTACTCCATATGAGATATGGAATGGGAAGAAGCCTGATCTTAAAGTTGTTAAGATTTAGGTCTGCCCTGCCCACGTTAAGAGACACAACCCTGACAAGTTGGAATCCAGGATGGAACGGTGTAAGTTCATGGAATACCTTAAGGAAACTTATGGGTATTATTTCTATCACCCTGAGGACCAAAAGGTCTTTATAGCCAAGAGAGTAGTGTTCCTTAAGAAGGAACACATTCTTGTTGAAGACAGGAGGAGCATGATAGAGTTGAGCAAGGTTGGAGAACCTAGGTTGGAGAACCTAGCTCAAGCACCATTTCAGAATCTGTTCAGATATCTAATACACAAGTTCCAACTTTACGTAGGTCCGATAGAGTATCCCATCCTCCTGAGAGATATGTGAGACATATCAGAAGATAAGATATTGAGGATATTGATCCTCAGACCTACGAAGAGGCTATTATGAGCATAGACTCCGGGAAATGGCAAGAAATCATGAATTCAGAAATGGATTCCATATACTCCAACAAGATTTCAAACCTAGTTGATGCACCCGAAGGTATTGTACTTTTTGGCTGCAAGTGGATCTTCAAAAAGAAGATTGGAGTAGATAGAAAGGTAGAGACCTATAAAGCAAGGCTAGTGGCTAAGGGGTATCGTCAAAGGCAAGGTGTTGATTATGATGAAACTTTCTCACCTGTAGCCATGCTAAAATCCATTCGAATTCTATTAGCTATTGCAGCACACTATGATTATAAGATCTAGCAGATGGACGTCAAAACCGCATTCCTCAATGGTAACCTCGAGGAAGAGATGTATATGATACAGCTTGAGGGATTCGTGTGCAGGGATAACCCAGATAAGGTGTGCAGGTTGCTTAGGTCCATTTATGGATTGAAGCAAGCTTCCCGAAGTTGGAACATAAGATTTGATGAGGTGATCAGATCTTATGACTTCGTTAAGAATGAAGATGAGCCTTGTATGTATAGGAAATTAAGTAGGAGCACTATCATCTTTTTAGTATTATATGTGGATGTCATCCTGATCATAGGGAATGATGTAGGAATGCTCTCCACAGTAATGACTTGGTTATCTAGATACATCTCCATGAAGGACTTAGGGGAAGCATCCTGCATATTGGGGATACAGATCTATAGAGATAGATCCAAGAGGATGCTTGGCTTGTCCCAGTCTAAGTACATAGACACCATTGTCAAAAGGTTTGGCATGAAAATTCCAAGAGAGGTCTCATACCAATGAGACATGGAATATCACTTTCTAGGAGTATATCCCCAAAGATTCC
The DNA here is from genome assembly GCA_024322285.1 of Musa beccarii. Classification (NCBI taxonomy): domain Eukaryota; kingdom Viridiplantae; phylum Streptophyta; class Magnoliopsida; order Zingiberales; family Musaceae; genus Musa; species Musa beccarii. Next base: position 59,521,316 of record CM044398.1, read on the forward strand.
TGAAGAAAGGGCACACATGGATATGATGTCATATGCATCAGCGATAGGATCTATCATGTATGTTATGCTATGTACCAAGCCTGATATAGCGCATGCTCTGAGTGTCACAAGCAGATATCAGGCAAATCTAGGCTTGGAGCACTGAAAAGCAGTAAAATATATCCTTAAGTACTTGAGAAGGACTAAAGATCTTTTACTAGTATATGGAGGTAGTAGCCTTAAGGTTGAGGGCTACACGGACTCGAGCTTCCAGTCCGATGTCGATGATAGCAAGTCTAATTCAGGGTATGTGTTCACCCTGAATGGAGGAGCAGTATGCTAGAAGAGTTCCAAGCAAGACACTACTGCTGACTCGACCATAGATGCGGAATACATTGCTGTGACAAAGGCAGCAAAGGAGGGAGTCTGGATGAAGAAATTCATCATAGATTTGGGAGTCATGTCGAGCAGCGAAGAGTTGATTACCTTATATTATGACAACTACGGGGTGATTATTCAAATAAGGGAACCTGGGTCTCAATAGATGTGTTCTGAGGAGGTTCTAGCTTATTAGAGAGATTGTGGTCCGAAAAGATGTAGTAATGGAAAGAGTTCCATCTGAAGATAACATTCCAGATCCACTGACAAATTCATTGACTCAGATTATCTTTAAGCATCACAAAGGTTTGATAGGGATCAGACATGTTAATGATTGGCTTTAGGTCAAGTGGGAGATTGCTAGTCATATGTGCCCTGCAAGCCAATCATATGAGTGATGGCACTTGTGACTTGATATGCACTTTTTTTTACATATTATTAGGTGTTTTATCACTTTATCTTGCGTGTTGCATATACTAGATGTCCTTAGATCTATGCAATAGGAATCGGATGGTGATGAGATCACGATAATAAGACCTATTCACCTTTAAACACAAACCCTGAATTATCCTGGTCATAAGTTACTCAAGAAGGACATCGAGATAACCGGATAGACTGGTGTGCTGTATACCCGTCCAAATTATGGAGGTAGCTGGTCTCATAGCTACTCGTATGGGGACACCAAGGGTACATTGCAGGTACTCATTGGAGAATGAGTTCACTGATTGATCCGCCTACGGAATGCTGGATGGTTATTGATACCTCACATCAAACAACGATTTTGTAGTCCCAGTAGTGTATCTGGTCCTTCGACATGAGATACCAAGGATGTCCTGTATTAGTACTCCACTCATTGATATCGGATTTATAGGTTTGGAAAGATCCAGATCTAGTACAACCGGTCATTGAGAGTGGTAACCAACCTTACGAGGGCTATTGAGTGTCAATAGAGGATCATCCGCTCTTGGTATCATGAGAGGAATATCCCATGTGTTCTTGCTCAAACAAATCCTTTGCCAAGGTTATTCGGATTGAGAGAGAAAGAGTTCTCTGGGAGAATCCGACAAGAGCAAGACTCGAGGAGAGACCGTATGGGCCTAACAACACCATGCCCGGTATAGGGTCTCTGGGATATTGTATGGATGAGGGACTATAGATACATGATAACTGAGGACAGATAGGTCCAAAGGATTAGATTTCCCGGTATCATCTCAGGGCCGCGGCGTAGTGGCCTGATACGTCCGCAGTCGATGAGTTAGGTGAATTATTATAGAGATAATAATTCACTAAGTCAGAAGGAGTTCTGACAAGTATGACTCACGGCCAGCTCGATATTGGGCCTAGAGGATCACACACATATGGTAGGTGTTGCGACGAATAGAGGTTCCGATATGAAATATCCGTTGAACCCCTTATCTTATTGGATATCCATTAAGCCCATGAATTATTGGATCCTGAGATAAGATCCAATAATTACTAATAAGAGATTATTGGGTAGAGACCCACTAATCCAAGAGGCTTGGGTAATTGGATGGAGATCCAATACCCAATTGGGCAAAAGATCCATTAGGGTTTTCAAGGGAACTCTATAAATAGGAGGGAACCAAAGCTCTATAGGCTGAGGGTTTTCTTTTGGTAGCCACCTCCTGTTCTCCTCTCCCCATAGAGAGAGGTGCATCGTCACAATCCCTGCCATGTGGATACTACTAGAGAGGAGGACACTTGACCTCCTTCATCCTCTCCCACAGATCTGCAGAAATTCAGGAATATACGATCTCCCTAGGTATCTTCTTTTACACGTGTAGTTTTACGGATTTGTTTTTGACGCACCGATCTTCGTACGACGATGGAAACTTTCTACGAGAAATCTGGAGTTTTGTTTTTCTGTTCTTCCGCTGCACATGTGATGTCGCTCCCCTAACGGATTTCCCAACACCTCTCTTATTGGATATCCTATAAACCCCTGAATTATTGGATCCTAAGATGAGATCCAATAAGAGCTAATAAGAGATTATTGGGTAGAGACCCATTAATCTAAGAGGCTTGAGTAATTGGATAGAGATCCAATACCCAATAGGGCATGATCCATTAGGGATTTTAGGGTGCCTCTATAAATAGGAGGAAATTATAGGCTCATAGGCTGGGGTTCTCTCAATAGCCACCTTCTATTCTCCTCTACCCAAGAGAGGAGCATCATCGCAGTCCCTACCATGTGGATACCGCTAGATAGGAGGACGCTTGACCTCCTTCATCCATCCCTACAGATCTATAGGAACTCAGGGATATACGATCTCCCTAGGTTTTGTTCTTTTTACACACATAATTTTTGGATTCGCGGATTTGTTTTTGATGCACTAATCTTCGCACGATGATGGAACCTTTCATGGAAATTCAAGATTTTTTTATTTTCTATTCTTCTGCTATGCATGAGATGTCGCCCCCTTAGATTTCCCAATAGTGGTATCAAAGCCAGGTTGTTCGTGCGAAGATCGGATCTTAAACTACGTGTGTTATGATTTAGAACACCTTTTGTCGTCAAAATTATTAGCGCAAAAGGCGAGGAAGAGCAGCAACTATTGCTACCCTTGTTGCACTCACAAAATGGCCAAAGGCTGCTTGCAGCCTTGGCCGCCGTCGGTGGTTTGCATGCCATCGGCTGGTGGGCTCAGGCTGCAAGCAGGCAGTGCCTTCAGGCTGCGCCGATGGCCTGTGGCATGCTTGCAAGGGGCAAGCGATGCCCGCTTGTAGGTGGCCTGACTGCAAGGGTTAGCATCACCTGCGGGCGCTGCGCCCGCGGGCAGAAGCGCCCGCATTGCTGGCGTCGCCCGCGGGCGGTCGCCCCACACGAGCGACACTTACGAGTGCTATGCCTGCATGGGCAGGGGTGCCGACAGGTACTGCACCCATCGAGGCAGCGCTTGCGAGTATTGCCCCATGGATGGCGCTTGCGCAAGCAGCACCCACCCACAGCTGGGGCAGCGCCTACTGGCATTGCGCCTGCCTACTGCGATCGCGCCGCCCGTGGCGCCACTGTCGGCTGGGTGGCGGCGATTGCAATGCAGCAGGTAGAAGAAAGTATAAGAGCTTTCTAGGCAAAAGATAGTTTTGCCCATCGAAATTTTAGAATTTCAAATTTTGTCCCTTCTGGCCGAATCACTAGAATACCCTCAAGAATTCTAAAAATTCCCCGTATATCCCTATTTTCAGAAAAATATTAGTTAATTAAAATATTTAATTAACTATTATTATTTATCTAGTAGTCCTAGATAATAATATATATATGTGATGTATGATGTGGACAGATGATCATGGACTATGTGATGTGATGTATGTACATGTGATTATTATTATTAGAGCTTGCGAGCCTCTAATTTTCTCATTTATTATTAGGCCTACGTGCTTGTAATTATATTGTAATTACACGAGGAGGCGCAGTGGGAGTGGGACTCATGAGATCGAGACAGACGATCCGACGCATAGAGATGCATTGAGATACCGGCAGAACTTACGAAGCGAGATGAATGATCATAGGGCATGGAGATGCACTAAAGCACACATAGATCTTGATGTGAGTGATTGGGCCTACTAGCTCAGGCCTGATCATATTAGGATGTGGTCCATGATCATCTTGTGTGATTGCTTATGTGATGTGTGATTTGTTATACATCTACTAGATATGTATATATATTTGTATGCGATGTAAATATATAGTAAATATGTATGAGTGTGACACATTATATTAGGAGACTAAATCAAAAATCCCCTCTATTAATAATATTAAGTCGGTAAACATAAGGTAATTAGATTGACCCACGTGGCCTTCCATCGTTATAGGTAGGAATCGATTCCCGGTATAGGTTGAGTTAGTCGAGTCCCTCAAGACTCACCTATATCGCGATTCGCTATCTTATCTACGACATAGAGATGTCACCGGTGACTTGAGGACATTGTATGCTTGGTCGAGTCACTCGAGAGTATATCATCGAATCAGACTCATCTTGTAATAATGGTGATGACTTAACCAAACATTATGGTTGGTCGAGTCCCTCGAGACCATAGTGGTTCGGAAGCCGAACAGGACAAGAATCACAAGGAGTTGTGATTGGCAAGAGTTTCCTACCTTTACAGGCTTAACGTGATTGGTTGAGTCCCTCGAGGTTACGTTAAAACGCCGATTAGATCTCGATCCCCACTAGAGATCCGTTGGGGGTCTCCGATTCACATACCGGAAGGTGTTGTGTCTCATGAAAAATTAGTGGGAATACATTAAGATAGAAGTCGTTATCTTAACTATTTAATTTTTGCAAAGTCTACATGTTATTTATTTCTGCTACATCTTTAATTTCAGAAAAATATCGCTTTCAAATCCTTTACGTGGCATACTTGATGCCAACCGCCTCAATGGTCCAAATTATATGAATTGGCTTTGTAATCTAAGAATCATTCTCACGGCAAAGAAAATCACATATGTCCTTGATACAGTGATCCCTACCCCCGATGAAGGGGTAAGCGAGGATGAGATCGCTCGTTATTTGAAGTACATAGATGATTCCACTCTTGCTCAGTGTTATATGTTGGCCTCTATGACTACTGAGTTACAGAGATAGCATGAAAATATGGATGCTAATTCTATACTTATGTATTTTTGTAAACTGTTTGAGGAATAGGGAAGAACTCAACGATATGAAATATCAAAGAATCTTTTTCATACCAGGATGACTAAGGGGACACCGATTCAGAACCATGTCCTTAAGATGATTGAATGGATCAAGAATCTCACAGGTCTAGGAATAGTCCTAGAGGATAACCTATGTGTGGATCTTATACTTCAGTCCCTACCAGATTTCTTTTCTTAGTTTATAATGAATTTTCATATAAACAAGCTTGAGGTGACCCTCCCAGAGCTCCTCAATATGTTGAGAGAAGCAGAGAGCATCATCAAGAAAGAAATGCCAGTTCTCTATGCTGGTGAGACTAGAAAGAAAAGGGAGGCTGAGAAGTCCTTTAAGAAGGGCAAGGGCAAGGGTAAAATGGGTAAGGCAAAGGTTGCTAGGAAAGACCCAACAAAGGATAAAGGCCAGTGCTTCCACTGCAATAAAGAAGGGCACTGGAAGAGGAACTACAAAGAGTACCTTATAGAGAGGGCAAAACAGAAGTTTGGAGAAGCTTCAAGTATGTTCATGATCAGTCTCTATTTGTTAGAATCTTATGATAACACATGGGTATTAGATACCGAGAGTATATATCATATCTGAAATTCGTTGTGGGTTTTGGCAGGACCTAGGAGATTGAAGAGAGGCGAGATGGACCTTAAGATGGGCAATGGAGTAAAGGTTGCTGCAATGGCTGTTGGCAAGGTTACCCTACATCTGCCTGGTGGAGCTATTATTATATTAAATGTATACTATTATGTTCTTTCTATTATCAAAAATATTATTTCTATTTTATGTTTGACAGTTAGTGGATATAAATTAGTTTTTGAGAACAATGGTTATTTAATAGAATTAGATAATGAGATCATCACGAGAGGAATATTGCATAATGGTTTATTTATTCTTGATACAGATCCACACATCTTGAATGTAAGTGAGTCTAAGAGGAAATGAGAACAGGTGAACAATGTATACTTGTGGCATTGAGGCTATGTCACATCCATGAGAAAAGGATTCAAAAGTTATCGAAGAATGGATATCTAGATCCATTTAACTATGAGTCATATGCGACTTATGAACCTTGCCTACCAGGAAATATGACCAACTCTCTATTTAGTAGAACTAGAGAGAGAGAGCCATTGAGTCACTGGAACTCATACATAATAATGTATATGGTCCCATGTCGACTCATGTCATAGGTGGTTATTCCTACTTCATTACTTTCACTGATGATTTCTCAAGATACAAACATGTGTACTTGATAAAGTACAAGTCTGAGACTTTTGAGAAATTTAGGAGATATAAGAATAAAGTGGAGAACCAGACTATAAAGAGTATTAAAACCCTTCTATCATATCGAGGAGGTAAGTACTTGAGTATAGAGTTCACCTAGTTCCTCAAAGACCATGGGATTTTATCCCAATGGACACCTCCTTATACACAACAGCTTAATGGTGTATCAGAAAGGAGGAATCGCACACTATTAGATATGGTGTGTTTTATGATGAGTTTCGTCGACCGACCTATCTCATTCTGGGGATATGCCCTAGAGACTGCAGCTTACCTTCTGAACAGAATTCCAACTAAGTCAGTAGCGTCTACTTCATATAAGATATAGAATGGTAAGAAGCTCGATCTTAAGGTTATTAAGATTTGGGTGTGCCCTGCCCATGTCAAGAGATACAACCCTGACAAGTTGGAATCCAGGACGGAATGGTACAAGTTCATGGGATACCCCAAGAAAACTTATGGGTATTATTTCTATCACCCTGAGGACCAAAAGGTCTTTGTAGCCAAGAGAGCAGTACTCCTTAAGAAGGAACACATTCTTAGTGGAGACAGTGGGAGCATGATAGAGTTGAGTGAGGTTGGAGAACCTCAAGCACCATTCCATTGCCAGAATATGTTTAGGTACCTAGCACACACAAGTTTCAACTTTACGTAGGTCCGATAGAGTATCCCATCCTCCTGATAGATATCAGAAGAGAGGATGTTGAGGATATTGATCCTCAGACCTATAAGGAGGCTATTATGAGCATAGACTCCGGGAAATTGTAAGAAGCCATGAATTCAGAAATGGTTTCCATGTACTCCAATAAGGCTTGGAACCTATATGCTTATTATCATAACTTAATCTCATATTCAAATCTACTAATATACTCTAACTTTTTGTATTATACTTAATATTAATATTAATGCTTATGCAGACTCATCTAATATTTCCTAAAATGCTAAAAATAATACTTTTAGAAAGCATTATTGAATCTCAGATTTTGATGATGAAACTAATTGATTATGTTTTGGTAATCTAACTGTATTTTGAGTCACGCAAGTATACTCTCGATCAAGATCACACAATTGACATAGGAAAAATTGATGTTGCATCAGAGGAAATCACGTTAGGAGATTGGATATCGAGTCGGAGGTCCAATCGACGATCAACAGAAGGCTTCGGATAAAGAAATCGGGCATCGAGCCAAGAGGAGTGAAGTTGCACTAAGGAGATTGGGGCTGCGGAGATCAATTACTGATTGGGCAATAAGCCACAAGCGAGGGCGATGTGTCGAAGTGTCGGACAAAGTGCCGATAGACCAAGGATGTGTTGGGCAACTAATTATGATTCGCATTATAATAATTGTCTAGATCAGAGTAGGATTAGCTTAATTAGGTTATAATTAGATCAACCCAATTAGGGGTCAACTAGGCCTACATTGGAGCTGTGTTGGGCTGAATGAAAGGCCCAAATAGTGCCCAAGTGCCATGTCAGGCGATGGCACCGCTAGGGTTGGTAGTGACACCACTAGAAGGCTCAGTCTTCTAAACTGAGTCTGGGCGGTGGTATCACCCAGTGTCAATGTACCTGGGTGGTGGTACCGCCCAGTACACTGATAAAACTAGAGTGCACTGGTGATGGTACCACCAGAACCCGATAGAGCTGGGATGGGATGGTTTTTTGCTCCAAGATTGAATCCAATTGGAGCCTATAAAAACCCCTCCCATCCTTGGGTTGAAGAAACAAGCACATACACTTTGAAAGTAGAAAAACGTTGTTCAAATCTCTCTAGAATTTTCCTCCTCTAGTCCTCACTTGTATTCAAGTTAAAAGAGATAACAGAGTGTTTGTAAAGGTTATCTCCTGAGCTCGTCAAAAGGAGAGGTGCTGTAAGGGAGTTCGTCTTCGCCCATTGGTAGGAAGACAACTAGTGAAAAAGTCGATGGCCTCAAGAGAAGAGAAATCAGGAGTGGACATAAGTTGTATGACCGAACCACTATAAAAATTGGGTTTGCATTTACTTATTATTCTTTATTATTCAGCAAACCTTATTTATTTGCTACTCCACTTCGTCGCCTCCTTCTTATGAATCACTTCAAGTTTAAAGCATCCTTCATTGCAGATTTAATCGAAACATAATTTTTATCGTATGAAGTTTTAAATCGTCAAAACTTATCGTTCTTAGCCACTGCACTAATTCACCCCCCCCCCCTCCCCCATCTTAGGGCTGCTCTAGATCCCAATAATATGTATCAAAGCCTCGTTGTTTCTCTTTTGGATTTACACTTACGAGAAATGGCTCTTCATGGCTTTCAAGAAGGTTTTTCAATGGTTTGTCCTCCATTCTTTAATGGGTCAGACTACACTTATTGGAAAAATCGAATGAGAGTTTTTTTGCTTTCTTTGAATTTGGATTTATGGAACGTCATTGAAAATAGATTTCAACTTCCCTCTAAATCGATGAACGAATGGTCGAATTTTGAGAGAATCTTTTTCTTTAAATGCAAAGGCTATGAATACCTTATTTTACACTTTAGATAAAATCGAATTTAATTATATTTCTTCTTGTGAATCGGCCTTCGATATTTGGCACACACTTGAAATCAAGCACAAGGGCACTAGTAGAGTCAAAGACTCGAAAGTAATCTCTTAATGCATGATTTTGAGCTTTTCTGAATGGCACCAAGCGAGACTATCAACGACATGTACACTTATTTCATATATATCGTCAATAGTTTGAAAAGTCTTGATAAATATTTTTTAAATTTTGAACTCACTAACAAGATCTTAAAATCTCTTCTAAAAAAGTGGGATCCTAAAGTAATGGCGATATAAGAAACTAAAGATCTAAATGATTATCCATTGGAAAAACTAATTGGGTCATTAATGATCTATGAGATGACATTCTTGGAACACAATGAACATGATGAATACATGAACCACCTTCCAAAAAATAGGAAGGATTTTAAATTTTGAACTATGGAATACCACTTGAGAGAAAACTCAAGTGATGAGGACGATGATGATGAGAACTTTGAACTTTAGATAATGAACTTCAAAAAATTTAGTTGAAGAATACAAAGCTGCAGCACCAGTTGCATCAGAGTTTTGTAAAAAAAGAACTTCAAAAAATTTTGAACTTACCAAAAAAAAATTCAAAAAATTTATAAAACAAAAATTAAAGAACAAAAATGAACTTGAACGTAAGAAGAGGCCAAAGAAGAAGAAGGCCCCCAAGGACGAATCGAGAACAACTGAAGGCGAAATGGCAGATTGTGCTTTGATAGGCTTCGACTACAAGGTAAGTAACTCACCCGAAATGTCGTTACGTTGTTTTGAAATTACATGATCTTTTCATGAGTTGCTTGATTTAGTTAGTAGAAAAAAAAATTATTTTCAAAAATTATATCATGCTTTTCTTTCTAGTAATTTTTGAAAATTAAAAATATGAATGATGATTGTATGATTTGTGATAATGTTTGTACACCTAATAGAATTAATCCATGCATGTGTATCTTGATGTTTTAATTTGCTTTTGGTTCTAAATATGATGCTTGGCTCTTGCATGAAAAATTTAAACATGCTCACTCAAATTGAAACATATAAAAAAAAAGAGGACTTGAGCATGCTTACATGTAATCCATCTACGTTGCTCCTAATAAAATTCCCGAATAGAAGATTTTGATGATAATTTCCAAGTTATACGATGATGGCTTTCATATGTAAAACTTGAGCACACTTACATACAACTTAAAATGAAACACATCATCATGATCAATCGGATTTTTGTTGGAAGATACCGCATGCTTAATGTGTTATATTTAGACTTAATGGTTTTCATAACAAAAATTGTTTTTCGGATTTGTAAACTAATGCATGGTTTTGGCAAAAACATAAGCATGACTCTTGATTTTTTTTTTTTAACACTAAGCTAGAATCATGTAAGATGGTAAACATCTTGTTATAGCTAACAACATGAAAGAAAGAGCTTTAGAATTAAAATGATTTTGATGATGTTTTAAAAAATCATGGTTGATAACGATATTAAAAAAAATGTATGTGTATCTTGATGGTTTTGTATCGGTTTTTGGTTTTAAACATGATGCACATCTTCTATACTTGAAATGTATGTGAATCATGACTCTCTTTTGATTTCTTGACTTGAAATATTTTTTATGCGAATAGAAATACTTTTCCTCTATGACACCTTCATTCTATCATTTGCTAAAGAGGAAAACAATCCAAGTCTTGATATCTCGATAGTTGATACTTGATATTATTTCTTATGATTCATGATGAATTTAGATCTACTATGCATAAATCAAGTTGTTCTTTTTACTACCAAATGAATCATGACTTGATATTGATATTGGTTGTATACCTTTTATCATGAATTTAAAATTGATGCTAAAGAAAATATTTGTAAATCATAATCATGACTTCTCGGACTTATAACTTGAGGTTTTTCTTATATGAATCAAGATTTCTCACAATGCATTCTTGTATAATTCTTTTGTTTTATTAAAATAATTTGTAAATGAATCATGTCCTTCTTGATTTTTCTTGACATGATTTCTTTATATGACTTGTATAATGATTGATAATTTTAGCCATTGAGTCCTCCATTATTTTTGACAAAAACAAAGGGGGAGTTAGCTTGCTAGCTTGTGTGTCATAAGAGAAAGAAATATTGCTAGCTGAAACTTGTCAAGAAAGGCAAAGGTTGCACTTCTCAAAAGAGAAGAAAGAAATTGTAAACTTGCACATTCTTCTTTAATTTGTTAGTGATGTATTTTAAAAAAAAATTGCTTGCTAGCAAAGGAAAGCTATTTGCACCTCTCAAAAGAAGAACAAACAAAGTGCTATCTTGCCTATCTGAGAGACAAAGTACATATTTCAAGAAGCAAGTGATGAATTGCTATGCTTGGACATCCTTAAAAAACACTTATGATTGAATATTATAAATTTAGCTTATATATTGACTTGCATATCTTTTAAAATAGCTAGAGCAACTTCTCCTTTTTGTTGATGACAAAGGGGGAGAAGTATTTCATACAACATATGATGTATTGAATATTTTTATATTTGCATGATGTTTTTGATAACATATGATGAATGTTACTTGGATTTGGCATAATCCAAGGGTCCTATCAATATGCCATATTGATAGGGGGGAGTTTAGTTAAACCCCGGGAGTTAAGGTTAACTCCGTCATCAATTAGTTATCATCATCAAAAAGAGAGAGATTGTTGAATCTCTGATAATGAAACTAATTGATTATGTTTTGATAATCTAACTAAGTTTTGAGTCACACAAGTATACTCTCAATTAGGATTAGATAATTGATGTAGGAAAAATTGATGTTATACCGGAGGAAATCATGTCAGGAGATTGGATGTCGAGCCAGAGGTCCGGTCGACGATCAACAGAAGGCTTCGAACAAAAAATCAAGCATCGGGCTAAGAGGAGCAGAGTTGTACCAGGGAGATCAGGGCTACGGAGGTTAGCTACTGATTGGGCAATAAGTCGCAAGAGAGGATGATGCGTCGAAGTGTCGAACGAAGCACCGATAGACCAAGGACATGCCGGGCAACTAATTATGATTTGCATTGTAATAATTGTCTATATCGGAGTAAGATTAGCTTAATTGGTTGTAATTGGGTCAACCTAGTTAGGGGCCAACAAGGCCTGCATTGGGGCTATGTTGGGCCCAATGAAAGGCCCAAACAATACCCAAGTGCCACTTGAAGCGGTGGCACCGCCAGAAGGCTTAGTCTTCTAAAGTGAGTATGGGCGGTGGTATTGCCCAGTGTTAGTGTATCTGGGCGGTGGTACTACCCAGTACACTGACATGTCAATGTGCTCAAGCAGTGGTACCATCTAGTACACTGACAGAACTATAATGCACTAGCAATGGTACCGCTAGAACCCGATAGACCCGGGATGGGATGGCTTTTGGCTCCAAGTTTGAATCCAATTGGAGCCTTTAAATATCCCTCTCATCCCTGGGTTGAAGAAACAAGCACATACACTATTAGTACTCTAGCTAGGAGAGTCCTAATTCTATTAGGATTCTAGTTAGGAGAGTCCTAATTTAGTTTCATTAAAGGGGGAAAACATATAAATCCTAAGGGCATTCATGTAAATCCTATCTAGCCAACCCCTATTAAAGAGGTGAAGAGGCCAGCTAGGTTAGGATTAGTTTGGATGTTGCTTCTTAGAGAATGAGTGCTATTAGAAGTAGGAGTCCTATTAGAGAAGGAGTCCTATTAGAAGTATGAGTCCTATTAGAGGAGTTCTATTAGAAGTAGGGGTCTTGAGTAGGAGTCCTATTAAGAGTTGGGGTTTAGAAGCCCTATAAATAGCCGTGTATTCACCCTCTTTTCATCATGAATAAATCATCCCTTTAGAAGCCTTTGAGCAGCAACTTGGAGAAAGGAACCTCTATAGAGTTCCAAGGAGGCCAATCCTCTAAAGATATCAACCTCAAACTTAGAATCCACAAGGGTTCTAATACTTGGTATCAGAGCAACGTTCTTAGCATCTCGCTACCTTCCACAGCCACACATCAGCCCTCCATAGCCACCCAAAGCAATTCCCACAATTGCTTAAAAGATCGTTGCTAAATTCCACTATCACGTCCACCACCGCAGATCATCCTTTGATCTCCCCGTGAATTGCACCACCGGGTTTTGGTTACCTACCTTACTACTACTGCAGTTTAGTTATCCTTATTCAAAACATCCAAAAAAATCATTCCTATATTGCTGCATAAACTTTTCATCGTAAAGTTTTCATCTCTACTACGAAAGATGCACTACAGAATTTCAACCGCATAAGCACTATTTCTTTGATCTTGCTACTGCATTTCTTCAATCCAAATCTCTACAAATTTTTTGCGATAGCTTTGACACTTCCTAATAGTGGATTCCCCTTTAGTTTCGTCAAAAAATTCTCAATATAAACCATTGATCTTTTACGTCCAATCTACTATACTTTAGATGTAAAAATCTACGATAGTACCTTTCCGTGATCCTCAATTTTACCAAACCTCTTGCTATCGTTTTCTTCTATGAAATTTTTAATAGCATTATCTCTCCTTTGCCAGTAGATTCCCTTTAAGTTTTACTTAAATCTCTATTGAGAATTGCTAAAAAAATTTGCATCCTTACTATTGAAATTTTTTTAGTGAAAAATTTGGTGCTGCACCTTTATCTTTTTTATTCTCCATAACCTACCAAACCCTAGCCACCTTGCTGCCACCAACTAAGATGTCTTTAGGGCATCCCTCTAGCCCTAAGATGTAGCTGTCATAACTTATTTTCATAACCCTAACAGTATTAAAAATCATAGCCTAAAATAGTAAACCATTACAGCCGAACCCTTCTATCATCAATCTATTGTCCGAACCTTCCACCACCCCATGCCATTAACCCATCAACAAAAAAAAAGACAAGGACATCTCTGATCTAGAGGCATATGTTATGACTTCTCAATATCCAATTGATGCCAAATTTGAAGCATTGGAATCTCAGATTGAATCATGACATGAATCATGCTTGGAGGACAAATTACGTGCTTTGTTTGCCAAATTCAGAATTGGACAACCACTGAGTCTAACCAAATTTCAGTGAAGAGAGAGTTTAGAGAGGCCTCTAGAGAAGGAGAGATAGCCCTTGAACATGCTTCAGCCACGCATGAGGGTGTACTTCCTGCGATGGGAAGAAGGAGACCTAGCGAGGTAGATTTCGCACGTCGAACATTACTTTTGCTACTACCGAACGTCAGATGATGCTATGGTGGAAATTATTCTCATCTGCCTTGAAGGAGATGATATTCAATGGTACAATTGGCTGGAATACAACCATGGGGCTCTGATGTGGAATCAATTTAAGAACACACTGCTGAATCATTTCGGACCTACGGAGTATAAAAATATCGATGGCCAACTCACAAAAATTTAACAAACCTCTACGATTCAAGAGTACTAAACCAGGTTTGAGAAGCTATCCTACCTTGCTTGTGATTAGAATGGCCATCAATTGTTAGGAACATTCATCGAAGAACTCAAGCCAGAGTTAAAAGGGGAGGTTAAGGCGCGACAGCCCTGTACCGTGACGGCTGCGATTTCTTTCACCCAAATACAAGAAGAATAGTTAAACCAAGATGCTTGGAGGATGAGAAACTCAACTAGGCCCATGGCATATAAACCTTTTTCTACTCCCAGTCGTCCTTCACTACCAAAAAAAATTGACAAGAGAGAAACTGCATGACCGATCAACAAAGGGTTTTTATTGGCATTGCGATGAGCCGTGGAACCGAGATCATCGCTACAAAAGGGGCTACCTCCTACTAATTGAACCTCTTAAAGACATGGAGGAGGAGGTCTAAGAAATGAGAAAGAGGTTGCGAATGAAGAATAGCAGCCGGTTGATATTGCGATGCATACCCTTATCGATTATGCGAACCCGCAAACGATGAAAGTGGGAGGACTTTTAAAGCAACAACTGATCATTATTCTTATTGACACCGGGAGCACTAATAATTTTATGAATAGCTAGATTGCTATCCGGATGGCTTTACCTATCGACAATTATAACAGGTTTGACATTAAGGTTGCCGACGGATAAATTTTGAAGTGTGATCGTAGGTGCCTACGGGTGAAACTGTTGTTGTACGACTAAGAGATAGTTGCATATTTCTTTCTCCTCCCTCTTGATGATTATGAGGCAGTGCTCAGCATTGAATGACTGACGACATTAGGTGATATTTTTTAAAATTTTTTGAAACTAATTATGAAATTTTATAATAAGGGAAAACAAGTGATACTACGTGGGAAACGTGGGGGCGACATAATGACGATTTGCACACTACGAATGGAGAAAGTTTTACACAAAGCATGCAGTAGCTTTTTAGTATAACTTAAGCAGCAATCTAAGGGAGAGCTAACTAAATTTGAAGATCCAAACCTACTTCCCTTGCTTGCTTAATTTTTAGATATATTTAACGAACCACGTAGCCTACCTTCGACTTGCCGGCATGATCATCGTACACCAATTCTTCTAGGCAAACCTCTAGCAAATACTCAGTCATATCGGTATCCACATCTCTAGAAGGATGAAATAGAAGTTTTAATGATTTTGCGAGAACATGTTCTTTTTATCAAAAAATTGAAGTGCAGCTTTCTTCAACAGAAGGTTGAATATCTTAGGCATATCATATCAGAGGAATGTGTGGTGGTGGACCCCTCCAAAATTGAAGTAATGCAGAACTGGCCAATCCCGAGAAATATAAAGTCACTGTACAGCTTTCTCGGTTTAACAGGCTAATAGTATAAGTTTGTGAAAAACTATGGAAAGATCAGTGCACCACCTTCGACGAACTTAAAGCCGCAATGATGACAACACTCATACTAGTGCTGCCCGACTTCAGCAAGACTTTTATTATTGAAGCCGATGCCCCCAAAGTCAGAATTGATGCTGAACTAATACAAGATGGCCACCCCTCACTTATACCAGTAAGGCATTATCTTCTTCCCATCTCAAAATGACTATTTATGACAAGGAGATACTTGCGATTGTGCATGCGGTGGCCAAATGGAGATCGTACTTGATCAGGCGATGTTTTCAAATCAAGACTGACCATAAAAGCTTAAAATATTTCTTAGAGTAGAAGATATCTTCTCTCGAGTAGCAAAAATGGGTGACAAAGCTTCTTGGATATGATTATGAAATAATTTACAAAAAGGGGAAAGAGAATGTTGTCGTAAATGCGCTTTTGCGGCTACCCGAGCAAACTAAATTTTTGGTCATTTCACTTTCGATCAGTAACTTCTTTGAGGATATTGGGAGGGAATAGAAAGATGATCCACAGACTAGTAAGATCATAAAAAAAATTGGAGGAAGCACCAAGGTCCGTGGCTCATTACAGTTGGGACTCAAAAGACTTGCATTATAATGGACG
Organism: Musa beccarii; assembly: GCA_024322285.1. NCBI lineage: Eukaryota > Viridiplantae > Streptophyta > Magnoliopsida > Zingiberales > Musaceae > Musa > Musa beccarii. The sequence continues at coordinate 59,537,561 of CM044398.1, forward strand.
CATTGTGCTTGTGTCAAATTCTATTTGCATAAAGATCATCCTTCAAGAGATGCATTCCACACCTACAGCTGGGCACTCTGGGTTCCTTAGAACCTATAAGAGAATTAAACAAAATTTTTATTGGGTAGGGATAAAAAATATTATTGCTGAATTTGTAGCACAATGTGATGTATGTCAACGACATAAATGCGAGACAGTAGCAAGTCCTAGAAAGCTACAACCTCTACCCATCCCAGACTCAATATGGACTGATATATTAATAGATTTCATCGAAGGACTTCCCTCATCACAAGGAAAAGATACAATTTTTATCGTGGTTGATTGCTTTACAAAGTATGCTCACTTTTGCGTTGTTCGTAATCCCTACACTGCTTCTAGTATTGCTCGAATCTTTATGGAGAATATTGTAAAATTCCATGGGATGCTAAGATCTATTATAAGTGATCGTGATAGGGTCTTCACAAGTAAATTTTAGACAGAATTATTCCAGATGCAGGGCACTAAATTGAAAATGAGTATGGCATATCACCCACAAACCGACGGCCAGACTAAAGTTGTGAACAGGTGCTTAGAGACATACCTCAGATGCTTCACTAGTGATCGACCAAACAAGTGGACAAAGTGGCTTCCCTGGGCCGAGTGGTGGTATAATACAACTTATCATTCATCCACAAAATGTACTCCCTATGAGCTTATGTATGGCCGACCTCCTCTTGAAATCCTAAAATATGTGTTGGGCACCTCTAAAGTAGAACAAGTAGACAGAGAACTATAGGACAGTGACAAAATACTAAAGTTACTAAAAGATAATCTCACTGTAGCTCAAGCAAGGATGAAATAACAATATGATCAACATAAAGGCGAAAGAGAATTTTCAATAGAAGATTGGGTCTTTCTACAGCTCCAATCATACAAGCAAACATCAATCCAGACCAAAGCATCTATAAAGCTTTCACCTCGGTTCTATGGACCCTACCAGATTTTGGAGCACATCGGAGTGGTAGCATACAGATTGGACTTATCTGCCAATCTCGAATCCATCCGGTCTTCCATGTGTCGTGTTTGAAGCTCAAGTTATGATAAAACAAGATAGCCCAAAGTCATCTACCAAATATGATTACCCAAGGAGAGCTCCAAACCCAGTCGAGTGCTATTATTGATTGATAGATCATGACTCGATAACGACGACCCACTATTGAAGTGCTAACACAATGGGCGAACCTACCAGCAGAAGATGCCACTTGAGAGAACTATAATGACTTGAAGATCAAATTCTCAGAATTCATGAAGCGTCAGTCTTGAGGATAAGGTTGATTTGAAGAGGACAGGTCTGTTAGGACTCTAGCTAGGAGAGTTCTAATTCAATTTCATTAAAGGGGGCAAACATATAAATCCTAAGGGCATTCATATAAATCCTATCTAGCCAACCCCTATTAAAAAGGTGAAGAAGTCGGCTAGGTTAGGATTAGTTTATAGGTTGCTTCTTAAAGAAGGAGTCCTATTAGAAGTAGGAGTCCTATTAGAGGAGTCATATTAGAAGTAGGAGTCCTATTACAAAAGGAGTCCTATTAGAAGTAGGAGTTGATTAGAAGTAGGAGTCTTGAGTAAGAGTCCTATTAGGACTTGGGGTTTAGAATCTCTATAAATAGCCATATATTAACCCTCTTTTCATCATGAATAGATCATCCTTCTAATAGCCTTTGAGTAGTAAACTTGGAGGAAGGAACCCCTATAGAGTTCTAAGGAGGCTGATCTCCTAAAGAGATCAACCCCAAGCTTAGAATCCGCAAGGGTTCTAACATACACTTTGAAAGTAGAAAAATGCTATTCAAATCTCTCTAGAATTCCCCTCCTCTAGTCCTCACTTGTATTCAAGTTAAAAGAGATGAGAGAGTGCTTGTAAGTGTTATCTCCTAAGCCCGTCAAAAGAAGAGGTGCTGTAAAGGAGTTCGTCTTCACCCATTAGAAGGAAGACAACTAGTGAAAAAGTTGGTGGCCTCAAGAGAAGAGGAATCAGGAGTGGACGTAGGTCGTATGATCGAATCACTATAAAAATTGGGTTTATATTTACTTATTATTTTTTATATTCAGCAAATCTTATTTATTTGCTACTCCACTTCCTTGTCTCCTTCTTACGAATCACTTCAAGTTTAAAGCATCCTTCGTTATGGATGTAATCGAAACATAATTTTTATCGTACGAAGTTTTAAATTTTTGAAATTTATTGTTCTTAACCACTACACTAAGTCACCCCCTTTCTTAGTGCTATTCTAGATCCTAACAAGTACATATTTCAATCTTAAGAGTCGAAAACATGAACATATCATTTATCATATATATGAAATATAGACATGACAAATTATATTATGAAGTGAGAATATTATTGATATTTTTATTAATATACTAATTATAATTTAATATGTATGAGATTTGAGTACTAAACTTGATGACCAAAACATAAGTGTCGAGAGGAAGATGAAGTAACAAAAAGAAAAAGAAGAGAGGAAAGAAACTGATGACCAAAACAACATTAGGATAAATAAACAAACTCAAGTAGTAGTTGTGCACCAAATTTGCATCCAAGACATGGTAATTCAGAGAGACGAGTGCAAAACATACCAGATTTCTGCACCACCTTTGGGTATGTATGTCACATTTCGTAACTTCCCCATGCAATTGGAAGAACAATTAAAAGAACATCTTTAGACTTGGTGCAATTTGGGACAATATATAAAGCGGATGGATGGATGAGATTGATTGGGAATTTGTCGCAACAAAACAAAACCAATGTATCATAGAAACCAATCAGAATCAAACAATTACAGCTGGTTTCAATTTTCAATAGTTTCACCTACAGAAACTATATCTAATCCTGAAGAAGTTCCGATGTCATTTTGGATGGGATTGTCGTACAGCATCCAAAAAACTAATTTCACACACTGACAGCAATTATAAAATCCAAGACCACAATAAACTAAGATTGTTATAATCTCAATGCTACAGAAATAAAAATTCAATCAGTTTATGAGGCACATTCCTCGATTGATTAAATGTTCTATTTTTATTCACATCTCAAGAGGTAAGAATTCTGTATTTAGGACTCTAGTTATGAGAGTCCTAATTTAATTTTACTGAAGGGGATAAACATATAAATCCTAAGAGTATTTATGTAAATCCTATCTAGCCGATCTCTATTAAAGAGGTTAGGATTAGTTTAGAGGCTGCTTCTTAGAGAAGCATTAGGAGTTGATTAGAAGTAGGGGTCTTGAATAGGAGTCCTATTAGGAGTTGGAGTTTAGAAGCCCTATAAATGGTCATGTATTTACCCTCTTTTCTTCATGAATAAATCAATCCTTTTAGCAGCCTTTGAGCAACAACTTGGAGGAAGGAACCCTTATAGAGTTCCAAGGAGGTCGATCCCCTGAGGAGATCAACCCCTAGCTTAGAACCCGTAAGGGTTCTAACACTCTCACTGCCCTTTCACATCCATCCATCAGCCCTCCACAGCCATCTAAAGCAATTCCCACAATTGCTAAAAAGATCGTCGTCGAATTCTGTCATCATCTCCACCACCGTGGATCATCCTTCGATCTCCCCGTGAATTGCAATAGGTTCTAGTTTCCTACCTTACTATTGCTACAATTTAGTTATCCTTATTCAAAAAATCCAAAAAAATTATTCCTATATTACTGCATAAACTTTTCATCGTAAAGTTTTCATCTCTACAATGAAAGATGCACTGCAGAATTCAAAATTGGATAACCACCAAATCTAACCAAATTTCAGCGACGAGAGAGTTCAGAGAGGCCTCCAGAAAAGGAGGGATAGCCCTCGGACATGCTTCAGCCACGCATGAGGGTGGACTTCCCATGATGGGAAGAAGGAGACCCGACGGGGTAGATTTCGCGTGCTGAACGTTACTTTCGCTACTACCAAACTTCAGATGATGCTATGGTAAAAATTGCTATCATCCACCTTGAAAGAGATGTCATTCAATTGTACAATTGGCTGAAATATAATCATGGGGCTCCATGTGGAATCAATTTAAAAACGCACTGCTGAACTATTTCGAACCTACGAAGTATGAAAATATCGATGGCCAACTCGTAAAGATTCGACAAACCTCTACGATTCAAGAGTACCAAACTAGGTTTGAGAAGCTATCCTACCTTGCTTGTGATTGGAATGATATCAATTGTTAGGAACATTCATCAAAGAACTCAAGCCAAAGTTAAAAGGGGAGGTTAAGGCGCGACAGCCCCGTACCATGACGGCTGCGATTTCTTTCGCTCGAATATATGAAGAATAGTTAAACCAAGATGCTTGGAGGATGAGAAACTAAATAGGCCCATGGCATATAAACCTCCTACTCCCAGCCATCCTTCGCTACTAAAAAAATTGACAAGAGAGGAACTACATGACCGATCAGCAAAGGGTTTTTGTTGGCATTGCGATGAGCCGTGGAACCGCAATCATTGCTGCAAAAGGAGCCACCTCCTACTAATTGAACCTCTTAAAGACATGAAGAAAGAGGTCTAGGAAATAAGGAAGAGGTCGTGGATGAAGAACAGTAGCCGGTTGATATAGCGATGCATACCCTTGTCGATTACACGAACCCGCAAACGATAAAAGTGGGAGGACTTCTGAAGCAACAACCGATCACCGTTCTTATTGACACTGGGAGCACTAATAATTTTACGAATAGCAAGGTTGCTGTCCGAATGGCCTTACCTATCGAGAATTACAGCAGGTTTGATGTTAAGGTCACTGATGAATGAATTTTGATGTGTGATCGTAGGTGCCCGCGAGTGAAACTATTGCTGTAGGACCAAGAGATAATTGCATATTTCTTCCTTCTCCCTCTTGATGATTATGAGGTTATGGTCACCATCGAATGGCTGACAACATTATGTGATATTTTCTAAAATTTTTTGAAACTAATTATGAAATTTTACATAAAGGGGAAACAGATGACACTAAATGGGAAATGTGGGGGCGACGTAACGACGATTTGCATACAACGAATGGAGAAAGTTTTGCATAAAGCATACAATGACTTTTTGGTACAACTTAAGCAACAAACTAAGGGAGAGCCAACTGAATTTGAGGACCCAAACCTACTTCCCTTGCTTGCTGAATTTTCAGATATATTTGACGAACCGCGCAACCTACCTTCTACCCGTCGGCATAATTATCGTATATCGATTCTTCCAAGAAAACCTCCAGCAAATACTAGGCCATATCGGTATCCACATCTCCAAAAGGATGAAATAGAAAGGATTATAAAATAGATACTCGAAACATGAGTTATTCGGCCAAGTTGCAGCCCCTACTCTTTACCGATTCTCCTCGTACGAAAAAAGGACAAAACATGGCAAATGTGCATTGATTACTGAGCTCTCAATGGCATAACTATCAAAGACAAGTACCATATTCCAGTAGTAGATGAATTGCTTGATGAATTAAAGGCAGCACGAGTATTCACAAAGTTGGACCTTCGATCCGGGTATCATCAAATATGAGTGTGCGAAGAAGACATACCAAAAATCACCTTTCGAATGCACAACGGCTACTACGAATTTCTATTAATACCTTTTGGTCTCACTAATGCTCTCTCCACTTTCTAGAGCCTTATGAATGATATTTTTTGGAGTTATCTTCGTACGTTTGTACTAGTTTTCTTCAATGATATCCGTATTTATAGCCCTTCTCTTAAAAGTCATTTTCAGTACTTACGACTTGTTTTGACGATTTTGCGAGAACATGTTCTTTTTGTCAAAAAAAATCGAAGTGTAGCTTTTTTCAACAGAAGGTGGAATATCTTAGGCATATCATATCAGAGGAAGGTGTGGCAGTGGACCCCTCTAAAATTGAAGTAATGCAAAACTAACCAACCCCGAGGAACATAAAATTGTTGCACAGCTTTCTCGGTTTAACAGGCTACTACCACAAGTTCATGAAAAACTATGAAAAGATTAGTACACCCATTATTTCCTTGCTGAAAAAAAGATACTTTTCAATGGTCGGACAAAGCCGCCACCACATTCAACGAACTTAAAGCTGCAATGACGATAATGCCCATACTAGCGCTTCCCGACTTCGGCTAGATTTTTGTTATTGAAACTGATGCCTCCGGAGTCGGAATTGGTGTTATACTAATACAAGATGGCCACCCCCTTGCTTATACTAGTAAGGCATTATCTCCTTTCCATCTCAAGATGACTATTTATGACAAGGAGATGCTCACGATTATGCATGTGGTGGCCAAATGGAGACCATACTTGATCGGGCGATATTTTCAAATCAAGACCGACCATAAAAGCCTAAAATATTTCTTGGAGAAGAAGATATCTTCCCCCGAGCAGCAAAAATGGGTAACAAAGCTTCTTGGATATGATTATGAAATAACTTACAAAAGGGAAAAGAGAATGTTGTTGTAGATGCACTTTCGCGACTACCCGAGCAAGCTGAATTTTTTACCGTTTCACTTTTGACCAGCAACTTCTTTGAGGATATTAGGAGGAAATGGCAAGATGATCTAGAAACTAGTAAGATCATAAAAAAAATTAGAGAAAGCACCAAGCTCCGTGGCTCATTACAGTTGGGACTCAAAAGACTTGCGCTATAAGGGACGCATTGTGCTTGTGCCAAATTCTACTTGCATAAAGATCATCCTTCAAGAGATGCATTCCACACCTACGACTGGGCACTCCAGGTTCCTTAGAACCTATAAGAGAATTAAGTAAAATTTTTATTGGGTAAGGATGAAAAATATTATTACTGAATTTGTAGCACAATATAATGTATGTCAACGACATAAAGGCAAGACAATAGCAAGTCTCGGAAAGCTACAACCTCTACCCATCCCAGACTCAATATAGACTGATATATCAATGGACTTCATCGAAGGGCTTCTCTCATCATTAGGAAAATGTACAATTCTTGTCGTGGTTGATCGGCTTACAAAGTATATCACTTTTGTGCTGTTCGTAATCCCTACACTGCTTCTATTATTGCTTGAATCTTTATAGAGAATATTGTAAAATTGTATGGGATACCAAGATCTATTATAAGTGATCATGATAGGGTTTTTACAAGCAAATTTTGGACAGAGTTATTCCAGATGCAGGGCACTAAATTGAAGATGAGTACGGTATATCACCCACAAACTGATGGCCAGACTGAAGTGGTGAATATGTGCAGACATACCTCAAATGCTTCACTAGTGACCGACCAAAAGAGTGGACAAAGTGGCTTCCTTGGGCCAAGTGATGGTATAATACAACTTATCATTCATCCACAAAATGTACTCCCTATGAGGTTATGTATGGCTGACCTCCCCTTGTAATCCCAAAATATGTGTTGGGCACCTCTAAAGTAGAACAAGTAGATAGGAAACTATAGGACAAAGACAAAATGCTAAAGTTGCTAAAAGATAATCTCACTACAGCTCAAGCAAGGATAAAACAACAATATGATCAACACAAAAGTGAAAGAGAATTTTCAATAGGAGATTGGGTCTTCCTATGGCTCTAGCCATATAAGCAAACATCAATCTAGACCAGAGCATATATGAAACTTTCACCTCAGTTCTATAGACCTTATCAGATTTTGGAGCACATCGGAGTAGTAGCATACAGATTAGACTTACCCGCTATCTCCCGAATCCATCCAGTCTTCCATATATCGTGTTTGAAGCTCAAGTTGGGATAAAACGAAATAGCCCAAAGCCACCTACCAAATATAACTACCCAAGGAGAGCTACAGACCTAGGCGAGTGCCATTATTGATCGACAGATCATTACTCGACGACGATGACCCACTACTGAAGTGCTAATACAGTAGGCGAACGTACCAACAGAAGATGCCACTTGGGTGACAACTTGAAGATCAAATTTTAAGAATTTATGGAGCATCAACCTCGAGGACAAGATTGATTTGGAGAGGGCGGGTCTGTTAGGACTCTAGCTAGGAGAGTCCTAATTTAGTTTCATTGAAGGGGGCAAACATATAAATCCTAAGGGTATTCATGTAAATCCTATCTAGCCGACCCCTATTAAAGAGGTGAAGAGGTCGGCTATGTTAGGATTAATTTGGAAGTTGTTTCTTAGAGAAGCATTAGGAGTTGATTAGAAGTAGGGGTCTTGAGTAGGAGTCCTATTAGGAATTGGGGTTTAGAAGCCCTATAAATAACCATATATTCATCCTCTTTTTTTCATGAATAAATCAATCTTTTTAGCAACCTTTGAATAGTAACTTGAAGGAAGAAACCTTTATAGAGTTCCAAGGAAATCGATCCCCTAAAGAGATCAACTCAAAGCTTATAATCCGTAATAGTTCTAACATCAACATATGAAAAATCATACCTTTGTCAATATATGGAGACTGAGAGACTGAGAACCACACGCAACAAATGGAGTAGCAAGTCTCGTTGCTCTACAACAATCAATATTGTTGCTCAGTGTTCACGATAAAGATCCTAAAGTTGAGCCGGCATAACCATGGTGACGATGGCCGGAGAGAGAGAGAGGGAGAGGGAGAGAGAGAATGTGAGCTGGCCGCAGTGCGATGAATTAAACAAGCAACCCTGGTGACCACCGTATCATGGTGTTGTGAGTCGCAATTTATATATGTTTTGTTTATATATGACCTCAACTTCATCTCAAGCATCTTACACTTGCAACAAGACATGTTTTGTTTGTCATCTTTTCCTTGATTCTGCATCCCACATCCTATTTGATTACAGTTTTGCCCAGGCTTTCTGGAAATCCCTACAGCAACTTCTTTACTTTCGTTTCAGATCTGTCCTGCTAGTTTCAAGACACCTGAAGAGGATTACTCTTTAGACAAATGTTCCAGATTCTGACCACCACCATTGCTACTTGCCTTTGGTTCTGTTATGGAAGAACAATTGCAATAATGCCATGTATCACAATCGTCTTGCCAAAGTCCCTTTCCTCTCAGGGAAAACTTTTGTTGGCCGTCGATGATTCCTATGGGTTCTCCCAGGTTCCTGAGGGCTCTGTTGTGGTGCTTAATGAGAACCTCAATGATGAACAAGTTTTCAATATCGCTCAGAGTGAGTTCGATCGCTCTCTTATTTCTGTGATCTTTCTGTAGGCACCGGTTGCCACGTCCAGAACGCTTCTAACTACACCTCGCTGTGGATCTCAACACTGTTATTTCACTATGACATGTCCAGAACTCTTCTAACGACACCTTGCTGTCGACCTCAACACTGCTATTTCACTATGACTTTATTTTCTGTGATCTTTCTGTTGGCACCGGTTGCCACATCCAGAACTCTTCTAACGACACCTTGCTGTGGATCTCAACAGTGCTATTTCAGTTCGGCTTTCTAAGTTTAGATCAAATCAGATTCAATGCAAGTTGTAAATTTTGTCAAGAAATTATTCTGAAATCCTCGTAATCTTTTTTTTTTTTCTGACATTTTGAACTTGCTCGACATTCTGAAGGTAGAAAGTTACTTACCAAGTGACCTGTTTGTGAAAGCTACTCCCTTATATTCACTGCTTTTTCCTTCTTTTTTTTAGGTTGGTTGATCTGCTGGCTCTTCCCAGTTTCCGTATCATGCCCGCCGATGACCCACGGGCTCTTCAGTTTTGTACTTAATTTCCAGATCAATATATTTTGCTAACTTTATATATGACCAAACGACGATCAAAGATCCACGCATCCAGTCTCAAATAATTAAATATTATGTGGTATTTGACTTCTTGATTCAGCAGAACAGAACAGGAGTATGTTTTCCGAGAACCTCCCAACTGAGTGCATTCTCATTCTGATAGCCCAAGTATAATATATTATTGTTTGACACCACCAACTAGAAAGTTATATTTGGGTCTAAATTAGCATTCATATATGTGAAGGCTCAGCTTCATGAACAATTGTAAGGGACACAAATCAAATTTTAAGAACCCTCATCTCTTTAACAATTTCAAGGCTTCAACAAAAATTCCTATCCATATTAGATTCAGCTGTCTGAATGTTACAAACAAACAATGGCAGCACTCACATCACCAACATATGCTGTATGCATATTTGAAGCTCGACATCCACTGCTATATAGAAGGCTGCTCCAGTTTCTTTCCCCCGTCAGAAATAGTCACCACTTCTATGGTAGTGGCGCAGATTCTGATCCAGACCACCAAGAACAATTTTTTTGTAGAAAGTGAGAGTTACTAATATCAAAGACTTAAAAAGCCATATAAAGATGGTACCCAATCATTGTTTTGATGACTATAACACAAGGCATGAAAAGGGAAAAAAAATTAAACAAAGACTGCAGAAAGGAAAGCTCACCAAACTCACAAAGAAAAGACAATGCATATGTAAAATTTAATTAACTGCATTAAGCTTAAGATCTTACCTATGTCCATGTCGGATGCAACTCAAACAGCATTTCCATTAGCACTTCGAAAGTGCTCCAGCAGCAAACAAAAGATTCCTCCTTGAAAACTACCAAAGAGGTACGGGACCATCAGTATACAGAATAATGCAAGACAACATGCACAAAAGATATTACCTGCAATGTATATACAGGTGTAGATTTGGTGGGGAGAGCTTTCAATAGTCTCAGCCGATTAATGCTGCTAGGTTTGCTGGACAGAATTTTATACAAGGTTTCGGTCAATTTTTTTTAAGCAAATTACCCAGAAATAAAAAGATGGAACTGAACATACCTCTCCTCTATCTTTTGTCCCTTCATGCTGGTAGTGACATCCCATAATTTCACTGTACAGTCAGCTGCGCCAGAAGCAAGCAGTGATCCTTCACGACTGCATCATAGAAGACCAATTCCTATAAATGCCTCCAAGGTCATCATCAGATGAAAGTATATGTTTGTAGCATTTCAAAAACACAAGGCCTATCAGTGTACATTCCTGGCTCTCAAGAATTCTAATCAGGTTAATTTGTTTTTCCACTCTGAAAACACAAAAGAATTGATAGATCACCTGAAAGCAAGTGTCCAGACACACAAGCTGTGCCCCATCAATGGTGAAATACAACGACCACTTGAGAGGTCCCACATCATGATGGTACCGTCTTCATCACCAGACGCCATAAATCGCCCATCAGGAGACATTGCCAATGACAAAACTGTGCTCCTATGACCAATAAAAATGCGTACACATTCTCCACTTTGTACATCCCATAATCTGACAGTTTTGTCGCTAGAACCAGTTGCAACATAATTGCAATTGGCATGCCATTGCACACACTGAAGCACACACATGAATAACTATTAAACAACCTATTAAGAAAAATGCACACAACACAGACAAAAATAAGGGAGACATGAAACATAATACAAGGACAGCAAGTGTTCCATGAGAAGATCAATGATGGAAAAGCAAGCAATAATCTAGCAAATGCCAAAGCTTTGTATTAAGTAGCTTAATGAGAACTCGGTTATCATTACAAATAGGATGCCATGATTTAAACAGCACATAACCCGGTAAACAAAAAAATCATGAGCATATATCTCATATGTTCTAGGCAAAACTGGAGAACTAACAATTTGCATTGATTACCATATAAAAAAAGTATCGACATAAATGTATTTACAAGATCATTATTCATCAAAGTCACATCAAAGGCATTGAAACAAATTATTTGCAATTTGATTTACTGTAACATATCTCATTGACATCAGACATGGCCTAAAGAGATAGCCCTGCAATTGTTTCAGTTGATGAAATTCAAAGTCAAAATTGGTTGAGCTAGAGTCTAAGAACACAGTATATGCACCTGTGCTGGACCCATGGCAATCCTATCCAAATTTGACCAGTTAATACGAGGCAACTTTCAAAAATACGTAGGATCCTACAAGCAATTAAACAAAAAGTGATGTCCAAAGACTACTCAATTTAGTCAATCAAACAAAAACAGTGATGTTCTTTAAACCTTTGCAATTTAGCCAATCATTTAGTTGCATCAGTTCAACTACTCAAGAAACTACTGAACTAGTCATACATTTATGAACACACTCACAAACTACAATCACATTGATGATGATTTCTACATATAAGTAAACATTATTACATTTGCTCATATACTTACATCAACATCAGAAAGATGTCCAGCCATTATTCTTAGAGGTTGGATTCTGTCCATGGACCAAATCCTAGCAGTCCGATCATGTGAAGAACTAGCAAAATAGTGGCCGACAGGGCTAAACTGCACCATAAAAATATTGAAACATGAAACGGTCTCGTACAAGGAAACTATGTAGTATACAAGACACTAAAGGAGAAAAAGACAATGTATCTAAGCGGAACTGGATGCTATCCCTTAAGGCCTTCAAGAGAGCAGCCAGGACACAGAACCATCAAGCAACAATTAGTTACAGGACTATAAAGAACCAAGGAGATATAAATGAGTTTATATTAACAGAAAAAATTTCTCCCAACAAACATGAACTACTTAAACATAGATAAAGATCAGGAAAAATCAATAAGAAACTCCAAGCAAAAATCAGCCCTTACATAAACAAAGAAGATAGGCTAGACTCTTTATAAATATCAATTTATAGTAACCTGTTAAGCTAGTCTTTCCAAAATGATAGGGCAGCAACCTGTTACATATTAATTTATAGCCTAAAGAGCTAGTTGGAATCTACAGCTTCATTGTATCTAATAAAGGCTTATTCTAGTCAAACAAGAGATCAGATATAATCTGTTAGATATTTTCTACCATAAAAAAGGATCACAAAATGCTAGTAATCCTCCTACACAGCAGTCTCATTGTTATATCTCTGAGAACAATTGTTATAATATCATTCCAAAAGAACATTGGCAGATCCCTTTAACAACTCCCTTGGAAGAGAGATATGGAATAAGCTTCAAACAAATTAAACTAATAGCAACAAACCCCCATTACACTATTCTCTACCCTTTTCCCACATTTTCACAATTCCTTTTACAATACACCAGTATCTCCCAGACTATTTCTATTTGAGTCAGATGCTACAGCAGAAGCTGATGCTTGTAAGTAGTAATAGATCCACTCATCTCATGAAACAAAAACATCTGATTGGAGATGACGAACCCAGATTGATACGGGGGTAATGCAGAATGGATTTTGAAAGAAAGTCGATAGTACCACTGTATTTGCTAGAATAAGTTTTTCAGATAGAAAAGAAACGAAATCACGATAATACTTTATTAAAATCGAAAAATAACTCACCACCAAGTTTAAAATCACAAAGGAATACAGAAAGTTCACCACCCAAGGATAATAAACGAGGATACAGAACTTGAAAACAAGACTCACCACTCAAGGAAGCATCCAAAAGATACAGAGTTTCAGAGAAAACTTCAAGAGCTTCTGTCAATATCATCAGTTTCTAAACTTATTTCTAACCCTAAAACACCAAAATAAGTACTAATGCATAAAACAACCCTTCATGCATAGGGAGCTACGAAATTATGTGTTTTACAACTAGTAACTAACCCTTTTAATGCATTCCTTGGTCATGAAGAAAAGCACTTTGAATCAGTTTTAACTTTGTCTAAGGAATATGCTCATAAGCTGTCATATTTGAGTGGGCTGAGTTAAAGGCTATAAGACAGCATTGTAAACTATAGAGAATACCATAAGATTAGCAAGATTCACACAAGCTGATTGTAGCAAATTAGGCACTCCCATGTCAATCTCCCCTCGTTGAAAAAAACATGTCCTTAAGTCCTCGTTTGTTTCATCAACATGATTATGATAAGGACTTAAATCAACCTCATTAAATGTTAGGAACACTCCATAATCTTCAAGTAGCTCGATCTCATAAGCATTCTTGCCGATTCTCTTAAACACCTTGAATGGACCATCAACCTTTGGTTTCAATTTCTCAAATTTTTTAGTGGAAACCTCTTCTTAGATGATCTAGACCAAATTACCTGTATTAAACTCCACGCGTTTTCTGTGTTTATTGGCAACTTGCATGTACCTCTCATTTTGTTTCTCAATGGTTGCTTTAACACCCTCATGCAGCTTCTTTATCTACTTAGCCCTCTCATCAGCATCTCCACTAAATTGCTTAGTTGTAGAATGAGGGACTAAGTTCAAAGGACCAGTAGGATTAGCACCATAAACAACCTCAAATGGACTCTTACCAATGCTACGATGCATGAAACGATTGTAGGCAAACTCAATTTGTGAAAGAATGAGATCTCATTGCTTAATATTCTTGCCCACACAGCTTTTATACAAGTTTCCCAAGCTTCTGTTTGTTATCTCAGTTTGCCCATCGGTTTGTGGATGATGTGAGCCTGAAGTTCAAAGAAGCATCCAACTTCCTCCAAAGAGTTCTACAAAAACGACTAAGAAATTTTGAATCTCGATCAGACACCATAGTTCTTCGAATACCATGCAATCTGACAATCTCCTTAAAATACAAATCAGCAATATGAGATGCATCATTTGATTTGTTACGGGAAACAAAGACTTTTTTAAAAATCTGTCAACAACAACTATGATAGAATCCTTGTTCCTTTGAATTATTGACAATCCCAAAACGAAATCAAGACTCACTTCCTCCCATGGAGCATTAGGCACTAGCAATGGAGTGTACAAACCAGAATTTTGACTTCTTGTTTTTGCCAAATAACATACTCGGCATTGCTTTACAAATCTCTCTACATCTCTGAACATCTTAAGTCAATAGAAATTTAATTGAACAAGAGTTAAGAGTCTTGTCCCTACCAAAATGTCCTCCCAAAACACCACCATGAGCTTTAACTAAAATTACCTGTCTTAAAGAACAAGATAGAACACACAAGGCATTAACTCGAAAAAGAAAACCATCAAAGGTAAAAAATTATTGAAAAAAAACTTGATTTGCAATTCTACCATATTGAGCTGAAATCCACATCATTCTCATAGATATCTTTAAATGTCTCAAATCCCACCACTTTAACTTCCATTGCTAATAATAAAGAATACTTTCTGCTTAATGCATCAGCAACTATGTTTTGAACACCAGATTTGTGCTGATTATAAATTTATAAGATTACAAGAACTCCACCCAAGCTGCATGCCTCTTGTTTATCTTGTGTTGGTGATTAATGAACTTTATTTAATGTCTCATGATCAGAATATTGGACAAATGGCTTAGCAAGAAGATATAGACTCCAATGAGATAAAGCTTGATAAATGGCATAAAACTCCTTATCATAGGTAGAATATCTCCTTGTATTATTCAACTTCTCACTAAAAAAAGCAATGGGCTTTTTGTCTTGACTCAAAACAGCATCAATTCCCACGTTAGAGGCATCACATTCAACCTCAAACACATTACCAAAATTAGGTAGAACTAAGATAGGAGCTTCGATCATCTTTCTTTTTAATAGTTCAAAGGCATCATCACCCTCACTAGTCCACTTGAATTTATCACTTTTTAGGCATTCAGTGATTAGAGCAACAATATAGTTAAAACCCTTAATGAATCTTCTGTAAAAAGAAGTTAAGTCATGGAAACTCCTCACATCATGCAATGAAGCAGGTGTTGGCCAATTAAGAATAGCCTCTACCTTACTTTGATCCATCATGATTCCATCTTTTGAAACAACATACCCCAAAAACACAATACTAGGAGTAAAGAAATCACACTTCTTTAGATTAGCATAAAACTTTTGCTACCTCAAAATAAGAAAGATCTATTTAAGATGATTCATATGCTACTCTTCACTCTTGTTGTATACCAATGTCATCAAAGTAAACCACAACAAAAATCCCAATGCATGGCTTAAGTATGTGATTCATGAATCTCATGAAAGTGCTAGGAGCATTAGATAGCTCAAATGGCATAATCAATCATTCATATAAGCCTTCTCTAGTTTTAAATGTTGTTTTTCACTTATCTTCAAGCCTCATTCTTATTTGGTGATAACCACTCCTCAAATCAATTTTAGAGAAAACAAAAGTACCACACAATTGATCAAGTAAATCATCTAACCTTGGAATGGGAAAACGATAATCAATAGTGATTTTGTTGATGGCGTGGCTATCCAACACATTCTCCAAGAATCATCCTTCTTATGCACCAACAAGGCTGGAACCGCACAAGGACTCGTGCTTTCACAAATCAACCCATTTTCCACCAACTCATTCACTTGCCTTTAAAGTTCTTCATGCTCCTTGAGACTTATTCTATAGGCTACTTTGTTAGGTAGAATAGCCCCAGGAATAAGATCAATGTGATGCTGGATGTCTATCAAAGGTGGAAGGCCATGTGGAATCTCCTCCGGTACAACATCTTGAAACTCTTCCAGGATTGGTTTCATAATTGTTGGTGTTTTCTTGTGTTGTTCATTCTTCTCTCCTACTACTAAAGCCAAAACACGACCACCCCTTTCTAATTCACCCTTGCATTCACCATAGGACATAAAAGCCCTAACTTCCTTTTTTGGTGCACTAATTTCAGAAGGTTATAATGGAGCTAAAATAATCTTCTTTTCATTCACCTTAAAAGAATAAGTATGTTTGTAACCATCATACAACACCCTCCTATCATAATGTCAAGGTTTACCCAACAGCAAATGACAAGCATCCATAGGAGCAACATCACACCATACTTCATCTTTATAATATTTGCCAATAGAAAACGGAACTAAACATCTTTTAGTTATATTGATGTCATTCCTTTTTGCAGCCAGCATAATTGGTAAGGATGTGAATGAGGGATTGTGTCTAACATTAGCTTTTGCACCATCTCCAAAGATACCACATTCTCAAAGCTGCCACTATCAATGATCAACAAACACACCTTGCCATGATAAGTGCATTTAGTGTAAAACACGTTATCTCACCAACTTTCATCCTCAACCACATAAGGCACTTGTAAGCTACGTTGCAACACAACGTAGCTATATTGATGTCATTCCTTTTTGCAGCCAGCATAATTGGTAAGGATGTGAATGAGGGATTGTGTCTAACATTAGCTTTTGCACCATCTCCAAAGATACCACATTCACAAAGCTACCACTATCAATGATCACTAAGCACACCTTATCATGATAAGTGCATTTAGTGTAAAACACGTTCTTTCTCACCCAACTTTCATCCTCAACCACATAAGACACTTGTAAACTACGTTGCAACACAATAGACAAACCATGATCAACATAAGTAACCTCTTCCTCATCATCATCATATTTTAGTTCGTCATCAACTTCATCTTGTTCTGCATCACTATGATCTTCAACCAAAATAACAATCCTCCTATTTGGACAATCTGAGGCAATATACCCAAAATCATGACATTTGAAGCATTTTCAGCCACTTGGGGTAGAAGAATTAGGTGTTTGTTTGCTGCCAACAAATCTTTCACCCTTGTCTTGCACCTTTTGATACCACTTTGCTCTGGATAGTAGGCTTGGAATTTTCTTCGGATAATAGGCTTGGAATTTTCTCCTTTCGTATATAGCCTTCTTTTGACCCGTACCAAGAACATTTTTCAAACTTCTGTTGCTTTTCAACTTTTAAAGCCAACTTGCTCACATCATTTAAAGACCAATATGGAAAATCTCATATTTTAGACCTCCTAAGTATCTTACAATGGTTTGCTCTTCTGGTTCCACAAGCTCTCCTTTTAACATGAGATCATCGAATTCTGCTATGTACTCCACACTAAGATCTTTTTGCTTGAAATCATGGATTTTGAAAAAGATCTCTTACTTATAGTTGTCATGTCAGCATTTCCTCTTTAACTCCCTTTTCATTTTCTCCCATATCACGATGTTACTCTTCCCCTCATGTTCTCTTTGCTTCTTCAGATTTTCCCACCAAAAAGATGCATTCCATCTGAGTTTAAGTGTCACAAGTTTTACCTTCTTTTGTTCTGGTGGTTCATGAAAATCAAAAATTCTTTCTATTGTATTAAGTCAATCAATAAAGTCATCAATATTGATTTTACCTTCAAACTCCGAAATATCCAATCTTGGGTTGTATTTGTTCTGCCACTCTTCTTGGACTCCATGCCTTGCCCGAAATCTTCTCAACTCTCTTGGGTGAGGAGGTGTATCATCATCAGAATTAAACTCTTGGACATCATTCTCATGCTAGTTGTTTCTACTTCAAAGTTCTTCAATGATTTCATTTTTTTCTTGTAGACTGTAGTAATATTCGTTACTGCAACCTCAATAACTCAACATCATCTTCATGGCTGCTACCTTCACCAACTACATTTTTCATTCCGCCTTGCCATGATCTCTAACATTTAACTCCGATACCAAACTGATATAGGAGTAACAAAATGAATTTTGAAAGAAAGTTGATAGTACAGTTGTATTTGCTGAAATAAATTTTTCGAATAGAAAAGGAACGAAGTCACGATAATACTTTAATAAAATCGAATAATAGCTCACCACCAAGTTTAAAATCACAAAGGGATACAGAAAGTTCACCACCACAAGAATAATAAACAAGGATACAGAACTTGAAAACAAAAGACTCACACTCAATAAAGGATCCAAGAGATACAGAGTTTAAGAGAGAACTCCAAGAAAGCTTCTGCCAATATTATCAATTTCTAAACTTTTTTCTAATCCTAAAACACCAAAATAAGTACTAATACATGAAGCAACCTTTCATGTATAGGAAACTACGAAATTAAGTGTTTCACAACTAATAACTAACCCCTTTAATGTATTCCTTGGTCATGAAAAAAAACACCTTGAATCAGTTTTAACTTTGTCTAAGAAATATACTCATGAGCTGTCATATTTGAATGGGCCGAGTTAAAGGCTATGAGACAACATTGTAGGCCGTAGAGAATAACATAGGATCAACAAGATCCACGTGAGTTGGTTGTAGCAAATTAGGCACTCTCGTATCACAGATGGAACCAAAAAGAGATCATATTATGAATGAATAAACTCAAAGCCTATGTGATGAAAAGGCTACCTCAACGATCTGATTAAAGAAAAGAATGTGATTAGTATTCAATTTGCAAAAAGATCAAAGACACTAACCCCAAATTTTATGTATCACAGATGGAACCAAAAAGAGATCATATTATGAATGAATAAACTTAAAGCCTATGTGATGAAAAGGCTACCTCAACAATCTGATTAAAGAAAAGGATGTGATTAGTATTCAATTTGCAAAAA
The DNA here is from genome assembly GCA_024322285.1 of Musa beccarii. Lineage (NCBI taxonomy): Eukaryota > Viridiplantae > Streptophyta > Magnoliopsida > Zingiberales > Musaceae > Musa > Musa beccarii. Next base: position 59,556,688 of record CM044398.1, read on the forward strand.
GATCAAAGACACTAACCCCAAATTTTATGTTGAACCCAAAGCTTATGTGATGGAAAGGCCATCTCAATGATTTGATCGAAGAAATGTATGTGACTAAGGATCCAATTTGCAAAAAAATCAAAGGACACTAACCCTAAATTCATGTTTTACAATTAGACCTGTGCAAGTTGCAACTAATTACAAAGGCCTGTTGTGTATTAAGCTACTAAATAGGTTTGACTCAGTCCTATTAGCAGCCCACCACTTGCAAAGTCAATCTTCATGCAATGATAAGTTAGTCAAGTCACTAAAGAGCAAGTACGAACAGTTTAGAAATAGGAATGGTGTCTATGCACCTAAAATAAGCACATAGAGAAAAAGTTAATACAGCAAGGGATTTGTTGACTTTATTTAAATGAGTCCATGGTGTCTAGATACAAGTTACATTAAGTCTACATCATATCTCTAATTTCCTAAAATCCGATCAGATAATTTAAGAAATTTTTGTTTGTTGTAAAGAGAGCCAAGTATATTACAATTTTGAAAGCTTGAGCCTAATTCAGCTACTTTTTATTTGAGTCAGCTAAAAGAAAGCAGGCTGCCTACCAGGTTTTCATCTTATATCTTAAAGAGTTCTAATCAAGTTTACGGGGCTGGTATCCATCTATTTAGGAATAGCTCCTACAAGACAATTGTATCTGTGGTCATATTTATTGCAATACCCAAAAGAGAAAATTCCTCAGGCTCCAAAACCCACCTTTTAATGTCTCTATTCCCATTTGTTTCTTTCTGTTTCCTCCTTGTACTCCTCATTTTCTTACCTTCCCTACTTCTCACTTCTACTCTATAACCAACCTTTGGCAGTTTGCAGCTAGAAGTGTATGTCCAATCGCACTAACTGAGAGGAATCTCTATCTAACTGCACAGCACGTGTCATACTAGGCAATATTATGTCACAAAAAAAGGCTTAACTACCTGCTGGGTTCAACTAGTTAAAATTTTACTCCACCATTGAGCTCTACCTAAATCTAGGTACTTATGAGAACAATCATGTTATGTCATATTGCTTCCCTCAGATTTACCTTCAGTAATTATTGGAAAGCTCAAAACAACATTAAAAGTTTTTCATCATCAATTTCCTGAAATTATGCTAAAAATTTGACTGAGTTAGGTGAAACTTTTGCTGATTAATGTGTAATGTTACAAGCAAGGATTTTAATTTTGAATAATACCGCCTGCTACCGAGCGGTACCGTCAATTGGGGTTGTTTCCGGCCCGTTACCACCTGAAATCGATTAGTAACAATCGATTTCGACCATCGTCGCCCTGCCATGGACAAACTTGTAAACGGGGTGTTTGTTGTAATGCTTATGCATGTCCGTGTCGTTTGGTTTGTCCATATTTTGCACAGCATGTAGAGGGCTGGCCGAAATCTTAACAGCCCCATTTTAGTTGGGTTTGGTGGTCGTTTTAGGCTTGTAAATAAAGACTGTGTAACCTGGTCACTTGTAGAGGATCTCGATCTATAGTGGATCATTTTGTACCTTTGTTGTGCAATCGTTCTGAGCTTGTGAAATCCATTGTTGTAATTTGCAATGGCAATAAAGTGTTTGCTAAAATGGATGCTTGTGGATCCCGAGAGAAGAGCTTTCTCTAATCCGTCTTTTCTTTTGTAGGTCCTTAAGGATCGTAGGAGGTTTCGAGGAGGCTGACCTTTGCAAACGGACACGCAAGGGTGTTGCACGACTTAGGCAAAACCAGTTAAGTCCATGATAGATGATATCAGAGCAGGATAAGTACACATAGAAACACTTTGCATGCAAACGTGAGGGACCTAAGGAGGCTATGTTGAGGGCAGCCAACATGCGCGACCGTTTAGGGGAAACGGACATGGAGTTGTAGGGAAAGGAGTCACTTAGAAGAATGGGCATCCAAGAATGGCATTCAGAGGAATGGCCAACCTTTCGTGCAAGAGGAACCACGAGGATAAACAAGCTAAGAAGAATGTGTAACACACAAAGGTTGGGATGGCTGAGTTCGAGCAATGACTCGACATTGGCAACCAAACTTGACGATACTTAAGACAAGTGGGGCGCTTGACAAAAGATGAAACCGCAAGGTGGGATGGGTTGCTCAATGATCGAAAAAGTTGCGCAAAGCTCACGAAGTGAAGAGATTTGCTAACTTAAGAAATTCGATACTTATGCAAGGACTTGTATACGGATGATGAATTGTCGTGATCATCCCAAGGCGATCGAAACTCGGCGCCATGGAGCATTAAAACTTTCTCTTCGGCATGGAAAGGATGTCTCAGAGAAGGCTAAAGTGTGCAACATGAGTTCAGCATGCTACTAGGCTCTAAGGGGTGTAGTGGGAACTATATTAACGAAGAGTCACAATCTAACAAGTGCATTTGAGAGGCAAAACAATGCACGCTTTGTTCAAAGAAGACGGAATAGTCCAAGGGATGATAGTCTTGAAACTTCCAGAGGAAAGGATGCAAAGAGAGAAGTTGCTCCAACGAGACAAATATCAATGAGAGATAAGTCCCGATTCTCCGGATGGAGAATCATGTGCAACGGACCGCACATGTTGAGCAAGAACTCAAGACAAACGGCTCCACAAAGGTCAACGGACCAAGCGGACCGACGAAGAGTCGTCGCATGATCTCGCAAGAGGTAATGCGTTGGTGGATGCATAACAAGATCAAGTGGGGAGTGACCCAAGGCAACACAAAATAAAGATACACTTGGAGCCGATATAGAGATCGGACTCAACAGAGGGTCGACGTGGAATGGTGGGCGCGAAGGCCACCATAAACTCAATACAAATCGAGGAGCGGAGCAACTTGGGATAACTTGGTGAAGCACCCAAGCCGCATAAAGGAGTTGGCATAGAAGATGGAACATGGAGCGGAGGCATGAAGCTTTCCTTGGACAGAGGTCAACGACATAAACTCTTGTAGAGGCAGGCGGGAGCAGGATCATGTTGTTCCATGGGTCTCTTATTCGATGGAGCGAACTAATCTTCAATGGTGCCCAAGGTGAAGGAGCTTGAGGCATATGCACCTTATCTCAAAGAAGCATTTGACGGAGGAACTAGGGCAATGTAACTTGCAGAGGCGAAGTTGATGTCGAAGGCTTTAGCACGGGGCAAGAGGATAAAGAGACGGGTACTTGAAGAATATGTCATAGTGCTACCGTTCGAGTTGCCATTAGGAAAGCGGCGCAGCGAAGATTCTCTTGGTAGGGGCAGAGGCCCAGGATCCAGACAATGGTGCACCAATTTCGGTAAAGTTAGGGGACTTCGGGAGCGCTAGGCGACGAACTATCCTAGAGTTATGCTTCGCCTGGGTGTGACCCGAGAGCGGGTGGACGAGGCCGATTGCCAAAGGAGCGAACACAATCAAAGGTGGAAGAGGCTCCCCTGCGATGTGTTGGCGAGAGGCCACACGTGGAGAGATCGCGATTGAGTCCATCCCACAATGATCGTAACGCAAAGAGATGTCATGGTGACATGGTGTAGTAGATCATGGTGGAACAATTCGAAGCAATGCGACAAACACAAGACAAGTCCGTGAGAGACCGGGTTATACAGAGAGGTATGATCGGGAGCTATTGGGAGCTCCACCCGGTAAATAACACGACGGTAAGAAGGGTTATGGATTCAAAGATGGAATGCCATGGTGCTAAGAGGTGGGTCTTCCGTGCATGTATCGAATTTTGCATCGGATAAAAGCATTGGGCATTAGCATATAGGAATTTGTGCAACACCGAGGAGAAGTTTGAATACAAGTACCAATGAGTCCCATAGGGGATTTGATCATGTAGATGTATGATCGGAGCGGTTGGAGAGTTGGATTGCTCCAAAGCTCACATTCACTTAAAGGAACCCGACAAGTCAAAGGACAAGGCCAAGTAAGCGAATATTGCTACCAAGGAAACTAAACAAAACAGAATCGAGCAAGCCTGCAATATAATGGCATTTGAGACCATGCATGGGAGTTGCGATCTATCTTTCCATCGAGAATCGCTAGAGAACACAGAGGTGTTGAAACAGGTGGTCGAAAAGGAGCGAGGAAGAGAAGACGAGTCCATAGGGACTCGGCTACTCGTAACTAAGCATCGATTAAAATGAAGGTGGGCTCGGAGGAGTGCCACAAAGGTCGCAGTGCAGAGCTACCGATTGCAAAGAAAGGGACGCAGATGCGAGGCAACGAATAGTAGTGCCATAGGCATGGCGGCGCCATGGTACCATAGAGACGAGACTTTCATGGAGTCATTGATCCCTTGCTCTCATGAGAGAGAGTGATTGGTCGTGAAATGGGCCGACGAGGTGGAGAATGTAGAGACAAACTCCAAGTACCAAGACAAGGCTAAAGGGCGAGGTCGGGAAACTTCGTAAGACCGGCGTTAACGAGCTTCTCATCAAGATAGCCGAAAATAAAGGACTTGAGTTGATGCAAGAGTGCTCGACCAAGGAACGAAGCAGGCGATCGCGATACTATACCTTTGCTACTCGAGAGGAGTATGCGACGGCGAAAATGATGGAGTAGACAGATTCAATCCCAAAAGCGACCAAAACTACTAAAGACTTACTCCAAGTTCAAGTGACAACTTCTTGCATTCTAGAAGTTCGATGGCATTGAGAAAGTGAATCACGATTTGCTAACTCAACGCAAGGAGTGCAAACACTTGAGTGCTTGAAGTGTAAGCTAAGAGCGGCGAAGGCTAGTAACCACTCGATGCACAAAGTACAACCCTCGAGGAGGCAAGCAAAGTCAAATAACCTTTGTCTTCTCAACTCTCAAGAGAATGGGCTAAACCGAGTACCCAGTTCTCTTATTTATCCGAGAGAGGAGCTCTACACAAATTCAAGACCCTTCGAGAGAACCTAATGGAAGACAACGGTTGCCAAATCCTCTCCAATGGTGATCGGTGCTCTTGAGAGTAGACTATCTGCTTCATTTCCTAACAGAATACCAATCGAAAGCGAAACTGATGCAAACCTACTTGGAGGTGGCAACTAAGTGAAAGAGGAATCGATGGGCAAATTTTACGGAGGAAGGATCCAAAACTTCAAAGTCTACGACGCGATGCTCATTAAAGCTCCAACAAGCATCCACCCAATTCAAGCGACAAGAGACATTTGAGAGACTTGTCACGGACATTTTGTAAATGGCTTGTTGGTGTAATGCTTATGCGTATGTCTGTGTCCCTTTTAGTTTGTTCCAACTTATAAAGCTTGTAAAGGGCTCGCCAAAGGTAAACACCCATTTGAGTGAGTTTGGCAGCCATTGTCGGCTTGCATGCAGTAAAGTTTGTGTTATGTGGACACTTGTACTAGATTTGGTGCAGTAGTGGACCAATTTATGCCTTTATTGTGCAACGTTACGAGCTTGTGACGTCCATGGTTGGAATTTGCATTGTTTATAAAGTGTTTCTTTGAAAGAGTGGCTTGTGGATCCCGTGTGAAGCGCTTTCGTTGTCCCGTCTTCTCTTTTGCAGGTCCTAAGGGATCGTGGGAGGTCGGGAGGGTGACCTGCGCATTGACACGCGCAATGGTGCCGCATACGGCTTAGGCAAAACCAGCTAAGTCCGTGACAGATGATATCAGAGCGGGACAAGCCCACTTAGAAACACTTAGCATGCAAACGTGGGGGACCTAGCGGGACTGCGTTGAGGGCAGCCAACACGAGCGACCGTTTGGGAAACAGACTTGGAGTTGTAGGGGAAGGAGTCGCTCAGAGGAGCGAGCATCCGAGAATGGCATTCAGAAGAATGGCCAACCCTTCGCGCAAGAGGCACCACAAGGACAAACAAGCTAAGAAGAATTGCGTAGCGCACAAAGGTCGGGATGGCTAAGTTCGAGCAGTGGCTCGACGTTGGCATCCAAACTTGACGGTGCTCGAGGCAAGCGGAGTGCTTGGCAAAGGATGAGACCGTGCAAGGCAGAGTGGGTTGTTCAACGATCGAAAGAGTTGTGCAAAGCTCACAGAGGTGAGGGGAGTTACAAACGTAAAGAATTCGATACTCATGCAAGGCCTTGCATGCGGACGATAGAATGTCCGAGGTTATCCCAAGGAGGCCGAAGGTCGACGCCATGGAGCATTCAAACTTTCTCTTCGACAGGTGCAGGATACTTTCGTAAGAGGCTGAAGTGTGCAGCAGGTTCAGCATGTTGCTAGACCCAGAGGGGTGCAATGCGAGCTGTATTGGCGAAGTATCGCAGTCTAGTAAGTGCATTTGCAGAGGCAAAATTCGGCATAGTTTGTTCAGCAAAAGCGGAGTAGTCCAAGGGGATGGCGGTCTCCAAAACTTCTAGAAGAAAGGATGCGAAGAGAGAAGTTGCTCCAACGGGGCAGATATCCAAGAGGGATAAGTCTCGGTTCTCCAGAGGGAGAATCATGTGCAAGGAATCGCACCGGTTGAGGAGTACCTCAAGACAAAGCTCGATGGATCGAGGGAGCGGCGAGGAGTCGTCGCATGATCTCACAAGCGGTAATGCGTTGGTCGACGCATAGCGAGATCAAGTGGGGGAGCGACCCAAGGCAACACAGAGTGAAGGCACACTTGGAACCGATAGGGGGATCGGACTCAACATAGGGTTGACCCGTGGAATGGTGGGCGCGAGGGCCACCATTAACGCAATGCAAATCGAGAAGCGGAGCAACTTGGGGGTAACTTGGTGATGTACCCAAGCCGCATGAAGGGAGTTGGCATAGAAGATAGAACATGGAGCGGAGGCTTGGAGCTTTCCTTAGACAGAGGTCAAGGACATGGACTTTTGCAGAGACAGGAGTAGGATCATGTCGTTCTAGGGGTTCTTTATTCTGATAGAGCAGACTCATCTTGCATGGGGCCATACATGGGAGTTGCAGTCTATCTTTCCAGCGACCAAGTGGAACTGCTCAGAGAACACAGAGGTGTCGAAGCAGGTGGTCGAAATAGGGCGAGGAAGCAATGACGAGTCCAGAGGGACTCAGCTACCCAAGATCAATCATCGGTTAGATTGAAGGTGGACTTGGAGGAGTGCCGTAGTGTCGCAGAGGCAGATCTACCAATTATGAAGAAGGGACGCAGATGCGAGACAACGGATAGTAATGCCATGGGCAATGCAGTGCCATGGTACCGCAGAGGTGGGACTTCCGGGGAGTCATCGGTCCCTTGCTCTCATAGAGGGAGAGCGCTTGGTCGTGATATGGGCCGTGGAGGAGGAGAATGCATTGGCAAACTCCATGTACCAAGATAAGGCTGAAGGGCAAAGGCCGGTGTCAATAGACTTTTCATCAAGATAGCCGTGAGTGAAGGACTTCGGGTCGATGCAAGAGTGCATGACCAAGGATCGGAGCAAGCAGTACGCGGTGCTGTACCTTTGCTACTTAGAGGAGTCGGCGGCAGAAATGATGGAGAAGGCGGTACAATCCCAAAGGCGACCAAACCTATCGGAGACTTACTCCAAGTTGGAGTGATAACTTCTTGCATTCCAGAAGTTCAATGGCAATGAGAAGGCGAATCATAGTAGCTGACTCAGCGTAAGGATTGCAAACACTTCAAGTGCTTCGGAAGTATGAGCTAAGAGCAGGCGAAGTCTAGTAACCAGCTTGACGCACGAAGTACAACCTCGAGGAGGCGGACGAAGTCAAGTAACCTTTGTCTTCTCAACTCCCAAGAGAATGGGCGAAACCGAGTACCCCAGCTCTCTTAGTTATCTGACAGAGGAGCTCTGCACAAATTTGAAGACCCTTCGAAGAGACTAATGGAAGACAACAATTCTCAAGTCCTCACCAATGGTGATCAGTGCTACTGAGAGTAGATTGCCCGCTTCATTTCCCAACTGAATGCCAATCGAAAGCGGAAGTGATGCAAACCTACTTGGACAAGACAATTAAGTGGAAGAAGATTCGATGGGCAAATTTTGTGGAGGAACGACCTGAGAACTTTAAAGGTTGCGAGGCGATGCTCGTTAAAGCTCCAACAAGCATCTATCCAGTTCAAGAGACAAGAAGAATTTGAAGACTGGCGCATATCAAAGATGGTCTCTTCCCTTCATCAGATGAATCCGCAAGAACCACCAAGGATCAGCACAACTCTGCCAACCCCACACCAGAGTCAGAGTCATTGGCGAGTTGAAGCAACATGGCGGATTAAAGTTCGACGACTCAACAACGACAAGCGGAGAACAATTGGGAGCCAAGGGGCGCATCGCAGCAGGAGCAGAAGATCAAAGATCCAACAAAGAAAAGAAGTTGCAGCGTCAGCAAAGGCTTCGACGAGGACGTCGAAGGAATAAGTGGGGGAGAATGTCACGGACATTTTGTAAATGGCTTGTTCGGTGTAATGCTTATGCATGTCCGTGTCCCTTTTTAATTTGTTCCAACTTATAAAGCTTGTAAAGGGCTCGCCAAAGATGAAACGCCCCATTTGAGTGAGTTTGGCAGCCATTATCGGCTTGTACAGAAAGTTTGTGTCTGTGGACACTTGTACTAGATTTCGGTCTGTAGTGGACCAATTTATGCCTTTGTTGTGTAACCATTCTGAGCTTGTGATGTCCATGGTTGGAATTTGCATTGTTTATAAAGTGTTTGTTGAAAGAGTGGCTTGTGGATCCCGTGTGAAGCGCTTTCGTTGTCCCGTCTTCTCTTTTGCAGGTCCTAAGGGATCGTGGGAGGTCGGGGAGGCTGACCGTTGCAGATTGACACGCAATGGTGCCGCACGGCTTAGGCAAAACCAGCTAAGTCCGTGACAGACTTGCGCATACAAGGATGGTCTTTTCCTTCATCTGAAGAATCCGCAGGAACCAGCAAGGATCAACACAACTTAGCCGACCCCACACTAAAGTCAAAATCATTAGCGAGTTGAAGTAGCATGGCGGATCAATGTTCAACGACTCAACAACAGCAAGCAGAGTGCAACTGAGAGCCAAGGGGTGCATTGCAGCAGGAGCAGAAGATTAAAGATTCAGCAAAGGCAATGAGTTGCAGCATCGACAAAGGTTTCGACGAGGACGTCGAAGGAATAAGTGGGGGAGAATGCCACGGGTAAACTTGTAAACGGGGTGTTCGTTGTAATGCTTATGCATATGTCCGTGTTTTTTGGTTTGTTCATACTTTGCATAGCATGTAGAGGACTGGCCGAAAGCTTAACAGCCCTATTTTAGTTGGGTTTGGTGGTCGTTTTAGGCTTGTAAATAAAGATTGTCATGTGGACACTTGTGAGGGATCTCGGTCTGTAGTGGACCATTTTGTACCTTTGTTGTGCAACCATTCTGAGCTCGTGAAATCCATTGTTGTAATTTGCAATGGCGATAAAGTGTTAGCTAAAATGGATGTTTATGGATCCCGAGTAAAGCGCTTTCTCTAACCCATCTTCTCTTTTGTAGGTCCTAAGGGATCGTAGGAGGTTTCGGGGAGACTGACCTGCGGATGAACACGCAAGGGTGCCGCACGACTTAGGTAAAACCAGCTAAGTCCATGACAGCCCGTTACCAAGCGGTATTAGCCGAGGGAGAAAAAGAGGGAGAAAAAAAGGGAGAACCTGGAGATCCGACGCCGCTCTCCCTCGACGATCCCGATCCATCACCACTCTCCCTCGTTGGACACCACAGATGAGATTTCACCTCCTCGTCTGAGGCGACAAGGCCTCGGCGTCATGAACGACTTCTCGTCCTCACAAGGAGAAGAAGCCTTGACAACATCGCCAAGGCTACGCAAGGAGAAGAAACAAAGCGACGTCAAATATATATATATATATATATATATATATATATATATATGTGTGTGTGTGTGTGTGTGTGTGTGTATCGATCGATATGTCAGAGCGTACCAAGATACCATATTGTACTGACCTAAGCTCAAAACATCGATACGATGCGAAATTACAAACCTTGGTTACAAGTTATAGTCAATAATATAGGTAGAAGGGGATGGCAAAGATAAGACATGGTTATACAAATTCCACAGACAAGTTATAGCCTCCAAAGATCTCAGTATTGGACACAAAAAAATTAGCATCGGCGAATGATCTACTTCATCTTGAAAGCATGGATTTCACTAAAAAAGATATGATGCCGATGCACAGACTGTTTCACATTTGATTTTCAACTTCAAGACAAACCAAAGAAGATTCAAAGCCATATCGTTCGGCCTAAAATAGCCCAAGCACACAAGAAATCAATGTTGACATACTACCAATGGGCATAAATAATGGCTATGACTATGGAGAATTTGTTATCCCTCGTCCATCTAATAATCTCTTTGTTCATGCGGGCCATGTTGTTCGCAAGCAACATTCTAACACAGTATGCAGAATGTGTTATTGTGATAACATTACCATATATTAGCAATCTATTGTATTACATTTTACCAATAAATTGACAAGAGAAAATAAACGTTAGTGTGATGTGAAGACAAATTTCCAAAAACAATTATTTATTGGGGATTTTATTCATGTGTTAGACATTGCAAAATATTTGTCACCCTATCAAGTTGCATCTGTTTCTTATTATTCAAACACCTGGAAAAGGTCTACTTAGTATGCTCCATATGTTGTTTGCCAAAATAAATGCAATTGAAAATGGCATAATAATAATATTTTTTAAATAATAAATGTAAAATTGAACAAATATCTTGAGAATAACAAAATCTACCTTTTACTTAACAATTATGTGCACACACACTAACAATAATAGTGATTATAATAATAGTAACCAGAACAACAACAACAGATTTATTGTTCTTACTTGCACATCCCATACAGGGTAATTATGCCCTTTGTAGCAGACAAGATTTGCATTCAGATTGGTGCTCCATAATCGAACTGCAGCAAGACAATAAGAGCACCAGATGTCACAAACAAGAAACACCAGAATGATTAGAAGATAATTAACATTACAAAGATAACTTACTAGTGGAATCTGATGAGGAAGACAACAGAAAATCTCCAAGAGGACTAAAGGTAGCTGAATATATAGGACCACAGTGACCATGAAATAACGTATAGGACCCTTCACCCTCTGTTCCCAAAAAATGCTCACTTGGAATGGAATCATTTTCTCCCTGCAAATTCAATAGAGTTGCTTTTCAATAAATGAAATTTTTCCATTTTAAGAAAGCAGCTAAAGTATAACCAACATGGCCTTCTTGTTTAATCAAGGCAAGAATAGATCGATTGAAACTAATTTGAACATGATGCATCTGTTAGGAGTTAAATAAACATATAAAATTGAAAATAAATTGTGTTCAGTTATTCAAAATTCACCATTCAACATAGTGAAAAGATAAACAACAAAGAAAATTTCCACATGTATAGCATGTCAGATATGTTCCGTAAAAATCCTGTGTACCAGCATGTAGAAAGATTTCTTCCATGTTGCTTAGTTTTGGTTGGTGGAGATCGTCAGGTTGGGGTGTGGTAGTACAACTATCAAAAGATTGTAAAAATCCTAATCAGTTCCAGTAGTGGATTAAGGTTCCCCAACAAGGAACCATTCTGTACAACAAATGAAACAGGTCACATCAAGTTGGTAGGTCATAACCAAATTTATTGGGAAGAAAAGATATCTGATTTGTTTGGCTCACAAATGTTGAGCTTTACAAGAGAAAATATATACTGGCCATAAGCATGGCACAACTAGCCAGCTGGCCCAGTTTGTCTGACTCAAAACAATCAAGATCTGGTTTGCAAGGCATGCAAGGTTTGAGATGGCATCCCTGGGCTCAACATATTGCTTTCACTGACCTCAGGAAGTTCTACGCAATGATGACAACAGACAAATCATCTTATATTGAGTGCTAAAAGACATCCATTGTATAGGATTAATGTATAAATCAAGGTTTTTAATTTTGAATGATACCGCCCGGTAGATTAATGTTTAAATCAAGGTTTTTAATTTCGAATGATATCGCCTGGTAGATTAATGTTCAAATCAAGGTTTTTAATTTTGAATGATACGGACGGTACATAACAAACTGGTATGCGGACCGTCCACTACCGGGCGGTATCGTTAATTGGGTTTTCGTCCTATTACCACCCGAAATTGATCGGCCTGCTACCGGACGATATTAGTCAAGGGTGAAGGAAGAAGAGGGAGAAGAAGAAGAGAGAAGATAAGGGAGAACCTGGAGATCTGGCACCGCTCACCCTCTACGATCTCGATCCATCGCTGCCCTCCCTCGTGGGATGCCACAGATGAGATGTCGCGTCCCCCTCGTCTGAGGCGACAAGGCCTCAGCGTCGTCGATGACTTCTCCTCATCTGCGTCAGTGACGTCACCCTTTTTTATCTTTTAACTTTTTATTATATATATATGTACCAAGACATACTGCTTCTCTCGTACTATACCATACCGAGCTGAGCTTGTTACTCCAGTACGGTACGAAATTACAAACCTTGGTTTAAATAACCTTTTAAGTAATTGTTAAAATTAGTTTAGGCTTAGCCCATATCACCAAAAGCATCGACTACACGTTCGACAACAATAGAACAAGTCATTTCTTCATTGCATATGCGATAAATATCATTCTGCATAGTAATTGCATGGAATAATAAGAACTTTAGCTCATATATTTCCAGAATTTTTTCAACAAAGAAAATGACAGCATTTCTTATTACCTGAAACAAATTTTAATTAATATCATTATCATTCAAATAAATTTCTATGGGAATGTAGGCAACAGGCATATTACATTATTCTTTATAACAACACAGAGTGATACTAACAGGTTTAGCTGATTGGCCAATCTTTGACATGTCCCACACCTACAGAAATTAAAGATAATAATAAGTATGAGAAAACTATTTCAAAGTTTATATTCTATGCAAAATGTATATTGATTTTTTAATAAGAAATAATAATATTGAAAAAATGTGACATTTAATAGACAAATACAACCTTCAGCGATGAATCAGAAAATCCACCAGCAACCAATGACCCATCTTGGGATATAGCTGAACAATTTAATCTGGCAAACATTCAACAGAAAAAATCAAGTCACAATTGCAAGCAAGAATTGCTCTAGAAAGCCTAAAGTTACATGGCATATGGGAAGCTTTTACACTCTTACCCGTTATGTGCGTTGATGAAAGTATAGAAGCATATGGATGGCAGCGCCAAGCTACTCAATTGCACACGATTACGTAGATCCTCCAGAATTGCTTTTTCTACTTCCATGGGCCTAGCATAGTGAATAAGATAAACCTTTATTAGCAACTACCTATAAAAGTTAATAACCAGTTGTGGCAAGTTACTATTCATACAGTGGATAAAAAGAGAACTGAACTGGACATAGAACTTGAAAACAACTTATTAGAACCTTTGAAGTGCAAAAATAGCTTAGCATCAAGGTTTTTAATTTCAAATGATACCGCCCATACCAGGTGGTACCATCGATTGTGGTTGTTTCCACACTATTACCACCCGAAATCGGTCAGTGATGGTCAATTTCGACTGTCGCCGATATTAGCCGAGGGAGAAGGAAGAAGAGGGAGAAGAAGAGGGAGAAGAAAGGGGAGAACCTAGAGATCCAATGCCGCTCTCTCTCAACGATCCCGATCTATCGCTGCCCTCCCTCGTCGAATGTCGTAGATGAGATGTCGCCTCCTCCTCGTCTAAGGCAACGAGGCCTCAGCGTCGTCAACGACTTCTCATCCGCATGGGGAGAAGAAGCAGTCTCGACGACGTCTTCATGAGGAGAAGAAACGAGGCGACGTCGCCTAGTCGACATCACTCTTTTTTTATTTTTTAACTTTTTTATTTTATACATACCGAGCAATACGTCAGAGCGTACCGCTCGATATACTCGTACCATACCATACCGAGTTGAGCTCGATACTCCGATACATTACGAAATTGCGAACCTTGCTTAGCATTATTGATGTTTTGGTGATTTGGACAATAAGACAGTGTACAGTCTTTATTGGGTTTATTGTCTTTTTTGCTTTTGGAAACATGTTTAGTGGTCACAACTTTAACTACATGGGAAATCAAAAGAGGGAGGGAAATTGCCATATAGTCATGGTTTTGCAGGAGACACCAAAATGATCATGGTCTCACAAGGACCATCAACCAACTAAGACTAGAAAGAGCGAAAAAATTTTCTAAAATTACTTAGTAATTGAACAAACAAAATAGTAAAAACAAAGATAACAAGCATTTCAGCATCATTTTTCAAATATCTTATTTAACAATATAAGTAATGTCAATAGGTCCTTGTAAAGATAATTCGGGCAAAGAAGACATTAAAGAACATGAACGCTTTAGACCCTTCACAGTACTGACCAATATAAAAATATACTAATTGACCAAAATTGTACATTCAGTACATCTATGACTTGGGCAACTTAAACAAAACTGCTTCTATAACTGAACAGGGTACAAATGCTTATACCCACAATTCATATCATGTCATGACACTCTAACTGTTGTCCATGACCAATCATGTGTAGCTTTAGCATAAACATCTTGGTTTAATAGGCACCATGTCAAATTTTTCAAAGAATTGATTTGGTGGAGTTGTAATTTAAAATGCCAAATTATTATCTGATCAACGATCTCATATAAATGTTGAAATGGCCAAGTCTCTTTTGAGATTGAATCCTGTAAGAGGATACATATCCAGAACTGAGAAATATGATGAAATATTGGGCCATCCAATTGAGTAGACAGTTAATCACAATCTGAATAACATAAAAATCTAAAATATACAACTTATAAGGAGAATTTTATCTAGGGTTGCAATTTGCTAATTATGTTCAGCCAGCTATTTGGCTTATTTGTGTCCTGAGTGGAATAGTGCTTCCCGTAGCATTGTCCTTCCCCATTATAGACTCAAGAATCTCCTGTATGAGGTTGCAACCAATACAACAGATTTTTCTACCTACCAAGTAGTTTTAAGGTTTAGAAAGATGCTCTAACCAAAACATATGTAGATGGATAATTGGCATCAGATTAGATGGCCAAAGCACATAAAAGGAGAGCAGAAATTAGATTAGAAAGCAATATGTTATTACATTATGGGCAAAGTTAGCTCTGGTTTTACTCGAGGGGCCACAGGGACAGTGCTTGTCTCCGAGCGAACATTTTTCCCCGTCGCACCTACAAGCTTGTCCTTTTTCAGCTTCTTCACAGGAGCAGCTTGCTTTCCTCCATCCACAGACCTCTTCTGATGACAAAAATTTTAGAATGATAAAGATTTCTACAGGAACAGCAGCACAGTATATGCATGATCAAATTCACACTCATTAATTTTAAATGAATTAACAAGATTAGTATGATCATGTTGTTTGAAGATAGATGGAGGAGCTTATATAAGAGTTTCACAAACCAATGGCAAACTCAATACCCTAGTATTTAGGATAGGATCCCTGAGAAAAAACAATGTAGCCAATCCCAAATAGATATGACATCATGGTTTCTTAAGAAAAAGATAACTGAGGTTAAAAGAAATGTGAAAAAATAACATCATGTTGATTTTAATGTTAAATAACTTAAATCCTAAAATCAACATTAGGTGTCCTTCTTGTACAATTCAGCTCTTTCATGGCCCAGTTGAAGTTGGAACAATCAATTGCTTCCAAAACAACATCAATGACTACTGAAAAGTGAAAAGAACTGCAACGAGTAAATAATTGTGAAATGCATCATAAGGTGTATACAAAAACGTCAAGATTATTATGACTAATTAACTAAAAAAGAACTGCAACGACTAATAATTGTAAAATGTATCATGAGGTGTAAACAAAAACATTGAGATGATTATGACCTAATTAATTCCATCAGCATAATTAGTGAAGATTGCTAAACATTTCTTTGAGCCTTATTTCAAAAATTCAAGGCAGGAAATTTGTACACACATACCATGCTCACTTCAACTTTTCATTGTAAATCATTCTACACGTGTCAACAACTCTCTTTACTTGTTAGCTATTGCTTGCAAATTACCAAGGAATTATATACATTACACATGGGTACTTCAGAGCTGTTCTAAAAATTATTTGTTACAGATGCTCCTCGAACACAACTCAGTAAATCAATGATGCTTGGTGAAACTTTTGAAAGACAATTAAAAGGGAAAAAGATATAAGGATCAGGAAAATCTCCAACTTAGGAGATTTGACTTATGAAACCACCACTCATAAAGAACACTTAGAACAATTATAAGATTTAACCATGACAATTAAATTTATACTTGATTGGGTACAGCCAATGGACCTTTATTTGCAAAGAAATGCATATACAATACACATCATCAATTTAAGTGTAGTTCCATATCTGAATAATATCATGGTAATGCATTGTTATAGCTAACTACTTGCCTTGTTATCTTCTGGGTCAAGTTCCTTATTTTCAGCCTCAGCCTTTTCAGAATCTGAATTTGCCCTCTCCAGGCGATCCTCAACTGAATCTTCAAGCAACTGTAGCAAGTACCTATTAGATAGAACTGTTTGCAAAATACAACTGAAAACAAAAAAACAGAGAACAGAATGCATTGTCTTGGACACATAATAGTGAATGTAGCTAAAACTTTCTAAAGATACCACAAAAACTTACACCAAATCGAGCACCAGGAAAAAAATACTCAGTGACTTAACTATGATATTAAAAGAAAATTAGTATCAGTTCCCACTTTGTTGCTAATTTAAGGTGCCCAAGCACCGATAGTTTAATAACTTCTCAAATAGCATGCTGGAAGCACGATCTACAAAGAGTCAAGAGCCTAGAATCAGCAAAACAGACAAGTAAATTTCTATGCCTGCAATTCACAAGCAAAGTGTAAGCATGGTGATCATCATAATACATCAACCAAAGGAAAAAAGAATTAGAAAAACTAAGTCAAGATGCCATGGGATTAGATTTGGAAAAGAAACAAATGATAGTTACTTTTTTTGTATGCATAGAAAATCACTGGTACTTTTCACATAGACAGTGGTAGCTGAAAGCTAGTATTTATATGACTGCAGCCATTGGGAAGTATTTGAAAATTGAAACTATCCAACATCCACTTCCCAGGCATCCACAGTTCTCTTACAGTGCTTCTTAGTCCATTTGCATCTGAACTTATCATCACCAGATCTAACTATGCTAGATTAATCATTCATCATATCTTAAAAAGGACAACTCAATGCATGAGGTCTCACCCAGTGATTTAAAAAACACTAGATGTCAAGGTCCCAAAATGCCCGAGGTCCTAAGCGCTTGCCCAAGCAAAGCAAGACGCTCTGAAATATTAAAATATAAAAAACAAATAATATAATTTAAAAAATAAAATTATTTAAATGAAAATATGATATTATATTAAAAATATACTATTAATAGTATATTACTTACTGTTAGCAGTAGTTAGAGGGGGAGAAAAGAACTGTTAACAGTAATAGAGCGGGATAAAAAGGTCACTGACAATGGAAACCGACGGCAAAAGCTGTGGATCGCAACGGCAGTAGTGGCAGAAACTCCAGAGGGTGTCCGTCGATGGCAGAGGAACCTGTAGTCCTCTCCCTTAATAATGGAAGGAACTGCATAGAGAGCGACGACGGAAGGAAGCTACAAGCTCATGCTAGGCCGTTGGACCCGTCGATTGACGACAGAGGAAGGCTCGGTTCACTGCGTCTGCAGCGAAGGCAAAAGTAGCGCTAGGGTTAGCTCAAGGTCGTGCGGGCATGAAGGGTGGCTTTTGAGGGTAAGAAACTACGTTATTGAACCGAACCAGACTTAAAAGTTTGATTCAATTGGCGTATTTGAACCGGGCGCTCGCCCGAAGAGCTCGGCACCAGGGTTCATGTGAGTGTGCCCAAGCAACGCCTCATTGAAACACGTCACCTGGTCCACACACAAGGCGCTCGAGCCTCACCTCGTCTCGCCTCACCCGAGCGCCTATTTAAATCATTGGTCCCACCAATCCAGGATTTCCCTGCAACTTTACCTCTATATTTAAGTAGAGGTTGTTTCTGAAACTTGAACCAAAGTCCTATACTATATTGAAGAAATATTCAAAAAATGGCAAATAAAATTAATGATAGACTACCTCAGATTATTCAGCCCTAAAGCATCTTCCTTTTCATTATTGCAGGGTAATGGAATACAGAGGCAACTTGTTACTAATAGCATCACAATCAAATAAGACAATTGTGAAGCTACTCCATTTTTCTTATCCTGTCCAAGTTTCTCAAATCTATTCAAAATCTCAATTATGCCAATAATATCTAAAGGATGTTAAAATATCACTCTATGCCACCTAGAATCTAGGCTCCAAGAAGTCACAAACTGAGCATGGAATACATAATTGCAGGTTCCAGTTAACAAGATACTGTTGGAGAAGGGAGAAAACATCCAATTTAAGTATATATGCAAATAGGAGAAAACGTAAAAAAAAAAACAAATATAAAAACGCACCCCCCAACGAACTTCCTTCTGATTTATCTGTTTAGCTAGATCATGACTACTTCCGACTAGAGCTACAACCTCCATGTCATCAGAAATTGAGATGGGCTGTCCAGGGGAAACTGACAAATTGCAATTGAAGAGGCCCAATAAGAAAATCACAACATAAAAGAAACAGATTGAAAATTAACATCCATGAAACAGGTTGCAGATTTTTTCTTTGTGCATATACACATTTAAAGATGTATGTGTTGATAATCAACAGAATCAGTACCTTCAAAATTGATACGCTCATTGATTATCCCAAGAATGGTAAGAGACTGTGTCTTCTGAAGGTACTGGAGGAGGAGGTCATACGCATACTACATTCAAAAAGAACAAGGAGAACAGCTCCCGTCATGCCAATTAACACCTATGCTGTTGCATACTCAAAATAAGATATATTATTTCATAGCTGCAAATTAGAATGACCTGGAAAACAAGAGGAGTATTTCAAAAACAGAGCTACAAGTATACAGGTTTACCCAAGCTGACTGGTCAAATGACAATTGAACTAAGCAGTCTGTAATCAAAAACCGTCAAAAAAAAAAGCCATTCCAGAACATTAACAATGTTGGTGCTATATTTATAATGTACAGAACAACTTGTCATTCAATCACATAACATGATGATTGAAATATGAACAATGAATAGTGAAACTGGAGTTTTGTATATAATGAATAGACTCCCTAATATGTTTATGTATTTTACAAGTGGGCATAATAGATTTTTTTGTAACCTATCGTTCACATTTGTGTCCCCTCTAATTTAAAGCTTTACTTCCCTGATTCATTGACCCTTTTCTGGGATTGAACCTTACTCTACAAATCAAAATAATCAAGCATATATCACTTTAAATCATGAATATCTAATAGATCAAGGGATCATCTAACAAAGGTTAGCTTTCTTTTATTTTAAACTGGAGTAGCCAAAAAAACTATGGCCTACATTTATTTGTTTATGGCATGCAATCCATCCATAAAATGCAATTAATTGGTTTAAACTGAAATTTTAGCTAAACCAGCATCTATTAAACCACTGTATGAATTGGCAAGACAATGAGTTGTTAATATCCCACTGTTGCGAGTTAAAATTAGTACAGTATGCAAAAACATGAATAACATAGGCATAACAGTGGTCAAGGGATCATCTAACAAAGGTTAGCTTTCTTTTATTTTAAACTGGAGTAGCCAAAAAAACTATGGCCTACATTTATTTGTTTATGGCATGCAATCCATCCATAAAATGCAATTAATTGGTCAACTGAAATTTTAGCTAAACCAGCATCTATTAAACCACTGTATGAATTGGCAAGACAATGAGTTATTAATATCCCACTGTTGCGAGTTAAAATTAGTACAGTATGCAAAAACATGAATAACATAGGCATAACAGACAGTCCCTTTGATCAAGCAATAAAAGTACAAAAGAAAATGTTTAGTGGTCAGATATCCTACAACACAGGCATAAAATCACTGTATGTTAATGATAACAAGTTCATTCACTACACTTAAAGGACAGAAACAATCAAGAATTTAAAAGAAAATAATATGGATGGCCACTTCTTTCCCAGATACTTGGGTTAAGAATTATAAAAAACATCAGTAAAACTGCAGAAATAACATATTTTAGCCCTACACTTCTGTTATTGTCTACAGCCAATCATGCCAGCCAACATACACAACTAGGGTTTCAAATCTTGGTCTGGTACTAAATAGCGGTCCTTGGCCAGACCAGTATGCTACAAGTACAATTGGGCATACCATATACCATGTGTCGGTATACACTCCTATGCCAAACAATAACAGATCCAGCCAAAGAAGAATGGAGGAGTACGAGGAAGAAAGAAGGCGGAGGAGGAGGAGGTGACGATGCAACAGCGACGTAGTGTGAAGGAGGCAACGAGAAAGAGACAAAGAGAAAGAAATGGACAGAGAATTGTGAGGAGGCAGAGAAGAAATACAAAAGGAAAAAAATAAGAGAGAGAAAGAACAAAAAATTGTTTTTTTTTTAAGGTACCAAGCCATAGGCTTACCACCTAATACCTGTTTGCTTACCTTCCGGTAAATCTGGTAGGGTGAGCTTCCCGGGTGATATAACTATCGAAACAAGCAAAATCGCATGGTATGCGTCCCAATTGGATGTCAAGTTGGTATATATTGCCTGTACCAACTGGTATAGACAGCATTTTAAACCTTGGTAGCAACAAAGGTTGAGAAACAAATACAAAAATTATTGTAAAATTCCATACAGCATCAACTACAACCAACACAAATGACAGTGTAGTAGGCATATACATGAAACAAAGGTTACTATCTATGCTAGGACATATATAATATGCATCACAAACACAGGTATGCGCGAGATTTAAACTGACAAGAGGAAAGGAAGTGAACAATATGGATGGGAACTCCTTTAAGTGTTCCAATAGGCAGAACTAACATGAAACAACACTGGGTGTATTTTCTTCTATGCCATATACATGTCTCTATATGTCATCAGATGTGCATATGCAACTCATTTCATAGAACTTAGTTGATCAAAATTACCTAATCCTTACCAAACTACAGAATAGCAAAACTCGATGACAGAAATTTTGAAAATGAAAAAGAATGGCACCTGACATATTTTTATTTTAACTTTGTTCTGCCGCAAAGAACGAGCTAGTTCCATTTCCTGAAAAGCAATCAGACAGCAATGAAAAGATAATCAGTGGTTTAAATATTTTGGTTTTCCGGCAAAACAGAAACGTGGAAGACACAGATAAGAAATTAGACAACCTCCAAATGTGAGGGAGAAAGAATGCCTTCCAATTTCTGCAAGTCCCTCAAATGCATAAGTTCATGATCTTCACGGAAAGTTTGGAAAAAAGTCCGAGCTGCAGGTTCCACACAACAACATGCTATAACAATTAAAAATCATAATTGTAAAGCCATAAGCAAAGTCCATAAAAAAAATAAACATCAAATTGAAGAGAAATAGGAAATACATAAAGAATAAAGATGTAAATATACCATCTTGCATATGACCTTCTGCCACAAGATCCATGAAGCAGTGGATGTATACTGAATAGAGCACACGGAGTAGTTCATGCTGCACAAAAGTTCATAATGGAGAATTGCAATTCAGATAAAGTTATGTTCCGTAAAATTATAAAGATAATATAACACTAACAAGGTCCTACAAGTACAGGCATAGATTGCAATGTACAAATAAACAAGGTCCTACAGGTACGAGTAACAAAAATCACTCTACCATAAGCCATTATGATCACTGTAATCTTAACCAGGAAAAAGAGAAGAGAATATTTTGCAAATAAATGAAAATTAGAAAGATTAGGAACATCATCATGTCTACACCAATAGCAATGTGACCTTATCAATGAGAACAAAAGTATACTTATATTCACCAAAAAAAAGGAAGATGCAAACTTTGTAGTAAATTCACCCAAAGCTCATGAGCATTTATGTATCATATAAATCCTCCATTACATTGAACAAGCCATAAGCCAATACAAATGTAATCAAATTTGGAATTGATTACCTTGTACAGATCCAGTGAACTGTAAGCCCACGATCTTAGCTTGCTATAACCATTGCTATATCGTGCCGGATCATTCTCTAATCTGTCAAACAATGACTCAAATAAATAAACAAGAATGTAAAACTAGCATGCCATTTGCTGGTAAAGAAAAAAAATATATCTTAACACCATACAACACAGACAGATAGATATTCTATTATGTGTCCTTTGAGAATTAAGATGTACAGTAAAACTTCAGTTATGCATGAAAGATTTGAACTCTTATTTAAAACACTAGTATGAATAACTTCATTACACAGTTATCTTCAATGGATCATCAACTTATCTATGTCTCTGAGATGAGCAATATATTAAATAGCGATGCTTCTCAAATGCTCCTCCAAGATGATCTCCCTAAGTGCATGAGATTTATCAGCAAGCAGTGGGATAAATCTTCCTACCAGCTAGTAGACTACAAAGTCTTAAGAAAAATCCCAATCTTGACTAAACTTTGTCTTATCCAAGAATTAGGCAGAATGACAACTTAAACATCATGACAACTTAAACAAACACCAACAAACCAAACTGAATCTATATGAGATGAATCATCAAATGCTGCAAAAAAACTCTTTAGGTTGCTTCTTGAACAAAGATTCATATCCCCTGAGAGAACAAAGACTCCATATTTTTGAAGTAACAAATAAACAAATGCATATAGTAACAACACATGAAGTTTTTTTATAAAAAAGTTAGAAAGCATTTACATTACATTAAATGGTATACATGGCGCTCACACATGGACTCGAACAAACCTGAGACCTATTACTTGTGCAACAATGCACTAACAAAACATGAAATTAATACTGTATGAGACTTTTCCTACAATTACTACTACTACATAAAGCTCCATTCAGATAAGGCTTGATCACAAATTGACAAGCAGCATTAGAAACCACCGGTCCACAATCAGATCCACCTGAAAATTTTCATCCTCTGAATTTTTCAAGCGGTGTTATGACCTTCATCAATGAAACTGCCAAGAATATTCGAACATCACGAATCTCTACAAATTTAGGTGACTAATTTTGTGATCACCAATTGCAATTATAAAGACTTCCCCTCCAAAAACATAGGCCCATCTACGTGAAGATTAAATTGAAGATATGTGGCCCTGATTTGTAGATTGTCAATGCTTGAGTTGTAAAAATTCAAGGTATGACCAGACAGGGTGATGCAAACATTTCAAAGCACAATAAAATAAGACCACCCAATAAAGTTTTGGTGTTTGTTAGATTGACGGAAAATGTACAGAACAGTAGTCGATGAAATCCTTGGCGACCAACCACACGTGTTCTAGCAACTTCCACTGATGCCTTTTTTTTTTTTCCTTTGGCGTCTCCCATGCCCCTTCACTTGATTTGCCGCGTGGTCTCGATAGAAAAATGAAGGACAAAAAAAGAGTCGGGTAACAAAAAAGGGATCGGACGAAGGGATCTCGTACCTGGATAGGGGGAGATCCGGGTGGGAGGAAGAGGAGAGGCGGTTCTGCTGCTCTTCCTGAAGGGCGATCTCGGTTTTGGTGAAGCCCTTCTTCCGCAGGTACGCGACCACCGCCTTCTGGAGCTCTTCCTCCTCCATCGGAACGCCCGAAGCAAGCATGGTTACCGGTCGACTTCGGCTCCTCACTTCGCTCTAGGGTTTCTTCGTCCGTTCGAAGGAAATAGACCGACGGACGCCTTGCTAGGTAGAGTCCGCAATCGGTGAGCCGAAGCTGCGGCCACCGCGCAGTCCCTGATCGCTGTAATGAGCGCGTTTCCCAGGTTGACCTGCGGGGCTGACCGCCGTCGATTCCAATTGTTACTACCCACTTGGTCGGGCTTAAATAACTAATATAAATAATGACGGGAGCCACGTTTAAATCAGATTTTAAGTCTCCTTGATCAACATGAGTACAGATTAAATAAGTAATATAAATAATGAGTTAAAAGATATTGTATGATGATGTAACAAATTCACTTATTAAGTATTTAAATATTATCTGATAAACTTTTAAAGATATGATGGTAGAAGTGAATTTACATCTTATGATAAGAAAGAATATCTAAATAAAAAATAATAATAATAATTTAGATCGCTGGATTATCATCTTAATCTCAAACTAAATGCAGTCATGGCTGGCAATTTTAAAGTACATTTAGTGTTTCTCTTAACTACAAAATCGATATAAACCGCAAACGATAGGCATAACATCGTATTAGCGTACATTACAAGAAAGTATAGCATCTGTTTGAATAGTCAATCTATATGATAGGTCTCATGTATGATGACTAGTGTTGCTTCATTCATTTAATGTAATGAAAGAAAAATAATTAAAAATATATCTGCTACGTCATTCATATTAGCAGAAAACGATAGGTATAGATAGCTGAATAGTTGTTGCACAGGTGTTAAAGTTTCTGGTTGTGACTTCAACTCGTCTTCTCATAACCTTTGTAGGGGGTTTAATAAGAACCCCTTTGGTTGATAGGAAACAGCAACAGCATGCGGCAGAGCAGATGAACAACACCTTTGCCAAGAAGAATAGTGATTGCGAAAGTACTAGTACTATCAACTCGTTCTGCCACGTGAACTGAAGAGGCCACATGTGAAAGCTGACAGAGGATCATTCCACGATTCCTTCCTGTCTCGACTTTCCAAATTGAATCCGTATCTCATTCGAAAGGGCCACGCATTAATATTTGATAACATGATTCATCTCTCCCGCGTCTTCTTTTTGGATAAAAGAAGAAGGGATAAGTATCTGCGGCTCAAAACGATTAAAAGGCCGAACAGAAAACATCATCCCGATCATTATTAATGATTCCAATATCAATCTTGGGATGACACGTTGATAAGTTATCTTTATTAATGATTCTTTATGAGCAATGTAGGAGGACCTTCATCGATTCTTATCCTTGTCACCGAACTCTCAAGTATAAAAATCAAACCTCGAGTCAAACAAAAGCAAGTGAATGAACACCATAGTTCCGTGCTCAAGATTTGGTATGTTCTACACTAATTTTCAGGCATTTAATATACCTACTCCAATAGCTTCATGCGGGAGAAATTATGCATACTCAAGCATGCAATGCATGTTGATTTAGATTAGTCTTTTTTTTATTTTTTATAAAATTGATGGATTAAGAATAAAATTGAGATATGATAAGATTTATAATCTCTCATATATTCTCATCTATTCTTATATACGTAGTCATGTATTTGTATACCCAATTATTTTTGCATGT
The DNA here is from genome assembly GCA_024322285.1 of Musa beccarii. Classification (NCBI taxonomy): domain Eukaryota; kingdom Viridiplantae; phylum Streptophyta; class Magnoliopsida; order Zingiberales; family Musaceae; genus Musa; species Musa beccarii. The sequence goes on from CM044398.1 coordinate 59,581,887, forward strand.
CTATATGGTATTTTTAGTCTAGATCCTACTTATTTATAGGTCAGAGTAGAGAGTTTAAGATAAATCATTAGACGAGAGCAGAGAATTCAATCATATCCATAATATATTTTACATAATTAGATAGGATCATATAATTGAATTTTCTCTCACTTGATTTATTAATTGATAAGATATAAAAAAATTAAAATCAAAATAAATAAAATAAAATTTTATTTAAAAATTAATTTTATTTAATTGGTTTCTAAAAACTTTGAAAAAATATTTTACACGTATGCATGAATTTTATAAAATATATCAATAAGTCAAATAAACATAATATCAAACTAAGTCTAATTATTAATACGAGTCATAGTGATTGTATATCATCAATGTTATACTTTCTTCTATGAATTACAATACTATTAACCCTTCCTATTACAGTCTAAAATGACTCATATAATTTGTCTTGTCAAAATAATCATGTTATTCATATTCAATCATAATATATACATAAATATGAACAAGATAGTAGAAATAAATAATTTTAATTATGTAAATAAGAATATCAATTATTATGTCTATTCAAACATCTATCACTATATCTTTTATGCATTTCTCATAAACCTAATCATAAGAATATGTTCTTAGATTGTAAGTTCTACATGAATTTATCAATAATCAATATAATATAGTAAAACTTAAGTTTTTAATTAACATTAATTATTTTTGGATTCTTTTTCTCTGATCATCAAGTACTTTATACTATAATGCATAGAGTTATAAGAATACTTATCATTTTTAAAGAAGAAAACTATTGTGATATATCAGAAAGTATCTTCAACGACTTGATAATTGAGTTTGATCATATTAGGATCTGAGCAGCACTAGGGGGGTGGTGAATTAGTGCAGCGGATAAAAACTAAAAATTCAAAACGATTTCAAAAAAAGTTATTCGTTGAGAAATTTTGGTCTGACAAAAATGATTTCAACAAGGTGATTTAAGTGAATGCTATAGAAAGTAGAGAGGAGGAGAACAAGATAACACAGTTAAGTAAAGATTAAAATGCAGTAAGTTAAAAACTCACACATTAAGAGAAATACGCAGTGATGTATAGTGGTTCGGTCAAATGACTTACGTCCACTTCTAAAATCTCCTCCGATGAGGTTCCTAACTTCTACTATCAACTCTTCTTGAAGGAGAAGGACCAAGCATCCCTCTTACAAACTTTTATAAATGGTTCACACTCTTATAGAATTTTTACAAAGTAAAACTTAGGAGGTAAACACTCAAGCTTATCGAATGCAATTTGCTATAGATTTGACTTAGTTTTTTCACTTCTCAATTATACTTAGCCAACTAAGAAGAGAGGGATATTTGTAGACTCAATTAGCTTTAGAATTGGAGCCAAAAAGAGTCACATCCTGGATTTTTGGGTACTAGCGGTACCACCGCTTGGCACTGGCGGTACCACCACCAGATGACCCTATTCTGTCAGTGTATTGGGTGGTATCATCACCTAGTCTGGCGGTACTACCACTTGACAGGGTCCTTAGACTCTACGGAGGGGCGATACCACCGTTTGTCAAGCGGTACCACTATCGATAAGTAATAACTGTCAGCGATACCACCGCTCATACCATATAGGAACTAGTTCTCGAGGTGGTGCCACCACCAGACATAGTCAGCACTAGTGAATGGCCCTTGAATCTGACTCAATTCAGCCCAATTAAAGTCCAATTGGCTCCTACTTGTCACACTTGGCTCGTAGGTTCCTCGAGAGGCCTAAAAGGCTCTTAGGAGGTCAAGTGGGGTGCATTGATCCCACATCGGTAAGGATGGAGGGAGGTCATGGGCCTTATGTAGCAGAGGCGGTGGCACATTCAGTAAGTTGATTTACTGGGTGTGCAAAAGGCTATCATACATGAGTATTGGTATAAGAGTCACCCCCATGCCTTCACCGACTCATGCCAAGCACCCCGAGTTATCACTTTGGGGGTAGGAAGGATGGTTAGTCCGTGACGAGAATATCACGTGATTGTGTGGAGGAAAATGTCACGCCCGACTCGTAGGCTCCAAGGCCTAAAAGGCCTTAGGAGGTCAGGTGGGGTGCATTGATCCCACATCGGTAAGGAAGGGAGAGAGACTGGGCTATATGTAGCGGAGGCGGTGGCACATTCAATAAGCCAGTTTATGCAAGGTATATGAATAGACTGATAAGACTATTCAGTTCTGTCTGTCTATCTATTCTATCCGTTCAGTCTATATGAATTATATAAACTGGTTTATTGGGTGTGCAAAAGGCTACCATACATGAGTATTAGTATCAGAGCCACCCCATGCCTTGATTGAGTGGGAGAGAATGTCACACCCGGCCCGTAGGCTCTTGAGCGGCCTAAGTGGCTCTAGGAGGTCAGGTGGGGTGCATTGATCCCACATCAGTAAGAAAGGAGGGAGATTAGGCTATATGTAGCGGAGGCGGTGGCACATTTAGTAAGTCGGTTTGTTGGGTGTGCAAAAGGCCGCCATACGTGAGTATTAGTATCAAAGCCACCCCTATGCCTTGACTGAGTGGGGGAGAATGTCACGCTCGACCCATAGGCTCCAAGGGCTAAAAAAGCTTAGGAGGTCAGGTGAGGTGCATTGATCTCATATCGGTAAGGAAGGGGCGAGACTGGGCTATATGTAGCGGAGGCGGTGGCACACTTAGTAAGCCGATTTGTTAGGTGTGCAAAAGGTCGCCATACATGAGTATTGGTATCAGAGCCACCCCCATGCCTTGACTGAGTGGGGGAGAATGTTAAGCCTAGCCCGTAAGCTCTTAGAGAGGCCTAAAAGGCTCTTAGGAGGTTAGGTGGGGTGCATTGATCCCACATTGATAAGGATGGGAGAGGTCAAGGGCCTTATGTAGCAGAGGCGGTAGCACATTCAGTAAGTCGGTTTGTTGGGTGTGCAAAAGGCCGCCATATGTGAGTATTGGTATTAGAGCCACCCCCATGCCTTCACTGACTCACTCCAAGCACCCCGGGTCAACACTTTGGGGGTAGGTAGGGTGGTCAGTCCATGACGAGGACGTCACATGATTGAGTGGGAGAGAATGTCATGCCCGGCCCGTAAGCTCCAAGGCCTAAAAGGCTTTAGGAGGTCAGGTGGGGTGCATTGATCCCATATCGATAAGGAAGGGGGGAGATTGGGCTATATGTAGCGGAGGTAGTGGCACACTTAGAATATATTTTTAATTTCATAATTAGTATGTAATTAGGGTTAGGATTAGGTGATAATTCTAATTAACCCTAGTAGTGTCACGCCCGGCCTGTAGGCTCCAAGGCCTAAAAACCAGCAACGTCGAGTCTTCTTCCGGTGAACTTCCGGCGGACTTCCGACACACCCTCGGATATCTTCTGATAGACTTCCAGCAACCTCCCGGACTTTATGGTGAGTTCGACGAATCTTTTGGCCACCTTTTGAACTTTCTCGGTGAACTTCACGAACCTCCGATGATCCTTCCGGCGAACTTTCAAAACCTTCGACAAGTCCCTGATTCATTCTCGGCCAGTTCCGGCAGCACTTCCGATGATCCTTCGGACGTCCGACGAACTCTTAAACTCCCAACGTACTTGACTCCGGTAATTTACTTTATGTCTTCATTGCTATCGTAGTTAATCTTACACACTTATCTCAATAATATGGATTAGATCAAGGATTGGGGAGGTCAAGGGCCTTATGTAGCAGAGGCGGTGGCACATTCAGTAAGTCGGTTTGTTGGGTGTGCAAAAGGCCGCCATACGTGAGTATTGGCATCAGAGCCACCCCCATGCCTTCATTGACTCACTCCAAGCATCCCGGGTCAATACTTTGGGGTAGGTAGGGTGGTCAGTTCATGACGAGGATATCACATGATTGAGTGGGAGAGAATGTCACGCCCAGCCCGTAAGCTCCAAGGCCTAAAAGGCGTTAGGAGGTCAGGTGGGGTGCATTGATCCCATATCGATAAGGAAGGGGGGGAGATTGGGCTATATGTAGCGGAGGCAGTGGCACACTTAGAATATATTTTCAATTTTATAGTTAGTATGTAATTAGGATTAGGATTATGTGATAATTCTAATTAACCCTAGTAGTGTCACGCCCGACCCGTAGGCTCCAAGGCCTAAAAACCAGCAACGTCGAGTCTTCTTCCGGTGAACTTCTGGCGAACTTCCGACACACCCTCGGATATCTTCCGATAGACTTCCAGCAACCTCCCGGACGTTATGGTGAGTTCGACAAATCTTTTGGCCACCTTTCGAACTTTCTCGGTGAACTTTGCGAACCTCCGACGATCCTTTCGGTGAACTTTCAAAACCTTTGACAAGTCCCTGATTCATTCTCGGCCAGTTCCGGCAGCACTTCCGATGATCCTTCGGACATCCGACGAACTCTTAAACTCCCAACGTACTTGACTCCGGTAATTTGCTTTATGTCTTCATTGCTATCGTAGTCAATCTTGCATACTTATCTCAATAATATGGATTAGATCAAATAACCTATCAATTGACTTCATCATCAAAAATCTGAGATTCAACAATCTCTCCTTTTTTTATGATGACAACCAATTGACGACGGAGTTAATCTTAACTCCCTCTATCTATATGCCATATTATGAGAAGGAAAACACTTGAATTCAATCTCCTTGAATTCAAGCCGAAACCGATAAGTTGCATTCGTTAAACTTATCATCATGCTTAGCAAGCATAATCTTTTCATCCATAAATATGAAACTTTATATTTTTTACGATGTCAAGACATGACACCCATTTTTTAAGTTCAATGATGGTAGACATTTATCACATAGACAAATGATACCAATTTTAATTTTGAAGTGAAACATGGATTAAATGATATCAAAATAAAATTGCACAAAATGCAAGGCATGATATCATTTTACGATAGATCATTAAATGAGATGAAAACTTATCATTTCAATAAAAGATACTAAATTTAAACATGATATAATAACGATTTTACAAAATTAACATGTAAAGCATGCATAAACCATTTGCGATGCATGTAATACATTCTAATTGTGATACGCTTCATATTGCAATATATTATGATGCTTTTAAGGATATCAATCAATTTTTTATATAACACAATTGCAATACATTGCAATACATGATACATCATTTAATATGATACTTACAAGGCATTTCAATACATTTGCAATACATGATACATCATTCAATATGATACATACAAGACATTTATTATTCCATCAATCAAGTCATCAATTTATCTTACCATTTATCTTGTCATATTCTTCTCCCCCTTTGTAATCAACAAAAAGGGAATAGGCCTTGATAAAGATGACAAAAGAAAAAGAATAACAAAGAGCAATTCGATCATTCTTTTTGAAGATTAGTGCCAATGATATCATAAGATAGATCATTAAAGCCAAATTTCATAAAATTTTCTAAGATCTCATGAAAAATTCAGTATTTTTGCATAACAATTCTTGAATTGAATCACTCTATTAGGATTTGAGCAGCACTAGGGGGGGGCTGTGAATTAGTGCAGCGGATTAAAACTCGTAAACTTGAAACCGATTTCGGAGATAGTTGGTTTGAAGAAAATTTTGATTCGACGAAATAAGTTTTGACTAAAGTAGTTCAAGTGAATACAATTGAGAGTAGGGAGAAGAAGACCGAATGATTTGCAGTAAGTAAAAATTTAAAACTCACACATCCAAAGTACGCAGCGATGTATAATGGTTCGGTCAAATGATCTACATCTACTTCCGAAGCCTTCTTCGATGAGGCTCCCAACTTCCACTATTAAACTTCTTTGAAGAGGAAGGACCAAACACCCCTCTTACAAACTTTTACAAGTGGTTTACTCTCTTATAGATTTTTAACAAAGAGAAAGAGGGAGATGAACACTTAAGCTATTGAAACAAGATTTTGCTATAGCTTTGACTCAGTTTTCAACTGCTCTGAACGTGCTTTACCAGCTGAGGAAAGAGGGATATTTATAGACTCAATTGGCTTTAAAAAATAAAGGTAAAAAGAGTCACATCCCGGACTTTCGGGTACTGACGGTACCACCGCCTATTCACCTTGCTCTATTAGTGTACTCGACGGTACCACCGCCCAGACTAGTGGTACCACCACCTGATAGAGTCCTCGGGCCCTATGAAATGGTGGTACCACCGCTTGTCAAGCGGTACCATCGCCTGTCAAGCGGTACCATCGCTTGTCAAGCGGTACCACCGTTGGCAAGTAATAACTGCCAACAGTACCACCATTAACCTGGGGTGGTACCACCGCCCAGACCATCTGGGAAGTTATTCCCGGGGTAGTCCCACTGCCCCAGTTTGGCGGTGTCACCGCTAGACCTAGTCCAGACCTAGTCTAGAACTTCTGAATGGGCCTTGAATCCGGCCCAATTCAGTTTAAACAATGCCTAGTTGGCCCCTACCAGGGTTAAACAAGATTATTACATAATCCTTACCATAATTACATGCTAATTATGAAATTTAGACATAATTCAAAGCAAAGACTAAACCAGCAGCTTCGAGTTTTCTTCCGGTGAGCCTCCAGCGAACTTCCGGTGGACTTTCGATGCACCCTCGGATTTCTTCCGACGGACTCCCAACAGGCTCTCGGACTTGTGGCAAGTTCGACGAATCTTTGGTAAGCTTTTGAACCTTCTCGGTGAACTCCGCGAACCTCCGACGATCTTTTCAGCGAACTTTCGAAACCTTCGGTAAGTCCCCGATTCTTTCTTGGTTGGTTCGACAGTACTTTCGATGATCCTTCGGACTTTCGGTGCACGCTCGAACTCCCAACAACTTTACTCTGGTAATTTGCTTTATTTCTTCATGCTATCGTAGTTAATTCTGCATACTTATCTTAATAATATGGATTAGATCAAATAACCTATCAATTGACTTCATCATCAAAATCTGAGATTCAACAATCTCCCCCTTTTTGATGATGATAATCAATTGATGACGGAGTTAATCTTAACTCTCCTTATCTATATACCATATTATGAGAAAGAAAACACTTGAATTCAATTTCCTTAAATTTAAGCCAAAATCGATAAGTTCCATCCGTTAAACTTATCGTCATGCTTCATAAGCATGATCTTTCATCCAAAAATATGAAACTTCATATTTTACACAATATCAAGGCATAACACCTATTTTTAAGTCGAATGATAGACATTTATCATTTCGACAAGAGATACCAATTCTAGTTTGAAATATAACATGGATCAAATGATATCGATACAAATGATATCATTAAATGATACATCATCAAATGATAACTTTTTATATCAATAAAGGATATCAAATTTTAAACATGATATAATATAATTAAAAAAACTTTCATTTGCGATTCATGTGATACATTGCGATACGCTTTGCAATGCTTTTAGAGACATCAACCAATTTTTAATTATAAAGCATAGCAAAAGTGATACCAATTGCAATATAAAATATATAAGATATTTTTTATTTTATCATATTGCAATACACAACATATAAGTCATTATGATACGATGCATATAAGTCATTTGTTAAATTATTTGTCATATTCTTCTCAATACGATGTATGCAAGACATTTTATCAAGTCATTTGCACATATCATCAATTTATTTGCATATTCTTCTCTCCCTTTGTCATCAACAAAAAGGAGGTGAAGTAGTCATCATAAGATATCATATCACAAAAAAAATGTAAGAGTAGTCATTTATCGTGAATATCAAACACATTTGATACATGAGGCTTAGAAAATAAAATGTGTCACGAAAAATGTTTTGACCATCATTTTAATTTGTTTATGAAATCCAAAAAATGATCAATCATCATTTATCAATCTATGAAGGATTCATACATGAAAGAGGATGAAAGGCTTAAGATGCAATTTTGAAAATCCAAGAATAACATTATAAAGTGGAAGGATAGATCATTAAAGCCATTCATCAAACATCTCATATCACTTTTAAGATAAAATTCGTGAGAAAAAAAATGTTAAAATTTATAAAGCTTCAACTTGGCATTTACGAATTCATGAAGTGAAACAAATTAACATCAAAATTTTTATAGAAAGATTCAACTTAGCATTCTTATAGAAAACATGAGGTGAAGGATATTAAGTCTTAAAACCTCGAATTATAGAGATTAGCACACTAAAAATCTGAGATGAACAATGTAGAGCTTAATTTTCTTTTAACCAAAATTCATGATATTAATTTATGCATATGTTAAGCTTCATATGAAATGCAAGTTATGAAATTTCTTTAGTCATGCTTAAAGGAGTTGGAGGGAGTATAAAATTAATTTTTACTATATCATTGAGATTGAAAGAGGAGAACAACATCATGATACAAATCATCCAAAATATTACAACATCATAAAGGCTTCATCAAGATTAAAAATATTACGATCGAGAGATAAAAATGAGAGCTCCATTCAAAATATGATATTGAAGAGATGTCATTAAAAATATGAAAATAATAATATCAAGGTGAGACTATCAAAGCCGAAGTTGAAAATTTTTAAAAAAAGAATATATAACATCTTCATGCATTAGGACAATTTAACATGCCTAATTCTCTTTTAATGAAGTCAAATTATTCTTCATTTAGGGGTTTTGTGAAGATGTCTGCTAATTGATATTTTGTATCAATAAATTCTAGAGTGACATCATTATTATTGACATGATCTCGTATAAAGTGATGCCTAATGCCAATATGCTTAGTTCTAGAGTGATGAATTAGATTTTTGGTTAGACAAATAGCACTTATATTATCACATTTTATGGGAATATTCTTTAAATGAATTTCATAGTCTTCTAACGTATTTTTCATCTAAACAACTTGTACACAACATGCACTTGCTGTTGAATCTCGGATTTTGATGATGAAGTCAATTGATGGTTATTTGATCTAATCCATTTTTGAGATAAGTGTGCAGGATTAACTATGATAGAGCAAATTACCGGAGTCAAGTTGTTGGAAGTTCAAGAGTCCACCGGAAGTCTGAAGGATCACCGGAAGTCTGAAGGATAATCGGAAGTACTGCCGAAGCCAACCGAGATGAAATCGGGGACTTGCAGAAGGTTTTGGAAGTTCGCTGGAAAGATCGTTGGAGGTTCGCGGAGATGACCGAGAAGGTTCGGAAGGGTGCCAAAGACTCGTTGAACTCGCCATAGAATTTGGAAGCCTGCTGGGAGTCCGCCGGAAGGAATCCGAGGGTGTGTCGGAAGTCCGCTGGAAGATCGCCGGAAAGCTCTTCGGAAGATAACTTGATGGTGTCGGTTTAATTTTGCTTTAGAAGTTCATAGTTAGCACTTAATTAGGGTATAAACTAGGTGTTAATCCTGTCTAGACCTAGATTGGGCCTATTGGGCCTTTATTGGGCTGTATTGGGTCGAAGGTTAGGCCCATATAGTTTCTGCCAAGGGCAGGCGATAGCACCGCCGGACCTAGGTGGTAGCATCGCCTGTTGACTGAACCCAGGCGGTAGCATCGCCCTAGGCAGGCGGTGGTACCGCCTGACAGGTGGTTGCAACCACCTGTGTCAGGCGGTAGTACCACCAGTGCCAGGCGGTAGTATCGCCTACAGTCCAAAATTTCAGACGAGACCTCTTTGAGCGGGATTTTTGAATCCCAAAAATGCTCTATAAATACCCTTTTACTTCTAGCTGGTTGGGTGACCTTTTGCAGTGTTAGAATTGAGTCTAAGCTATAGCTAATTCCTGCTTTCAATTGCTCAAGTGTTCACCTCCTTCTTCTACTTGTAAAAATTCTGTAAAGAGAGGGAACCTCTTGTAAAAGGTTGTAAATGGGTGTTTGATCCTTCCCCTTCAAGAGACTTGCTAGTGGAAGTTGGGAGCCTCATTGGAGGAGGCTTCAAGAGTGGACGTAGGTCATTTGACCGAACCACTATACATCGCTGTGTTTACTTGCTGTGTGAGTACTTAAAATTCTGCATCGTAAATTTCTTAAGCTGTAAACTGATCAGATTTCTTCTCCCTACTTCAACTTTCATTTACCTGAATATTTTCAAGTTAAAGTCTCTTTCGGTGAATCAAGTTCTTAAGCAAATTTTTGGAATCAGTTTTCAAGCTTTATTCATTTTAATCCGCTGCACTAATTCACCCCCCCCCCTCTTAGTGCCGCTTCGATCCTTACAATTGGTATCAGAGCAAGGTTCACTCTCATATTTGGTTTAAAACCCAAGAGAGATGACCTTTTCTGGCATGCAAGAGGGTCACTCCATTACTCGTCCACCTATGTGTAATGGGTCGGATTATACGTATTGGAAGACTCGTATGAGAATTTTTCTTATTTCTATGGATTTTGAGCTTTGGAATATCATTGAAAATAGTTTTCAAAAATCTTCTCTTCCAATGAGCGAATGGAATGAGTCGGAGAAGAAAGTGTTTGCTTTAAATGCTAAGGCTATGAATGCCTTGTTTTGTGCATTAGACAAAAACGAATTTAATCGCGTATCGATTTGTGAATCGGCTTTTGATATTTGGCGAACTCTTGAGGTCACTCATGAAGGCACTAGCCGAGTGAAAGAGTCCAAAATCAACATTCTTGTGCATTCTTACGAGCTTTTTTGAATGAAACCAAGTGAGTCCATTGGAGACATGTACACCCGCTTTATGGATGTTATCAATGGACTCAAGGCTCCTAGTAAAGATTTTTCTAATTTTGAATTAATAACAAAAATTTTAAGATCCCTTCCGAAATGTTGGGATCCAAAGGTTACGGCCATTCAAGAGGCCAATGACCTTAAGACTTTTCCTATCGAAGAACTCATAGGGTCTTTAATGACTTATGAAATGACATGCCATGCTCATGATGAGCTAGAGAACCCCCTTCCAAATAACAGGAAGGATATGGCATTAAGAACTCAAGAAGACCACTTGAAAGGAACATCAAGTGATGAGGACCTTGACGAGGACATTGCACTCTTAACTAGAAAATTTAAAAAATTCATTAAAAAAGGTAAATTTAAAAATGAATTCAAGAACAAGCTTAAACCAAAGAAGGACCAAGTCATATGTTATGAATGCAAGAAGTCGGGGCACTTCAAAAATAAATGCCCCCAAGCCAAGAAGAAGCAACTCAAGAAGAAGAAGGCATTGAAGGCTACATGGGATGACTCGAGCGATTCCTAATGGCTTTAATGGCTTTGGGAGAAGAGGTAAGTGATTTACTTAATGAAGATTTATCTTTCGATGAACTTTTAATTGCTTTCCATGAATTATTTGATGAATGTAGAATTGTTACAAAAAGCTTCAATTCTTTAAAAAAGGAACATGCTTTATTGCTAGATAAGTTTAAGAGTCTTAAGCATGATTCTCTCCCTCTACTCCCATGCTCTAAGTGCAATCACTTAGAAGTAATCAAAAAGGAGAACTTGCTACTCAAAGAAACCTTAAACAAGTTTAAGGTCGGTAGCAAGAGCTTAGACATGATCCTTGCTAATAAGGGACATGTCAGAAATAGATGTGGAATTGGATTCGTGAGTGGATCTCACCGAACTCAAACCACATTCATTAAAGGGCCAACATTACATGTCTCCTCTCATTTAAAATATAATTTTTGTTGCAAATCCGGACATGTTGTCTACAAATGTCCATATAGGAAACTTAGCCCAAATAAATTAGTATGGGTTCCTAAAGGATCAATTAGGAACTCATTGAATAATAATAAATTTAGTAGATCAGTTTTTGAGGCACCCAAGTCAAAATGGGTTCCTAAAAACCATCCTTTCTTATAGACAAAAACACCCACACAAGCTAGGAGCAAGAGATGGTACCTTGATAGTGGATGCTCAAGGCACATGACCGGAGATCCATCTCAATTCTCTAAGCTCTCTAGCCAAGATGAAGGGTTTGTCACCTTCGGAGACAACAACAAGGGTAAAATCATTGGCAAGGGTACTATAGGTAACAAATCAACCTTTTCAATTGATAATGTGTTATTAGTAGATAGTTTAAAACATAATCTCTTGAGCATTAGTCAATTATGTGATAATGGTTATATTGTAAGATTTGAATCTAATGCTTGCATTATCAAAAAACCACACAACAATATATCTATAATTGCAATCAAACAAAATAACGTCTACACTATTAATCTTGATGATCTTAGTAGTGAAATATGTTTTTCAGCTTTGAATGAGGACGCTTGGCTTTGGCATAAAAGATTAGGTCATGCTAGCATGAAACTAATATCTCAAATCACATCTAAAAACCTTATAAGAAGCATTCCTAAAGTTAAGTTCATTAAAGATAAAGTATGTGATGCTTGTCAACTAGAAAAACAAATTAAAACTAGCTTCAAGCCAAAAAATCAAATAAGTACCTCTAGACCATTACAATTGATCCATATAGATTTATTTGGACCAATTGACATAACAAGCCTAGGAGGTAGTAAATATGCCTTTGTGATTGTAGATGACTATAGTAGATTCACATGGACCTATTTCTTAGCTCACAAAAGTGATTCTTTTAAATGTTTCTCTAAATTCTGTAAACTTACTCAAAATGAAAAAGGTTTCATGATTTCATCAATTCGGAGTGATAACGGTGGTGAATTCCAAAACCGTGACTTCCAAAATTTTTGTGAATTAAATGGGTATAACCACTTCTTCTCTACTCCAAGAAATCCTCAATAAAATGGAGTAGTAGAAAGAAAGAATAGAAATTTACAAGAAATGACAAGAACCATGTTAAATGAACATAATCTACCCAAATATTTTTGGGCCGAAGCCGTAAATACGGCTTGCTATGTCATGAATAGGGTTCTAATAAAACCATCTCTATCCAAGACCCCTTATGAATTATGGAATGACAAAAAACCTAATGTTTCTTACTTTAAAGTTTTTGGTTGTAAATGATTTATTTTAAATGAAAAGGATGTCTTAGGAAAATTCGATGCTAAATCTGATGAAGGCATCTTTCTTGGCTACTCTTTCGTTTCTAAAGCTTTTCATGTTTTTAACAAAAGAACCTTAGTTATAGAAGAGTCTATTCATGTGGTTTTCAATGAAGTTTCCGAAATTAAGAAAAATGATCTTGATGATGATTTCATTTTTGATAATTTGAATTTAAATGAACCCCCTCCTCAAAATGGTAACTTAGAAGGATCTTCTTCCGAATATTCCTTACCTAAGGAATGGAAGTATGTGGATGCCCATCCTAAGGAGCTAATTATAGGAGACACATTAAAAAGGGTTCAAACTCGCTTCTCTCTTAAAAATTTTTGTGCTCATGTCGCTTTTCTTTCTCAAATTAAACCCAAATGCATTGTCGAAGCCTTGAAAGATAATTCTTGGGTTATCGCAATGTAAGAGGAATTGAACCAATTTGAGAGAAATGAGGTATGGAAGCTTGTTCCTAGACCAAGTGACAATTTAGTTATCGGTACTAAATGGGTCTTCAGAAACAAGCAAGATGAACATGGTATCGTAGTTAGAAACAAGGCTAGATTAGTAGCCAAAGGTTTCAACTAAGAAGAAGGTATCGATTATGAAGAAACCTTCGCTCCTGTGACTAGATTAGAAGCCATTAGGATGCTCTTGCCTATGCTAGTAGTAATAACTTTAAGCTATTTTAAATGGATGTCAAAAGTGCTTTTTTGAATGGCTTTATTTCCGAAAAGGTTTATGTTGAACAATCACCCGGTTTTGAAAACTCTCTTCTTCCTAATCATGTGTTTAAATTAACTAAAGCTCTCTATGGATTGAAACAAGCCCCTAGGGCTTGGTATGAGAGGCTTAGTTTTTTCTTAATTTCAAATAATTTTACTAAAGGCAAGGTTGATACTACAATGTTTATTAAATATTTTAAAAATAATTTTTTTATTGTTCAAATTTATGTTGATGATATCATTTTTGGTTCTTCGGATGAATCACAATGTTAATTATTTGCTAAGAGTATGAGTCATGAATTTGAAATGAGTCTAATGGGTGAGTTAAACTTCTTTTTAGGACTACAAATTAAGCAACTTAGTGATGGAATATTTCTTAATCAAACCAAGTATACATTGGAACTGTTAAAACGTTTTAACATGGATAGTTCTAAAGCCATTAACACTCCAATGAGTACTTCCACCAAGTTAGACTTAGATGAAAATAGAGAAAATTTTGATCAAAAAATATATAGGGGAATGATAGGTAGCTTACTCTATCTCACTGCAACTAGACCTGATATCATGTTTAGTGTAGGTCTATGTGCAAGATTCCAAGCTAATCCTAAGTTATCTCACCTTAAAGTTGTTAAAAGAATCCTTATGTATCTTAAAGGAACTCCTAATCTAGGATTATGGTATCCAAAATCTGATAATTTTGATTTAAAAGCTTATGCGGATGCCGATTTTGGCGGATGTAGAATCGATAGAAAAAGCACATCCGGAACATGCCAATTTCTAGGACATACACTTGTTTCTTGGACATCCAAGAAACAAAATTCTGTTGCACTATCTACGGCGGAAGCCGAATATATAGCTGCAAGTGCATGTTGTGCACAAATTGTGTGGATGAAAAATACTTTAGAAGATTATGGAATTAATTTAAAAAATATTCCAATAAAATGCGATAACACAAGTGCTATTTGTCTAACAAAAAATCTCATTCAACACTCAAGAACTAAGCACATTGATATTAGGCATCACTTTATACGAGATCATGTCGCTAATAATGATGTCACTCTAGAATTTATTGATACAAAACACCAATTAGCAGACATTTTCACAAAACCCCTAAATGAAGAATAATTTAACTTCATTAGAAGAGAGTTTGGCATGCTAAATTTGTCCTAATATTTAATATTGCATGTTTTTCAAAATATTTAAACTTTGATTTTGATAGGTTCACCTTTATACCTTCAATGATAGATGAAACTCTCATTTTTTAATCACTGATCATGATATTTTATGAAGAACTCATCTTTCGATCGAAAAGTTTTCATGATGTTGCCTTCATGATGTTGTTTTGTTTTATGAAATGGTTAAATTTTATGATTACATATCTTGTTTTATTCTTGAATCTCTTCATGAATTTTGATATCTCTCTCACCTTTTTGTTGATTGGCTTTAATGATATATCCTTTAGACTTACGATCATGGTTTTCATTGTATAAATGATCAAATATCTTTTGAATTTGTCTATCGAGGATGGCATATTCTGGCTTTATGATTTCTGCATAAAGATTCCTCTCATATATCACTTATGTCACTCTATTTTTATCAAGTCTCACCCTTTCACCAAGTTTATTCATCTCCTTTTTGTTGATGACAAAGGGGGAGAAAAATGTGAAATTGATGACTTGTTGAATGTGGCCTTTATGAGCAAAATAATTTGATGACTTGATAAATATCATGCATTGTATTGAAAAATACCTTATATAGTGAAAAATGTCTCATAAGATTTGTTATTGCAATTCAATTGCTCTTGTCATGCTTTGTGTCAAAAACAGGTTACAATCCTTAAAAAGTAATGCAATACATTACATTGCAATTGAAATTTATAGTTGAAAGATTCTAACTATATCATGATGTCGTCTTTTGATTGATATGACAAGTTTTCATCTCATGATTTATCTGATATGGTGTCACGCTTTTTCAATCATGAGATCCTTGTTGTAATCTCAAATTTTTTGGTAACTTTTGACGAAATGATAAATGTCATGCTTTGATATTGCTTACTTAATGAAACCTCATCTTCGATGAGCATGATGATAAGTTCAACGCAAGTAACTTATCGGTTTTGGTTGAATTCAAATGTTTTTACTTTCTCATTATATGGCTTATAGATAGGGGGAGTTAAGAATAACTCCGTCATCAATTGATTGTCATCATAAAAAAAGAGGAGATTGTTGAATCTCGGATTTTGATGATGAAGTCAATTGATGGTTATTTGATCTAATCCATTTTTGAGATAAGGGTGCAGGATTAACTATGATAGAGCAAATTACCGGAGTCAAGTTGTTGGAAGTTCAAGAGTCCACTGGAAGTCCGAAGGATCATCGGAGGTGCTGCCGGAGCCAACCGAGATGAAATCGGGGACTTGCCGAAGGTTTCGGAAGTTTGCCGAAAAGATCGTCGGAGGTTCGCGGAGATGATCGAGAAGGTTCGGAAGGGTGCTAAAGACTCGTTGAACCCGCCATAGAATCTAGGAGCCTGCTAGGAGTCCACCAGAAGGAATCCGAGGGAGTGTCGGAAGTCCGTCGGAAGATCACCGGAAAGCTCTTTGGAAGATAACTTGATGGTGTCAGTTTAATTTTGCTTTAGAAGTTCATAGTTAGCACTTAATTAGGGTATAGACTAGGTGTTAATCCTGTCTAGACCTGGATTGGGCCTATTGGGCTTTTATTGGGCTGTATTGGGCCGAAGGTTAGGCTCATACAGTTTCTGCCAAGGGCAGGCGGTAGCACCGCCGGACCCAGGCGGTAGCAAATGAATTTTGTTTCTTGGAAATCAAAGAGACAAGTGCATGTCCTAAAAATTGGCATATTCCGGATGTGTTTTTTCTATCTATTCTACATCCACCAAAATCTGCATCCGCATAGGCTTTTAAATCAAAGTCATCAAATTTTAGATATCATAATCCTAAGTTAGGAGTACCTTTACGATATCTAAGGATTCTTTTAATGGCTTTAAGATGAGACAACTTAGGATTAGCTTGAAATCTTGCACAAAGTCCTATACTAAACATGATATCTGGTCTAGTTGCGGTGAGGTAAAGCAAACTACCTATCATTCCCCTATATGTTTTTTGATTAAAATTTTCTCCACTTTCATCCATGTCTAACTTAGTGGAAGTACTCATAGGAGTGTTTATAGCTTTTGAACCATCTATGTTAAATCATTTTAATAATTCTAATGTATATTTAGATTGATTAAGAAATATACCATTACTAAGTTGTTTAATTTGCAATCCTAGAAAGAAGGTTAGTTCACCCATTAGACTTATTTCAAATTCATGACTCATACACTTGGCGAATGATTCATATAATTATTTATTAGTAAAATAAAAAATAATATCATCAACATAAATTTGAACAATAAGAAAATTATTTTCAAAATATTTAACAAATAATATAGTATCAATCTTGCCTTTAGTAAAATTATTTGAAATTAGAAATGAGCTAAGTCTCTCGTACCAAGCCCTTTAGGGCTTGCTTTAAACCATAGAGAGCCTTAGTCAATTTAAACACATGGTTAGGAAAAGAAGAGCTTTCAAAACCGGGAGGTTATTCAACAAACACTTCTTCGAAAATAAAGTCATTTAAGAAAGCACTTTTGACATCCATTTGAAATAATTTAAAATTATTACTACTAGCATAGGTAAGGAGTATTCTAATGGCTTCTAATCTTACCACAAGAGCGAAGGTCTCTTCGTAATCAATACCTTCTTCTTGGTTGAAACCTTTGGCCACTAATTTAGCCTTGTTTCTAACTATGATACTAAATTCATCTTGCTTGTTTCTAAATACCCATTTAGTACCTATAACTGAATGGTCACTTGGTCTAGGAACAAGCTTCTACACCTCGTTCCTCTCAAATTGGTTCAATTTCTCTTACATTGCAATAACCCAAGAATCATCTTTCAAGGCTTCATCAATACACTTAGGTTCAATTTGAGAGAGGAAAGCGGTGTAAGCAAAAAAATTCTTAAAAGAAGAACGAGTTTGAACTCCTTTTAATGTGTCTCCTATAATTAGCTCCTTTAGATGGGCATCTATATACTTCTATTCCTTAAGTAAGGAAATTTGGGAAGAAGATGCATCCAAGTTACTATTTTGAGGAGAAGGTTCATTCAAATTGAAACCATCAAAACCAAGATCATCATCAAAATCTTATTTCTTAAATTTGAAAACTTCATTAAAAACTATATGAATAGACTCTTCTATAATCAAGGTTCTTTTGTTAAAAATATGAAAAACTTTAGAAACAGAGTAACCAAGAATGATGCCTTCATCGGATTTAGCATCAAATTTTCTTAGGGCATCCTTTTTATTTAAGATAAAGCATTTGCAACTAAAAACTTTAAAATAGGAAACATTTGGTTTTTTGTTATTCCATAATTCATAAGGGGTCTTGGATAGAGATGGTCATATTAGAACCCTATTCATAACATAGTAAGCCGTATTAATGGCTTCGGCCCAAAAGTATTTGGGTAAACTATGTTCATTTAATATGGTTCTTGCCATTTCTTGTAAATTTCTATTCTTTCTTTCTACTACTCTATTTTATTAAGGATTTCTTGGAGTAGAGAAGTTATGGTTATATCCATTAAATTCATAAAAATTTTGGAAGTCATGGTTTTAGAATTCTCCACCATGATCACTCCGAATTAATAAAATCATGAAACCCTTTTCGTTTTGAATAAGTTTATAAAATTTTAAAAAATATTTAAAGTAATTACTTTTGTGAGCTAAAAAATAAGTCCAAGTGTATCTACTATAGTCATCTACAATGACAAATGCATATTTGCTACCTCCTAGACTTGTTATGTCAATTGGTCCAAATAAATCCATATGGATCAATTGTAATGGTCTAGAGGTGCTTATTTGATTCTTTGATTTGAAGCTAGTTTTTATTTATTTTCCTAGTTGACATGCATCACATACTTTATCTTTAATGAACTTAACATTGGGAATGCCTCTTACATGTCCTTTAGATGTAATTTGAGTGATTAGTTTCATGCTTGCATGACCTAATCTCCTATACCAAAGCTATACATCATTATTCAAAACCAAAAAATACATTTCATTCATAAGATTATTAATGTTTATGATATAAATATTATTTTATTTTAGTACAATCATAGATGTGTTATTGTGTGATTTTTCAATTATGCAAGCATTAGCTTCAAATTTCACAATATATTCATTATAATTGACTAATGCTCAAAAGATTATGCCTTAAACTATCTATTAATAACACATTATCAATTAAAAAACTTGATTTGTTACCTATAGTTCTCTTGCCAATGATTTTACCCTTATTGTTGTCTCCGAATGTGACATACCCTTCGTCTTGGCTAGTGAGCTTAGAGAATTGAGATGGATCTCTAGTCATGTGCCTTGAGTATCCACTATCAAGGTACCATCTCTTGCTCTTAGCTTTTGTGGGTGAATGTGTTTATAAAAAAGGATGGTTTTTAGGTACCCATTTGAACTTGGGTGCCTCAAAAATTGATCTACTAAACTTATCATTGTTCATTGAGTTCCTTATCATTCCTTTAGGAACCCATATCAACCTATGAGGGCTAAGTTTCTTATATAGATATTTGTAAGCAACATGTCCAGATTTGCAACAAAAGTTGCATTTCAAATGAGATGATACATGTAGTGATGGTCCTTTAATGAAGGTGGTTTGAGTTCGGTGAGATCCACTCATGAATCTAATTCCACTTCTTTTTCCGACGTGACCCTTGTTTGTAAGGATTATGTCTAAGCCCTTGCTACTAACCTTAAACTTGTTTAGAGTCTCTTTAAGTAGCAAGTTTTCATTTTTAATTATCTCTATGTGTTCACACTTAGAGCATGGGGGTAAAGAGGGAGTTTGAAGACTATCAAGCTTATCTTGTAATAAAGCATGCTCCCTCTTTAATAAATTGAACTTCTTACTAATACTTCTACACTCATCAAACAATTTATGAAAAGTATTCGAAAATTCATTGAAAGATAAATCTTCATTAAATAACTCACTTACCTTATCTCCTAAAGCCATTAGCGAAAAGTTGGCCTCCTCTTTGTTGCTTGCTTCTTCATTCTTGGAGCTACTTGAGTCGTCCCACATCGCCTTTAGAGCTTTCTACTTCTTTGGTAGCTTCTTCTTGACTTGGGGGCATTTACTTTTGAAGTGCCCTGACTTCTTGCATTCGTAATATATGACTTGGTCCTTTTTTTGTTTAAGTTTATTTTTAGTATCATTTTTAAATTTATTCTTTATTATAATTTTTTTGAATTTTCATGTTAAGAGTGCAAGTTCATCATCAAGGCCCTCATTACTTGAAACTTCCTTTAAGTGGTCTTCTTGTGTTCTCAATGTCATATCCTTCCTGTTCTTTGGAAGGGGGTTCTCTAGCTCATCATGAGCATAACATGTCATTTCATAGGTCATCAACGACCCAATGAGTCTTCGAGAGGAAATGTTTTAAGGTCCTTGGCCTCTTGAATGATTGTGACTTTTGAATCCCAATTCTTTAGAAGGGATCTTAAAATTTTTATTACAAGTTTAAAATTAGAAAAATCTTTGCTAAGTGCTTTGAGTCCATTGACGACATTCATGAAACGAGTGTACATATCTCCGATAGACTCACTTGGTTTCATTCGAAAAAGTTCACAAGAATGCACCAAGAGATTTATTTTGGACTCTTTCACTTGGCTAGTACCTTCATGAGTGTTTTCAAGAGTACACCAAATATCAAAAGCCGATTCATAAATTGAAACTCGATTAAACTCATTTTTATCAAGTACATAAAACAAGGCATTCATAGCTTTTGCATTTAAAGCAAAAACCTTCTCCGATTCATTCCATTTGCTCATCGGAGAGAAGATTTTTTAAATCCATTTTTGATGATATTCCAAACCTCGAAATCCATGAAAATGAAAAAAATCTTCATACGAGTCTTCCAATAGGTGTAATTCGACCCATTAAACATAGGCGGATGTGTAATGGAATGACCCTCTTGCATGCCAAAATAAGCCATCTCTCTTAGGTTTTAAACCAAATAAGAGTGACCAGACTCTAATTCCAATTGTTAGGATCTGAGCGACACTAAGAGGGGAGGGGAGGGGGGGGGGGAGAATTAGTGCAGTGGATTAAAACTCGTAAACTTAAAACCGATTTCGGAGATAGTTGGTTTGTAAGGAAATTTTGATTTGACGAAAGAAGTTTTGACTAAAGTAGTTCGAGTGAATGTAATTGAGAGTAGGAAGAAGAAGACCGAACGATTTGCAGCAAGTAAAAGTAAGATGTAGAAATTTAAAACTCACACATCCAAAGTACGCAATGATGTATAGTGGTTCGGTCAAATGGCCTACGTCCACTTCCGAAGTCTTCTTCGATAAGGCTCCTAACTTCCACTATCAAACTTCTTTAAAGGGGAAGGACCAAACACCCATTTTACAAACTTTTACAAGTGGTTCACTCTCTTATAGATTTTTGATAAAGAGAAAGAGGGAGGTGAACACTTAAGCTATCGAAATAAAATTTTGCTATAGCTTTGACTCAATTTTCAACTACTCTGAAGGTGCTTTACCAGCTGAGGAAAGAGGGGTATTTATAGACTCAATTGACTTTAAAAAATAGAGCCAAAAAGAGTCACATCCTGGATTTTCAGATACTGCTGGTACCATTGCTTGGCACTAGTGGTACCATCGCCTGTTCACCCTACTCTATTAGTGTACTCGATGGTACCACTGCCCAGACTAATGGTACCACTGCTTGATAGAGTCCTCGGGCTCTGTGAACTAGCAGTACCACCGCCTGTCAAGTGGTACCACCATTGGCAGGTAATAACTGCTAGCGGTACTACCATTGACTTGGGGTGATACCACCACCCAGACTATCTGGGAAGTTATTCCCGGGGCGGTGCCACCGGTCCAACCGCCAGAACTAGTCTAGAACTTCTGAATGAGCCTTGAATCCAGCCCAATTCAGTTTAAACAAGGCCTAGTTGGCCCCTATCAGGGTTAAATAGGATTATTACCTAATCCTTACCCTAATTACATGATAACTATAAAATTTAGACATAATTCTAAGTAAAGACTAAACCAGTAGCTTCGAGTTTTTTTTCGGCGAGCCTCTGGTGAATTTCCTACGGACTTTTGATGCACCCTCGGATTTCTTCCGGTGGACTCCCAACAGGCTCCCGGACTTGTGGCAAGTTCAACGAATCTTTGGCAGGCTCCCGATCCTTCTCGATGAACTCTACGAACTTCCGACGATCTTTCTAACGAACTTTCGAAACCTTCGATAAGTCCCTGATTCTTTCTTAGTTGGTTCCGACAGTACTTCCGATGATCCTTTGGACTTCCGGTGGACTCTCGAACTCCCAACAACTTGACTTCGGTAATTTGCTTTATGTCTTCATGCTATCATAGTTAATCCTACACACTTATCTTAATAATATGGATTAGATCAAATAACCTATCAATTGATTTCATCATCAAAATTCAAGATTCAACACATTCAAGTCAATAAAAATTTATTCAAGAATTGTTTCTACCAAATGAGACTAGAAAAGAGATGAAATCGATTAAACTATAAGAGTTCATTCAAGAAGGATTCAAATGAATGGTTCAAGAGCCAATTTGAAAAATTTAAGTAGAAAAATCATAAAGTGAAAAAGATACATCATTGAAGCTAAGAAATTCATCAAATATTTCATCAAGAGCTTATGAAGTTAATTTTAAAAAATTCATAAAGAAGAAAGATGAAGTTTTCATATTAAGCTCAAAATTCATGAAAGAGTCATGATGAAGTTTTCATATTTTAAAGGTTCAACTTGGCATTTCCATTACAAATTTATGAGGTAGAGTACATTATCGTAAAACTTTCATAAAAGATTCAACTTGGCATTCTCATTAGAACTCATGAGATGGAAGATAAACAATTAAGTCATAAAGGCTTAAGACAGAGAAATTAGCATAAGAGTTTGTTAAATTTACATGAATGAAGTCCGAAGAGAGTATAAAAACTTAAGAGCTTCTTCTTTATACAAAGATCATGATATTGATATATGTATAGTTGCATGCGTCAAGAAGACAAAATCATCAAACTTCAAACAATACGTAAGAGTGGATAAAATAAATTAAGAAAACTATTTATTCATCCCAATAGAGGTAGAGGGAGTATAAAACCAATTTTACCAAGTCATTAAGAGGGCATGATTTTAATTTAGAAATCAACATTAACTGATGAAAGAGGAGTATCAATGCAAGATCAGAGAAGGATAAAAATGAGACTTCCGTTCAAAAATACGATATTATAAAGATGTCATCTGAAAAGATAATATCAAGATGAGTTCATGAAAATAGAAGTTGAAAAACTTCGGAAAAGACGCATACAACAACCTCATGTATTAGGACAAACACATATGAAATTTTAAAGTGTGCCAAAATAACATAAAGATTTACAAAACAAGAGTCAAAAGTTTCATTACAACTTATGAAGTCAATTATAGAATTTTTACAACTATTCCTCTGGTGGAATGTCATAGTGCCTATACAAGTGATTTAACTTCTGATTCCTCTATTGTACTTCATTTAGGATTTTAGTTTGCTGTGATTTGAGTTGATTTATCTCTATCATGATCGGATCTTCGGAAGATAGAGCAGGAGCTGGTTCTGATGGTGCTGCACCAAAGGGACTAGGAGGAGGAGATTCATTACCCCTAAATACTGGAGTTTCATGTTCTTCTACTAGAGGGGGAGCTGGATTGATCCTTCTAGGCTGCCTAGTCCATATTTCATTTCTAAATATGCACTTTAGTCTCTTAAGTAGGTTTCTGTTTATGGTGTTGTATCTATCCACTTTTATTACTTCTTCGTCGGGTGCTATTCTAACATTATATGCATGTAGTAATCTAGTGATTAACCCCTATATGGTAACATTAAATCTTTAAATGCTATTTTAATCATATTTTGCCAGATCAGATATCCAAAACAGTTATGTTGTTTAGTCATTTTCCAATACATAGTACCTAACTTTATTTGACTGATTTCATCATGGTGAAACTGTTTAGGGATTAAGATACTAATGATAATATGATGGAGGACCTTAAAACTAAATGGTAACATATGCTCATAGCTCTTAGAGACTATGGCTAGGTTAGGATTTCCAAAAATGGTCCCTACAGTCTTGGAGTATGTTACTCCGATTGCATCCGAATCCCACTGTCCTCTAAAGTAACAACCCATTATCTTTTCCGAGATTCCAATTAGGTTGCAAATTGTGCTGTCGTAATTGGCATTTGGTTCCCTAGAAGGTAGGTTGACATGTTATCATCTTCATCTATGCTTAGATTAGTGTAAAACAACTGATCTAATCTAGGATAAATTAGTTCGTTGATTTATAAAATAGGCAAGACATCCAAATCGGCAAACCACCTAATAGGCTCTAAGTTTCCTAATTGACTTAAATCAATATGTTTATCCTTATGCACGTTTCTTATTTCAAAGCTAGGGTACCTAAGGGCATTTTCACTAGATCTAAAAAGGGATGGGTCATATGAATCTCCTTCCCTCCTCTTCCCTTTGTCCTTAGACGATCTCCTAGGAGCCATTTGTCTAAACATGATGATAAAATAAGAAAATTTCAAGATGATAGCCATGTATCAAGAAATCAAAAAGGGAGTATCAAGGATTACCTTAGTTGAGGTTCCTTGAGAAATAGAGATCGTGATTAAGGATTTAAGAGGATAGAAGCCTTGATCTTCTTGAAAGGAAGAGTAAAGATTTGAGAGGAGGGGAGGTGCTCTTGAGGGCAACTGCAAGAGTTGGGGGCAGTTCTACCACCAGCCCTAACTCCCCTTTATAAAAGGGGGCTCTCGGGTGGTGCCATCGCCAACTGAGCAGTGCTACTGCCAGTTCTGGCTATGCCATCGCTGGCACCTTAACTTAGACAGTTTTAAGGAGGGCTACAACATCTTGATTTTTTGATCAATTTGTCCACTTTATTAACATCTATCTCAGATATCTAATTTGATCATTATGTATTTAATTGAGATGAAATGATGTCTTCTGATTTCATACTAATCATGAGGTAATTTTTATTAAGCACATTTACTTAACAAATGATTGATCACATTAAAGTGTTGTAATCAAGAGGCTTTGGAAACTTTCTCATCAAGTGGTTTGAGAGAATGATATCATAAAGACAAGAAAACTTGAATGATATAAAAGTAGTGATTTTCAAAAGTTATGAATACTTACATTGATCAATTTGTGAGATGATGAAAGACATATAATTCAACCAAAAGATGTCATTTATAAATATCGGGATCATAAATCACACTATTTCAGTCATACGTCCAAGAAATCAAGGAAAGGAAATTTGAGTCGAGAGTCAACAATTCATGTGTTACTTATCATATGAAAGATAATCAAGCAAGTTTTCAAAACATTTATCACTAAGAGTCATCTTCGAAAGATATTTCTAAAAGAATATATTTCAATGGTAATTATTGATAAGCAACTCATTTGTATGCATCATCAAACAAGATTCATACATCGTGCCATCAAAATAATTCACATCTCAAATGCATTCAAGCCATCAATGCACAATAAGTCATGAATAGAAGTTATGAATCATTTGAAGAACTCATTCTAGTTCAATTCATTAACTCCGAATTCATCATTAAAATCACATACGAGATTCACAAAATAAATCAATTTGTAGACCTCGAGTAGATAGAGAATACAAAAGTGTATTTAATTTTTCATAAGAATGTTCTAGAAAGATGTATACTTCTTATATAAGGCCTAGTATCATCGTATAGTTTTGGAATAAGGTTACGTCAAATCTATTAAAACCTCATCATTTCAAAACATAGGATTTCAAATTGTAAGGTGATACAAATGTTTTTACCGAAATTCTTTTTGAAGAGACTTAATGAAAAAACTATGGTGCATAACCAAATAATGTATAACACTCAAGGGTCTTTTTTTATCTGAGCTAGTGAGCCTGATAATGATCAAGAGTTTTATCGTTACCCACTCCTAGCTTGTGTGGGTGAATGAGTCTATAAAAAAGGATGGTTTTTAGGTACCCATTTGAACTTGGGTACCTCAAATATTGATCTGCTAATCTTATCATTGTTCATTGAATTTCTTATAGTTCCTTTAGGTACCCATATCAACTTATGCGGGTTAAGTTTTTTATACGGACATTTGTAAATAACATGTCTGGATTTGCAATAAAAGTTACATTTCAAATGAAGTGATCTATGTAGTGTGGGTCCTTTAATGAAGGTGGTTGGAGTATGATGAGATCCACTCACAAATCCAATTCCACTTCTTTTTCTGACATGACTCTTGTTTGCAAGGATCAAGTCCAAGCTCTTGCTACCGATCTTAAACTTATTTAGGGTATCTTTAAGTAGCAAGCTCTCCTTTTTGATTGCCTCTGAGTGTTCACACTTAGAGCATGGAGGTAAAGAAAGAGTTTCAAGTTTAAGACTTTCAAGTTTATCTAATAAGATAGCATGCTCTTTTTTTAATAAATTGAACTTCTTACTAATAGCTCTACACTCATCAAATAATTCATGAAAAGTAATTGAAAGTTCATCGAAGGATAAATCTTAATTAAATGACTCATATACCACTTCTCCGAAAGCCATCAATGCGAAGTTGGCCTCCTTCTTATTATTTGCTTCTTCATATTCGGAGCCACTTGATGTTGGGAAATCTAGGGGGCGACATTTCATGCGTAACAGAAGAACAGAAAATAAAACATCCTAGATTTCCATGGAATGTTTCGTCATTGTGCGAAGATCGATACGAAAAAAAAAATAAATCCGCGAATCCGAAAACTACATGTGTAAAAAGAAAGTACATAAGGAGATCATATATCCTTGAGTTCTTGCAGATCCATAGAGGAGGATAAAAGCGGTCAAGCATCCTCCGCTCTAGTGGTATCTACACGGTAGGGATTGCAACGATACTCTTCTTTGGAGAGAGGAGAATAAAAGGTGGCTACCAAGAAAACCTCAGCCTATGGGCCTTTGGTTCCCTCATATTTATAGAGCCCCCCTATAAACCCTAATGGATCTTCCCTTATTGGGTATTGGATCTCCATCCAATTACTCAAGCCTCTCAGATTAATGGGTCTCTACCCAATAATCTAGCTCTTATTGGATCTCATCCATAGGATCCAATAATATAGAGACTTAATGGATATCCAATAAGATAGGGACTCCGACGGATATCTCATATCCAAACCTCTACTCGTTGCAACACATACTATATGTGTGTGATCCTCTAGGCCCAATATCGAGCTGGCCGTGAGTTATACCTGTCAGAACTCCTTTTGACTTAGTGAATTATTATCTCTATAATAATTCACTCGACTCATCGACTACAAACGTACTATGTCATAATATCGCAGTTCCCAAATGATATAGGGGAATCCAATCCTTTGGACTTATATACCCTTTGTTACTATGTACTTATAGTCTCTCATCCATCTAATACCCCAGAAATTATATATTGGGCATAGTACTGTTAGGCCCAAACAGTTTCTAATCGAGTCACGCTCTAATCGGATTCTCCCTGAGAACTCTTTTTCTTTTAATACGAAGGATCCTGGCTAAGGATTTGCCTAAGCAAGAACACATGAGATATTCCTCTCATAATACCGAGAGTTGATGATCCTCTATTGACACTCAATAGCCCTCGTAAGGTTGGTTACCACTCCCAATAATAGGTTGTATTAGATCTGTAACTTCTAAACCTATAAGTTCAGTATCAAAGAGTGGAGTACTTATACAGGACTTCCTTGGTATCTCAAGTCTAAGAATCATATACACTACTGGGCCTACAAAATCGCTGTCTGACGTGAGGTATCAATAACCATCCAGCATTCCGTAAGTGGATCAATCAGTGAACTTACTCTTCAATGAGCACCTATACTGTATCCTTAGTGTCCCCACACGAGTAGCTATGAGACTAGCTACCTTCATCATATGGACGGGTTTACAGTACATCAGTATATCTAGTTATCTCAATGTCCCTCTCGAGTAACCTATGACCGGGATTATTTAGGGTTAGTGTTTAAAGGTGAATCGGTCTCATTATCATAATCTCATCCTGATCCGACTCTCATTGCAGAGATCCAAGGATATCATAATATACATCCAGATAATGTGAGAAAATACCAGTAAGCATAAGTAAAGAGATTGATGTAACGTGTTACAAGTGCCATCACTCATGTGATTGACTTGTAGGGCATATATAACTAGCAATCTCTCACTTGACCTAAAGCCAATCACCTACGTGTCTAATCCCTATCAAACCTCTATGATGCTCAAAGACAATCTGAGTTAATAGCTTTGTCAGTGGATCTGTAATATTATCTTCGAATGTAACTCTTTCCTCTGCTACATCTTTTCGGGCCACGATACCTCCTCAGAACACTTTTGATGAGACCCAAGTTTCCTTATTTAAGTAATCACTCTGTAATTGTCATAATTTAATAGAATTAGCTCTTCGTTGCTCAGCACAACTCCTAGATTTGTGATGAACTACTTCATCCAGACTCCCTCCTTTGCTGCCTCTACCGCAGCAATGTACTCCACCTCTCTATGGTCGATTCAGTAGTAGTGTCTTGCTTGGAACACTTTCATCACACTGCTCCTCCATTCAGGGTGAACACATACCCTGAATTAGACTTACTATCATCGACATTGGACTAGAAGCTCGAGTCTATGTAACCCTCAACCCTAAGGCTTCTGCCTCTATATATCAGTAAAAGATCCTTAGTCCTTCCTAAGTACTTAAGGATACATTTTACTGCTTTTTAGTGCTCCAAGCTTGGATCTGCTTGATACCTGCTCATGACACTCAGAGCATATACTATATCAGGCCTGGTACATAGCATACAATGCATGAAAGACCCTATCACTGAGGCATAGGGTATCCTATTTATGTCTGCCATTTCTTTATGAATCTTTGGGGATATACTACTAGAAAGTGATAGCATATGTATCATCATTATGAGACCTCTCTTAAAATTTTTCATGTCAAACATTTTGACAATAGTGTCTATATATTTGGACTAGGACAAGCTAAGCACCCACTTGGATCTCTCTCTATAGATCTGTATCCCCAATACGCAGGATGCTTCCCCTGAGTCCTTCATGGAGAAATGTCTAGATGGCCGCCAAGCCTTTATTGTGGAGAGTATTCCTATATCATTCCA
The DNA here is from genome assembly GCA_024322285.1 of Musa beccarii. NCBI lineage: Eukaryota > Viridiplantae > Streptophyta > Magnoliopsida > Zingiberales > Musaceae > Musa > Musa beccarii. Next base: position 59,610,803 of record CM044398.1, read on the forward strand.
AATGATCAGGATGTCATCCACATATAATACCAAAAAGGTGATAGCACTCCCACTGACCTTCCTATATACACAAGGCTCATCTTCATTCTTAGTAAAGTCATAAGATCTGATCGCCTCATCAAATCTTATATTCCAACTTTAGATAACTTGCTTTAATCTATAGATGGACCTAAGCAACCTGCACACCTTATTTGGACTGTCCTTGAACATAAATCTCTTAGGTTGTATTATATACACCTCTTCGAGGTTACCATTAAGGAATATAATTTTTATGTCCATCTGCTAGATCTCATAATCAAGGTGTGCTACAACAGCCAATAAAATTCGAATAGATTTTTGCATGGCTACGGGTGAGAAAGTTTCATCATAGTCAATACATTTCCTTTGACGAAACCCCTTAGCCATTAGCCTTGTTTATAGGTTCTCTACCTTTTCATTTACTCCAATCTTCTTTTTGAAGATCCACTTGTAGCCAATGGGTACAATACCCTCAGGTGTAACAATCAGGTTCCAAACCTTATTGGAGTACATGGAATTCATTTCTGAATTCATGGCTTCTTACTATTTCCCGGAGTCTATGCTCATAATAGCCTCCTCGTAGGTCTGAGGATTAATATCCTCAATATCTTATCTTTTGATATATCCCACATATCTCTCAGGAGGATGAGATACTCTACTGGACCTATGTAAATTTGGAACTTATGTGTTAGGTACTTGAACAGATTCTAGCTATGGAATGGTGCTTGAGCTAGGTTCTCCAACATCGCTCAACTCTATCATGCTCCCACTATCTCCACCAAAAATATGTTCCTTCTCAAGGAATACTATTCTCTTAGCTACAAAGACCTTTTGGTCCTTGGGGTGATAGAAATAATACCCATAAGTTTCTTTGGGGTATCCCACAAACTTGCACCGTTCCGTCCTAGATTCCAACTTACCAGGGTTGTGTCTCTTGATGTGGGTAGGGCACTCCAAATCTTAACAACCTTAAGATCAGACTTCTTCTCATTTCATATCTCATATAGTGTAGATACTACCGACTTAGTTGGAACTTTGTTCAGAAGATAAGCTATGGACTCTAGGGCATATCCCTAGAATGAGATGGGTAGGTCGACGAAACTCATCATGGACTGCAGCATATCTAACAGTGCGTGATTCCTCCTTTCGAATACACCATTGAGCTAGGGTGTATAAGGAGGTGTCCATTGGGATAAAATCCTCTGGTCTTTGAGAAATTGGATGAACTCTATACTTAAGTACTCACCTTCTCGATCTGATCGAAGATTCTTGATACTCTTTCCAGTTTGAACCTCTACTTCATTCTTATACTCCTTGAATTTTTTGAAGGCTTCGAACTTGTACTTCATCAAATACATATGTTCATATCTAGAGAAATCGTTAGTGAAAATAATGAAGTAGGAATAACCACTAATGGCCTGAGTTGACATAGGACTACATACATCACTATGTATTAGTACTAACAACTCAATGGCTCTCTCGCCAGTTCCACTAAATGGAGAGTTGGTCATTTTTCTATGAAAGCAAGGTTCGTAAGTCGTATATGGCTCATAGTCAAATGGATCTAAGTATCCATCTATCAGCAACTTTTGAATCCTTCTCTCATGGATATGACCTAGCCAACAATGTCATAGGTATGCATTGTTCACCTCATCTTGTTTCCTCTTGGACACACTTACTTTCATGATATGTAGAGTAGTATCTAGAGTAATTAAACCATTATACAATGTTCCTCTCATGATAATCTCATCATCCTTAATAATTTAACAACTATTGTTATAAAAAAAACTACTTTATAACTATTCAATATCAAACATAAAATAGAAATAATATTTTTGATGATACAAAGAATAATATAATAATATGCATCTAATGCAATAGTAACTCCTCTAGGAAGATATAGGGTGACCTCGCCAATAGCAACAGCACCAACTCTTGCTCCATTGCCTATTTTGAGGTCCATCTTACCTCTTGTCAATCTCTTAGGTCTTGTCAGAACTTGCAATGAATTACAGATATGATAAACACTATCGGTATCCAATACCCATGTGTTATCATATAAGTCTGATAAATAGAGACTAATCATGAATGCATATCTGAAGCTTCTCTAAGCTTTTGTTTCGCCTTCTTTGTAATATACTCTTTGCAATTCCTCTTCCAATGCCCGTCTTTGCCATAGTGGAAGCACTGGTTTTTGTCCTCTTCCGGGTCTTCTTAGCAATATTTGTTTTACCCGGTCTGCCCTTGCCCTTACCCTTCTTAAGGAACTTATCTGTCTTCCTTTTCTTTCTGGTCTTACCAGCATAGAAAACTGTGATAAGGAATCTAAAAGGGACTGAAGCACAATATCCATACACAGGTTATCCTCTCCTAGACCTATGAGTTTCTTTATCTACTCAATCATTTTAAGGACACTATTCTGAATCGATATCCTCTCAGTCATCTTAACATGGAAGACACTCTTTGATATCTCATATCATTGAGTTCTTTCTTGTTCCTCAAATAATTTATGGAGATGCAAGACTATGGATCTAACATCCATCTTTTCATGTTATCTCTATAACTCGGGATTCATGAAGCCCAACATGTAATACTGAGCAAGAGTGGAGTCATCTGCATATTTCATGTCGCGAGCAATCTCATCCTCACTTGCCCCTTCCTTGGGCATAGGCATCACTATTTCAAGGACATATGCGATTTTCTTCGCTGTGAGAACTATTCTTAGGTTACGGAGTCAATTCGCATAGTTTTAACCAGTGAGGTAGTTGGCATCAAATATGCCACATAGAGGGTCTAGTGACAATAAAATAAAGATACAGTAGAAATAAATAACATGCAGATTTTGTAAAAATATAAACAATCAAAATAAGGACTTCTATCTTGACATGCTCCCATTATTTTTCTAGCGAGTCATGCAACACCCTCAGCACGTGAAACGAAAGTCTCCGACAGACTTCTAGTAGGGATCGAGATCCAATCAGCATCATAGTGTAACCTCGAGGGACTCGACCAATCATACTAAGCCCAAATGGTAGGCAACTCTTGTCGATCACAACTCCTTGTGATTCTCATCCTGTTCGGCCTCCGAACCACCATGGCCTCGAGGGACTTGACCAACCATAATGTTCGGTTAAGTCATCACTATTGTTACAAGATGAGTCTGATACGATGATATAACCTCGAGGGACTCGACCAAGTATACCATATCCTCAGGTCACCGGTGGCATCTCTATGTCGTAGATAAGATAGCGAATTGCGATATAGGTGAGTCTCGAGAGACTCGACTAACTCATCCTACACCAAGAATCGGTTCCTACTTATACAGATGGAAGGCCACATGGGTCAATCTAATTGTCTCACGTTTATCGACTTAATATTATCGAGAGAGGAAAATTTTTAATTCGATCTCCTAATATGATGTGTCACACACACATACATATTTAATATATATCTACATCACATGCAAATATATATACATATGTAGTAGGTGTATAATCAATCGCACATCACATGAGCAATCACACCAGATGATCATGGACCATATCCTAATATGATCAAGCCCGAGTCAGTGGGCCCTAATCACTCACATTAAGATCTATGTGTGCATCGGCGTATCTCCATACCTTGTGATCGTCCATCTCGCTTCGTCGGTTCTGTCGGCATCTCAATGCATCTCCATGCGTCGGATTGTCCATCTCTGCCTCGTGGGTTCCACTATCACTTCCACACTCCCGCTACGTCTCCTCATGTAATTACAATATAATTACAAGCATGCAGGCTTGACAATAAACGAGAAAAATAAAGGCTCGCAAGCCCCAATAATAATAATGATCATATCATACACATACATCACATGGTCCATGATCATCTATCCACATCATACATCAAATGTACATGTTATTATATAGGACTACTAGATAAATAATAATAGTTAACTAAATATTTTAATTAACTAATATTTTTTTTGAAAATAGGGACATATAAATTTTTTTTTAAATTCTAAAGGGCATTTTGGTCATTCGACAAGAGGGACAAAATTAGAATTTCTGAAATTCCCAGGGGCAAAACTATCTTTTGCCCTAAAACCCTAATCCCCTGCTTTGCTGCAGCGTTGTAGTCGCCGCCACCCTACCGACGATGGCCATGCATAGGGGGCGCCGCCCATGCCTACAGGCGGCTCGCTCGCGGGTGGTGTGTTGGGAAATCCAGAGGGCGACATCACATGCGCAGCAGAAGAAAATAAAAATAATACATCCTAGATTTCCATAAAAGGTTCTGTCATCATGTGAAGATCAGTGTATCAATGACCATCGAGCATTCCGTAAGCGTATCAATCAGTGAATTCATTCTTCAATGAGCACCTGTACTGTATCCATGAGACTAGCTACCTCCATTATATGGACGGGTATACAACATACCAATCTCTCCGGTTATCTCGATATCCCTCTCGAGTAACCTGTGACTAGGATTATTTAGGGTCTGTGTTCAAAGGTGAATTGATCTCATTATCGTGATCTTATCACAATCCAATTCCCATTGCACAGATCCAAGGACATCACAATATATGCAGCATGCAAGATAAAGTGATAAAATACCTAATAATAATAAGCAAAAGAAAGAGTGCACGTCAAGTCACAAGTGTCATTACTTATGTGATTGGCTTACAGGGCACATATGACTAGCAATCTACCACTTGACCTAAAGCCAATCACCTACGTGTCTGATCCCCATCAGGCCCCTATGACACTCAAAGACAATTTGAGACAATGGCTTAGTTATTGGATCTGCAAAGATATCTTCGGATGGAACTCCTTCCACTATTACATCTCTTCGGGCCATGATCTCTCTAATTAGCTGGAACCTCTTCAAAACACTTCTGATGAGATCCGGGTTCCTTTATTTGAGTAATCGCCCTATAGTTATCGCTATATAAGGGAATCAGCTCCTCGTTGCTCGACATGACTCCCAAATTTATGATGAACTACTTCATCCAGATTCCCTCATTTGTTTCCTCTATCGCAGCAATGTATTCCACCTCTATGGTCGAGTCAGCAGTAGTGTCTTGCTTGAAACTCTTCCAGTACACTGCTCCTCCATTCATGGTGAACATATACCCTAAATTAGACTTGCTATCATCTGCATGAGATTGGAAGCTCAAGTCCGTGTAGCTCTCAACCCTGAGGCTACTGCCTCTATATACCAGTAAAAGATCCTTAGTCCTTCTCAAGTACTTAAGGATACATTTACTACTTTCCAATGCTCCAAGCCTGGATCTACCTGATACCTGCTTGTGATACTCAGAGCATGCATTATATCAAGCATGGTACATAGCATAGCATATATGATAGATACTATCATTAAGGCATATGGTATCCTATCCATGTGTGCCCTTTCTTAAGGAGTCTTTGGGGACATACTCCTGGAAAGTAATATTCCATGTCTCATTGGTATGAGACCTCTCTTGGAATTTTTCATGCCAAACCTTTTGATAATAGTGTCTATGTACCTGGATTGGGACAAGCCAAGCATCCTCTTGGATCTATCTCTATAAATATGAATCCTCAATACGTAGGATGCTTCCCCTAAGTCCTTCATGGAGAAGTGCCTAGATAGCCAAGCATTTACTGTGGAGAGCATTCTTACATTATTTCCAATGATCATGATGTCATCCACATACAATACTAAAAAGGTGATAATGTTTCCACTTACCTTCCTGTACACACAAGGCTCATCTTTATTCTTAACGAAGTCATAAGATCTGATCACCTCAATAAATCTTATGTTCCAACTTCGAGAAGCTTGCTTCAGTCCATAGATAGACCTAAGTAACCTGCACACCTTATTTGAGTTATCCTTGGACATGAATCCCTCAGACTGTATCATATACATCTCCTCCTTGAGGTTGCCATTGAGGAATGCGGTTTTGATGTCCATCTGTCAGATCTCATAATCACAGTGTACTACAATAGCCAATAGAATTTGAATAGATTTTAGCATGGCTACAGGTGAGAAAGTTTCGTCATAGTCAACACCTTGCCTTTGACGATACCTCTTAGCCACTAGCCTTGCTTTATAGGTCTTTACCTTTTCATCTACTTTAATCTTCTTTTTGAAGATCCACTTGCACCCAATGGGTACAATACCCTTGGGTACATCAACTAGGTTTCAAACCTTGTTGGAGTACATGGAATCCATTTTTGAATTCATGGCTTCTTGCCATTTCCCGGAGTCTTAGCTACAAAGACCTTTTGGTCCTCATGATGATAGAAATAATACCCATAAGTTTCCTTAGGGTCTCCCATGAACTTGCACTGTTCCGTCCTGGATTCCAACTTATCGGGGTTGTGTCTCTTGACGTGGGTAGGGGACCCCCAAATCTTAACAACCTTAAGATCGGGTTTCTTCCCATTCCATATCTTATATGGAGTAGACACTACTGAATTAGTTGGAATTCTGTTCATAAGGTAAACTGTAATCTCTAGGGCATATCCCCAGAATGAGATGGGTAGGTTGGCGAAACTCATAATAGAATGCACCATGTCTAATAGTATGCGATTCCTCCTTTCTGATATACCATTAAGCTTTGGTGTATAAGGAGGTGTCCATTGAGATAAAATCCCATGGTCTTTGAGGAACTAGATGAACTCTATATTCAAGTACTCACCTCCTCAATCTGATCGAAGAGTTTTAATACTCTTTCCAGTCTGATTCTCCACTTCATTCTTATATTCCCTAAATTTCTTAAAAGTCTCAGACTTATACTTCATCAAGTACACATGTCTATATTTTGAGAAATCATTAGTGAAAGTAATGAAGTAGGAGTAACCACCTTTGGCATGAGTCGATATAGGACCATATACATCACTATGTATGAGTTGCAACAAATCAGTGACTCTCTCTCTAGTTCAACTAAATAGAGAATTGATCATCTTTCCCCGAAGGCAAGGTTCGCAAGTCGCATATGACTCATAATCGAATGGATCTAGATATCTATTCTTCAGTAACTTTTGAATTCTTCCCTCATGGATGTGACCTAGCCTACAATGTCATAGATATGCATTGTTCACCCCTTCTCGTTTCTTCTTTAACTCACTTACACTCATGATGTGTGGAGCTGTATCTAGCATAAATAAACCATTATGCAATATTCCTCTCATGGTGATCTCATCATCTAATGCTATTGAACAACCATTGCTCTCAAAAAACTACTTATAACCATTCAATGTCAAACATGAAATGGAAATAAGGTTTTGATAATAAAGGAAACAAAATAGCATGTATCTAATGTAATAGTAGCTCCACTAGGCAGATATAGGGTGACCTCGTGATAGAACCCTAGAGGAATTCTATGGAGATTGATCTTTGAGAGGGATCAACTCTTGGAACGCTGTAGGGGTTCCACCCTCCTTAGTAGTCAGTCAAATGGCTGCAAAGTAGATTAACGTTTTTCTTTTCCAAAGAGATGGAGGCTACATACTTATATAGAGCTCCAAACCCTAGCCCTAGAGGCTACTTCCTTAGTGAACTACCCAATTTGCCCTCAACCTTAGCCAACCGGCCCAGTAACAAGGAGGGCAATGACTAAGAAGCCCAAAGACTCAAATGTAAACCTTAGCCTCTCTTCTTTATAGGATAGAGGCGGCTAGGTGGGGTTTATTACACTCTCATAGAGTTTTTATTAGCTGTTACATGATTGAGTAGGACCCAACCCTGCTAGGGTCCTATCAAGCCCACCCTATTCAAATCAGCCTTGTCCTCAAGGCTGGGGTTCCATGAATTTAGGGAACCGGGTCTTCAGCTCATCATATGATTCCCATGTGGTATCTTCGAGTGGTAAATTAGTCCAATACACTAGTACTTTAGTAGAGGGATGTCGACGACGCATCACGATTCTATCGTCGAGGATAGCTTGTGGTTGGGCTTGAATATTTTCACCATCAGTGGTGTTGGGCAATTGGATCTGGGGTGACTCGTGTTCTCCCAACTTGGACTTCAGGCATGACACAAGGAAGACAGGGTGAATTTTGACATCTTCAGGTAATTTAAGTCTGTACGCCACAGCTCCAATATGCTCTATGATCTGATAGGGCCCATAAAAATGTGGCGATAGCTTCATGGAGGCTCATGTGTTGATGGAGAGCTGCTTGTATGGCTGTAAGCAATGATAAACCCAATCTCCTACTAAAAATTCTTTTTCGCTTCATCGTGTGTCGGCTTGCTATTTCATTCTAGCTTGAGCAGTAGAGAGATTATCCTTTAGCAGTTGTAGGAGTTCGTCCCTATCAATTAGATCTTAGTCGACCTGATCTACCTTGGCTAAGCCAATTACATACTTTAGAATCACAGGAGCCGGCCGACCATACAATGCTTTATAAGGGGTATATTTTGTAGATGAATGATATGTAGTATTATACCACCATTCGGCCCAGGGGAGCCATTTTGTCCACTCTTTCAATCGCTCATTGGTGAAACACCGAAGGTACATCTCTAAACACATGTTCACCACCTTTGTTTGGCCATTAGTTTGTGGATGATATGCTATGCTCATCTTGAGTTTGGTGCCTTGCAACTGGAATAACTCGGTCCAAAATTTACTAGTGAAGATCTTGTTATGATCACTTACAATGGACCTTGGCATCCCATGTAATTTAATAATATTTTTTATGAAAATCTGAGCAATACTAGCGGTAGTGTAGGGATTTTGTATGACACAAAAATGATCATATTTTCTAAGTCGATCAACCACCACCAGGATTATGCTTTTATCTTTGGAAAATGATAGCCCTTCGATGAAATCTATGGAGATGTCAGTCCACACTAAGTCCGGTATGGGTAGCGATTATCATTTCCCTGGACTCGCCATTGTTTCACCCTTTTGCTGTTGACATACATCACATTGTGTCACGTATTCAGAAATAATTTTTTTCATCCCTCTCCGATAAAAATTTTGCTTCACTCATTTATAGGTTCTCAGAAATTCAGAGTGTCTTGTGGAGTGCATTTCGTGCAAAATGACTTTGATGCAAGGGGAGTTGGGTGTAAGCACAATACGACCTTTGTAACGTAGATCCTTCGAATCCCAGGTATAGTGAGCTATTGCGCCTAGATCCTCCTCTAATTTTTTAATAATGTTGTTGGTCTCTGGGTCCTTCTTCCATTCCTCCCTAATGTCCTCAAGGAAGCCGGTGGTAGGAAGAGAGATGACTAAAAATTCAGCTTACTCAAGTAGCCATGAGAGCGCATCTGCATCAATATTTTCTTTTCCCTTTTTGTAAATAATTTGATAATCAAATCCTAGAAGTTTGGTTACCCATTTTTGTTGCTCCGGGGATGCTATCTTCTGCTCCAAAAAGTACTTGAGGCTTCTATGGTCGGTTTTAATATGAAATCGGTGGTCGATTAGGTTGGGTCTCCACTTTGTTACTGCGTGCACAATGGCGAGCATCTCCTTATCATAGATAGACATTTTTTTATGAGAGGGAGACAACGCCTTGCTGGTTTATACGAGCGGTCGACCCTCTTGCATGAGAATAGCTCCAATTCTGACTCCAGATGCATCGGCCTCAATGATGAGGAGTCAGCTAAAATCTGGTAATGCTAGCACCGACGTCGTCGTCATGGCTGCCTTAAGGTTATCGAAGGCAGCAAAGGCTTCATCCGACCATTGGAAGACATCTTTTTTCAGTAGAGGAGTGAGGGGTGCACTGATCTTCCCATAGTTCTTCACGAATTTTTAGTAGTAGCCCGTTAGTCCAAGGAACCCACGCAGCAATTTCACATTTATAGGTTTTGGCCAACTCTGTATTGCCTCGATTTTTGTTGGGTCTACTGCCACTCCATCTTCTGATATTATGTGTCCAAGGTACTCTACTTTTTGCTAGAGAAAGCTACACTTTAATAGTTTAACAAAAAGAATATTCTCCCGAAGGATCGTCAGAATAGAGCGCAAGTGCTGAAAGTGAGTCTCAAGAGAAGGGCTGTAAATGAGAATATCATCGAAAACTACCAACATGAATTTGTGAAGAAAGCTTCGAAAAATATCATTCATGTGACTTTGGAAGGTTGAAGGAGCATTAGTAAGTCCAAAAGGTATTACCAAGAATTCATAGTGGCCATTATGAGTACGGAAAGCTATTTTTGGGATATCGTCTTGACATACCCGAATTTGGTGGTAACCGAATCGAAGGTCCAACTTCGTGAAAACTCGAGCTCCTCTTAACTCATCAAGAAGTTCATCCACCACTGGTATTGAGTACTTATCCTTGACGGTGATGCTATTTAGAGCTCGGTAGTCGATGCACATCTACCAAGTTTCGTCCTTCTTGCATACAAGTAGCACCAGTGAGGAATAGGGGCTGCAGCTTAGCCAAATCACCCCTATTTCAAGCATCTCCTTTACGATCTTCTCAATCTCATCCTTCTGGAGATGAGGATAGCAGTACGATTGAGTGTTCGTTAGTAGTTTGCCCGAAAGAATTGGAATTCGGTGGTCATATTGTAGAGTAGGAGGAAGACCGCACAGTTAGTAAAAACATCGTCAAATTCAACAAGCAATTGGGTGAGATTTTGATCTGCAATTTCTATTTTCATCCCCTCTGATTATTATTGGAGGTGCATCAAAAAGCCACCATTTATCTTATGTAAAACTTTCTCTATTCGTTGGGTCGAAACGGTGGTTACGTTGCTTCCGCGCTTCCCATGTAGGGTGACCTGTTTGCCCTTGTAGTAGAATTTCATAATTAATTTGGAAAAGTTCCAAGAGACGTCACCTAGCATTATCAGCCATTCTACGCCCAGCTCAGCCTCATAATCATCAACTGGTAGGAGGAAGAAGTTGGTGATAATTTCTTGGTCTTGCAATAATAGTTTCACCTGCGGGCATCTTTGGTCACATTTTAGGATTCGATCGTCGATGACCTTTATGTCGAACTTGTAGCAACCTTCTATATAGAGCACCATCCGAGCAGTGACCTTACTGTTTAGGAAGTTATTTGTGCTACCTGTGTCAATGAGAATGGTGATCGGTTGTTGTTTGAGAAGGCCTCCAACTTTCATCGTTTGCGGATTTGAGTAGCTCGCTAACATGTGTACCATAAAGTCAGTCGATTGTGACTTTTCTTTTATATCTTCTTTTTCATGTTCAAGGCTCTCTTCTAGCTGTTCAATGACCTATTCTTCCACTAGTTTGATCATAAGAATTCTTCCCTTTTTATAGCGATGCTCACGGCTCTATGGCTTGTCTCAATGCCAACATAACCCCTTGTCAACTTTTTGGTGTCGGAGCTCAGCTAACAGTAGGGGGGGCTGAGGGCTTCGGTACTACTAGTTGGGGAGTGACCCTAGTCCTCCGGGCTTCGTGGTTCAATCGCTCCTCTTAAAGTCGTGCGAAAGAGATGACTGCCATAAGTGTGTACGGTTGTCGTGCTTTAACTTCTTCCCAAATTTCTAGCTTCAAGCCTACAATAAATGTTCCCAATAGCTATTTTTTAGACCAATCACGAGTTTGATTAGATAACCATTTAAACCTGATTTGATACTCCTGAATAGTAGAGGTTTGTCGGATCTTCGCTAGTCGTCCGTCGATGTTCTCGTAATCGGTTGGTCCGAAGCGGATCAGTAGTCCTTCTTTAAATTGTCACTATGAGAGGACTCTATGAGTATGTTCAAACCAATCAACACACTATATGGCATCCACTTCAAGATGTATAGCTGTAATTTCTATCATAGATACGTCCGTGGTTTTGTGGAACCAAAAATATCGCTCTACATGCGAGATCCAACCAATCGGGTCTCCTTCTTCCCATCTAGGGAAGTTCATCCTTATACATGGGTAGTAGGGATCAGTCATAGAGCCTCCCCTCTCTTAGAAATCATCTCTTCGATTAGAGCTCTCTCCTCGATGTGATTTCTTTGGGCTCGGTGGTTGACCCAAACCAAGTTCGACAAAGAGGGTCTGAATCTTCTCCTCTATCCGTGTCTCAAAGGCTTCGAACTTAGCATTGATTGCCTCCTCAGATGCCATAGTATATTCCTCCAGATCTATAATACTAAGATCTCTCTTTTGTTGTTGGGTTAAAAGTATGTATTGTTTGAGAGAAGTGGTGGCCGAAAGGGTTTGTGGATTGGTGGATGTGGGCTGTTGTTTAGGCTTGTTTTGTGGCTATTTTGGGTGCAGTTTGGGATTACGATTTGATGAAGTTTTGAGCTATGATGGTAGTGGATGAAGGTTAGGAAAGAGGGTTTTAGATCTATGGTAGATAGTAGTAGAGATTTAACAGAATTTAGTGGAAGTTGCTACTGATATGCGTTGTCTTATAAGAGCAGAATTGTCATCGAAGAAACAATGGTTTCTCGATGAAATTTCTAGCGAGAACCCAAAAATTTGAGGAGGGGATTTGACAACAGAATCTTGGTTTAAATAACAGTAAGGATGACAACTTGGATCAAGAAAATTTCGACAGCATAATAGCAAAGAATTCTGTGCAAGTTGTGATAGCAGAATTCTCATCGAAAAATCTTAGCGGTTTATGACGAAAACTTACAGCAACACAGTAATGTTTTAGAGATGAATTCTACGATAGATCAATCCCAGATGAAAGCCAAGATGATCTATGAGGTTCTCAAGAAATTTCATTCAAAAAGGATAGCAATAGATCAGTTTAAAGGCAGCAATATGCGATTGAAATTTTCTATAGCAATCCTTCGTTTGCAAAGATGATAACTTTTATGATGAAAGGAATTCACAGCAAGGGATAGATAGTAAGACCTTTTTTTTGGTATTTTGAATGGCAAATTGCAGCAGCAAAAGATATTAGTGATAGTAGAATACCAGATCTCTGATGCAATTGGAAGCGATGGCAGTAGATTGATTTGATCTACGATAGAAGATGAAGGTGGAGATGGTGACGTTAAGAGCAATTATGGGAATTACTTGGTTGATGGTGGGCGGCAGGGATGACAGTAAAAGTAGCAAGATTGCTACTCTGATACCAGATGATAGAACCTTAGAGAAATTCTATAGAGATTGATCTTTGAGAGGGATCAACTCTTGGAATGCTATAGGGGTTCCACCCTCCTTGGTAGTCGACCAAATGGCTACAAAGTAGATTGATCTTTTCTTCTTCCAAAGAGATGGAGGCTACGTGCTTATATAGAGCTCCAAACCATAGCCCTAGGGGCTGCTTCCTAAGTAAACTACCCAATTTGCCCTTAACCTTAGCCGACCAGCCCAGTAACAAGGAGGGCGGCGGCTAAGAAGCCTAAAGACCCAAATGTAAACCCTAGCCTCTCTTCTTTATAGGATAAAGGCGGCTAGGTGGGGTTTATTACACTCTCAACGGGTTTTTATTAGGTGTTATATAGTTGAGTAGGACCCAACCTTGCTAGGGTCCTATCACCTCGCTAATAGTAATAGTAGCAACTCTTGCTTTATTGCCTATCTTAAGGTCCATCTTACCTCTCATCAATCTCCTAGGTCCTGCCAGATCCTGCAATGAATTACAGATATGATAAACATTACCGATATCCATTACTTATGTGTTATCATATGAATCTGACAGACAAAGACTAATCATGAATGTGATAGGATAAAAGGACAACAAATAAGGAAGAACTTTTGTATATGAACAAATACTAGTAGGACGTAACACAGCAGAATTAAATGGAAATCAGAATTAAATAGAACACCATGATTTACATGGAAAACTCCTTCAACATGAAGGATAAAAACCACGGGGCAAACCAGATAAAATCCACTATAGAAATAATGAATGTATAATTCTCAGAGTCTCTTGCCCAAAACCCAAGCAACAATCACAAGAGAATAACTAGGATACAATAATTACGTCACTGTGCACAATATTCAAAACCTCCCCAAGCAATCATAGTAAAAATTCACTATAGATCTAATTTAACCTAAGATGAGAAAATTGTTTGAATGAATGAAAATAATCTCTATGTGTTCCTTATCTTCTTCCCTTTCTTTTTCTCTTATTTTTCTATCCTTTTCTCCTCTCTTTGAATCCCCTTTGCTGTTACAAAATTTCTGCCCTTTTGTTATGATTTTTCTTTTATTTTTACAGCCACCATTAGCCCCCAAATATAATTAGGGTTTATGTTAGAAAAAGGAGTGGGCTATGGGCTGATAACGCCCATATGGGCTGAATTGGGCCATCAGCCCAACAACCTCCCCCTTCAGCCCATAAGGGAGGCTGTCCCTTTTGCTCCTCGATATAAAGTCATGCTGACCAACTATTGGCACATCTCCTGTATCTATTTCGATAAAGTCTTTATCAACATGTCTGCTCTATTATCATCTATATGAATTTTCTGAAGTTGCAACTGCTTTTCTTCAAGTACATTTCGAATCCAGTGGTATCTAACATCTATATACTTTGACTTGGAATGAAAAGCTGGGTTCTTACATAAATGGATATCACTCTAGCTGTCACAATGCACCACATAGTTTTCCTGTTTTAGCCCTAATTCTTGTAAGAATTCTTTCATCCATAATATTTCTTTGCAAACCTCTGTAGTAGTAATATATTCAGCCTCTATGGTGGAGAGAGCAATACACCTTTGCAATCTGGATTGTCATAACACAGCTCCCCTTGTAAAAGTAAGTACAAAAACTAATGTGAATTTTTTCGTATCAATATCTCTAGCCATATCTGCATCTGTGTAACCCATTAGCACAAGTAGTCCACCTCCAAAACTTAAACAAACCTTAGAGCTTCCTCTGAGATATCTCAAGATCCACTTCACTGCTGCCCATTGCTCTTTGCCTAGATTTGCAAGAAATCTGCTAGTAATACCCACTGCATATATGATGTCCGACCTCATACATATTATTGCATACATTAGACTTCCAACTGCCGTAACATAAAGAAACTTTTACATTTTCTCCTTCTCCTCATCACTTGATGGACTCTGTTCTGAGCATAACTTGATGTGACCTGAAGGAGGAGAACCAACTGGTTTTGCATTGTCATACTGAACCTTTCTAATACCTTCTCGATGTACTTCTCCTGTGATAACTAAATCTTCTTATTTTTCCTGTCATGAGAAATCTACATGCACAGTATTTGCTTTGTTAGCCTCATGTCCTTTATTGCAAAGGGTTCACTTACTTCCTTCTTCAACTTGTCAATTGTATATATATCTTTCCCAAGGATAAGTATATCATCAATATAAAGTAAGAGAATAATAAAATCCTTACCAAACTGTTTGATGTACATATAATGATCTAAAGTCATTCTTTTGTATCTATTTTCAGTCATAAATGAATCAAACTTTTTATACCATTGTCTTGGAGCTTGCTTCAACCCATACAAACTCTTTCTTAACTTGCGAACAAAATTTTCTTTACCTTTGACTTTGAAACCTTCTGGTTTCTCCATATAAATTTCCTCCTCCAAATCACCATGAAGGAAAGCTGTCTTCATATCTAACTGCTCCACCTCTAAGTCCTGGCTAGCAGCAATACCTAGAGCAATATGAATAGAAGACATTTTAACAACAGGAGAAAAAATCTCTTCAAAGTCAATACATTTCTTTTGACCAAAGCCTTTCACAATCAATCTAGCTTTGTACTTTGGTTGAGAATAATATTCTTGAGTCTTCAACCTGAAAACCCACTTGTTCTTTAAGGCCTTCATTCCCTATGGTAGTTGTACAAATCATATGTATGGTTCTTCTGTAGAGCATCCATCTCTTCCTGCATAGCAACTAGCCACTTCTTTTTTTGCTCACTTTCAACTGCTTCCTGGTAACTCTCTGGTTCACCTACATCAGTAAGCATCACATACTCATCTGCAGAGTATCTTCTGGAAGCCTGACGTTGTCTAAAAGATCTTCTCAATTGAGGTTCTGTAGGAAGCTGCTCCTCAACTTCTTTTTGCTCAACATGTCCTGCAGGTAGATTAACATCTGGTTCTACACCATCTTCCTGCACATCTCCCCCATCACCCTAATATACTGGAGGAATAACTGGGTCACAATCTGTTAATCCTTCTACAAAAGTCTTGGCTGGTGCCTCCTTCTTCAAATCCTCAAGGGTTTGATCCTCAAAGAAGACTACATCTCTGCTTCTAAACACCTTCTGCTTTTTTGGATCCTAAAGCCTGTAACCAAATTGATCATGTGAGTAGTCAAGAAAAATATATTCTTTTGTCTTAGCATCCAGCTTGGATCTCTTATTGTCTGGAATATGTGCAAATGCACGACAACCAAACACTCTCAAATACCTATAGAAAATATCTTTCCTTGACCATACATGCTCTACAACATCAGCATCTAGGGTTGTATAAGGAGATAAGTTGATCACATCAACTACAGTCCTCAAAACCTCATCCCAAAACCTTTTGGGTAGCTTTGCTTGTGAAAGCATATATCTGATCTTTTCCATGATGGTGCAGTTCATTCTCTCTATAATTGCATTATGCTGAGGTGTACTAGAAACTGTCATCTTATGTTGGATGCTATGTGGCCTGCAATAATCATTAAATAATCCTGTGTACTCACAACCATTATATGATCTTATGCATTTCAATTGTCTTTCTGTCTCCCTTTCAACTCCGGCATGAAACTCTTTGAAGACATCAATAACCTGATCCTTGGTCTTCAAAGTGTTGAATCTCGAATTTTGATGATGAAACTAATTGATTATGTTTTGTGGTCTAATTACATTTTGTGTTACGCAGGTCTACTATCGATCAAGATTAGACAGTTGACGCTAGAGGAATTGACGTTGCGCTAGGTGATCATGTTAGGATATTTGATGTCAAGCCGGAGGTCCAGTCGACAATCAACAGAAGGCTTCGGACATTAGGCATCGGGCCAAGAAGAGCGTGTTCCGCCAAGGATATTAGGGTTGCAGAGGTCAACTACCGATTAGGCAATAAAACGCAAGAGAGGATGATGCGCCGAAGAATCGGATGAAGCACCAACCAGTGATGTGCCGGGCAACTGAATGTCAATTCGCATTGTAATAGCTGTCTACATCGAAGTAGAGTTTTTGTTTGTGCATGTGCAGGATTAACTACGATAACGATGAAGATGTAAAGCGAAACAAAATGCCGGAAGACAAGTGTGATGGATCGTTGGGAGTTTAAGAGTTTGACGGAAGTCCAAAGATTTGTTGGGAGTGCTGCCGGAACTGGTCGAGAACGAGTAGGGACCTTACCGAAGGGTTTTCGGAAGGTTCATCGGAAGTTCACGGAGCTTGCCAAGAAAGATCGGAGCTTGCCAAAGAAGCTCTTGGAACTCACCAAGATCATCGTGAAGTCCAGGAGCTTGCCGAGAGTCCACAGAATGGTTTCCGAGGGTTCATCAGAAGACTGCCGGAAGTTCACCGAAAGCTCGCCGAAAGAAGTCTTCACTTGTGGACTTTGTAATAGCTTAGGAAATATCTTTAAAATTCATAGTTAGTACATAATTTGGTTTAGGATTAGGTGTAATTCTATAAACCAAGTATGGGCCAATTGGGCTCGATAACGGACTGGTTTGGGCCTAATTTAAGGCCTAACCAGTAAGTTGGAAGAGCCCGGGCGATGGCACCGCCTAGGACCCGAGAGCCTAGGCGGTGGCACCACCGGGCTGGGCGGTGATATCACTGCTGGGTAGCAAGCCCAGGCGGTGGCACCGCTGGCTGGGCGGTGGCACCACCCAGTACACTGTTAGTGTCTGACACTAACAAGCGATGGTATCACCACTGACAAGCTGTGGCACCGCCAGCACTAGGAAAATCAAAAGTGATTCAAATTTGAGAATTTGAATCATCTTAAGGCCTATAAATACCTCTCTCATTCATGGTTGAAAGGGGGTCTAATATTGAGAAAGAAAAAGGGAAAACTCTTGTCAAAATTTTCTCTCTAAGCTTTAAGTGTGTTCTAGTCCAAGAGAGGGGTGAGAGGCCTTGTAAGGGTTACCTCCTAAGCCCATTAAAAGGAGAGAGCTATAAGGGAGCTGATCCTCATCCGTTGAAAGGAGGATAGCTAGTGGAAAGACGGTAGCCTCAAGTGAAGAGGAATCGAGAGTGGATGTAGGTCGGATGACCGAACCACTATAAAAACGGTTTACGTTTATGTTCTTACATTTACCTTTCTACAAACCATCTTTTCTTCACTGCTCAACTTACTCATCACTACCTTCTTCCTCTCTAAACACTCCCTACTTTAATCACTTTCCATTACGCTTTAATCGAAATCGGTTTTAGTCAAAAACGTGATTTCTATCGTACGAAGTTCCGAAAGTTATTTTAAATCGCAGAAATTTATCGTTCTTTACTGCTACACTAATTCACCCCTCCCCCCCTCTTAGTGCCACTCGATCCCTAACAATTGGTATCAGAGCCTCGTTATTTCTCATT
The DNA here is from genome assembly GCA_024322285.1 of Musa beccarii. NCBI lineage: Eukaryota > Viridiplantae > Streptophyta > Magnoliopsida > Zingiberales > Musaceae > Musa > Musa beccarii. Next base: position 59,629,188 of record CM044398.1, read on the forward strand.
CAGATTTACACCCATGAGAAATGGCTCTTTATGGCTTTCAAGAGGGCTTTTCGGTTGTTTGTCCTCCGTTGTTTAATGGGTTAGACTACACCTATTGAAAAACTCGAATGAGAGTTTTTTTGCTTTCAATGGATTTGGATTTGTGGAACATTGTTGAAAATCATTTTCAACTTCACTCTAAACCGACGAACGAATGGTCGGACTTAGAGAAAAAATCTTTTTCTTTAAATGCAAAGGAAATGAATACCTTATTTTGCTCTTTAGACAAAAACAAGTTCAATCGGATTTCTACATGCGAAACGGCTTTTGATATTTGGCAGACACTTGAAATCATGCACGAGGGAATGAGTAGAGTTAAAGACTCAAAAGTTAACATTTTGATGCATGGTTTTGAGCTTTTTTAAATGAAACCAAGCGAAACTATCAGTGACATGTACACCCGTTTCATGGATGTCGTCAAAAGTTTGAAAGTCTTGGTAAATCTTTTTCAAGTTTTGATTTAGTAAACAAGATTTTAAGATCCCTTCCAAAAGGGTGGGATCCAAAAGTAACGGCTATACAAGAAGCTAAAAATTTAAATGACTTATCTCTTGAAGAACTCATTGGGTCTTTAATGACCTATGAAATGGCATTCTTGGAACACAATGAACTCGATGAATACATGGACCACCTTCCAAGAACAGGAAGGATTTGACACTTCAGACTATAAAATGTCACTTGAGTGATGAGTCAAGTGATGAGGACAATGTTGAGAACGTTGAACTTTTGACATTAAAATTTAAAAAGTTCATTAAACATGAGTTAAAGAACACAAATAAAAAGAATACCAACTCTTGCTATGAATGCAAGAAACTGGAATACTCCAAAGACGAGCACACAAAAATGAAGAAGAGGAAAGCGCACAAAAAGGATGAAGATGCAAGCTACGCTTTGACGGTTTTCGACAACAAGGTAAGAAACTCACCCAAAATGTTTGTACATTGTTATGAAATTACTTGATATATTTTTCATGAATTGCTTAACTTAGTTAGTAGGAAATAAATAATTTTTTTAAAAAATATATCATGTTTTTCTTTCTAGTATTTTTGAAAAATAAAAAAAACTAAAATGTTATTTGCATGATTTGTGATATTACCTAGGATTAATCTATGCATGCGTATCTTGATGTTTTATATTTCATTTCTAAATATGATGCTTGATCTTTAAATTTTTGTACCATGCTTAATGAGGAATTGAAATGATGAAAATTAAAATCCTACATTTTGGAATAATGTATATTTGGACTTGATGGTTTTCATGACGAAAATTATTTTTCACATTTATAAAATGATGCATGATTTTAGCAAAAATTTGAGTATTGATCATCTTGTTATAACAAATAAAAAAAGGAATTAAAATGATTTTGATGATGCATTATGAAAACATGCTTAATGATTGTTTCATATTTGATGACTTGAAATCTCATATTTTGAAATAATATGTATGATGAATTTGTGAATCTTAATGGCTTTGATTAAACTTTCAGTTTTTAAAACAATGCATGGTCTTTACATGAAAATTTGAACGTGCTTACATGAAATCGATTGTATGAAATAGAAATGCATTTTCTATCCTATTGAGATTAATGAATTCATTTTACCAATCTTGTGAATCTCATAAAAATGAACATGATGAATATTTTGGATAATAAATGAGTGTATCATGCATTTGAATTTCTCTTGAAACTTACATTTCGGATCTGTACGATAATACATAAATCTAGCATTAAAAGACAAAAGTATGCTTACATGAAGTAAATCATAAAAAGAAAATGCATGATGTGGAAAATTCTTCTATCTCTAAAGTTTTCGATTTTGATGAATTCATGTGAATCTCTTAAATCGAATCTTTTGGAAAATGTCACATACTTAATGTGATTTGACTTAATGATCATTATGACAAAATTTGCCTTTCCATCTCGAATGTTGATATTTTATTTTAAGGCAAAGGCATGCTTATAAGAAGTAAATCATATGAATAGAAATTTATAAAAATGAAATGCAATCCTCTATCTTATCGATTCTTCAATAAATCTATGCTTGTCATATATGAATTTATTGAATGTGATTTTTGAGGATGATTTCAGATTTGAAAATTGTTTGATTCATATTTACGATATAAGATACATTTTAAATATGAATCATGCTTCAATCATGTTAAATGCTTCAATCATATTCTATCTCCATTAATTCATTTTGTTCTCCTATATTTCCTTTTTATTTACCATAGAGAAAAACCTTCTAAATGAATTATGAAATTAATGATTTGATAATAAGTGTTTATCAAAATTCTATTTATCATTTTGCAATCTCTAAAAAGTTGATAATCACTTCATTCATGTTATGAATCTCGAAAATATTTTTGATTTGATTAGGAGTTTTGAGTTGACAAAATGAGTTTGAATGATTTTATGACTCCTCTCTTGATCACTTGAAATCATGACTTTAAATTCTTGACTTAAGATATTTTTACAAATCAAAATATTTTTCGCTATGATTGCTTCTTTTTATCATTTACCAAAGAGGAAAACAATTCAAGTTTATGTCATTTGTGAATCTCATAAACTATGTTAATGATTTTGATGATTCAAACTTGAATGAGCTTTATCACAATCCAAGTCTTGATATCTTAATATTTGATACTTGGAATTCCTATGCATTGATCAAGTGGTTTTGCACTCAAATGAATCACTTATCGACATTTACGATTGTGATATATTTTATCTTTCAAATGTGATCTTGTTGGCTTGAAATATTTTCTGGAATTTTTGACATGATTTTTCTTTGCCTTGATGTAAGAGAAATTTGCTTTATGATGAATCATTACTAAAAGGATTTGTTAAATGAATCATGTCCCTCTTGATTTTCTTGAGCTTTGATTTTATATCTTTCATGACTTAGAAATGACATGATTACTTTGGTTTGCTTTCATGAATTCTTTGCATCTATGGCTTGTATGCATCATGTGAAAATTTGAAATATTGATTGATGCAAAATTATTTCATTGAAACATAATCCTCCCTTTCTTTTTGATATTGATAAAGGGGGAAAAAGTTTATTGCTAGCTTGTACCTTAAATGAAAATTTTGCTAGCTCATTCAAGAGGAAGAAAATTGCTAGCTTAGTATATCATAAAGAAATCAAAGTGCAAACTTGCTATCTTGCTAGCCTACAAAAGAGGAAAAGAACTTGAATATCAAAAAATTTCTACCTTACAATTTCAAAAAAAGTAAAGTGCAAATTTGCACAAGAAGCAAGTATTGAATTGCTATGCTTGGACATCTTTAAAAATCTTGCTATGATTGAATGTTGATGAAAATTTAGATAGTATGGTTGTAAAACTTGCATATCTTTTAAACTAGCTATGATGCAACTTCTCTTTTTTGTTGATGACATAGGAGGAGAAGTAAATTGATGACTTCATGCATTGAATTGAATATTTTATATATTAGATTGATGACTTCATGCATTGAATTAAATATTTTATATATTTTCATGATAAATTATTGATTCTCATAATTTGTGATGAATGTTGCTTGGATTTGGGATAATCCAAAGTTTCTATCAATGGCATATTGATAGGGGGAGTTTAGTTAAACTCCGGGGAGTTATGGTTAACTCCGTTAGTCATTAATTAGTTGTCATCATCAAAAAGGGGGAGATTGTTGAATCTCAGATTTTGATGATGAAACTAATTGATTGTGTTTTGTGGTCTAATTATGTTTTGAGTTATGCAGATCTACTATCGATCAATATTAGATAGTTGATGCTGAAGGAATTGACGTTGCATCGAGTGATCACGTCAGGATATTGGATGTCGAGCCGGAGGTCCGGTCGACAATCGGAGGTCAACCACCGATTGGGCAACAAAATGCAAGAGAGGACGATGCGTCAAAGAATCGGATGAAGCATCGACCAATGTCATGTCGGGCAACTGAATGTCAATTCGCGTTGTAATAACTATCTAGATTGAAGTAGAGTTTTTGTTTATGTGTGTGCAGGATTAACTACGATAATGATAAAGATATAAAGCGAAATAAAGTGCCAGAAGACAAGTATGATAAATCATTGGGAGTTCAAGAGTTCGATGGAAGTCCGAAGATTCGTTGGGAGTGCTGCCAAAACTGGCCGAGAATGAGTAGGGAGCTTGCCGAAGGGTTTTTAGAAGTTCATCGGAAGGTTTGTCAGAAGTTCGTGAAGCTTGCCAAGAAAGATCGGAGCTTGCCAAAGAAGCTCGTTGGAACTCGCTAAGATCATCGTGAAGTCCAGGAGCTTGCTGGGAGTCCGCAGAATGATTTCCGAGGGTTCGTTAGAAGATCGTCGGAAGCTCGCCGGAAGAAGTCTTGACTTGTAGACTTTGTAATAGCTTAGGAAATGTCTTTAAAATTTATAGTTAGCATGTAATTTAGTTTAGGATTAGGTGTTAATCCTATAAACAAAGTAGGGGCCAATTAGGCCCGATAATAGACTAGTTTGGGCCGAGTTTAAGGCCCAACCAGTGAGCTGGAAGAGCCCGAGCGGTGGCACCACCCAGGACCCGAGAGCCCAAGCGATGGCACTGCCTGGCTAGGGCGGTGGCATCGCCCAGGACCCGAGAGCCCAAGCAGTGGAGCCGGGCTGAGCGGTGGTACCGCCACTAGGCAGCAAGCCCAGGTGGTGGCACCGCCCAGTACACTGTCAGTGTCTGACACTGATAGGCGGTGGCACCGCCAGCATCGGGAAAACCAAAAGTGATTCAAATTTGGGCTCCAAATTTGAATTCTCTTGAGGCCTATAAATATCCCTCTCATTCATGGTTGAAAGGGGGTCTAGAACTAGGAAAGAAAAAAGAAAAACTCTTGTCAAAATCTTCCCTCTAAGCTTTAAGTGTGTTCTAGTCCAAGAGAGGGGTGAGAGGCCTTATAAGGGTTACCTCCTAAGCCCGTCAAAAGGAGAGAGCTGTAAGGGAGTTGATCCTCACCCGTTGGAAGGAGGATAGCTAGTGGAAAGCCAGTGGCCTCAAGTGAAGAGGAATCAGGAGTGGATGTAGGTCAGATGACTGAACCACTATAAAAACGGTTTACGTTTATGTTCTTGCATTTACCTTTCTGTAAACCGTCTTTTCTTCACTGCTCAACTTACTCATCACTGCCTTCTTCCTCTCTAAACACTCCCTACTTTAAGCACTTTCCATTACGCTTTAATCGAAATCGGTTTTAGTCAAAAATGTGATTTCTATCATACGAAGTTTCAAAAGTTGTTTTAAATCACAGAAATTTATCATTCTTTACCGCTGCACTAATTCAGCCCCTCCCCCTCCCCTCTTAGTGCCACTCGATCCCTAACACAAAGTATAGGCCCAAACTTTTTTGGAAAAGTCATCTATAAAAGTAACAAAATAAAGTGCACCACTGATGCCAGGAATATTAATAGAACCATTAGGAGTTTTTGTCCTTAAAGGACCACATACATCTGTATAAACACGATCTAAGGCATGCATTTTTCTAGACAAAGCAGGACTAGTAAAAGAAACTCTGTGTTGTTTACTAGCTAAACAATCAATACAATGGTTCAGATATGTATATCTGAGGTCAGGCAATATCTCTCTCTTGGAAAGAGCTTGTAGTCCCTTCTCACTCATGTGTCCCATCGCCTATGCCACAACTCTATGCTGAAGTCTTTCTCTATAGCATTTAGCTGCTCACCATAAGCTTTGATATGCAACCTGTACAAAGTGTAACATTTTTTTCCATTAACTATAACAAGAGAGCCCTTATTGAGTTTCCATTGCCCTTTATGAAACCTGCTATCATAGTCTTCATCATCTAGTCTTCCAACTGAAATTAGATTCAACCTCAAGTCAACCACATGCCTCACATCCTTAAGCACCAACTTACATCCAAGATTAGTCATTATGTAAATGTCACCCATGCCAATGATGTTTATCGTGCTATAGTTGCCCATCTTGACAACACCAAAATTTTCAGACCTGTAGGTGGCAAAGAACTCCCTCCGTGTTGTAGTATGATAAGAAGCTCCTGTGTCAATTATCCACTTAAGATCCTGACACGCACGAAAAAAAATATCATCAGAAGGGGACAAAATCAAATAATCACCACCCTCCACTACTATTGTGGTATTCTCTTTTGACTCTGTAGACTCCACTTCTTTTCCCTTTTTCTTGCTTTTCTTAGTTTGCTTACATTGATTTTTATAATATCCTTTCTCACCACAGTTGTAGCAAACAATATCTTTCCTTGATCTTGATTTGCTTCTACCCATGCATGAATTGCTTCTATCTTTAGACTTTGACCTTCCTCTGTTCTATGAGATAAGTGCCTGTGAATCAATCTGTGATACTACTAAATTCTTTCTTCTCAACTCCTCATTCAATAAACTACTTGTTACTTGACTCATGGTGACAATACCATATAGCACAGAATTACTGAGGGAAACCACTAGTGTCTCCCAACTTTCTAGTAATGAACTGAGAAGTAACAATGCATGCAACTCATCATCAAGAGACATTCTCATAGAAGATAACTGATTAGTAATACTCTGCATTTCATTTAAATACTCAGCAATAGAAGCACCCTCTTTATATTTCCGGTTCACTAATTTTTTGATAAAAAAAGCTTTGTTGCCAACTATTTTTCTTTCATAGAGACCTTCTAACTTTTTTCAAAGAGAATATGCAGAACTTTCAGTAGAAACATGGTGAAAGACAGTATCATCGAGCCATTGTCGAATAAACCCAATCGTTTTTCGATCTAACCTCTTCCACTCATCATCTATCATAGTTATGGGTTTTTCACTATCCCCTTGCAAGGGTCCATACAAATCTTTGCAATATAAGAGATTTTTCATTCTTGGTTTCCATATCATCTAATTGTTTCCGTTCAAACTAATCATGCGAGAAACACTACCGACCTCCATATTCAAACACAAAAATTAAATTATTAAAACCTTGCTCTGATACCAATTGATGGGATAAAATGATAACAAACAAGGAAGAATTTTTGTATATAAACAAATACTAGCAGGTCGTAACATATAGCAGAATTAAACAAAAATCAGAATCAAATAGAACACCAAGATTTACGTGAAAAACTCCTTCAACGTGAAGGGTAAAAACCACGGGGCAAAGTAGAGAAAATTCACTATAGAAATAATGAATGTATAATTCTCAAAGTCTCTTCCCCAAAACCCAAGCAACAATCACAAGAGAATAACTAGGATATAAAGATCACATCACTATGCATAATATCCAAAACCTCCCCAAGCAATCATAGTAAAAAGTCACTGTAGACTTGATCTAACCTGAGATGAGAAAACTATTTGGATGAATGAGAATAGTCTTTGTGTGTTCCTTATCTTCTTCTCTTTCTTTTTCTCTTTTTTTTGTCCTTTTCTCCTTTCTTTGAATCCCCTTTGCTGTTGTAAAATTTTTGCTCTTTTGCTGTGATTTTTCCTCTTATTTTCGTAGCTACCATTAGCCCCCTAATATAATTAGAGTTTAGGTTAGAAAAGAGAGTGGGCTATAGACAGATAAAGCCCATATGGGCTGAATTGGGCCATCAGCTTAACAGAATGCATATCTGAAGCTTCTCTAAGCTTCTATTTCGCCTTCTCTGCAATATACTCTTTACAGTTCCTCTTTCAATTCCCGTCTTTGTTACAGTGGAAGCAGTAGCTTTTGTCCTCTTCCGGGTCTTCTTAGCAACCTTTACTTTACCCAATCTACCCTTGCCCTTTGCCCTTCTCAAGGGACTTCTCTGTCTTCCTTTTCTTTCTAGTCTTACCAACATAGAGAAATGTGAAAAGGAATCAAGTAAGGACTGAAGCATAGGATCCACACATAGGTTATCCTCTAGGACCATTCTTAGACCTGTGAGTGTCTCTATCCATTCAATCATCTTAAGGACATAATTCTAAACCGGTGTCCCTTCAGTCATCTTAGCACGGAAAAGACTCTTCAATATCTTATATCATTGAGTTCTTCCCTGTTCTTCAAACAATTTGTGGAGATGCAGGAATATGGATCTGCCATCTATTTTTTATGTTGTCTCTATAACTCGGGAGTCATAGAGCCCAACATGTAACACTAAGCAAGAGTGAAATCATCTATGTCATATATTGAGTGATCTCATCATCGCTTGCCCCTTCATCGGGCGTAGAGATCACTGTATCAAGGACATATGTGATTTTCTCCGTCGTAAAAATGATTCTCAGATTGCGAAGCCGATCCGTATAATTTAAACCAGTGAGGCAATCGACATCAAGTATGCCACGTAAAGAATTTGAAAGTGACATTTTTCTAAAATTAAAGATGTAGTAGAAATAAATAACATACAGACTTTACAAAAATTAAACAGTTAAGATAAGGACTTCTATCTTAATCTACTCCCACTAATTTTTCACGAGACACACAACACCCTCCGGTATATGAATCAGAGACCCCCGACGGATCTCTAGTGGGGATCGGGATCTAATCGGCATCTTAACATAACCTCGAGGGACTCGACCAATCACGTTAAGCCCGTAAAGGTAGGCAACTCTTACTAATCATAACTCCTCATGATTTCCATCCTGTTTAGCCTCTGAACCACTATAGTCTCAAGGGACTTGACCAACCATGATGTTCGGTTAAGTCATCACCGTCGTTACATGATGAGTCTAATTCGATGATATATCCTCGAGGGACTGGACCAAGCATACCATATCCTCAAGCCACCAGTAACATCTCTATGTAATAGATAAGATAGCAAATCGCGATATAGGTGAGTCTCGAGGGACTTGACTAACTCAACCTATACCGGGAATCGGTTCCTACCTATAACGATGGAAGGCCACGTGGGTCAATCTAATTGTCTCACGTTTACCAACTTAATATTATTAATAGAGGAAATTTTTGATTTGGTCTCCTAATATAATGTGTCACACGTATACATATTTAATATATATCTACATCGCATGCAAATATATATACATATCTAGTAGATGTATAACCAATCACACATCACATGAGCAATCATACCAGATGATCATGGATAACATCCTAATATGATCAAACCCGAGCCAATGGGCCCAATCACTCACATCAAAATCTATGTATGCCTCGACGCATCTCCATGCCCTATGATTGTCCATCTCGCTTCGTCGGTTCCGTCGGCATCTCAACGTATCTCCATGCGTCGGATTGTCTATCTCGACCTCGTGGGTCTCGCTCCCGCTGCGCTTCCTCGTGTAATTACAATATAATTATAAGCACACAGGCTCGATAATAAACGAGAAAAATAGAGGCTCGTAGGCTCCAATAATAATAATCACATGTACACACATCACATCACACGGTCCATGATCATCTATCCACATCATACATCACATGTATATGTTATTATATAGGACTACTAGAAAAATAATAATAGTTAATTAAATATTTTAATTAACTAATATTTTTCTAAAAACAGGGACATACAGGAAATTTTGTTGAATTATGAAGGGTATTTTGATAATTCGGGCAAAAGGATAACATTGAAAATTTGAAAATTCTCAGGGGCAAAACTATCTTTTGTCCTAAACCCTAATCCCTCATTGCTTTGCTGCGTTGTGGCCGCCGCCACCCTACCGGTGGCAACCACAACCCACGAACGGCTCGCCCGCGGGTGATATCCCTGCGGGCGGCGTCGCCGCAGCGGGCGGGCGCTTCTGCCCGCGGGTGGTGCTATTGTAGCAGGCGGGTGCAGTGCCCGCGGGTTGGCACCCCCTTTTGCGGGCACATTGCGCCGCCCTTGCTAGATGCAGCGTTACATCCGCGGGTGCCACCCGCCCTTGCTAGATGCGGGTGCCACACGCATGCGGCCAGTGCTGCCGCTGCGAGTAGACGACCACCACCCGCTGGCCACAGGCGCTGCCTACGTGCATAGACATGGCTGCAAGCAGCCTTGGCTAAACTACGAGGGCACAAACAGTTGCTGCCCTCTCTCATCTTTTATGTCAACGATTTTGGCGTTAAAAGCGCATCCAAAACACAACACACGGAGTTAAAATCATATCTTCACACGAACAACCTGGCTCTGATACCACTGTTAAAAAATCTAGGGGCCGACATCACATGCGTAGTGGAAAAACATAAAAACAAAACATCTTCCACAAAAGGTCTTGTTGTCGTGCGAAGATCGATGCATCAAAAACAAATTTGTGAATCTGAAAACTACATGTGTAAAAAGAAAGATAGTACCTAGGGAGATCATATATCCCTGAGTTCCTATAGATCCATAGGAGAGGATGAAGGAGGCCAAGCATCCTCCTCTCTAGCAGTATCTACACAGTAGGGACTACAACGATGCTCCTCTCTTGGGGTGAGGAGAATAGAAGGTGACTACCAAAAAACTCCAACCTAGGGACCTTTGGTTCCCTTATATTTATAAAGGCCCCCTGTAAACCCAAATAGATCCTGCCCTATTGGGTATTGGATCTCCATCTAATTATCTAAACCTCTTGGATTAGTTGGTCTCTACCCAATAATCTCTTATTAGCTCTTATTGGATCTCATCTTAGGATCCAATAATTCAGGGGCTTAACGGATAACCAATAAGTTATGGGCTCTAGCGGATATCTCATATCCGAACCTCTACTCGCCGCGACACCTACCAAATGTGTGTGACCCTCTAGGCCCAATATCGAGTAGATATGTGACCAGCCACCTCCATCATATGGATGGGTATACAGCACACCAGTCTATCCAGTTATCTCAATGTCCCTCTCAAGTAACCTACGATCGGGATTATTTAGGGTCTGTGTTTAAAAGTGAATCAATCTCATTATTGTGATCTCATCATGATCTAATTCACATTACACAAATCCAAGGGTATCACAATATATGCAACACGCAAGATAAAGTGATAAAATACCTAATAATAATAAGCAAAAGAAAGAGTGCATGTCAAGTCACAAGTGTCATTACTCATGTGATTGACTTGCAGGGCACATATAACTAGCACGGTGTGCTCATGGGTGGCACCATTGCAGGTAGGTGCTTCCTCCGCAGGTGGTTAGCCACGAGGCAATGCCCATAGGCGTCGCCCGTGCGAGCCGACGCCCCCCTTGCGGGCAGGCCGCCCGTAGGCACCGCCCCTTGTGGTCTAGCCATCGCGGGGGGTGCTGCCCCCCACTCGCGGGTGCAGAGCCTGTAGGGGGGCTCGCCCATGAACCTAGCGCCCCTGCGGGTGCCACTTGCCTATGTGGGCAGGCCGCCTGCTGCGGCCCTTCTTGCAGGTGCTTATCGGTAGCCCGTAGGCCGCTAGCACTGCGTCTACCTATATGTGGCCAAAGCTTCCACCTACGATGGTGGCGAGGGCAGCAACAGTTGTTGCCCTTTTTCCGCTTTTACATTAATGATTTTAATGTCAAAAGCCACTTTAATTCACAACACACGCAGTTAAAATTTGATCTTCGCACGAACAACCTGGCTCTGATACCACTATTGGAAAATCTAAGGGGCGACATCTCATGTACAGCAGAAGAACAGAAAACAAAACATCCTAGATTTCCATGAAAGGTTTGGTCATCGTACGAAGATCAGTGTGAAAAAAAAATAAATCCGCAAATCTAAAAACTGCATGTGTAAAAAGAAAGTATCTAGGGAGATCGTATATCCTTGAGTACCCGCAGATCCATGGGGGAGGATGAAGGAGGTCAAGCGTCCTCCTCTCTAGTGATATCCACTCGGTAGGGACTGCGATGATGCTCCTCTCTAGGGAGAGGAGAATAGAAGATGACTTCTAAGAAAACCCTAGCCTATAGGCCTTTGGTTCCCTCCTATTTATAGAGGACCCTTGTAAACCCTAATGGATCTTGCCCTATTGGGTATTGGATCTTCATCCAATTACTCAAGCCTCTTAGATTAATGGGTCTCTACCCAATAATCTAGCTCTTATTGGATCTCATCCATGGGATCTAATAATATAGGGGTTTATTGGATATCCAATAAGATAGGGGCTCCGACGGATATCTCATATCTGAACCTCTACTTGTCGTAACACCTACCATATATGTGTGACCCTCTAGGCCCAATATCGAGCTAGCCATGAATCATACCTATCAAAACTCCTTCTGACTCAGTGAATTATTACCTCTATAATAATTTACTCGACTCATCGACTGTGGACATACTAGGCCACTACGCCACAGTCCCAAGACGATATAGGAAAATCTAATCTTTTGGACCTATCTGCCCTAAGTTACTATGTACCTATAGTCTCTTAACCATCTAATATCCCAGAAATCATATATTGGGCATGGTACTATCAGACCCATATGGTTTCTAATCGAGTCTCGCTCTAATTGGATTCTCCTAGAGAACTCTTTTTCTCTCAATCCGAATGCCCCTAGCTAGGGATTTACCTGAGTAAGAACACATGGGATATTCCTCTCATGATGTCGAGAGTGGATGATCCTCTATTGACACTCAATAGCCCTTATAAGGTTGGCTGCCACTCCCAATAACCGGTTGTACTAGATCTGAAACTTCCAAACCTATAAGTCTAATATCAAAGAGTGGAGTACTCATACAGGACTTCCTTGACGTCTCAAGTCTAAGGACCAAATACACTATTGGGACTACATAATCGCTGTCTGATATGAGGTATCAATAACCATCCAACATTCTGTAAGCGGATCAATTAGTGAACTCATTCACCAATGAGCACCTATATTGTATCCTTAGTATCCCCACACGAGTAGCTATGAGACCAGCCACATCCATCATATGGATGGGTATACAACACACTAGTCTATTAGGTTATCTCGATGACCTTCTCGAGTAACCTATGACCGGGATTATTTAGGGTCTATGTTTAAAGGTGAATCGGTCTCATTATGGTGATCTCATCACAATCCGACTCCCATTGCAGAGATCCAAGGACATCACAATATACATCCAGATAATGTGAGAAAATGCCAATAAGCATAAGCAATGAGATTGACGTAACATATTATAGGTGTCATCGCTCATGTGATTAGCCTGTAAGGCACCTATAACTAGCACTTGAGTCATCCCATGTTGCTTTTAGAGCCTTCTTCCTCCTTAGTTGCTTCTTTTTGGCTTGGGGGCATTCACTTTTGAAGTGCCCCGGCTTCTTGCATTCGTAACATATCACTTGTTCTCTTTTAGGTTCAAGTTTGTTTTTAGTGTCATTTTTAAATTTATTCTTTCTTATAAATTTTTTAAATTTTTGAGTTAAGAGTGCAAGTTCATCATTAAGGTCCTCATCACTTGAAGATTCTTTCAAGTAGTCTTCTTGTGTTTGTAATACCATATCCTTTTTGTTCTTTAGAAGGGGGTTCTCAAGCTCATCATGAGCATGATATATCATTTCATATGTCATCAATGACTCAATAAGTTCTTCGAGCGAAAAAATTTTTGGGCCCTTGGCCTCTTGAATGACCGTAACTTTTGAATCCCAACTTTTTGGAAGAGATCTTAAAATTTTGGTAATAAGTTCAAAATTAGATAAACCTTTACTTAGTACTTTGAGTCCATTGACGACATCAGTGAAACGGGTGTACATGTCTCCAATGGTCTCACTTGGTTTTATCTGAAATAATTCATAAGAATAGAACAAGAGATTGATTTTGGACTCTTTCACTTGGCTAGTGCTTTTATAAGTGATTTTAAGAGTATGCCAAATATCAAAAGTCGATTCATAAATTGAAACATGATTAAACTTATTTTTATTAAGTGCGCAAAATAAAGCATTCATAGCCTTTGCATTATAAGCAAAAATCTTCTTCTCTGATTCATTCCATTCATTCATTGGAAGAGAAGATCTTTGAAATCTATTTTCAATAATATTTCAAATTTCAAAATCCATAAAAATAGGAAAAATCTTCATACGAGTCTTCCAATAGGTGTAATCCGACTCATTAAACATAGGCGGACATGTAATTGAATGACCCTCTTGCATGCTGGAATACGCCATCTCTCATCAGTTTTAAACCTAATGAGAGTGACCTTGCTCTGATACCAATTGTTAGGATCTGGACGGCACTAAGAGGGTGGGTGAATTAGTGCAGCCAATAAAAACCAAAAATTCAAAGCGATTTTAAAAAAAGTTGTTCATCGAGAAATTTCGATTCGACAAAAATGATTTCAGCAAGGTGACTCAAGTGAATGCTATAAAAAGTAGAGAGGAGGAGATCAAGAGATCGCAGCTAAGTAAAGATTGAAATACAGTAAGTTAAAAACTCATACATCAAGAGAAGTACACAGCGATGCATAGTGATTTGATTAAATGACCTACGTCCACTTCTGAAACCTTCTTCGATGAGGTTTCTAACTTCCACTATCAACTCTTCTTAAAGAGGAAGGACCAAGTACTCTTCTTATAAACTTTTACAAGTGATTCACACTCTTACAGAATTTTTACAAAGTAAAACTTGAGATGTGAACACTCAAGCTTATCAAATATAATTTGCTATAGCTTTGACTTAGTTTTTCATTTTTCAATGGTACTTAGCCAACTTAGAAGAGAGGAGTATTTATAAACTCAATTGGCTTTAGAATTGTAGCAAAAAAGAGTCATATCTCGAATTTTTGGGTACTGATGGCACCATCGCTAGTTGACTCTGTTCTGTAAGTGTATTGGGCAGTACCACCGCCCAGTCTGACGGTATTACTGCCTGACAGGGTCCTCGGACTCTGTGGAGGGGCAGTACCACTACCTAGACCACTTGGGAACTAGCTCCCGGGGTGATGCCACCACCAGTCTGGTGGTACCAACACTAAACATGGTCAGCACTAATGAATGGGCCCTGAATCTGGCCCAATTCAACCCAATTAAAGTCCAGTTGGCCCCCACTAGGGTTAATTAGGATAATCACCTAATCCTAACCCTAATTATATGCTAACTATGAAATTGAAAATATATTCTAAGTAAATTAAAAACCGACAACGTCGAGTCTTCTTCCGACAAACTTCCGACACACCCTCGGATATCTTCCGACGAACTTCCAATAGCCTCCCGGACTTTATGGTGAGTTTGAAAAATTTTTTGGCCACCTTCTGAACTTTCTCGGTGAACTTCACGAACCTCCGATGATCCTTTCGGCAAACTTCCGACACCTTCAGCAAGTCCCCGATTCATTCTCGGCCAGTTTTGACAGTACTTCCGACAATCCTTCGGACTTTTGGCGGACTCTCAAACTCCTAACGTATTTGACTCCGGTAATTTGCTTTATGTCTTCATTACCATCGTAGTCAATCCTGCACACTTATCTTAATGATATAGATTAGATCAAATAACCTATCAATTGATTTCATAATCAAAATCCGAGATTCAACAGATCACACTAAGTCCTGAGATAAAATTATCATAAAACTTGATTAGTAGCCTCCAAATATGTCATAAAATCGACTTTTATTATTAATAATATAATAATATATTACTTTATTTTTTCTATAAATTATCTCTCAAATACATATATATATATATATAAACTTCTTACTATTAAAGCAATTTACAAAATTAACACTTGAAAAATATCATCATTTCAAGTTAATCTAATTTCATATATATGAGCATATAATCTTTCATCTCTTTAAGGAGTTTTTTTTTTTGCACTCTTTTAATATTTTCATTCCTATGTAACTATAATATTTATTTAGTAAATTAACTTCAAAACTGATCTAACATAAGCTTATGTATATAATAGGCTCCTAACTATATATATATATATATATATATATATATATATATATATATATATATATATATATATATATAATATATATATATTTTATCTGAATTTTTTTTCTTCCAAGTCATTTTAAAAATACTTGTTTTAATTAAATTTTTTTACTTTTATCATTTATTGAATAAAGTTGTATATTAAATCTTTTGAGATTTGATCAATATATCTTTCTTGAGACAATCTTAATAATTCTTAAGATCTATCTCTAAATATCTCAATTTTAATACCATAAAATATCTTATTCATATCAACAATCTTAAAATTTTTAATAAGAAATTTCTTGGTTATAAACCAAGATCACTACTAATAATCAAAATATTATTACATTCATATGATGTAACTTAAAATCATAATGAACTACTAATGTCATGATGATTATTAACTAGCTTATTTAAAAAATTAAAAAATATATCTCATTATAGTTTATATATTCTTTATATGTAAAATATTTGACTAGCTTTTATATAGTTCCTTATTATCATTCAAGTCATATTTATATAACATATTTTTTAGCAGTTATTGGGCAATTCTTTAAGTTCTCAAACACTATTCTGACCCATTGATTTTAACTCTTTTATTATTATATTATATCACTTTTCAAAATCGTTACTTTTCATAACTTATGAAATAATGAAAGATCTCTTTTATTCCTATTTCATAAGCTGATTCTTATAAATAATTATATAATAATTAATAAAATAATAAGTTTTCTTTCCCTTTAAAATATTTTCAAAATTGTTGATTATGATTATTCTATAAATTCATCAGTAGCAATACTAATATTATGTGAGAATTCACTAATATTATTTTATTATTCACCTTTATCAAATCATTTAGTGATTTAAGGAATAATAATCTTTTGAATATAAAATGAAAAGGAAATATCAACTTATATTTTCTTAATATCAAAATTAAATTTTAAGATTTTTCATTTCCACTAATTTGTTTTTTTTAATATTATATTATTAGATTCAAGTATCATTACTCTAATTAAAGTAATAAAATATATATCCTTTTAAAATTTTCTAGATGATCAATAAAATATCTAGAATAGTTCTTGAACCCAATTTATTTTCATGTGATTTGAATATTTTTATCTTTGTAAGATAATCCCAAATATTTAAATGTCTCAAGTTGGGTTTAATAACAATCCATAACTTAAAAGAGCTGATGTAATCAACTTCTTAGGAATCTTATTCAAGATATACATAACCGTCCTTAGAGCTTCTTTTAACATTGATTTAAGTATAGAATAATAACTTATTAAGCTTCTATAATAGTATAATTTTTGTCTTTCAATAACCTTATTCCATTATGACATATCTGGTAAAACATACTGAGCATAAATACCCCTTTTTAGATATCTTACCAAAGAATCAAAATTATGATTGGGTTCATCATAACTATCATAAATTTTTTACTCCTATCAGATTTAATAATTTTTTAATTTTTTTATTTAATTATCTCTCGACTTCGTTTATGTATATATAAAAATATCAATAGCTTGAGACTTTATATAGTCATATTTTAAAAGGGTAGTTTATATAAGTAATAAAATATCTCTTTCCATTAAAACAAGAAACATGAAGTGACATGCAAATATAAGCTTATATAATCTCAAGAAATTCATGAAACTATGTTTCATTCTAATATTTGATTAAGACCATTATATAGAATTTAAAAATTAATTTTTATTGAATAATAAATATACTAAGTTTACAACTACCAAAATGGAAATAATATCCTAACAATTCTATATAATAAACTCAAATTTCTAGAATTTTAAGAACATAATATGTATCCTCAAGATCCTTCAAATAAATTATTTTTATGCGTATGTGATAAGTACTAACTACTATCACTTTACTTTTAAGATAATTTCTAATGAATATTTTATTCTCTTTTGGATTTAATGATAAATTAAATCTCTATTATCAGTAACGAAGTATCATAATTAATCCATCAAGTATTAGAAAAGGATTTCTATAAAGTTTGATTTGAAACATACAAAGATTAAAATTATATATATTTCCCTTTAAAACCAAACTTTATAATCTAATAATCTAATTTATGTCGAAACAAGTCAATAATAAAATAATAACTATAATAATTATTGAATATTAATTAACATAACAAAAAAACTTATTTAATAGTTATAATCATAATGAAACATAAATTATGCCTTTATGTTAAAAATAAATACTATTTCATAATTTCAAACATATGTATGTGAATAACCAGATAAATATCCAAGAACAATAATTAATTTTTATTTATTATATATAAAATGTTATCAATATGTCACATGAGAAAACTATCAAAAAAATAATTTTTTTAAATTTCATATAGAACCCTTATACCAGTCAACCTTACTTAATTTGGCAAACTCATAATTGGGCTACCCAAATTAGGCTCATAGATTTTAGGCCAACTATTCATACAATTAGGCTTGTCAAAATTAAAATTGATCAAAATTTGACTTTTTATGAATTCAATCAAAACTTGATTGATTGAATCTAAATTATCCCATAATCGAAATACAATCATGATTAACTTCGATCGAGAATATTTGATTATAATTAATTAATTAATTAATTTTAATATTGGGGACATAATTTAAAAATAATTCCTGAATGATAAAATTATAATTTTATCTTGGGATATATAATAAAAATATCTAATATTTAAATACATAATCATCAAACTTGAATAGAAGGAAATTGATTAGAATTCTCATAATTCTTAAGGGGCAAAAAAATCCTTTTCTCTAAAAATATTAATTTTATTTGGCAATCGATGCATGTACTAATGTTGCACAGTCATCATATAGCTGTTGCACCCCATAATACTGCATTAGGTATGTAGTTGTTGCCACGATTGGGTTGGTGACCACCAAAAAGGTGTCGCCCTTGATGTACTGATTCACCGATAGTAAGCTATTGATAATATTACATCGATCAAGCACGAGGAACCTCACATCGCCCAAAAGTAGGTGATAAAACAAACTAGATAGAAAAGTATATTGATAATGAATCATTCATGTATCATAAATAAAAATCGAATTATACCTTTTTGCAAGAAAAAGGTGCTAATAAATAAATCTAAAGCATTTGATTTCACAAACATAGCTCGATACCAATTGTAGGCATAAAAATCATCACTATTTTACTGTTATAAAGAAAACTTTAACGCTAAAATCTAAAATTAAATAGCAATAAATAAAAATTATGATAAATAACTTCGATGACATTTAGAAAGCTTTTATCGATCGAGAGTGCTTGATATCATCATATTCAAAAGTTATAGTGATGTTAATCTACAAGAAAAACTAGACTCATCTTATCTTTTCTTCTTATCATTTATATGACTATTATAAATGATAGATTATAGACAAAAGAGAGATGAGGAAGATTTATAATATCTCATTGACTAGTTCTTATAACTAAGGGAATATGAGAGACGATATGTAATTTTTAATAATATCATGTATTCCTGTCTCCTCTTATATGTGTATCAATGTATTTACGTATTCACATATTATATTTTTAGTATTTAGGAAGTCTTATCTATTTATAGACAAGAGTAAATGGTCTAGGATAAATAATTATGAGATTATCTTCTATTAATATTATCTCTAAGGAATTTTATCATAATTGAACTTTCTTTTATTGAATGATAATCATAATTAGAATCCAATCATATTTATAATATATCTTATCTAATTAGGTAAAATTATATAATTCAATAATTAATTATTGAATACTCTCATGCTCGTCAGGAAATAGTATCGAAGGATTTGGCAGAGTCAAAATCAACAAGCTAAAAGCAGTTGTCTATGGCCATATACATTGTTTCTCCTGCATCTTCTATGTGTGCATGATCGTCATGACTCTCAGATTAATAAGAACTGAAAACTTTGTCAAATGTGACAAAATATCATATAGAGATGATCAAAATAACAACTCCAGCAAATGGCTTCCTACCATCAGTGTTTTTGCTGATTTATGATGGTAATGTACTTCCACTGTTATCCTTATCCACGATAAAATGGTTGTCACGCGATGCCATCTTCTCATTTGAGCGTCACCTACAAGAAACATATGTGACAAAAGATGAAAATGTCCCTGAAATGCTATTTCATAAGATAAGCATTCTTAACATACCTCAAATTAGATTATTAGACAAGAAGCAAGGCCAGCTAAAGGCTATTGAAATCATTTGTCTGAGAAAGCTCCAATTAGATTATTCGTCAGAATCTGTTTGTCATAAATACATGATTTCATTTTTAAGTAGTCACTATTCATGCATGCAAGTGTTCCATTCAAATTGTCAGCTCGTCACAGAAATGATATACTCTTCGATGACCATCAACAGAACCATTCAACTCAAAGCATTTAATTGATGTTTGGTTATCCTATTTACCAAACAATTAGATGGAAATGATATATGATAATATTAAGAAATCAAGCAAAACCATCCTTTTCAAGGATTGCTTCTTGTATGCATCCATGGTTAGCTTCAAGCAACCATCACCAGCAATTCATCATCTTAAAAGGGGCATCTGACCCAAATAGGTACCATTGAGAGCCTGCTGTAGTTACTGGAAAACTTGAATGACCAAAGAAGTAAAAGATAGAGCTGGTTTGCAGGCTCAGAAAGAATAGGAAAGCAAAATCAACCATAATTCATAGTTATTTGCATCTGCAGGAAGTTCATACAACACTTAACATGATGAACAAAGAATCTATAGTTTCAACTTTGAACCCGCATGGCCCTTTCAGCCTTGATTCAATCCTGTTTGTAATATAAGATTGACAAGCCTAATGACAGAGACCAGCCCATCTTGCAGATTCAATCTAGAATCTAGGTCAAGGTAAATTCCTTCAATGCTTTTTTAGATTGTCAAACAATACAAGTACCAAACTTTGCTCATTATTCTGTAACACATTTTTTATCAAACTTTTGTTTATCATATCCTTTCAGTCAATAGTTATAAAAATAACTAATATAATCAGTTTAAGCATAGGTGCATATGACTAGAACCTCATCAGAAGATGGTATAAAAGTAAATCAAATCCCCAAATCCACCCACATTCGGTGAATCTGACATGATGGGCAAAAGAATATATATATTTGAGAATTAAAACCAACCTCCGATCGTGATTGAATATAGTTTTGTGACCAGAAAAGTGAAACGCTTAATGATATAGACCTGCCAATCTTACTGATCCACTCTCATATTTAGGCAAGGCATATTCCTCCTGATGCTCAACATTTGCTGAGGCTCTCGAGATATTGTTTTGGATTAATTACAAATTATCTTTTATAATTAACTATCTTTAATCTCTCGATTTTTTTCAAAAATTATATTGAGACCTTGTATTTATGAAAATAAAATATTCAAAATTATATTGAGATTTTATATTTATGAAAATAAAATATTCAATCTTATTTCTCCGAAAAACATCATCGTTTCATTGATGATAAAAATATCACACATACTCAATAATAAATCAAAGTAAAACAGATTCAACATATACTCATTGATAAACCTTACAATATTTTTATCAATAAAATTA
Organism: Musa beccarii; assembly: GCA_024322285.1. Taxonomy (NCBI): domain Eukaryota; kingdom Viridiplantae; phylum Streptophyta; class Magnoliopsida; order Zingiberales; family Musaceae; genus Musa; species Musa beccarii. The sequence goes on from CM044398.1 coordinate 59,650,537, forward strand.
ATAATGTGAGAAAAAATAACATTAAATATTTCACTTTTATAAATTTAAAAATCTCAATATAATTTTTAAAAATATAAAAATTAAAATACTAAAGATAACTAATTATAAGAATAATCTATAATTAATCCTATTCTTTCAACAAATTTAGAGATTAATCCAATCCAAATGCAGATAATTTATCATAGCACATAAAAACTTCACAGACATACACACTCAACTAAAGCCACCATACCAAAGAAAACAACAGAAAACCCAAACAAACAAAAAACATAGACACCAAGAATATCTCTTGGATCAGAATAATAGAAAACATAAACAAGAGTATGATTTCGTTATTCTAGAAAATAATGAACTATCACTGTCATTAACATATAGAAGCTTTGCAATCATTTTCTGCACTCACGTGTGTGATGGGGAAAACAAAGAATAGGCAACAAACAATAACTTTTGTATAAGAACAAATACTAGCAGACCGTAACACACAGCGGAATTAAACAAAAATCACAATCAAATAGAACACCAAGATTTACGTGGAAAACCCCTTCAACGTGAAGGGTAAAAACCATAGGGCAAACCAGAGAAAATCCACTATAGAAATAATGAATGTACAATTCTCGAATCTCTTGCCCAAAACCCAAGCAACAATCACAAGAGAATAACTGGGATACAAGGATCACGTCACTGTACACAATATCCAAAACCTCCTCAAGCAATCTGGAAGAATTCATGAAGATTTGATCTAACCTGAGATAAGAAACTGTTTGGATGAGTGAGAACAATTTCTGTGTTTTCCTTGTCTTCTTCCCTTTCTTTTTCTCTTGTTTTTCTGCCCTTTTCTCCTCTCTTTGAATCCCTAATGCTGCTGCGAAGATTCTGCCCTTTACTGCGATGTTAATCTCTATATTTCGTAACCACCATTAGCCCCTATTTATAATTAAGGTTTAGGTTAAGTTAGGGTTAACAAGAGGAGGGCTATGGGCTGCTAAAGCCCATATGGGCTGAACTGGGCTCTCAACCCAACAACCTCCTCCTTCAGCCCATAAGGGAGGCTGTCCCATGACTCCTCAGTGTAAATTCATGTCGACCAATTGTCGACACATCTCCTGCCTCTCTTTTGGTAAGGTCTTTATCAACATGTCTGCTCCATTATTATCTGTATGAATTTTCTGAAGTTGCAACTGCTTCTCTTTAAGTACATTTCGAATCCAGTGATATCTGACATCTATATGCTTTGACTTGGAATGAAAAACTAGGTTCTTACATAAATGGATGGCACTTTGGCTGTCACAATATACTACATAGTTTTCCTGTTTCAGCCCCAATTCTTGTAAGAATTCTTTCATCCATAACATTTCTTTACAACCTCTGTAGCAGTAATATATTCTGCCTCTGTGGTGAAGAGAGCAATACACCTTTGCAATCTGGATTGCTATGACATAGCTCCCCCTACAAAAGTAAGTATAAAACCTGATGTGGATTTTCTTGTATCAATATCTCTAGCCATATCTCATGTGTAACTGTTAGCACATGGTGGTCCACCTCAAAGCTTAAACAAACCTTAGAGCTTCCTCTGAGGTATCTCAAAATCCACTTCACTGCTGCCCAGTGCTCCTTGCTTGGATTTGCAAGAAATCTACTAGTAACACCCACTGCATATGCGATGTCTGACCTTGTACATACCATTGCATACATTAAAATTCCAACTGATGAAGCATAAGGAACCTTTTGTATTTTCTCCTTCTCTTCATCACTTGACGGACTCTGTTCTGAACACAACTTGAAGTGACCTAAAAGAGGAGAACCAACTGGCTTTGCATTGCTTATACTGAACCTTTCTAATACATTCTCGATGTATTTCTTCTGTGACAACCAAATCTTCTTATTTTTCTTGTCACGAGAAATTTGCATGCCCAGTATTTGCTTTGCTAGCCCTATATCCTTCATTGCAAAGGACTCACTTAGTTCCTTCTTCAACCTATCAATTGTATGCATATCTTTCCCAAGGATAAGCATATCATCAACATAAAGAAAGAGAATAATAAAATCCTCACCAAACCGTTTGATGTACACACAATGATCTGAAGCTGTTCTTTTGTATCCATTTTTAATCATAAATGTATCAAACTTTCTATACCACTGTCTTGGAGCTTACTTCAATCCATACAAACTCTTTCTTAACTTGCAGATAAAATTTTCTTTACCTTTGACTTTGAAACCTTCTGGTTGCTCTATATAAATTTTCTCCTCCAAATCACCATGAAGAAAAGCTGTCTTTACATCTAACTACTCTACCTCCAAGTCCTGGCTAGCAGCAATACCTAGAACAACACGAATAGAAGACATTTTAACAACAGGAGGAAATTTTTTTTTAAAGTCAATACCTTTCTTTTGACCAAAGCCTTTCACAACTAATCTGGCTTTGTACTTTGGTTGAGAACAATATTCTTGAGTCTTCAACCTGAAAACCCACTTGTTCTTCAAGGTCTTCATTCCCTGTGGAAGTTACACCAAATCATATGTATGATTCTTCTGTAGAGCTTCCATCTCTTCCTGTATAGTAACTAGTCACATTTTTTTCTGCTCACTTTCAACTACTTCCTGGTAACTCTCTGGTTCACCTGCATCAGTAAGCATCACATACTCATCTGCAGAGTATCTTCTGGAAGGCTGACGTTGTCTAGAAGATTTTCTCAACTGAGGTTCTGCAGGAAGCTGCTCCTCAACTTCTTCTTACTCAACATGTCCTACAGGTAGATTAATATCTGGTTCTATACCATCTTCCTACACGTCTCCCCCATCACCTTAATATATTGGAGGAATAACTAGGTCACAATCTGCTAATCCTTCTACAGAAGTCTTGGCTGGTGCCTCCTTCTTCAAATCCTCAAGGGTTTGATCCTCAAAGAAGACCACATCTCTGCTTCTAAACATCTTCTGCTTTTCTGAATCCCAAAGCCTGTAACCAAATTGATCATGTGAGTAGCCAAGAAAAATATATTCTTTTATCTTACCATCCAGCTTGGACCTTTCATTGTCTGGAACGTGTGCAAATGCATGACAACCAAACACTCTCAAATGCTCATAGGAAACATCTTTCCCTAACCAAACATGCTCTACAACATCAGTATCTAGGGCTATATAGGGAGATAAGTTGATCATATCAACTGCAGTCCTCAAAGCCTCATCCCAAAACCTTTTGGGTAGCTTTGCCTGTGAAAGCATACATCTGATCTTTTCCATGATGGTGCGGTTCATCCACAATTGCATTATGCTGAGGTGTACTAGGAACTGTCATCTCATGTTGAATGTCATGTGACCTGCAATAATCATTAAACAATCCTGTATACTCACCACCATTATCTGATCTTATACATTTCAACTGTCTTTCTGTCTCCCTTTCAACTCCGGCATGAAACTCTTTGAAGATACCAATAACTTGATCCTTGGTCTTCAAAGCATAGGCCCAAACTTTCCTAGAAAAGTCATCTATAAAAGTAATAAAGTAAAGTGCACCACTAATGCCAGGAATATTAGTAGAACCATTAGGAGTTTTTGTCCTCAAAGGACCACATACATCTGTATAAACACGGTCCAAGGCATGCATTTTTCTAGACAAAGCAGGACTAACAAATGAAACTCTATGTTGTTTACCAGCTAAACAATCAATACAAGGGTTCAAACGTATACCTCTGAGGTCAGGCAATACCTCTCTCTTGGAAAGAGCTTGTAGTCCTTTCTCGCTCATGTGTCCCAATCGCCTATGCCATAACTCCATGCTGAAATCTTTCTCTATAGTATTCAATTGTTCACCATAAGCTTTGGCCTGCAACCTGTACAAAGTGTGACATTTCTTTCCATTAGCTATAGCAAGAGAACCCTTACTGAGTTTTCATTGCCCTTTGTAAAACTTGCTATCATAGTCTTCATCATCTAGTCTTCCAACTGAGATTAAATTCAGCCTTAAGTCAACCACATGCCTCACATCCTTAAGTACCAACTTGCATCCAAGATTGGTCTTTATGTGGATGTCACCCATGCCAATGATATCTGCTGTGTCATGGTTGCTCATCTTGACAACACCAAAATTTCTAGACCTGTACGTAATAAAGAACTCCCTCCGTGGTGTAGCATGATAAGAAGCTCCTATGTCAATTATCCACTCGAGATCCTGACACACACAAGAAAAAATATCATCAGAAGGAGACAAAATCAAATAATCACCAACCTGTACTATAGCCATGGTATTCTCTTTTGACTCTGTAGACTCCACTTCTTTTCCCTTTTTCTTGCTCTTCTTAGGTTGCTTACACTGATTCTTATAATGTCCTTTCTCACCACAGTTATAGCAAACAATATCTTTCCTTGATCTTGACTTGCTTCTACCTATGCGTGAACTGCTTCTATCTTTAGACCTTGACCTTCCTCTGTTCTCTGAGATAAGTTTCTGTGAATCAGTTTGAGATACTGTTGAGTTCTTTCTTCTCAACTCCTCATTCAACAAACTGCTTGTTACTTGACTCATTGTAATAATACCATCTGACGCAGAATTACTAAGGGAAACCACCAGTGTCTCCCAACTTTCTAGCAATGAACTGAGAAGTAACAATGCCTGCAACTCATCATCAAGAGACATTTTCATAGAAGATAACTGGTTAGCAATACTCTGTATTTCATTCAAATGCTCAGCAATAGAAGCACCCTCTTTATATTTCAGGTTCACAAGTTTTATGATCAAAAAAGCTTTGTTGCCAGTTGTTTTTCTTTCATAGAGACCTTCCAACTTTTTCCAAAGAGAATATTCAGAACTTTCAGTAGAAACATGGTGAAAGACACTATCATCAAGCCACTGTTGAATAAACCCAACCGTTTTTCGATCTAATCTCTTCCACTCATCATCTGTCATAGTAATGAGTTTTTCACTATTCCCTTGCAAAGGTCCATATAAATCTTTGCAATACAAGAGATCTTTCATTCTTGGTTTCCATATCATCCAATTGTTTCCGTTCAAACTAATCATGCGAGAAACACTACCAGTCTCCATGTTCAAATACAAAAATTAAATCACCAAAACCTTGCTCTGATACCAGTTGATGGGGAAAACAACAGATAGGTAACAAATAATAACTTTTGTATAAGAACAAATACTAGCAGGCCGTAACACAGTGAAATTAAACAGAAATCACAATCAAATAGAACACCAAGATTTACGTGGAAAACCCCTTCAACGTGAAGGGTAAAAACCATGGGGCAAACCAGAGAAAATTCACTATAGAAATAATGAATGTACAATTCTCGAATCTCTTGCCCAAAACCCAAGCAACAATCATAAGAGAATAACTAGGATATAAGGATCACGTCACTGTACATAATATCCAAAACCTCCTCAAGCAATCACAGAAGAATTCACTGAAGATCTGATCTAACCTGAGATGAGAAACTGTTTGGATGAGTGAGAACAATTTCTGTGTTTTTCTTGTCTTCTTCTCTTTCTTTTTCTCTTGTTTTTCTGCCCTTTTCTCCTCTCTTTGAATCCCTAATGCTGCTGTGAAGATTCTGCCCTTTGCTGCGATGTTAATCTCTATATTTCGCAGCCACCATTAGTCCCTATTTATAATTAAGGTTTATGTTAAGTTAGGGTTAACAAGAGAAGGGCTATGGGCTGCTAAAGCCCATATGGGCTGAACTGGGCTCTCAGCCCAACAACGTGAATGTTCGATCCCACACGGCAACATTTTTTCCTCTACCAATCTTCATAATATCTGTTCATTGAGTAAGAGAAGTTTTACCGCAAAACTTCAGTTCCAATCCACAACCTTTGCTTTCATTGAAAAACAACTTATTGAATAAAGAAATAAGGAGAAGGGAAGTGGTTGTGCTGTTTTCATACTTGAAATTATGTAAAGAAAAACTACATTGCCACCGTCAATATCCTCTCATCATTCATAACTAATATCAACTAGAAAAGCAGAATATTTGGAGAAATACAGACAACTCGAACACCTAAAAATACTCTTACCAAGACACATGAAAAGGTAGTAGGAACAAGGATAGCACTAAGTTGCTATGATCTCTTTGAATGAAAATATATCAAGTGATAGAATAAAGTATGAAGAAGAGATCCATTGTATTAATAAGGTGGTGCTCCCTATTTATACATGTTAGGATGGAATATTTTTCTCAACAGAGTTACGATATTTCTTCATGTAGTTAGGGAAATCATAACTGTTTATCAAGAGAAATCTTAACTGCTAACATGCCCCCGTAAGACGATGCTCCTGTCAAGGATGCCGATCTTGGATCTATGTGATGAAAATAGTTTACTAGCGAGAGGCTTCGTGGAGGAAGTCAACAGTATGGCGTTTGATGACTATCTCTAGAGGACAACAGAGTAATGAGGATGAGCATAGAGTAGCCTATGACATGAGGAGAGCAATCGTTAGAGTAAAGGAAGTTGCAAAGGATCACAGTTAAGAACAATCTATGGCTTGCAACTTTATGATAGCAATCGCTAGAGGAAGGGGGAGCGGTACTTCCTTTAGGAGCATCATCCACAGGGAAGAAACGAAGAAGGAGAGATGCAGCACCATAAAAAAAGGAGAAGGGGTTTTTCATTGAAGGGAAGGAGCTGCTTTTGGAGCAATAGAGGTAACGCAAGTTTGCTAGTTGGCGATCCGAGCTTTCACAATCTTGATGTCGATACAGCAAGTGGAGGCGCCACCTAGGGAGAAGCCCATCAAGGAGACCTTTGTAGACGCAACTATTGCACGTAAACCCCTTGAGGTAAGTGTAGGGGGCAGTAAAGAAGATGACCATCCAATTTCGGAGACTATTATTCTGGTTCGTTAGGGAGCTACATAGGTTGGAGAGGCAGGCCTCGTCATCCGGGATCAAAGAAACGTTGCCCGACCGATGAAGATATTCCTCCTGATGAACGGATTGTGACAACGGAAGATGGATGCTGAGGATCTCATCGATCCACTCCTTAACGTCAGTCTTGGAAGTGCGACATTTGACTGTTCGACGCTGTCACTAAACAACAAGAAAGAAAAAAAAAAGGAAAAAAAAACTCTTACTTAATGTAAGGACTTCGATACTATGATAGAATAAAATATGAAGAAAAGATCCATTGTATTGATAAAATGATGCTCCCTATTTAGTTACGATAAAAGGAAAAATAGAGTTACGATATTTCCTTATGTAGTTAAGGAAATCTTAATTATTTATTAAAAAAAATAATTAAAAAAATCTTAATTATTTATTAAGAAAAATTTTAACTGCTAACATTAAGTTGTTATGATATCTTTGAACCAACTAAATTGTTACAGAAAATGCACCAACTAAATTGCTATGATCTCTTCGTCAGAATGCACCAAGTTGCTATGATCTCTTCGACAGAAAATGCACCAAGTTGCTATTGATCTCTTCGACAGACAAGGAACCAACTAAGTTTGAAACTTTTGATTGGAACTATCCCGAATCAAGTTAATATAATGACGTAATTCGGAAAAAAAAAATGATGAGTAACAACAGCCCCTATTTTCCCTCTAACAAGCAGTAACTCTGGCAATTGGAAGATGACCAGATGATGTCCTTGAGCGCAGGGCGGAGCTCATCAGCGCAGAACTTCTGATACTCAAGGGTGTCACCGTTGTCCCTCCTGACCTCCACCACGAGCACAGATGGTGCTAGTGCAAATATCTGTGTGGCAATTGCTAGTTTCCCTTTCCTCCCCCTACTCTCTCCCTCCAACCTCACCCCTGCTGCGCTGCTCTTCGTCACCCGATGCTTTCCTGCTGTGTTTGCTGCCACACCCTCCAGCTTCGACACGATGCTGCTTGCTGACTCCCTCGTCGTGAACCTCATTCCATCCTCCCTTGTTCCTTCTCCAAACAGAGGAGAGAGGTCAAAACCCTCGGAGAACGATATCAAATGGAAAGCATTCAACTTCTCTGGCTCCGCCACCTCCTCCATCTGCCCCTGCTTTCCATTCTCCGTCGTCGATTGTGCTGGTACCGGTTTCTGCACCGTGTATTTGTTGAACCATGATGTCTCGATGAGCTTGGCCACAGTGATTCTCGTGTTAGGATTGGGATCGAGCAACTTGGCGATTACACGACGAGCACCAGAAGAAATCCATGGCGGGCATTGGAAATCACTACGGCAAATCTTCTTATACATAGCCATCATGTTACCATCCCGGAAGGGCAAGAATCCTGCGAGAAGAACGAAGAGAATGACACCGCAGGACCACACATCGGCCTTTGCCCCATCGTAGCCCCTTTTGCCGAGCACCTCCGGAGCGACATAAGCGGGCGTGCCGCACGTGGTACGGAGGAGCCCATCCCCGGGGACATGGTCGACCAGGGCGCTCAGCCCAAAGTCGGCGACCTTCAGGTCGCCGTGCTCGTCCAGGAGGAGGTTCTCCAGCTTGAGGTCGCGGTGGTAGACGCCGCGGCGATGGCAGAAATCGACAGCAGCAACCAGCTGCCGGAAGTACTGGCAGGCGGAGGCCTCGGAGAAGCGCCCGGATCGGGCGACCCGGGCGAAAAGCTCGCCCCCGCGGACGAGCTCCATGGCGAGGTAAATCCTGGAACGGGTGGCCATGACCTCGTGAAGCTCGACCACGTTGGGGTGGCGCACCATCTTCATGGCGGAGATCTCACGCTTAACCTTCACGGCGACGCTCCCCCCGTTGCGGATGTCGCGGGCAAGGTGGACCTTGCCGAAGGTGCCGCGGCCGAGGACGCGACCGAGCTCATAGCGGCCATCGAGGACGCCTCCACGCCCGCAATCCTCCATCACAGCACCAACAGTTGGTACAATCAATCCACCAAACTGCGCTACAAGAACTTGCGGTGGCAGCTCCTGCCGGCGCGCTTCTTCCGGCTGCCGCCCCGGCAGAGATTAGAGTCCGACCTCTTCCTCTTCATCTTGCCGCATCCCCGTGGATGGAGTGAACGAGGCGGCGGAGAAGCGAAGGCGACAACAACAAAGAAAAGGGAAGGCGGCAGATGCCCTTCCTCCTTGCGGGTATTCGTATATATATAGAGGAGGAAGATTTGGTCTCCGTACGACATACCGCGTTGAGACGGGAAATAAGGGTTGAGAAGAGTATTCAACCGTCGGATGGAGATCGAACGGGAAGCGGAGGAGATTAGGAAGAGTCGCGGATGGTGGTATTTTCTTACCGTATAAAAATGGAAGTCAACCCAGCTCTCTTTGACTCCCGTGTCGTCATCGTATGTCATCCCTGACGTTGTTTTGGGGCAACGGTGGATCCTGGCCGTCGGATCGGATGGACGAACTGGCCGCCATACGCACAGGTAGGAACGAGAAAAAGGAGCCCCGGGAGAGTTCTGAACTGTCAGATGGAGATTAAACGGGAAGATGGAAGAGGGTAAGGAGAGCCGTGGTTGGTGGGAATTCAGACCGCAGGAACTCGCCGCGACACAACTGTCATCCTCGCTTCCGCATCGCCATCGTATTAAATCCCAGACGTTGATTTGGGGCATGGGTGGATCTGCCGTTCGATCGGCTGGTTGGGCTGGCCGCTACTCACAGGTAGAGGTGAGCAGGATGTGAAGCATATGGTTGATAGTGATTGAATAGTATGTTAAAAAAATTAATTTGAAATCATCGAAAATGAGATCAAAACAGGCTATATATATATATAATTTGATTATAATAATTTCTTTTATCATAATCAAAGCGAAATTCCTCTCGAACGTGATCAGATTAAATTAGGTCAATTCAATCCCATGTAATTAATTACCAAAACTGACACTAACAATCACCATAAATCACAAGATGATATTTTTTAAGAGTTAATAACAGCAGACTTATCTTACGCTATATAAACTAATCTTTGCCATGTCAGATTAATTCGAAATGTCATGATATTTATTAGTTACAATAACTATTTCAGTGGATTAAGCAAAAGAATCCAAGATTATGTGTGATCTTCGTCCTCTCAATCAATCTGGCCAAGGCTCGAATAGAATCCAACTCCATCTACCGATTAGAAGGTCAAATGATCGCTAACCTTCCTCAGAAGGCATCGCAACGAAAGAAAACAACCAAAAACATGGTGCGTGTGTTCTAGTCAATGCAATGTGTTCGATCCAATGCAACGTACAGCCAATGTCAACCGCCTACTGAACCGTGGGGGAAATTTCCATTGGAAAAAGACCCAACAGAGGACGAAGGAGAAATCAACTCAACCGGTCAACGGTGCTTCCTTGCAGGCGCCAGCGTTGTCAAAATTTAGGTGCTGCGGACTTGACTCGGACGCCCACGTCTTGACTGCCTTTTGCGGCGGTAACAGCATAATGTTCCTCATTACCGCCTCGTTTTATTTCCCCACGCACTGATGAACATGGCGACGTTTCCTGGATGTTCTCTCTCTCTCTCTCTCTCTCTCTCTCTCTCTCTCTCTCTCTCTCTCTCTCTCTCTCTCTCTCTCTCTCATAACAACTCCATGTCTTGCCCAAGTTATATACTCATCCTTGCTGCAGCGTCAAAGCAGAAAGAAGAGTCAACGATTCGCTCGAGCATGAAGTTGGCAATATGGATCGATCACCCCTCTGTCGATCTCGATCTCAACATCGGGCCTCCGGCGAAAGCCAAGCTTGCAGATGAGAAAGAGGTGAGTCAACATTATCTTCTTCTGCTTCTTCTTCTTCGTGCTGTATGACTCAACAGAGAGGTTTGATGTTATGTTGTCGGCTCAGGTGAGGTCTTTGGAGGCTGAGCTCGGCCGCGAGAACGCGGAGAACGAGAGACTCAAGGAATTGCTTGCTTCCATGGTTTCCGGTCGCTCCGGAGTCTGATGACCGACCTGACGTCGAACACCACTTCCGACGGGGGAGGGTCCGTCTCTCCGAGAACCAAGAGAAAGCGAAACACGGCGAGCACCTCCGGTGGAGATTCCTGTAAGCAGATCAGCGAAGAGAGGAAGCCAAAGGTTTCGAAGCTGTACGTTCGCACTGATCCATCAGATACAACCCTCGTGAGTTCCCCAAGCTTCCTTCTCTCCGTTTCCTGCTCGAAGTACAAGTGACTGAATACGGATTCTGCTTCTACGCACTTCTTAGGTGGTGAAATATGGGTTTCAATAGAGTAAAAAATCATTTAATACGGAATAATTTATTTTTCTTTTTTGTGTATTAAAATAAATTCCTCATCAAAAATATCAACTTGATATCAACAAACAAATATTAATTAGAACAATATAAATAACAAAACAACTGATCAATCATAAGTGAGATTGAATTTTTAACGTAAAAAATTTAATGCGAGAAAAATCATAGGACCGTAGTCAACTTCAAACTTTCACTATCACCAATAATGATAACAGGTTTATAATAAGTCTTCTCTAAAATAACAAGATAATCATAATAACATCAAGATCACATATCTTGGCTCAAGAATAGTATGTCATCATCACATAGATGGATCTCGTCAAAGAAAAATTTTAGGTCTCATAAAGTAGGTATAATAGGAAAGTACCTTAGAGAAGATAAACCGTAGATCGACACCATTAGGATTGTAGAGTTTACTGCAAAAAATTTTCATGTCAAATTTGGGCTAAAACTGACAAAGTTTGGCTACTAATCATCAAGTAGGAAACTCAGTATCCTAGTTTTTCTCTCTCCTCCTTCGCTCGCTCTTTTATTTCTCTCTCAACGATGCCACAGTTCGCTGCATACAAAAACCCTTCTTTGCACACTTACGCGCACATATCTCTTTCTTTTTTTTCTTTAATTAACTGATTTGGGCTCAAAGGCCCAATTATCCTGTCTAAGCCCACATATAGGTTGTGCCCAATAATTCTCCCCCTTCAGCTCATATGGTGGGCTGTACTAAGCCCGCTCTTCACCTATAAGCTTCAAGCTTCTCCTTAGGCAAAGACTTTATCAACATGTTTGATCCATTCTCATTAGTATACACCTTTTTCAATTGTAATTCTTTCGTCTTAAGCACATCACGAATCCAATGGTATCTCATATCAATATGCTTGAATCTAGAATGGTATGTTGAATTCTTGGAGAGGTGAATGACACTCTAACTGTCACAATAAATAGTATATCCTTCATGTTTCAAGCCCAATTCCTATAGAAACTTTTTCATCCATAAAGCTTCCTTACAGGCTTCAGTAATGACTATATATTCTACTTCTATGATTGATAGAACAACACAGTTTTGTAACTTAGACTGCTCCCCCTACAAATGTCATCAAGAATCATGAAGTGGACTTTCTGGAATTAGTATCACCTATCATGTCTGCATCTATGTACCCTTCTGATACAAGTTCACTATTGTCAAAATATAAACATAACCTAGAAGTACCTCTTAGATATATTAATATCTATTTTACTGTAGCTCAATGTTTTTTTTCATAATTAGAGAGAAATCGACTAACAACTCCAATTACATGAGCTATATCTGGCCTAGTACAAACTATAGCATATATCAAATTGCCTACTGCAGATGAGTAAGGCACTCTGGACATTTTTTCTTTTTCTTTCTCAATTGTCGGATATTGTTTCGAACTAAGCTTAAAATGACCTACAAGTGGAGAACAAATTGCTTTGGCTTTACTCATATTGAATCTTTCAAGAACCTTCTCAATGTAGGTCTCCTGAGTAGCCAAATCTTCCCTTTCTTCCTATCACGAAGAATCTTCATGTCAAGTATTTGTTTCATTGATCCCAAGTCTTTCATAGCAAAAGACTTACTTAACTCTCTTTTAAGTTTTTCAATTTTGTCAGCATCATGATCAACAATCAACATATCAACATATAGCAGGAGAATAATGAAATTATCTTCTAAAAACTTCTTTGTAAACATACAATGATTAGATATGGTTCTATTGTACCCTTGGCTCATTATAAAGGAATCAAACTTCTTGTACCATTGTCTAGGTGCTTGTTTAAGATCATATAAGCTTTTCATTAGCTTGCACACTAGATTTTCTTTTCCCTTGACTTTGAAACCTTCTGGTTGCTTCATATAAATTTCTTCTTCTAGGTCACCATGAAGAAATGCAGTTTTTACATCAAGTTGCTCAACTTCTAAATTCAAGCAGGCAAAACCAAGAATAACTTGAATATAGGACATTTTCACCACAGGAGAAAATATTTTTTCAAAGTCAATACTTTTCTTCTGACTGAATCCCTTCACAACTAATCGTGCCTTGTATCTTTGTTGTGATCTGCTATTTTCGATCTTCAATCTATAAACTCATTTATTCTTGAGAGCTTTCTTCTCTTTTGGCAACTTTACTAAGTTATAGGTGTGGTTCTCAAGCAAGGATCTCATCTCTTCTTGCATGGCTTTAACCCACTCATTCTTGTGCTTATGTAGAATAGCTTCTTAGTAAGTTTATGGCTCTCCCCCATCAGTAAGTATAACATATTCATGTGGAGGATATCTTGTAGATGGTTGTCGCTCTCTTGTAGATCTTCTCAATAGAATCTCAACTAGTGGTGGAGGTGCTTGCTCAATGGGTTCAACATCATCAGCTATATGAGCATCATCACTAGCATTCATATACCATAATCTTTTTCTTCATCTCCCCCATGATCATCATGAACTATAGGTGGAGGAACTGAATCCAAACTCGAAGGAATATAAACAAAGGTTTCTGACTTCTCAACATTATCACCATTATCAAACAATTAGTCTTCAAAAAACATAGCATCCCTGCTTCTAATAATCTTCTTGTTCATTGGATCCCATAATCTGTACCCAAACTCTTTATGACTATATCCCAAGAAAATAAATGTCTTTGTCTTATTATCAAACTTGGATCTCTCATCTTTGGGAATATGTACAAATGCTTTGCACCCAAAGACTCTCAAATGATCATAAGATACATATTTCCCTTTCCATACTCTCTCTGGAACATCACCTTTCAGAGGAACTGATAGAGAAAGATTTATCAAGTCAACTGTAGTTCTCATAGCCTCCCCCAAAATGACTTAGGTAGCTTGGCGTGGGAAAGCATACACCTAATCCTTTCTTTAATGGTTCTGTTCATCCTTTCTGCCACACTGTTTTACTGAGGAGTTTTTGGAACACTTTTTCTTAAACCTGATATCATAAAATATGTAATAATTCTCAAAAGGACCCATGTACTCGCCACCATTATCTGCTCGAACACTCTTTAGCTTTTTGTCTGTTTCTCTTTCAATACTGACATGAAATTCTTTAAAGACATTGAGTACCTGGTCTTTAGATTTCAAAGCAAAAGCCCAAACTTTTCTAGAATAATCATCAATAAAAGTAATAAAATCAAGAGCACAGCAAGAGTTCTAGTTTGCATAGTACAGACATCAGTATGAACTAAATCAATAATATTTGATCTTCTAGATTGCGGATAAGTATGAAATACAACTCTATGTATTTTTTCAACTAAGCAATGATCATAAAATTTAAGAGATGTACCTTGCAACTCTGGCAAGAACTACTTTCTAGCAAGAGTTTGATGTCCCTTCTCACTGATATGACCAAGCCTCTTATGTCAAAGATCTATGCTTTCATCTTTTTAAATTACATTAATCTCTCCTTTATGTAGCTTAGCTTTTATAATATAAAAAGAGTTTAACTTATTTCCTCTCGCCACAACTAGAGAACCTTTATTGAGCTTCCATTTGCTTTCACTAAAATAGTATATAAATTCCTCATCATCAAATCTGCTTGTAGATATTAAATTCAAACGAATATCTGGAGCATATATAACATCTTTGAGTATCAATTTACTCCCAGTACTGGTCTCTAAGCAAATATCTCTAATACCCATAATCTTGGATATACCACTGTTTCCCATTCTAACATTGTCAAAATCACCAACAGTGTAGGATCTGAAGAAATCACCATGAAAAGTATTATGAAATGAAGCACCAGAGTTAATTACCCAGTTACTGTCCTGAGCTGTAAGACTAACACATTCATCATCACAAACAATAATGATACTACCTTCAGTAGCAATTATATTGGTTTCTTTTTCATTTTTCTTCCTTTTATTATGTTCTCGCTTCCAAAACCTGTTAGGGATCGAGTGGCACTAAGAGGGGGGGGGGGGTGAATTAGTGCAGCGATAAAGAGCGATAAATTTTTGACGATTTAAACCAACTTCGGAGACTTCGTACGATAGAAATAATGTTTTCGACTAAAACCGACTTCGATTAAAGCGTAATGGAGAGAGTGCTTAAAGTTTAGAGAGGAAGAAGGCAGTGATGAGTAAGTTGAGCATCGAAGAAAAAGTGATTTGCAGAAATGTAAATGCAAGAACGTAAACGCAAACCGTTTTTATAGTGGTTCGATCATCCAACCTACATCCACTCCCGATTCCTCTTCGCTTGAGACCACCGGCTTTCCACTAGCTGCCTTCCTTCCAACGGATAAAGACAAACTCTCTTACAGCTCCTCTCCTTTTGATGGGTTTAGGAGATAACCCTTACAAGCACTCTTACGCCTCTCTTGAACTAGAACACTCTTAAAATTTAGAGGAAAGATTTGACATATTTTCAAGAGAGTTTCCCCCTTCTTTTTTTTTCAGTTTTAGACCACCTTTCATCCATGAATGAGAGAAGTATTTATAGGCCTTAAGAGGATTCAAATTTGAAGCCCAAATTTGAAGTGCCTCGGTTTTCCCGATTCTGGCGGTATCGGGCGGTGACACCGCCTATCCAATGGTGCCACCGCTAGTGCCCTCAGGTGCTGGGCGGTGCCACCGCCAGCCTGGGGCAGTTCCACTGCCCAAGGTTCGGCTACTGGGCGGTGCCACCGTCCAGGTCATTTCAGCACAATGGTTTGGGCCGAAAACTCGATCGAAACTGATCCAAATGTAGTTCGAATTGGTCCAAATTTGATTTATAGGATTAACACCTAATCCTAAACCAAATTATGTGTTAACTACAAATTTTAAAAATATTTTCTAAGCTATTACAAAGTCTATAAGATAAGACTTCTTTCGGTGAGCTTTCGACGAACTTCTGGCGGTCTTCCGACGAACCCTCGGAAACCATTCTACGGACTCCCGTCAAGCTCCCGAACTACACGATGATCTTGGTGAGTTCCAATGAGCTTTATTGGCAAGCTCCGATCTTTCTTGGCAAGCTCTATGAACTTCCGATAAACCTTCCGGCAAACTTTCGAAAACCCTTCGGCAAGCTCCCTATTCGTTCTCGGCCGGTTCCAGCAACACTCCCAATGAATCTTCGAACTTCTGTTGAACTCTCGAACTCCCAATAATCCATCCCACTTGTCTTCCAACACTTTGTTTCATTTTACGTCTTCATCGTCATCATAGTTAGTGTTGAATCTCAGATTTTGATGATGAATCTAATTGAGTATGATTTGTTGTTTAACTGCGTGTTGAGTTACGCAGGTCTACTATCGATTAGGATTAGACAGTTGACACTAGAGGAATTAACGTTGCACCGGAGGTGATCACGTCAGGATATTGGATGTCAAGCCGGAGGTTCGGTCGACTATCGGTAGGAGGCTTCGTACATCGGGCATCGGGCCAAGAAGAGCGTGTTGCGTCAAGGATATCGGGATTGCGGAGGTCAATCACTGATTGGGCAACGAACCGCAAGAGAGGACGATTTACCGAAGAATCGGACGAAGCGTCGACCAATGACGTGCCGGGCAACTGAATGTCAATTCGTGTTGTAATAACTGTCTAGATCGAAGTAGAGTGTTTGTTGTTTGTGTGCAGGAGTAACTACGATAAGGATGAAGACGTAAAGCGAAACAAAGGATCGAAATCAAGTGCAATGGATCATTGGGAGTTCGAGTGTTCGATGGAAGTCTGAAGATTCGTTGGGAGTACTGTCGGAACTGGCCGAGAACGAGTAGGGAGCTTGTCGAAGGGTTTTTGGAAGTTCGCCGGGAGGTTCGTCGGAAGTTCGCGGAGCTTACCAAGAAAGATCGGAGCTTGCCAAAGAAGCTAGGGGGAACTTGCCAAAAT
Source organism: Musa beccarii (assembly GCA_024322285.1). Lineage (NCBI taxonomy): Eukaryota > Viridiplantae > Streptophyta > Magnoliopsida > Zingiberales > Musaceae > Musa > Musa beccarii. The sequence continues at coordinate 59,667,515 of CM044398.1, forward strand.
CATCATGGAGTCCGAGAGCTTGCCGGGAGTCCGCAGGATGGTTTCTGAGGGATCGTCGGAAGACCGTCGGAAGTTCGCCGGAAGCTTGACGGAAGAAGACTTGACTTGCGGACTTTGTAACAGCTTAGGATTGTCTTTAAGTTCGTAGTTTGCACATGAGCAGGGCAAGGATTTAGAAAAAATCCTAACTAAATTCAGTGGGGGCCAACCGGTCCTCTACTGGGCCGAGTTGGGCCTTAAATAGGGCCCATTCAGCCAGGCGGTTGAACCGCCCAACCTGGGGCGGTAGCACCGCCCGGCTACTATAGCAACGTTGGCTCTTTGAAAGCGTGCGCCCGGCCATTGTAAAGGCACTCGGCAGCTATGTAGCAAAGCGGTAGCACCGCTGGTGAAGCGTAGCACCGCCTTGGGATTCTTGTAGTAGGCGGTAGCACCGCTTGGGTGTGTCAGTCTGCCAGGACTGACAGCACCGAAAAACTCAAAAGATTCAAATTTTTTGCTCCAAGTTTGGGCTCCAAATTTGAATTACTTTGAGGATTATAAATACCCCTTCTCTCTCAGCTGAAAGGAAAACCCTTTGAGAGCTAGATTTTGAAAATAAGTCTTGGGAAAGTCTTGTTCTTCATTTGCTTAAGTGTTCACCTCATTTTCTTCTTCTTGTGAAATCTTGTAAGAGTGTGAACCACTTGTAAAGGGTTGTAAGAGGGGTATTCGGAAGTGGATGTAGGTCACTTTGACCGAACCACTATACATCGCTACGTCTTGATTGTGTGAGTGTTTAAATTTCTGTTTTACTTTGCTGCAAGCCTTTACTTTACTTGCTCCACTTCCTTTTTACCTTTGTACGCATGCTTTAAAGTTAGAACGCAAAAATCGGTTTCAAACAAAACGTTGCTTTCATCGTACGAAGTTTCTAAAGCTTGTTTTAAATCGTTGAAAAATTCATCATTTTATCCGCTGCACTAATTCACCCCCCCCCCCTCTTAGTGCCGCTCGATCCCTAACAATTGGTATCAGAGCCACGTTCTTTCTCTTTCGGATTTACACCCGTGAGAAATGGCTCTAAATGGTTTTCAAGAGGGCTTTTCGATTTTTCGTCCACCGTTCTTTAACGGATCAGACTACACTTATTGGAAAACTCGAATGAGAGTTTTCATGCTTTCAATGGATTTGGATTTGTGGAACATCATTGAAAATGGCTTTCAACTTCCCTCTAAACCGACGAACGAATGGTCGGACTTAGAGAGAAAATCTTTTTCTTTAAATGCAAAGGCTATGAATACCTTATTTTGTGCTTTAAACAAAAATAAGTTCAATCGAATTTTTTCTTGTGAAACGGCTTTTGATATATGGCGAACACTTGAAATCATGCATGAGGGAACCAGTAGAGTTAAAGACTCGAAAGTAAACCTCTTGTTGCATGATTTTGAGCTCTTCCGAATGACACCAAACAAAACTATTGACGATATGTACACCCGCTTTACAGATGTCGTCAATAGCTTGAAAAGTCTTGATAAATCTTTTTCAAGTTTTGATTTAGTAAACAAGATTTTAAGATCCCTTCCAAAAGAATGGGATCCAAAAATTACGACTATTCAAGAGTCTAAAAACTTGAATGATTATTCACTTGAAGAATTAATCGGGTCATTAATGACCTATGAAATGACACTCTTGGAACATGATGAACATGATGAACATTTGAACCACCTTCTAAAGAACAAGAAGGTTTTTGAACTTAGAACAAGAGAATGTCACTTGAGTGATGACTCAAGTGATGAGGACAATGAAGAAGCCTTTGAACCTTTAATCGATCTTAATAAGTTTATTAAACAAAAATCTAAAATCAATAATGAACTTGAATGGAGGAAGAGACCAATGAAGAAGAAGAAGGCTCACCAAGAAGAATCAAGAAAAGAAGAAGCAAACTACGCTTTAATGGGCTTCAACAATAAGGTAAGTAACTTAACTTCCTTGAATTATTTTGAAATTACATGATGATTTCCATGAATGCTTATCTTAGTTAGTAGGAATTTTTTTTTGTGTTTTCTTATGTTTTTAGAAATTCAAAAAAAAAAATCGAAATTATACTATGCTTTTCTTTATAGTAGTTTTGAAAAGTAAAAACATGAATGATGCAAGATTTGTGATAATGCTTAGGATTGATCCATGCATATGTATCTTGATTATAGCTTGAAAACTTCCATTTTGGCTTAATGGATTTTAACCCTTTTTATGATGAAATTTTTATTGATACATGTCTTCATGAAATCAATTATAAAGACCCAACCCACAAATTTTCAAAATGAAAGAAATGTGATTTTTATGTTGCCTTGTATTACATTTGGACTTGATGATTTTCATGACGAAAAGTATTTTTCAGATTTTTAAAATGATGTATGAATTTAGCAAAAGTTTGATCATTGATCATCTTGTTATAACAAATGAAAGAAAGAAGTGAAATGATTTCAATGATAAATCCATTTCTAAATATGATGATGCTCTCATGTTTAAATATAATGCATGACATTGATCATTCTTATGAAAGATCAAATCACGTAAATTGAAACTCTTAAAAATAAGAAAATACACTGTCATAATATTTTATTTTTGATGTGTTTGGTCTTAACGGTCTTTATGACGAAACTTGCTTCTTGCTTTGAAAAGTTGATACATGCTCCAATGTAATCAATTTATGTTGCTCTTATTAAATTTTTAAATGAAAGATTTTGATGCATTTGATCTTAATGGGTTTAATGACAAATTTGTATTTTGAATTTATGCAATGATGGCTTCCGTATAAATATTTGAACATACATTATGAAATCATCATTGAAATGAAAATATTAAAAGTTTGTTATCATGCTTAATGACTTTGTGATATCATATCTTGATGACAACCTAATGTTTCGGTTTTAAAATTTGATACTCATCTTTTGAAACATGAAACATATTATCATGATAATTTGAATCTCATGTCTTAGAATAATATATTGTATTTTTGTCTTGACAATTTTTATAAAGTTTGATTTTCAATTTTTGATGAAAGACAAGTGATAAATTCATTTATGATATTTTGTAAATCACTAGAATTACGAATGAGATTTTGATGATACGGTAATGACTTTATTCATGTTATGAATCTCAAAAATAATAATTTGATTATGAGTCATGAGTTGATGAATTGAGCTTGAATGATTTTTCTTTTAATAATTCTTGAATCTTTTGGAATTATGACTTGTTAAGACATATTTAATGCTTGAATCAAGTTCTAAAAGATTTTATTTTGCTATAAAGAAATTTTATTGAAATCATGATCTTGACAACTATAACTTGAAGCTCTTTATAAATCAAAATCGTTTATCATGCTCCTTCCATTTTATCAAAAGAAAATTCCTTAAATGAAATGTAACTTGTCTTTTGATTTCTCAGAATTCAATCCTTGAATTTTTATGAATTTGTGATCTTGATATCTTGATTCTTATGAAATGTGATCTTGATGAAAAATCTTATACTTGAATCAAGTTACTCTTTATGCTATATCTTTTTAAATGAATCATGAGTCTTATTATCATATATTTCATAATATAGAAATGACAAAAATTCTTTGGCTTGTATGTCTTATGTGGCAATTGAAAAATAGATAATTGAAAAGAAATTTGCCTTATGATGAATCAATGAATCATGACTTGATCTATGAGAATGATATGTTTTTTATGCATCATGATTCAAGATAGTATACCCTTTATCATGAATTGATATTTGCCATGTATGTCTTATATGATTGAAAATTTGATGAAAAAGAATTGTGCTTAATATTGGAATCATTGATTTATTCTTTTATCATGGCTTAAAAATGAATGAAAAGAAAATATGTTAGCACTTGTAATCATGATTTGATCCTTAATATTGATATGCTTTCATATATCATGATTCTTGGTTGTATGACATTTATCTTGAATTAAAAATTGATAAATATGAATCTAGATCTTGCTAAAATGAAAAGTTATGAATCATGGATGATATCTTTTGGTTTTGATTCTTGTTGAATTTACATATTGATATCCTTCATGACATGATTTCTCATGTTTCAATATCATCTCGTATACATCATGTGATGATTGATATATTGATTGATGCAATTTTCTCATTGGTTCCTCCCTTCTTTTTGATATTGATAAAGGGGGAGAAAAATTGTTAACTTGTGTATCAAAAGAGAAAAATTTGCTAGCTTAAACATTGAGAAGTAAAATGTTGTTATCTCAAGAAAGGCAAAAATCTTGCTCAACTTCACTTTTTTCAACAAAATTGCTTGCATCTTTGTTACAAATTATTATTGAATCTCATGCAAGATTATTTGTAGTATTAATCCTCCATTTCTTTTTGGTATTGATAAAGGGGGAGAAGGCTTTTGCTAGATTGCATATTACAAATGAATGCAAAGTCCTAGCATGCAAAGAAAGCAAAACTTGCAAGCTTGCTCTTCTCAAAAGAGAAGAAAGAAATTACAAAATTACATGCACATCGCAAAAGAAGTCAAGAAAATGCACATATTTGAATACAATTTGCTTGTACTTCTCAAAAGAACATAGAAAAACTTACTATTATCACGGCAAGTGCTATCTTGCCTATTATGATAAACATGCGATACCTAAATATTGTATGATGTGATTAATAGCTAGTATGTTTATAATATTTGCATATTTTTGAAAACTAGCTATAATGTTACTTCTTCTTTTTGTTGATGACATAGGGGGAGAAGTAGATTGATGACTTCATGTATTGATTGAATATTTTATATTTGCATGATGGTTTGTTGTTTTCTCACTACATAAATGATACATATTACTTGGATTTGGGATAATCCAAGGATTCTATCAATGGCATATTGATAGGAGGAGTTTGTGTTAAACTCCGGGGAGTTTTGGTTAACTCCGTCAGTCATCAATTAGTTGTCATCATCAAAAAGGGGGAGATTGTTGAATCTCGGATTTTGATGATGAAACTAATAGAGTGTGACTTGTTGTTTAACTACGTGTTGAGTTACGCAGGTCTACTATCGATCAGGATTAGATAGTTGACACTAGAGGAATTGACGTTGCACCGGAGGTGATCACGTTAGGATATTGGATGTCGAGCCGGAGGTTCGGTCGACTATCGGCAGGAGGCTTCATACGTCGGGCATCGGGCCAAGAAGAGCATGTTGCGCCAAGGATATCGGGATTGCGGAGGTCAATCACCGATTGGGCAACGGACCGCAAGAGAGGACGATTTACCGAAGAATCGGACGAAGCACCGACCAATGACGTGCCGGGCAACTAAATGTCAATTCGTGTTGTAATAACTGTCTAGATCGAAGTAGAGTGTTTATTATTTGTGTGCAGGAGTAACTACGATAAGGATGAAGACGTAAAGCGAAACAAAGGGTCGAAATCAAGTGTAATGGATCATTGGGAGTTCGAGTGTTCGATGGAAGTCTGAAGATTCGTTGGGAGTGCTGTCGGAACTGGCCAAGAATGAGTAGGGAGCTTGCCGAAGGGTTTTCGGAAGTTCACCGGGAGGTTCGTCGGAAGTTTGCGGAGCTTGCCAAGAAAGATCGAAGCTTGCTAAAGAAGCTAGGGGGAACACGCCAAAATCATCATGGAGTCCGAGAGCTTGCTGGGAGTCCGCAGGATGGTTTCCGAGGGATCGTCGGAAGACCGTCGGAAGTTCGCCGGAAGCTTGACGGAAGAAGACTTGACTTGCATACTTTGTAACAGCTTAGGAATGTCTTTAAGTTCGTAGTTTGCACATGAGTAGGGCAAGGATTTAGAAAAATCCTAACTAAATTCAGTGGGGGCCAACTGGGCCTCTACTGGGCCGAGTTGGGCCTTAAACAGGGCCCATTTAGCCTTGGCTGAATGGGCCAGGAGGTTCAACCGCCGGCCTCTTATGCCCGTTATGTGCAAAGCGCCGGCTTATGTAGCAGCGCGCCGGCCATCGTAGAGCGCTAAACATCAGAATAAAGCAGATACCTTTACGCTCGCTGGTCGAAGTAGTAACGCTGGTTAGATTCTTGTAGCTACCGCTTGGCTGAGGTAGTAGCACCGCCTGGCTGAGGCGGTAGCACCGCTTGGCTGTGTCAGTCTGCCAGGACTGATAGCACCGAAAAACTCAAAAGATTCAAATTTTTTGCTCCAAGTTTGGGCTCCAAATTTTAATCACTTTGAGGCTTATAAATACCCCTTCTTTCTTAGCTGAAAGGAGAACCCTTTGAGAGCTAGATTTTAAAAATAAGTCTTGGGAAAGTCTTGTTCTTCATTTGCTTAAGTGTTCACCTCATTTCCTTCTTCTTGTGAAATCTTGTAAGAGTGTGAACCACTTGTAAAGGGTTGTAAGAGGGGTATTTGGTCCTTCCCCTACAAAAGGATTTGCTAGTGGAAGTTGGGAGCCTCATCGGAGAAGGCTTCGGAAGTGGATGTAGGTCACTTTGACCGAACCACTATACATCGTTGCGTCTTGATTGTGTGAGTGTTTAAATTTCTATTTTACTTTGCTGCAAGCCTTTACTTTACTTGCTCCACTTCCTTTTTACCTTTGTACGCATGCTTTAAAGTTAGAACGCAAAAATCGATTTCAAACGAAACGTTGCTTTCATCGTACGAAGTTTCCAAAGTTTATTTTAAATCGTTGAAAAATCCATCGTTTTATCCGCTGCACTAATTCACCCCCCCCCCTCTTAGTGACGCTCGATCCCTAACAGTTAGTCTTGCACACATAAACCAAAACTCTACTTCGATCTAGACAATTATTATAACGCGAATTGACATTCAGTTGCCCGGCATGTCATTGGCTTATCAGCATTTCGTCCGATTCTTCGGCACATCATCCTCTCTAGCGATCCGTTGCCCAATCAACGGTTGACCTCCGCAACCCTGATATCCTTGGCGCAACACGCTCTTCTTGGCCCGATGCCCGACGTACGAAGCCTTCTGTCGATTGTCGACCAAACCTCCGGCTCGACATCTAATATCTATACGTGATCACCCGACACAACGTCAATTCCTCCAGTGTCAACTGTCTAATCCTGATCGATAGTAGACCTGTGTAACTCAAAAATGCAGTTAAACAATAAACCACAATCAGTTAGTTTCATTATCAAAATCTAAGATTCAACAATCTCCCCCTTTTTGATGATGATAACTAATTGATGACTAACGGAGTTAACCTTAACTCCTCGGAGTTTAACCAAACTCTCCCTATCAATATGCCATTGATAGAATACTTAGATTATCTAAGCAACATTTATCACAATTAAGAGAATACATCAAACTATCATGCAAATATATAAAATATTCAATTCAATGCATGAAGTCATCAATCTACTTCTCCCCCTATGTTATCAACAAAAAGGAGAAGTTGCATCATAGCTAGTTTAAAAGAATATGCAAATTTTACAATCATACTAGCTATTAATCACATCATGATAGGCAAGATAGCACTTGTTGTGATGATAGCAAGTTTTTCTATGTTCCTTTGAGAAGTGCAAGTAAATTGTATTCAAAGATGTGCATTTTCTTGACTTCTTTTGCGATGTGCATGTAATTTTGTAATTTCTTTCTTCTCTTTTGAGAAGAGCAAACTTGCAAGTTTTGCTTTTTTTGCATACTATGACTTTTGCATTCATTTATAATATGCAATCTAGCAAAAGCCTTCTCCCCCTTTATCAATGTCAAAAAGAAAGAGAGGATTAATACTTCAAATAATCTTGCATGAGATTCAACAATAATTTGTAACAAAGATGCAAGCAATTTGTTGAGCAAGATTTTGGCCTCTCTTGAGATAGCAACATGTATGCTAACTTTTTATTAAAGCATATAAACATAAAGGCATGACAAGTGTAACATTCTAAATTTTTGAAGTTTTGCATTTTGCTTCTTTTGAGATAGTTAAGATAATAATATTTGCATCCTTTGATATAGCAATACTTAACTTATTGTGAAATTTGCAAGGTAGTAATTTTTCTCCCCCTTTGTCTTTGTTAAAAAGAAGGGAGGACTAAATGGCTAAAAATTTCAATCATTATACAAGCCATTTTTCATATCAATTATAAATTTACATCAATCAATATGTCAATTATCACATAATGCATACAAGACAACAATGCAAGAAATCATGTTATGAAGGATATCAATATGTAAATTCAATAAGGATTAAAATCAAAAGATATCATTCATGATTCATAACTTTCCTTTTAGCAAGATCAAGATTCATATTTATCCATTTTCAATTCAAGACAAATGTCATACAACCAAGAATCATAACATATAAAAGCATATCAATATCAAGGATTAAGTCATGATTACAAGTGCTAACATATTTTCTTTTTATTCATTTTTAAGTCATGATAAAAAAATAAATCAATGATTCAATCTTTGACCTTGAGTCATGAATCCAAAAATCATAAATCAAAAGATTCATGAATCATTTTGACAAGTCTCCTTTTTAGAAAATAACAAGTGGAAGTCTTAGGTGATCAAACACAAGATCTTGATTTATATATAAGAATTTTTATCAAGATCACATTTCATAAGAATCAAGATATCAAGATCACGAATTCATAAAAATTCAAGTATTGAATTATGAGAAATCAAAAGACAAGTTATATTTCATTTAAAGAATTTTCTTTTGATAAAACGGAAGGAGCATCGTAAACGATCTTGATTTCTAAAAGTTTCAAGTTCTAATTATCAAGATCAAGATTTCAATAAATATTTTCTTTAGCAAAGAATCACATAAGCACTTCATTATTACATAAGAAATCTCATTGCATCATGATTTATAAATTCTTTCTCTACACATGAATCGTAGGATATATAATAGCAATGATATCGATCATGATTCATTTGGTAGCAAATAGCAAGGAAAATAATTTGTTTCATACATAAGAAATTTTGTCAAGAAATCAAAAGAAGGTTCATGATTCTCTTGAAACAAATGACCTCATTCAAATTAATTTGTCAACTTAATAATCCATTATTAAAATTTTATTCATAGGATATTCACAAAATATACTAAATGAATTCATCATTTGTCTTTCATGGAAAAATCATTGAAAATTTCAAGAATCATATATTTCCCTTTTTGATTAAATTCATTTAAGCATGTCTTTGACTTAAAATAAAATGTTAACATTCAAGATAGGAAGACAAATTTTGCCATAAAGATCATTAAATCGAATCACATTAAGCATATGACATTTTTTAAAAGATTCGATTCAAGAGATTCACATGGATTCATCAAAACTAAAAACTTTAGAGATAGAAAAGTTTTCAAGATCATGCATTTCCTTTTTATAATTTATTTCAAATAAGCATGTTTTATCTTTTAATACCAAATCAAAATAAGTATTTAAAAGCGAAAGACAATCTTCATTATAAAAATTATCAAGACAAAAATATAACACATTATTTCAAAACATAAGATTCAATTTATCATGATAATGTGCTTCATTTTAAGTTGTTTATTTCATATAAGTGTACTCATGTTTCAAAAGATGAGTATCAAATTTTAAAACTAAAACATGAGTTTGTCATCAAGATATAACAACTTCAAGTCCTCATGATATCATAAAATTTATTAAGCATGACAATAAACTTTTAACATTTTCATTTTATCATTATCAATGATGATTTCATAAGATATGTTCAAATATTTATGTGGAAGTCATCAATGTATAAATTCAAAATACAAGTTTGTCATTAAACCCATTAAGATCAAATGCATCAAACATCATGATAGTGCATTTTCTCATTTTTAGAGTTTCAATTTAAGTGATTTGATCTTTCATAAGAATGTTCAAATTTTTCATATGAAAATGTCATGCATCATAATCAAAAACTAAAATATCATCAAAATCATTTTAATTCTTTCTTACATTAGTTATAACAAGATGATCGATGACCAAATTTTTGGTAAAATCAAGCATCATTTTATAAATCTGAAAAATAATTTTCATAATGAAAATTATCAAGTCCAAATGTAATACAAGGCAACATTAAAACCACATATTTTTTTATTCTAAAAATTTGTGGGTTAGGTCTTTTGATTTTATGAAGACAAGTATCATCTAAAAAATTTATCAAAAAGAAAAAGGTTAAGACCCATTAATCCAAGATAGAAGTTTTAAAAAACTCATGCATGATATAAAATCATTAAGCATCATGTTTAGCGACAATGTAAATCATCAAGAGACACATGCATGGGTTGATCCTATTAGGTGTACAAACATTATCACAAATCATACAATCATCATTTATTTTTTTATTTTTCAAAAATACTAGAAGGAAAAGTATAATATAATTTTTTTAAAAATATTTTTTTTATTTCTAAAAACATAAGAAAAGTATGAAAAAAAAATTCCTACTAGCTAAGTTAAGCATTCATGGAAAGCATCATGTAATTTCAAAATAATTCAAGGGAGTTAAGTTACTTACCTTATAGTTAAAGCCCGTTAAAGCCTAATTCGTCGTTTCGTCACTTGATTCTTCCTTGGGTACCTTCATCTTCTTTGGCCTCTTCCTCCGTTCAAGTTCATTATTTATTTTAGATTTTTGTTTAATGAACTTATTAAGATTTAGTGTTCGAAGTTCAAAGTTCTCATTGTCCTCATCACTTGAGTCATCACTCAAGTGGCATTTCATAGTTCGGAGTTCCAAATCCTTCCTATTCTTTGGAATGTGGTTCAAGTGTTCATCAAGTTCAAAATATTCTAGGAGGCTCATTTCATATGTCAATAGTGAGCCAATTAGTTTTTCAATAGGTAAATTATTTAAATCTTTAGCCTCTTGTATTGCGGTTACTTTAGGATCCCACCTTTTTGGAAAGGATCTTAAAATCTTGCTTACGAGTTCAAAATTTAAAAAAATATTTATCAAGAGCTTTAAAATTATTGATGACATCCGAGAAACGGGAGAACATATCATCGATAGTCTCACTTGGTGTCATTCAGAAAATCTCAAAATCGTGCATCAAAATATTAACTTTCGAGTCTTTAACTCTACTCGTTCCTTCGTGCGTGATTTTAAGAGTTCGCCAAATATCAAAAGTCGTTTCGCACGTAAAAATCCAATTGAACTCATTTTTGCCTAAAACACAAAATAAGGCATTTATAGCCTTTGCATTTAAAGAAAACGATATTTTCTCCAAATCCGACCATTCGTTCGTCGGTTTAGAGGAAAGTTGAAATCCATTTTCAACGATGTTCCATAAGTTTAAATCGAGAGAAATAAAAACAAACTCTCATTCAAGTTTTCCAATATGTGTAGTCCGAACCGTTAAAGAACGGTGGATGAAAAATCAAAAAACCCTCTTGAAAGCCATGAAGAGCCATTTCTTACGGGTGTAAATCCAAATAAGAAATAACGTGGCTCTGATACCAATTGTTAGGGATCGAGCGGCACTAAGAGGGGGGAGGGGGTGAATTAGTGTAGCGATAAAGAGCGATAAACTTTCGACGATTTAAACCATCTTCGGAGACTTCGTACGATAGAAATAATATTTTCAACTAAAACCGACTTCGATTAAAGCGTACTGGAGAGTGCTTAAAGTTTAGAGAGGAAGAAGGCAGTGATGAGTAAGTTGAGCAGTGAAGAAAAAGCGATTTGTAGAAATGTAAATGCAAGAACGTAAACGCAAACCGTTTTTATAGTGGTTCGGTCATCTAACCTACATCCACTCTCGATTCCTCTTCACTTGAGGCCATCGATTTTTCACTAGCTCCCTTCCTTCCAACGGGCGAAGATAAACTCCCTTACAGTCCTCTCCTTTTGATGGGTTTAGGAGATAACCCTTACAAGCACTCTTACCCCTCTCTTGGACTAGAATACTTTTAAAACTTAGAGGGAAGATTTGACACACTTTCAAGAGAGTTTCTCCCTTCTTTTTTTTCAGTTCTAGACCACCTTTCATCCATGAATGAGAAGGATATTTATAGGCCTCAAGAGGATTTAAATTTAGAGCCCAAATTTGGAGCCCAAATTTGAAGTGCCTCGGTTTTCCCGATTCTGACGGTATCGGGCGGTGCCACCACCCATCCAGTAGTACCACCGCTGGTGCCCTCGGGTGCTGGGCGATGCCATCGCCTAGGTCATTTCAGCACAGTGGTTTGGGCCGAAAACTCGATCGAAACTGATCCAAATGAAGTCCGAATTGGCCCAAATTTGATTTATAGGATTAACACATAATCCTAAACCAAATTATATGCTAACTATGAATTTTAAAGATATTTTTTAAGCTATTATAAAGTCCATAAGACAAGACTTTTTTCGGTGAGCTTTCGATGAACTTCCGGTGGTCTTCCGATGAACCCTCGGAAACCATTCTACGAACTCTCAGCAAGCTCCCGAACCACACGATGATCTTGGCGAGTTCCAACGAGCTTCATTGGCAAGCTCTGATCTTTTTTGGCAAGCTCCGTGAACTTTCGATAAACCTTCCGAAGAACTTCCAAAAACCCTTCGGCAAGCTCCCTACTTGTTCTCGACCGGTTCTGACAACACTCCCAATGAATCTTCAAACTTTCGTCGAACTCTTAAACTCCCAACAATCCATCCCACTTGTCTTCCGACACTTTGTTTCATTTTACATCTTCATCGTCATCATAGTTAATCCTATACACATAAACCAAAACTCTACTTCGATCTAGACAATTATTACAATGCGAATTGACATTCAGTTGCCCGGCACATCATTGGCTTATCGACGCTTCGTCCGATTCTTCGGCACATCATCCTCTCTTGCGATCCGTTATCCAATCGATGGTTGACCTCCGTAACCCCGATATCCTTGGCACAACACACTCTTCTTGGCCCGATGTCTAACGTACGAAGCCTTCCGCCGATTGTCGATCGAACCTCTGACTCGACATCCAATATCCATACGTGATCACCCGGCGCAACGTCAATTCCTCCAGCGTCAACTGTCTAATCCTGATCAATAGTAGACCTGTGTAACTCAAAAATGTAGTTAAACAATAAACCACAATCAATTAGTTTCATCATCAAAATTCGAGATTCAACAAAACCTACACTCTTTCTTCAAATAATCTGGTCTATTGTAGTAGAAACACTTGATATCTCTTCTAGACTTGGATCTTCCTCTATAACCATGTAGATTTTTACTATAACTTCTTCCATGTCTTTCCTACTTTTTAGTAACAAGTGTACCAGAAGAAGATTCTCCCTATTTTTTCCTTCTGGCATCTTCATTCAGTAAACTGTCTTTAATCATATCTATGGTTAGATTCCCCTCTGGCGTAGAGTTACAAATTGTCACAACATATGTTTTCCAACTTTCTAGTAAAGAGCTGAGAAGTAACAATCCTTGTATTTCATCATCTATATTCATTTTCATAGCAACTAACTTATTAGTAAGACTCTTAAATAGGCTTATGTGCTCAACAATGTTGCCACTATCTTTATACTTTAAATTAACAAGTTTTCTGAGGAGAAAAATTTTATTTCCCACTATCTTTTTTGCAAAGAGATTTTCTAGCCTTTGCCAAACAATATCAGCTCTGGTTTCATCAGAAATATGCTCATGCAAATTTATATCCATCAATCTTCTAATATAAGTAATAGTTTTTCTATGTTGGACCTCTCATTCCTCCTCTTTCAAAGTAGAAAGTTTTTCTTTAACTTTGATGGGCTTATATAAATCTTTAAAATAGAGCAAATCTTTCATCATACGCCTCTAAGTGGAATAATTTGATGAGTTCAGTTTAATCATACTATCTGACTTTAGTAGCAAATAACAACCTAATACCACTTATTGAGAAAAAACCTATTAATGCGGAATAATTTTTTTCCCTCTTTGTGGATCAAAATTAGTTCCTCATCAAAAATATCAACTTGATATCAACAAACAAATATTAACCAGAACAATATAAATAGTAGAACAACTGATCAATCATAAGTAAGACTGAATTTTTAACGTGAAAAACTTAATACGGAAAAAATCACAGGATCGTAGTCTACTTCAAACTTCCACTATCATCAATAATGATAACAGGTTTACAATAGGTCTTCTCTAAAATAATAAGAGGATCATAATAACATCAAGATCACATATCTTGACTTAAGAATAGTATGTCATCATCACATTGATGAATTTTGTCAAAGAAAAATTTTAGGTCTCACAAAATAGGTATAACAGGAAAGCACCTTATAGAGGATAAATCATATATTAGATTAAGACCGTTAGGATTGTAGAGTTTACTGTAAGATTCTCCACATCAAATTTGAATCAAAATTAACGAAGTTTAACCATTGATCGTCAAATATAAAATTTAATATCTTAGTTTTTCTTTTTCTTTCTCTGCACACATAAGTACACACGTCTTTTTTTTAATTAATTAATTTGGGCTCAAAGATCTAATTAACCTGTCCAACCCACTTATGAGATGAACCCAATAGAAATCTGGTCAGGTGACCAGAGATAACCTATGCCCAAGACTACTTCAGATACGCTTTTGCTCCCGCTTGTCCCGTCAAGAAAAAGGTAACAAACCAGTGCTCCTCCATGAGTGAAATCGAACGCAATGTTATCAGATGGTCATCCGAGTTGACGACATCTTTGTCGTCGCAGGCGCAGAGAAGCGCGGAGGACACGTCCATGTTGGTCGCCACGTACGAGGTCGAGTACTATCATCGCCATGGACCAAGTCACAGCAGCGTAGCTTGTGACCACCAATCTCCTGCGCAACCAAGCCGAAGCGACAACAGGAGTTGGAGTCGCCGTAGCTGCAGCGGAGCAGCTAGGTGGAGCAAATGACTGTGGCGCTGACCAGCGATCCGGGTTTCAAGGCCGCGTTGGCTGCTGTCATTTCCGGGAGGATGTTTCGGTGATCACGAAGAGCTTGTGATTGATTCTGCGAGGTGGACGACAGAATCATGTTTTTGATGTTAGGAAATGTTATGAAATCATGGCTGTTGATGATAAGGGCAGCAAAAGATTTCTCTCTTTCTGCTTCCTCCTCCATCAGAATACTCAAAACTCTGAGCTGAACTGATGAGGAAACAATAATACTGTGCCCGAATCAAAAGATTAGGAAGAAGAAGAACTATTCATCGTTTTTCTTTACCATCTAATCTGTGGATGCAGTTCTTGTTCAATTGCAATGATAGAGAAGCAATCTTCACATCAGCGATCTGAGGGCATCGTCACCTGAACCTTGCGTAAATGGATAAGATCTTTGTGTATTGGATGAGTACCAAAGATTGATGGAGCTTATTTCCGCTTCATTTGCTGGTTTGGAAGGTGACAAGGGGTGGAGCAATAGATAAACCGAGTCAAAACACGCGTGGTTGGGCTCCTGGTCAAACGTCAACCGCCGTAATTGGAACGGCTTCCACCCTCGTACAATCACTATTTGGGTTCAAGTCAACGCCTTTGACCTCATTGGAAACTTTTAACGTTTAACAAGCTGGGCTAGAGTTGGGAAATGTCCTGAGTTTAATATAAATTAGACTTACACTTTATAAAAATATTTGATAATAAAAATTTGTACTGAAATATAG
Organism: Musa beccarii; assembly: GCA_024322285.1. NCBI lineage: Eukaryota > Viridiplantae > Streptophyta > Magnoliopsida > Zingiberales > Musaceae > Musa > Musa beccarii. The sequence continues at coordinate 59,683,069 of CM044398.1, forward strand.
CTGTGAAATGTTTTTTATTATAAAATAAATTCAATGTTTAATTATCAAATATGTTATTTTCCATAACCTTTGATTGAAGGGTCAAAATTGATTGATAAAACATCGATAATTTGATCCATAACTTTGCACCACATGATTGACATGTTAAATAGTCAAAGACTATATGAATTGCATGTGGTCAATATCATCTCAATTGAGTCATACCAAAAAATATATATATATATATATAATATATATATATATATATATATATATATGTTTTCAATTTTGACATCCATGCCACGACTCTAGGTCCTGAAAATAATATGTAATCGATCTTATAATTCTTAGGTTTATAAATCTTCTCCTCGCTTATCGTAAGCCTAAGTCCTTTATTTTGTTTAGTTATACTTTTTAGTAAGGATTGGTCAGAAACATTCCGCTTCACAAGTGCGCACCTTCGAGGTCAGATCCACATTTGGGTAAAACTTAAGTTGATACTAACATAAGAAAGCCTTTGATTGATTTCAAATCGATTTCCAACTCGATTAATTAAAAATTACATTAACACCAATCATCTCTCAACCTTCTTTCAATTTCTCGTTTTACAAGTCTCCTCTTGAAGAGCACATAGCTAAGGTGAATAAAGGTATGTCGATTATCTCAATTGTAATTGGATTAAGTATCCTAAAATGAATCCTATCAATTATACTAACTATTACATTGATGGACAGTTCCCATGAATCTAATCATCACCATTAGACATTAATATCAATTTTAAATATTATTTCGACATAGTAAATTTGTCTTTACATTTCTAAACTTAAGTTAAAAAAAGTAAAAATAATTATCAATTATTTATATATTTAAATTTTATTTTTTAACTCATAGATAATCTCAGTAAATTGGATGATAACCAAGAAAAGTGGCATATAAATGGAAATGAGATATTAAAATTTGGAAAGGCATATATGTTATTACCAAACTTGAAAGTATAGACACGTAAAGCCACATATAAAAGAATGATAATGGAATTTAGGATTATTTGAATTTGTATGCGGATCCGGATACGTTTAACCCAATCCTGATCCGTTTGCGCACCCAATTAGCCTCTATTCATTGCATAAGCCGATCTCATGGATCGAAGTCGGTGTCCAATAAGCCCCCAAGGGTGTTGCACACATCGATTAACGGTTGAGATGCTTTCAGCAAATGGATCTCATCCGTTGGATCGATGGGGACAAACAAGGGAAAACAAAACCTGAGGGTACGATTTAGGACCTGCTTGGAGCAACCGGCGCGTAGGGCGGCGTCCGCAGTCTCCTCCTCCGCCTCGTCGATTTCTCCGGCCACTCCTTAGCCTCCGTCGCCACCTTCGTAGAGTCCCCGGCGTTTCGAATACCCCTCCTCCGTTGTCCCCGACGACGCGCCAGCGGCGCTCCGGAAGTCCGATCACGGTGGAGGGTGAAGAGCGCTGTACAACCCCGCCGGAACGTCAAGAAGAGATAGGCAGTTTCTGCTCATCGTTTGCTTGAAGGTGATAGATATAGCATATACGCACCGTGGTATAGCCCGCGAGCTCCGTTTGTACTCTCGTGATCCGAAACGCCTACTCTAAAACCCCCAAAACCACTTCTTTCTTTAGCGGCGCCTCTTCGCCACCGATGGAAGTGGTGATCGCCTCCTCCCCGGTGGACGCCGGCATCGGTTGTTGGGACCTACGCTCGGGCTCCGAGCAGCTCCGGTACCGCTCGTGCTCCTCCGCTCCACATGGCCTCCTCTCCATAGCCGGCCGCTTCCTCGCTTCCTCGCAGCTCCGCGATTCCCCTTCCTCCGCCTCTTCCCCCATCTTCTTCTGGTCCTGGGATAAGGTGAGTCCTAATCCGAACCTTTCTTCCACATGTCCACTTCACGACCTGTTTCATACTTGTGTTGGATAAACGATCTCATAATTCTTGCTCTATGTTTCAGCCTCAGGTGGAAGTTAGGAGTTTCCCGGCTGAGCCGATTGGACCGCTTGTTTCCAATTCAGAAGGCACTTACATCATGGGAGGAGGACCATCCGGCAGCATCTACCTCTGGGAGGTAATCTTTTGCTTTTCCACTTCTGATTTCCTAGGCAAGATTTGCTTTTTCTGTCGTCTTCTCTTTAAGACACCGGTATGAGAATTTTCCGTCTGCTTGGGACTCGAAATTTTGATGCACCAGTTTTGGTCTGTGTGTCCAAATCTGTTCTTGATTCTCTCATCCACCTTGTTTAAAGTCAAAGGGGCCGTTTTATGCTTTCATTTTGGTTTTGATGTCAAAATTTGTTTTGTTTTGTTTTGTTTTCTAATGTTTGTCTTGTTAGCTCCCTCTCTTCATAGAAAAACTCACAAGAAAAGCTTATATTTATCGTTAACTTTATCAAGGTTGCTAGTGGGAAATTGCTCGCAAGGTGGCATGCACATTATCGGTCTGTCACCTGTTTCACTCTCTCCAAGGACGAGTCTTTGCTAATATCAGGGTCTGAGGATGGCTCTGTCAGAGTTTGGTCCCTTATGATGTATGTAATTCGTACTTAGTTTTTTTCTTGTCGAAATTGTTCCTTTATGTTCTCTCGTCTAAAATGCTAATATGATCGTGCACCTTTTTGTAATGTTTATCAGGATGTTTGAAGACGTGGCAAAGGCTTCTGCTGGTGTTCTTTATAGATATAGCTTTTCGGAACATGCTTTACGTGTCACTGATGTTGTTACGGGACATGGGTTATGCAACTCCATTATCATCTCATCCTCAGAGGATCGAACATGTAAGGTTCGTTAGTTGTTACACTTTGTAGTTCTTTGAAAAGAGTAGTTGGTTATGCTAGGAAATTCGTTGTCAATATGCACGGCACCAGATGCTGAGGGACTTCAGTGTTGTGTAACTTAAACTGAAAAATTTTGAGGTACACAAATGATGCATCAGGATTAGGATGTTAATTTCCCTGAATTAGATGATAGCTTATAATATATCACCTCATAACTTACTCTTAGTCTTTGTTTCAAAACAAAGTCTAACTCTGCTCCTCAAGTTGAACATGCTGATGGTAAGAATCTTTCTTTTCAAATTTTTACTCTAGTGGCAGTGTCTTGGTAGCTTGAACAAAAGTTATTTGCTTTATTCTTTCTTTGTCCTAGCCCAATTTAAAATTTGACCTTATGAATGTAATGATAAAGTAGATTATAGATGCTTATTAGGGTCGAGGTGCTCTCAATGGTATGACCACGTTTTTTGCAGAACGTCAGTTCTATTACTGCAACCTTAACTTAATTTACTTATATGTTGAATTGAAAAGATAATTTTAATCTGTTGTTCGAAAATCGACCCCCCTCCTCCCAATGCTAATTGTTTATGTTCATATTTTAGATTTTGAAGATAACTTCTTTTGACTGCTGCATATGTTCCAGATATGGAGCCTATCTGAGGGTTTGTTATTGAGGAACATTACGTTTCCTTCCATAATTGATGCTATTGTAATGGATCCTGGGGAGCATGTGTTCTATGCTGGTGGCCGAGATGGCAAAATATATATTGCAGCGCTAAATGCTGAATGCAACTGCAATAGCATATATGGGATGTTCATCATTGGTGCCTTATATGATCACAGGTCTCAATATGCTGTTAGTCAGTTTTGATAAGCACTTATATACATGTATATATTTACCAACAATTGTGTTTTGTTTGTTCTGGCAATTTTTATGAAGTGACTATACTGTACATATCTAAGTTGTGTTCTTAGATATATCAGAGGTTTGTTGTATTTGATGCTTTCTATTTCCAAATTGCCTTGATCTTGATGTTTTAGTTTTGAAGTTTTCATGTAAGTTTGTCATTGCTTGTCATTCTGCATTTCCTCAAAAGTCAATTTACCTTTGCTTTTGGGTCTTGGAATTTTACATCCCACCATCTTTTCCTGCCCTTACCGTTTGTTCTACTGCATCAAGTATAACAGTAGCAAAAGACCTGGGGTTCCAAGAGTCTTTACCAAAGGTTTTGCTTATTTTTGATATATTTTTTCCAAAAGAATTTAATTGCTTTCTTTTATAAGAAATATTTAGCTGAAATATTTTTTTTAATTTTAACATTTTACCTTAGAGAGATACATAACTAAAGTAATTTAGCTTGCAGTTTGACTTGCATGCATGCTTATATGCACTAATATATAGGTGGAACTTCAATGCTTAGTCTAAGCTCTGTAGGTAATCATAATTGTTTCATGTTTTGTTGACCCTTGTTAATTTTCAATTGAAAAATCGTCATTGTCTTGTTGCTGCAAGATGTGTTAGACATATTTGTACTTCAAGTGCACTTTCTGTATCTTGTATATGGATTTAATCATGTTTTTGCTTTCTTCTTCAGCATTTTCCTTTTCGTGATTTAATTTAAGCTGTTTTTCTCATCCAGTAAGGCAATAACATCCCTAGCATTTAGCACGGATGGAGTTACTCTAGTGTCTGGGACTGAAGACGGTATTGTCCGAGTTTGGGATACGAAAACCAAGCATGTTACCTGTGTATTGAAACATGCGAAAGGTACATCAATAATTAGTAAAGATTCTAGTATAAAAAATGTTTAAATTGCTTGGGATGCCTAATTATGTGATGCTCTTTCCTCTTCCTGTTATGACATGTGCATGTAACGGATTCCTATGTTACTATGATTTCTAATTATGTATTTACTTGTACCTTTCACTATCAATAGATGCACAAGTTATGACTAGTGGTGTAAGGAGAGGTAGAAGAAGATTAAAAAAATCTTATTAGAGTCAATTAAAACAAGATTTGATGGTTCTTAGTTTAATTAGTGATATATATTTTTTGCAATGGACAAGTAGCGAAGGTGATTTGATCCTGGTAGTTTGTCAAAATCTTTATATGCTAAGTTAGCTAGGACTTTCATAATATGTTGGATGAGATTTCAAACTTTCAACCTTAATCAGTGATATTACCTACAATAGAGCAAAATTGTGGATAGAATTCCATATAGGGTGACCACAAATAGATGGTTTAGCTATTGTGTCCGTAATTTTAGTCATACATGCATAAACAAAAAGGATCTATGTTGATTCTTATGTTCTATAACTTATCTATTGTTAGCTATAAAGATCTCTACAATTGCCTCAAGTAGCTCGTCAATGCAAGGCATGAAGTATTGCTTATTTTCATGATTTATTATCTATATAATTACCCAGATTTCATAGACTGAATCCTTTTATTTATTCATTATGGATTATTCTCCATTTTTTGAAAACTTGTTTGCAGTTGTTGAAATCTTCATTATCATGATACTTCAGTTCCCTAACTGAATACAAGTTCATGTTGATCTATTCTTAATTGTAATTATGCACTTTGGTGCACCTCCCCTTTAATCAGGAAAAAATCAATGCAATACGGTTGCATGTTCGTTGCAGTGATTACTAATTTAGACCTCAACTTTTAGTTTCTTTTCCTAGTGATTAATAGTTAACAAGCAGGAAGCTTAAATTGATGGTTGATTTTTTGTGACAGGTCCTATCAACAATGTTCTTATAGTTAGACAGCCATTACTTCGAAATCCTATATCAGTGAACAAGAAGCATTTGAATTTGTCATTGCCACCCCCACTGAGCAAGTATGTTGATTCTACAGATGGAGAAGTCAAAACTAACACTATTGTATTGCTTCAGTCTCCTTGCCATGATCCAGAAGAAACTAGATTTTGCAGCTCATATGTGATGGAGAGGCAAATCAAAGAGCTTCAGGTATCTTACTTATCTATGATACCCATTTTCTGCTGAAAGCATTCGACTTCAAGTAATATGTCGGTATATCTGAACATTAGATGCAGTTTCTTTTATATACATTATAGCCTTTGGGGCTTTGGTGTTTCCTCTTTGATAGATAAAATTTTAATGAACTTACCAAGAAAACTTTGGTATCTGAAGGGGCATGATCTTAATGTCTGTATTAGCAATGCTTATTTCAGTCTAAACCATCCAAGTAGGTATTTTAAACCCAGTTTGGACTTATGATTAACACCTTTATACTCAAACCTGTACCCAAATTCAGGCAATGAATTAGATATGGTTCGTCGAGTGGGTTATTTTTATCATACATTGCACAAAACTATACCAGTCTGGGTACGTCCCTGAAAGGAATATGCTAGAATGTTGTAGCTGGAGAAACTTTCCATATTGCTTGTTGCTAATGATGAAGTTTGTTATTCTATCACTTTTAATTCATATTTTATCATCACAAAAGCCTTGATAATTTTTTCTGATTAGTCCAACTTAGCCTATTACTTTGACTATTTGATCCATGAAGAATCAAAATACTTCTTACCAACCTCTTATGGATACCTTTACCATGACATCCGTTTCTTGTAAAACCTCTACTTTCTGAGAAGAAATGCATATGTGATAAGAAGTGAAGCCTTTTGTTTATGAAATTAAAACTCTTCCAACATGCTTGATTGCTTGGGCACAAAATTTATGTAATGCCCCACACAATTGTTAGTGAACAAAAGAGGAGCTGTTTGAAGAAGGTGCCATGTCCCTCTGTGTTTGATAATTCTGGAATGTTGGTATCCATATCTGGGAAGGAGGTTCAGTGCCAAGAGAGCAATAGTCTTTAAAGAAGAATTTATGGCCTTTTATCTCTACTTGAATGTTTCAATTTTATGGTCTTTAGCTCATGATATACTCTGGCATTCTTCAAGGACATTGTCTTTTTTCATATGAACTTGGCCTCTCCAAATCATCAAGAAACAAGCACACTGCTGATGATGACATTTCTATTTCTTTCTTTGTTCTCCCCTTCAGAAACAGAACACTTCAGGTGCTGCTGAAATGGAGATGGAAAGACTTAGGCTGGAATGTAAAAGAAAAACACAACTGGTACAACAGTGGAAGAAATTGTATCAGGACTTGCAGTCTGTGTGTGTAAATGAGCTGATGGATGGAACCGAGGTGAGCGACAGCTAAAAGCAGCAGCATAAGAACAGCTTTAGTGTAAACATGAAAGCCATCCGTTACTATGGTTTAGCTTTTGTTGTTATTTATGGTTTTTTAGTAGCCCAAATTTTGCTTGGTAATTCTTGCCACACAAGTGATTCACCTGTATTATGATAGGTGGTGGGATGTTTTAATAGCTTCAAATTTTGGGTAAGCAACTTTATGAGTTTAGTCTAGTAGACTTCATTTCATTTTCAGAAAAAAGGCTTGATGAAAGTGCTTTTTTGAATTCACAGTGCATCGTGTTTCAGCAACTACAGGTATCTCTGTTGTCCAAATATCTTCTCTATGAAGAATGATTTGTCTCTGGAAAAAGTGACTTCCCGTATGACAGTCTTCGAAAGTTCCCTAGTGTAGAATTTGTAGCTGGAAAACAGACTCTCTGCTGTTACTCTTACCTCTCCCCACTGTTCTGTGCCATGGCATGAGATAAGGAATGGTGGGGTTGGAGATTGAGAGTCATGCTTGAGGTCTTGGGTTCATTAGATCATTTACGGGGCAGTCAAAGGTTCAAACTTTGAATTGGACACGTTGGCAGAGGAAAGATATATTTAAACTTGCTGTTCTCACGTTGCCACGCAGGTTTCTTTTTTTGTTGGGGGATAAAAATTCCATGCAAATGCTTCCAAGAAATTGTGGGTTCCAAAATAAAGTTGGGTAGGTAACGGTATTTGTCACCATGGCTACTGGAATTCTTAAAATGGCAGAAATAAGATGAGATTTCAACGTTTACATATTATTCTTGCAAAATTAGAAATAAATTTAGTATACGGTGTATGCCCTTCTAAATATTGAGAATACAGATGCTACGGTTACCCATTGCTAATTATGATCAATTTAAGTGTTATATATATATATATAAATACATACATATATAAATATATATACATATATACATATATACATATACATACATATATATATATATATACATATATACATATATATACATATATATATACATATATACATATATATACATATATATATACATATATACATATTTATATATATATAATACTTGATGAAAAGTAGAAGAATAACTAAGAAAGTTACTAACTTGAAGGGATGCATATAAATTGTGCCAAATTTAGAAATAAAAAATTACATTAAGCTGGATGTAATCTATCTTGTTTTTGTTTTGGCCATCATCGGCTCTTGTTCTTTCTTTCTTGTATCTTTTTTTATTACTTTGCATTTGAGGCTTATGTATGGCAGTCAAATCCACTGTTAGTTGCGTCAAACTCATATCATTCCACCAATGACTAATGTGTTTTTTTTCCAGCGGGAGGGAGGAAGGTTCCTCTCCAGTCCTAACCCTATTTCAAAATCATCCAATTCCATCATCGGACCCCAGATCCAACAATGGACGGTCAGAATCGTTGTTACGATGCGCGCCATCCTTCCATCTTTCCTTCTCTCTCATTGTTGTCGTGCTCTGCTGTCCTCCACTGGCCGCCGTCGTATAAAAATACTCTGACGAAGGCTTTCCCGCCTTTGGAGGCCCTGCCGACTCGAGACCATGGTGGAGTCCCAGAGGCAGGAGAGGGAAATCCGGAGCCGAAGCCTCGCGCCCGGTGACGCTCCGCGAGAGCTGGTGGCAGCGGAGGCGGGGAAGACGCGGATACTGGATTTCCTTCACCGTCCTCACGAACAGGACGGCGAAATGGGCGGTTTTGCTCCGCAAATGCGAGACCTTTCTGCTCTCTCCTCTTGGGCTATTTTCCGGCGGAAGTTCCTCCCCAGATGGCTCTTCCCGTTCCAGAAGCGGTCCGCCGGCGGTGCTAACCGACAGACGGGGCTCGGATCGGGTGGTACGCTGCTTTTCTCGAGGTGTCGCCGAAAGAAGAGGAAGGGGAAAGAAAGGGCAGAGGAGGTAGAGGAGAATAGAAGAGAAAAGGTGGCCTCTCCTGATCCGGAGACGACGGAGGGGATCAATGGAGGGGCTGGCGGCCGCTCGTTCGATGCGGCCGTAGGTACCTGTGGGAGGTCGAGTTCTCTTGAGTTCTTAAGTGTAGTTGTAGGCTAACTGTTCGACGTTTGGTTCATGCTAGAACAAAAAGGAAGGAGTCCAAAATTCTCTAAGAACTCACCTTTTTATGAAGCATGCCAACGAGTCTCTTTCCCGAAACATTGCCATCATAATAATAGTCTCTCAAACTCCAAAGAAGAGCAAAGAAGAGAGAGTCACAAGAGAGAATATTTATCGGATGAAAAAGAAAACTGGGGTTTGGATAGAGATGCTTGATGTTTCTTCCACCATTCTCTCCTAAGTTTCATAGGGTATCCATAAGCTTTATTTCCTTGTATATTTAGTGACCGAGGTCTTTTTGCTTCACAGATGTAGTCAATTATATTCTATTTTTGGTCTTTTCTTTTTCTTAATGAAAATATGGAGGAATCCTTGTGCAGGCATGGGAATTAAAGGCCACATTAGAGAAAAGAATTAGGTGAAGTAGGTGAGTTATCCACATCGAGTGAATGTCTTAGCTCTTACATTGCTGGTAGTTCTTGACTACCCTGTTCCTCCATTGCTGGTGTATGCCAATTTTTCAGCACAAGATTTGTGTTTTAATCTAAATTTTTAACTTTGTATCTTCTTCAATCAAGTTTTTCCATTAAATTCCTCGTTTTTGTTACTATTCTGTGGTCTGAGAGTTCAATGTCACATCTTTGACCTGCAGGAGCTAGGAAGCCGCAAGAGATATCTTTTGACATAGGAATGGGAGTGGGTATGGCTTTTATGCTGTTCAGGTGGGCGACTGAATTGAACAAAATCAAGGAGCTTCGAATTCAAATGGAAATGCTGCTCAAAGAAATTAAAGATGAAATCCCAAAGAAAGGTGATGGTTTTTGCATTTTAAGATCAAACCATGATATCACATCATCATCATCAGATTGTAGTGGGAATGCCAGTAAATGCAACCAGAATCAAGGGGCAAGTTGTCATATGGAAGAGGCTAAGTCTACCATGGAATCTGATAGGCATTCGAATTATGTGATTAGCACTGAGAAACGAAATATGGATCAACTGGAAGCAGAGTAAGCATTCGAATTAGAGCAGCTGCAGCTTGAATTGGACAGGGAGGATTCAGTAATGATCTCAGAACGAGGGCAAATAGAGGTATTCTGCTTCTCAGTAAATCTGTTCTCCTTATTGGGGATGTTGTTTTAATAACTAGCACTTGTTGAAATGGAGAAATTATTTTGCATATACCATGAAATTTAGCTTAGATCATAATATGGCCCACTAACTTTTTAATGAACCTAAAGAACTTGCCTCGCATTTTTTTTAAATTTAGGAACATTCTTTTATGATTCCTATATAATAGTTTTGTTGATAACAAGTAGGCTAGGTACAAAACATGTATAAATTACTGATTATAAGGCTTCTTGGGCCCCACAGTGGGTGCCATATGATAAGTCATTATTTGGGATGGTCTAGATTTTGGGTCAGATATCTCTTCGCAATCCATTTGACCCAAAGGGAATCTTCTTGGAGGCTATCGCGCAAATGAATCGAAGTAAATATGCTTGGTTTAGGGTATAAAGATTTCGAATGCCATGTCCCTCTCCTTGTAATGGATTGTATGTGTCGTGCCAAGCAACTTTGTGGAGGCTTTTAATGTCATCCCCTTTTTCTAAGAAATGAGTCATTATTTGTTCTAGTTGATGAATTACCCTCTGTACCAAGCAACTAGAACAAATAATGACTCATTTCTTGTATGCTCGTGGAGCTTGAAGAGTATGTTGCAAATTAAGGTACATGCTGGATCTATGATTTCTCATATAATTAGAAATGAGGACACCTTTCTATTGCTTGATCCATGGCACCCAAGAGGTATTCTAAAACTTGTTGTTGGGGACTATATTGATTATGAAAATTCCACTAACCCTTTAGCTAGAGTTTTTGAAATTTGTAAGGATGGAGTATGGGTTGTTGGCCACTCCCATTCACCGGCTTTAATCCCTGTTTGGGATGCCATTCTTGACATTATCACTTTCCCTCATTCTTGGAATGATTGTGTGGTGCGGAAGCCTTCAACTTTCAGTGTTTTAAACTTCAATCAGCTTACATAGCCATGGATGAGACTTCAAATATGGTTGCATGAAATAATCTTGTCTAGTTTAAGGGCAACATACCATGGTATTCCTTCATCTCTTAGCTTGTTTGGTTAAACATGTTAAACACTTTAGATAGATTGATAAAGTGGAGAATCTGCACCAATTCCTCCAGTTACTTATGTGGTCAAGAAGATGAAAGCATGCATCACCTAATCTTATTTTGCACTTTCGCATCACGAGTGTGGGGAGCCATTTTGAGCAGATGCAATGTATCCTTGATAAGATAATTAGGGTTTTATTATACAAGAAGAGAAAATAAAAGGGATGATCACTTCGAAATGATCGACCTCCTTGATCACTTTGAAGGGATCGTCCTCTTAGGGTTTGTCAAAGGTTGGAATAATATTTCATAAATGATGAAAAGAAACAGATACATCCATATTTATAGAGTTATATCCCTGAGTCTATCAGGATTTGGATTCTTAATAAAATAAATAAATCTCAAAGAAGCCCCGATCCAACTTCTACTATACTAGAAAAACTTAATAGAATATGATTCAAAGCTTGAAAAATAAAAGGGATTCTAACAGTTCCTCCCTCTTCAAATTAGCCTTGTCCTCAAGGTTGAGCAGCATCAAACTTTGGGAGCTTCTCTTTTAGCACTTCAGTCATAGGATATCTGCGACGCATTACAACCCATCGATCAAGTAGAGTCTCCACTTCGTGATAGTGTAAGCAATGGGCCGGTCTTCTGGTGTAGTAGTCATTGCAGTCTTCTGAAGAACCCTCTCTATCCGATGGCTAGTGGCAGTTGTCACCTTACTTCAACATCTTCCCTTTAGGATTACTTGCCTTCCATTAATAAAAAACTTTATGAGTAGTTTAGAAAAATTTTAAGAAACATCACGCAGGATTGATAGCCATTCAATTCTAAGCACCATTTCGAAGTTTTCAAGGGTAACAAAAAGAAATCCACAAGCAATTCTTGGCCTTGTATAATTGGTTTTATCTTTAAACATTTGCTATCATAAGTTAAAATCCGCCCATCAACGACTTTTACTTCGAATTTATAACAGCCTTCAATGTGGTAGGTCAATCGGTCAGCAACCTTACTGTTCATAAAATTGTTAGTGCTATCAATATCAATCAAAACCTTAATAGACTGATGCCCTAAAGTTCCTTCAACTTTCATAGTTTGCGGGTTAGAGTAGCCAGCTAATACATGCACTGTATGTGTGATAGATCTAACATCTTTATTAGAATCCATATCTTCATGATTGGAGTCTATATTGTCAGCTTGCGATTCCTCCCTAACTGGTTCAATCATCAAAAGTTGCTCTTGTTTACATTGGTGCTCCTTACTCCACTTTTCATCATAGTGCCAGCACAAACTCTTCGCTGATCTTTCCTTGAGTTCTTCTCGAGTTAATCTTCAGGTGTTAGGGTTTCAGTTAGGAATAGATATGGCGGGTGTCTTGCTGATCATCTGTTTGTTGTCACTTCTGTTTCAGCGATTCTCCCTGTTGATTTTTTTCCTCATACAAATGTGCAAATGAGATTGCAATTGTCATAGTGCAGGGTTGGCGAGCTTTGACTTCACACCGAATATTTGGATTAAGTCCTTCGATAAATATTCCCACCAGTTGCCGTTCGGACTACTCTCTGGCTTGATTTGACAGTCGTTCAAATCTGCTATGATATTCTTGCACTATAGAAGCCTGACGAATTTTGGCGAGCTGTCCATCAACATTCTCGTATTCAGATGGTCCAAAGCGAACAAGAAGCCTTCTCTTGAATTGCTCCCACGAGGAGACCCCGTGACATGTTTTGTGCCAATCATACCATTAGATTATGTCACCATCTATTTCGATTGAAGCTATTTTCACCTTGGATTCTTTTGAGGTTGTGACAATGGAAATTTTTTTGTCCTAGAGATTCAACTGGTCGGATCTCCAACTTCCCATCTTGGGAATTCCACCTTCATGCGTTGGTAGTTTGTATCTTGTTCTTGATTCCTTTTTCCTGTGCCTCCAGATCGGTTCAATGTAAGACTTGAACTTTCATCTTATTGAAATTTGCTGAAGCTCTCCAATAGGCTCTTTTTGAAATTGTTAAGGGTTTCTTGTAGCCAGTTTTTAATTCTAGTTTCCAAGGCTTTTAGTTGGGCTTTCACTGAGTTGTTGGTAGCCATTACATAGGAATGTAGAGCTGTAATCCCTATTGTTTCTGGTGTCTGGTCAAGGGCATTAGCATTGTCCTATTCGGTGCGATTGCTGTGATGTCGGCCCGAGGTAGCATTGAGTTTGTAAGGAGTTGCCATGTTTTTGTCGTTGCGAGGAGGAAATACTGCTGCCGAGGCTAGGAGGCAGCAATGGTGGCACGACTGAGAGCAGCGTCGCCGAGGGCTAGGAGTAGCGATGGTGGCGCGGTTGGGAAAGCAGCGACGGTGGCGTGAGGAGTTGCTGCGGAGACGTCGAGGACCATGGTTGGGAGCAAGGATGGTGGAGCGATTGGGAGGCAGCGGCGATCGACGTGGGGAGTTGCCTTGTGTCTGTCACTGTGAGGAGGAAATGTTGCTGTCGAGGCTAGGAGGCAACGATGGTGGCACGACTGGGAGCAGCGTCATCGAGGGCTGGGAGGCAGGGACGATCGCTCGGCTGGAGGGAAAGAGATGATTGCTTGGCTAGGAGGGAATGCTGAGGGTCGTGGTTGGAGGGGAAGAGACGATTGTGCGGCTTGGATGAGATGTTAGCGGTGTTGAGGGATCGCGAGCGGCCGAGGGCTGAGGCTACGGTGATTGCCGTCGATGCCAATGGTGAAGAAGGAAGTCCTGAGTGGGTTGGAAGGCGTGCTATTGGAATGAGATGCTGGTGGCGTCGAGGGATCGTGAACGGTCGAGGGCTGAGGCTGCGGCGAAAGGTGGGATGAGGCGCGACTAAGGGCAAATGTGGCGGAAGGTGGGATAAGGAATTGTAGCGGGAACGTCGAGGAACGTGGCTCTAATACCAGATGATAAGACCCCTAGGGTTTTATCATAAAAGAAGAGGAAAGAAAAGGGATGATCACTTTGAGGGGATCAGCCTCCTAGGTATTGCCAATGGCTGAAATAATATTTCATAAATGATGAAAAGAAATAGATACATCCATATTTACAGAGTTCCACTCCTAATTCCATCAGGACTTGGACTCCTAATAAAATAAATAAATCTCAAATAAGCCCCTATTCGACTCCTACTGGACTAGAAAAACTTAATAGAACATGATTCAAAGCTTGGAAAATAAAAGGGATCCTAACAATCTCACTCGTCACAGGGGTGGAACATAGAATTGATATAGGTATGTAGCTATTGGAACGAGAGTTTCATAAGTCGAATTGAGAAACTATCTTTCACAGCTATCATATATCATATCTGGGTTGAAAGGAACTACATATTTAAGTCAAACACCCAAAGATCTCCAGATACTATTATCTCAGTCATTGTACAAGATGTGAGCAGGAGAATGCAAAACGAATCCACGATTGTAGCAGACATCGCATTGACTCGGGCCGTTGTCGCGAATTGGAATCTATGTCGAAACTTCGCAACTCCTAAGTCTACATGGCACCACTAGACCCCTCCCCCTGAGGGTATTATTGCCATACATATTGATGCCTCTATCTTCACTTCCATAGTTGGGTTGGGATGTGTTTTCTGAGATTATTTTGGAATCCCCATTTGTGCTATGACAGAGTAGATTAAAGGAAGGTCTCATTCTACTACATGAATTATAAGCTATCCTCCTTGACCTTTTGAAGCTAAAAGAAGGAAATTTCACTTTGTCCATCTTTGGTCTGATTCACAAGTCGCTGTGGATATTCTCAATGGTTGCTATAGTGTGTCAGGGTGTTGCCGAATTACTTTTAGGGTATATTCGTGCTATTCGGGAGAGCTTCGAGATTCTGGAATTCTTTTCCATCCATCAAGAAGCTAAGAAGTCAGCCAACTTCCTTACCCATCTGTGGAAGTCCAAAAAGAAGATCTTGCTGCCTCCGTTAGAGTTTCTGGATGAATTGTGGAGGTTGATTGAAGTCGATGCAAGTAAGAGAATATGTTAGACTAGTGCGATTCTCATGGGTTCTTTGTATGACTTGGTTATGTCTCTAGATACGGGAGTGGCCTCCTTTAAGGGATGCTTGTGATGCTCTGCACACCTTTGGTGTGGTGGAGGTTAACCCTTTGTACATTCTTATCCATCTTTATTTTAGTGCACTTTTCTTGTATTCTTGCCAAAAAAAAAGGTTGTCATTTGTTCATAGTGTCCATATGATAAGTCATCATTTGTTTGAAGAGTGTGAGTATGCAAGCTCACAAAAATTGCTTACTTTAGGTTGATCTTATATAATTTTGCATGGACCCCAAAAGACATATCTGAGGGTAGAGGTGGCTTTGTTCCTTACGCACTTTCTTGGTTCCTTGCTCCTCAAACAATGTAGGACTAAATGTCTTTATCAATACTTAACATGTCATTGCTTTCAAAAAACAATAATGTTTCAAAGCAGTTATTGTATTATGGATTTATACTTTGGTTGATCCTATGTTAGGAGACTTGGAAAGCCACATCATGCAATTTATTTCATTTTTTTGCAGATTCCTTTTACTCGTTTGGAAGCACACAAAAATTACAATAGGTTTCCTGAAGAGGCCTAAGATTTTAATATAGGTCTAAGAGAAAGGGGATAAGGGAGCATGATTGTCATGTCAGACAAAAGGAATGCTAATGCTTTGGGTGATATCCTTGGGGCCTTTTTTCCCCTCAAAGGTCTACTCTGGTGCTGGCCTCTTGCTGAACTTGTTATTCCAGATCCTCTAGAAGTTGGGTGGTTCTTCCTATCCTATGATCATTATCCCAAATTGTGAAATGCTCAAACAACACTCTCTTGACTCATAGTTCATTTTCTCGAGATCTTTGGAACATTTGCACATGCTAGTGACATAGGACAAGGTACTTAGATGGGATTTGAAAAAGGAAGACAACTTTATTCTTTTGTATCAGTCTCTCTTGAATCTATAACTATGGCTGAATTAGTAGCATGATTGATAGTTACAATCAAGCAAATTGAGGGTTACAACAATCAAATCCTAGTTGGATCCACCTAGGCTCTAAATCTGAACAAGAGAAAAATGGTTGTCTACAAGCAGATCCAAACCTGTCAATTATCATATTAAGAAGGGATATCTAGTTTTGTGTGTTGTATCTGTCGATCAAGAAGTTTGATAGATCCAATTCTCACTTTGGGATTTAGAAAAATTATCCTTCTACTGCATTGTCCCAATCAAGCTCCAGACAAAGGATAACTTAACCAAATAAGTATTTAGCTTCTTTTCTTTTGATACATTATTGCAGTTCATTCAGCAACAAAACTCTAATGCTTTTGTTCTCCAAAAACATAGGTAGCCTGCGGGATAACAGATTCTTCTGAAAGCCACCAGCTTGGAAAAGACAACAACAATGTCCTCTTGGGTGTCTCTGCCAGTGAACTGGAGAAAAGGTTATCTGAACTCATACATGGAAGACAAAAGGAGCCGATAGGACTGAGAACTCACAAGGAAGAAGCTTGATGACAAGGAAATGGAAGTTTCTTGGTAGCGGGACATAAGAGAGCCTGCTTCACATTCTCAACAACACAAAGACATGTTTTTTGTAGGTGATTCCATTTTCTGACACATCAACATTGAGATGGTAAATTGTTGCCTTGAGGGCTTCATCTTGTTACAGGTAAATTAGTGTGAAGGAGATAATTCATAGATGTTATATAATGTTTCGTTTGAGAGACAGTGACCTTAAGCACATCATCTGTTTATGAATATATTATATAAATATATCAGTCCACAGATATAAACCTTAAGGACATCAGTGACCTTAAGTAGTCAAGTTCAAGAAGGCAGGCAATGAAAATGCCTAATTTATAAACAAATAATATAGCATAAGAATGTGTTTTTTCTGCTTCCATAACCATGAGAACTTACATTAACAATGACTTTTTGAGAAAATTTCTCAAGAATTATTCAGGTAGATGAATGGATTTTAAATTGTTCATGCTAATGATTCGAAACTATGCAATCATAAGAACAATAACCTTAGTGACCATTTTAAGGATCGAAGAAACATCAGCAATCAATTACACTTGTGTAGAGCTTCTGATCTTTGATGCAGTCAATGACTTCATCAGGAGTCACAAAGAGTCCCTCTTCTGATGCAATTCCTGATATAGTCAATGTCACAAACCAATGTTACTGAAACTTGAAGTCTTAGTGTAGAGAAAAATACAAAGATCGCAACATTTAATTGTTACTTCACTTTTGTTCAGCTAATCTGGTTTGGTACAATTTCATCTACCAAGAAGAAATCACTCTGAAAACATACAGAGAAATTTACCCCATATGTACACGCCAAGACAAACAAAGCAACTAGAAGTTTAAGTCGTGTAGTACCTTGTCTTCCTGCGAGATCTCACGAGTCGATATTATGTGTTCAATATCCTTCCCTTCTCTGCGGATACAAGAAATACCAAAGTCCCTACATATACTTCTGATCTGGAGAGAAATAACAAGTACACTTGATCAGATTTTCTCTCTCTCTCTCTCTCTCTCTCTCTCTCTCTCTCTCTCTCTCTCTCTCTCTCTCTCTCTCTCTCTCTCTCGCGCACACACACACACACTTTCGACTAAATTACACGAATGATCAAAGGTAGCCATACCTACAGCAAAAACAAAGTAAATGAAGCTGATCAATAACATGCTTATGTTTCGATAACTCGGTTTTTCTTCGAGTACTGTCTTTGTTTCCAATCTTTGCTTGGCAGTGAAAACAAAGCTTATGTTATTCACTGTCGGAAGGGGCATAGTCTTTATCATGAAACATCTTCGTTTCAGGTAGAAAACCTAACAGCCATTATTCTAAGAAAAGCAAAGATCGAAAATGATAGCATTTGAAGAAGATTCATCAGTAAAGAAATCTTTGATATGAGTAAGGGGGCTGGAACCAACACTGCTACATAAGTGTTTAGGTTCAGAGAAGTCACAATCCAACTTCCAAGCAATCTCAGCAATTTTTGGTCTATCCATTCAGTTTTATCTCACTGGTATAATTCTCAGAACTTGTAGTAAAGTGTTATATTCTTGAAAATATGACAAGACACAACCAACATTTTGGTCAAAATGGTTCTAAATGATATTTAAGGACCTCAAGACAAAGGCACTCAGTACTCCAAAATTTTCAAACCATCTCATAAAGCACCTGGACTCTTCCGAGAAACCATCACACAGTTTTGGTCGTTTTCTTTAATATAATAGAGCAAATAAGTACCAAAACTCTGCCATTTCTTGATCACTTTAATCTATTAAACATATATCGATCTCTACACCAAGATTTTATATTTGTACTCCATGGGATATCCATCCATCTTTCTACGATCAACCGGATAATATGAAATTAGCAAATGTTAACCAATGAATCAATCATTGGAATGGAATAGTAAGCGAGTATCTATGCATTCGTTCCCCAAAAGTAGAACTAATCCTCCTCCCATTGCGTATTGACAGGTGGTTACTCATTGGGTATAGAAGAGCTTTGCTTCTCTTTATTCTTATGAAAAGAATTAATGAAACAGAATAAATATTAACCCTTTCTCGTACCGAATTTATGAAAAGATTAGATGCCTTTGACAAAGCCTTGTGCATAATCTATCTCTCTCCAAGTAATTCCTACTCTGCGTGGATCACATCCTGTAGCGCTCGGCATATCTTGCAGAAGAATGAATTAGCATATATTCGGTATTTGAACAAAATAATTCCATAAAGCTGTCGACAAACACACAAGCTAAGCTTTTTGTAAAAGATATACCCGATCAGGTATCCAGACTCCAAGAACAGCAAAAGATTCAAGTAGATGAGAACCATATAGAAGCATCACCTCGAATGGTTCTACGACCCAAATGAAGCTACTGAATTCAAAGGAAGATGCATACTTAAAAGCGCAAATATCCAAAATGCATGTAAGAATTCTTGTTTGTGGTAAACCATCAAACATACAACAGAAAGATGAAACCACCACGCATGATTAATGATCATAATTTGGTACGACATGCAATGAAGTTAATATTTAACCCTCTGAACATGGACAAACTACAGTATCACAATAAGCTGAAAATATTCCATTGGCCAACAAAAATTAAAAATCATCGATGGCTTACACAGCTAGCCTAAAGGCCAAAATGTTCAGGTAAATTCAATTTTGCAAGAGTAAAAGTTGGGACTTAACCTTTTCTGATCAAGGCCACTCTGGCAGGTATAAGGAACTTTGTATCCTCAACACAGCAAGAGTACGCCGATGGCTGGTTTGCTTTGCCTACAGTATGAACAAAAATTATTTGATTACTTGTTCAGAGAAATCAAAAGGCAAGCACATATGACAGGACATGCGATCAGAAACAATTAAGGAGGTGGTGACCAGTCGATGCGATCATATATCTGGCAGCAAATTGATTCCAGAACAAGAGGTGACAACGTAAACAATACATCACACCAAAATTCTACTCTCTTCTTCGATAAATAGTAAATTAATATGTGTTCCAGAAATCTCATCAATTTATGTTACCTCCCATGCATCTACCACGATGAAGGAACAACTTTTGCATCTTCTAATTCATACGACTGAATTCGATGGCTGGCTGGCGAAAGATCCTAACAAAGTGAACTTTTTTAAACTTTGCACTACTTAGATTATAAGCATAGGAGATACAAGTATTAAAAAAAAAAACAATAGAATTCCAGTTTTCCACAGAAGGGCAGTAAGCGAAGATGTAGCTGGACTATGAAAACCCAGGTAATAGATTGGTTGGTTATTAGACGATATAAAGATGACGACCTAACTACTAATTTCTTAATATCCCTCGGTTATCATCTGCTTTTATGATAATACGGATACAGTTTGATGCTTTGATTGAATGCTGAATTGCCAATCCCAGACACGGCAGACACAAGCACAGACCGGTGTTAGCCTGACCAAATCAGTGCCTTCAACAGCCATGTTTCTCTACGGAAGAAATTTTGTGACAAAATAATACTAATGAAAAATAAATGTTTAAGTGGCACAAGTATCAATGACAAGACGACCATTCCTAATGTGGTGAACACAATGACCAATGATGGGTTGCTAGCATCATGGTTCCTAGGTACCATGACCGCAGAAGCTCTTGCAATGACATCAAAGGCAAAGACGACAAATCAAATATGGACAAAACTTGCAAGAGCAATTGCTTCCCAATGCAATTGAGAAAGAGTCTTCGCTTTGAAGAAAGAATCTTTATCCACCGATGAATATATACGAAAATTTAAAACAATTTATGATAATCTATCTTACTGCAATCAACATGCTGATTTTTGAAATCGAGCAGTTCTTTCTTTCAGTTAGCTCAAGGCCTTGGTACCGGATATCAGCATTTTTGGGTAACAGTGCTTTAGAAGCCTTCATATCCTTCGTTTAATCAATTTATTCTCTCTTTACAAAGTCATGAACACGTGCTAGTCGTACAAAATGAAGAGAAGAGGGGAATAGACTTTTTGATCATTCTCAAGCCTTCCTTAGTCAAAGAGGTTGTGGCAAAAACGGTAGAGTAGAACGATTTAATTCAAGAAGAAGAGGATTTGGACCCGTAGGGAGAACCAGCAGTTTCTCTCAAGGGTTCCAAAGTGTCTAAAATAATAAAGAAGGCAATGCCAACTCTCAAAATAATCATCAAATGAGCTTTGGAGATAATGCTAGTGCAATGCCAAATTTGTGAAAGAAACAATCATATTGCAATTAAATGTTATTATCGATACAATTGTGCATATCAAGAAAATAAGCCACCTGTAGCGTTTTCTGCCCCTACTATCAACAATGGTGACGATACAAACTTTTATGTCAATTCTAGAGCTACAACACATATGACCAATGTGACCTATTGGGTAAGCTTGCTTTCTCACGTCCCTTTAATGGAAATGATTCCATAATTGTTGGCTATAATAGTAGCTAACAAACTACCCATTACACGTAGAGGTGATGTTTTCTTAAAAATTTCTTATGATAATTTCAAATTAAGAAATATTCTTGTTGTTCCCAAGCTAAAGAAAATCTATTAGTCAACTTACAAATGATAATGCATGCATTTTTTTAAATTTGATTCTAATAATTTTTGTGATAAAGGACCGAATCCAAAAGATTTTGATAAAGGGGCATAAGAAAGAATGACTTTACGCTCTCGAAGAGACACAAATAAAGGCTTTATCAATCATTAAAACTCAAAAAAGCCTATTCAGATTTATGGCACCAACGAATGGGACACTCTCATTCGAAAGTTCTACAGGTTCTTGAGAAAAGGGAAGGTTATCAACATTTCTAGTTAAGTTAATCGATACTCTATTTGTACTAGCCATCAACTACGAAAGTATAGCAAACTCCCTTTTTATTATTCTGATAAAATGTCAATTTCCTTCAGAGAAAATCCTGACTTATGGGGTCTGCACCAATGTCTTCCATGCAATATTTTCACTATTAAGTTATTTTTATCCATGCAATATTTTAACTAGATAAGTATCAGGAGTGGGGGGTTTGAATTAGTGTAACGGTAAGATTACGATAAATTTGATGATTTAACAAAACTTTGTACGAAGAAAACTGATTTTGATTGAAAGCGTATCGAAAGTACTTAACTTAAACTTAAGAATGTTTAGAGAAGATGAAAGACAGTGAATAAGTAAAGTAAAAGTTTACAGAAAGATAAATGCAAAAATAGAAACACAAACTAAATTTTATAGTGGTTCGGTCATCCAACCTACGTCCACTCCCGATATCTCTTTTCTTGAGACCATCGGCTTTTCTACTAGTGATCTTCTTTCAACCGGGCGAAGATCAAACTGCCCTTACAGCTCACTTCTCCTTTTCATGGGTTTAGGAGATAACCCTTACAAGTACTAACACACTATTCTCTTTGAATACAAATGAAGACTAGAGGAGAGAAAGGATTTCAACAACGTTTTCTCACTTTTAGGTTCAATGTGCTTGTGTATTCAACCCAAGGATGAGAGGAGTATTTATAGGCTCCAATTTGATTCAAAGGAGCCAAAAACCTTTCCATCTCGGGTTTTTCGGGTACTGGCGGTTCCACTGCCAGTGCACTCTGGTTCTGTTAGTGTATTGGGCAATACCACTGCCTAGTCTGGTGGTACCACTGCCCAGACACATTGTTAGTGGCCGATACCACCGCTCAGACTCAGTCTTGAAGACTGAGCCTTCAGGCAATTTCATCGCCCAGCTTATCACGAATGGTCATCACACACTCGCAGCACTTCGTTCAACGTTCTATTCGTCGCTTACCCATGTTTGTATATATCCTTGGTAGCCTATTTTGCTATACTTTTGCTATGTTTCCCATGTAAAAATGTAAGAAATAATAGGTTGCAGCGCTACAGAATGATCGCTCACTGCATCTGCCCAAAAACCCCCCAAAATGGCTCCATTTTTGTGTGTCGCAGGCTGATTTCTGTAGCTCGTAGCCCCGCGCGAAACGTCAGCCATCTCAGTCCCTTAGAACCACTCGGGTGGCATAGGGCTGGATGGGGCTTCGGTATATTGTTGGGCGTTGAACACTTTCACAAGTTTGCATGTCAACTTGACGGAAACTTGCCTTCGCGCCCAGCACCCGGGGAGTAGTTGTTTGTGGACTTGCAACTGCTAATTCACCCTTCTAAAGTCCTTGGTTTCCTCCTCTCTTTCTCTGCTTTCCTGCACTCCAAGTGCTCGCTCAATTGCTTGTAAAGCTTCCCTCTTCGCGAGACGTCGGGACTTGTCTGCCGCTCATTTCAACAACTAATCAACTTCTGTTTTATTAGTCCTATGGGACCTGCACAAGGTTGCAACTCAGCTGACCCTTTGCGGACATGTATGTCACAAGGGTACCTTAAGACTTAGGCAATTCCAGCTAAGTTTGATCAAAGTGGGCGCAAGAGTGCTTCTCGACTTAGACAACCCTAGCTAAGTTCGTGTTTGCCACAAGGGTGCCTCACCACTTAGGCAATTCCAGCTAAGTGCGTGACATTATGGTATCAGAGCAGGCAAGCAATTCAAGCAAGTAGCGAAGAAACTTCGTAATCTCGCCATGGTGAAACATCGCAGTGAATCGAGTAAGATGGGGCAAGCCAGTCAGTTGCCCCAAGCAACCGCAGGTGGGCTGCATGTGCAAACTCGCTCCCTCACTACTGGAGCAGCTCAAGAGGAGCGGGGCAACAAACATGATGAGCAAGAAGTTGGCTACTCCCTGCGAGCAGAGGAGGCGCAATCTGGAGTGCCAACCGGGAAAAAGAGCCATCGAGAGAGGATCATAACGGCGGAAACCCACTTGGATGTTCTTGAAGCGAGCTTAGACGAACTCTACTAAGGCCAAAATAGGCTTCTTAGCATAAGAACTCGCAAGAAGAAGCTGAATCCTGGATCGACAAGGTTGAAGCCCTAGTTGACCGACTGACGGATGACACCAAGGACTCCGTGTAACATTTATAAGAGATGGTGACAGAACTCACTTCCAGAGTGGCAGTGCTCACAAGGACGTTGAATGCGGGAGGAAGCAACACTCACGTTACGCTGATACAAAGCTTCAAAGCGCCCGACCCACATTGCTCTGGGGGTGCTAGAGATGCCAAAGAGCTTGAGAATTTCCTGTTTGATATGGATCAATACTTTCGAGCCACGAGGCCGAACTCTGAGGATACCAAAGTTTCGATAGCGACTATGTATCTGAATGGAGATGCAAAACTTTAGTGGAGAACCTGTTGGGAGGAGATTCAACAAGGTCGGTTCCGAGTGGACACATGGAAAAACTTGAAGCGATAGTTGAGAACTCAATTCCTACTCGAGAATACTGAGTTCGTCGCAAGGAGGAAGTTGAGACAACTCCACCAAACGACTTTCATTTGGGACTATGTGAAGCAATTTTCTGCACTGATGCTAGACATTCAAGACATGTCCGAAAAGACAAGTTGTTCAGCTTTCTTGACGGCCTGAAGCCATGGGCTCAACAAGAACTTCATCGATGGAATATTACCAATGTGATCGGAGCAATTATAGTCGCAGAAAGGCTCATAGACTTTGTTTCTTCAGAGGATTCGAGGAAGAAGAAATAGTCATCAGAAAATCGCCATCCAAAATATCCTCATGGGAAGGAACCTGGGGCGAACAAAGGAAGAAGAGTTTCTAAAAGGGCCGAACGCAAAAGGCAAGACCCCAAGATCCGACGGATGCTACTGCTATAGAGGACCACACAGGGTGTGGGAGTGCCCACAAAAGCAAGCACTCAATGCCTTGTTGGCTTCCATCAACCCCCCCAAGCCAGACAAGGGCAAGGTAGTTGCTCTCAATTCGAGTAGCTCCGAATTTGATAGCGACGATGAGAAGTCGCAAGGACCCCGAATGAGTGTAATTTGTTTGTTGAATGCATTGTGGGGTCAAGTGGGGGAGAACATAAAGCCGAAGCAACACAAAGTAGGAAGCAATGAGCTGATGTATGTGGACATCAGACTCAATGGCCAAACCACCTGGGCAATGGTGGTCACGGGCGCTACCCACAATTTTATTGCCGACCGAGAAGCAAGACAACTTGGGCTAACCTTAGAGAAAAACCTAAGTCAAATGAAGGTAGTGAACTTGGAGGCCAAGCGGATCTCCAAGCTAGCAAAGGGAGTCCCTATCAAGATCGGATCTTGGAGCGGGAGTACAAACATAATGGCCATTCCATTGGATGACTTCCAAGTGATTCTCGGAATGGAGCTCATGCATACCGCGAAGTTGGTGCCAATGCCGTTCCTAAACTCCTTATGTCTGATGGGAGATGACAACCCCTACGTGATTCCTGTCTCTCGGGGAGAAAATAAGGACCCCCACCAACTATCGGCATTGTAACACAAGAAAGGGGTACGCAAAGAAGAGTTAACCTTCGTGGCTACTATGAAGCTAGAATCACTTGACGGGGAGGCCATTAAAGAACCTACTGCGGTAGAGAACATCCTGAAGGAGTTCACAGATGTTATGCCACCTGAGTTATCAAAAACTTTACCACCCCGTACAGGCATGGATCATCTTATTGAGCTGGAGCTAAGAGTGAAGCCTCCAGTGAGACCACCATACCGCATGCCCCCTCCTGAGTTGGCAGAGCTCAGAAAGTAGTTAGATGAACTACTAAGTGGTGGTCTCATCCGTAGTTCCAAAGTACCATTCGGACCTCCAGTTCTCTTCCAGAAGAAACAAGATGGGAGTTTCCGACTATGCATCGACTATCGAGCCCTTAACAAGGTGACTAAATATCCCATCCCGCTCATTACGGACTTGTTTGACCAACTGGGTAAAGCAAAGTATTTCTCCAAACTCGACCTTTGGTCAGGGTATTGGCAGATATGTATTGCTGAAGGTGATGAAGCGAAGACTACCTATGTGACTAGGTATGGAGCGTTTGAGTTCTTGGTGATGCCTTTCGGTTTAACTAATGCTCCAGCCACATTCTGCACTCTTATGAACTAGCTATTCAAGGAGTATTTGGACAAGTTTGTGGTCGTCTACTTGGACGATATCGTCGTTTACAACCGAACACTTGAGGAGTATATTGAGCACCTTCGAATAATTTTTAAAGTTCTCAGGGAGAATACTTTGTTCGTAAAAAGAGAGAAGTGCTACTTTGCTCAGATGGAGATCTTATTCTTGGGGTATCGAATCGGCAATGGTTCCATTCGAATGGACAAGTTAAAGGTGCAAGCTGTGGCAGAATAGAGTACTCTAAGGAAGGTGCCAGAGCTGAGATCCTTCCTTGGTTTTGTGAACTACTATTGGCACTTCATAATGAGGTATTCGAAGTGCACAACTCCATTGATGGAGTTGCTGAAAAAGGAGCAGCCTTAGAGATGGTCCGACAAATGTGAAGCGACATTCCAAGACCTAAAGGTTATCGTTTTGAAAGAATCGGTGCTCAAATTGCCAGATTATGAGAAGCCCTTCGAAGTCCATACAGATGCTTTAGACTTCGCTATTAGGAGAGTACTCATGCAAGAGGGCCACCCAGTGGCCTACGAAAGCCACAAGCTCAACGAGACCGAGCGATGATATCCAGTGCACGAGAAAGAGATGACAGTAGTGATCCACTATTTACGGGTGTGGCGATACTACCTTCTCGGATCGTAATTTGTACTGAGGACAAACAATATCGCTTTGAGTTACTTTCAGACTCAAAAAAAGTTTTCTCCAAAGTAAGCACGATGGCAGGACTTCCTAGCGAAATTTGATACGGTAATGGAGTACAAGCCTGGAAAAGCAAATATCGTAGCCGATGCGTTGAGTCAGAAGGTGGAGCGAGTGAATGCTATGCAACTAGAGGGCAGAGGCCAAGCAAGTTAGTTGCACTCCAACTTCCTTTCTCGGATCAAGGATGGACTGTACAGTGATCCCTAGGTAGTAACTTTGATGCAACTGATCCAAGAAGGCAAGGTACAACGATTTTGGGTCCAAGAGAGACTCGTCTACACCAAAGGGAATAGAGTTTATGTCACTCGAGTGGACAATTTGAGACGCGAACTCTTGAAGGAGTGTCACTATTCCCTTTGGGCAGGACATCCGGGTATTCACCGAACATTGGCTCTCGTGGAGAGGGCCTTCTACTGGCCAAAGATGGGGATGGATGTGGAGGAATATGTTCGAACGTGCCTAACTTGTCAACAAGACAAGGTGGAGCAGCGAAAGCTGGTGGGACTTTTAGAGCGTTGCCCATACCAGAAAGGTCGTGGGAGAGCATATCTCTAGACTTCATGTCAAGCTTGTGGTGGTCGACCGATTTTCGAAGTATGCAACCTTCATTGCTGCACCCCTACACCATTCAGCAAAGGAAGCGGTGAAGCTAATGATGAAGAATGTGATGAAGTATTGGAGAGTCCCGCATAATATCATAAGTGATCGAGATGCTCGATTTCTGGGACGATTCTGGACCGAGCTATTCAAATTGTTAGGGTCAAAGCTATACTTCTCCACAAGTCTCCACCCCCAGACGGATGCCCAAACTAAGAGAATAAACTCACTCCTAGAGCAGTATCTTCGGCACTACGTGAGTGCAACCAATTCTACTACAACCTGCAGTGGAGCTCTGTGTCCAATAAGAGCCCCTCTGAGATCATCACAGGATAACAATCGTCGACTCCTCACACTTTGGCTATTGGATATACCGGGAGTAGTCCGTCCGCATATCACTTGGTAAAAGAATGACATCGAAATGCAGATATTACGTGAGCCTACTTGGAGAAGGCGGCTAAAAGGATGAAGAAGTAGGCAGACTTGGGAAGGCGATCCCAAAAATTCAAAGTCGGTGATTTTGTGTTGGTGAAGCTCCAACCAGCATCACTCCAGTTCTTTTGGAACAAGGTGTACAAAGGATTGGTGCACAAGTATGAAGGCCCCTTCCCAATTACCAACAGGGTAGGTAACATCTCCTACAAGTTGCAGCTGCCAGCGTGGCTCAAAATTTATAATATTTTTCATGCTAGCAACTTGAAAGCCTACCACTCCGATCCGTAAGATGCTTCCTGAGGCATTTCAACTCGATAACCTCCCGCCAAAGCCTCCTATGAGAAGCGAGTTGAGACCATTTTAGCGGATTGCAAGACAAAACTACCCAATGAAGTTGAGCAGATCGAATACTTGGTGAAGTGGCGGAAGCTTTCTAGAACCGAAGCCAGTTGGGAGCCAGAAGATGCCCTTCGACATGAAGAAGCAACCATCAAAGCTTCCTAGCAAGCATCGATGAGGGCGCCGATAGTTTAAGTGGGGGAGAATGTCACGAACAATTATCGTACACTCACAGCAATTTCATTTAACGTTCCGTTCGTCGCTTGCCCATGTTTGTATATATCCTTGATAGCCTGTTTTGCTATACTTTTGGTGTGTTTTTCATATAAAAATATAAGAAACAGTAGGTTGCTGCACTACAGAACGATCGCTCGCTGCATCTGCCTAAAAACCCCCCAAAATGACTCCGTTTTCATATGCCGCGAGCTGATTTCTATAGCCCATAGCCCTACGCGAAACATCAGCCATCTCAGCCCCTTGGAACCACTTGGGTGGCATAGGGCTGGATGGGGTTTTGGTATATTATCAGGCGTTGAACACTTTCACAAGTTTGCATGTTAACTTGATAGAAACTTGCCTTCACGCCCGGCACTTAGGGAGTAGTTATTTGCGGACTTGCAGCTACTCATTCACTCTTCTAAAGTCCTTGTTTTCCTCTCTCTTTCTTTGTTTTCCTGCACTCCAAGTGCCCGCTCAATTGCTTGTAAAGCTTTCCTCTTCGCGAGATGTCGGGACTTGTCCGTCGCTCATTTCAACAACTAATCAACTTCTGTTTTATAGGTCCTATGGGACCTGCATGAGGTTGCAGCTCGGTTGACTCTTTGCGGACACATATGTCACAAGGGCGCCTTAAGACTTAAGTAATTCCAGCTAAGTCTGATCGAAGTAAGCGCAAGGGTGCTTCTCGACTTAGACAACTCCGGCCAAGTCCATGTTTGTCACAAGGGTGTCTCACCACTTAGGCAATTCCAGCTAAGTGCGTGACAAGCTGGCGGTGCCACCACCTAACATAGCACTTGGGTACTGTTTGAGCGTTTCATCCAGCCCAACATTGCCCTAATGCAGGCCTAGTTGGCCCCTAATAGGATTAAAGGGATTACCTCCCATTCTTAACCATAATTACGTGCTAACTACGAAATTAAAGATATTTCCTAAGCAAAATAAAATCTGGCAACTCAAGTCTTCTTCCGGCAAACTTCCAGCAATCTTTTGACAAACCCTCGAACACCTTCCTACGGATTCCCGATAAACTCTTGGACTTCACGATGATTTTGGCAAGTTCCGACGAGCTTCTTTAGCAAGCTCCAATCTTTCTCGGTGAGTTCCATGAACTTCTGATGAATCTTTTCGGCGATCTTCCAACAAACCCTTCGGCAAGCCTCTCGATTCTTTCTTAGCCAATTCTGGCAGCACTCCGACGAATCTTCGGACTTCCATCGAACTCTCAAACTCCCAACGATTCGATCATCCTTGACTCTGACATATCATTTTGCTTTATGCCTTCATCGCTATCATAGTTAATCCTACACTCTAATTAAATCTTAATCCTATTTTGATCTAGACAATTATAACATGAATCAATATCCTATTGCCCGACATGTCATTGGTCGGCGCTTCATCCGGTTCTTAAGTGCATTGTCCTCTCTTGCGGCCTGTTGCCCAATCGGTCATTGACTTTCGCAACCCCGATGTCCTTGGCACAACTCTGCTCTTCTTGACCCGATGCTCAATTTCCTTGTCCGAAGCCTTCTACCGAGTGTTGACCAGATCTCTGGCTCGACGTCCAATCTCCTGACGTGATTTCCTCCGGCACAACGCTAATTCATCCTATGTCAACTATTTAATGTTGATCAAGAGTAGACCTGCATGACTCAAAATACAATTAGATCATAAATCATACTCAATAAGTTTCATCATTAAAATCCGAGATTCAATAATCTCCCCCTTTTTGATGATGATAACTAATTGATGACGGAGTTAACATTAACACCTGGTGTTTAACCACTCCCCTTATCAATATGCCATATTGATAGAACCCTTGGATTTCAACAAATCCAAGTAACATGTATCAAAACATGAAAACATCATGCAAATATAAAATATTCAATACATCATATATTGCATTAAATCATCAATCTACTTCTCCTTCTTTGTCATCAACAAAAAGGAGAAGTTGCATCATAGCTAGTTTAAAAGATATGCAAGTTTTACAATATACTAGCTATCAAGATATACAACATTTAACCATAGCAAATTTTTGATTTCAAGCATGATAATTTTTACTTGCTTCTTGAGATGTGCAAGTTTGCACTTCATTTCTCATGATATGCAAGATAGCATTTGTTTCTTCTCATTTGAGAAGTGCAACTTAGTTTTGCCTTAGCAAATTTTTGCAATGGGATAGCAATATTGTATAATTTACTTTAAACATGTAAGCTAAATTTTCATTACAATATACAAGCATAGAAGCATAGCAAGTGTAAGATTTACAAATTTTCTAAGTTTTCTATTTTTTGCTTCTATTGAAATAGCAATTATTTGCTTCTCTTTAGATTGCAAGATTGTAATTCTTTGCAAGTTCTAGCTAGCTACTTTTGCCACTTTTTCTTGTGATACCCAAGCTAGCAAGTTTTCTTCGTGATATACTAAGCTAGCAATTTTGCTTAAAGCTAGCAATTTTTCTCCCCCTTTATCATTATCAAAAGGAAGGGAGAATGTAATATTATAATTCACTTCTTTTTTATCAAATTTTTAAATCATGACAAATGAGATATCAAAAATAAATATTGACATAAATGTTTCAATCATCAAAATTCAAGTCATGAATATGAATTCAACATTCAAGCTAACATTTAAGGTTCTCTTTAGATGCTAGCAATTTTGTAATATGTTAGCAAGTAATTTTTGCTTGCTCTAGCAAAATTCTTTCTCTTGTGATGCACAAGCTAGTGAGCTAGCTCCCTCTTAGTTATTGCTAAAATAAAGTGGATGATCCAAAGATATAGATTTTTATATCGATTATAAATTTGCATCAATAAAAGTTTACATTTATCTTTCAATCATCACATGATGCATTCAAAGAAGTATTGAAATCAAGTTATCATAAATGTAAAAGACATTATGCATGGTTCATAAATATTCTTTTTAGTAGGATCAAGATGAAGATTTACAAATATTTTCTTTATCATGAATTTTCAATTCATGAAAAAGGGTATACAACCAAGAATCATGATACATAAAAAAAAAACATATCAAAATCATAGTCAAGTCATGATTCGTGATTCATCATAAAGTAAATTAATTTTCAATTATCACATAAGGCATGTAAGCCAAGGTAATCATGTCATTTCTAAATCATGAAAGATATGATATCAACACAAATCTTAGGAAAACAAGGAAGATATCTAGATTCATGCATAATATTTCTCATTTCGTCATGAATTATAAGAAATAATTTCAAGTATCAATTATTGAGATATCAAAATTTTGATTATTTTCCTCTTTAGTAAATGATAGAATGAAGGAGTCATTGAGAAAAAGGATTTTGATTCGCATAAAAATATCTCAAGTCAAGAAATTAAAAGAGAGTTCATGATTCGCTTAAAATAAATGATCTCATTCAAATCAATTTGTCGACTCGAAACCCATAATCATTTTCGAGATTCATAATACGAATAAAGTTATCAACTTTTTAGAGATTTAAAATGACAAATGGATTTTTTTTTATAAAAACTTATTATCAAATCATCAATTTCATGATTCATTTGGTTCTCCTCTTTAGTAAAGAAATAAAGGAGAACAAAATAAATTAAGGGAGATAGAACATGATTGAAGCATTGAACATGATTGAAACATGATTCATATTTAAAATGTATCTTACGTCGTAAATATGAATCAAGCATTTGTCAAATCTGAAATCATCTTCAAAATCACATTCAATAAATTCATAAATGACAAGCATAGATTCATGAATTTCTTTTAAAAAATCAATAAGATTGAGATAGAGGATTGCATTTCGTTTTTGTATGTGATTTGCTTCTTATAAGCATGCTTTTGCCCTTAATAAAAATAAATGTCAACATTCAAGACGAAAAGGTAAATTTTGTCATAAAGATCATTAAATCGAATCACATTAAGCATGTGGCATTTTCCAAAAAAATTCAATTCAAGAGATTCACATGGATTCATAAAAAATCGAAAACTTTAGAGATAGAAAAATTTTAAGAAACATGCATTTCCTTTTTATGATTTATTTCATATAAGCATGCTTTTATCTTTTATCATTATATAGATCCAAAAAGTAAGTTTCAAGAGAAATCATTGAGACCAAGAACATGATACACATTAATTTTTAAAACATTTATCATGATTATTTTCACGAGATTCACAAGATTCATGAATTCATTAAATTCAATAAGATCGAAAATACATTTTCATGCAATTGATTTCATACAATCATGTTCAAACCATCATCGTATAAATTCCAAAATATAAGTTTTGTCATCAAAACCATCAAGACAACACATATCAAACATAAAACCTCATGATAAAGCATTTTTTATTTTTATATGTTTCAATTTAAGTGAGCATGTTCAAATTTTTCATGCAAGGGCTAAGCATCATATTTAGAGTTGAAAGCATCATCACCCTTTGTTTTATTTGGAAAAGCCATGTGGGTTAAGTCTTTTAGCTTGCAATTGTAGTCATAAAGATATGCATCATTGTATTAATCCGAAATTATCATCAAAATCTTTCATTCGAAAAATTTATTAGGAGCAACATATATTTGATTACATGTAAGCATGCTCAAGTCCCTTTTTGTATAAAAGATGTGTGTCAAAGAAGAAACACAAATTTCATAAAAAAAATGACACATCATCTAAAAATTTTGTCATAAAACCATCAAGACCAAAAGCATAATATTCCAAAATATAAGATTTCAAATTATCAAGCATGATACAACCATTAAGCATGATTTCATATTGCATCATCAAAATTATTTTAATTCTAATATTCTTTCTTTCATTGTTATTATTTATAACAAGATGATTTTAGCTTAGTGTGAGAAATCATGCATCATTCATGAGAAGTCATACGAAAATCGTCAAGATAAATAATCATGGAATAATCCTATTTGGTATAAAGCATTATCACAAATCATATAAGTATTATTTTAATTTTTTAAATACTAAAAAGAAAAGTATGATATAATTTTTAAAAATAATTTTTTATTTTATACCAACTAAACTAAGCAACTCATGAAAAGATCATATAATTTCAAAATAATGTAACAACATTTTGAGTGAGTTACTTACCTTGTAGTCGAAGGCCGTTAAAGCACATTTCCCCATTTCATCACTTGATTCGTCCTTCGATGCCTTCCTCTTCTTTGGCCTCTTCTTCCATTCAAGTTTATTTTTAGTTTTAGATTCTCGTTTTATAAACTTATTAAATTTTAATGTTCGAAGTTTAAGTTCATCATCAACATGGTCCTCATCACTTGAGTCATCACTCAAGTGATATTTTATATATTGAGTCTTGGATTTTGATAATGAAACTAATTGATTATGTTTAGTTGTTTAACTATATTTTGAGTCATGCAGGTCTACTCAATCAGGATTAGACAGTTCATACAGGATGAATCAGCATTGCACCAAAAGAGATCACATCAGTATATTAGACGTCATGTTGAAGGTCCGGTTGACAATTGGTAGAAGGCTTCAGACATCGGGCATCAGGCCAAGAAGTGTGACGTTGCGCCAAGGAGATCAAGGTTGCAGAGGTCAATCGTCGATTGGGCAATAGGCCGCAAGAGAGGACGATGCACCAAAGAACTGGATGAAGCACCGACCAATGACGTACCGAGCAACAGGAGATTAATTCATGTAACTCTAGATTGAAGTAGAGTTAAGGTTTATGTGTGCAGGATTAACTATGATAACGATGAAGACATAAAATGAAACAAAGTGCTGGAGTCAAGTGCGATGGAATTGTTGGGAGTTCGAGAGTTTGACGAAAGTTCAATGATTTGTCGGAAGTTCGTGAAGCTCACCGAGAAAGATCAGAGCCTGTCGAAGAAGCTCATCGAAACTCTTCAAGATCATCGTGAAGTCTAGAAGCTTGTTGGGAGTCCACAGAATAGTGTTCGAGGGTTCGTCAGAAGACTGTCGAAAGTTTGTCGAAAGCTCACCGGAGGAAGTCTTGACTTTCCAAACTTTGTATTAGCTTAGGAAATATCTTTAATTTTATAATTAGCATATAATTTGGGTTAGGATTAAGTGTTAATCCTATAACCCTGGTAGGGGCCAATTGGGCCCTATAATAGATTGGTTTGGGCCAAATTTAAGGCCCAACCAGGAGTGCTGGACCTGTCTAGCGGTGGCACTACCAGACTGGGGTGGTGGTACTGCCCTAAGTGTGTCAGGCGGTGGTTCCACCAGTGTTAGGGTCAAACTAGAGGTGGTATTGTCGGTGATAGGTGGTGGTACCATCAATACCCAGTAAACCTGGGATAGGAAGGTTTTTAGCTCCAAGTTTGAATTAGATTGGAGACTATAAAAACCCCCTCCCTTCCCTGGGTTAAATATACAAGCACACTGAATCAAAAAGTAAAAGAACTCTATTAAAATCCTTTCTCTCCTATAGTCTTCACTTGTATTCAAGAGAAGAGTGTGTTAGTACTTATAAGGGTTATCTCCTGAGCCCGTCAAAAGGAGAAGGCGCTGTAAAGGAGTCAGTCCTCGCCTATTAGAAGGAGGATAGCTAGTGAAAAGTCGGTGGCCTCAAGTGAAGAGGAATCGGGAGTGGACGTAGGTCGTATGACCGAACCACTATAAATTAGTTTGCGTTTATATTCTTACAATTTACTTTACTATAAACCATCTTCACTTTGATGCTTTACCTCCTCATCTTCTTCTTATAA
The DNA here is from genome assembly GCA_024322285.1 of Musa beccarii. NCBI lineage: Eukaryota > Viridiplantae > Streptophyta > Magnoliopsida > Zingiberales > Musaceae > Musa > Musa beccarii. The sequence continues at coordinate 59,717,724 of CM044398.1, forward strand.
ATCACTTCAAGTTAAAGCATCATTCATTATAGATTTAATCAAAATGAAATATCTTTTTTTTTGTATAAAGTTTTTGAAAGTTTCTTTAATCACCAAAATTTATCATTCTTAACCGCTGCACTAATTCACCCCCCCTCTTAGTGCCACCCTAGATCCCAACAATTGGTATCAAAGTCTCGTTACTTCTATTTCGGATTCACACCCATGAGAAATGACTCTTCATGACTTTCAAGAGGGTTTTTCGATTGTTCGTCCCCCGTTCTTTAACGGATCAGACTACACATATTGAAAAATCCGAATGAGAGTTTTCTTGATTTCTCTAAATTTAAACTTATAGAATGTCATTGAAAATTACTTTCAGCTTCCCTCTAAACCGATGAATGAATGGTCAAATTTGGAGAGAAAATCTTTTTCTTTAAATGCAAAGGCTATGAATGCCTTATTTTGCTCTTTGAACAAAAATGAGTTTAATTGGATTTCTACGTACTGTCACGCCAAGCGCTCTAGAGAGGGTAGGTAGGGTGAATTCTCAAGGATGTCACGGTGATCACCCCAGAGGGGGTATCATGCCGAGGACCCCAGGTGGGGGTGTGCCCCAGAGGGGGTAGGCAACCGTGCACCCCAAAGGGGGTGCACCCCAAGAGGGGGCAGGCAAGGTGTATTTAGTCCCACATCGATAAGGAAAGGGGAGGTCTTGAGCCTTATAAGCGTTGGTGCTGCACACCCTAATGAATCGATTTAGTGGGGTGACATTAAGGCCCACCTTGAGTCTAACGGCTTGGAGTTCATTATGTCAAGTGCGGTGCCCCTGCTCCCATCAGGGGGGATCCTCTCCCACAATCCCATGCCAGTGCTGTCCGGGTCGCTAATGTCCTCTTCATGTGTGTGGTTCCGCTGCGCACTCTACTGGACCGGTTTTGCGAGTAGAGGGTAATGACCACGTGACAAGTGGTATCAAAGTAACCCATGGCCTTTACCAATCACCCCATGGGGGGTGTCCACGTCGAGCACCCTAAAGGGGATAAGCAGGGTAGCTTGTCTGTGACGAGGACGTCACGAGATTGAGTGAGGGAGAATGTCACGCCAAGCGCCCCAGAGGGGGTAGGCAGGGCGAATTCTTAAAGATGTCATGGTGATCACCCCAGAGGGGGTATCACGCCGAGCACCCCAAGTGGGGGTGCGCCCCAGAGGGGATAGGCAACCATGCACCTCAAAGGGGATAGGCAAGTTGCATTTAGTCTCACATTGGTAAGGAAAGGGGAGGTCTTGAGCCTTATAAGCATTGGTGCTGCACACTCCAATGAACCGATTTAGTGGGGTGACATTAAGGCCCATCTTGAGTCTAGTGGCTTGGAGCTCATTGTGCCGGGTGCGGTCCCCTTGCTTCCATCAAGGGGGATCCTCTCCCGCAATCCTGTGTAGTGCTGTCCGGGTTGAAATCATACACGAAGGAACTAATAGAGTCAAAGACTTGAACGTAAACCTCTTATTGCATGATTTTGAGCTCTTTCAAATGACACCAAGCGAGTCTATCGACAACATATACACCCATTTTATGGATGTCGTCAATAGCTTGAAAAGTCTTGGTAAATGTTCTTCAAATTTTGAACTCACTAACAAGATCTTAAGATCCCTTCCAAAAAGGTGAGATCCTTAAGTAACTGTAATAAAAGAGACAAAATTTAAATGATTTTTCATTGGAAGAACTAATCGGGTCATTAATGACCTTTGAAATGAGCTTCTTTGAACCCGATGAACATATGAACCACCTTCTAAAGAACAGAAATGATTTGACACTTCGAACAAGAAAATGTCACTTGAGTGATGACTCAAGTGATGAGAACCATGTTGAAGAGGACCTTGAACTTTTAATAAATTCTAATAAGTTCATTAAATAAAAATCTAAAATAAAAAATAAACTTGAATATAGGAAGAGGCCAAAGAAGAGAAAGGCACCCAAGGATGAATCAAAAACTTCCAAAGGCGAAATGGCATATTGCACTTTGACGAGCTTCGACTACAAGGTAAGCAACCTAACCAAAACTCCCTTGAACTATTTTGAAATTACATGATGTCTTTTCATGAGTACTTAATTTAGATAGTCGGAAATAAATAATTATTTTCAAAAATTATATCATGCTTTTTTTTCTAGTACTTTTGAAAAGTAAAAATTAAAATGATACTTGCATGATTTGTAATATTGTTTAGGATTAATCTATGCATGTGTATCTTGATGTTTTATATTACTTTTCGTTTCTAAACATGATGCTTGATGTTTAGAAATGAAAAGTACCCCAAAGGGGTGCGCCCCAAGAGGGAGTAGGCAAGGTGCATTTGTCAGGTTCAGAGCGACACTAAGAGAGGGGGGGGGGGAGGGTGAATTAGTGCGGCAGATTAAAGTTAGAAAGTTTGAAAACCGATTTCAAAAATTCGTATATAAACTTGATTCAACGAAAGAGTCTTTAACTTGAAATGATTCAGTTAAATAAAATAAAAAGTAGGGAGAAGAAATTTGATCAATTTATAATTAAGAAATTTACGATGCAGAAATTTAAACACTCACACAACAAATGAACGCAGTGATGTATAGTGGTTCGGTCAAATGACCTACATCCACTCTTGAAGCCTCCTCCAATGAGACTCCCAACTTCCACTACCAAGTCTCTTGAAGGGGAAGGACTAAACACCCATTTATAGCCTTTTACAAGAGGTTCTCTCTCTTTATAGAATTTTTACAAGGAGAAGAATGGAGGTGAACACTTGAGCAATTGAAAGCAAGAATTTGCTATAGCTTAGACTTGATTTTTACACTTCAAAAGGTGCTCTACTAGCTAGAAGTAAAGGGGTGTTTATAGACTCTTTTGGGATTCAAAAATGGTGCTCAAAAGAGTCCCATCTCGAATTTTCGAGGTACAGGCGATACAACCACCTGACACTGACGGTACCACCGCCTGACATTGGCGGTACCACCGCCTGACACAGGTGGTACCATCGCCTATCAGGCGGTACCACCACCTGGCTGGGGCAGTGCCACCGCCTGGCCTTCGGCCATCTGGTGGTGCCACCGCCTAGGTCTAGCAGTGGCACTATCAGACTCTCCCAAATGCTGCCACCGCCAGACTCTCCCAGATGCTGTGTGGGCCTAAATTTCGGCCCAACACAGCCCCTTAAAGGCCAAGTTGGACCATACTAGGTTTAGACATGATTAATACCTAGTCTATACCCTAATTAAGTACTAACTATGAACTTAAAGCTAAATTAAACCGACATCATCAAGTTATTTTTCGAAGAGTTTTCCGGCGATCTTCCGGTGGACTTCCGACATTCCCTCGGATTTCTTCCGGCGGACTCCCAACAGGCTCCCATATTCTATGGCTAGTTCAATGAGTCTTTGGCAACCTTCCAAACCTTCTTGGTGATCTCCGCGAACCTCCGACGTTCTTTCCGACGAACTTCTGAAACCTTCGGCAAGTTCCCAATTTCATCTCGGTTGGCTCCAGCAGTACTTCCGATGATCCTTCGGACTTCCAGTGGATTCTTGAACTTCTAGCAACTTGACTCCGGTAAATTGCTTTATGTTTATCATAGTTAATCCTACACACTTATCTTAAAATGGATTAGATCAAATAATCATCAATTGACTTCATCATCAAAATTCGAGATTAAAAAATCTTCCCCTTTTTGATGATGACAATCAATTGATGACAGAGTTATTCTTAACTCTCCCTATCTATATGCCATATCATGAGAAAGTAAAAATATTTGAATTCAATCTCTTGAATTCAAGACAAAACCGATAAGCTTCATCCTTTGAACTTATCATCATGCTCAACAAGCTTGAAGTTTCATTCATAAAAAGAATATCAAAGTATGACATTTAATTTTAAGTCGAATGATGATAAAAATTTATCATTTCGACAAAAGATATCAATAATTTGAAATTACAACAAGGATCTCATAATTGAAAAGTGTGATATCATATTGGATACATCATGAGATGAAAATTTATCATATCATTTGAAAGATGCCATATGATAAATATGATATAGTAAGAATTTCAACTTTAAATTTCAATTTGTGATGCACGTGATGTATTGCATTACTAAATAGTTCATTGCGATGCTTTTAAGGATTGCAACCTATTTTTGACACAAAGCATGGCAAGAACAATTGAATTGCAGTATTAAATCTTATGAGACATTTATCAAGTCATCAAATTATTTTGCTTATGAAGGCCACATTCAACAAGTCATCAATTTCATATTTTTTCTTCCCCTTTGTCATTAACAAAAAGGAGGTGATTAAAGTATAATTGAAACTTGAAACCAAGAGGTAAAATAAAAGTGACATAAGTGATATGAGAGGAATTTTTACGTAGAAATCATAATGCGAAAATATGTCATTCTCGACAAACAAATCTGAAAAATATTTTGATCATTTTTATTCATGCTTATTGAGGCGAAAATGGATAAGAATTTCTAGGTGATCGTTCATGGTTCAAGCATAAGCATAAAGCTAAACGATGCATCAATAAAGCCGATCATCAAACATATTAACAAAAAAAATCAAAATCCATGTTGAGATTCAACTTGACATTTATGAAGGGAGAAGATATGAAATCATAGAACCTTGAGTCATAATGATTAGTACATGAATAAAATCTAAAAAAAGCATTTAAGAGCTTGATTTTTATGCAGAATTCATGACATTAAACTATGCATCTGTCAAGCTTCATATTTAAATTATATGATACCAATCCATTTAGTCATCACAAAGGAGGGTCGAGAGAACATGATGTTGTACATATATAATCGAAAGACTCTTTATTGAAAGGGATGATGTTACACAAAATTTATGAGAATATTTCAATCATCATTATAAACTTTTAATCATTCAAAATAAAACATCATGAAGGCTTCATCAGAAATATTTATTGAAACATTTTGATTGATGGATGAAAATGAGTTCTTCATTGAAAATAAAATATTACAATCAATGAAAGTTTCATATATCATTGAAAGTCCGAATGGATAATATAGAGGTGAAACTATCAAAACCAGAGTTTAAACATTTTGGAAAACATGCACTATTAAATATTAGGACAAATTTAGCATACCTAATTCTCTTCTAATGAAGTCAAATTGTTCTTCATTTAGGGGTTTTGTAAAGATGTCTGCTAATTGATGTTTTGTATCAATAAATTCTAAAGTGACATCATTATTATTGACATGATCTCGTATAAAGTGATGCCTAATGTCAATATGCTTAGTTCTAGAGTGTTGAATGAGATTTTTGGTTAGACAAATAGCACTTGTGTTATCGCATTTTATGGGAATATTTTTTAAATAAATTCCATAATCTTCTAAAGTGTTTTTCATCTAAACAACTTATACATAATATGCACTTGCAGCTATGTATTTGGCTTCCGCCGTAGATAGTGCAACCAAATTTTGTTTCTTGGAGGTTCAGGAAACGAATGCATGTCCTAGAAATTGGCATATTCTGGATGTGCTTTTTCTATCTATTCTACATCCGCCAAAATCAATATCTGCATAAGCTTTTAAATCAAAGTTATCGGATTTAGCATCGAATTTTCCTAAGGCATCCTTTTCATTTAAAATAAAGCATTTACAACCAAAAACTTTAAAGTAAGAAACATTAGGTTTTTGTTATTCCATAATTCATAAGGAGTCTTGGATAGAGATGGTCTTACTAGAACCCTATTCATGAAATAGCAAGCCATATTTACGGCTTCGGCCCAAAAATATTTGGGTAAACTATGTTCATTTAACATGGTTCTTGCCATTTCTTGTAAATTTTTATTCTTTCTTTCTACTACTCTATTTTGTTAAGGATTCCCTGTAATAGAGAAGTTATGGTTATTTCTATTTGATTCGTAAAAATTTTGGAAGTCATGGTTTTGGAATTCACCACCGTGATCACTCCGAATTGATGAAATCATGAAACCCATTTCGTTTTGAGTGAGTTTACAGAATTTATAAAAACATTTAAAACAATCACTTTTGTGAGTCAAGAAATAGGTCCATGTAAATCTACTATAGTCATCTACAATCACAAAGGCATATTTGCTACCTCCTAGGCTTGTTGTGTCAATTGATCCAAATAAATCCATATAGATCAATTATAATGGTCTAGAGACACTTATTTGATTTTTTTGGCTTGAAGCTAGTTTTAATTTGCTTTCCTAGTTGACAAGCATCACATACTTTATCTTTAATGAACTTAACCTTGGGAATGCCTCTTACAAAGTTTTTAGATGTGATTTGAGAGATTAGTTTCATGCTAGCATGAACTAATCTTCTATGCTAAAGCCAAGCATCATCATTCAAAGCCGAAAAACATATTTCACTACTAAGGTCATCAAGGTTAATAGTGTAGACGTTATTTTGGTTGACTGCAATTATAGATGTGTTGTTGTGTGGTTTTTCGATAATGCAAGCATTAGATTCAAATATTTTAATATAACCATTATCATATAATTCACTAATGCTCAAGAGATTTGTTTTAAACCATCTACTAATAACACATTATCAATTGAAAATGTTAATTTGTTACCTATACTACCCTTGCCAATGATTTTACCCTTGTTGTTATCTCCGAAGGTGACAAACCCTTTGTCTTGGCTAGAGAGCTTAGAGAATTGAGATGGATCTCCGGTCATATGCCTTGAGCATCCACTATCTAGGTACCATCTCTTGCTCCTAGCTTGAATGGATATTTTTGTCTGCAAGAAAGGATGGTTTTTAGGTACCCATTTTGACTTGGGTGCCTCAAAAACTGATCTACTAAATTTATCATTACTCAATGAGTTCCTAATTGATCCTTTAGGAACCCATACTAATTTATGTGAGCTAAGTTTCCTATATGGACATTTATAAACAACATGTCCAGATTTGCAACAAAAATTACATTTCAAATGAGAGGATACATGTAATGTTGGCCCTTTAATGAAGATGGTTTGAGTTTGGTGAGATCCACTCATGAATCCAATTCCACATCTATTTCTGACGTGACCCTTATTTGCAAGGATCATATCTAAGCTCTTGCAATCGACCTTAAACTTGTTTATGGTCTCTTTGAGTAGCAAGTTCTCCTTTTTGATTGCTTCTAAGTAATTACACTTAGAGCATGAGAGTAGAGGGAGAGAATCATGCTCAAGACTCTTAAATTTATTTAGTAATAAAGCATGTTCCTTTTTTAAAGAATGGAATCTTTTTGTAATAGTTCTACATTCATCAGATAATTCATAAAAAGCAATTAAAAGCTCATCGAAAGATAAATCTTTATTAAGTAAATCACTTACCTCTTCTCCCAAAGCCATTAGAGCAAAGTTGGCCTCCTCTTTGATGCTAGCTTCTTCATCCTCGGAGTCACTCGAGTCATCCCATGTAGCCTTCATTGCCTTCTTCTTCTTGAGTTACTTCTTCTTGGCTTGGAGGCATTCATTTTTGAAGTGTCCTGGCTTCTTGCATTCATAACATATGACTTGGTCCTTTTTTGGTTCAAGTTTATTTTTGAATTCACTTTTAAGTTTGCCTTTTTTAATGAATTTTTAAAATTTTCTAGTTAAGAGTGCAATGTCTTCGTCAAAGTCCTCATCACTTGATGTTCCTTTTAAGTGGTCTTCTTGAGTTCTTAATGCCATATCCTTCCTGTTCTTTGGAAGTGGGTTCTCTAGCTTATCATGAGCATGACATGTCATTTCATAGGTCTTAAAGACCCTATGAGTTCTTCGATAGAAAAAGTTTTAAGGTCCTTGGTCTCTTGAATGAATGTAACCTTTAGATCCCAACTTTTCGAAAGGGATCTTAAAATTTTTGTTACTAGTTCAAAATTCAAAAAATCTTTACCAAGTGCCTTGAGTCCATTGATGACATCCGTGAAGCAGGTGTACATTTCTCCAATGGACTCACTTGGTTTCATTCGAAAAGGCTTGTAAGAATGCACAAGAATGTTGATTTTAGACTCCTTCACTCGGCTAGTGCCTTCATGAGTGATCTCAAGAGTGCGCCAAATATCAAAAGCCAATTCACAAATCGAAACACGATTAAATTCGTTTTTGTCTAGTGCACAAATCAAAGCATTCATAGCCTTTGCGTTTAAAGCAAAAACCTTCTTTTCTGACTCATTCCATTCACTTATCGGAAGAGAAGATTTTTGAAAACCATTTTCAACGATATTCTAAAGCTCAAAATCCATAGAAATAAGAAAGATCCTCATACGAGTCTTCCAATACATATAATCCGACCCATTAAACATAGGCGGACGAGTAATGGAGTGACCCTCTTGCATGTCGATATAGGCTATCTCTCTTGGGTTTTAAACCAAATATGAGAGTGAACCTTGCTCTGATACCAATTGTCAGGTTTGGAGTAGCACTAAGAGAGGGGGGGGGGGTGAATTAGTACAGCGGATTAAAGTTAGAAAGTTTGAAAACCGATTTCGGAAATTCATATAGAAACTTGATTCAACGAAAGAGACTTTAACTTGAAATGATTCAGTTAAATGAAATAGAAAGTAGGGAGAAGAAATTCGATCAATTTGCAGCTAAGAAATTTACGATACAGAAATTTAAATACTCACACAATAAATGAACGCAGCGATGTATAGTAGTTCGGTCAAATGAACTACATCCACTCTTGAAGCCTCCTCCAATGAGGCTCCCAACTTCCACTATCAAGTCTCTTGAAGGGGAAGGACCAAACACCCCTTTACAGCCTTTTACAAGAGGTTCTCTCTCTTTATAGAATTTTTACAAGGAGAAGAAAAGAGGTGAACACTTGAACTATTGAAAGCAAAAATTTGCTATAGCTTAGACTCGATTTTTGCACTTCAAAAGGTGCTCTACCAGCTAAAAGTAAAGGGGTATTTATAGACTCTTTTGGGATTCAAAAATGGTGCTCAAAAGCATCCCATCCCAAATTTTTGTGGTGTAGGCGATATAATCGCTTGGCAATGGCGGTACCACCGCCTGACACAGGTGGTTGCAACCACCTATCAAGCGGTACCACCGCCTGACACTAGCGGTACCACCGCCTGACACAAGTGGTTGCAACCACTGGTCAGGCGGTACCACTGCCTGGCTGGGGCGGTGCCACCACCTGGCCTTCGGCCATCTGGCGGTGCCACCGCCAGACTCTCCCAGATGTTGTGTGGGCCTAAATTTCGACCCAACACAGTCCCTTAAAGGCCCAGTTGGCCCATACCAGGTTTAGACATGATTAATAACTAGTCTATACCATAATTAAGTGCTAACTATGAACTTAAAGCTAAATTAAACCAACATCGTCAAGTTATTTTCTGAAGAGCTTTCCGGCGATCTTCCTGCAGACTTCCGACATTCCCTCGGAGTTCTTCCGGCGGACTCCCTACAGGCTCCCGGATTCTATGACGAGTTCAACGAGTCTTTGGCAATCTTCCGAACCTTCTTGGTGATCTCTGCGAACCTCCAACGATCTTTCCGGTGAACTTCCAAAACTTTCGACAAGTCCCTAATTTCATCTCGGTTGGCTCCGACAGTACTTCTGATGATCCTTCGAACTTCCAGTGGACTTTTGAACTTCCAACAACTTGACTCTAGTATATTGCTTTATGTTTATCATAGTTAATCCTACACACTTATCTCAAAATGGATTATATCAAATAATCATCAATTGACTTCATAATCAAAATCTGAGATTCAACAACATTTAGTCCCACATTGGTAAGGAAAGGGGAGGTCTTGAGCCTAGTGCTGCACACCCCAATGAATCAGTTTAGTGGGGTGACATTAAGGCCCACCTTAAGTCTAGTGGCTTGGAGCCCATTGTGCCGGGTGCGGTGCCCTTGCTCCCATCATGGGGGATCCTCTCCCGTAATCCTGTGCCAGTGTTGTCCGGATCGTTAACGTCCTGCTCCTGTGGGTGGTTTCATTGCGCACTCTGTTGGATCGATTTTGCGGGGAGAGGGTGATGGCCACGTGACAGTGCAAAATAACTTTTGATATTTGGTAAATACTTGAAATCATGCACAAGGGAACTAATAGAGTCAAAGAGTTGAAAGTAAACCTCTTATTGCATGATTTTGAGCTCTTCCGAATGACACCAAGTGAGTCTATCGGTGACATGTATACCCGTTTCACGGATGTCGTCAATAGCTTGAAAAGTCTTGGTAAATGTTGTTAGGATCGAAAAGGCACTAAGAGGGGGGGGGGGTGAATTAGTGCAGCGGATTAAATATGTAACTTTGAATCCGATTTCGTATAAAGACAAGTTAGTAGGAAGACTTCGATTCGTTGAAAGAGAACTTGTAAGAAGTTGCTTGAGTAAATGAAGCAGCAAGGAACTAAACAATTTGCAGCTAAGTAATGAAATGATTCAGAAAAGTAAACACTCACACATTCATGAACACAATGATGTATAGTGGTTCGGTCAAATGACCTACATCCACTCTTGAAGCCTTCCCGATGAGGCTCCGCACTTCCACAAGCAATCCTTTGAAAGGGGAAGGACCAATACCCCTTTTTTACAACCCTTTACAAGAAGTTCACACTCTTACAAGATTTCTCAAGAAGAAGAAGGAGGTGAACACTTAGCAAGAACAAGACTCTTCAAGACTTATCAAAGACTCAAAAACAAGATTCTAACTCTCCCAAAAGGGTTACCTTTCAATTTGAGAAAGGGGGTATTTATAGATCCAAAATGGATTCAAAATTGGGCACCAAATTTGAAATCAAATTTGGAGTTCCCGGGTCTGGGCGGTACTACCGCCTGTTAGAGGCGGTACTACCGCCTGTTAGAGGTGGTACTCGCTTTGTTAGAGGCGATACTACCGTCGCCGCAAGGTGAGATCTGTGACAGCGGTTCTACACCGCTGGAGCAAAGCGGTGCTATCGCTCGAGCGGTGGTGCTACCCGGCCGAGTAATGTGGGGGCGGTACTATCGCTCTCAGTCGGGCGGTAGCACCTTCAAAGACACACAGCTGCCAGCGAGTATCTGCGCCGCACAGCGATTCTACCGCCCGGCAGTCTGTTCTGCTAAATGGGCCTTATCCACGACCCAAAAAAGCCCAGTAAGGGCCCGGTTGGCCCCTACTAATTTAGAGCAAGATTAATTCGAAATCCTTGCCCTAAGTACGTGCTAACTACGAAATTAAAAATATAATTAATAGTGATTTAAGCTGACTTTCTTCAAGTCTTATTCGTGTAGCTTTTCGTTGAGACTTGGCGGTCCTCCGATATTTCCCTCGGATTTCTTCCGACGGGTTCCCAGCATGCTCTCGGCTTGTAAGACATGCTCAACGAGTCTTCGACAAGCTTCCGAACCTTCTCGGCAAAGTTTCGCGAACCTTCAACGATTTTTTTGACGAACTTCCGAAAACTTCGGCAAGTCCCTGATTCGATCTTGATTGGTTCCGGCAACACTTCCGATGATCCTTCGGACTTCCGATGAACTCTTGAACACTAGACGGACTTGACCTCGGCAAATCACTTTATGTTTCTGACCCATCGTAGTTAATCCTGCACGCTTATCTTTGACAATATGTATTAGAACAAGTAACCATCAATTGACTTCGTCATCAAAATCCGAGATTCAACAATCTCCCCCTTTTTGATGATGACAATCAATTGATGACGGAGTTATTCTTAACTCCCCCTATCAATATGCCATATAATGAGAAGGTAAAGACATTTGAATTCATTCTCTTGAATTCATCCAAAACCGATAAGTTACTTACGTTGAACTTATCATCATGCTTAATCAGCTTGAGGTTTCATTCGTAAACAATATCAAAGCATGACATTTAATTTCAAGTCGAAGGATGAAAACCATTTATCATTTCGACAAAAGATACCAAAAATTTTGAGATTACAACAAGGAACTCATGATTGAAAAGAGTGACAACATATTAGATAAATCATGAGATGAAAATTTGTCATATCAATCAAAAGATGCCATAAACATTTATAGTAGGAATCTTTCAAACATTTATGGTATCTTTCAAAAGATGCCATAAACAAGTAATGCAATAGCATTACTTCATTTGCAATGCTTTTCAAAGATTGCAACATGTTTTTGACACTAAGCATTGCAAGAGAATTGAATTGCAATAACAATTCTTACGACACATTTTTCATTTCATTACACTGTATAAGTCATTTTTCAATACAATGCATGAGTTATTTATTAAGTTATCAAAATATTTTGCTCATTAAAGCCATATTTAAAAAGTCATCAATTTCATATTTTTCTCCCCCTTTGTCATCAACAAAAAGGAGATGACAAATCCAAAAGATGTTTGATCATTTATACAGTGAAAACCATGATCGCAAGGCTAAAGGATACATCATTAAAGCCAATCAATAAAAAAAGTGAGAGAGATCAAAATTCATGAAGAGATTCAAGAATGAAGTCATAAAAATTTTAACTGTTAAAAAAAAAACATCATGAAGGCAACATCATGAAAACTTTTCGATTGAAAGATGAGTTCTTTCATAATATTTTATGATCAATGAAAGTTTCATATATCACTGAAGGTATAAAGGTGAAACTATCAAAGTTTAAATGTTTTGAAAGACATGCAATATTTAAACATTAGGACAAATTTAGCATGCCTAATTCTCTTCTAATGAAGTCAAATTATTCTTCATTTAGGGGTTTTGTGAAAATGTCCGCTAATTGGTGCTTTGTATCAATAAATTCTAAAGTGACATCATTATTAGCGACATGATCTCGTATAAAGTGATGCCTAATATTAATGTGCTTAGTTCTTGAGTGTTGAATGGGATTTTTTGTTAGACAAATAGCACTTGTGTTATCGCATTTTATTGGAATGTTTTTTAAATTTATTCCATAGTCTTCTAAAGTGTTTTTCATCCACACAACTTGTGCACAACATGCACTTGTAGCTATATATTCGGCTTCCGCCGTAGATAGTGCGATAGAATTTTGTTTCTTGGAAGTCCAAGAAACGAGTGCATGTCCTAAAAATTGGCATGTTCCAGATGTACTCTTTCTATCTATTCTACATCCACCAAAATCCGTGATCTGCATAGGCTATCAAATTAAAGTCATCAGATTTTGGATACCATAATCCTAGATTAGGAGTACCTTTAAGATATCTAAAAATTCTTTTAATGGCTTTAAGGTGAGACAACTTAGGATTAGCTTGAAATCTCACACAAAGTCCCACACTAAACATGATATCTGGCCTAGTTGCAGTAAGATAGAGCAGGCTGCCTATCATGCCCCTATATGTCTTTTGATCAAAATTTTCTCCATCTTCATCCAAGTCTAACTTGGTGGAAGTACTCATTGGAGTGTGGATGGCTTTTGAGCTATCCATATTAAATCGTTTTAACAATTCTAATGTGTATTTAGATTGATTAAGAAATATGCCATTACTAAGTTGTTTAATTTGTAATCCAAGAAAGAAGGTTAACTCTCCCATTAGACTCATCTCAAATTCATGACTCATACACTTGGCAAAAGATTCACATAGTGATTCATCCGAAGAACCAAAAATAATATCATCAACATAAATTTGAACAATAAGAAAATTATTTTTAAAATATTTAATAAACAATGTAGTATCAACCTTGCCTTTAGTGAAATCATTTGAAATTAAAAAGGAACTAAGCCTCTCATACCAAACCCTAGGGGCTTGTTTTAGACCATATAAAGCCTTAGTTAGCTTAAACACATGGTTAGGGAGAAGTGAATTTTCAAATCCAGGTGGTTGTTCGACATACACTTCTTCAGAGATAAAACCATTTAAGAATGCACTTTTGACATCCATTTGAAATAATTTGAAATCATTACTACTAGCATAGGCAAGGAGCATCCTAATGGCTTCTAATCTTGCCACCGGAGCGAAGGTTTCTTCGTAATCGATACCTTCTTCTTGGTTGAAACCTTTGGCCACTAGTCTAGCCTTGTTTCTAACCACGATACCACATTCATCTTGCTTGTTTCTAAAGACCCACTTAGTACCAATAACTAAGTGGTCATTTGGTCTAGGAACAAGCTTCCATACCTCATTCCTCTCAAATTGATTCAATTCTTCTTGCATTGCGATAACCCAAGAATCATCTTTCAAGGCATCATCAATGCATTTTGGTTCAACTTAAGAAAGAAAAGCGGCATGGGCACAAAAATCTTTGAAAGAAGAGCGAGTTTGAACCCCTTTCGATGCATCTCCTATAATTAACTCCTTGGGATGAACATCTACATACTTCCATTCCTTGGGTAAGGAAGTTTGGGAAGAAGATGCATCCAAGTTGTCGTTTTGAGGAGAGGGTTCATTCAAATTCAAATTATCAAAGCCAAAATCATCATCAAAATGTTTTTTCTTAAATTCAGAATTTTCATTAAAAACCACATGAATAGATTCTTCTATAACTAAGGTTCTTTTGTTGAAAACACGAAAAGCCTTAGAAACGGAAGAATAACCAAGAAATATGCCTTCATTGGATTTTGCATCGAATTTTCCTAAGGCATCCTTTTCATTTAAAATAAAGCATTTACAACCAAAAACTTTAAAATAAGAAACATTGGGTTTTTTATCATTCCATAATTTATATGGAGTTTTAGATAGGGATGGTCTCACTAGAACTCTATTCATAACATAGCAAGCTGTATTTACGGCTTCGGCCCAAAAATATTTTGGTAAATTGTATTCATTTAACATGGTTCTAGCCATTTCTTGCAAACTTCTATTTTTCCTTTCCACTACTCTATTTTGTTGTGGATTTCTTGGAGTAGAAAAGTTATGATCATATCCGTTAATTTTACAAAAATTTTGGAACTCATGGTTTTGAAATTCACCTCCATGATCACTTCGAATTGATGATATCATAAAACCTTTTTTATTTTGAGTGAGTTTACAAAATTTAAAAAAATATTTGAAGCAATCACTTTTATGAGCCAAGAAATAGGTCCAAGTGTATCTACTATAGTCATCCACAATTACAAAGGCATATTTGCTACCTCCTAGGCTTGTTATGTCAATTGGTCCAAATAAGTCCAAATGGATCAATTGCAATGGTCTAGTGGTGCTAATTTGATTTTTTGATTTGAAACTAGTCTTTATTTATTTTCCTAGTTGACATGCATCACATACCTTGTCCTTAACAAATTTCATGTTTGGGATGCCTCTTACTAATTCACTAGATGAAATCTTAGAAATTAGTTTCATGCTTGCATGGCCTAATCTCCTATGCCAAAGCCAAGCATCATCATTCAAAACCGAAAAACACATTTCATTACATAATTCATCAATATTTATGGTGTAGACATTGTTTTGCTTTAAAGCAATCATGGATATGTTATTGTTTGGTTTTTCAATAATGCAAACATTAGATTCAAATCTAACAACATAGCCTTTATCGCACAATTGACTAATGCTTAAGAGATTATGTTTTAAGCCATCAACTAACAAGACATCATCAATTGAAAAACTTGATTTGTTACCAATGGTTCCTTTGCCAATGATTTTACCCTTGTTGTTGTCTCCGAAGGTGACATACCCTTCTTCTTTGCTAGAGAGCATAGAGAAATGAGATGGATCTCCGGTCATGTGCCTTGAGCATCCACTATCAAGATACCATTTCTTGCTCCTAGCTTGTGAGTTTGTCTACAAAAGAGGATGGTTTTTAGGTACCCATTTAATTTTGGGTGCCCTACAAATTGATCTACTTAATTTGTAATTTGGCATTGAGTTGTTTATGGTTCCTTTGGGAACCCATATTAATTTTTGTGGACTAATTTTCTTGAACGGACATTTGTAAGCAACATGTCCCGTTTTACCACAAAAATTACATTTCAAATAGGGTGATACATGCAATGTGGATCCTTTAATGAAGGTAGTAGGATTTTGATGAGATCCACTCATAAATCCTATTCCACTTCTATTTCCGACGTGACCCTTGTTTGCAAGGATCATGTCCAAGCCCTTGCTACCGACCTTGAACTTGTTTAAGGTCTCTTTAAGTAGCAAGTTCTCCCTTTTTATTTCTTCTAAGTGCTCACACTTAGAGCATGGGGGTAGAGAAGGAGTTTGTAGGTTATTGAACTTATTTTGTAATAAAGCATGCTCTTTCTTAAGCAAATTGAATTTCTTACTAATAGTTCTACATTCATCAAATAACTCATGAAAAGCGATAGAAAGCTCATCGAAAGATAATTCTTCACTAAATAATTCACTAACCTCTTCTCCAAGGGCCATTAGAGCGAAGTTAGCCTCCTCTTTGTTGCTTGCCTCTTCGATCTCGGAGTCACTTGAATCATCCCATGTAGCCTTGAATGCTTTCTTCTTCTTGGGTTGCTTCTTCTGGGCTTGAGGACATTCATGCTTGAAGTGTCCCGGCTTTTTGCATTCGTAGCAAATAACTTGGTCCTTTTGTGTTCAAATTTATTTTTGTGTCGCTTTTAAACTTGTTCTTTCTTATAAATTTCTTAAACTTTCGAGTCAAAAGTGCAATGTCTTTGTCCTTTGTCCTCATCACTTGATGTTCCTTTCAAGTGGTCTTCTTGTGTTCTAAGTGTCATATCCTTCCTGTTCTTTGGAAGAGGGTTCTCAAGCTCTTCATGAGCATGGCACGTCATCTCATAGGTCATTAGAGACCCAATAAGTTCTTCAAGCGGAAATATTTTAAGATCTTTGGCCTCTTGAATGGCCGTAACTTTTGGATCCCAACTCTTTGGAAGAGATCTTAAGATTTTAGTTACCAACTCAAAGTTAGAAAAACCTTTACCAAGAGCCTTAAGTCCATTGATGACATCCGTAAAGCGGGTGTACATGTCTCCAATGGACTCATTTGGTTTCATCCGAAAAAGTTCATAAAAGTGCACAAGAATGTTGATTTTGGACTCTTTCACTCGGCTAGTGCCTTCATGAGTGATTTCAAGAGTGCGCCAAATATCAAAAGCCGATTCACAAATAGAAACCCGATTAAACTCATTCTTATCAAGCGCACAAAATAAGGCATTCATAGCCTTTGCATTGAGAGCAAAAATCTTTCTTTCCGACTCATTCCACTCACTCATCGGAAGAGAAGATTTTGCAAATCCATTTTCAACAATATTCCAAAGTTTAAAATCCATAGAAATGAGAAAATCCTCATACGAGTCTTCCAATACGTATAACGACCCATTAAACAAAGACGGACGTGTAATGGAGTAACCCTCTTGCATACCGGAGTAGGCCATCTCTCTTGGGTTTTAAACCAAATGAGAGCCTTGCTCGATACCAATTGTTAGGATCGAAAAGGCACTAAGAGGGGGTGAATTAGTGCAGTTGGATTAAATATGTAACTTTGAATCAATTTCCTATAAAGACAAGTTAGTAGAAAGATTAGCAAGGAACTAAACAATTTGCCTAAGTAATGAAATGATTCAGAAAAGTAAACACTCACACATTCATGAAACTATGAAGCCTTTGAAAACATAGCAAATTAAGGGAAGGATTTACAAGAAGTTCACACTCTTACAAGATTTCTCAAGAAGAGGAAGGAGGTCAAGTCTTAGCAAGAACAAGACTCTTGAGACTTATCAAAGACTCAAAAACAAGATTCTAACTCTCAAAAGGGTTACCTTTCACCGAGAAAGGGGGTATTTATAGATCCAAAATGGATTCAAAATTGGGCTCCAAATTTGAAATCAAATTTGGAGTTAAGTCTGGCGATATGCTGTTAGAGGCGGTACTCTTGTTGTAAGAGATGCTCAACGAGGCGGCTTACCGCGAGTAATGTGGCGGTGTTACCGCTGGCTCAGTAACAGCGGTATTCGGCTCAGGCAAAGTTTCGCGAACCTTCAACAATCTTTTCGCTAAATGGGCCTTATCCACGCCCAAAAAGCCTAGTAAGGGCCTGGTTAGCCCTACTAATTTAGAGCAAGATTAATTCGAAATCCTTGCCCTAAGTGCGTGCTAACTATGAAATTAAAAACATAATTAATTGATTGATTTAAGCCGACTTTCTTCAAGTCTTATTCCGACGACTTTTCGTTGAGACTTCGGCGGTCCTCCGATATTTCCCTCGGATTTCTTCCGATGGGTTCCCAGCATGCTCTCAGCTTGTAAGAGATGCTCAACGAGTCTTCGACAAGCTTCCGAACCTTCTCGGCAAAGTTTCGCGAACCTTCAACAATCTTTGTAACGAACTTCCGAAAACTTCGGCAAGTCCCTGATTCGATCTTGATTGGTTCCGACAACACTTCCGATGATCCTTCGGACTTCCGATGAACTCTTGAACACTGGACGGACTTGACCTCGGCAAATCACTTTATGTTTCTGACCCATCGTAGTTAATCCTGCACGCTTATCTTTGACAATATGTATTAGAACAAGTAACCATCAATTGACTTCGTCATCAAAATCCGAGATTCAATAGTATTAGCTTAGGAAATATCTTTAATTTCATAGTTAGTATATAATTAGGGTTAAAATTAAGTGTTAATCCTATAACCTTGGTAGGGACTAATTGGGCCCTATAATGGACTGGTTTGGGCCAAGTTTAAGGCCCAACCAGGAGTGCTAGACTTGTCTGGCGGTGGCACCACCAAACCGGGGCGGTGGCACCGCCCAGGTCCAGCTCCCCAAGTTATACTGGGTAGTGGTACCACCCAGTACACTGACCATGTCAGTGTATCAAGTGGTGGTACTACCAGACTGATGGTAGTACCGCTAGTGTTAGGGTCAAACTAGCAGTGGTACAGCCAATACTCGGTAAACCCGAGATGGGAAGGTTTTTGGCTCCAAGTTTGAATTAGATTGGAGCCTATAAAAATCCCTCCCATCCCTGGGTTGAATATACAAGCACACTGAACCAAAAAGTAAGAAAACTCTATTAAAATCCTTTCTCTCCTCTAGTCTTCACTTATATTTAAGAGAGAAGTGTGTTAGTGCTTGTAAGGGTTATCTCCTGAGCCCGTCAAAAGGAGAAGGTGTTGTAAGGGAGTCAGTCCTCGCCCATTGGAAGGAGGATAACTAGTGGAAAGCCGATGGCCTCAAGTGAAGAGGAATCGGGAGTCGACGTAGGTCATATGACCGAACCATTATAAATCGATTTACGTTTATATTCTTACAATTTACTTTACTGCAAACCATCTTCACTTTGATGCTCTACCTCCTCATCTTCTTCTTATGAATCACTTCAAGTTTAAAGCATCATTCATTACAGATTTAATCGAAATGAAATATCTTTCTTTTCATATGAAGTTTTCAAAAGTTTCTTTAATCACCGAAATTTATCATTCTTAACCGTTGCACTAATTCACCCCTACCCCCCCCCTCTTAGTGCTGCTCTCAAGCCCTTCCTGTTCTTTGGAAGGTGGTTCATATGTTCATCATGTTCCAACAGTATCATCTCATAGGTCATTAATAACCTAATTTGTTCTTCCAATGGAAAATCATTTAGATTTTTAGCTTCTTGTATAGCGGTTACTTTCAAATTCCATCTTTTTGGAAGGGATCTTAAAATATTATTTACGAGATCAAAATCCGAAAAAGATTTACCAAGGACTCTTAGACTATTGACGACATCCGTGAAACAGGTATCCATGCCACCGATAGTCTCGCTTGGTGCTATTCGAAAAAGCTCAAAATTATGTATTAAAATATTCACCTTCGAGTCTTTGACTCTACTCATTCCTTCGTGTGTGACTTCAAGAGTGTACCAAATATCGAAAGCTATTTCGCAAGAAGAAATTCGATTAAATTCGTTTTTATCTAAGGCACAGAATAAGGCATTTATAGCCTTTGCATTTAATGAAAAAGATTTTTTCTCTAAATTCGACCATTTGTTCATCAGTTTAGAGAGAGTTTAAAAATGATTTTTGATAATATTCCATAAATCCAAATTCATAGAAAGCAAGAAAACTCTCATTTGAATTTTTCAATAAGTGTAGTCCGACCCGTTAAAGAAGGGAGGACGAACCATTTCTTGTAGGTGTGAATCCAAAAGAGAAATACCAAACTCTGATATCAACTGTTGGGATCAAGACAACACTAAGAGAGGTGGGGGGTGGGTGAATTAGTGCAGCAGTAAGATTGTGATAAATTCGACGATTTAATAAAACTTCGTACAATGGAAACCGATTTCGATTGAAGGTATATTGGAAGTGCTTAAACTCTTAAACTTGAGAATATTTAGAGAAGATGAAAGGCAATGAACAAGTAAAGTAAAGGTTTATAGAAAGGTAAATGTAAGAACAGAAATGCAAACCGAATTTCATAGTAGTTCGGTCATCCGACCTATGTTCACTCCCGATACCTCTTCTCTTGAGGCCACCGGCTTTTCCACTAGTGATCTTCTTTCAACCGGGCGAAGATCAAATTGCCCTTATAGCTCACTTCTCCTTTTCACAGGTTTAGGAGAGAACCCTTACAAATACTAACACACTCTTCTCTTTGAATACAAATGAAGATTAGAGGAGAGAAATGATTTCAATAGCGTTTTCTTACTTTGAGGTTCAATATGCTTGTGTATTCAACAAAAGGATGAGAGGGGTATTTATAGGCTCTAATTTGATTCAAACTTGGAGCTAAAAACCTTCCCATCCTGGGTTTTTTCAGGTACTCACTAGTGGTACCACCACTAGTGTACTTTGGTTCTGTCAGTGTACTAGGCGGTACCACTACCCAATCTGGCGGTACCACTGCCCAACACATTGTCAGTGGTTGGTACCACCACCCAGACTCAGTTTCGAAGCTTGAGCCTTCAAGCGATTCCATCGCCCAACTAGCGGTGCCACTGCCTGACGTGGCACTTGGGCACTATTTGAGCATTTCATCTAGCCCAACACAGTCCTAATGTAGGCCTAGTTGACTCCTAACAGGGTTAAAGAGATTATCTCCTATTCTTAACTCTAATTACATGCTAACTATAAAATTAAAGATATTTTCTAAGCAAAACAAAATTTGACAAGTAAAGTCTTCTTCCGATGAGTTTCCGATGAACTTCCGACAGTCTTCCGATGAACCCTCGGACACCTTTCTATAGACTTCTGGCAAGCTCCTAGACTTTACGACGATCTTGGCAAGTTCTGATTAGCTTCTTTGGCAATCTCCAATCTTTCTCGGTGAGCTTCACGAACTTCCGACGAATCTTTCTAGCGATCTTTTGACAAATCCTTCGGCAAGGCTCTCGACTCATTCTCGACCAATTCCGGTAGCACTCCGACGAATCTTTGGACTTTCGTCGAACTATCGAACTCCCAACGATTTGATCATCCTTGACTCTAGCACGTCGTTTTGCTTTATGCCTTCACTATCGTAGTTAATCCTGTACACTAATTAAATCTTAACTCTATTTCGATCTAGACAATTATAACACGAATTAATATCCTATTGCTAGACACGTCATTGGTCGGTGCCTCATCCGGTTCTTCTGCGTATCATCCTCTCTTGCGGCCTATTGCCCAATCGGCCGTTGACTTCCACAACCCTAATGTCCTTGGTGCAACTCCACTCTTCTTGGCCCGATGCCCAATTTCCTTGTCTGAAGCCTTCTGCCGATTGTCGACCGGACCTCCGGCTCAACGTCCAATCTCCTAACATGATTTCCTCCAACGCAACGCTGATTCATCCTATGTCGACTATCTAATGCTGATCGAGAGCAGACCCGCGTGACTTAAAATGTAATTAGATCATAAATCACATTCAATTAGTTTTATCATCAAAATCCGAGATTCAACAATTTTATCCTCTAAAGCAAAAATCTGATTTTTATAACTGTTTCTTAAGATTTCAAAAATTAATGGAAAATTAATTTAATAAAAAATAAAGATTTTTCAAAGTGATGATGGAGAATTTATCTTAATGGTTTTTGCTAACCATTCTGCTCAACGTGGAATTGTTCAATGATTATCATGCCCAAGCATATCAGAGTAAAATGAAATTGTAGAAAGAAAGCATTGACATACCGTAGAGACAGGTCTCTCAATGATTTTTCACGCAAATTTAACTTTAAAGTTTTTGGTAGAGGCTTTTCTTACGGTAACTTCTTGATAAATAAACTATCATTAAAATGGAAACATTATTTTCTAAATTATTTGAAAAATATTCAAGCTGTAATGACTTAAAAAGTTTTCGGTTATAGATGTTTTTCTTATTTAAAACACTAAAGTCAAAATTACTTTTCCAAAAACACTTTTCCTTGTGTTTTTCTTGGTTATAGATGTATTGACCCTATTACTAATAGAATATATATATATACATATATATATATATATACACATATATATATATATATACATATATATATACACATATACATATGTATATATATATATACATATATACATATATACATACATATAAGTATATATATACATGTATACATATATACATATATCTATATATACATACATGTATACATGTATACATACATGTATACATGTATACATATATACATACATGTATATATATATATATGTATACATACATACATATACATGTATGTATGTATATATGTATATATGTATACATATATATATATATATATATGTATACATGTATATATATACATATACATGTATATGTATATGTATATATGTATATATATATATACATGTATATGTATATATATATATATATGTATATACATGTATATGTATATATATATATATATATATATATATATATATATATATATATATATATATATACATATACATACATATATATATATATTACATACATATATATAAATATACATGCATATTTATATACATGTATACATATAAATATACATATACATACATATATATACATGTATACATATATATACACATTTATATATATACATATATATACACACATATATATATATATACATATATATGTATACATATATATGTATACATATATGTATATATGTATATATATGTGTATATATATATTTATATAAATTTTTCTTATTCTAACAAACAAACCTCCAGTAATAATTTGTAGCAATCCACAGTAACACCTTCTCAGATTAAGAAGAATGACCGTCTAAGTTGAAAGATATATCAAGCAAATCCAATGAATGGCTATAGAAGCACCACTTCAAAGGCTTGATTATTGTCTTAAACAAGACAATGATCAATAAGAAAATATTGAAAGTGCTTTAGAAGAAGAACAGAATGCTCATCAACAACAAGATTAACAAAACACTGCTACAAGATGATTCTCCTCAAAATGATCAAAAGACTTCAGATTTAGAAGACAATAGTGTTGACTCACTATCTGGGTGCAACAAGTACCATCAACCAATGTGACTCGATCGATACGCACCAAACCTACTGCTAGTTACTTGGATAACTATGTATCTAGTCATAGACCTTCCTCAGGTAAAGCTCTCACAGCTATTCAAGACTATACTACACAAGAGCCAAAGACTTTAAGAACGCTTCAAAATTTTTTACATTGGAAAGCCGCAATGGAATTACTGCTCTTCATGACAACAAGACATGGGGCCTTGTGCGTCGTTCTCAACAAACCAATGTTGTTGGTTTAAAATGGGTCTTCGGAATCAAATATAATCAAATATAAAGAGATGGTTCATTTGAGCGATACAAGGCACATTCAGTTCAGTGATTAAAGAAGCAACCATTCAGATTCTCCTTTCTTTAGCCATAGTATCAAGTTGAACTATCCAATAACTTGATATCAAAAATACATTTCTTCGTGGCTTTCTTAAAAGAGACCATCTATATGGAATGATCACAAGGTTTTATCAATTCAACTTACCCAAATTATGTTTGTTTATTGTATAAATCTTTTTATGATTTAAAACAAGCTTGTAGAGCTTAGTTTGATCGCTTATCAAAATTTTTATTTACCCCTGAATTTTGTTATAGTAAAACAGGCACAGCCTTATTTATTTATAAAGAAAATAATGATATTATTTAATTATTTATTTATGAAGATAATATAATTTTGATGAGTAATAGCATATTTCTCAAAGTCTCATTCATATTGAAAAAGGAATTTGTACTTAAAAGAAGTCCTTTACACTGCTTTTTGGCATAGAAGTGAAATACTCCCAAACTCAAATGCGACATTCTGCTTCTCTATCCACCCCCATGGCCATCAAACCTCCCATCTTCTTTAATGATCATATTAACACTGATGAAATTGAATTTTGTAGTATTGTTGGAGCTCTTCAACATATAAACTTTACTCGATCGGATATCACTCATGTTGTAAATAAATGAAAAGAATTTTACGCTATCTCAATGGTACTTTTGGTTTTGTGATGCAGATTGGTTTTGTGAAGAATTTTACGAATCTTATCTCAAAGTTCCCTTATTCTTACTAGCTTTTGTGATGCAGATTGGGCTAATTGTCCCTTATCTAGGCATAAGCACAACTGAATTTTATATTTATCTTGGAGCAAATTATGTGGCTTGGACCTCAAAGAAGCAACCAACCATTACTTGATGAAGCGCCAAAGTAGAGTATCGTACACTTACCACTACATAACTCACATGGATCAACTATCTCCCTCGTAATATTGACATCCACTTCAGTAACAATACGAGTGCCTTACATATGACACATAATCCAATCTCCCGGACTAAGCATATCGAAGGTGATTACTATTTTGTTTTAGAAAAAGTTGCTATTCATGCTCTTGTCACAAAATTCGTTCCTTCTTTATTACAAATCGTAGATGTTTTCACTAAACCCTCGTACAAATAAGTTTTTCCGTACTTTTCGATTCAAGCTAGAAGTTCACTCGCATACACTCATCGGCTTGAGAGGGCTTGAAGAAGTCAATGCAATCTCACAAAATCAGTTTAACTGTGACGACAAGGAATTAAAGGAGGAAAGCAACCAAATGGATTGATGAGTTTTGAATTTGCATAACAGAAACGTGAGAAAAGATTAACAATTGAAATTCTTTCCATGCAGTACAAAAGTATATTGAGAATCAATTAATAAGATGCTTATCATGATGATTCAAGGGATTATTTGCTATTTTATCTATATTACGGATTATTTTTTCTTTTATCTATATTACTTAAATATAATAATTTCTTAACTTAGAAACGGTCAATTCTCTTGCATACAAAGAATAAGAGTGATTTTTTTTAATAAATTTCTTCGTCTTATTTTCATTGTTCCACTTTAGATTTCAACGTAGGAAGAACCAAGAACACAAATCTAGAATCAGAGTGGACAGAGATGTACCTCCTCGACGTTATGTGGATGCCGGTCGGGAGCAAATCTGCGGCGGAAGAGGCAATGGAGGGAGAGGGAGTGCGCAGCGGAGGCGGAACTGTTCCTCGTACGGGGAGCGACGTGAGAGTCCGGGGAAGCATGCCGAGGACCGAAACTAATCGTATGGGCATAAATGGGTCGGGTCAAAGCGAGATGGAGAGTAAGATCCGAACCCGTATCAATGTGTTCTCCCGCCTTCTTCTCTAGTCTTTCCCCCGCCGCGTCTGCTTCTCCTGTGAAGAATAAGCCCTCTCTCTCTCTCTCTCTCTCTCGTCGCCGACTCGCTCATGGCGTCGGAAGCCCTGACGGAGTACGAGCGGCGGCGGCTGGAGAACATCCGCCGTAACGATGAGATGATGGCCTCCCTCATGCTCGGCCGCAAGGTCTCCGACCTCGCCGCCACCCTCAAGCGCGCCCCCTCGGACACCAAGAAGAAGGAGGAGAAGAAGAACAAGAAGCCCCGCCTCGGAACCCCTGTCGTTGTCCGCCGCTCTCTTCGCCACCGTGGCCTCCCTCCTGACCTGTCTGTACCCACCGATCACCCATCCCACAACGCCCCGCCGGTCGATGATCTCCCGACGGGTCCCGACTGCAAGCCGGGACCACTCCTCATTGGCGAAGCGCTTGTGGAGAGGCTCAAGCCGTTCGACGGGCATCTGATCGAAGCGATACTGAACGCATCCGATCGATCAGGTTTAGATCTTGGTAAGGGCGATAAGGGAGAAGGGTCGCTTGATCCGAAGAGGGATTTGAGGCTGACGGCGGAGAACGTGCGGAAGATTCTGGACGGGAGGATACTGACGGTTCAATTTTTGCCATTTGGCGATCGAACGGTAATAGTTACAGGGGATAAACTGGGGAATGTGGGGTTTTGGGATGTGGACACCGAGGAAGGCGATGGGGTGTATGTTTATGCTCCGCATTCTGCTCCTGTTTCGGGTATCTCGATCCATCCTTTCTCTTCTGCGAAGGTGAGGAAGTCTACCCTTCATTTGACGTCATTTACTGTTGATTTTATTGTTTCTGACGGCACAATATATGAAACTTGTTTACGCCTTAGTTCTTGAAGTGTGATTTTGATCATCCGGATCCCGGGTTCTTTGATTAAACCTTGGGAAAGCTGAACATAGTTATTGATGGTTCGATCTATAAGATTTGTTCATGTTTTACTCACTCACGTTGGTGGAAATAACACAATAAATCTGGATCAAACATACTTTATAGATCTAAAATCGAATTTTAGAATATTTTCATAAAACTTATTGAATCCACAATAATATACATGAAATCCTATAAAAATTATAAAATATATTAACACGGAAACGTACTTGATGAATCCATCAGAGTATTTTCTAAATTAATCGATGATTTGGTCTTCCAATTGCAGAGTATTCTTAAGAACTTTAGATTTCTTTTTGATGGGTGAAGAGAAACTTCATTCGATACTGTAATCGGGGACCATAACCCTATTTATATACATAACTGATAAATTTACAATTATGATTATATTTATAATTGATGAATATACAATTATGCCTCAAGAATTTCATATTCTTGACTTATCTTGTCATTAAATTAGAAATATGATTGATGGTATCCACACAATTAATTTTCATGACAATTATGTTTCTTAACAAATAAGTTTACTTTAATTAGATCATTTTAATTTTAGCTAATAAAAAAAATGACTTAACATATTTAATTATACATGTGTGATTCTTAAAATTTTAACAATCTCTTATTGGGTCACATATGTATCCTTATAAACGTGTTATACTTTACGAGCTCAAAACTGTTGTCATTATTAAACAGAACATACAACACAATCTCGTTCATTGGCCATATTAATATAGGAGGACATACAATACAATCCCGTCCATTGGCCATATTAATATAGGACCAAAGCGGTCTTCGCTATATCAATCATAGCTAAATCCATTAATGATTACTAATATTAACATAACCAAATGACAGATCAATCATGAAATGTGTAGCATAAAAATTACATGAATGTGATCTATACATATCAATTTTCAATTGGTCTAATTTTATCTTTATGAGATCTTTATGAGATCATTAATAACTTTGATAATCATAATGTACAAAGTATAACAAACTGAAGCTTTATTTCTGATCAGAAAATATTTATAAAAATATAGAATATGGCATAGAACATTTAACAAACATATGACAAACTCCCACTAAACTGAAGTTTCTTCAAATTCTAATACACCCATATGAGCAATATGCTCATGAAAGACCTTGGGTGATACATCTTTTGTGAGAGAATCTGCCAATATAAAGTTTGTTCCTAAGTGTTTTATAGAAACTTATTTACTTTGTACCCTTTCTTTCACAACAAGAAACTTGATGTCAATATTCTTTGATTTAGTCGAGCTCCTATTGTTGTTAGAGTATAAAACAACTGATTTATTGTCATAGTATATCTTTAGTGGTCTTTCAATCCCTTGTACTATTTACAGTCCTGTGACAAAATTTCTCAACCAAATTTCATGATTGGACGCCTTAAAACATATCATAAATTCCGTTGCCATGGTGGAAGAAGTAATAAGAGATTGCTTGGCACTACGCCAAGAAATCGCCCCACCAGCCAAGATATAAATGTAGCCCGAAGTGGATTTCCTACTGTCTTGGCATCCAGCAAAATCGGAGTCAGAATACTCAATGATCTCGAAATGGCTTGATCTCCTATATGTGAGCATATAATTTTTTGTCATCTTTATATATCTCATAACTCTTTTCGTTGTCTTCCAATGATCCATTCCAGGGTTACTTAGGTATCTGCCTAACACTCTAACAATGTACGCTATATCCGGATGTGTACAAACCTGTGCATACATTAGACTCCATATAGCTTGTGCATAAGCAATCTTTTGCATTTCTTGAGTTTCTAGATTTCCTTTAGGGCACTGATTTCTTGAGTTTCTAGATTGAACTTGTTTCCCTTTGTGACAGGGGTGTTTCCTGATTTGCATTCCTACATACCAAACCTTTTGAGTACCTTATCGATATAGCTCCTTTGTGATAATCCTAGAATACCCCGAGATCTATCTCGGTGTATCTGGATTCCTAATATAAGAGGCGTCACCAAGATCTTTCATCTTAAAATTTTTTGATAGAAATCTCTTGGTTTCGTGCAATATATCGATATCATTCGTGATAAGCAGAATATCATCCACATACTATCAGGAAAATGAATTTACTCCCACTAAACTTGTGATACACAATCATCAATAGTATTTACCTCAAAACCATAAGAGAGAATTACTTGATGAAATTTGTGATACCACTGACGGGATGCCTGTTTTAGTCCATAGATGAATTTTGTCAATTTATAAACCATTTTCTTTGGGTCTCCTGGCACAAAGTTTTTTGGTTGTATCATGTAAATTGTTTCATCAATGTTTCCATTGAGAAACGCTATTTTGACATCCATCTGATGAAGTTCAAAATCAAAATATGCAACTAGAGCCATAATTGTCCTAAAAGAGTCATTCGTTGAAACTGGAGAGGTCTCTTTAGTGATTTAAAAAGGCCCTCGGGCGCTCGCCTAAGTGCTCGGGTGAGGCGAGGCGAGGCCCGAGCGCCTCTCGTGACCTCCAGGCGGCTCGCTTTAAAGAGGCGCCGCCGCCTTGGCGCTCGCCCGAGCCCAGGCATCGGGCGCCTCGGGCGAGCACCCGGGTTAAACTGGGCGACCGAACCAAAATTTTAGGTTTAGTTCGGCCTCCGGTGATTTAGTTGGTACAATTAAATTAACTAAATCACCAATAACAGCCTAACCCTCGTGACTTCCCCACCCTAACTCTCGCGATTGGCCTCTGCTACCGCTGCCACTGCCGCTGGTGTCTGTTGCCGCTGCCGTTGTCGCTCGTTGCTCCGGCTGCCACTTCTTGCGCTCATTGTCGCTCGCCGCTTCTTGCACTCGCCGTTGCTCGCCGCTTCTGCTCCCGTCGTCGCTCGTCGCTTTTGCTCTCGCCGTCGCTCGCCGCTTTCGCTCCCACCATCGCTCGCCGCTCCTGCGCCCGCCGTTGGTGGCCGCTCCCGCTCTAGCTCTTTGTTATCGCTTTCGCCGCGCCCGCTCAATTTGCCGCTTCCGCCGCTTTCGCCTTGCATTATCGCGTCGCCGTCGCTCTTACATTTGTCACCTACTCGCTTTGTTGATAGGCTCGGTCTTCCTTCTCAGTCCTCGACAGTTTCCTTCTGCTTCGACTCTCGATAGTATACTGTTAACAGTAATACGTATACTGTTAACAGTATATTAATAGTATATTGTTAACACTTACAGTAATACGTATACTATTAACAGTATACTATTAACAGAATTTTTTATTTATTAAATTAATAATATACTGTTATTAATAGTATATTGTTATTTTGATTTTAATACTATTAATTTTTATTTATTTGAAATTATTGTTAGGTTTCAGGATAAATGGTAAGTGTTCAGAGCAACTCAATTGATTCTACGATGACATCAAAAAAAGATCCTACATGGAAGTATAATTATTTAAAGGATCCGAAAGATCCTAATGCAGTGACCTGTATGTTCTGCGATAAGACTACTAAAGGTGGTATTTTTTGTGCAAAACAACATATAGTAGGAAATTTCAAGAATACAATAGCTTGTAAAAAGTGTTCACCTGAGGTTAAAGAAGAGTTACTGAGTTATATGAATGAAAAGAAGATACAAAATAATGAATCTTACGGGAATTTACCAGAAGATGATGTTGAATATCTCAGGGACGAAGAAGAAGATTATTCTATGAGTATTAACCCAAGTGGGAAAAAAGTATATGACAAAAAAGGAAAAGAAGTTGTGAGTACTAAGAAGGCTAAAAAAGGACCGATGGATCTGTATATGTTTCAAGGATCACAGAAGCAACAAAGGTAAGCAAGAGGTTCAAAATTTAGACAAACAAATATAAATGATGCTTGTGATAAAGAAATAAGAGGAAGAACAATTCAGCATATTGCTCGCTTCTTCTATCAGGCTGGTCTTCCTCTTAGTACTATTCGTTTAGACAGTTTTAAGGAAATGATTGAAGCTATTGGAAGATATGGTACGGGATTAAAACCTCTAAGTTATTATGAGATGCGAGTTCCATTATTGCAAAAAGAGTTGAATTATACAAATGACTTACTAAAAGGTCATAAAGA
Organism: Musa beccarii; assembly: GCA_024322285.1. Lineage (NCBI taxonomy): Eukaryota > Viridiplantae > Streptophyta > Magnoliopsida > Zingiberales > Musaceae > Musa > Musa beccarii. The sequence goes on from CM044398.1 coordinate 59,748,108, forward strand.
ATCATGGGCAACACATGGTTGCTCTATTATGTCAGATGCTTGGATTGATAGGAGACGCAGGAGTATAATTAATTTTATGGTTAATTGTTCTTTAGGAACTATGTTTGTGAAGTCAATAGATGTCTTATCTTTTGTAAAATCTGGAGATAAGATATATGATTTACTTGACAAGTTTATGGAAGAAATTGGAGAACAAAATATCGTTCAAGTCATAACCGACAATGGAAGCAATTATGTATTAGCTGGTAATATTCATCTTTTGAATTTTTTAAATTTTTAATTATTTTATCTTTAATTAAATGTATTAAACTCGTAAGTCTTATCATTTTTGTTATTCTTTGTCTTAGGTAAATTATTTGAAACAAAAAGACAGCACTTATATTGGGCTCCATGTGCAGCACATTGTATTGATTTAATGTTGGAGGATATTGAAAAGATCCTAGACATCAAGAAAACTTTAGAAAGGACAATTTTTATTGTTGGATTTCTTTATAATCATTTTGGGGCATTGAATATGATGAGAAAATTCACAGTCAACAAAGAATTAGTGAGATATGGTGTCACCCGATTTGTTACTTCATTCTTGACATTACAGAGTGTACATTGCCAAAAACATAATCTGAGAAACATGTTTACTTCTGAGAAATGGGTGACAAGCAAATGGGCAAAAGAAACAAAAGGCAAGAGGGCTACTAATATCATTTTACTGCCATCCTTTTGGAATCATGTGGTTTATATATTAAAGATAATGGGCTCTCTTGTTCGAGTCATTCGATTGATAGATAATGAAATAAGCTTGTAATGAGATATATTTATGAGGCTATGGATAGAGCAAAGGAGATGATTAAAAGGTCTTTTAATGAAAATGAAGAAAAATATGAGAAAATTTTTACAATCATTGACGAAAGATGGAATTGTCAACTTCATCGTCCCTTACATGCAGTAGGATATTATTTGAACCATGAATTCTTTTATACGATTAAATCTATTGGGTTTGATGCAGAAGTTTTGGATGGGTTATATCAGTGCATTACAAGATTAGTTCCAAGCCTTGAGGTACAAGATAAGATTATTCGTGAATTATTTCTGTATAAAAATACCGAAGGTCTTTTTGGAATTCCATTGACAGTTCGATCCAGGACAACTACGTCTCTAGATATTAATAATTTGAGATAATTAATTTCATCGATAGTATGTTATTATGTTATTTCTAATAATAATATAAATTTTGTAGCTGAATGGTAGAGTTTATTTGGAAATTCTACCCCGAACTTATAGTAATTTGCTATCAAAGTACTTAGTTTGACATGTAATGCTTCGGGTTGTGAGCGAAACTAGAGTGTCTTGCATGTAAGAATCAATAAATATTTTTTATTTCAATTAATTAATTTATTTAGATAGATATATTAATATATTTTTAAATTATATGATATGACAGATTCATTAAAGAGAGAATCGGTTGGAATATCAGTGATTACATGATCTTGTTTACATAAAGTATAATCAAGCTTTGAAGGCTCATCATAATTTACGAAATACAATTGATCCAATCTTATTATAAGATATTGATGATTCAAATGAGTTGCTGATGGGAGAAATGGGTGCCAACTTGCAAAATGTCGAAGACGAGCTTGTATTTGAAGATGATAGATTGACATAGGGAGATGTGGCAAGAACTTCAGGTGTTGGAGAATTAAGAACATATATAAAATAGATGACAAAGAGAAAAATGAGTGCAAAAGCATCAAGCTCGGCTCCTGTTATTGTTGAAGATATTGAGAATGAAACATATTTTGATAAAGAGGAAGGACAAGATGAAGAGGATGAATTCAATGAAGATGATATATATGAAAATGACGATAATATTGATTATGATGAATGACTTTGATGCAAAATTTTATTGTTTTGGTTTTTGAGACTTTTTAGTAATGTGACATTGTGAGTTTGTACCTTAGATTTTCTTCATTTAATAGTATATTTTTATTTAAATAATTATATTTTTTTAATTATATTTATATATTTTTATATTTTAGCGCCTCGCTTCGCTCGGATTAGCGCTTGGGCGAGCACCTAGTGCCTTGGGCGATTTTAGACCTTGGCACCTTTTGGCGTCTAGCGCTTTTTAAATCACTGGGTCTCTTTAAAGTCAATCCCTTCCTTTTGAGTATAACCCTTTGTTACAAGACGTGCCTTATACCTCTCTATATTACCATTAGAATCCCTTTTGATTTTAAAAATCTATTTATAGCCAATTAGTTTTACACTTTCTGGTAATCGGACAAGTTCCCAAACTTTATTGTCTTGCATGGACTTATACTCCTGATTCATTGCTTCAATCTACTTATCCGAATTGTAATCCTCCATGGCTTGACGGAAGTTTATTGGATCATCTTCCATCATACTACTACTTTCTTCATGTTCCTGGAGAAATACCATATAATCATCCGAAATGACACTTCTCCTTTCCCTAGTGGATCGTCGCAAAGGTGCTGGCTCTTGTGGCACGGGTTCTTGAGGGTGTTGAGTTTGTTCTTTATGAACAATTTCCTCATACTGTATAGGAGCTAGAATGACTGTATCCTTTTGAGGTACTTAATTTGCCACATTAGTGGCAACTATTGGATCAGATTAAACTAATTCTTCCTTAAAGGTAAAGTCTTTAACCTTATTTCTCCCCCCAAACTCAATATCCTCAAAGAATATAGCAGTACCCATCTAAAAAATATTTCTTGATTTGGGAACATAAAATTTATACCTCTTAGATCATTTAAAATAACCAATAAAGTAACTACTTATTATTCGAGGTTCCAATTTCTTTTCATTAGGCTTGTAAGGCCTTGCCTCAGTTGGACAACCCCATACGCGGAAGTGCCTTAGACTAGGCTTTCTCCGAGTCCAAAGCTCATAAGGTATTTTTGCAGTTGTTTTAGTTGGTATTTTATTAAGAATATAAGCTGTGATCTTTATTGCTTTTCCCCAGAGTGACTTGCGGTTTCGTCTTTCAATTATACCATTCATGCTAGGTGTCCCTGACATTGTATACTGAGGGACAATTCCACACTCCTCTAGGTATAGAGCAAATGGTCCTGGACATTGTTCACCTGAGTCCTCATTTCTGCCATAATATTTCCCTCCATGGTCAGATCTGACGCTTTTTATCCTTTTGCTGAGTTGATTTTCAACTTCAGCTTTAAATGTTTTGAACACATCCAAAGATTGAGACTTTTTATGTATTAGATACAGAGTAATCATCCATGAATGATATAAAGTATCGTTGACCATTCCATGAAGGTATAGGAAATGACCCACAAATATCCATATGTATCAATTCTAAGACGTCTGTAGCATTATATGCACCTGATCTTTTAGGTTTGGTTTGTTTACCTTTAATGCATTCAACATAAACATCTAAATTGATAAGTCAATGAGATCAAGAATCTCTTTTGACATAAGTCTTTTAACTCTATTTCTAGATATGTGACCCAAACGTTTATGCCATAATAGACCCGGATTTTTAATTTTACATTTAGTACCTCGCAATTCTACGTTTAGGGATTCATGATAGGATGCTATAGTATCAAGCAAATATAGATTGTCATAAGCCATTAGTGAACCAGTTCCAATCACATTTGAATTTAAAGTCAAAGTAAACTTATTATTTCTAAATGAACAAGAATAACCAGATTTGTCCAAATAAGAAACAAAAATTAAATTCCGTTTAAATGATGGTACAACAAAAGTGTCTTTTAAATCCAAATAGTATCCAGTACACAGTAACAATCTAAATGTGCTTATAGTTTTCACATCTATCGATTTTTCGTCCCCCACATAAATGCATCTTTCAGCATCATTGGGCCTTCGGTAGCTTAGGCAATCGTGCATTGAAACACTGATGTTGGTAGTTGCACCGGAGTCTAACCACCAAGTGTTTCTAGGTACTGAAGTTAAATTGACTTCAGAACAAACCAAAGTAAGGAATGTACCCTTTTTAGCATACCAGGCGTGATATTTGGCACAGTCCTTCTTTAAATGCTCAGATTTCTTATAGAAGAAACAAGTATCAGCCTTATATTGTTTCTTTTGTGCAGGACCTTTATCAGCCTCATTTTTTCTAGATTTTTATTTCCTTATATTTCTTTTACCATTGTACCTCATGGAAATCAAGCTTTGAAGTAAAGTGCTTATTTCTGCCTTATCGTTTTTAAGAAAATATTTTTTTATTTCGGCAAGGAAATCTTTGGCCTTGGTAATCCCTTCGGATACTACAACCCTAAAGGTTTCTGGAATGCCGCATTTAATGATCATGAGACTCATGCGATTAGACTTGTTCCACTTCTCATATAGTCTCCTTTCATCAAGAGAACTATTATCTGTAAGAGAAGCGGGTTGGTTT